>JAHLJS010000004.1:5050916-6334666 GCA_038502445.1 Eremochloa ophiuroides | reverse complement strand
AAAAACAAATTCAGATTAAATGTCATTTCCCTTGGGTTTTCATGAGGTCATCAGCATTAGTTTGAAGCTGCATACATCTGGAAACTGGTGGGAACAGAGGAGTTAACCTTAGGATCTGCGAGCGTAAATTTAAGTCTGGAAAGCAGATAGCTTAACAGGGAAATGATCCCCAAGCAGGGAGAGGCTGCAAAGGTGATTGGGAAAAAAAACGAAAGGGAAGCAAATTGACCTGAAAAAGCAATTGTCAATATAAGCTAGATATAGTATGTTAGGCAAACTCTATTGTAGGCAGAAGAAAAGCTGACCCTAACTACTGGAACATAATTAGCGTGTTATTGGTGTCACAGACCAATCCCTGTGAAGGACAGTTGATACATCTTGGCAGGGAAGATGTTGCTTTGCCTTGTGGAAGACTGGAAATGAAACAGAAAGATAACTAAGAAAATAAGATGTGATACAAATGGAACAGCACGTTGTGGTGTTTGTCCTTACCAAGTCATCAATAACTCAATTTGAAGTTGAGGAGGTAGCTTCCATGGATCAGGAGGTTGCCAATTCAGATAGCACTATGATGCATGAGGGTCAAATAAGACCAGTCCACGTGATCCATGCCCATGGCCAAAAGAACTCACCATTGCGACAGTACATGTATGGAAACAATACCAAGGCATGAGTTGAACTGTCCTGTACTCCTGTTGCAAAAACTGGATGGCAAAAGACAGTCTCATAACGAAGGAATCAGAGAAATAGGAAACAAAAGAGAGCATAATGATGAACAAAGTTGCCCTGAATTTTGCAGGAATCCAAAGCAACATAATATAGGCAGAGTGAATATAGTCTTTTGTAGATGTAAGAAATTTGATTATACGTGTACGTAAAGACTACACGGTCATTTGAGAGCGACGAAGCTGGCGTAGCACAATAGGGCGTAGCTGCAATCTTCCATTGCCCAGCAAGCAAACAACCACCAAGTTTCTGAACACAGATAGAAGAAGATAGGGTCCAAAAAAAAGGCCCACCAAATCGATGAGGCCGCCTGCGGCGTCGCATCAATGGTGACGCGGGCAAAATCGATCTGGAACCCTACATGAAGAACCAAATCGATCTGGGTAAGAATCATAGATGGAGAACCAAATCAATTTGGGGAGGTAACAGAGGCTATACCTACGGCACCGCCACCGGCAAGGGCAACCAGAGGCGACGCCGGCCTCTTGGACAGTACGCCTCGCCTCGTACGGCCGAACGCCAGGACGGAGAACTCGGCGCCGCGGTCTGCGGCGGAGGCGCACGAGCATCGGAGGGCGCAGGCGGTGGTGCGCTCCGTCGATGGCGGCGCAGAAGCGTGCGGAGGCCGGAGGAACGGCGGGGGCGAACGCAGGGAAGATCGGACGGACTGGAGCGATGGGCTGTAGATGAGCAGTGTTCTCAGTGGAGGCAGGCTCCCTGTCTCCCGACGTGCTGGCGTTGAGGGAGGGCCAGAGCGCGGCGACCGGAGGGCACCTGGATCCAACGGCGACACGCACGAACCAGACGGAGGCCCGAACGAAGCCGCGTCCCGATCCCAGCGACTTCACCGAAGAGCAGCAGTGGCCCCCGACGACACAGCAATGGCGTCTGGTGAAGAGGCCAGAGCCGACGTGGAGGCTGAAAGAACCCGCCCGTGACGATGGGAAGGGGGCGAAGTTGCCGAGGGAGGCCGCTGCAGATCCCGGCGGCGGCGCCGAGGAAGAGGGCCGGCCGTCGCGGAGCAGCAACGGCAGCAGCCGAAGGCCGCATGGGGCCGACAGGGAAGGCGGGGAGATGGGCGGCACACGATCCCGGCGACGGCGCCGAGGAAAGGCGCAGGCGTGGGGGGAGGGGGGTGGGGCAGGTATCGAGGACGGCGCACACTGTGAGCGAGGTGCAGGGACGTCCGGTGGCCTGATGAAAAGAGGACACAGCGACACTGGCGTGGCAGGACGCAATAGGGGACGGAAGCTGCGTCGTAAAGTCCATTAGGAAAGCAACAGTGGCCGATGCCCTCAGAAGCCAGGGATTTATTGGCGGTTTAGGAACTTTATTATATTATATTATTATTATATATTATATATATGCAGCACAAACTTTGCACCTGTACCCATGCAAAAATATCAGAGCTTGCATGCATTTGTTCAAAGACACTAACTAAAGAAACAAATAATGACAGTAACTTTTATGGGTGCTTTCTTTCACTCGGAAAGAAACCCAGTACGTGACAAGGATGACATAGCTATCCAATTCAGTTGGTCAGCTTGCTGCTACCCTATCCATTAAGCTGCCTTTCACTCTCCCAATGATTCCAGACCACGTCTCAAGAAGTTGGCAAGACTCAGGTGGCGATGCTTCTTCCTTTTAATTTCAATGCACACATTACCAACCAAGCAACTACCAAATGCGGTCCTAGCTAGTAGTGTCAGAATGCGAGGACGGTGGCAATGGAAAGGCGTAAAGGCGTCACCTTTTGGTGTGCTTGGCGTCGATGGCAGCGAACGCGGCGAGCTGCTCGGAAGACATGGCCTTTTTGGCCTCCATCACCTCTCTGAAGTCTGAACACGCCTGGCCCCATGCCGAAGCCGTCGAAGGAGGCGTTGTGGAGGTGATTGGGCGCGGTAGGGGAGGGCGCGGCCCGTGGACGGCGAGTGCAGGCCGCCGGCTGCCGGCCGTCGGGAGGCCAGCGCCACCACAACAAGGGGACACGGACAGGGACCACAACAGCGGGGACACGGACAGGGACGTCCTGCATCCCCGGGTGGAGCTGGCGCGAGCCGCCCGTCGCGCCGGCGGTGCCCGAGGTCGGCGTCTGTGTCGTGGGGATCGAACCATGGCGGCGGCGGGGAGGCGCGTGCGCGTCTCGTTTAGGACGGAGGATGGCGTCGGTGTCATGGGGATCGAACGGCTCAGTCGCGTGGGCCATATGTAACCATATGGAGCGGATGCGGAGTGGGCCGACGCCTACTCCTTTACTCAGCGCAGGACTGGGGCACGGCGGTTGCGGTGCCGAGTCCGCGAGAGTCCGCGGGGTTTGGGAGACGGCAAAAAAAAAAAAAGGTTAGGACGAAAAAAGAGTGAAGAGATCTTCCCTCTTCTTTATTAGTAGGTATAGATGAAGGCAACGGACTTAATGAAAATCATAATATTGACATCTGTTTTCAGAAAATGTTATAGGCCCATAGCATATTCATGCACGAAATCTCAATATATATGTCCAATAAAGTGATGAGGCACAATACTTATTTTCAGTAATAATACAGACATCGAAATAATCATATCATATATCATAGGCTAATATTTGATCTGCTGGTGGTCATGGTCGCCACCCTTGAGCATAATCAGCTTGTTCTTTTCATCAATCAGCCATTTATTTTCAGCCATGTAACAGTATTTTTCTCTCACAGCATATCAGCACCAACTTAAATTTGCGTTTATTTTCAGCCCAAACGAACATGCCGGAAGGAATGCAACGACGGGCCACTGTACTTCCTTGATGAAGGTACAATTTTTTTGTCTTGGTAGAAGAGCTTCATAGTCGCGGTGACCTGAGCCGTGCCCTGATGTATTTCCGAGGCGAGCCGCCGGGCTAAATTCCCCGACAGGCCGACAGCTGTCCCGAGAGGAGAAACCCTGAACAATTCCGTCGCCGTCGGCAGTTTCATCATCTTCCTGTCGATGCAGAAGCGGGGCACGCGGGCCCACGCAAGGGCGACGCCGGAGTAGGAAACCACCACCTCGCCGCCGGTGTAGCACCACGGCAGAAGGACACGGGCGTGGCGAGGGTTGTCGACGTGAACCCTGAGACTGAACACGGGCGAAACGACGACCGCCGTGGCGTTTCCGTGGTGGCCGCCGTCGACAAGCGCATTGCTGTCAGCCGGCACTAGTCCGGCGCAGCCGTCGAGGTGCATGGAGAACTCCGGCGCGTCCCTGCTTGCGTGGAAGGCGTAGGTGAAAACCATCATCAGCGCTAAGATCGACGGCAGGGTGCACATGCCAAGCGCCACCTTGGCTGCGAGCATGCCTATGTCCCGGCGGCTTCTCGATCTGCTGCTGATGCTTCTTCATCTATATCCGCCATTACTTTGGGTGTTTGGTTTAGTTACACGGCGAAATCGCAGCAGCCGCAAACTAAATAAAAAGAGATCGAGTTTAATTTTCTGGATACCCTGATCTGATCCGATGCCAGGTCGAAATCGAATTCCGATCCGTAGCCCAGCCGAAGCCATTTCCGAATCATGCATTGCTGTGGTCAAATCATGAATAAACGGACCTGCATATTTATTCTAGTCTGAAACTCTGAACTTTCGAACAACGGATCGGACCAACTATGGTACTATACTAGCACAAATTAAAATAATACTCGGTCCCAATCCCAATGGCGCAATCGCGCGAGAAAGGCGGCAAATGTGGTTGGTGGTCCTGGATACTAGCAACGATCCTATACTACGGCCTCTTCTGCATCTTGCTGACGCTGCTCCTACGCTCCGCCGCGAACGCCGACGAGAATCCAACCGCGTGCACCGTCGAGCTCGCCGGCTTCAAGGGGCTCCCGCCGCCCGCGGTGACGACGACGTCGTCTCCTGGTCCTGAGGCAACAACAACCTCGCCGGCCTTCGACCTCGTCGTGCGCGTCAGCAACGGCTACGCCTCCGGCGTCCTAAGGCACGGCGGCGGAGACGTGGTCGTCTCCTACGCCGGGGTTCCGCTGGCGCGCGGGCGCACGCCGGCCTTGGAGCTCGGCAGCAAGGAGGTCACGACGCTGGCGCCGGTGGAGGCGAGGAGCGCAGGGGTGGGCGTGCCCGGCGATCTGTCTCGGCTCATGGCGGCCGAACGGAGGTGGGGCACGGCGCAGCTCCAGATCGAGCTCGGCTTCGCCTCCGACTCCTTCGTCTGCCATGTCCAGCTGGACGCCCCGCAGCGCGTGTTCGACTGCTATAGCCCTTCCTAAGTTCCTATCATGACTGATACTATGTACAATGTAGTACTACTACTCCCAATGGTACAATCACCGGAACACAATTTTCTCAAACACTTAGCAAAATAAATTTGCAAAATACTCTAAATAATAAATTGTTGGGAAAATTGTGTTCTTGGATCCTTGTGCTTGTCCAGTATCTCAATTATGATTTTGTTCCTTTTTTTTACTTTGTATTTTTATCCTTTGTATTTTTATCTTTGTAAAAAATAATATTTTGTACAAATTTTTAAATAAAATGAGTGATCAAACTTAGTAAATCAGAACGAAGGGAGTAGAAAAAAATGAATAAATCATCAGAAACTCATCTCATTTTGCCGCTGCGACGGTGTGTCACGTCATTCCAAGATGAATAAACAAACAGCTCATATGTGGTATGTACTACTCTATATGCCGGCCTGTATCATGCTCATCCACTAGTTTTTTATCACTTCTCATCCCATCTCAGTTCCTATCTATTCTCTCCATAGAATCTTCCTTGCGGTCCAACAAGACTACAAGAGTGGAGCGCCGGAGCAGGCCAGGCAGCAGGGCGGCTTGGCAGTGGCTTTCGCGCGCGGTGGCCCAGCGGCGGCCGGCGGCTCGCGCGTGGCAGACAGCGGACGTGAGCACACTTGTACAGAAATCATCTTTAGGGGCGGTTAAAATGGGTTTTCAGAGACGGTTCGCCCAACCGCCCCTGTTCCACCGACTCTAAAGATATTGCATTTCTAGCGACGGTCTTTTTACCGCCCCTGAAGTTAATTTTTGGTGGCGGTTATATTGTGAAACCTGCTTTTACAAATGCATTTTCAGGGGCGGTTGACCTAAGGGAACCGCCTCTACAAATGCATTTTCAGGGCGGTTGACTTAAAAGAACCGCCACTAGATATGTATTTTTAGGGGACGGTTGACATAACAGACTCGCCTCTAATAATGTTTTTTCAGATGCGATCTCATTAAGACAACCGCGTCTAAAAATGCATTTTCAGGGGCGGTTGACATAATAAAACCGACCGTGATAATAGGTTTGCCCACGACGGCTTTTGCAATGAAATCGGCCCTAGAGATATATTTTTAGAGGCGGCAAAACGAACCGCCTCTAAAAAAAACATTTTCAAACTTTTGAAAGTTATATTTCCTACCATATTTGAAATCGCGTTTTCGTACCAAATTTCTAGCCAATTAAAATGATCAATCTAACTACATAAATACATAGGCGTCAAACATCGCCATGTAAGTATTTACATGATAGGAGCCAAACATTAGAAACTCCAAATCTTTTTATTACAGGTGCTAGCTCGATGGAAAAAATGAAAGGAAAGGGTGCTTACATCTAGCACGAAGATCAGCGAACTTAGGATCTTGGGCATACTCTGACTTTTCATCGAAGAGTGCAGCCCTCTCGCGAAGAACGTCGGTCAGCAAGAACTTGCAAAGGAATTCTTGAATATTCTTTTGATCCAGGTGGTTAGCATTCGAATACGACCTGCGTTGTTGCACAAAACAACAGGGGCAAAATTAGGTACGGATGTTAATTACCAATTACTTATGATATGGTTCGACAGATCGACTTACGTTGTCTTCAGGGTCATTGTAGTAACAGCTATTGGTTCTTATCCAATGACATACATATATATATATATAGTATCCACACAACACTGATCCAGCAGGCTGCTTCGCGCACTGCAGGGGAGTGACATAAATTTAAAATAAGCCAATGAATCGGATTGCTCTATGTATTCAATATTCTCAGTGTTTGGGTTAGAAAATGGTTGTACCAATTAGTGAAGAGAAATAGTCAACTTTTTCTGATCTGACGGATGCTCTCACCCATGATTGATGTAATATGTATAGGCACTGCTTAAAGGAAAAAATTAATCAGTTTCACTCAAAGGGCACTCCTAGCCGTTTGTTGCCCACGGGACGGTTCGTCGGCGCGCATATTGTCAACCGCCCCTGAAAATGGATTTTTAGAGACGGCTCTCTTACTCTGAATGTATCTATTTTTAGAGGCGGTTTTCTTAATGGAACCGCTCCCTAAAAATAGGACCATTCGATACTGTTAACGTAAGAGAACCGCCTCTGATGATGAATCTATTATCAGGGAAGGTTTGTTTAATTTAATTGTCCCTGAAAATGGTTCATCAGAGGCGGTTATAAAGCTACTGTGCTCCCGGACGCGGTCAGTGGCGGTTTGCTAACTTATCCGTCTCTGATACAAACTGCAGGTGCTCCTAAAAATGATTTCTGTACTAGTGGCGGCGGCGTCCGAGCGTGGTGCGCACCTTCAAGTAGAAGTCTTCCTCCTCATCGAGCTCTGCAGCTGCGTCTTCCTCCTCGCCGTGAGCACCTCCAGGATGAGGATGCCGAGGCTCCACACGTCGCTCTTGCTAGTGGGCCGACCACACACCATCACCTGCGCCGCGTGCTGCGGCCGCACCACGGGTACGCCAGCCCGCGCGCCACGCCCTTGATGATCCTGAGCCGCTTCGGCCAGTCCAGCGGCGGCAGGGACGACCGTGCCCCGCCGTGGAGCGGGTGGGCCAGGCTGCCGTCTTCGCCATGTGACGAACAGCTTCTCGTCCTTCTTGTAGAGGTAGGCCACGACGGGGAGGAGGTTGGGGTGCACGAGCCGGCCGAGGCGGCGCATGTGCTCCGACAAGTCCTCCCGCCCAACACCGTTCATGTCCTTGAACTGCTTTCCACCAGCGTGGCCTTGTACGACGCGCCCAAGTTGCCGCTGCCTAGCACCTCGGTGGATGCGCGGAGCAGGTCCTCCAGCTCCAGCCTGCCTGCTGTCACGAATGTCACTTGCATCGATCGGTCTTTGCTCAAGTACGTGTTTGAACCGTCTGATGAGACGTGCGGGGTGAAAATGAGTGCCTACCTGCTCGATCTTGACGGCCGGAGCGGAGAGTTCTCAACTTGTCGAGCACTCGAGCTTCCTAGCATGCATATCTTTCTGGAGTTCAGAAATGGTGCCAGACAAATGTCACCTATGCCAGTATGCCACAGGACCTTTAGGCTATCCGCACCCGGCAGATTGGAAACTGGCCTGTACAGGTGACGGGCCCACATGTCAGGGCACCCGGAGGCGCACTGCGACAGCCTCCAAATCGGCCTCCAAATCTCGGCGTCCTCTCCCTCGTCACCAGCCGCCGAGCGCTTTCCCCGGATTCGGCGCTGTCGTCGCGTCCTCCTGCTCGCCCGGCGTCCTCACCCCCCTCGCCGCTCTCCTGCTCGCCCTGACACTGACAGCCTCGCCACGACTCGACCGGCGGCGCAGCGGCATCCCCAGCGGCGCCCTCAGCCTCCCCGGCGCGCCCTCGCCGGCGAGTCGACCTCCGGGCCTGGAGGCTAGAGCAGGGCGGCCAGCACCCGGTGGCTCCCCTCCCTCCAGAACCTCTCTCCTCCTCGCCAGCCCTCTCTCTCCTTCGGCGGGAGGCATGGGCCACACGCCGAGCGTGGATACAGGCTGAACTCGGAGCCTCTATCTGTACAGGTTTTCTGTAGCCACCTCTACAGTAGCGGCTTGTTTGCCTTAGCGCGGTTGTAACACCTCTGGTGTTACGGTTAATTAAAACTGTCATGTCATCATATTAAACTACAAATAACTCTGCATTTATTAGAGTAAACTTATTAACTGCATATGATTGTGCATAGGACATTAGGGTGGAAGTGATGTGTTAATGTTGTTGATTGTATGTGTGAAATTTAAATTCAAAATCAAAAGAAAAATCAAAATAAAACCCTAATTGGACCCCAAAACCTAAATAAAAAACTATAAGGAATCTGAGGAAAATGCTTTAATGAAAGTTGTAGATCTTTTAAAATGAACAACTTTTATTTTTGACAAATTTGAAGTTTTTAAATAGAAATTTAAATTAAACCCTAATTACTACTTTGAAATTCAATTTGAAATGTTATTTCAAAAATTATAAAGAATCTGACCAAACTTCCTTAATGAAAGTTGTAAAGCTCAAAAAATACAATAACTTTTATTTTTGCAGATGTTCAAGTTGTTGAGAAAAGTTTTGAGAATTTAATTAAATTGCAAATGAAATTCAAAAAGTAAATTTACCCCCTTTCAAATATTTTCAAAACTATCCACAATTTGAATTTGGTTCAAGAACCAAAGTTGCTCAGAATAATGTGCACTAGAACTTCTATATTGACAATTTTTCGAGCACCTACACAAATTAGGGAGTAATTGCAAGAAAACAGTGGGTAGGGGAATTGAATCGGCTACAGTGTTTTGCCCCTCTCCTGTTCGAGCACAGCGATGGCTGCCCGACCGCGCCGCGCGTGCGCAGCACCGCCCGTGCTGGCCGGCTGCGTGCTCCCTGGCTTCGTCGAGCTTGTAGGGGACCCCGCGCCGCCTTGGACCTCCCCTGTCCCCACTCCGGTCGCCTCCCTGTCCCTCCTTCTCCCTCTCGGCGCGCCGGTGACCACCCTCACTGCCCCGGCCAAATTGGCCATCACCCATCCACCATTCTCAAATTGCCTGTGCAACTAGCCTCCCTACTCCTTTGCGCACCTAGTGCCTTAACCTGGGCAAACGTTCATGCCCCGCTGGTCCGGGAACGCCTGTCGTCGTCCTCGGGTCCGGTCGGAGTGCCGCCGCAGGCCGCCTCGATGCGTCTAGCTAGCCTTGGTGAGCTCCTCCCCTCGTGGTATAGCGTTTTAGACTCTCTGGTCTGTCGTGATGCTCATGCGTGCAGTGGTTCGCCATCTGATGCCCTAGGGCCGCCGGAACAGGGAGGGTACCGTGGGTGAACGCCGCTCGACGTCAAGCCCATCGCTCCGCACCGTCCCTGCTCCAACCATCTACCGGTCTAGGACTGTGGTGACCTCCTTGTTCTCCCTAAGCCTTTTCCCTAAACTCTACCATGCGCGTGTGGCCGGAATGGTTCAACCGTGCCGCCGCATCCGCCATGGGCGAGCTCAAGCTCGTCGGAGGCGTGTAGCTTCCAAGTCCGGTGTGCTAGGCTGTCCGCTAGGTCTTAAGGTTCACGTTGGGTGCTCGGTTTCGTCGCTGGGGTCGCCGGCGGTGAGCCGCCGCGCGTGCGCGGGAACGCGCTGTGGGAGAGAAAGAGATAGGGAGAGGCCGAGTGCGCCGTGCCTGGCAGTTTGGGCCGGCCCGGTGACTCGGTAGAGCCAGAGAGAGAGCGCGCGCGGGTCGGCTGGGCCGGCGGCTCCTTCGTGGGCCGTCTCGGGCCGAATTGGCTTTTTCGATTTTCTCGGTGAATAAAAGTGTATTTTCTATTTTCTGATGAATGAATAGTAATGAAGATTGTTCTTTTTGTGTAGATTAATCTGCTATGCCAAAAATCATGAAAATATTCACATGTGCTCTCTGTTGTATGAAATATTTAATAAAAATATCAAATATATGTTTTGGACACTTTCTGCAGGAACTAGAATTGTGCATATTAATTAATAAATACAACTTTGAGCAATTTTAATTAATTGTCTGTTAATCTAAAAATCATGAAATTTATTTTGTACTGTTTGTGGCAAAGGTCTATCTGTTGGAAAGGTTTGGACTCAAATGGAAGTAGTTTAATTATCGAGTAATTGAATGTTTGATTAATTGAATAATAAAATAGATATAAACCCTAATCCCTGTAGCTTTGTGTGACTCTTGGATTGATTGTTGACCAAGGATCCTTCACCGTGATGATCCTTGGCAAAATAGAGATTATCACTAGGTGGTAGTTGTAGAGTCGTGTAGCGGCTTTCAACCACTGTTAAAATGGTCAATAAAACAATAGGTTGGTTTTGTTGGCTTGCAACTTTATCGTGAAGGGAAGTTGTACTCTAGGATGTGTATCACCTAATACTGTACTTTATATTTCATATCATCTGCATCATATTAAACATGCATCATTGCATACGTGTAGTGACCGGGAACGAAAAAGTCAAGGTTGAGAACTCTGCTGAGGAGGTAGTCCCAGAGGTGATCCAGGGGTTCAACATTTGTGGCACGGATCCTGACCCGACGCTCTACGCAGTGCAAGACAAGCCCCGGTGCATTCAGCCTTTTTCTTGTGAATTATAAAATGTTTATCGCTTGAGTAAACTACTGCATTAAGTTGATAGGAGTTGAGTGATAAACCCAATTGATGCATTACCATCCTTGACCACTTAAACCCCGAAACCCCGATTTAAATGAAAGGTTTGGAAAATACTTAGCCATGCTTAATTAAATTAGTTTTTGCCTAAAATGCTATTTTCTGAGCTACTATGATATACTATTGATGAATCATGATAAAGGAAAACGGATATGAATTCTGTTCGGTGATGTGCACTTTGGGTTAGAGTCCCAATGCATGGTCACCGACGAAAAAAGATTTGCAACCATTGGGTGATGTGCACTTTGGGTTGGAGTCCCAATGTATTATCATCGACGAAAATAAAATTAGCGATCATTCGTTGTCTAACTGTGTGCGTCGAGATTTTGCAATTAGCCACATACTACGGGAAGCCTGACTCCGGTCGCTCTACTACTTGAACCGACAACCACGCACTGGGAGTGGAGAGATGGCGAGAGTAGCGTGTACCCTCGTGGCCGGCGTGCCTGGATAGGAGAGGAGTACTGTGCTCTCGGATGGTGCAGGACCGGTTCAGGTTTTGGAAAAGCCGTGGTAGATGAGGTTGATATATATAAGATTAGGTGCCACATATGCAGCGTGAATAGGGATCCCCAGCTGGGTATTAATCGATTCGAATCGTCGTTGCTCCTTGGTCATGGAGACTCGACTCTCTGTTCATTCAACAAAGGGTGGTTCTGAATTAGGTTTTTGAGAATAGAAAAGTAATTGGAATATTGAAGGATATATGTGAACCAACTTAGTTTCAGGACTACTAATTAATACTGTGATAAAATATTGAAAGTAGAAATTAAACATTGGAGAGCTTTTCTGCAAAATACTTTGATCTCTTGCTCAAGCCTTACCTGACTCCCCTCAGCCTGCATTCCTGAGTCTTCTCCCCATTTTCTTTAGTCGGGTGAGTCTTGCGGAGTACCCCAGTACTCAGGGTTTGTTATCCTTGTTGCAGGAGAACAGCCAACGCAAGTTGCCTTAACCCCTGCTGCATAACAATCATCCAGGAAGGGAGCGATGATGAGTGAAACTAAACCCTTGGGCAGGGTTCTTATTAGTATTGCTATCTAAGTATGTTGTATTTAGCTACTCTACTGTTACTGCTATCTATTTATGATTTGTAATAACTGTACTTAAATTATATTCGGATAACTGGTTTGTAATCTAAGTACTATGTAATTCTTTCGCACTTTTATCCTGATGTATTTTATTATGAAATATTGTAATCCTATAATGGCTTCGCAATGGGATCCTGACGGAGAAACGGGCACTGGTGTAGCCTGATAGAGCCTTTTCGGTCATGTGGGACACGGACGCGGCTGTCAGAGTCATTAGTGACAATGATAAATGCCTGTGAACCACGTGATTTAGACGGTTCTATCGCAGCGGTGCAGGCAGATGACCGCCATAACTGGCGTATCGGTGGGTTTGGCGTCCCCTGGTGCAGATAGTCTAACTCGCTTTCATGCGTGTGATTTGGTGAGCTGGATCCGCTGGGGCTAGCTGCCACAGACAGTATGCGTATCTCAGTATGCGTACCTTCCGCCATCTTTACCTGCATTGAAATTGGTCGGTTAGAGTGTTGCAAAACTAGTGATCGCTCAGCAGTTTGTGGCAGCCCTCTGTGAGAAATGACACTATATATTTTAAAAAGATAACTTGCATAGTATTTGTACTCTCTTTGGTTTTGAATCTACTCTATAATTATCATATTGGAGTGTCTTATCAGATGTCCTAGTTTGCCCTGGTAGCATCAGGAATGCGGATCTTTCTTTTTCTTTGAATTTTCGGTGACATCTGGCCCAATAGCAGCCCGATCAACTCAGGGCCTGTTTAGTTCACAAATTTTTTTCTGTTGCATGTTTGTACTTTTTGCCTGACTTTCTCGAGATAAATCTTTTGAATCTACTTGGACCATAATTAGACAAAAGTTGTCAAATACAAACGAAAGTGGTACAGTGTACTTTCCATCCTTTTTTCCCCGACTAAACACCCCCTCAAAACGAACCGTTATTTCTTACAAAATGAACCGAAGCACCAGACGTCATCTCCGGTGTGAGCTACAATATAAATGATATTGCACCACAACGGCGCCATTGAATGAAGGAAATGGTTTCAAAACGAGGAAGGGGCTTCCGTTAAACGCTTCTAAGGGATTAGTACTTTAGGGGCTTTAGATTCAAAAAAGTGAGCATAAAAATCACAAAACCCTAAAAAATAAGGGTATCACGATTACAACTCAAAATGAGGGAAAGAAAACAATTGCTCCAAAATGAGTTCTCTAAGAAGCCTTTGTGAAGAAATTATGGAAGAAGTTTTTGATGAGTCAAGTTTCCCTTTAAATTGTGAACTTCATGGTCACATGCGAAAGGGCAAGTTTCACGCTAAGTTGTGCTTGAAAAAAACTTGCAAAATTAGGAGAGCAAATTTTTCTAAAAGAGTTACAAGATGAAGGGAATTTTTTGGAATAGCAGAGGTCTTAGTGACTTGGCTAAAACTAGATTTCTAGGAGATATGTCCAGGGAGCAAAATTTGGATTTCATTGCTCTTTTGGAAACATGCAAGAATGACTTCTCTCAAGACGTACTGAATAATTTCAGTGGTGGGAGAAATTTCATTTGGCACTGGACTAAGCCTCATGGGAGGTCGGGGGGATTTTATTAGGAGTTAGTTTGGAGGGTTTGGACATTGGTAGCATAGAGGAAGGCGATTTCTTTGTGAAATTCAGATGGAGAACCAGGAAGGATGACTTCAAATGGGTGCTAGTGGCGGTTTATGGGGCTGCCCAACCGGAATTTAAGGAATCCTTTCTGATAGAATTAGTACAGTCTTGCAGCAAGGAAAAACTCCCATTATGTGTGGGAGGTGATTTTAACATAATTCGAAACAGAAGTGAAAAGAATAATGATAGGTTTGATGAGAGATGGCCTTTCCTTTTCAATGCTGTGATCGATAGTCTGGATTTGAGGGAGATTGAGATGTCGGCGCGTAAATTTATGTGGGCCAATTCACGGCAAGTTCCAACATTTGAGAAGCTGGACAGGATACTGGTGAGTACTGAGTGGGAGCAAAAATTTCCTCTAGCCACAGTTGAGGCGCTCAATAGGGTTATCTCTGATCACACGCCTCTTCTGCTTGATACGGGAACAAAGCCAGAGAGTAAGAATAAAAATGCATTTAAGTTTGAACTGGGCTGGCTTCTGAAGGACGGCTTTTATGAGCTAGTGTCAGAAGTGTGGCATAAAGAAAGCAGAGGGGTTACTCCCATGCAGAGATGGCAAAACAAGATTAGGAGGCTAAGACATTTTTACGAGGATGGGCAAAAAATATGTTAGGGACGTATAAAAAGGAAAAACAAGAGCTTCTGAGAAAAGGTAAGGAACTTGATAAAAAGGCCGAGACCCAGCTGCTGAGTCAGCAGGAACGAGATTTAAAACAATGTGTTAAGGAAAGGCTGGCACAGCTTCTTAGGGAGGAAGAGGTGAAATGGTTCCAAAAAGATTACTAGAATTCTAAAAGGGGATAACAACACTAGGTATTTTCAGATGGTTGCAAATGGAAAAAGAAGGAAAACTAGAATTTTCAGACTAGAGCAAGAGGAAGGCACTATAGAGGGGGAGGATCAGTTGCAAGTTGCAGGAATACATAACAAAATACTACAAAGGACTTTTTGGGAAGCCTGAGAGGAATAATTTCTCGATGGATGAATCCAGGATAGATGACATCCCACAAGTAACTCTTGCTGAAAATGATGCACTAATGGCGGAATTCTCAGAGAAGGAGGTGCGGGATGCTATTTTCCAAATGAAACACAATAAAGCTCCCGGACCGGATGGCTTCCCGGCTCAATTTTATCAGGTTTTTTTGGTGTCTCATTAAAGATGACCTTATGGCCATGTTTCGAGACTTTCATAGTGGTAACCTTCCTCTTTTTTTGTCTCAACTTTGGAATTATAACTCTGCTGCCTAAGGAGCAGGAAGTTAAAAAAAATTCAGCAGTACCGGACTATTTGTATGCTCAATGTTAGTTTTAAGATCTTTACAAAAGTGATCGCTAACAGACTATCATTGGTCATGAGCAAGGTTATTAGGCCATCACAGTCAGCTTTTGTACCCGGCCGGAATATTTTAGAGGGAGTGGTGGTTTTGCATGAGACACTTCATGAATTACGCAGGAAGAAACAAAAAGGGATTATTCTTAAACTAGATTTCGAGAAGGCGTATGATAAGGTTAATTGGCATTTTGTACAGCAGGTGTTGAGAATGAAGGGTTTCTCTAATAAATGGTGCCAATGGATAGAACGGATAGTTACTGGTGGAAGCGTGAGTGTTAAGGTAAATGATGAGATGGATCACTTTTTTCAAACTAGAAAAGGATTGCGACAAGGGGACCCTCTCTCGCATGTTCTTTTTAATGTGGTATCGGACATGTTGGCTGTTTTAATCGAGAGATCAAAAACTCAGAATATGTTCGATGGTCTGGTCCCTCAGTTGATGGTGGCCTCTCCATTCTTTAGTATGCAGATGACACAATTCTCTTCCTTGATGATGATTTAGACAAGGCCAAGAACTTGAAACTGGTGTTATATGCTTTCGAAAAGCTTTCTGGCCTTAAAATAAATTTCCACAAAAGTGAGTTATTTTGCTTTGGAGAAACGAAAGAGAGACTCTCTGAGTATGTGGATCATTTTGGTTGTAGGGCAGGGGATTTGCCCTTTAGATATTTGGGAATTCCGATGAGCCCCTCGCAAGCTGTCAAATAAAGATTGGAGTGTAGTGGAAGAGAGATTTCAGAAAAAGTTGAGTAGTTGGAAGGGCAAGCTTCTTTTGTCGGGAGGAAGGCTTGTCCTTATTAATTCGGTGCTTTCAAGCTTGCCAATGTTCATGATGTCTTTTTTTAAATACCTAAAGATGTTTTGAAGAAGCTTGACTATTATAGATCACGTTTTTATTGGCAATGTGATGAGCATAAGAAAAAATATAGATTGGCTAAATGGAGTATCCTTAGTAAACCGAAGTGTGTTGGGGGTCTAGGTATAATTGATCTGGATGTTCAAAATAAGTGTCTGCTGAGTAAGTGGCTGTTTAAGTTAATAAGCGAGGAAGGCCTGTGGCAGGATATTCTCAAAAAGAAATACCTAAAAGATAAAACTCTTGCACAAGTTGATAAGAAAAAAGGGGACTCGCACTTTTGGTCCGGCCTGATGGATGTTAAGAATATTCTTCTGGACAGAGGCCGGTTCAGGGTCCAAGATGGTGCTCAGACTAGATTCTGGGAGGACCTATGGTTTGGAGATGAACCCCTGATGACAAAATATCCTTCTTTGTATAACATCGCTAGGAAGAAGAATGTTACAGTGGCTCATGTATTGAGTACAGTGCCGCTTAACATATCTTTTACACGGGCGGTGGTAGGGGATAACTGGATTAAATGGTTGCAATTGGTTGGGAGTCTCCTAGATGTGGAACTGAATGCGCGAGGGGACTCTTTTGTGTGGACCAGAAGCAAGGCCTTTTCGGTGCAGTCTATGTACAAAGATCTGATGACAGGTGGGGGAGTTCCTTTTGATGTTTCGTCCTGGAAAGTTAAAGTTCCCTTAAAAATCAAAATTTTCCTTTGGTATTTAAGGCAGTGTGTGCTTCTTACTAAAGACAACCTAGTGAAAAGGAAGTGGAAAGGGAGTACCGAATGTTGTTTTTTAATGCCCAAGAGACAATTCAGCATCTCTTTTTTGATTGTCCAGTCACAAGGCTTGTTTGGAGTACAGTAAGCATAACTTATGATATTAGAAAACCAATGAGTATAAGTGATATGTTTGGAGCATGGCTTAGGGGCTTTCATTATAAGCTAAGGAACCGTGTGCTGCTTGGCTTGGCTGCTGTCTGCTGGGCCATTTGGCTTAGTAGGAATGATGTGGTTTTTCAAAGATCAAAACTTACTTCGTGTTTGTAGGTAATTTTTAGGAGCGCATTTTGGATCAGGAGCTGATCGATCCTGTCTAAAGAGGAGGAGAGGGACAGTCTGATGCTTGGGAGTCGAAGCCTGGAGTCGACCGCTTTAGAAATCTTTAGCAAGTTTGGTTGGGCTGTGTTAAGAAGGATCACAACTTAGTTAGCTGCATGTCCTTTGATGTAGCGTTCATGTCTACAGCAGGGCTGCTGTTTCTTTTCAGTATGTGTTAGTTATGTTTTCTAAACGTGTTAGAGTTTATGACTCAGGCTGCAGTATGAGTACTGGCTATGTATTGGAACGATCACATTTTGGCCGCATACATTCTCCAGGGAATGTAGAGGCCGAATTTTAATCCAATTTCTAAAAAAAAAAGAGTTCTCTATATATTTCAAACATGATGTATTACAATAATTTATGGTTATAAAGTCAAACAGAATGTGTAGGTGAAGCAGGTAAAATAAGCAAAACCAAAACCAAACAGACTGAAATGGAAGCACCCAGCGCACATTCCCTAAATTAGCATGCCGCAGTGCCAGCAGTGGGTAGCAGTGATGGCATATAGCACACGCGAGCGCGCGCCACGATGTGATCCATCAGGTTGACGAGTATAGCTTCGACAATGCATCATAATATTTCCTTTGCTGTAATCAAGAGGAAAGAGAGCCATGGTGAAAACAGCTGACAGTGGTGAACTGAAGGATTAGCAGGTGCTGCAGATATATGCATACTTACTCTTTGCACTTACCTGTTCGGATACTGATGGCTTCAGCTGTGATAGGGCTTGTTCAAAGTGTGTGAGCTCAATCGAAAGAGGAGATGAACTCGTCGATGATATCTTCGAGGAACTCCCATCTCTCTTCCAAAGCTAACATGGAAGCCTCATTCACCTGATCAAGAAAGCATGTTAGTTTCATTTGTCGAACTTTTTCAAATTATCAATTTGATATCCACACACAATAGTGCTGCAATTATTACAAGACTTATCAACTCAGTAGCATTCATTAGTGACGCATCCTCCGAGTTAGAAAGAATCTAACTTTTACAAGCGCTCATGCACCCTTTGGGCATATTCAAACAGAGGTCTGTTTGATGAGATCACATATATTACCAGTAATGCTAGGTCAGCACAAGTGAGATTGCTACACTCTTCTCGGCGTGCCAATGCATCCAAATCAACTACTGATGATATGGGTCTGCTTCGAGCGTGCGCCTTTAATATTGAAACCCGTTCGTCAGCACTAGGAGCAACGACAAGGAAAATCAAGGTGGTTTAGACTTTAGAGGTTGTCCCAAAACATTCAAACTTGGTTTAGGAGGCGCTCAACAACCCATCCCCCCTCTTTACTTCTTTTTGTTGCCAATGCATCTACCTATCAAATGAAAGGGGAAAAAACACTTGAACATGTATAAAAACAGTTTCATAGCCAACACGTTCAAGTTTGTTGATCGCTTCCGATAGTATATAGAGGCATCAAGCATCCAGACTTGCTTGAAGTCTTTGACATAGTTTTAACTCAACATAATGTGTAGTAGGACAGACTACACAAAAACCTTACCTCGTCAAAAAAATATTATGCATGGGGAGTTAGTGCATGCACGACTGAATATTATCCTAACTTCTGATTCACTCTCCCCGATGTACTTGTTCAATAGCTCAGGCCCCTAGTTCCAGAAGGCGAATTATGTCAGTATTATTTGCGTGAACTTGATAAAAGGAAATTAGTATATGGAAAAGCAAATATCAGCTACCTTAATATGAATAAAATTAGCCCCTGCTTTGCCACTGCTTTTGCTGTGAGTGTTTTCCCACAACCCGGAGGTCCAAACAGCAGGAAGCCATCTTGCATGCTCACTCCAAATTCCTTATAGACAAGAAACAAAACTCATATGTACTAAATATTTATAAAAGATTTATAGATATTACAAAGTATAGCAAATAAACACCACAGATGTCAGTACTCAGTCGTATGAATTCTGAATTGCTCTTAGCGTCTAACGTGCCAAACACTAAAGGCTACAGCATAACAAATCATAAAGAAGAGTAAAACACAGCCGTCGGTATTTAAGTGCAATTTACTCACATCACAATCTTCAGGTCTCTTAATACATATAACAATGTAGCGTTCAAACTCTTTCCTCAATGAATCAAGACCTCCGACATCATCCCATGTAACATCAGGAATAGAAGTAAAACCTTCCCTTCTCAAAGAGGCTTGAACAAATTTTATCACTTCCTTCAGCAAGTAAAGTGAATCGAGTCAGTGAAAGAAAAGAAAACATACGAACTGAAAATGCATGTCACATTGTAAATCCATGGAAATCTTATAAAAATTCCAATAACAGAAGAAAATTGGAGGGAAAGAGTAGCCTACAAAAACTCTACACGCCAAGGAAGGAAAAGGTATCAATCTGTTGCAATCTTGCAACATTTATAATCTTACACAACACAAAATTAACAGCTGAACTAACGTACTAAAAAAATATGAAACGGAAAACAACGACTGTTAGGGAAAACAGATCAAGTTTAAATCTAAATCCAGCATACACAGGGTGAAATTAAACAGGAATCTAGGCATAAGCTCTACATATAATAGTTATACCTCAAAGTCATTCATGGTAACAAGTATTTTGCCTGCATTCCAAGACTGCTGCTTCCAACATTCGATGTTTACCTCATGCTCACAACGATACCGAACTCTTCTTTCATTAATTATTCTCTCCATTGCCAGATACCCTGCAAATGCCTCCAAGTCAGCACCAACAAAACCTGGTGTGGGCCTTGCTATCTTGAAAAAGTCAAGCTGGCCTTCAAGTCGAAGCTTCCGAGCAAGCATCCTCAGTATCTGATTCCGTGCATTCTCATCTAGAACACCAAGATATATCTCTCGATCAAACCTCCCTGGCCTTCGAAGAGCTTGGTCCACAACATCTGGCCTATTTGTAGCTCCAATGACAATAACATAACCTGGATTATTTTCAGATGAATCAGCATCAGAATCATCACCACCATTATTCTGGTGGAATTCATCCATGCATGTCATCAGTTGAGTAACAATCCGTCGCTCCATCTCTCGTTGCAGATTCTCCCTCTTGTATGCAATTGCATCTATCTCATCTATGAATACAATTGAGGGAGCAGTCCTATATGCCTTCTGAAACAAGGCCCTGATGTTTTCTTCAGAACCTCCTGCATGAACACAAGCATTATGTGATTATTATCTTCCACATGAATCCTGACACAACTTATCAAAAGGAAAATGAGACCGTGGATAAAAGTTGAGGGGGAAAAACTGCATATCCTTCCATTCATTGTTAAAGGCAGTACCATTGTTTTCGACTGCAAATCATTTCTGAACCTTCAGCAACTTTCAGCGCGACAATGATTATGATTGTAGTGGCCAGTTTTAAACGTGGGAACACTTTTTCAGTATAATATTCATCATTATGCATATGATACGTTCAACTAATGACTTTCCACACAGTGGCGAATCTACGTGGAAGCATCGGGGTCAGCTGACCCCGACGACTTGCCGCTAGCACTTGTAAAATTTCACCAGCCCGGACCCCATTAAAAAATTATGTTGACCCCGGCGGCCCAGCATAACAGCAGCCCAATTAGTGAGAGAAAAGCCTACACAGCCCAATGTTACAAAGAAGAAGGCCAACGCAGTTGCCAATCGGTGCCGGCGGCTTGCCAGATGATTCGTCTCCCTTCGTTCGAGTGTTCGACCTTCCAACTTCCGCCCGCGTCGGCGCATTCTCGGTGAATGAGTGTTCCGTGATCTTGGCGTTAGTGCGGTGCTGATCGCCGCCGCCCGTCGCTGCCACCGATATGGGAGGGTACGGCTGTTTATTCCCCAGATCCCTAATCTAGTAATCAGCAATTGTGTTGTGAGATGCTTGCAGCTTATCGTTTTTGATCTTTTTTTCAGGTTTATGTAAAATATATAATCCGAAGGGGAGCTAACACACGGCAAGTAATTTCTCTTGCAGCAAACATGGCACGTAAGTAATTGGTGACTTTTTTATTACAGTACACGTACGCTCAATATCTACTTGCGTGTTTAATTCTGATTGAATAATTTTGTATTTTTGAAGAGGAAATTAACCCCAGCAAGTGATAATGAAAATGTTGATGGGACAATTCAAGAGATGAAAGGGAGAACATTGATGACAAACTTCAAGAAGAGATGCAAACACAACAAACAACAACAATACAACTCACCGTTCTTCGCAGATCTCACGATATGAGGTAAATTTTGATAAGCTTCCGTATGATGATATCATATCATAGTTTATTTTTATAATATGAGTGGCCAGGGTGCAATTATAAGAGCTGCACACTATTGTTAACTTTTTTTTTGTCGCATATTATGTTATCAATACATTTATCTCTATATAAAATGCTTATTGTTTTCATTTTTTTTATTTTTTATGCATAGTGTTACAATATATTCAACTATAGTTACGACTAGTCTAAACCGACCCCAACGACAGTTTATCCTAGATTCGCCACTGTTTCCACAACAATTAATAACCTTAATATTCCGCAGCTACATTTGTCGCTGAATAGGGCAGCACATATTATTGATTTTACATTCTAACTTGTGATTTTAATCTGTAGTATTTTGGGGTTCCAATCATGACTAACATTAACCATTGCTCCCCTTTTAATCAATTCCAGCATCAAACATAATCATCGGTTCAAATTTCAAAACTATATGGCCAAATAAGAATCGTTAGAATTTTCCCAATCTGTGATGGGAAAGAGTCAAAGAACATACTCCTTCCATCCCAAAATAAGTGTCGTTTTAGAATTTTAACTATCTCCTTTTGATCATTTGTCTTATTTAAAAATTTTGTGTAAAAATTAATTATTTTACTATGAAATAATTCATTATTAGAAGTATTTTAATCTTGATTTATTTATTTTTATATTTTCGTAAATTTTCTGAATAAGATAAATGGTCAAATGTCGATTTCGAAAAGTAAAAAACAACACTTATTTTATGACAGAGTGAGTACTAGATATTCCAGGCACAATTTCCGAGGCTGAGATCTTGTAGAACGGCATACCTGTCTCATTGGCAATGGCATGTGCAAGGGTAGTCTTCCCGCAACCAGGGGGTCCGTGCAGCAGTAGCCCAGCAACAGGCATAACCCGAAGGTTACGCGGCAGACCACTTCCACCAGCAGCTTCTCAATCACCTCCTCCATCCCGCTGAGATCAGCAAAACTCGGTCCCTTGTCCCCGGTGACGACTCCTTCGGAGACTGGAGCCTCTGGCTAGGCAGTGATGTACGGACGTACGCCACCTAAAATAAAATCGAGGTATAATTATCGATCGTGTTTTGACGCTTATATGAATGCAAAAACATGCACACGGAGATCGACACGACACGTACGTGTGTGTGTGCCAAGAAACTAGCCGTACGGGCTGCTTATATTAGGCTATGCTGTTATGACTCGGACACAGTTAAATTAGTGGCGAGCAAAGTTTTTTCGGACGAGCTGGCGCCCGTACCTTCGATGGGAACGAGTCCCATCGGACGCCCCGGCACAGCAGCACCGCACGGCCGCACCGCACGCCCCCCGCGACCCCGAGCTTTTTAGAAATAGAGGTGAGTTTCGGTGATATGCCATCCCGCAACGGGGCTTTAGAAATATGCTATTATGAAACGCGACACATCCGCTAGAATGCCATCGGATGAGTTTAGAACGGTTTTATTCCCCTTCTACCCCTGCCCTTCTCTTTCTATCAGGACGGAACGAGGCCGGGCGAGGTGCCGCCACCCCCCACGGCGAGCGCCCTCCATGCCGGCCGAGCCCGCCCACGGCGAGCAGCCCACCCCGCCCGCTCCCGGACGCGAGCTCGCCCCTCTAGTTAGCTCCCCCCACGGTGCCGCCCATCCCCGCGCTCCCTCCTCTTCTAGCTGCTGACCTCGAGGTGGAGGTCGGGTAGGCCGCGGACCTACTAGCGCGCGCCCGGCTCACGGACCTCGGCGAGGCTGCGGCGACCTGGGTGCTCCAGGCAGCCTGGGAGGAGCGGCACGCGGTGCGGAACCTGTCCGCCTACATCAGCTAAGCCCCGGGGCTTGACCTCCATTGCGCTATGTACGACGCCGCCCGACAACCAGGCCTCCCTCTCGTCTCGGCATGGCTGCTCTAGTGCAGCACGTGGATATATATTAGTGCCTGGGGTTCTTTCTGCCTGTGGGAAGTTTATTTTTCAGGTGGTTTTTCCCTCTCTTTGATCGGCATGACTTAAATCTAGTGAGAGTGCTTTCATTTGGGATGCATGCATGGCACTTTGCTTGCTGCATTGTGGCATGACAAGTTCCTTCCGTTCTGTAATTTTCCATATTTAGTTCTATTCTTTCGCTATCAGTGTCTTGCGGCTTTAGATTATTACCGCTCGAAGTTGTCACAAAATACTCGGTCACTCAGCTTTGGGCTTGTTGTTTATCTGCCTCTTCTTCTTATTACAAGACCGAGAGCCGCTCGACCGCCCGTCACGGCGAGGAGCGCGCTGCCACATGCCCAAGCCTGACTGGGAGCGAGCGCCAGCGTTGGTCCCGACAACCCCCACGGCGAGCGCTGCCCTGCCCGTGAGCACCGGTCGAGCTGGTCTCTGCGCCGTGGGAGCCCGGCAGGCAGGTGTGCGGATCTAGACGTGGGAGCCGACGACCGGCGGCGCTCGCTGTGGTTCCTCTTGATCCGTTTCGGTGGATGGTGGAGCACGGCTCTCTCCATCCCGTGAGCGTTCCGTCCGAGGAGAGCATCTAGGCCAAGAATAAGGGCAGGGGTAATCTGGGGATAAAACGTTGCAAAATCGATTCAATGGCAAATTAGCAATTACGTCACGTTTCATAATAGCATATCTTTGAAGTCCCATTATGAAATGACATATCTCCGAAACCCACCTCCTATGGTTATTTCAAAAAGCTCCGCGACCCCGGACGCACCTCCACTGAACCCCTCGGTCCCGTCCCCCCACGTAGCTAACGAGACTTCTGCACCGCCCACGTAACCGGAGTCCGCCCTCTCGACGCGCCCATTCTGCTCCAGGGCCTCTAGCGGGCCAGCGGATGATGCATGTCGCACGGGAATAGGCCATCTGAGGCAGCTTGAACGCCTGAGCGTCCTCCGGTGGAGCGCTGCCACCGGCCTACAGCCGATGCTGCCATGGCTCCCGCACTAGTTCTCTCTTCCTCACTCAAATGTGAAATGCCCAACATTGAGATCTATTTTTGCAACATTCAGATGAAGCAGCCGAAACATTAAACTGAAAAAGATCAAACATTTAAGAACATAAAGTTGCAATATAGGCTCTGTTTGTTTCACTTTAAAATCGCTTATTTTTAAGCACTTCTATAGTACTTTCCTCTCACACCAAATCACAAATTTCAGCACTTTTCAGCTTTAGCGAACAGAGCCATGCTGTTGTGCCATATGCAACATCGCGTCTGAAACAAAGTTGCAACATAGTAGTAGTGCCATATGCAACATAGCGTCTGAAACAGATGAAACATAGGAAACATGTTGTTGGGACACATATGCAAAATCCAGATCAAAACCCTTGCAACATATGTCCGGAACAAATGAAACAATGTAAAACAAAGGCTTGCAACATGACTCTAAAACACTGTATTTTGCAGCTGTTGGGGTCGGAACCGGCGGCGAGCGGCAGCGCATGAGCACCACCACCAACCAGCACCAGTGACGCGCACGAGCACCACCACTATCCAGCGCCATCAGCACCGGCGCTTGCCCTGGGTCGGTCAATTCCAGCTGATGGGGTCAGAACCAGCGGCTTCGGCAGCGCACGAGCACCACCCAGCAACCAGCACCAATGGCGCGCGAGCACCACCACCATCCAGCGCTATCAGCACCGGAGCTTGCTCTCCCGGGCAGGCGGCGCGCGCAACGAGCGGGGGCGAGAGGCGCCCACGACGAGGGCGAGCGAGGGACGATGGATGGGGCACGCGGCAGCAGCGAGGGGTGTGCGCATGCCGCGTCCAGGATGAAGCAGCCGCCGCTACAGCAGGGAAGGAGGAGGAAGCAGCAGGGGAGGAGGAAGATTTGCGGCTGCGGCAGGAGGATGCGGAGGAGAACGAAGACAGGAATCGGTAAGAGATAAGTAAGGATCCGTGATTTTTTTTTTTATTGGACAGAGCGAGCCTCCAAAAGCGACGAGCGGCGCGGTGGGCCTGCACACCTCCGGTCCCACAGCTTTTTTTTTTTATCATCTAGATCCCTTAACTTTTAAAGTAATATCTATGAGTCTCTAAAGTTAGCAAAATGTATCATTTAGGTCTTAAATTTTCAAAGTGATCACCGCAGGTCCCTAAACTTGACACAGGGTGTCATCCAGATCCCAAACACTATAGATAATTTCAGCACCTAATTTTAAAAAAAGAAAAATCTAATTTCGGATAATGTAACTACAATCTATAAAATATTCTAAAAATTGTATTTTTTTCATACGATCTCCGATGAAGATGGGTTTTATATAAAAATTATAGCTTGTGATGGGATCTACAACTTTCTAGTTTTGAGTTTTCTAATTTAAGGTGGTTAAGACATGCAAAAAAATTAAATAAAATTTTTTAGCAGTATATTAATCGCGTACAAACGCGTGTCGCCTTAAAAAAGTCATATCTTTCTTATATACTATCAAATTGAGATACTTTCTATACAAAAGTTGTAGCATTCGACGAGATCTACAACTTTCTAATTTTAAATTTTTTAATTTGAGATCGTTAAGATTCTAAAAAAATTTAAAACGCTAATTTTGGTTCTTGCACAGTGGTTTTGTATTTTAAATTTTTTGAGAATCTTAACGACCTCAAATTAAAAGAGTTAAAACTAGAAAGTTGTAGACCTCGTCGAACGCTACAACTTTTGTATAAAAAGTATCTCAATTTGATAGTATATAAGAAAGATATGATTTTTCAAAGGTGACACGCGCTTATACGTGATTAATATACTGTTGAAAAATTTTGTTTAATTTTTTTAGCATCTTAACCACCTCAAATTAAAAAACTCGATACTAGAAAGTTGTAGATCTCGTCGCAAACTACAATTTTTATATAAAACTCATCTTCATCGAAGATCGTATGAAAAAAATACAATTTTTAGAATATTTTATAGGTTGTAGCTACAGTATCTAAAGTTATATTTTCTTTTTTTAAAATTCGGTGCTGCAATTATCCACGGTGTTTGGGACCTGGATGACACCCTGTGTCAAGTTTAGGGACCCGCGGTGATCATTTTGAAAGTTTGGGACCTAAATGATACCTTTTGCTAATTTTAAGGACCCACAGATATCACTTTGAAAGTTTAGAGACCTAAATAACACATTGAGCCAGGGACCGGAGGTGCATTTTTCTCCAAAATAAATGAGTGTCGAGCATGGGGCTGTTTAGTTGGTAAAAAGTTAATAAAAATTGCACTGTACCACTTTCGTTTGTATTTAATAACTTGTATCAAATAATGGCTCAAGTAGATTAAAAGATTCGTCTTAAAAAAGACAGGTAAAAAATACAAACATGCAACAGCTGCTACTTCATTTAATACTTTATGCATACGTAAAGAACAATCATGTGACGAGAAATCGTGCACCTTTTTACGAACTAAACAGGAGCAGGCCCGCAGTCAGGCCATTGCAAAAAGTGATCACTCCGAGTCGATCCATCCATAGCTAGCACTAGCACGGATCGAATCCGGATTCCGAGATTGAATTTACAACAAGCAAGCCGACGCGCACATCTTCTTGTGTTGCGTATAGCATTTCTATAGAAACTCAATTTATCCATGAGTTTCACACATTTGTTTGTTGAAATTACGGGCCATATGCAGAAGTACGAGTAGATGGACTATATAATATACATAAAGGTTATTTTGGATTGGAACATAATCACTCCCTTCTGTGAGTTTGGTTCATCTTACTTCATTCGAATAGTATTTTTCTCTCACAACAATTCAGCCGTATTCAGTCTAACCGAATTTCAGCTCAGCCGAATAGAGTAAATGTTATTAAACACATCAATGCCCTATAGAGAAAAATACAAAATACATTTTTTTTTCAAAAGTGTGTATTGGCACGTACTTTATTAAGTGAAAGTGGAAAATTTTACACACTCTCAAGAAGGTCACGGCGAGTAGTCGTACTTATCTTGGAGTAACACTTAACACAAAATTACTAACTAACGGTGGGAAAAAGAGGTACAAAATACACATCACTCATTCTTCCTAAAAATGCAAATAATACATACAAGATATACATCGTCTAATAAAAATCCAGCAAAGCTTTTGCCGTCTTTCTAAAAAAACATAGAAGATATACACATGTACATGGTAACTCGGAAACAAACTTCTAGGTTTAGGCATAATTATCAGAACCATGTTCATAACATGTCAGATCGTCATGAGCAGGGACAAGCTTTGAATATGAACATGCCATCCTGTTGGGCGATAAAATAAAGTTGGGTAAGATGTAATATATGTACTGATTACATTGCCCAACGTGGGGTTTTTGCCATGCCGAAGAAAAACGATGTCCCGTTCAAAACGTGAGAGTTGAGACATGTCGAGCATCTATTAACCGTGGTGGAAAAATTGGTTTTTGTGTTGAATCAATCATATTTACTCATAGAAGTGGTATGTCTTAGCGTTCAAGATGATCTGCCGAAGTCCTCCAATCGGTGCCAGTACCATCAGCAAAACTCCTAGAACAATGCAGATCTGAAGAACGTGGACAACAAAGAGAATGATTAAGCAGTACATTCTACTGAAGGGAGAAAAATAGTGCTGAATTGTCTACTAGTTCTTACCCAGTTGGTAAACCATGAGACACTGAAAGTTCTGGGCTTGTATATTCTGAGCCACATAATGCAAGGAAGCTGCAAAATCAAGAATGATCAGTAAGCTCTAAGGTTACAATTTGACGCTTGAGTATATATCCTAACGCTTCAGCATATGATTGATTGAATTACCAGTCGAATAGGAAGAATAAATAGAAAGAACATAAATCTCGATGATTAAAACATTGCAACAAACTTTTGTTGCATAAAGAAAATGGGTAAATGGACAATATAATGGGAGCTTACAAAATACGTTGTCGGCGCGAATGCAAATCCACCAAAGAAGCTGAGCAATGCACCGAAGAAAGGGATGGTGATGGCTACGAACATTGTGAACCCTGCACATGCAGCTTATATCTCATCAGTGTTGTGCCGTGCGCATTGCAACATTGATCCATGAGCTGTTCTTGAGAGCTTAGACTGCGGATTTCTGTTTAGATGATATACAGAGCATTACCGACATAGACACTCCGGGCGATGAGGCGGAGCATGAGGCTTGGATGGAACCGAAACTTCCTCACCAGCACCGTCTCTATCATGTCAAACACCGGCATCGCATATATCTGTGTCACCAACACCACTCAGTATCCAAAGATAGTTCTATATACCACCAAGACTTTGTGGAAGAAAACATACATGTATATATGTCCATTCTATCTAGCTAGTATGGTGGTTATACCATTTCAATCCGGTACAAAATAATTTCATCATGTGTTTACATATGTCCATTTCATCATGCAAAATAATTTCATAGTACACATATTAAATATTAGCAAGATACTTTACATATTTGGTCGAACTTAAGATAGTTTGACATAGAACGAAACAACAACATCATGTGCTTTTAAGACGAAGGGTACATATATCTGTATAACACATTTAATTTGGATGTAGAACTACTGTAAAACAATTGATTTTTTTTTATCTAGTATACTACACTCACGGGTCATTTTCTTTTTCTCCATTAATTATCGGATAAAATGTATACATACATACATACATACATACCTGATAGCTACCAATGACATGAACGACGACCATCATGTTGGCGAGGGCGATGAGCCACTTGGGCTTCTTGAGTGTGATGAGGACATTGTCATGGACTTGGTTGCCGAACGCCCAGTATCCGACGAGCGCGACGGGGAAGTAGCACGCGGCGACGACGGCGTAGGCGACGACGGCGCCTTTCCACATCGGCTTCTTGGACGGCTTCTCCGGCGATGACGGGATTGTGGCCTGGATCTCCAGCACCACGTTGTGGCCGGCGTACGCGAACGCGACGTCGCCGAGGGCGACGAAGAATCCGAGAACCTTCCCCGGCGTCGTCGTCGCGCGCAAGCCGTAGTTCACCTCCGGCGACCTCCCCCTGTGCGCCGACGCGACCCACGCGATCAGCGAGTAGCTGAGCGACATGACGGCGGCGGCGAGGGAGACGCCGGAGATGGAGTGGAAGCTGGGGAGCTGGGAGAGCACGAAGTGGCAGGAGGCGAAGATCATGATGAAGTAGGGGAGCCTGATGTCGCTCTTGCTGTCGCACTTGCCGACGACGTCGCCGCAGACGACGACGTCGTGGAACTTCTTCAGCGACGTGCCGCCGGTGACCATGTAGACGATGCAGACGCCGACCTCGACGACGAGCTGCTGCGGGACGACGATCCAGAGGCCCAGCTTGTCGCCGAACGCGTGCTGCCCCAGCTCGTGGTAGCGGTCGAAGCGCTTGCCGGGGACGCACTCGTGCATCTCCACCATCTGCCACAGCGTGTAGAGCGTGATGACCCACGACGAGACCAGCACCGTGACGCCGACGGGCCAGCCCAGCTGGGACATGGCGTAGGGGAGGCTCAGCACGCCGGCGCCCACCATGGCCGTCACGTTGTGGAACGCGGAGTACCACCACTTGGCGTTCCTCTTGGAGCTGATCGGAAGCCACCCCTCGATCGACGACGACTCCTGTCCCGGGCTCCTTCTCCCGTCCTGCAAGTCCGGGCGCCCATTGGAATGCAGTAAGAAGTTTGTTAATCAAAACAGACAAGAATTTGTGGACGCACCATGGTCGCCAGCGGCGGTCGTTGCATCTCCATGCCCGGCGGCGGACTGGCGCCGTGCTTCATCTCGGCGGCGGCGATGGACGTGTGTGGTGGACGCCACGGAGCCTTCAAGCTTGCATCAGCTAGCAATGGGAAGAGATCGGAGCAGAAGGAGCCAGCGGAGACTTGAAAGTCTTCTTCGTTAAAATACAATACTAATGGACAGAACTGGGGAAGTTATTTTTACTCCAAAGAGCACATGCTTCTACACCCACGACCACTGGATCTACGCAGATCGAGTGGTTGTGGGTGTGACAGCATGTGCTCCTAGGAGTAGAAAAACCGCGTTCGACAGAACTGTAGGAGAAGTGCAGCTGTGCAAGTGAATGTGAGGTGACACAGGCGACTCCAGGTCAGCTGAAAGCTGATGACCCGGGGAGGCAGCTCGAGCCTCTCGAGGTGACGTCGCATGGCAATCATGTGCTCAGTTTCTCATTTGTTTCAATCTAGTATGTAGGTAGCTAGTCTGATTCTGTACAGCCACATACCTTACTTGCATGTCACTATGAATAACATATTTGTAAATATGACAAGAATTTGTCTGCGCCTCACGGATCCAGTAAGACATATACGTACGTCCCGTTGCATGATATATTATGAAAACTGAAGTCAGACATGTCTTGTTCATGAATTATTGCGTATTAACGACTAATCATGCATAATAGTTGCTCAAATCGACCTGTCTTGCTAGCTACTCCCTCTGTCCATATTTGACTGTCGTCGTTGGTTTTCGTGCCACAAGTTTGACTCGATTTATAAAAAATACATACAATATTTGTATCTCCAAATAAATTTATTAAAAAACTAGATTCAAATATCTATCTAATGATATAAATTATATATTATAAATGTTAATATTCTTTTATATATATTTAGTCAAAGTTATTTCTTGGAAAACGAAAATGACAGATATTTAGGGACGAAGAGAGTATTTACGTCAATTTACTTCTTCAATCCTGTATTTTAGTACACTGATCCGGTCAGAGGAATCTATAATGGCTCTGTTCGTTTCAACTAAATAGTACATATTTTTCAATTCTGAAACAGTATTTTTTCTCATAATAAATCAGGTTCAGTCCAAATTAACTCAGTTTTTCAGCTGAAGCAACAGAACCAATATCGCTGGATGACGAATGAACAAACGAACTAGTGAAAAGATACAGTACTCTGTCTATCAGACGTACGATGCCGTGTCGGGTTGCGGGCGAGGAGACTTCCAACTGCTGCTGACAGGTTTTGATGCTGATGGAGACTTTTGACTTGCTCTAAATCATACATATATGTAGGGGTGTTTAGTTCCTCTCTAAAATTCCAAAACTTCTGTCACATTAATTTTATAGCACATATATGAAATATTAAATATAGATGAAACATTTACATGTTTGCACAGTTTACCTGTAAATCACGAGACGAATCTTTTGAGTCTACTTAGACTATAATTAGACACTTATTGCAAAAGATTCCTTGTTGCTACAGTGCCTAAATCCCAAAAATTTTGGCATAAGTATACATAATAGACCAAACAGCTCCATGTCTGTTGATTGCGGCCCTGGCTCCCCACCAATGTTTGCAGTGTTGTTATGGACCTCGTCTTTTCTTAACATGCAACACACATACACTTCTGACTTCCTTTTAGGAAAAAAAAATTCAAATGGCCAATCATGTCATGCATGCATATGGTCTGCCTATATATATTGCTAATCTATGGCATGTGTGTAGTTTTTTTTTTCTTCTCAGGCCAAGCACACGAATGAGGAATGAACAACGAAACCATGTAGCTAAAATATCTCTTTTTTTGTATGTATAACATGAACAAGAACAAAATGGTGGAAGTCTGCAGGTTGCAAAATTTGTTTAAGCTAAAAGCCTAAATTATGCTTTGATTAATAAAAGTTCATGCTTTTTGTTTGCTGATGTTGTTATTGTACTTAAATTGAAATTCAGTTTAAGCTAAAAGACTAACATTATTATGATTTCAATATCTGTTCGCTACACGAAACCAACAGTGAAAGCCATCAGGCTAATCTGCAAGCCCAATAATCGTATACATATAAAAACCACATCTGCCTAATCTACAAGCCCGATAATTGTACACATATAAATATAAAAACCACCATGAAAACAATTACTAGCTTCTTATTTCTTCCTCACTCACCAGCCTCCCCTCTTCTTCACTGTTGTCGCCCCCACCCACGCCAAATGGGCCTCCACTCCCCTCTAAAACCCGCGGTGAACCCCTCGTGATGGCATCACAACATGGTGGGACTTCTCATGGTGGCAGCACGACATGGCAGGGCATCTCTAAAAGTCTTAAGTTTGATTTTGGTAATCAATGACAATTAATGGACTAAGGATTTCAATTAAGTTGTGATTGAGGTAGGGTACACATCAAGATGGTGAGTAAGGCTAGGAGATAATTCAGAGGTGATCAAGCCATATGGAGTGGCGGAGCCTCCCAGGTCGCGAGCGATGGCGATCGGAGCATGCCGGCCCATTAGAGGTTCAGCCCTGGGTGATTATAAACAACTATTCGCCGCCGCATCTCCGCCCCTAATGCGGATGGTTGGCGCAAGTTCATTCCGTGAGGACCGGCAAGCGGCGGTGATGAGACTGATCCCTAGCAGTCCACGACCTGTCAATCTCTAAGACGCATCCCGACAGATTGTAATACCCTGGGTATTACGGAATAAATAACCTGCCATGTCATCATAATTAACTTAATTAATTTGCATATGATTGTGCTTAGGGACCTAGAGTGGCTTGGATTGATAAAGTATTGGATTGAAAATTTAAAATCCTAATTGCATATTTGAAATAACCCTAGATTTAGCCCCAAAACCCTAATTCAAAATCTAGAAGGAATCTAGGGGTGATCCTTTAATGAAAGTTGTAGATCTAATTAAATGTGACAACTTTTATTTTTGGAGATTCTGAAGTTCTGTTATGAAAATTTGAATTTAACTCAAAACAGTGAATAAAAAATTGAATTTGAAATGCCATTTCAAAAATTAATTGGAATCTGACAAAACTTCCTTAATGAAAGTTGTAAAGCTCTCTGAGGGGAACAACTTCTATTTTAGCCATTTTTCAAGTTCTTGAGAAAAATCAAAAGTAATTTTGAAAATACAGTTTGAAATTCAAAAACCCTATTCATCCCCTTTTCCATAGTTTTCAAATTTGGCCGAATTTGGGGTAGATCCAACAATCAAAAATGTTCAGCAGGAAAAATGCTACAACTTTGGTATTTGTGGTTTTTAATTTTTATACACAAATTTGGGAGATATTTGTACAAAAGACAAAAATGGGGTATGTAGAGCTACAGTAGCCGGGGATGGGCTTCGTCCTCCCTCCCCTGTTCGCACGCCGCCGGCGTGGCCGAGTGACGCCGGCCCGTCCTTGCGCGTTCCTGCTCCCACGATGGCAAAATTGACTCGCGGGCTTCTCCTTCTCCCTCTCCCTCTCGTCCTCTGCCCTATAAATACGACGAGCGGGCCGCCTTCTTCTTTTCCCGTTTCCCGGCTCGCCGGAGTTCGCTCGGTTCGCCGGCAAAATTCGCCCGCACTGCACCACCATCACTCTTTCCATCTCGTGAGCATCTAGCCAACTCTCTTGCGCACCTCCCGAGCCCACTGGTGGAAGCTGTAGTGGCTCGAGGGTGCCGGTGTACTCGTCGCCGTCGCTGCGGGTGCCCGGAGCGCCGCCGCGAGCCGCGTGCGGTGTCGAGACCGATTAGGTGAGTTCTGGGGATCCTTAGCTTGTGTCCGAGGCTCCATGTAGCCTGTAGTTTCTCATGCTTGCGATCGTATGCTCTGTGGTGGTCCAGTGTCGCCGGAACGGGGGAGTTACCGTCGGAGCACGCCGCCGCCGTTGCGGTCACCGTCAAGCTCGTCCCTTCGGGCCACCTCTGCCTTCACCACCTTGTCACCGAGACCCGTGGTGAGCTGATGACCCTCCCCAACCCCTCTGTTATTACCTCGCGGGTCCGGCGTGGGCGGCGTAGATCCGCCGGGCTGCGCGCCCGCCATGGGCGAGCTTCGGCTCGTCGTAGGCGATTAGGGTAGGAGCTGAGCATGCCTGGGTGTTCCCTTAGCTCTAGGGCGTGGACTGACGCGGTCAGTTTCGCTGTTGAAGTCGCCGGCGGCGATACCCGTGGCGGACCGCCGCGTGCCGGTGCGTGCGCGAGCTGGCGGGAGGTAGGAGGAGGAGCTGACAGGCGGGGCCCGCCTGTCAGCGCCTCAGCTCGCGCAGGCGCGGGCCGCGTGCGCGCGGGAGACGGCGCGCGTGATAGTGGGCCGGCCCAGTTCGGGCGCGGGCGCGGGCAGCGCGGCGGGGGCGAGTGGCCGGGCCGAGCCGGTTGTGTGGGCCGCCTCGGGCCGGTTTCGCTTTTCCCATTTTCCAGCGATTTTCAATAGCCTTTTTCAAATTTATTTCTATGAATAGTGCTGATGTTTGTCAATTTCATAGGAATTAATCTGTGGCCTGAAAAATCATGAAAAATTTTGTGGTAGCTCTCTGTGATGTATAGAATTTAATAAAAATATCATATGTTCATTTTAGACCTTTTCTGTTAGGGGTAAAAATCAGCCAAATAAATGGATAATGCGACTTTGTTGATTTTTAATAAATTGTAGGTAACTCCAAAAATCATGAAATTAATTGTGGCTCTGTTTAATGATGAAACCTAGCTGTTGGTGAGATTTGGTCACAATTGGAGTTAGTTTGGTTAGTTAGTAAATATATGTGAAATTAGGAAAAATAAATAAAATGAGTAGAAGAAATGGATTTAGGGTTTTGTGTGGATTTTGGATTGATTGAAGCTCAAGGATCCACCCCTATATGATCCTTGGCAATAAAAGATGTTAGTGTAAGGTCAAAGTCGTAAAAGTCGTGCAACGGCTTTCCATGACTGCTAAAATCATCTCTTTAATAATTGCTGTATAATTTTTGATCTCCGTTTACAACTTTTCCGTGAAGGAAAGTTGTACTCAAGATGTTAATCATTGATTATTGCATTCCTATAAAGACTGTTGCATCATGTTAAGCATGCATCATTGCACACGTGTAGTGACCGGGAGCGAGGAAGTGAAAGTCGAGGCCACTGCTGGGGAGACAGCTCCGGAGGAGATCCAGGGTTTCGACATCTGCGGAACCGATCCCAACCCGACCCTCTTTTCACTCCAAGGCAAGCCCCGGTGCATTAACCCTCTGTTGTGAAATTCTTTATAATTCGAGTCAATCTATTGCATTAAGTTGATAGGAGTTGATTGTTACCTATCCAGATGCATTGTCCCAAATAATTATCCTGAAACCTGATTTAAATAAAATGGTTTAAACAAAAATGCTTAGGCATGCTTAATAAAAAAATTAGAATTTTATAAAAAAAAAACTATTTTCTGTGCTATGAATGTATACATACTTTATGATTAGTGGAGAACTTGTGCTCCGTTGGTCGATGTGTATTTGCGTTAGAATCCCAATGCACGATCACCTTCGGAATAGTTCAAAGCTGGTCGATATCACTGTAAGGTGTTTCGCTCGGCTGACGTGCTCGTGGGACGGCGTTTCCCATGACTTCTCACCGGCAGACACGGTTTTCAAAACTATAGGGACCGTTCGTTGTAGGCGTGCTGGATCGAGATGAACAGCCTAGCCACATACCTTTGTGGAAAGCCTAGAGTCAGGTGGCTCTATTGCTGGAACCGACAACCACGCACTGGGAGTGGAGAGATGGCGGGAGTAGCTTGTACCCACGTGGCCGTCGTGCCTGGAGACGAGTGGAGTACTGTGCTCCCGGGTGGCGCAGGACCGGTTCCGGGATAGAAAGACCTAGATGATAGGTTGGTATATGTATGCCGGCGTGCTGCATATGCAGTGTGGTTAGAATCCCCAGCTGGGTATACTTTCTGGATTCGAATCGACGTGCTCCTCGGTCAATGGAGACTCAATCCACTTCCCTACCCCGAAAAGTGGTTCTCAACTAGGTGTTTTCTGAATAAAGGAAGTAAGTGGAGAAATGACGATCTATGAGTTTGAATATTGGAACTATAGATATATGATGATGATAATGATGAAATAAAATTGGATAGTGATGCTTTTCTGCAAATCTTTTACCTCCTGCTAGCCTCACCTATGACCCTGCATTCCTGAGTCTCATCTTACACCTTTAGTCGGGTAAGTCTTGCGGAGTACCCCTAGTACTCAGGGTTTGTTAACCCTTGCTGCAGGAGATCCGCCTTCAGATGTCTGTTTTGCTCCGTGCTGTATGACCATCATCCAGGAGGGTAGCGAGGAAGAGTGAAGTGGAACCCGTGGGCAGGGTTCGAGTTACCTCATGTATAATGTTGTATAATTATTCAACTGCTACTGCCACTACTTATGGATTGTAATAATCGTACTGGAACTCTATTTGAACAACTGGTTTGTAACATAAAGTTATGTAATATTCCGCTCCTGTACTCTGATGTATTTTACTGTGAAATGTTGTAATCTTGTAATGTATTCGCAATGTGATCCTGCGGAAAAAAAAAAATTGGGCGCTGATGTAGCCCGACAGATCGGTCTAGGTTATATGGAACATGGGCCCGGCTGTCAGAGTCATTAATGATAATGACAGTCGCCTGTGGGCCATGTAATTTAGGCGGTTCTGTTACAGTTGGTACCAGAGCATTACATTGCCAATCATTACGGATTACCTTTCGAAAACTTCAAAATGTTTTGGATCATAAAACTTAATATATTATTTTGGGTCCAAATTGCTTCTGTTCTTATCTTACTCCGTAGTCTTAAGTGATTTATATTTAATATCATGTGGCTATGGTAGCATGTGGAATAATATTATTATTATTAGCCCTATGTTGAAAAGTTTACTTACTTTTGTATGTGTTTACTTGCATGATTTAAATTCGTAAGTACGTGCATGCATCATGTTAATCACATAATAATAACTTCCTCCTTAAAAGTGGGTATTTGGGATACGTTACCAAACCTGTTCTTGCTAACTTGTATATCTTATAAAATCCACTTACCTTCTCCAGATGGCTCGTTGCAAGCTCACTGCCAGGAAAATGACGGGACCACGTGGCGTTCCGCGCCACCAGCTGGCGCCACGTACCGGGGAGGGCGAGGCTTCTGGGGGTCGCCCACCCTGTCGCAGCAGTGAGGAGTTGGAGGCTGAGGTCGGGAGACTTCAGAGGCTAGTGAGTCAGTGGGAGGAGGACTACCGTGTGGCTCGCCTCAATCACTATCGTGATGTGAGGACCAACCGAGACTTGCGTCGGGAGATTGACCGCCTGACGAAGCAGCGGGACGAGGCTTGGGATCGCGAGGGAGCGATCATGGACAGGATGTTGCGGGCAGAGCAGCGCACCGCGCAGCTGGAGGAAGACAACATCGCCTTGCACGAGGAGATGCACCAGCTCAATGATCAGCTCTACCCTATTCCGGTACCTGAGGAGGAGGACCCGGAGCTTGGAGTTGTCCTTGGTGAGGAGGACATGGAGGAGACTGACGAGGAGATCGAGTCTATCGAGGTCGAGGAGGCAGGCTCCGAGGAGAGTGACGAGGACTTTGAGGAGGACTTCGTGGACAGTGACGCTTCCTACGCGTCTGCAGTCGACGAGGACTAGACTAGTGTAGGCCTAGGGCTGTCAGCTAGTTGCCTTTCCAGTTTGTAAAATAGGTGCTTGCTAGAAAAACCTTAGTATGGGGCGTGACTCTTGCTTGGGTGCGAGTCTTGTAATATTAATGATGTAAGAATTGTGTGTGTGCTTCTATGCTCTGCTTATGTAATATAAGTCCTTAGTGGTTGCTTGTTAACAGATGGGAGATCACTCTGGTCATGGGACTGGCGCTCCTCCACCGCCACCACTTCCAACCACTCTGGCAGAGGCCATCACTGCTTTGACGAACGTGGCAACCCTGCTAGCTCAGAGTCAGCAAGATCGTGGTGGACGCCGTGGTCGCCGCGACAATGAGGAAACCACCTATGTTGACTTCACCGACACCCGTCCGCCTGTGTTCACCAAGGCAGATGAACCTCTGGAGGCAGACGATTGGCTTCGTACCATGGAACAGAAGTTCAGCTTGATCCACTGTACAGAGGTACAGAAACCTCTGTTCGCAGCGCAACAACTCCGTGGTCCAGCAACGACCTGGTATGCCAACCTGTTGGCAGCACAGACTGAAGGACACCAGCTCACCTGGCAGGAGTTCCGCGAGGCGTTCCGTGCTCATTATATCCCCGCGGGTGTGATGAGGCTGAAGTTGGATCAATTCCTGTCACTGAAGCAGAACGAGTCCACTGTCACTCAGTACCTGGGACAGTTTAACCATCTGGCACAGTATGCACCCGAGCACACCAACACCGATGAGAAAAAGAAGGCCTGTTTCATCAGGGGGCTGAATTACAAGATTCAGCGCAGTTTGTCCAACAACCTCAAATGTACTTTCCATGAAGCGGTTGACTGTGCATTGGCTTTTGAAGAAAGCAACCGTCAGCTCCAGGAGGAGAAGAAAAAGAATAAGAGGCCTGCATTTTCTGGTGGTCAGAAGTGCCAGAAATTCATCTACCACCCCACTCACCAAAATCGTCCATCTTATCCTCAACAGCAGGTGGTTGTGCGCACCGCCGCCACCTCCCACACCTCAAATCAACAAAATGCCACTCAGCCGAATGCCCCTGGCGTTCGTATTAATACCCCTCAAACCACCTACAATCATCCTTGCTACAACTGTGGTAAGATGGGGCACTGGGCACGCAACTGCCCTTTCCCAAAGAGGTACAATCAGAATGCACCTGGTGGTCAGCAGCAGCAACATCAGCAGCAGCAGCAGAGTCAGCACCGTGGTCATCAACATCATGCTCAGAAGGGCAAAGTTGTCAAGAAAGCAGGTCAGGTCTATTACACTCAAGTTGATGATATCCCTGCGGGAGAGCCCGTCATGATGGGTAGGTTCCCTGTTGCCAATCATCCTGCACTTACGCTTTTCGATTCTGGTGCATCGCATTCATTCATAAATCGTACCTTTGTCGTCAAGCATGAAATTCCAATTTGGGAAATGAAGGAAGATTTCCTTATACATTCGCCCGGGGGGCGTATGTCTACTAAAGAGGTAGTTCAGGGAGTGCCTATAGAGTTGGGAGGGCATAAATTCCCTACGACTATGATAGTGCTAAAGAATCAAGATATTGAGGTGATATTAGGTATGAATTGGTTGTACCAGCACAATGCTCTCATTGATGTGCTGAATAGAACAATAAGAGTGAACATACCTAATAGTCAAACTCAACTTCTTATCCAACTTCCACTACCTATGAGAAAGGTGGAGAAAACCGTGCAAAGGTTGTGTGCTACCTCAGTGGAAGAAGTGATGAAGATTCCTGTGGTCTGTGAATTCCCAGACGTGTTTCCTGATGAGTTGCCCGGTTTGCCACCTGATCGAGATGTGGAATTTGCCATTGAGCTAAAGCCTGGAACAGCTCCTATCTCTCGTAGAGCTTATAGGATGCCTCCCAAGGAATTGGCAGAGCTTAAAATTCAGTTGCAAGAGCTGCTTGATAAGGGTTTCATCCGCCCTAGTTCATCTCCTTGGGGTTGTCCTGCCATTTTTGTTAAAAAGAAGGACCAATCTCTTCGACTCTGTATCGACTATCGTCCACTCAACGAGGTGACTGTCAAAAACAAATATCCGTTGCCTCGTATTGACCTACTCTTTGACCAACTGGCTGGAGCTAGGGTGTTTTCTAAGATCGACCTTAGGTCCGGCTACCACCAAATCAAAATCCGTCCTGAAGACATTCCAAAAACGGCTTTCACTACCAGATATGGCCTATATGAATATCTAGTCATGTCTTTTGGCCTAACCAACGCACCTGCCTACTTCATGTATCTCATGAACTCCGTCTTCATGCCCGAGCTCGACAAATTTGTTGTCGTGTTCATCGATGATATCCTTGTCTATTCCAAAACACCCGAAGAACATGCCAACCACCTTCGCATTGTCCTAACTCGTTTGAGAGAGCACCAGCTTTATGCAAAGTTTAGCAAGTGTGAATTCTGGTTGAACAAAGTTCCTTTTCTCGGACATATTCTCTCAGCTGAAGGAGTATCTGTCGATCCGAGTAAGGTAGAGGAAATTTTAAATTGGAAACCGCCAACCACTGTTCATCAGGTCCGTAGTTTTATGGGCATGGCGGGATATTACCGCCGTTTCATCCCAGATTTCTCAAGAATAGCCAAACCAATCACCAACTTGTTGAAACATCAAGTCAAGTTTGTGTGGTCGTCAGGATGTGAGGCAGCGTTTCAAACCTTGAAGAAGTGTTTGACTACTGCACCAGTTCTAGCTCAGCCAGATATTGAAAAGCCATTTGATGTGTATTGTGATGCATCCGGTACTGGTCTCGGCTGTGTTTTGATGCAAGAGGGCAGAGTTATTGCTTATGCTTCACGACAACTCCGACCTCATGAAGAAAATTATCCTACTCATGACTTAGAATTGGCAGCTGTGGTTCATGCCTTAAAAATCTGGCGCCACTATTTGCTAGGCAGCACCTGCAATGTGTATACAGATCACAAGAGCCTGAAGTACATCTTTACACAAGAAGAACTGAACATGAGGCAGCGAAGATGGCTTGAGTTGATCAAAGATTATGATATTGAAGTGCATTATCACCCTGGCAAAGCTAACGTGGTTGCTGACGCACTCAGTCGGAAGGCTCACTGCAACTGTCTGACTGTGAAGTCTTATAGTCTGTCGTTGTGCGGTGAGTTGGAAAAGTTGGGCATAGAAATAGTTCCACAGGGCAGTCTGGCAAACATCAGTATTGAAACTTCTATCCGTGATGAGATCGTGGTTGCTCAAAAGGGAAACAAGGGCATCAAGCATATCAAAGAAAAAGTCCAGGCAGGAAAGGCAGATTGTTTCAGAATTGATGATGAGGGCGTCGTATGGTTCAAGAATCGTTTGGTAGTTCCAAAAGTTCCGGAGCTACGTCGCAAAATTCTTGATGAAGCTCATCTGACTAGATACTCTATCCACCCAGGAAGCAATAAGATGTACCAGGATTTGAAACAGAAATTCTGGTGGACCAAGATGAAGATAGAAATTGCGCAGTACGTGACGAGATGTGACACATGTCAGAAGGTCAAGGCTGTGCACATGAAGCCTGGTGGAGAGCTACAACCATTGCCTGTTCCCGCGTGGAAATGGGAAGATATTAGCATGGATTTCGTTGTGGGATTGCCCAAAACATCAAGCGGTTATGATTCCATTTGGGTAATCGTCGACCGCCTCACTAAGCAAGCTCACTTCTTGCCAGTCAAGCTCAAATACACGGCAGCGACTTATGCAAATCTCTACATAGAGCATATGATGAAGCTCCATGGGGTGCCGAAGACCATTGTTTCTGATCGAGGCACTCAGTTCATATCCAAGTTTTGGAGATCTTTCCATGAATCATTGGGCACAAAACTTCTGCATAGTACGGCTTATCATCCGCAGACTGACGGGCAGACAGAGAGAGTCAACCAAGTGCTTGAAGATATGTTGAGAGCCTGTGCATTGAATTACCCTGACAAGTGGGACAAGTGTTTGGCGTTAGCTGAATTCTCGTACAACAACAGCTATCAAGAAAGCATCAAGATGGCTCCGTTCGAGGCAGTATACGGCCGCAGATGTCGTACTCCATTGAATTGGTCCGAGCCCGGTGAAAGATGGTTTTATGGAGTCGACTTGGTCAATGAAGCCGAAGAGAAGGTTCGATTAATACAAGAGAATCTGAAAGTGGCTCAGTCTCGACAGAAAAGCTATGCCGATCAGCGGCGTAGACCATTAACATTCAAGGTTGGAGATTATGTGTACTTGAAGGTTTCGCCTATGAAAGGGGTCAACCGTTTTGGGGTCAAAGGCAAGTTAGCCCCGCGCTACATTGGACCATTCGTAATCACCGAGCGTGTGGGAAAAGTTGCCTACCGGTTGCAATTGCCAGATCATCTGTCAGAAGTGCACAATGTGTTTCATGTATCTCAGCTAAAGAAATGTCTGCGAGTTCCCGACCAAGTGACCGATGTGGAAGGTGTGGTACTGGAACCCGAATTGACATACTCAGAATATCCAGTACGGGTTTTGGACATAAAGGACCGTGTCACTCGAAGGACCACAACTAGATGGTACAAGATTCAATGGAGTCAACATTCCGAAGACGAAGCCACCTGGGAATCTGAGGACTACCTGGCGGAGAATTTTCCGGAATTCTTTGCCACCCTGTAACTGTAATAGTCTGACAAGTACCCCCCTGTGCTAAAAACCCTCCTACTTATTTTGTGAGCTAGTGCAAGTATAGTTTACCTTATGTATTTTCTTTTCCATTACTTTGTTTCAATGTCTAGTTTAGCAATCTCGGGACGAGATTTCTTTTAGGGGGGAAGGCTGTAATACCCTGGGTATTACGGAATAAATAACCTGCCATGTCATCATAATTAACTTAATTAATTTGCATATGATTGTGCTTAGGGACCTAGAGTGGCTTGGATTGATAAAGTATTGGATTGAAAATTTAAAATCCTAATTGCATATTTGAAATAACCCTAGATTTAGCCCCAAAACCCTAATTCAAAATCTAGAAGGAATCTAGGGGTGATCCTTTAATGAAAGTTGTAGATCTAATTAAATGTGACAACTTTTATTTTTGGAGATTCTGAAGTTCTGTTATGAAAATTTGAATTTAACTCAAAACAGTGAATAAAAAATTGAATTTGAAATGTCATTTCAAAAATTAATTGGAATCTGACAAAACTTCCTTAATGAAAGTTGTAAAGCTCTCTGAGGGGAACAACTTCTATTTTAGCCATTTTTCAAGTTCTTGAGAAAAATCAAAAGTAATTTTGAAAATACAGTTTGAAATTCAAAAACCCTATTCATCCCCTTTTCCATAGTTTTCAAATTTGGCCGAATTTGGGGTAGATCCAACAATCAAAAATGTTCAGCAGGAAAAATGCTACAACTTTGGTATTTGTGGTTTTTAATTTTTATACACAAATTTGGGAGATATTTGTACAAAAGACAAAAATGGGGTATGTAGAGCTACAGTAGCCGGGGATGGGCTTCGTCCTCCCTCCCCTGTTCGCACGCCGCCGGCGTGGCCGAGTGACGCCGGCCCGTCCTTGCGTGTTCCTGCTCCCACGATGGAAAAATTGACTCGCGGGCTTCTCCTTCTCCCTCTCCCTCTCGTCCTCTGCCCTATAAATACGACGAGCGGGCCGCCTTCTTCTTTTCCCGTTTCCCGGCTCGCCGGAGTTCGCTCGGTTCGCCGGCAAAATTCGCCCGCACTGCACCACCATCACTCTTTCCATCTCGTGAGCATCTAGCCAACTCTCTTGCGCACCTCCCGAGCCCACTGGTGGAAGCTGTAGTGGCTCGAGGGTGCCGGTGTACTCGTCGCCGTCGCTGCGGGTGCCCGGAGCGCCGCCGCGAGCCGCGTGCGGTGTCGAGACCGATTAGGTGAGTTCTGGGGATCCTTAGCTTGTGTCCGAGGCTCCATGTAGCCTGTAGTTTCTCATGCTTGCGACCGTATGCTCTGTGGTGGTCCAGTGTCGCCGGAACGGGGGAGTTACCGTCGGAGCACGCCGCCGCCGTTGCGGTCACCGTCAAGCTCGTCCCTTCGGGCCACCTCTGCCTTCACCACCTTGTCACCGAGACCCGTGGTGAGCTGATGACCCTCCCCAACCCCTCTGTTATTACCTCGCGGGTCCGGCGTGGGCGGCGTAGATCCGCCGGGCTGCGCGCCCGCCATGGGCGAGCTTCGGCTCGTCGTAGGCGATTAGGGTAGGAGCTGAGCATGCCTGGGTGTTCCCTTAGCTCTAGGGCGTGGACTGACGCGGTCAGTTTCGCTGTTGAAGTCGCCGGCGGCGATACCCGTGGCGGACCGCCGCGTGCCGGTGCGTGCGCGAGCTGGCGGGAGGTAGGAGGAGGAGCTGACAGGCGGGGCCCGCCTGTCAGCGCCTCAGCTCGCGCAGGCGCGGGCCGCGTGCGCGCGGGAGACGGCGCGCGTGATAGTGGGCCGGCCCAGTTCGGGCGCGGGCGCGGGCAGCGCGGCGGGGGCGAGTGGCCGGGCCGAGCCGGTTGTGTGGGCCGCCTCGGGCCGGTTTCGCTTTTCCCATTTTCCAGCGATTTTCAATAGCCTTTTTCAAATTTATTTCTATGAATAGTGCTGATGTTTGTCAATTTCATAGGAATTAATCTGTGGCCTGAAAAATCATGAAAAATTTTGTGGTAGCTCTCTGTGATGTATAGAATTTAATAAAAATATCATATGTTCATTTTAGACCTTTTCTGTTAGGGGTAAAAATCAGCCAAATAAATGGATAATGCGACTTTGTTGATTTTTAATAAATTGTAGGTAACTCCAAAAATCATGAAATTAATTGTGGCTCTGTTTAATGATGAAACCTAGCTGTTGGTGAGATTTGGTCACAATTGGAGTTAGTTTGGTTAGTTAGTAAATATATGTGAAATTAGAAAAAATAAATAAAATGAGTAGAAGAAATGGATTTAGGGTTTTGTGTGGATTTTGGATTGATTGAAGCTCAAGGATCCACCCCTATATGATCCTCGGCAATAAAAGATGTTAGTGTAAGGTCAAAGTCGTAAAAGTCGTGCAACGGCTTTCCATGACTGCTAAAATCATCTCTTTAATAATTGCTGTATAATTTTTGATCTCCATTTACAACTTTTCCGTGAAGGAAAGTTGTACTCAAGATGTTAATCATTGATTATTGCATTCCTATAAAGACTGTTGCATCATGTTAAGCATGCATCATTGCACACGTGTAGTGACCGGGAGCGAGGAAGTGAAAGTCGAGGCCACTGCTGGGGAGACAGCTCCGGAGGAGATCCAGGGTTTCGATATCTGCGGGACCGATCCCAACCCGACCCTCTTTTCACTCCAAGGCAAGCCCCGGTGCATTAACCCTCTGTTGTGAAATTCTTTATAATTCGAGTCAATCTATTGCATTAAGTTGATAGGAGTTGATTGTTACCTATCCAGATGCATTGTCCCAAATAATTATCCTGAAACCTGATTTAAATAAAATGGTTTAAACAAAAATGCTTAGGCATGCTTAATAAAAAAATTAGAATTTTATAAAAAAAACTATTTTCTGTGCTATGAATGTATACATACTTTATGATTAGTGGAGAACTTGTGCTCCGTTGGTCGATGTGTATTTGCGTTAGAATCCCAATGCACGATCACCTTCGGAATAGTTCAAAGCTGGTCGATATCACTGTAAGGTGTTTCGCTCGGCTGACGTGCTCGTGGGACGGCGTTTCCCATGACTTCTCACCGGCAGACACGGTTTTCAAAACTATAGGGACCGTTCGTTGTAGGCGTGCTGGATCGAGATGAACAGCCTAGCCACATACCTTTGTGGAAAGCCTAGAGTCAGGTGGCTCTATTGCTGGAACCGACAACCACGCACTGGGAGTGGAGAGATGGCGGGAGTAGCTTGTACCCACGTGGCCGTCGTGCCTGGAGACGAGTGGAGTACTGTGCTCCCGGGTGGCGCAGGACCGGTTCCGGGATAGAAAGACCTAGATGATAGGTTGGTATATGTATGCCGGCGTGCTGCATATGCAGTGTGGTTAGAATCCCCAGCTGGGTATACTTTCTGGATTCGAATCGACGTGCTCCTCGGTCAATGGAGACTCAATCCACTTCCCTACCCCGAAAAGTGGTTCTCAACTAGGTGTTTTCTGAATAAAGGAAGTAAGTGGAGAAATGACGATCTATGAGTTTGAATATTGGAACTATAGATATATGATGATGATAATGATGAAATAAAATTGGATAGTGATGCTTTTCTGCAAATCTTTTACCTCCTGCTAGCCTCACCTATGACCCTGCATTCCTGAGTCTCATCTTACACCTTTAGTCGGGTAAGTCTTGCGGAGTACCCCTAGTACTCAGGGTTTGTTAACCCTTGCTGCAGGAGATCCGCCTTCAGATGTCTGTTTTGCTCCGTGCTGTATGACCATCATCCAGGAGGGTAGCGAGGAAGAGTGAAGTGGAACCCGTGGGCAGGGTTCGAGTTACCTCATGTATAATGTTGTATAATTATTCAACTGCTACTGCCACTACTTATGGATTGTAATAATCGTACTGGAACTCTATTTGAACAACTGGTTTGTAACATAAAGTTATGTAATATTCCGCTCCTGTACTCTGATGTATTTTACTGTGAAATGTTGTAATCTTGTAATGTATTCGCAATGTGATCCTGCGGAAAAAAAAAAAATTGGGCGCTGATGTAGCCCGACAGATCGGTCTAGGTTATATGGAACATGGGCCCGGCTGTCAGAGTCATTAATGATAATGACAGTCGCCTGTGGACCATGTAATTTAGGCGGTTCTGTTACACAGATCTACATGGAAAGTGCTTCAATTGCCTCTCCTCTGTGCATCGGATGGCTACCTGCAGGCTGCCCCAACCGTTGTTTGTGCTACAAGGTTTTCGACAGCTTGCGCAAGACTACAAGCTACCACTGTATGTGGCCATGGGTGGCCACCCTATACGCGGCGACAACAACAGCTTCGTTGGTATTCGGTCGATGGCCCATGCCGACAACAACAATGTGTCACTTTTCAAACCTAAAAACGGGTTAAGCTTATTGTACGTAAGATATAAGAGTGGGCCCTTTCTTCCTGGAGGGGCGACTCTCGCAGGGGTGACCCCATGCGCCTGCTGCCCACAACTCCCCTGCCCCTGCCTCCCTCCGGCCGCCGTCGCCGCCCTCCGACTTGCAGTGGTGGCGGCCCGCGGCAGCCCGAGCCACTCCTCCCCTTTCCCCTCTCTCCCACCCTGCCACCTCTTTGGCCCTAACATTGGGTCCTTCGGTGAGCTCGCCAGCCAGTGAGCCAGATCCACCCTCCCCTTTGTCAGATCCGCCATCCCCACTGCTGAATCTGTGGCCTTGGAGTCTTGGCGGCCTCATGCTTCGACCCTGCGCGGTGGGGTCTCGGTCGATGCCTGGGGCATCGGTGGCCACGGCCTAGGCGGCTGGGGCCTCATGGTCGGCCGGTGGTTGGGACAGAGGGGCCACGACCGGGTCTGGCCTCCCGTGCCCGGGCAGCTGGCTCGGTCCGGCTACGCCGGGGGGCCATGGTCGGCGTTGGCGGCCTGCTCGCGGGTCGACCACGACGGTCGTGCAGTCTCCCACCTCTTCCTCTGCGGTCAAGCAATTTTTGGGTGAAAATCTTGCCAAATCTTGCTCTGGGCCGACGATGATGGCGTATCTGCGTCATATTCCTTCTTCGAGGCATCGTCGAGCTCTTGCTCGTTCGCAGGTGTTGCTGGGGTGGGGTTTTGGATGAAAGTCCTCATGTGGCTTCCATCTTTGATGGTATCTGTGGATGTCATTCCCTTCCTGAAGGCCTTGTTGGAGCACATCCTCTCCTCGCGCCGGAGTGTCCCCTTGCTATGTTGTGCCTGTATTTGCTTCAGCTTGATCTTGACATTGGTTTGTCCAACCCTCGTGTTTGGTAGGCTCCACAATGGCTTGGTTCTTCGCAGCGGATGCTTGGCCGCTTGCGCTTCTTGATAGATGCTTTGCCGTCACTACTATTCTGGGCAGTTACTTTGCCGCCATTGTCGTCTTTGGCGGATGCTTTGCCGCTGTCGTCGCTCCGGCTCCTTAGTGGATGCTTTGCCGCCGAGGTCGCTTGGTCTCCCCTAGAGGGATACTTTGGCATCACTACTGTGGGAAGCTCGTCTCTTCATCGCCATCGTGGTCTCGCGTAGTGGGAAGCTCGTCTCTTCGTTGCCATCGCGGTCTCACTACGCGATTGACTGCCAATGTGTTGTTTTTCTTGTAATAGGCTCAGTCAGTTGGGGTATTGTTGTGGAGGGTCTCTCCGCTCGCGTTTTCTTGCTCGTTGTGTGTGTTTGTGAATTTGCGTTGATAATCCGGGGATTACCTGCCGGTCCTATGTATTTTCCCTTCCTCTTAATGAAGAACTTGCAGCGCACGCTTTCGAAAAAAAAAACCCCTAAAAACAACACCCTTTTCTCTAGCTTGAATCAAAGTTCATAAAAGTGATGCACCTTGTTTTCCTCCATCACTAAAGAGTCATTAGTGATGTGCCTTATAGGGGGCATCAGGTGTTATGCTCACCCGCTGTTCAAGAGGTGATAAGTAGTCGTCGATTAATGGTAGTAGCCGATTTTGGTGGAGACTAGCTAGAGGGCAGGAGTGGAGAGGGTAGGAGTGAGGATGGCATGGGCCGGGTTGATAACTCAGTGTGCCTATTGTTTTTTTAGAGGCGGAAGAGTGAAAAGGTTTTGGGCTGGCCTAATTAAGGTGGGCCTGAAGTACAAGTCACAATCGTCATTGTATTTTTTTTTCCGAATAATTGAATGAAAATGCGCCCCAACTATTTGGGGGAAAAATCAACAAATGCAAAGCAACTTTTCGATTATCAAACAATACAAAGCATGACTCTTTCATTTTTCCTTTTAGACATACACAGAAGAAGCTAACATTCCCCTAAATATATGAAGAAAAACAACATATACACGTACTAAGATCCGCTCAAAGCAAACTCCTAGGATCAAGGGAAGCTTGACATGTCACATCAACTGGAGCAAGTTTTAAGTTCTACTCCTATATACCATGATGACATTCCCTTTTTGGCACGGCAAAGAACTCGCACTAGACATTTATAATCGGTTGCCGATTATATAGAGCATCTAATGAGAGCTTTTTGTTGTGCCAAACAAGAAGTTCGGGATCTCATGGTACAAAATCCAAAACCTATTCAGCTAATGATATGGCCTGAGACTTGTCAGTGTCTCTTTTTGCATCGTGTTGGACAATCATGCATGTTTACTGGTAGAACTGGTATGTCTTGGCTTTAAGAATGATGTTCCGGAGTCCTCCAATCGGTGCCAGTACCATCAGAAGCACTCCTAGAATAATGCAGATCTGAAAAATATAGCAGGGAGAGCACAAGTTATAGGCGACAACTGGTTAGCCTCAGATAAGATAGGCTGGATTGTCAATTAGTTCTTACCCAGTTGGCGAACCATGAGAGGCTGAACCTTTTGGGCTTGTAAATTGCGAGCCACATAATGCAGGGAAGCTGGCAGGGAAAAACAAAAAGAAAGCAACATTTGGTCAGCTCTCATTTTACATTCTGAAACCCAAAACAATTGATAGTAGTCGCAATCGACAGGAGCTTACAAAATAAGTTGTCGGCGCGAACGCGAGTCCACCGAAGAAACTGAGCAAATCATCGAAGAAGGGAAAGGTGATGGCTATGAACATCGTGAACGCTGCACACACATATGGCATCTCGTCAGTCTTATTTGCTCAGGGTAGCGCCTCACATTGTGATAACGCTCATTTGGTTAGCAGGCCTTGCATTGAGAGTTTAGAACGAAAAGTAGTGTTCAGAGTTCAGACAAAGGCATCATTACCAACATAGACAGTACGGGCAATCAGACGGAGCGTGAAGCCTGGAGGGAAGTGCAGCTTCTTCACCAGCACCGTCTCTAGCATGTCGAACACCGGCATCGCATAAATCTGTGCAGCCAACACAACCATCGTTCAATTCAGACTTCAGAGATGTTACATACATTACTGAGTTCCATCTTCCATGTAAACCTGCATAATTAGTTGACTTGTAAGATATGCAATGTAATGTGTGTACCTGATAGCTGCCGATGACATGGACGACGACCATCATGTTGGCCATGGCGATGAGCCACTTTGGTCTGTTGAGCGTAACGAGAATGTCGCCCTCAACACCATTGCCGAACGCCCAGTAGCCGACGAAGGAGACGGGGAAGTAGCAGAGCGCGACGACGATGTAGGCGACGACGACGCCCTTCCACATGGGCTTCTTGGACGGCTTCTCCGGCGTCGACGGGATGGTGGCCTGGATCTCCAGCACCACGTTGTGGCCGGCGTACGCGAACGCCACGGTGCCCAGCGCCGCCAGGAAGTCGAACACCTTCCCCGGCGTCGTCGTCGCCACCAGGCTGTAGTCCACGTCCGGCGCCTTCCCCTTGTGCACCGACGCGCCCCAGGCGATGGTGGAGTAGCTGAGCGACATGACGGCGGCGGAGAGGGAGACGCCGGAGATGGAGTTGAAGTTGGGGAGCTGGGCGAGCACGAAGTGGCAGGAGGCGAAGATCATGATGAAGTAGGTGAGCTTGATGTTGTGCCTGGTGCCGTCGCACCCCGTGTCGCTGTCGCTGTTGCAGACCAGGACGTCGTGGAACTTCTTCAGCGACGTGCCGCCGGTGACCATGTAGACGATGTCGACGCCCACCTCGACGACCAGCTGCTGCGGCACGACGATCCACAGGCCCAGCTTCTCGCCGAACGCGTGCTGCCCGAGCTCGTGGTAGCGGTCGAACCGCTTGCCTGGCACCATCTCGTGCATCTCCACCATCTGCCACAGCGTGTACAGCGTGATGATCCATGACAGGACCATGATCGTGACACCAGCACCCCTGCAGGCGATTCACAGGAATATTGAATATAACCAAACTATATATAGGGTTGGTTTATTCTTATTCATGACAGGTATCGCAAATGATGACGATATTTCGTGAATTTCGGTAATTTTCTGAGTGTGGCAGAAAGAAGAGTCCGAAATTTTGTATATTATACCGATGCATGTGCTAGATCTAGATATAGATGCGCAGTAAAAACAGTGAATTTAGAGATGCTAAGACGTCTTATAATTTGAGAGAGAGGAAGTATATAATTTATAATAAAGCACATGCATCGGTATATATAGTATAGACATCTAGATGCATAATAAAAACTATGAACCAACAGATCTTACAATTTGGGACAGATGGAGTACATATAAAACTCTAGACTTATATTTTTTATTGTTTCTATATGTTATATTTTTTTTCTAGTTAACAGATTCGCCGTTATAAATCATGCTAATATTTTATTTACATCTAAAAAGTTTTTTAAAATGTGTTTTTTAGAAAAAAAAAACAGCGGAATTTGGCTGAAATTTCAGGGATGGACGAAACATCACGCATACCAAAATTGAAAACTCTTATCGTGCATAGCCCCCCAAAAAATTCAGTCGGATTTGAAATTTTAATCAAACAGGCCCAAAGGCCCACAAATCCTCTCCGTATAACAGGACAAATGAGTCAATCAAATCCTAGTTTAGCCCATTAATTAGTTTCCTCTTTTTACCACCTATCGAGTTTGAAAATTTTCATGCTGAATTTTCATTGAAACAAATAATCTAGAATCTTTTGACTGGTCAACACATACGGAATCCCATCCCCATCGCAGTACGTGTGGAACTTCCAAAATTCAACTGGCAATATTTCGGTAGAGTCAGAAATATCCTTTTCCTGATACGCAACACAGATCGACGACATACTAGTAGGTAGATTGATGGATGATATATATGATATGCTTATTATAATAATTAATTACCAGCCGAGATTGGCCATGGCGTAGGGAAGGCCGAGCACGCCGGCGCCGACCATGGCGGTGACGTTGTGGAAAGTGGAGTACCACCACTTGGCGTTCCTCGACGCGTTGATGGGGAGCCAGTTGTCGATCGCCGCCTTGTCGTCCTCGCCGGCGCTCCTCCTGCCATTGCCATCCTGCATGCAAAGCCCTTATTAGTCATCCTGCGTTCATCGCACTGCTGCTCAATCGATCGATGCACACACACAAGAAAAAGCTCCATCGAGTCTTCACTCAGAGCTAGCTAGGTTTTCATGCATAGTGAATTGGTGACGCATCGACAACGCACCATGGCCGGAGGCGGCGGCCCCTGCTGCTGCGTCTCCATGGACGGTTGGACTGCCGCCATCACGTGCGCACGATGGGAGCTAGCTAGGGATGCCAAAGATGAGAGCCTGGAGCAGTGAAGATTGGAGAGGGAGGAAGAGGAAGATGATGGAAAGATAGGAGAGTTAGGAATTGAAGCGGATCGAGCTCGTCTTCTTTGTATTTATTCAACACAACGCATGTATATATACACCATATATGGCTCCTCCAGCTGGTTGCTGGCGTCGTGTCGGCCATCCGATGATCTTTCTAACCATCTGAAAGCAGGAGTAGAAATTCGCTTCCTCTCTGCTGTCGGTGTCAGTGTGTGCACTCGACTGGTCAAAGCCTTGCACCCTCTGATTACTTAACACGTGATGGGGAGTTTCATTTCATGCGGCGATCGATCCTCGATCGTCTTCTCCTTCAACATTAAAATACGCGCTAATATGCAGACTATATGTACGTGTCATCGTTCAAGACTCTAGCTCAGAGAGAATAAATAAAAGTCTAAGGAGCGCCGCGTGGCGATCTGTATATCAAATTTTCTCGTTGAACTTATAACCACATATCCTGTGTGGAAACAGTTGAAGTGTCGCTGATGCTGAAAGCGACCGACCTCGTTTTAATTTACTGTTTGATTTGATCAAGTTGTTTAATTTTTTCCCGGCTGGACGAAACGACGACGAAACGTGTCGATGGAAATTATATTGTAGACAAGTCCACTACAGGACAAGCTAGTGTCCTGGTCTTGCTGCTCTCTCTGACTTTTTCCGGGCTGCACAACGTACGGCCGATGACATATGTAGCCAACCTGTAGTAGTGTATTACTCTACTAGACTATTATCGTGTGTTTCTCTTCTCCCCCACATTTTGCGTCGGGCACTACGCGGTTTCAAGTCCATGTTCCCTATGGTATATGATTGCGTTCGATTTTTCACAGTTTTTTTATATATATTTCTGTGAACACTGCTGAACACTATAGGTGTTTTTTTATCAAAATGTACAGCTGCTTGGGACTTTTCTTCTCCTGGAATTGCCACCGTTCTTCCAAAAAAAGAAGCGAACACCTGTGAAACTGGCCAAGTAAGTTGCTGTCGAAACGTGACGACAAATTCATACAGACCGAACACGCAAACAAGATGTAATAATCACGTACTACTCCTATGAAAGATCAAATAGTGACCTTCGTGCAAAATTTCAACTGGGGAAATTCCGCCCAATATCTGTACTATGCTTAAAATGAACAAAATCTTTCCCACTTTCAAAGAAAGAAGGACCTTGGTGCACGTCAGCAGTGATCGGTCAAATGTGACGGGCTGTTCTCGTCATCCAAATTGGTAGATAAATCAAATCATCCGGCTTTGAAGAAGACCCTCATTGTTAGAACGAACTTCATCGTTGCATAACTCTCATCAAGACGATCAAAATGTATACATGGGATACTTAATTAATTTGGAATCTAGATGACCAATGGTTGACCTAGGTTTAGGCCTACTGTTTAGTGGTGTTTGCATACCTCTCACCATTTAGTGTTTACACGCACTATTGTTGTACTCGGAGGGGTTCGTTGAGTAGCAAATAGAGGGGTTACCTAAACCCTATATTAGTTACAAAAGTACGATTAACCCTCTGACTAATTCGCTTAATTATCTAGAGGCTCAGCTACACCAAGCGTGTGCAATCGTGTGCCCACAGAGGATAAGAGAGATCACTTCCTAAGTGGCTAGAGGCCTTAGTGGAACTCCCCGAGGCAAGCCTACGGTCATGCCTCCTAGTCTGGTAGCTTGTTGGGAGTGTTCTCGGACTTGACAACCCTGACCGACCAAAGAAGGTCGGGAACCATGTGTTCTCAAAGTGCCATTCTAATCAACTGCTCGCTCGAGGCGAATGTAGGGAATTTTGCTCCAGGCTCTGATAGAAGCTCAGCCTGACATGAGGGCAGAGCCGCGCCACATGGCTCTAGGCCTAGCCAAAACACTATCTCTTTGCCTTCGTGAAGATGTGTTGGCCACTCAAGGTTTATGGTCACGCTCGGGGCATGACTCAACATGACAAAGGTGTCCACCTTGTGTAGGAGGATGGTGGACCCACCGGCTAGCCTCTCTCAACCATGCATCCTCTTCTTTGGCATACGATAGATGCCACAAGGAGGACGAAACCAAGCGAGGCACAACAACTTTGGTCTCTAATGGTCAACCCCAAGCTCCTGCAGCTGTGTCAAGGGCGGTTTCCACTTTGCCAACCACGACCACCTGAAGGAGATGACGCCCAGCGCCACCAATAATTTGAAGATTAGGACGCAAAACCCTACTGCTTCCTGGCAGTCCAAGTGGGGCTTTGAGAATCCATATATCTTGTATTCCTCAGGCCCTCTAGCATATAAGGCATGGCAAAGGCCCCCATAGTGGGAGATGAATCCCAGAAAATCCTAGACTACTTCGAGCTATAGCGCTCTCCTACAAACTCCCTTCCTCTTCCGTTGTGATTTGTTAGAACTCGATTAAGAACTATGTATAACATGAAGAACTAGCTGCTGGACATAGAGCATAGACGGCCTAACTAAGATAAGCTTCGTTGTATCTTGAGAGCTAAACCACTAGAGTCCCACACATCGACACCTCGTTCGATCCACTAATCACTGTTGTGGTTACGAACCTGTGACAGGGCTTGTAATCTTGGCGAGACCACACCAACCACGATTGTGGTGTGGCAACCACTGTGCAATGTCGGGAACAAGGCCCGCGGCGATTTTGCTGGAAGCTCGATAGTGAATGGGGACGTAGTCGAGAAGAAGGCCTAGTGGAGACCCACTTGCATATGGAGAAGTCCCGCGGGCTCCACTGAGATACCCGATCAGGAGTTTGGCGCTTGCGAGGGCTACCTTTGCAGAGGGGCTCCAACGAGGAATAGGATGAAGTGTGAGCTTCTCAATGACTCGGTAAAAATACTAGAGTCCTCGACAGGGGTTTGCATTTTTTTTTTATCTCATTTAAGCTTCTACGGGTTATTTTGTATACCTTGGTTGTGTGCTTATGCTCTAGTTTAGATTGCTAGACTAGTTAATAGGATTGAAGGTTGGGTAACTTTTTCCAATAGAGCACATTTAGCAAAACCGTAGTTGTACATTTAGATATATTATATTTTTTATAGGTTTTGAAAACAAAAATTAGAGGATAAGTTTAGGGTCGATGTTTTTTGAAAGCCTAATCCCTCCCCCCCCCCCCCCCCCTCAGCGTCACGGTGCCTATAACCATCATCAGCACCATGTTGTCGATACCGCTAATAAACCAGACTCTAGATGAATAATGAACTAAAATACAAGAAACTAAAACTATGAAGGAAGGAGGTCCCTATCTCCAAAAGAACCACAATACTCAACCCTCAGAACCTTTTTTTTTATATAAAAACACTCAAATAAATGTTTCACATCTGAAACATCTTAAGAAAAACAAAGGCTAGTATAGTCAACGAACAAAAAGATACAAAACAACCTCTAAAATATAATAACTAGAAGTATACCACGTACGTTGCTGCGAGGATTACGAATGAATTTTAGTGGATGATATGGTTTTGCTGATGTAGACATAAATGCATATTAGAGGATGATGTGATCTGCTGATTTGGATATCTTGTATGAATAGGTATGTCCCCTAATTATATATGCTAGTTGGATGCTGATATGGATATCTTGCATGTTATTCATGAGTTAGTATGCTGCTGACGTGGATGTCTTACATGTCAAGATAGAATTTTGGTAGGGTCTAGAATTATAAGGGATATTGTACTGTATCCGTCCAACCACATCCAAATTATTGCTCCGGTAGAAATAAGAAAGTTTTTTCTAAGGCAAGTCGAAACAAGAAAGTTTGTCCACAATAACTCTTACATGTGGGGCCTGTCTAAGAATTGTCAAGGATTTGTTTTTTTTTCCTTTTTTTTCGCATGCTTTGCCTGCTTAGACCACCCGCAGTGCAGTCCTGAATGCCACCCCGCAGGACACTATACCAGACCGGAAGAGCTGCAGCGCATCCTGCATGCTATCCGCTACCGAAGGATTGTCCGGCAAATATGACGGGTACCAGGAGGTCCTCTACAGCCACTGCGGGGCCACAGCAGCATGGGGAGGAGCGCCTGCATGCGCGGGATTGAGAGAGGGAGGAGAGATGTGAGTACTGCAGCAGCGGGTCCCACCATTTCAAACAACTAAAAATTCCTATAACTCACAAACCAAAAATAAAAACGAAATTTAGATTACACCATTGAATTTGGTTCAGTAAATACTTCAAAACAAGATCTCACATGGGTATATTTAGATAAAATTTATAGAGGATGACATGTGGAGCCGTCGTTAGTAGTTGGTATAGAGTATGAGATACAGAGGATGACGGATGTAGAATAATCGTGTATAGAGGAGAGAATCTTGATGATTAGGATGTATAGAGGATAAAAATAGAGGACGGTGAGTGCAGATAGTGCTGTCTCTGTCCCGTCACTCTTTTCTAGTCGACGTCACGCAGGTCGTAGCCGGCTTCCTCGGTGACTAGTGCGCTTTCCTCAACAATGGCAGTTGGACTTTTGGACCTCCCGCTAAAAAATCTCATGCACTGGGGGCCGAGATTTCCTCCTCAACGTACTTTCGAGGGTTTGGACTTTGGAGGCAGGATTTTGAGGGGCTGAGAAAATACTTTTTTTTCCCCTCAATTGAGACCGGAATGGAGATCAGCAGGAGCATGATAAACCCCCTCAAATGACGGTTTTGAGGAGAATGGGGGGCTACTGGAGTCTGCAGATGCTCTAATAGCAGATTTGGTTCTGCGTAAAGCAATTTATTTTTAGTAGTCACAGTCCAAACAGCCAAGCAGATTCGATCTTGTAGGAGTATAAGCAATAGGAATCCACGAACATTCATTCTTCCTTATGCACACATTCACATAACCACCCTAGAACATTGCCTGGCCCAAGAAAAATGAAAGAAAGGAGACTCAAATGATGGTAAACCCTCCACCGAACCTTGACTTTTTTTAAGAAGATTAACCCTCGACTTCATCTGTAAACTGAAGACTCACAACATCATGCCTCTGAGGCTCTGACAAAGTATCATCATTCCTCTTCTATTTGGGACGACAAAAGGCTCGGAGTACGCTATGATTGTGAAGCCCTTGCAAGTTCACAAGTTGGAACATGGTAGTTTACGAGTAGAATCGGTATGTCTTGGCAGACAAGATGATCTGCCGGAGTGCTCCGATCGGTGCCAGGATCATCAGGACCACTCCAAGAAGAATGCAGACCTGCATAAAAATAGAGAAACGGAAGATTGAGTAATGCGCATCAATGGAAATTCTGTTGCCGAAAGAGAGAACGGATTGGTGGTTAGTTCATAATTTCTTACCCAGTTGGTGAACCATGAGAGGCTGAACCGTTTGGGCTTGTAGATTGCAAGCCACATGATGCAGGGAAGCTGGCAGAAACAAGCAGAGAGGTTCTGTCAGAACTGAAGTTGCTATATTCCTATGATGATTAAATGGGTTCTAGAATTCTACATAGTGCAGTTTTTGTGTCTGGAATAGACATGAAGATACACATTCTGTGACATTCTGAAAATGAAAAAGAAAACGTGGATCGATGGGAGCTTACAAAATAAGTGGTTGGCGCAAAGGCGAATCCACCGAAGAAACCGAGCAGTCCACCGAAGAAGGGGATGGTGATGGCTACGAACATTGTGAACGCTGCAGAAGTTGACGCTGTATGCTCAGTTTGTTCAGTGTGACGTATGCATTTGTTTAGCAGAGCTTTACAGTAATTTACACGGAGAAGTTGAGTTCAGAGTTCAGACTTGAGAAAGCATCATTACCAACGTAGGTGCTCCGGGAAATCAAACGGAGTGCAAGGCCTGGAGGGAAATGCAGTTTCTTCACCAGGACCGTCTCTATCATGTCAAACACCGGCATGGCAAAAATCTGCAACCAAAAAACATTTGGATAAGAGATGGAACGAAGTTTATCTCCAATACTAGTGTTAGAAGGAAGAGAATTAGTGACATGATGAACTGAAGGCTTGTCCACTAACAACAAGCAGCAGAGGAGACTTATTAAGCCCATATGGATGTCCCTGATCCTACCTGGTAGCTGCCAATGACATGGATAACAACCATCATGTTGGCAAGGGCGATGAGCCACTTGGGCTTGTTCAGTGTGATGAGGATGTTATCATCAACTTGGTTGCCAAACGCCCAGTATCCAAAGAATGAGACAGGGAAGTAGCAGACAGCAACAATGATGTAGGCGACGAGGACCCCCTTCCACATGGGCTTCTTGGATGGATTCTCTGGCGTCGATGGGATGGTGGCCTGGATCTCAAGCACCACATTGTGCCCCGCGTATGCGAATGCGACATCCCCCAATGCCCCAAAGTAGTTGAACACCTTCTCTGATGTCGTCGCTGCCAGAACGTCGTAATCCACGTTGGGCAACCTCCCCTTATGCACCGACACTCCCCAAGCTATTGTTGAGTAACTGTCATGAGAACTCATCCATGTCAGTGATGATTACTGCAGCTAAATGCATGTTGTCTTCAGGAAATGAAATTTGCCGGATCTGCTACAGTGAATTGAAGTGGGTGTTCATAATGTGACTGAAATGTTACCTGAGTGACATGACAGCAGCAGCGACGGAGACGCCAGAGATGGAGTTGAAGTTGGGGAGCTGGGAGAGGACGAAGTGGCAGGAGGCGAAGATCATGATGAAGTAGGTGAGCTTGATGTCCTTGCACTTGCCGCCGCAGATCACGTCGTGGAACTTCTTCAGCGACTTGCCTCCGGTGACCAAGAACACGATGTCCCCGCCCACCTCGACGATGAGCTGCTGCGGCACGACGATCCAGAGGCCCAGCTTCTCGCCGAACGCGTGCTGCCCGAGCTCGTGGTACCGGTCGAACCGCTTCCCGGGGACCATCTCGTGCATCTCCACCATCTGCCACATCGTGTACAAGGTGATTATCCACGACAGTATCAGCACCGCGATGCCAGGTCCCCTGCAAATTGTTACAACAGGAAATTCAGAGTCTTTTGTGAAGAATGTGGTATACATGAGCAGTGCACGGTAATGGTGATTGCCGGGGCAGGGAAATGACAGTGATAACACACGTACCAGCCGAGCTTGGACATGGCGTACGGAAGGCTGAGCACGCCTGCGCCGACCATGGCGGTGACGTTGTGGAAGGCAGAGTACCACCACTTGGCATTCCTGGACGAGGTGATTGGGAGCCAGTCGTCGATCACCTTCTCCCCAGCACTCCTCTCATCCTGTAATAAGTTTTTGACTGATCAATGGCAATGGCATGGCCATGCTAGACAAAGCTTTTGACTGATCATAATTCACAAGCAAAGCATGAAGGGAATACTGGATGATCTTGCTGTTTCAGTTATACATAGCAGTGAATTTCAGTAAAATTATACGTGCATCTACATTACTCTTTCTTTCGAATGCGTGCATGGCACATGCTTAATTAAGAAAAAGTCAGAAGTTTTACACATCTAACATCGTGCATCTACGTTACTCTTGGGCAGAACAGTCAGATATATGTATGAGTAGTAGGATTGAAGTGCATCTCTGAACTTTGACTGTTAAGTGCGATGAACCAGTGCCAATCAGGGTTATATTTACCGACGGCATACCGCGGTAACCGGCCGGTTACCGGTCATACCGGTCCGGACCGGTACCGGTACCGGCCGGTTTGGAAAAACCGAAATTTCAAATTTAAAATCAGAGGAAAAAATGATAAAAAAATTCCTAAAAATACTTCATGATTTATAGATTCCAATGGTGTCAAAATTTTTCAAATTTGACTACATTTAGAATTTTTTTCGAAGTCCCGAAGTAAAAAAAAAGGCCCGTTAAGGCCCGTTAGGCCCATTAGGCCCGAACGGGCACAAAACGGCACCCTGTGTCACGGGGAGGGGGGGGCAGAGCCACCCCCCATTTCCCCCCTCCGCGCCGCAGCAGCCAAAACCGCCGCCTCCCCGCTCGTCCGCTCGCCGCCGCTTTCTTACCGGCCGGTAAGACCGGTATACCGGTCGGTAAGACCGGGATACCGACGCGCGCGCGGATCCGCCGGGTACCGGGCGGTTTCACCGGTTTCTCGGCCGGTTTCAACCGGTAACCGCGCGGTTTCGCCGGTTTCGGCAGGTAAGGTTGTTTCTTTTTTTTCTTGAGCATTTTTAGTAGGATTAGCTTTAGGATTTGAAATAGGAAGTAGTTATCTATTGATCTAGGGTGCAGTGGTAATTTGATTTAGGATTTTAGTAGGATTTATGGTGTGTTTAGGTTATTAGTTAGGGTTATGTTTAGGATTTGGTTTAGGATTTTAGGTTTGATGTATATTTTAGGTTGTAGGTGTGCTAATACTGATGTATATTTTAGGTATATACTGATGTATATTTTAGGTTTATATTGTTTAGGTAAATTTTATTTAGGTGGAAGGTTGTGACTTAGCCACTTATTTACGTAGATTTAATCTATGTGATTGATTAGTTTGTGTTGTCCATTCATGCAGGTGCACAATGTCAAGCAGAGGAAAAGACATTGTATGGGAGCATGGTGAAAACCTTTCTCCTGGGTGGAGGTGCAACTACTGTCATACGATGAAAGGAGGTGGTGGTGCAACAAGATTCAAAGAACATTTAGCCGGTCGCGGGTCGCAGGTGGTGCATTGCAGAAGCGTGCCAGATGATGTGCGTGAGTACTTTCAACGTGATCTTGATAGAACTAAAAAGGCAACTTCTGACCGGTCTCGACAAAAGTTGGCAAGAGAGAAGGCTGCAGCGGAGGGTAACCATCCACTTGGTGATGATGAATATGAGGAGCAGCTCCAGCAAGCACTTAATCAGTCGAGAGCAGAATATGAGTACGAGCAGGGGGTGCAACAGAGAGGAGGTAATTACGACCGTGGAGGGGGTAGTGGTTCACAGGGTGGGAATCCTTTGCAAAGGATGTTTCGAAGAGCAGGATCACAGAGGGAGACTCCTGTGGTTCTGCAGGACTACAATTTGGCAGCCGGTAGGAGGAGAGGAATGGTCCAACCAAGGATTGATACAGGGTCTTGGACGCAGAAGGGGAAGAATGCAAAGGAAGCTATTGGGAAAGCTTGGGGAAAGTTTTTCCATGTTGCAGGTATCCCAGGACGACAGGCCGACAATCCGTACTTCATAAGTGCGGTGAGAGAGACACAAAAGTGGGGTTAGTACAACTTTCAGAGTCATCTCTCTCAATTTTGACGTTTCTATCTTTATGTATTCTCACGAATGGCTTCTGCTTACAGGTGAAGGCATCGTGTCACCTACTGAAAGGGATATCGATGGCAAGTACCTAGATGAGAACGAGAAAGACTTGAAGGCTAGGTACGCAAAATTTCAGAAGGAATGGACCAACTTTGGCGTGACGTTGATGTGTGATTCTTGGACTGGCCCCACTAGAATGAGTGTCATCAACTTACTGATTTATTGCAATGGGGTCACATGGTTTCATAAATCTGTTAATGCAACTGGGCGAAGTCAAGATGCCAATTATTTATACCAGGTAGCTTCTGAACATGTTGTTAGGTTCATACTATTTATAATATTGTGATTTACGTCACATTTGTAAAAACTGTTGTGGTTATTTTTCAGGAAATTCGTAAGGTTGTTGAAGAGATTGGCGCCGAGCATGTCGTACATGTGGTGACGGACAATGGCGCCAACTACAAAAAAGCTTGCAAGATACTGGGGAACCATTATGCTCATATTGTTTGGACGCCATGCCTTGCACACACCATCAACTTGATGTTGAAGGATATTGGTGAAAGGCCCGAACATGCAGGTACAATCGCAACATGCAAGCGAATCTCAACCTTTTTGCACAACCATGCTCAGTTGAATGCAATGATGAGGAAGGCAATCGGTGGTGAGTTGGTCAAGTGGAATGTTACTAGATTTGGGACCAACTACATGTTCCTAGAGATCTTTCACCGGAAACGTGACAAGTTCATGCAGTGGATGTCTTCTCCTGAATTTCTGCAAAGCAAGTGGATAAAATATGAAGACGGTCGCTTTGCTCATTCAAGGTTATCAAGTATCCAGTGGTGGGAGGGACTGGAATACATCATCAAAACAGTTCAACCAATTTATAAGTTCCTCCGCTTCGCTGATCAAGACAAGCAGCCTAACATGTGTGATGTAGTGTATGCCTACCAGACTTGCAAAATAGAGATGGAGTCTGTCTTTGGAAGAAATAAGCAGACATGGAATGAGTATCGACAGATTATGGACAACAGGATTACTGACGTGTACATTGACACGTATGTGGGTGCAGGTACGATTATGAATTATATTTACTTAGCAAGCTCCATGAAATGAATACTTACCGTTCCCTTGTTTGGCATTTGTCATGTGTTGCAGGTGCTGTCCTAAATCCAAAGTACGCATATAACATAGATCCAACTCCAACAATGTTTAATGGTCTGAAAGATACATTTTCGCGCATGACGGATTTGCAGAGCGCCATGCAGGCTTTACAAGAGGTAGAGATTTTTCGATAGAAGCTTGGTGAGTTTGGCTCCGAACTCGCTATGAAAATGGCAGCGGATCCAAGGACTAGCCCATGTAAGAGCCTAAGAGCATGTAACAACCCTAAAAATCCACACAATCTAAAAATCCCAACCAATTAAATTTTTTCATTTATTTATTGTGAAAACCCATTTTTCTTGTGCAAGCATATAGGTTTCATTATGAAATTGGTAATTAAAGGAGTGTAGTTTGCATTTTAATTCCATTCACATAGAATAATAACTTATGCATCATATTTGGGATTTATTGCAATTTATGTTTGTATTTACTCAATATTTAAAATGGGCAATATATGTATATATACACTAAATTGAAAATAGAAAAGGAGAAAGAGAGTTAGGCCAGCCATTCGTTTCGGCCAGCCGGGTCGCTAAGTCAGCCCAAGCCAGCCCGACCTTCCTCTCCTCACCTCACCGCGCGCGGCCCACGTTGCGGCTCGGCAGCGCGCGCGCGACCGGCACACACACGCTCGCGCTCGCTGCCAACCCGACCCCGCCTGTCAGCCGCTCTCGCCCCCCCCACTGTTCTTCTTCCTCACGAAGGCGACGCGCCTGCCGGGGGTGTCGCGCGAATGGCGTGACCCCGGTCCCACAGCCGACAGCATGGCAGAGCCCTGACCCCGCTGTCCCCCTCCTGTCCCCTCCTTTCTTGGCCGCCAAGCGAACCCGTGTAATACCTCGGGTATTACGGGATAATTAAATTTGCCATGTCATCATATTTAAATTAATTAATCTGCATATGATTGTGCTTAGGGCCCTAGAGTGGTTTGGATTGATGAATTGTTGATTTGGAAATTCAAAACCCTAATCGGATATTCGAATTAACCCTAATTTTGGCCCAAAACCCTAATTCAAAATCTATAAGGAATCTTGAGATGACCCCTAAATGAAAGTTGTAGATCTTTTAAAATGTGACAACTTTTATTTTTGGAGATTTTGAAGTTCTGTTATAAAAATTTGAATTTAGCTCAAAACAGTGAATTGAAAACCAAATTTGAAATGTCATTTCAAAAATTACTTGGAGTTTGACAAAGCTTCCTTAATGAAAGTTGTTAAGCTCTCTGAGGGGAACAATTCTTATTTTGACCATTTTTCAAGTTGTTATGAAAAATCAAAAGTAATTTCAAAAATTCAATCTAGGTTTCAAAAACCCTATTCACCCCCTTTTGAATAATTTTCAAATTCGGCCGAATTTGGGGTTGGTCCAAAAATGAAAGATGTTCAGTTTTTATAGCCCTACAACTTTGGTGTTTGCTGTTTCTTCATTTGACACACGGTTTGGGCGCAATTGAGCAAAAGATCAGAGAGGAGTAGGTAGCTGCTACAGTAGCCACGGCATGGGCGCCGTCCTTCTCCCCTGTTCGCGCGACCGCCGGCATGGCCGGGGCGTCGCGGCCGTCTTCTCGCCGCTCCTGTGCCCACGATCTCGCAAAAACGACAGCCGGCGTCGTCTCTCTTCTCTCTCAACTCGCTCTGCCCCTATAAATACGAGGAGGTCGCCGTTCTTCGTCTTTTCTTCTTCCTCTCGCCGCCGGCGAACCGCTCGGTTTCCGACGAAATTCGTCGTCCATCCTCTACTCCAATCCGATTCACCGCGTGGCTAGATTCAACATTCCCTTGCGCATCGTTTGGGCTCGGTTTGTCGCCTTGTCATCGCCGGAGGAGCCCAGACGCCGTCTTCTTCTTCCTCGGCTCCGGCCGGAGCACCGCCGCGAGTCCCACCGTCGCGTCCAAGCCCTTCGGGTGAGCTCTGGACCTTGAGTCCATTCGTTTCCATCTCAGCGCTCTCGGTGGCGTCTCATGCTCGCGAGGGTTTTTCCCCCGGTACCCTAGGTTCGCCGGAACGGAGGAGTTGCCGCCGGGAGTCGCCGCCGCGGTCTCGGTCAACGTCAAGCCCACCGCTCCTCTTCACTGCTGCCTCGTCGGGGGTGCGCATCGTCCTCGCGGTGAGCCCCTGGTCCTTCCCAATCCCTGAGTCTGAACTCTACCGTACTGGTTCGCCGGGAACGCGGCCGCGCCGTCGCGGTCGCGACCGTTGCGTCCGCCATGGGCAAGCAGAGCTCGTCGGAGGCGTGCGAGTGTGGGTCAGGTCCTTGGGATGTCCGCTAGGCTCTAGGGTTTAGGTTGCCGCGCTCGGTTCCGCCGGTGGGGTCGCCGGCGGTGAGGTCCGTGCGGGCCGTGCGCGCGCGCCTACGCGTTTGGGCGCCGGCGCGAGGTAGGAGGAGGAGCTGACAGGCGGGACCCGCCTGTCAGCGCCTCAGCTCGCGCGGGCGCGGGCCGCGTGCGCACGGGTGACGGCGCGCGGGGTAGTGGGCCGTGCTGGGCCGGCTGGGCCGTCCCGGCCGGCTGGGCCGTTTTCTTTATTTCAAGGAAATTTCAATTGACTTTTCCATTTTTTATTTATTTGAATAGTTCTATCCTTTGTTATTTATGTATAAATAAATCTGGTGCTCCAAAAATTATGAAAAATTTTGTGTTAGCTCTCTGTGATGCCTAGTATTTAGGAAAAATATAACATCTAGGTTTAGAACCTTTTATGTTAGGAGTAAAAATCACCCAAATAAATGAATAATGCAACTTTGGTGATTTTTAATAAATTGTAGGTAGTTCCAAAAATCATGAAATTAATTGTGGCACTGTTTGATGATGAAATCTAGCTGTTGATAAATTTTGGTCACAATTGGAGTAAGTTTGGTCAGCTAGTAAATATAAGTGAAATTAGAAAAATGAATAAAATGAGTAGGAGAAATGGATTTAGGGTTTTGTGTGTATTTTGGATTGATTGTAGTCCAAGGGTCTACCACCCTATGATCCTTGGCAATGTAAGATGATATTGTAGGATGTAGTGATAAAGTTGTGCAGCGGCTTTCTACGACGGTTAGAAATAGTAATTGTTATATTATTTTGCGAATTCCGAATACAACTTTTCCGTGAAGAAAAGTTGTACTCAAGATGTTAATCGTTGATTATCGCATTTCTATTTACATTGTTGCATCATGTTAAGCATGCATCATTGCACACGTATAGTGACCGAGAGCGAAGGAGTGAAGGTTGAGGCCACTGCTGGGGAGCCGACTCCGGAGGTGATCCAGGGATTTGACATCTGTGGAACCGACCCTGATCCCACCCTCTTCGCGATCCAAGGCAAGCCCCGGTGCATTAACCCTCTATTGTGAAATCTTTACAATTCGAGTTAATTTATTGCATTAAGTTGCTAGGAGTTGATTGTTACCTATCCAAATGCATTGTCCCATATAATTACCCTGAAACCTGATTTAAATAAATAGTTTGAAAAATGCTAGGCATGCTTAATGAAATTAGAATTCCATAAAAGAAAAACTATTTTCTGTACTATGTACATGTATATACGTTATGATTGGTGAAGAACTTGTTATCCGTTGGTCGATGTGTATTCGGGCTAGAGTCCCGATGCATGGTCGCTTTCGGAATAGTTTGGAACTGGTCGGTATCACCCAAAATATGTTTCGTTGAGTGGCCTGCTCATGGGACGGCGTTTCCCATGTCACACTACTCTTCAGGCATGATAATAAAACTGTCGGGCAGTATTGTATTCGGGCTAGGCCCCAATGCAAGTCTGACGGCAGGAAGGAAGTAGGGACCGTTCGTTGTAGGCCTGCTGTGATCATGATGAACAGCCTAGCCACATACCTATGTGGAAAGCCTAGAGTCAGGTGGCTCTATTGCTGGAACCGACAACCACGCACTGGGAGTGGAGAGATGGCGGGAGTAGCGTGTACCCACGTGGCCGGCGTGCCTGGAGACGAGTGGAGTACTGTGCTCCCGGGTGGCGCAGGACCGGTTCCGGGATAGAAAGACCTAGATGACGGGTTGGTATATGTATGCCGGCGTGCTGCATATGCAGTGTGGTTAGAATCCCCAGCTGGGTATTTTTTCTGGATTCGAATCGACGTGCTCCTCGGTTAATGGAGACTTGATCCTCACACCTACCCCGAAAAGTGGTTCGCAACTAGGTTCACCGAATGATCAAAGGAAGTTGAGAATTGATGATAGATGAGATTGATTATTGGAAGTATGACTATGATTATAATGATAAATAATTAAAATGTTGGTTAGCAATGCTTTTCTGCAAACCTTCTCTCTCCTGCTAGCCTTACCTATGACTTGCATTCCTGAGTCTCATTTTACACCCTTAGTCGGGTAAGTCTTGCGGAGTACCCCAAGTACTCAGGGTTTGTTAACCCATGCTGCAGGAGAACCACCGTCTGACGTCTGTCTCGCCCCGTGCTGCATGACCATTATCCAGGAGGGCAGCGAGGAAGAGTAAATGTGAAACCCGTGGGCTGGGTTCGAATTATAATATGTATGATGTTGTATAATTATTCAACTGCTACTGCCACTACCTATGGATTGTAATAATCGCACTTGAACTTTATTTGGACAACTGGCTTGTAATATAAAGTAATGTTTATTCCGCTTCCGTACTCTGATGTAATTTGTTATGAAATGTTGTGATCTGTAATGTATTCGCAATGTGATCCTGCGGAGTTTTGGGCGCTGATGTAGCCCGACAGGCCTGTCTAGATCATTTGGAACACGGGCCCGGCTGTCAGAGTCATTAGTGACAATGACAGGTGCCTGTGGGCCAGGTGATTTAGCCGGTTCTGTTACAGTTGGTACCAGAGCATTACATTGCTAATCATTACGGATTACTTTTTGAAAACTTCAAAATGTTTTGGATCATAAAACTTAATATGCTATTTGCGGTCCAAATTGCTCCTATTCTTAACTTATTCCATAGTCTTATTTTGATCTATATTTAATATTATGTGGCTATAGTAGCACGAGGAATAATACTATTATTATTAGCCCTATGTTAAAAGTTTATTTACTTATGTATGTGTTTACTTGCATGATTTAAATTCGTAAGCACGTGCATGCATCATGTTAATCACGTATTAAACAACTTCCTCCTTAAAAGCGGGTAATTGGGATAAGATACCAAACCTATTCTTGCTAACTTATATATCTTATATGATCCGCTTACCTTCTCCAGATGGCCCGTTGCAAGCTCACCGCACGCAAGATGACAGGACCGCGTGGTGTCCCGCACCACCAGCTGGCGCCGCGTACCGGGGAGGGCGAGGCTTCTGGGAGTCGCTCACCCCGTCGCAGCAGTGAGGAGTTGGAGGCTGAGGTCGGGAGACTTCGGGAGTTGGTCGGGCAGTGGGAGGAGGAGTACGAGGTTGCTCGCCGCCACCACTATCAGGATGTGAGGACCAACCGTGACCTGCGTCGGGAGGTCGACCGCCTGACGCAGCAGCGGGATGAGGCTTGGGAGCGCGAGGATACGATCGTCGACAGGATGCTGAGGGCGGAGCAGCGTGCCGCGCAGCTAGAGGCGGACAACATCGCCTTGCAGGAGGAGATGCACCAGCTCAACGATCAGCTCTACCCTATTCCGGCACCTGAGGAGGAGGATCCGGAGTTTGGAGTTGTCCTTGGTGAGGATGAGGACATGGAGGACGTTGACGAGGAGGTTGAGCCTCTCGAGGTCGAGGAGGCAGACTCTGACGAGGACTCCGAGGAGAGTGACGAGGACTTCGAGGAGGACTTCGAGGACAGTGACGCGTCTGCAGTCGACGAGGACTAGGCTAGTGTAGGCCTAGGGAAGTTAGCTAGTATCCTTTCAGCCTGTAAGATAGGTGCTTGTACTAAGAACCTTAGTCATGGGACGTGACTCTCGCATGGGCGCGAGTCGTGTAATTTAAATAACATAATATTTGTGTGTGCTACTACTATGTTCCATCTGTGTAATATAGGTCCTAAGTGGTTTGCTTGTTAACAGATGGGAGATCACTCTGCTCATGGGACTGGAGCTCCCCAAGCACCACCACTTCCAAATACTCTGGCAGAGGCCATCACCGCCTTGACTAATGTCGCAACAATGCTAGCTCAGAGTCAGCAAGACCGTGGTGGGCGCCGTGGTCGCCGCGACAACGAAGAAACCACTTATGTTGACTTCACCGACACCCGTCCGCCTGTGTTTACCAAGGCAGATGAACCTCTGGAAGCAGACGATTGGCTCCGTACCATGGAGCAGAAGTTCAGCTTGATCCACTGCACAGAAATACAGAAGCCTCTGTTCGCAGCACAACAACTCCGTGGCCCTGCCACCACTTGGTATGCCAACCTATTGGCCGCACAGGATCCGGGACATCAACTCACTTGGCAAGAGTTCCGTGATGCCTTCCGCGCCCATTACATCCCTGCGGGTGTGATGAGGATGAAGCTAGACCAATTCCTGGCGCTAAAGCAAAATGAGTCCACTGTCACACAATATCTGGGGCAGTTCAACCATCTGGCTCAGTATGCACCGGAGCACACCAACACTGATGAAAAGAAGAAGGCCTGTTTCATCAGGGGCCTGAACTTCAAGATTCAGCGCAGCTTGTCCAATAATCTCAAGTGCACCTTTCACGAAGCTGTTGACAGTGCCTTGGCGTTTGAAGAAAGCAACCGTCAGCTCCAGGAGGAGAAGAAGAAGAACAAGAGGCCTGCGTTCTCTGGCAGCCAGAAGCGCCAGAAGATCATCTATCACCCCACCCACCAAAACCGCCCATCTTATCCTCATCAGCAGGTGGTTGTGCGCACCGCCGCCACCTCCCACACTTCAAATCAGCAAAATGCCACTCAGCCGAATGCCCCTGGCGTTCGCATTACTACTCCTCAAACCACCTACAATCATCCTTGCTACAACTGTGGCAAAATGGGACATTGGGCACGCAACTGTCCTTTCCCCAAGCGGTACAATCAGAATGCACCAGGTGGTCAGCAGCAGCAACATCAGCAACAGCAGCAGGGTCAGCATCGTGGTCATCAGCAGCATGCTCAGAAGGGCAAGATTGTCAAGAAAGCAGGTCAGGTCTATTACACTCAGATTGAGGATATTCCTGCTGGAGAGCCCGTCATGATGGGTAGGTTCCCTGTTGCCAGTCATCCTGCACTTACGCTTTTCGATTCTGGTGCATCGCATTCATTCATAAATCGTACCTTTGTCGTGAAGCATGAAATTCCAATTGGGGAAATAAAGGAAGATTTCCTTATACACTCGCCCGGGGGGCGTATGTCTACTAAAGAGGTAGTTCAGGGAGTGCCTATAGAGTTGGGAGGGCATAAGTTCCCTACTACTATGATAGTGCTAAAGAACCAGGATATTGATGTGATATTAGGTATGAATTGGATGTATCAGCACAATGCTCTTATTGATGTGCTGAATAGAACCATAAGAGTGAGCATACCTAATAGCCAAACTCAACTTCTTATCCAACTTCCACTACCTGTGAGAAAGGTGGAGAAATCCGTGCAAAGGTTATGTGCTACTTCAGTGGAAGAAGTGATGAAGATTCCAGTGGTCTGCGAATTTCCAGACGTATTTCCTGATGAGTTGCCTGGTTTGCCACCGGATCGAGATGTTGAATTTGCCATTGAGCTTAAGCCTGGAACAGCTCCTATCTCTCGTAGAGCCTATAGGATGCCTCCCAAGGAACTGGCAGAGCTTAAAATACAACTACAAGAATTGCTTGATAAGGGTTTTATCCGCCCTAGTTCATCTCCTTGGGGTTGTCCTGCTATCTTTGTCAAAAAGAAGGACAAGTCTCTTCGACTCTGTATCGATTATCGTCCACTCAACGAGGTGACTGTCAAGAACAAATATCCGCTACCTCGTATCGACCTACTCTTTGACCAACTGGCTGGGGCTAAGGTGTTTTCTAAAATTGACCTTAGATCCGGCTACCACCAAATCAAAATTCGTCCCGAAGACATTCCAAAAACAGCCTTCACCACCAGATATGGCCTATATGAATACCTAGTCATGTCTTTCGGCTTAACCAACGCACCTGCCTACTTCATGTATCTCATGAACTCCGTCTTCATGCCCGAGCTCGACAAATTCGTTGTCGTGTTCATCGATGATATCCTTGTCTATTCCAAAACACCTGAAGAACATGCCAACCATCTCCGCATTGTCCTAACTCGCTTGAGAGAGCATCAACTGTATGCAAAGTTCAGCAAGTGTGAGTTTTGGTTGAACAAAGTTCCTTTTCTCGGACATATTCTTTCAGCTGAAGGAGTATCTGTTGATCCGAGCAAGGTAGAGGAAATATTGAATTGGAAGCCGCCAACCACTGTTCATCAAGTCCGCAGTTTCATGGGCATGGCGGGATACTACCGTCGTTTCATCCCAGATTTTTCAAGGATAGCCAAGCCAATCACCAACTTGCTGAAGAATCAAGTCAAGTTTGTGTGGTCGCCAGAATGTGAGACAGCGTTTCAAACCCTGAAGAAGTGTCTGACTACCGCACCAGTCCTAGCTCAGCCGGATATTGAGAAGCCATTCGACGTGTACTGTGATGCGTCCGGTACCGGCCTAGGCTGTGTATTGATGCAAGAAGGCAGAGTGATTGCATATGCTTCACGACAGCTCCGACCTCATGAAGAAAACTATCCTACTCATGACTTAGAATTAGCAGCTGTGGTTCATGCATTGAAGATCTGGCGTCATTACTTGCTAGGCAGTACATGCAATGTTTACACTGACCACAAAAGCTTGAAGTACATCTTTACCCAAGAAGAGCTGAATATGAGGCAGCGAAGATGGCTAGAATTGATCAAAGATTATGATATTGAAGTGCATTATCATCCTGGCAAGGCTAATGTAGTTGCTGACGCACTCAGTCGGAAAGCTCACTGCAACTGCTTGACTGTGAAGCCTTATAATCTGTCATTGTGCTATGAGTTGGAAAGGTTGGGAATAGAAATAGTTCTACAGGGCAGTCTGGCCAACATCAGTATTGAAACTTCCATCCGTGATGAGATTGTGGCCGCTCAAAAAGGGAGCAAGGGCATCAAACATATCAAAGAAAAAGTCCAGGCAGGAAAAGCAGATTGTTTCAGGATTGACGATGAAGGTGTAGTATGGTTCAAGAATCGCTTGGTAGTTCCAAGAGTTCCTGAGCTACGTCGCAAGATTCTTGATGAAGCTCATCTTACAAGGTACTCTATCCACCCAGGAAGCAACAAGATGTACCAGGATTTGAAACAGAAATTCTGGTGGACTAAGATGAAGATAGAAATTGCACAGTAGGTGTCGAGGTGTGACACCTGCCAGAAGGTTAAAGCTGTACACATGAAGCCTGGGGGAGAGCTGCAACCATTGCCTGTTCCCGCATGGAAATGGGAAGACATTAGTATGGATTTCGTCGTGGGATTGCCCAGGACATCAAGAGGTTTTGATTCCATCTGGGTTATCATAGATCGTCTCACAAAACAAGCCCATTTTCTACCTGTGAGGAAAGAGTATAGGGCGCCAACTTATGCCAAACTATTTATTGAAAATCTCATGAAGCTGCATGGGATACCAAAGACCATTGTTTCAGATCGGGGTACTCAGTTCGTATCCAAGTTTTGGAAATCCTTCCACAAATCACTGGGCACGAAACTTTTCCACAGTACGGCCTATCATCCCCAAACCGATGGTCAGACCGAGAGGGTGAATCAAATAGTGGAAGACATGTTGAGGGCCTGTGCATTGAATTACCCCGACAAGTGGGACGAGTGTTTGGCGTTAGCCGAATTCTCGTATAACAACAGTTACCAAGAAAGCATCAAGATGGCTCCGTTTGAGGCAGTGTACGGCCGCAGGTGCCGTACTCCGTTGAATTGGTCCGAGCCCGGCGAAAGATGGTTTTATGGTGTTGACTTGGTCAATGAAGCCGAGGAGAAAGTTCGAGTAATACAAGAAAATCTGAAAGTGGCTCAGTCTCGGCAGAAAAGTTATGCCGATCAACGGCGTAGACCGCTGGCATTCAAGGTTGGAGATTATGTGTACCTGAAGGTTTCCCCTATGAAAGGAGTCAACCGCTTTGGAGTCAGAGGCAAGTTAGCCCCGCGCTACATTGGACCATTCTTAATCACTGAGCGTGTGGGGAAGGTTGCCTACCGATTACAATTGCCAGATCATCTATCGGAAGTACACAAGGTGTTTCATGTATCTCAGCTCAAGAAGTGTCTGCGAGTTCCCGACCAAGTGACCGATGTAGAAGGTGTGGCACTTGAGCCCGAGTTGACGTATTCAGAACAGCCGGTTCGAGTTCTGGACATAAAGGACCGTGTTACCCGAAGGACTACAACCAGGTGGTACAAGATCCAGTGGAGTGATCACTCTGAAGATGAGGCTACCTGGGAATCGGAGGACTATCTTGCGGAGAATTTTCCAGAATTCTTCGCCACCTTGTAGATGTAACGGTCTAATTAGTGCTTTCTGTATTAAAAATCCTTCTGCTTATTTCGTGAGCTCGTGTAAAATATTTTGTCCCATGTATTTTCTTTTCCATTACTTTATTTCAGTTTCTAAAATAGCTAATCTCGGGACGAGATTTCTTTTAGGGGGGAAGGCTGTAATACCTCGGGTATTACGGGATAATTAAATTTGCCATGTCATCATATTTAAATTAATTAATCTGCATATGATTGTGCTTAGGGCCCTAGAGTGGTTTGGATTGATGAATTGTTGATTTGGAAATTCAAAACCCTAATCGGATATTCGAATTAACCCTAATTTTGGCCCAAAACCCTAATTCAAAATCTATAAGGAATCTTGAGATGACCCCTAAATGAAAGTTGTAGATCTTTTAAAATGTGACAACTTTTATTTTTGGAGATTTTGAAGTTCTGTTATAAAAATTTGAATTTAGCTCAAAACAGTGAATTGAAAACCAAATTTGAAATGTCATTTCAAAAATTACTTGGAGTTTGACAAAGCTTCCTTAATGAAAGTTGTTAAGCTCTCTGAGGGGAACAATTCTTATTTTGACCATTTTTCAAGTTGTTATGAAAAATCAAAAGTAATTTCAAAAATTCAATCTAGGTTTCAAAAACCCTATTCACCCCCTTTTGAATAATTTTCAAATTCGGCCGAATTTGGGGTTGGTCCAAAAATGAAAGATGTTCAGTTTTTATAGCCCTACAACTTTGGTGTTTGCTGTTTCTTCATTTGACACACGGTTTGGGCGCAATTGAGCAAAAGATCAGAGAGGAGTAGGTAGCTGCTACAGTAGCCACGGCATGGGCGCCGTCCTTCTCCCCTGTTCGCGCGACCGCCGGCATGGCCGGGGCGTCGCGGCCGTCTTCTCGCCGCTCCTGTGCCCACGATCTCGCAAAAACGACAGCCGGCGTCGTCTCTCTTCTCTCTCAACTCGCTCTGCCCCTATAAATACGAGGAGGTCGCCGTTCTTCGTCTTTTCTTCTTCCTCTCGCCGCCGGCGAACCGCTCGGTTTCCGACGAAATTCGTCGTCCATCCTCTACTCCAATCCGATTCACCGCGTGGCTAGATTCAACATTCCCTTGCGCATCGTTTGGGCTCGGTTTGTCGCCTTGTCATCGCCGGAGGAGCCCAGACGCCGTCTTCTTCTTCCTCGGCTCCGGCCGGAGCACCGCCGCGAGTCCCACCGTCGCGTCCAAGCCCTTCGGGTGAGCTCTGGACCTTGAGTCCATTCGTTTCCATCTCAGCGCTCTCGGTGGCGTCTCATGCTCGCGAGGGTTTTTCCCCCGGTACCCTAGGTTCGCCGGAACGGAGGAGTTGCCGCCGGGAGTCGCCGCCGCGGTCTCGGTCAACGTCAAGCCCACCGCTCCTCTTCACTGCTGCCTCGTCGGGGGTGCGCATCGTCCTCGCGGTGAGCCCCTGGTCCTTCCCAATCCCTGAGTCTGAACTCTACCGTACTGGTTCGCCGGGAACGCGGCCGCGCCGTCGCGGTCGCGACCGTTGCGTCCGCCATGGGCAAGCAGAGCTCGTCGGAGGCGTGCGAGTGTGGGTCAGGTCCTTGGGATGTCCGCTAGGCTCTAGGGTTTAGGTTGCCGCGCTCGGTTCCGCCGGTGGGGTCGCCGGCGGTGAGGTCCGTGCGGGCCGTGCGCGCGCGCCTACGCGTTTGGGCGCCGGCGCGAGGTAGGAGGAGGAGCTGACAGGCGGGACCCGCCTGTCAGCGCCTCAGCTCGCGCGGGCGCGGGCCGCGTGCGCACGGGTGACGGCGCGCGGGGTAGTGGGCCGTGCTGGGCCGGCTGGGCCGTCCCGGCCGGCTGGGCCGTTTTCTTTATTTCAAGGAAATTTCAATTGACTTTTCCATTTTTTATTTATTTGAATAGTTCTATCCTTTGTTATTTATGTATAAATAAATCTGGTGCTCCAAAAATTATGAAAAATTTTGTGTTAGCTCTCTGTGATGCCTAGTATTTAGGAAAAATATAACATCTAGGTTTAGAACCTTTTATGTTAGGAGTAAAAATCACCCAAATAAATGAATAATGCAACTTTGGTGATTTTTAATAAATTGTAGGTAGTTCCAAAAATCATGAAATTAATTGTGGCACTGTTTGATGATGAAATCTAGCTGTTGATAAATTTTGGTCACAATTGGAGTAAGTTTGGTCAGCTAGTAAATATAAGTGAAATTAGAAAAATGAATAAAATGAGTAGGAGAAATGGATTTAGGGTTTTGTGTGTATTTTGGATTGATTGTAGTCCAAGGGTCTACCACCCTATGATCCTTGGCAATGTAAGATGATATTGTAGGATGTAGTGATAAAGTTGTGCAGCGGCTTTCTACGACGGTTAGAAATAGTAATTGTTATATTATTTTGCGAATTCCGAATACAACTTTTCCGTGAAGAAAAGTTGTACTCAAGATGTTAATCGTTGATTATCGCATTTCTATTTACATTGTTGCATCATGTTAAGCATGCATCATTGCACACGTATAGTGACCGAGAGCGAAGGAGTGAAGGTTGAGGCCACTGCTGGGGAGCCGACTCCGGAGGTGATCCAGGGATTTGACATCTGTGGAACCGACCCTGATCCCACCCTCTTCGCGATCCAAGGCAAGCCCCGGTGCATTAACCCTCTATTGTGAAATCTTTACAATTCGAGTTAATTTATTGCATTAAGTTGCTAGGAGTTGATTGTTACCTATCCAAATGCATTGTCCCATATAATTACCCTGAAACCTGATTTAAATAAATAGTTTGAAAAATGCTAGGCATGCTTAATGAAATTAGAATTCCATAAAAGAAAAACTATTTTCTGTACTATGTACATGTATATACGTTATGATTGGTGAAGAACTTGTTATCCGTTGGTCGATGTGTATTCGGGCTAGAGTCCCGATGCATGGTCGCTTTCGGAATAGTTTGGAACTGGTCGGTATCACCCAAAATATGTTTCGTTGAGTGGCCTGCTCATGGGACGGCGTTTCCCATGTCACACTACTCTTCAGGCATGATAATAAAACTGTCGGACAGTATTGTATTCGGGCTAGGCCCCAATGCAAGTCTGACGGCAGGAAGGAAGTAGGGACCGTTCGTTGTAGGCCTGCTGTGATCATGATGAACAGCCTAGCCACATACCTATGTGGAAAGCCTAGAGTCAGGTGGCTCTATTGCTGGAACCGACAACCACGCACTGGGAGTGGAGAGATGGCGGGAGTAGCGTGTACCCACGTGGCCGGCGTGCCTGGAGACGAGTGGAGTACTGTGCTCCCGGGTGGCGCAGGACCGGTTCCGGGATAGAAAGACCTAGATGACGGGTTGGTATATGTATGCCGGCGTGCTGCATATGCAGTGTGGTTAGAATCCCCAGCTGGGTATTTTTTCTGGATTCGAATCGACGTGCTCCTCGGTTAATGGAGACTTGATCCTCACACCTACCCCGAAAAGTGGTTCGCAACTAGGTTCACCGAATGATCAAAGGAAGTTGAGAATTGATGATAGATGAGATTGATTATTGGAAGTATGACTATGATTATAATGATAAATAATTAAAATGTTGGTTAGCAATGCTTTTCTGCAAACCTTCTCTCTCCTGCTAGCCTTACCTATGACTTGCATTCCTGAGTCTCATTTTACACCCTTAGTCGGGTAAGTCTTGCGGAGTACCCCAAGTACTCAGGGTTTGTTAACCCATGCTGCAGGAGAACCACCGTCTGACGTCTGTCTCGCCCCGTGCTGCATGACCATTATCCAGGAGGGCAGCGAGGAAGAGTAAATGTGAAACCCGTGGGCTGGGTTCGAATTATAATATGTATGATGTTGTATAATTATTCAACTGCTACTGCCACTACCTATGGATTGTAATAATCGCACTTGAACTTTATTTGGACAACTGGCTTGTAATATAAAGTAATGTTTATTCCGCTTCCGTACTCTGATGTAATTTGTTATGAAATGTTGTGATCTGTAATGTATTCGCAATGTGATCCTGCGGAGTTTTGGGCGCTGATGTAGCCCGACAGGCCTGTCTAGATCATTTGGAACACGGGCCCGGCTGTCAGAGTCATTAGTGACAATGACAGGTGCCTGTGGGCCAGGTGATTTAGCCGGTTCTGTTACAACCCGCGCCCATCCGGAGCCCTAGATCCACTCGAGCCACGGCCCTTCGATCGGTCGAGCGCAATCAGGACCGTTCGCCATTGGAGCTGGCCAAGCTCGCCTATAAATTGGAGCACCCCGAAGCCCTACCCTCATTTCCCCTCGCCGCCACCGTAGCACAGACCGGCACACTGCACCAAACCGAGAGAGAGAGCGAAGGAGAAGGGCGGAGCAGAGGAGGAGAAGCTGCCGGAGCGCCGCCGCCGCGGAGCACGCCGGAGCCGGACACGGAAGAGAAGCCCGAGCTGCGGACGAGAAGCGGCACGGCACTGCGATCGCTCTGCACGGCTCCGACTCACCACTGCACCGCCATCCTAGCTTCACCGACACCATGGTGAGCCATCGCACGCCATGTCCGAACCTTGCCCTGCTTTTGCCATGGCGTTCCACCCTCGGGACGCGCAGGCACGAGCCCTTACCGGCTCGGGAAGATCACCTGCACCATGCACTTATTCGACCGGCCGAAACCCCCGGACTACAAGCTTGCTAGACCGAGAACGCAGCACGACGCGTTCTCGGCGGAGCGCGCTCACCACCGACGCGTTCTGACGCCGAATCACCCGTTCCGAGTAATCCGACTAGCACCCGTACAGGTTAGAGCGTCGTGGAGCACCGCCACGACCCCCTCGAGCTAGCTACGCGGATCTAAGCGCTAGAGGAGGCCTGAATCGCCTTGGCCGCGTGCGCCGTGACCTTACCGGAGTGCCGCCGCGAGCCGTCGCCAAAAGAAGGTCATGCCATGGCTAAAGTTCGCCACCGGAGTGTTGTATGCCTCTCTGGCCTCACCAATTTGACAAGACCGCATTCGATTGAACCAATACTTGGTCGTAGCCGCGATGCCGCCTTCCGCCGTCGTCGGCGACACGCCACCGCCACAACCGAGCACCTTGGAAAGCTCGGTAGCCAAAATTGGTAGTTGGTATACCATCGCCATAGACCCTGGACGCGTATACATCTCCTAGAAGACCTCCTTAGCCCCGCCGGAACCTCACAGTCGCGACGACATCGCCGCCGACATGTTCCGCCTCGCCTAAATCCGTTCCGAGTACCCCCGGTCGCCTCGCGCTGCAGAGAAAGGCCGCCGAGGTTCGCCAAGTCTGCCTCGGCACCGCCGCTAGATAGCCGAGCCCCGAATCACGACTGTCGCCTTGGCTACGTGCGCCTCCACCTCGTCGGAGAACCGCCGTATGCCGAGGGAGAGAAGGAGGCCATACCACGACTCTAACCCGCCACCATCTGGTCGGACGACTGCCTGAGCACGCCGATTGGGGAAAGCCGAGCCCTGTCTTGCCGAAATATGGTCATCGCCGCCCTGTCATCGTCCGCCGCACCGGAGAGACACCGCCGCCTTGAACAGACGCCCTGGAACCCTGCTAGCACCGAATCTCCGATTCGCCCGAGCCTCCCCAGGAGAGCTCGGGAGAGCAGCACCCTCGGCGCACCAAATCTCCGATTCGCCCGAGCCTCCCCAGGAGAGCTCGGGAGAGCAGCCCCTTCGGCGCCCAAATCTCCGATTCGCCCGAGCCTCCCCAGGAGAGCTCGGGAGAGCAGCCCCTTCGGCGCCCAAATCTCCGATTCGCCCGAGCCTCACCAGGAGAGCTCGGGAGAGCAGCACCCTCGGGCGCCCAAATTTCCGATTCGCCCGAGCCTCACCGGGAGAGCTCGGGAGAGCAGCCCCCTCGGGCGCCCAAATTTCCGATTCGCCCGAGCCTCCGCGGGAGACCTCGGGAGAACGGCACCCTCGGCGCACCAAATCTCCGATTCGCCCGAGCCCCCCCGGGAGAGCTCGGGAGAGCGGCACCCTCGGCGCCGCGAATTTCCGATTCGCCCGAGCCCCGCCGAGGTACGCCGAACTATGCCGAGCCCCGCCGAGCTACCCCTGACCACCGCCGAGCTCCGCCGAGCTACCCCCAACCACAGCTGAGATACCCCCGACCACCGCCGAGCCACGCCGAGCTACGCCAACTCCGGCAACTCTCTGGGAACCAGCATCGAACACCTGGTGGGCGACCATCGGGTCTGTGTTCTGTTGAGGCGCCACTTGCCGCACTACTGGACCCGCGCGCCACGTGGACCAATCCCGAGCTGCCCCTGATTAACCGACCAGTTTTCCCATTTTCAGAAAATAGGATAATCTTCGGAAATTCATAACTTATTCATATGAAGTCCAAAAATTGCGCACCATATATCAAAATTCTCAGAAAAATAAGATCTACAATCTAAGACTGTGTTTGTGTGCATTTGGCTCTTTATTTTATTGGATTTTTCTGAAATACTCTATAGGAGTCGCTGACGCGACTATTTCGTGTTCGATTTCAGAGCCGGAGGAGGATCTGACTAAGGAAGACGACCACGAGTACTTTCAGGAGCTAGGAGACGACTACGAAGGTGCCACGTCCCACCAAATCCTTAGATCCTATTTACGCATTGCAAATGACATTGTCGCTATTGCTTTATGATTACGTATGGATTGGTTGCATGGTAGTATATTTGATTTCCCTGCCTTGATAAGACTTTACCCTGCTATCCGCTGTTAGGTTAGCTGCTGCTTAATTTACTGTTACTCTTCCACTACTTTCTACTTGCTATATGCTATGTGGTGGAATTGGGACGGTGTATAACTGATTATAACCACTGGGAGAGAGTGCTGCGTGCGTCTTGGGTGCGTGGTAAGGGTTGATGTCGACCAAGTGGGATGTGAGACGAGCCCATGGGGCAAGTCATGCCGGGGGTGCAACCTGGGCATCCCCAAGCGAGATACCTGTGGCGGGTAAAGTTGTTGAGGAGGTTCTGGGTGGGATAGCCTTGGTGGTTTGAAGCCCGTGGACGGAGGTGCTGTGATGGCACGGGGAGAGTATCCCCTAAGTGGAGATGCCTGCTTGGTCAAACCTAGGATGGACTAGTTTCAGGTTCATGGGAATCCTTTTCTACTCACTCGCTTCTGATGGGCGGGAGACGGCTGGACTACTTGGTAGGACGGTGCCACTACTGCTAGGTTGAAAGGTGATAAGGGTGGACGGAGACGGTCGATGGGTTCCCGATCCGTTCTAGATGCACAGTACCACTGGAAGGGCCCGGTACTGTGTCTCCCAGTCTCAGCATAACGGTGTAGGATCCGGAATATCCCAGGGCTGAGTGGTAGGGTGGCATCGACCTAGGCAAGCAAGCACCCGGAATTCTGCCTAGGTGTTTGCGCAACACCTATGATGGCTAATCTTGTGGGTAGTGAAACATCTGCAGAGTGTATGGTTGATCGATGGATACATATGCCAACCTGTTGGCTATGGACCTTTCCTATGAAGCTTCTACTAGTGTAGTGAGTGTTCTCTTCTCCCCCTGGATGTCATTTTTCCGGCAGTGTACCCGTTGTGGTAGTGTGCCGCTGAGATAGGCCCGAGAGGGAGTTGGGCCTGTCGAATGAGAGTGAGGTGTGGGTATGTGAGGTGTGGTGATGGGAAAAGGGATGATGGTGTTAACTGGTGATAAAACTTGACTAATTAAACATTGATTACAGCTGCATAGGAAAACCTCAGCCTATAGGTCTGCTTGTATAGCCTTGCATCCACTTTCCACAAAGCAAATGCTGCATAGGTGGGCTCCGTGGCCAGTACAAATCGTACTGATAAATTTGCTGTCAGGTGACGAGAATGAGTACGACTTCGAGGGAGATGATGACGAGGAATAGGGTCACGTGCTATACTCAAGTTGGCCGTGAAGGATGAATCGCTTCCGCATCTTCTAAAGCTTCTCTGATTGTTGATTCCGCCAGTGTGGCGATGTAATAAATATTTATGTAAGACTTATTTACCGTTGTATGGATCCTTGTGGCAACTGAGATATGGGTAATTTCATGGATTGTCCCAAGCAATCTGTTGAATTACAATTCGAGCCTGTGGATTTCCCTTCGCGGAAATCGAGGTCGTTTCAGAGCACTTCTCTACCCTTGATGCTTTGCTCTCGTGGAATATATATCTAACATAATGTGTTACACTTGCAGCGGCCTGGTGGATGATATTTGGTAGTCAAACTCCAAATTTGCAACGTCTTGCTTTGCGGCTTGTTGCACAATGTATCTCCTCCAGTGGATGCGAGCGGAATTGGAGTACTTTTGCCTTGCTTCATACGAAGGTTCGCAATCGGTTGTCCCACAAAAAACTAAACAAGCTTGTGTATGTCAACTACAATCTTCGGCTGCGACTAGCGGATATCTCTGGACCGCCACTGCATGATGACGAAGATTTCATTGACAAGTTCGCCGAAGTCTCATTCTATGACTCGAACAATCCAGTTAGGCAATGGATGGAGTATGGTAGATCATACCAGGCACCAGTTCTTGATGAGGATGATGACGAAGTAGACGCCCCTATACCATCACATATTGTCAGGTATAATGTGTGTCTCTGTCTGGCTTTCATATTATGTATGTCCATTTTATTTATGTGATTTATTTGTTTGTGCTCATAGTGACCACATAGACGCCCAAGATCTACGTCAGGCCACGGGAGATGATTCTATCAGTGATTGGGCCCGTAGACATGTGGGTGATAGTCACCTCGGGAAGAGGAAGATGCAGATGCCGCCTAAGAAGGGTGACCCCAAGCGTCAACGCGGAAAGAAAAAGCAAGTGATCAGTGACACTGAAACTGAGGATGAGGCTCAGCGTAGTCCACCGTATAAGGAGTCTCAGGATAGCAGCTCAACTGATGACGGTTCTGATGACGACAGTGACGGTGGCGGTGATGGTGATGGTGATGGTGATGGTGATGGTGCTGGTGGTGCTGCTGGTGGTAGTGGTTCTGGTGGTGGTGGTGGTGGCAGTGGGTTTGGTGCTGGTGGTAGTGGTTCTGGTGGAGTTGGTGGTCTTCGTTTCACAGGTATCCATTGCACCTACGTACGCACAATTGTTTCTGTGTATGACTTCTAAACTACTAATAATGGTTTTTTGCAGGCGAGACCCAGTTCACGCATGCTACTCAGGACCGCGACCATGGACAACCGGAGTCGCAGAAGACTGTTTATGCACCTACAGACTACGACACTCCGCAGCATTCTTCTTCCTCGTACAGTGATACCTCCCAGGCAAGCTATAACTATCACATTCCTGACATTACCACGCAACCTGCGACCATATGTGTGTATGAATGGGAAGACCCCCATTTTTACGCTATGTTAGTTCAAGAATGGGAGACAACAGCGGCATGGACGGGCCAATCTTGGAATGATTTTAAGGCCGAGTTGCTTAGACTGCGAGGTATCGCTTTGATGTGCACCGCCGAATATCAGATGTCTTGCAGCATGGGGGCCTTTCCATACTTCATACAACGTTGATTATGCCTATGCCGATGACTATCACATTTGTTCGTGTATGAGACTAAGAATATGCTATTTATATGATACTATGTATTGATAACTTTGATGTGCCTTATGTATTGATACAATACAAGTATGTGTATGCCCTATGTATTGCTACGACACTATTTATCCCTGAAATGTATGGTGTTTATACCTCATTATGTGCAAAGGCCATTCAAAAAAATTTGTTTTCTGCATTAAAAAAAAAAGAAAATCAGCTGGTTTTGACCGGTTACCGTTTATACCGGTCATACCGGCCGGTATACCCGTCTAAAACCGATTGAGCTGTGAGTTTGAATTCGATTTCGAATTCGGCCGGTTTCCGGCCGGTTACCGTTTATACCGGCCGGTATACCGTTACCGCCGCCCGGCGGTAACCGGATTTCGGTCGATATAAAAAACCCTGGCCGGCCCGTTAAGGCCCATTAAATCATGAAGGTCGAAAAATATACTAAACGCACTCAAATTTGAAAACTTTGACATCATTGGATTCTATAAATCATTAACTATTTTTAGAAATTTTTTCAGCATTTTTTTTTAAAAAAATAAATCTGAAATTTGAAAATGCGACCGGTTACCACCAAACCCTAAACCCTAAACCCTAAACCACCAAACCGGTCGGTAAACCGCTCAACCGGCCGGTAACCGGTCAAACCGGCCGGTATACCGGTCCGGAACCGATTGAACTGGGGTTCAAATTCAAAATTTGAATTCGACCGGTTTCTACCGGTAACCGGTCAAACCGGACCGGTATACCGATACCGCCGGCCGGCGGTTACCGGCTACCGGTCGGTAAAAAAAACCCTGGTGCCAATATAATGCATTTTCTTCTCCGAAGTATTTATTTTGTTTTTTTAAGATAAAGGATAGAAACTATCCGGCTTCATCTACCAAACGGTAGAATCAGGTCTCTTATTATAAAGTACTTACAAGCAAAACAGCTCATAAGAGTAACCCACGTGCAACCAAAAACCGAAGAAAACAAGTATTTATTTTGTTAATCAAAAGCAGTGTGGAAATGGGTTATACGTAACAGTAGTAAGAGAATTAATATCGCTGTACACCTGTAGGGTCAAGAAAGTAAGGTGGCAACAGCTAGTTCATAACATAAATAAAAATAAAATCAAATCTCGCAATTAAGGCAAAATATCGAAAATTTTAGATTTCAAATCAAATTAAATCAAAATCTATGAACCAAGTGTAAGCTTTCCCCTTTTTTCTCCTTTCCAAAGAAAAACAGAAAGACAATAAAAAAAAGGAAAATGAAGATGCAAATGTGTCATTTCGCGATGTACTATCAGACAACAACAAATTTTTTGCAAAAGAGAGAACCGTACCCTAAAGTTTCTGCTGTTTTTATTCAGATTCTTTGTAAAAAGCAGGATGTATGCATTGCTAATAAGGCTTCCACTCCATATTATCGTGGATGCCTTAAATAAACGCTCGACGGGGATGAAGATGAACAAGAAAATGCGGCAAGTGCCATGGCCGGTAAAAACAAGATCCGAACTTGTGGAGAGAGAGAGAGAGAGAGAGAGAGAGAGAGAGAGCAGTGGGATCGACGTACCTTAGTAGGAGAATGGTTCTCGGGTGCTTGAGTCCCCATGGCAGTCGTCGTCGTCGTCTCCGGCGGTCTGCAGCCGCCCGCCGGCAGGCAATGGAGAAAGAAAGGGGCTGAGGCGGTGGGATGGGAGACGTGCGCGGCGACGGCCGGGAGATGCGACGGCGACGGCGATGACGACAACGACGAGTGCAGGGGGAGAGGAAGCGGCGATGGGGATTCCGGCTCGTCGTCGTCTACTTTATACTTATTGCAGAGCTGAAATGGAGGGGAGCGTCGTCTCAGCGGCAGCACCTGTCAACGCGGGGGGTAGTTGACCGTCGTTGACTCCAGCGCAGCAACGGTTGTGGAGGGTGAACCTGCATGCAGTTAGGAGTGTCTCTCGATCGGCATTTGGACGGGTACGTGTTCTAGGCGTGCATGAACATGGACGTGTTTTAGGTTTTCATGCATGAATGTTGGAGGTTTTTGGCTAGCTGCTCGTTTTCATTTGTCTACCAGTTAATGCATGAGCTAGCGTACTCGTGCAACGTCGTTGGAGGATTCTCTCAAGTACTGGACTAACGATGGCGTGTGGCACACATACCAAGTCCATGCAATGCGCACCAACCACACAACATAACTGTGCTCCCGTTCCAAAATAAATTCAAATCCTAAAATCATCTTAAGTCAAACTATCGTTAGATCAACTCTAAAAGACTCTATAAATCCTTCCTAATTACTAAAAATAAAGACTCTGGTAGAAAAACACTCTCCAACAGACTCTTTAATTATCATCCAAATATAGCCATACTCTATTCTGGGTTTCTCGTTAGCTAAAGATAGATTGTGAGAATGTCTCTCTCTCTTTTTAGGGGAGAATGGTTCTCTAAAGTACGCGGAACATATACAAAAGCTGTTGGAGAATAATAAGATATAGAAAACGATTTCTATATAAATAACTCTCTAGAGAGTCAATTTTAGAGAGACTCGAGATGCTCTTAATGTTTTTGTTTTTTTAAAAGACGGAAAGAACATTGGCGAGCAATATAATATTTATACGCTACAATATCTAATAATCTTTCTATTCTAAATTATAAGATATTTTCACTGGATTGTATGGCTGACTGAATTATACGATTAAATTGTTGTAAGCGAAAAATATTGTTCTATGACTAACTAAAAGCTAAAACTAGTTGAAACGAATAGATCCAATGAATTTAGAAAAAGTCAAAACATCTTCTAATTTCGAGAAGGAAGTAGTGTCTAAAGCTATGGATTTAGAAAAGCCATATAATAACATTCCTTGGGCACGGATGAATCGCTGGCCGGAGAAGCCCTCTGCCACTGTTCATGCTGACGTCAGCATTACGTCAGCACATATTTTTTTTTCTGTCCGATTTTTCCTTTTGCTGTCCGATTTTTCCCGTCCGGTATTTTTTCATCAGTTGCGCCGTTCAGCGCCAGCTTAATAGTAGCGTACCCTTTTTTACCATCCAGATTTTTGAACAGGTTGCGCCGTTCAGCAATGGTGCAACGATAACACGTCTTTTTTTTTTCACCATCCCGATTTTTTCATCAGATGCGCCGTTCAGCACCGGCGTGACGGTACTGCGCCTACCGTGCAAGTAAATAATACTACTTCTTATGCCATCCATTTTTTTTTCACCAGGTATTTTTTACCACCGCGTGCACCGATTAGCGCCAGCTCTGTAGTAGCGTACCTTTTTTCTTACAATCCAGATTTTTCCACCAGGTGCACCGTTCGACAACGGCGCAACGGTAGCACGCCTTTTTTTTCCCCGCCGTCCAGACTCTTTCCACGGGTGCGCCGTTCAGTACCGGCGCGGCGGTAGCGCGCCTACCGCACAAATAAATAATGCTACTCCTTATACGCAAATAAATCGTTGGCCGGAGAGCGCCACCACGATTGTTTGTTACTGTTTATGACATCAGCATACGCTGTTCGTGAATCGTGATGACGTCAGCAATCGCTGTTCATGACGTCATCGTTACTGTTTACTTCCTCTTCTTTTTTCTCTGGCGTCTAGACGCGCACGTCAGAGCCGGCGCGGCGTTAGCGCGCCCCTCATGCTAGTAATGTGAAATGGAGAGAGTAGTAAATTGTAAGGCTTTTTAGTTTTTCTGCATACTATTATTACATTGTTTTTATTTTGTATCTAAATAATTCCGTGGTGCATTTGCCTCGGGCTCACCATGAGGTTAGGAGGGATTTCAGTGACACTTGTCCGCACTGGAATCCTCCTTCCAAATGGGCACAATGAATGAATAAGGCACTGGTTGCTTACTTGCTTCGTTGGCACCATTGAGTGCTTGGATTATGTCCTCGGACGACGTTCGAAGGCCGACGTTACCCTGTTTTTGTTGTTTAGTAGCTCAAGTGTCCTCTCAATGACGGAGCCATAATTCAAAACTTGAATATTCCCACTTCACCGTAAAAAAAAAAAAAATTGTCAACAGATAAAGTTTTTGTAAAAATCTTTGTTGCACTTGTACGCCTAGAAGGCTAAAAATCAGCACTAGCAGAGTTTTAGAGTAGAGTCCAATCCTAGATTCCCGGCACCATCGTCACACATGCACTCAGCAGCGAGCAGTTTGTCCTTGGTCGGCCAATGCTAGATCCTAGCCGCCACAAAGCGCACATCCGTCGCCGCTGGGCCGCCTGGACTGATGGCCAGCGGCCTCATGGCGTCCCATGTGTGTGCCTACCCACGACGGTCGTTGAGGCCGTCGTTGCCCGCCTTGCCTGTGGTGCCACAGGGCGTGAGTCATCGCCGATTTTTTGTTATCTCAGAGGGAGACTGCTGTTGAAATACGGCTTGCGGCAAATTTGGCCAAGGCACACATGCATGTACTCGATGGGAAAGGAGAGACAAAGAGGTGTATTAGGCCTCATGGGCTGGCAGCCTGCTTGGTTGGAGAGAGTGGAAGGCTGGAAGCCACAAGTGTTGTCTTTTGGTTTTGAGATTGAATAGCGAAAATATCAACAACAACAAATACCCCATTATACATTTATACATATATGTATACACATATATACTAGAAACTGCACATAAAAGGTTGGGTATTACCCGAGAATACCATTGTCCTCTGTAGTTGTATAGACGAGATTCTTTCATGGCCTTTGTTATCAGGTTTAGGGACATAAACCAGGTATTTTAGAAGTTGGGGGATCGGGTGGCATAGCCAACAAGTTCAAGGACGGAAAGTAGACATTTTAGGGCATGTTTGGATGAACTAGGACTAGTTATTAGTTAGGACTAGTGATTAGCCAGACTAGTAATTAGCTGATTAGTAATTAGTTCGGTCATGTGTGGATACAAGGACTAACAAGTCTTACTATAAACTAAAATTAGTTGTTAGCCTTAAATAATTTAGTTGTATGGACCAGTGAACTAACAACTAGTTGAGGTTTGAACTAGCTATTAGTCCACTCACTAGTTCACCTATTTGGTTCTTTAAGACCTAAACTTTAGCCAACTAATTGTTAGTGCATGGGATCTAAACAAGCCCTTACTCTATGGGGGTGTTTAGATTCCCTCCAAAATCCCAAAACTTCCGTCACATCAATTTTACGGCACATGCATGGAGTACTAGATGTAGACGAAATTTTTGCATTTTTACACAATTTGGCTGTAAATCGCGTGACGAATCTTTTGAATCTACTTGGACCATGATTGGACACTTATAGAAAAAGATTTCTCGCTGCTACAGTGTCAAAATTCTAAAACTTTACACATTTAAACACCCCCTATATTATATAATTCTCACCTTGCATCCCTCTCTTCGAACTTACATTGTACTTTCGCTATTCGTTTTTATATATGTTTTATTAGGTTTGTATAAGTCAAACATTTTAATCTCTTACCATAGACTTTAAAAAATTCATGTAGTTTCACGACATGTAAATTATATGTTATGAAAGCATTTGTTATAGTGACATATAAAAAAGAGCAGAGGGAGTACTACCGTCGTCCTCCTGATTTGCATTTTTTATTTATTTTGGATATCTTTGAACGTGATGAGTATATAGGATGTGTTTGGCGGGGATAAATGTTACAAATTCTCAATAGAATCATCAGAATTGCTGCCACACGCTATGGACATAATCGCTTAAAACCGATTCTCGTTTTGTACTAGTCCAAAATACACCCACAAGATGGTTTCTCATGATTCTAGTTCTAATTTTTAAGAATCTGGTAAGCTTGTCAAATGGTTTTATGAAATAATTCTATTAATCGCTTTTTGAAAATCTAGATCCAAAACATTTTTAAAAGAATCTAGATCCCTACCAATCACCGGCATAGTTAGTTGTACCCATGATTAACTCACCCAAGATTCCTTGCGGCGATCGATTTGCATTTGCAAGCATACTATTAGAGATTAGAGGCAAACTTTATTGTTTGTGGCTTTAGTGTGCGTGCATGGTGGTGCGTATGTATATGCCAACCTTGTAACCGCCAAAAAGCAAAGGGAAAGAAGCCTGCGCTGTAGTAGAAATGAAAGGCCTGCTGTTCAAATTCGAAATATCATGTACTGTAGCCACTTTCAAGGTCCTACCTATAAAACAAGTGCATATATATACATTAAACCACCAATAATATGTGGGACGACCACTCATCTTTAATTCTCCCTTATGCACATACACACAAGCCACGGTGACCTTGGAATATTAAGAAACAATACGTATGTGTTTATAAATATGTTTATAAATATATATAAACATCTGGAACAACTTATGGTACTAGGAACTTCCGCTCTGTATTTGGCACGACAAAAAACTCTTGTTGAGGCTTGACAGATTTGAAATTCCCAATCATGCCCTACAAGTAATGCTGGAAGTAGTTTACGAGTAGAATTGGTAGGTTTTCGCGTCCTATTATAATTTGCCGAAGTCCTCCAATTGGCGATAGAATCATCAGAAGCACCCCAAGAATAATGCAGAATCTGATGAACACAGGACAGACAGAGGTTCATTTATTATAGGAGGAAAGGTTAAGCAGAGAGGCATTATATGGCAGAATGAATGGAGATATGCTGGATGGATAGTTAATTCTTACCCAGTTGGTGAACCATGAGAGGCTGAACCTTTTGGGCTTGTAGATTGCGAGCCACATGATGCAGGGCAGCTGGCAGAAATCGAGAAAAAAATAATTAGCTCTCAAGTTATTTTAACAATTGCAAACACAATGTGTAACTGCAGGTAATGGCATTGCAATAGATGGATGAAATGACAGCTTACGAAATAAGTCGTCGGCGCAAAGGCGAAACCACCAAAGAAACCGAGCAATCCACCGAAGAAGGGGAAGGTGATGGCTATGAACATTGTGAATGCTGCACAAGTTGTATCGCATTAGTCCCCGTTTTTTTTTTTTTTTTTTCAGTACGAGGCACCAATTTGGTGACAAAAGTTCAGTTCAGACTGATGGGCCTTACCAACATAGACTGTCCGGGCAATCAAACGCAGTGTCAGACCAGGAGGGAAGCCCATCTTCTTCACCAGCACAGTCTCTATCATGTCAAACACCGGCATGGCATAGATCTGCACCGAAGCATTACACAGCCATTTTAATGAAAAGTTCAGTGATGTTAAGGTTTGCAACATTTCACTGCACAAATAGTAAATCTTCAAATAGAAAGAAAGCACGAAGTGGGAGGGTGGTATATGTACCTGGTAGCTGCCAATGACATGGACTACAACCATCATGTTAGCGAGGGCGATAAGCCACGTAGGTTTGCTTAGGGTGATGAGGATGTTGTCGTCGACATTTTTGCCGAATGCCCAGTAGCCGATGAGCGCAACGGGGAAGTAGCATAGGGCAACCACAATGTAGGCAACAATCACACCCTTCCACATGGGTTTCTTGGATGGCATCTCTGTAGTCGATGGTATAGTAGCCTGGATCTCAAGAACCACATTGTGACCCGCATACGCGAAGGCCACATCGCCCAATGCACCAAAGAAACCAAAAACCTTCCCCGGCGTTGTTGTTGCACGCAGGTGGTAGTCCACCTCCGGCATCTTACCCTTCTTCACCGATGCGCCCCAAGCGATTGTGGAGTAACTGCCATGTTTATCCATGTTGTTAGTGATCAATCTTTTCACCTTGAACTACTAAATTGCAATGTTATTGCTGAGGCAAAGAATATGCAGTGAGGTATAGTACCTAAGTGACATGACGGCGGCGGCTAGGGAAACACCAGAGATGGAGTTGAAGTTTGGAAGCTGAGAGAGAACGAAGTGGCAGGAGGCGAAGATCATGATGAAGTAGGTGGTCTTGATGTTGTGCTTGCTGTCGCACTTGTCGCCGCAGACGATGACGTCGTGGAACTTCTTCAGAGACTTGCCGCCGGTGACCATGTAGACGATGTTGACGCCCACCTCGACGACGAGCTGCTGAGGCACGACGATCCACAGGCCCAGCTTCTCGCCGAACGCGTGCTGCCCCAGCTCGTGGTACCTGTCGAACCGCTTGCCTGGCACCATCTCGTGCATCTCGACCATCTGCCACAGCGTGTACAGCGTGATGATCCATGAAATGATCAGCACCGCAACGCCAGGACCCCTGCATGCAAATTGACACATTGAGAAATCAAGAAACCCTTATGATACATGCAGCAGCATGTACACAAGATGAGTAAGTAAACTGATCGGCTGCAGGAAGGGACACGACGTACCAGCCGAGTTCAGACATGGCGTAGGGAAGGCTGAGAACTCCAGCACCAACCATGGCGGTGACATTGTGGAAGGCAGAGTACCACCACTTGGCGTTCCTCGAAGAGGTAATTGGGAGCCAATCATCGATGGCCTTCTCCCGTGCACTCCTTGCATCCTGCAAGTTTTCCCCATTGTTACTGTTAGCTGACTCAGCCATTGAAGGTCACACAATCTGCAGATCTTGCTTGGTTGTTGCTCAAACACAAAGCAAAAGAAAAGGTACAGAGGTAGATGGCATGATGTTGCAAACACAGAGATATTTGACTATCCATACAAAGATAGCGCCGTTTATTTAATTTTTCTTGATATGATATATTAATGAGCATGAGCTGGACATATTTAAATGATTTATGAGTGATAAGTACCAGTACTTTAAAAAAAATGAAATAAAATTGTAGGCGAATGACATGTGGAATGTACACCATAAGTCCACAAAGGCCGACTAAATAAGCGACAGATCAACAGTGGAAGTTTTCAACTCAATTAAAGTGCACTTTTTTGAAATCTGAACGTTCACTGAGATCACCTACTGTACTACCGATTTCTTTTCTGCTCAGCAGTTGACTTGTCACATGGCCTAGTTGCCGAAGTCTTCAAGTCCATGATCCTTATCAGGGCCACTTCAAGACAAGATTTTTGTATTCTTTGTTGTTCATGCGAAGCATGTTAGGTGGTAGTTTTACGTACCTACTATTAAAAAAAAAACTGGCGTAAAATATCTGCCAAAGATGTGACTTGAACAACGCCAGGCTGACAAGATTAACAAGTCGTAACTTAAACCTACTCCAAACCCAATATTCAACCTCTTCTTCTTGGAACTTGTGATGATCATGTAATCTAATTGGGACTAATAACCTACATGTCACTTTGTCAGGGTCATCAGATGAATAATTAATCGTGCTCGACCCCCTCGCTAATCGCAATCAACATTCATGGCGGCAGCTAACAAAACCCGCGATGATTCCAATGAAACCAACAACTTGATAACAATGAAACCAACAACTTGACACTAGCAACTGGATTTGGATGGTACGAAGGCATCGTCCACTCTCCCCGTATTGGACGCGGTTTCATCGAGAAATTCCTGCATCCCAGACAGGCGTACTAGACAATAGCTTGCTTGGACAGTAGGTAGTAGTCAAGAGGAAGGGATCACATGAGTGTGACAAGGAAAGGATCATCTACCCTAGAAACAAACTACTAGGACAAGAGGTTTGGCTGTGAATCTCAAGGTGACAGCGATGTTGCCTCGGCTTGGACGTGACAGCGAGATATGCAGACTGGGTGCAATAGTCTTCGATGAAGGACATTGTCAAGCGATGAAGGAGTGAAGGACAGAGCGTGTGGAGCCTATGACAAGGACAGCCAAAGGTCTGAGACTGAACTCTATTGTTCTAGCTAAACTCTATTGTTCAGTTTGGAAGCTAAAACTGATTTCAGCAAAAAAGAAACAAAGTACAAAATAGGATAATAGTAAATAAACAGCTGGAGGAAAAAAACAGGACACCCTATTTTATAGTACTCCCTCCATCCCTAAAAAGGCGACGTTTTAGGTGTTCGTACCGGTAGTTTGACTAGATTTATAAAAAATACGTGCAACATTTACATCCCCAAATAAATTTGTTAAAAAATTAGACTCAAAGATCTATCCAATGATACTAATTATGTGTTATAAATATTTATATTTTTTAATATAAATTTAATCAAAGATATTTCTCGGAAAGCGAGAAAGATACTTTTTTTAAGGACGGAGGGGTAGTGGGTTAGTAAAATAAGGCCATAAGGGAATTCAGGTCATTAAGGACACAGTCAGAGGTATACAGGTGACAGCTCATCTTTTATAATAGGATAGGATAAGATTGAAATTCTGCAATTAAGGCAAAGCCTCAGAATTCACGCCCATCCTGAGAATCAGGTATTTAATAGATACTCCACCCTAACCTGTTTCTCGAATAGAAAAATAATATATATAAATAAACAAAAAGGAAACAAAAAGAGGATGAACAGGAGAGATTTCACATGCATCAGATGAACAGCCGGAGATACCGCCGCATCATGGGCAAAGAGATACTACGCGCTAGGGGATGTATCTGTGCGGCGTGGGGGCTTTCACTTTTAGCCGAAGCCGGCGAAAGGCGTCCAAAAAATCGCATTTTTTGTGCCAATCTCCTCCCGTGATCCTGGGGATCAAGTGCGCTGCTGCAAAGGTATCTGAATCTGAATCTAGTCTAATCTCAGCGTCCTGCAACTCCGCCACGCACCCACCCACCCTCGAAACTCGACAGCTGCGGATGGATGGTTTCTTTTTTTTCTTTCGCTTTTCGGAACTAAGACCAAAAAGAAGAAAAAAAACGTCGCTAAAGTTTGAATCTTTTTTATGGTTCTCTTCTTCAGAAGAGTCTGAAATAATGGCGTATGCACGCACTGCAGAGGCTTCCAAGAACGGCGGCAAGTGCCGTTAAAAATCAATCCAGCCGGCCGGCCAAGCGGTCTTGGTTGCGCAGGCAGATGAGATGGCTGCGGAGATGCACGTACGCCATGGCCGGCCGGCGAAGCAAGACCGAAGGAACTTTGGAGCACACACACTGAGAAGGAGACAGTGGGAGGCTGACGGTACCTTCTCAGGTGTGTAGTTGTCCGGCGCTTGCGTCCCCATGGCCGTTCGTCCGGGAGGCCTTGATTCCTCCTCGGCGGGGCGGCGACAACAATGGAGGACGACAGAGAGGCAGAGGCTGGCTGGTGGGAAAACCAGAGGACGGAGAGATTGCAATATAAAGCAGAGGAGGGCGGGGTGAGGTCGGAGACGAAACGGCCGGCCGGCTCGTACTCTGCTTTATAGTAGAGGCGCTCGAGGGTCCCCGGCACGTTGACCCTTGACTCCACCGCTGCTGCAGCTGTCCGGTGTGGAGACGGACTGGGGCAGTACTTGCTCAGTTTCAATTTAGGTCATGTTTAGTTCACAAAATTTTTTCTCTTTACTCATCATATCGATAGTCCTTTATACATGCATAAAGCATTAAATGAAGTAGCAGTTGTTATATGTTTGTACTTTTTGTCTGGCTATCTCGAGATGAATCTTTTGAGTCTACTTGGGTCATGATTGGACAGACGAAAGTGTTACAGTGCACTTTTTGCCAACTTTTACAAAATTAAACATGCCATTACAAGTTGTTTGATTTTTTCAACTTTAAATTTAATTATTCGTCTTTTTTAAAATATTTACGTAAAAAATAAAATTTAAATTTTTCTTAGAGAACTTTTATTAATAAAGTAAGTTATAACAAAAAGAGTAATATTTCATAATTTTTTAAATAAGACGAGTATTAACCTTGAGGAGAAAAAAAGTAAACGACTTATAAATAAGAATATTTTGCATAATATTCTTATACGTGCCCTGATGTCGGTCCGATCAGTATTTGAGAGTACAGATGGGCCCCAGTGCGGTGAGTCAACCCTTAGTTGGGAAGGAGGTTTTTTTTTTTTTGGTGAAGGGAGGAAGGAGTTATTAGTGGAGCCAGCTCACCAAACTGCATGTGAAACGGGGTGACAGACATTGTACCGTGGAGGATAATATACTCCGTACTTATTTATACTTCTTATATAAACAAACCCACTAGTGAATTCTTTTAACATGCAAGCTGTCCACATCAGCAATCTATTGAAACTTGCAATTAAAATCAACTAGCACATGTAATTATGGTAGCTATCTCTTCATGTAACATTCATTTAGTTGTCCACATCAATATGTCAAACCATTCATCAAAATTAATTTCAAATAGTTTAATTTATATAACTATAAATATATAAGTCTAATATCTTTTTAAATTACTGGAATCGTCGCAGCAACACGCGCGGCGTATTCTCCTAGTATTTCATAGAGCAATGAACGCCTAATTTCACGGGGGAAAACTATTTGGGCTATAATCCGATTCAATGCACACAACCGCACCGACATTGCTAAGTTTCGATCATTTAAGGTTAGAGCCAGACCATGCAGTAGGTAGTCGGCAAGTCCGTGTAAAAGGAAAACTTGTCGGCTGGGAGGCCAAGCACATCAGTTGGCTGTAGATGTGATGGGAAGCAAATCCATGTTCACATCATATGAAAAGCACTTTTAAATATTGCCGCTTTAGGACACTCGAAAAATATATGGAATTGGTCATGGCACACAGTCAACTTCGATATTGGGCGAGTATCATTATATGAAATTGTGTTCATTTGCTTGGACACACAGCGACACTCCCCTAAGCATGAGCATGATGGTGGTCATTCCCATGGCAGCCCTCCACCGTACTATGCCAATGCTCATCCCCTGTGGTGCTACTCTCCTGGCAATGGCACGCCTCCCTATGGTGGTGTGTCGTGACCAAGACCAATTACTCAATCTGTCTACAAATAAATTGCTTTCTTCGACTTTTAGATTTCACTTTTGACCATTCGTCTTATTTAAAAATTTTATGCAAATAATAAAGTAAATAAATCATTAGTAAAGTATCTCTAATGATAGACTAAGTTATAAAAAAATAAATAATATTTGTATAAAATTTTTGAATAAAACGAACGGTCAAACGTGAAGTCCAAAAGTCACACATTATTCGAGTGTCTCATAGCGAAATTCGCATTATATATAGGTTCAAATTACTAGAATATATAGAGACCAATTATATGTTGTTCGAGTATGTTTTCTTAGACGGCAGTAGATAGTAATGTGCAGGACAGACTGCCAGAGCTGCAGTGTCTGTGAAAAATGCGTGCGCCGTCGTACGGAGCAGAATTCAAGAGAGCTCCGACGAAAGCGACGTTCCCTACGCCCGCCAAGCTCACTGCGTGGAGGGCTCAGTCCTCCACCGATGCCTGCGCCTGGCCACTTCCATGGAGACGACGGAGAGAGGCATGGACAGATGGTTCTTTTATCGTTGTCGTCGTTCTTGTATGAAGACACAACACATTGGACAGATGGATTTGTTCCCAGGCCTGCAGTCCAGACGGTCATGTGCACAACTAAGGACAGAATTAGTCGATTCCAACGAATAAACAAACAAAAAGACAAAAAGTAGTCGATTTCAACAAACAAAAAAAAAATGTAAGGACATAATTAATTAGTCCGGCAAAGGTGTGATAAATTGGTGCTGATGTCTATTGATGGGGAATTCGGGGTACATTCTAGGTTTGATATAACTTCTTTCGTAACTGACCTGACCCAAGAAATCAAAATGCTAAGCTAATTTCTTCATTTATAGTAAAAAAAAAAAAAAAACTCCTCTGTGAGTTTCTCTAGCGAAGCTTTGGTTGGGCAGTTGGACTTGACCCCCCAAAATAAAAAACAGAGAAACCGCGTTTAAAGCTCCTCAAGAAGCCAGGATTTAATCATTGTTTGAGTTATAAACCAAGAAGATGGGCCAGATGGATTTACGCTCAGGCCAGTTGTGTCTACAACCAATAAGGATGGAATTCCCCCTAAAAAAACCAATAAGGATGGAATTCGTCTCTGACGATGAGATGGCGAATGTAACACGAGAATAATCCGTGCCTGATGACACCGAATCCTTCAGAACTCTAGCTCTGATGTCACTGACGCGTAATTTGGGGGAGAGAGTGTACTACGGAATCTTCCTACCCTTAAAAAAAACGATGGAATCTTCCTGCCTTTTCTTAAATAATCAATCAAGACGGAATATTATCTCGCTATTAGTTTTTGTTTGTTCCCGCGCAAGTTCAACTCTACTACTCTCTATCTTTTCTATTACTATAATATTTGCCAAGTTCTGACGTGTATTGTGAAAGGTAAGTACGTAGGAGTACTAATTACTGTGAAATTTCCGGTCATTGTCTCTCCATCTTAAGATAGGAAAAAACAGAAAGGTACTGATAGTCCTTATTGAAGGTTCCAAGCAATGCAATTACCCAAAAAAAAAAAAAGAGTGGGCAACTCTGTCTCCATGTTTACTTCTTGACAATGTTTTGCCTCTTCTCTGTAAAGTACTACTATTAGATCAGATGTGAACATAAGAAAAGAACACTGCAAACCACACCCTCAGCTGATGGCTACAGTCTACTATTACCATTTCAACACTATACCCTTTGCCAGCAGGCTTTCACTGAAATTGAGAAAGTTGCACCACCAAGGCTGTGGACAGCATGTGGCCATGTTCACTTAATCATCCTACTGCAATAACTCTGTACAGCCTCCAATGCATAGCTAGCTCAATTATCAGAGGAACTAACCTTTATTAAATGAATTCGTTGGACAATTTTCTTTATTGTTTTATAACGAACATATGATGTTTAAATTAAACTTTTTTTTATCTTATTTTTACAAACTCTGAGTCGTGCGTGCATATATGGATCTTGGTGAACGGCAGAATCTCAAGGTTTGACCGTTCTTGCTTTTTGGTCAGTCGGAGACTATTACTTGATTGAGATGATCACCAGATCTGATCAGTAGTGGCAAACAGAACTTCCAAGGCCATGGGAATGCATGCCGGTCATCTATCTAATCTCTTTATTGGGTTGTTGATGATGATGGGGTAGCTTTTGGCCATTGTGCTTGTCTGCATCAATTCCATATTTCCATGCACAAAAGAAAAGAGATCCCCCCTGATGGTGGAGCCCTTCTCCTGGCTCTGATTCGTGATTCCATCCATGACCCACTCACCAGAACTGAACTGCAAAAGGTGAGCAAGAATCTCTTTGGCGTCCCGCATCCCGTGCGAAAGGAATATTTGAAACCCTCCTTTTTTGTTTCTTTTTTGACTGAGAATACATTTTGTTTTTTTAGCAATGCTTGTCGTTATTCGCTAAAGGTTACGTCACTCAAACATCATGGGACAATCATCGTGATACCTACTAATAACGTGGCTACATGTTCAGCACGTCGATGATGGAACTTCTTAGAAAAATTTTCCCATTTTCCTTTACACATTGATAATATAATGAGTACTCATCCTGATGACTGAAGAACTGGGGCAAGGCACATAAAGTTTTTTTATTTAAGTTTTATCGGTGCTAGTTTTGGCGGGGCTAACACCGGCTAGTAAATATGTGTTTTGCGGTTGAGGCTACGGATGGTGTGCAAGGGGAACACAGGGATTATACTGGTTCAGGCCAAGCAGGCCCTACGTCCAGTGGAGAGGAGAGTCGTGTTGCCTTGCACCGGGGTGCTTGTAGTAGGGGTTACAAGCTAGGCGAGAGAGAGAAGCGCTCCCAGGTCTCTTGTGTGTGTGTCTAAGTGTTTACAAGTCGTTTGCTGTGGGTACGTTTGTGTCGGTGAGAACTTACAACTTCTCCGTCGTCCTCCTAAAGCTGGCCTCTGCTCTCCCTTTTATAGTCGCAAGGGAGAGGCAGGGGCAGCTACGTATTTTACAGTGAGGAGTTGCTGTTCCCCGTTTGACTATGCAGCTACTGTCTTTTCTCCGCGTCTCCGGGGCATGGCTGTCGTGGTTCGCACGTCCTTGGTGAGTTCCAAGCCGGCAGCAGTCGTCGGATTACGACGTGCCGTAGGGTCACACCTATCGGCTATCTTTCCGTACGATGTGACAAGAGGGTGAGTCACCTTAGGTCTCCCGAGGCTCGGGACTATGAAGGCGTGATGGGATTGAGCGGGGGATATCTCCCCTGGTCATATTTCCGGTCTTTGAACAGCTCTTCCCGAGGGTCAGGTGAGCACGGATGGAAGGCGTGCTCGTCCTTTCGAGTGGACAGCGCAGTAGGCGCCTTTCCCGTTCTTGCGTAGCCCGTTGTCAGGCGCTTGGACTGTCACAGTCGGAGTTGATAGGTCCCGACGGAAAACGGGGCGGCCCACCGTAGACCATACCGTGGAGGACAGGTGGTATGGCCGTCAGGGGCGTGCGAAGCACAGTCGCGTCGAGAGTCTGTCCTGACGGGACAGTGCTTGTAAAGTGGTCAGAGAGAGTATGGCCGTCAGGAGCGTGCGAAGCACAGTCGCGTCGAGAGTCTGTCCTGACGGGAGAGTGCTTGTAAAGTGGTCAGAGAGATCTCTTGTGGTCCAAGATTGCTCCGCTGACATCACCTGCGCCTTGGATGCCTTTGCGAGATTGCGCTCGAGGGGGATAGGGAAGCTCGGGCGAATCGGAGACTTGGGGCGCCGAGGATGCCGCTCTCCCGAGCTCTCCCGAGCTGGTGCCGCTCTCCCGTGCTCTCCCGAGCTCTCCCGAGGAGGCTCGGGCTAATCGGATACTTGGGCGCCGAGGAGGCCGCTCTCCCGAGCTCTCCCGAGGAGGCTCGGGCGAATCGGAGGTTTGGGCGCCGAGGACGCCGCTCTCCCGAGCTCTCCCGAGGAGGCTCGGGCGAATCGAAGCCTTGGGCACCGAGGAAGCCGCTCTCCCGAGGAGGCTCGGGCGAATCGGAGGTTTGGGCGCCGAGGACACCGCTCTCCCGAGCTCTCCCGAGGAGGCTCAGGCGAATCGGAGACTTGGGCGCCGAGGAGGCCGCTCTCCCGAGCTCTCCCGAGGAGGCTCGGGCGAATCGGAGGTTTGGGCGCCGAGGACGCCGCTCTCCCGAGCTCTCCCGAGGAGGCTGTCGGGCGAATCGGAGACTTGGGCGCCGAGGACGCCGCTCTCCCGAGCTCTCCCGAGGAGGCTGTCGTTAGTGGAATGATGTCGTGGGCCTCTGTAGACGTGGCCTTCGTGGGCTTCCACTGGCCTTACTTGGGCCAGGCCATGTTGGGAATGAGCGGTTTTGCATCGAAGTTGGGTACCCCTAACTTTGGTACCCGACAGTAGCCCCCGAGCCTGTGGCGGAGTGAAGGCACTCCTCCACAGGTTCACGCTGGTTCTTCCTGTCAAAAAAGATAAAGTGTGGGTTGTTTTTTCCGGGGGGTGCGCGCGAGCGCACCCGCCGGGTGTAGCCCCCGAGGCTTTGGAGGGATGATATATCCCTTCAAAGGCTTAGAATCATGTTCGTTAGTCCTCGGGTGTTTTTTGATTTATTTAGGTGGGTTGTTTCCTTGGAAGCGGAGCCCCCGAGCCTCCCACCGTGTGGGAGATCGTTCGGTGGTCTTTCCAAGGTGCAGGGCAAGTTTCCGAGCCTCCGTTTTCGTATCGGAGATCGATTGGGTCCTTCCCTGTCTTTTTTAATTCGACCTTCACGCTCTTTTTTCGGGAAGAGGAAGGTTTGGTCCTGCTCGACTTCCCCGCTGGGGCACGAGTCGGCATTTCCGGTGAGCTACAAACGGGTTGGTCCAAGTGGAGGTCCGTGCCCTATTCGTTAAGGGTCGGCTAGTGGCCTGAGCACACTCCAATTATTTCCCGAGGGTCAGTTAGTGGATGTCGGGTCCCTTCAATGGATCCCGAGGGCATGATGCCTCCCACGGAGGGATTCCACGTAACCGACTCGCTACTGGGACTTGGACACAGCATGGGATGTCTCTTGTGACGTTCCGGGCGTCGGGATACTGGCCGTTTTCGTGACCCATCCACTAGCTGTCCCTAACTCGATTTCCCTGGGGCGACTGTTCGAGCCTCGGAGGGCCAGTCTTGGATCCCCTGGGAACGTAACGGGCGCCCGAGCCCGTGGTTTCTTCGTTGAGAAAACGTAGGTGGAATCGAGGCGCGCGGTTGTAATGATTCGGCTCACCTTTTGAGGCGCGAAGCCTGACGGATGCGACGGTTCGGCTCAGTCGAGGCGGTTTGCGTGCATGGTGATGGCCGGTCTCTTCCAAGCCGAGGTCGAGCTCCCTCCTCTGAACCTGCCGTGAAGAAGAAGCGGGCCATAGTGCCCTTGTAAAAAGTAACCTTTGTGATGAAAGTTGAGGACCTAACATTTTTAGGGATGCCGTAGCCTCGGTGGTGTAGACAGAGCCAGAGCTGTGCCAGTCCGACCCGAGGGGTTCCCACTTTGTCGCGCACACAGCTAGGTATCTCACAGAAGGCTCGAGTGAGATCGTTTTTTACTAAATTTCCCAAACGCCCGTCTCTCTTCTCGCACTCAGGCAAAAATTCGCGAAATCTTTCTGGAGCGCAAGTTGACCCTCGGGCAGAGGGTGGTGAGTGGAGGTGCCGTAGCCCGGAGGCGTAGGCGATCTCACGGCTCGGCCAGCCCTGCCCTAAGAGTGTCCTTTTACTTCTTTGGATCTCGCAAGTTTTGCTAGAGTGCAGAAAGGAGTTCGGCGCGGAATTTTCGAAAAAGCGATCGAAAAGGCGCAGAGAAAATTAGATCGTCGGTCCCCAAGCGTCCACCCCTCGTCCCGTACTTGAAAAACTCCATGAAATTGCCTCGAAGCATAAGTCACCCGTCGGACGGTGGGTGGTGAGTGGAGGTGCCGTAGCCCGGAGGCGTAGGCGGTCTCGCGGCTCGGCCGGCCATGCCCTAAGGGTGTTCTCTTGCCTGTTCGGGTTTCACGGATTTTTTCAAGAGTGCTGGAGAGGTTCGGACGTAAGGGAGGTTTCAGTTTAAATCTCAAAATTCGTGATAATTAAAGAACGCTTATTTATCGATTCCGAGACCACAAATATGAACAAAGCCTGGAAGCTTAAGGGTAACTGTGACTTAGCTGCTCGAGCTACCAGCGTTGCGCTGGTGATGATCGTAGAGGCGGTGTCCTGCGCGGGGGGCGCCGGATTGGTCGGGTTGACGCGGATGCGCTTCCCCCGCCTAGTTCGGCGGGAGCGGCGCGTGGCGTTCCCTCTGTTTCCCTGAAACGGGTGGAGGTGTCGCCGGGGTCCCTTTCCCAGCCACCTGCTGGGCTGGGGTCAGGATGATGATGGCCCGGGGCTCAGGTTGGGCGGAGGTTCATCTCGAGGCCGAGGACAGTGGCCGCGAACTCGAGGCTCCCGAACCGGAGCACCGCGCCAGCAGGAAGCGCAGGGACGTTGGCTGCCATCCGCAACCGGGATCAACACGCAAAAGGCCCCTACCTGGCGCGCCAACTGTCGGTGCTAGTTTTGGCGGGGCTAACACCAGCTAGTAAATATGTGTTTTGCGGTTGAGGCTATGGATGGTGTGCAAGGGGGAACACAGGGATTATACTGGTTCAGGCCAAGCAGGCCCTACGTCCAGTGGAGAGGAGAGTCGTGTTGCCTTGCACCGGGGTGCTTGTAGTAGGGGTTACAAGCTAGGCGAGAGAGGGAAGCGCTCCCAGGTCTCTTGTGTGTGTGTCTAAGTGTTTACAAGTCGTTTGCTGTGGGTACGTTTGTGTCGGTGAGAACTTACAACTTCTCCGTCGTCCTCCTAAAGCTGGCCTCTGCTCTCCCTTTTATAGTCGCAAGGGAGAGGCAGGGGCAGCTACGTATTTTACAGTGAGGAGTTGCTGTTCCCCGTTTGACTATGCAGCTACTGCCTTTTCTCCGCGTCTCCGGGGCATGGCTGTCGTGGTTCGCACGTCCTTGGTGAGTTCCAAGCCGGCAGCAGTCGTCGGATTACGACGTGCCGTAGGGTCACACCTATCGGCTATCTTTCCGTACGATGTGACAAGAGGGTGAGTCACCTTAGGTCTCCCGAGGCTCGGGACTATGAAGGCGTGATGGGATTGAGCGGGGGATATCTCCCCTGGTCATATTTCCGGTCTTTGAACAGCTCTTCCCGAGGGTCAGGCGAGCACGGATGGAAGGCGTGCTCGTCCTTTCGAGTGGACAGCGCAGTAGGCGCCTTTCCCGTTCTTGCGTAGCCCGTCGTCAGGCGATTGGACTGTCACAGTCGGAGTTGATAGGTCCCGGCGAAAAACGGGGCGGCCCACCGTAGACCATACCGTGGAGGACAGGTGGTATGGCCGTCACGGGCGTGCGAAGCACAGTCACGTCAAGAGTCTGTCCTGATGGGACAGTGCTTGTAAAGTGGTCAGAGAGAGTATGGCCGTCAAGAGCGTGCGAAGCACAGTCGCGTCGAGAGTCTGTCCTGACGGGAGAGTGCTTGTAAAGTGGTCAGAGAGATCTCTTGTGGTCCAAGATTGCTCCGCTGACATCACCTGCGCCTTGGATGCCTTTGCAAGATTGCGCTCGAGGGGGATAGGGAACCTCGGGCGAATCGGAGACTTGGGGCGCCGAAGATGCCGCTCTCCCGAGCTCTCCCGAGCTGGTGCCGCTCTCCCGTGCTCTCCCGAGCTCTCCCGAGGAGGCTCGGGCGAATCGGAGACTTGGGCGCTGAGGAGGCCGCTCTCCCGAGCTCTCCCGAGGAGGCTCGGGTGAATCGGAGGTTTGGGCGCCGAGGACGCCGCTCTCCCGAGCTCTCCCGAGGAGGCTCGGGCGAATCGGAGGTTTGGGCGCCGAGGACGCCGTTCTCCCGAGCTCTCCCGAGGAGGCTCGGGCGAATCGGAGCCTTGGGTGCCGAGGAGGCCGCTCTCTCGAGCTCTCCCGAGGAGGCTCAGGCGAATCGGAGACTTGGGCGCCGAGGAGGCCGCTCTCCCGAGCTCTCCCGAGGAGGCTCGGGCGAATCGGAGGTTTGGGCGCCGAGGACGCCGCTCTCCCGAGCTCTCCCGAGGAGGCTCGGGCGAATCGGAGCCTTGGGCGCCGAGGAAGCCGCTCTCCCGAGCTCTCCCGAGGAGGCTCGAGCGAATCGGAGGTTTGGGCGCCGAGGACGCCGCTCTCCTGAGCTCTCCCGAGGAGGCTCGGGCGAATCGGAGACTTGGGCGCCGAGGAGGCCGCTCTCCCGAGCTCTCCCGAGGAGGCTCGGGCGAATCGGAGGTTTGGGTGCCAAGGAGGCCGCTCTCCCGAGCTCTCCCGAGGAGGCTCGGGCGAATCGGAGGTTTGGGTGCCAAGGAGGCCGCTCTTCCGAGCTCTCCCGAGGAGGCTCGGGCGAATCGGAGCCTTGGGCGCCAAGGACGCCGCTCTCCCGAGCTCTCCCGAGGAGGCTCGGGCGAATCGGAGCCTTGGGCGCCGAGGAGGCCGCTCTCCCGAGCTCTCCCGAGGAGGCTCGGGCGAATCGGAGGTTTGGGCGCCGAGGACGCCGCTCTCCCGAGGAGGCTCGGGCGAATCGGAGACTTGGGCGCCGAGGAGGCCGCTCTCCCGAGCTCTCCCGAGGAGGTTCGGGCGAATCGGAGGTTTGGGCGCCGGGGACGCCGCTCTCCCGAGGAGGCTGTCGGGCGAATCGGAGACTTGGGCGCCGAGGACGCCGCTCTCCCGTGCTCTCCCGAGCTCTCACGAGGAGGCTGTCGTTAGTGGAATGATATCGTGGGCCTCTGTAGACGCGGCTTTCGTGGGCTTCCACTGGCCTTACTTGGGCCAGGCCATGTTGGGAATGAGCGTTTTTACATCGAAATTGGGTACCCCTAACTTTGGTACCCGACAAGTTTAATCTCCTGACAGCAGCTTGGATTATATAAAAACGTGTTAACCATTAGTGTAACACTCAAGAATATTAATATATACGTGTTTTTTTTTGTGTGTCTAGTGTACAAAAACTAGACTTTTGTCATTGTTTCCTTACAGAACACTTCGTCTATAGTATATAGGTACAACAGTTTGTAATATAAACTTAATTAATTTTGAGTTTTTTATACATTAGATAGATATACTATCATTGTGGCGGGCATGGGTAGGGCCACAAGATCAAGATGAAAGAATAATAGAATGGTTAATCAATTACTTGTTGGCTTTAAGATTTTTTTTATTTTGGATTTCTGACCATGTCAAGTTACATTTATTTTGGCCTCAAACTATCATGCAACCAGAAAGTGATTGAAGGAATATAATGCTCTAGATCATTTGTTTTGAAATGTATAGACTTTGGACCACTTCTGATCACAACACATATCAGCGAAGGCATGGATATATATGCCAGCTGTTTGTTATCTAAAAAATATACCAGCTCCTTGACCGTCCATAAATGTTATAACAAAGAAATGCCGTTTGTGGTTCCATTTTTTTAAAATGGTGGATCCTTAACTAAAAGTACTTATTTTCTCGACAACTTTTCAGGTGTGCTAGTATAAGATTACTAGATTAGGAGCACTAGTCCATCAACCCGTGCTCTCACACGGGACAAAATCTTATAAGAGATATAAGCATTAGTTATTTTTTAAATGTCACCAGATAATAAAATATATTTATATTAAATTATATTTTTTTTTCATTTTCAAACATAATATGCATAATAGATACTTTGTAGTCTCTACCTACCTATTTGTTGCAAACTTATCAACTATTGATCTATATGTTTTTCATCCATATGAACCTAAAGTTTGATTTTCATATATTAGCAATACATATTTTATAGTCCTCAAGTTATGTTGGGACTCTTATGCTTATTATTATTTTTTATTATTGCTCTTTTTGTTCTTTAAAAATAGAACTTTATACCATTGTGGACTATGCTTTTAAGCACTATGATGACATAAATAGTCATTTTAAATCTATACTACATTACTTAAGATCAGTTTAGAGCTGCTAGAACTAAAGTGCTAGACTCAAGAAGACATTAATATTAAAGCCTTACAATGACTATTTTCACCGAGGAATCTTAAAGGACAGGAAGATATACGCACTTGTAGTCTACACCATCCTGCCCACTTCTCAAAATGTTTGAATTTTGTTACCAAACAGTTATTTATACAGTAATGGTTGTACTATCAATAAAAATGTGTAAAAATAAATGTTTTAGTTACAATGTATAACTTTATAATAAAGTATAATAACTTATCTAAATTTGAATTATTGGTTATTAATAATTTTAAATAATTTATTAATATCATTGATTGTAGGCAATATTTTGCATGATTGGTCAAACATAACATATATATTTATCTCTGTATTTGATCTCCATGATGCCACAATATGTACGTGCTTGCTTTAATTGAATTTCAATATATTAATATTAATATGGGTGGATAATTTAGAAACATATACCTTTATGGTTGATTAAATATAATAGAACATACGATCATTTAGATGAATATTTAAGAAGATGTAATAAAGTCTATTTAAAAAAATTATAATGTTTTTGTATATTTTTGAATGTGGCTGAGATGGGTAATTTAGATATAAATTAAATGTGCTAATTTATATTTTACTTTAAAATTGCATATATGGGTAAATTGAGTACAAATGTAGGGGTTACTTTGCATTATTTTTTCTAGTTCCAGATGTGGCTAGTTTTAAAAATATTAAGCTATTATTTTAAATTATATTTTGTAATGACAGATGTAAAGCTAGAAAATTATTTGAATTATTTTTCATAGTGGAAGAAGTGAGTAATTTATATGCAAATTTGCAAATCATTTTGAATTATCTTTCATAAACGCAAATGTGGATAAATTATATGAAAATTACGTGGTTACTTTATGCATTCTTCATAATGGCATACATTTATAGTTGTTCTATAAGAAATGACCGGGCTCTTATTGATGAAGATTGGAGTCTACCAAATGAAAGACCTGAATTTTATGTCTATTTTAATAATTTCTATAATGTATCTTTTTCTAGTGTGCTTAGTGACAATGTGGAGACTCCCTTGGAGCCCTTAATTAGTAATAGCTAGCCTATCAACCCATGCCCATGCAAATAGTAGCAACTAATTTTGTAGGCAATGTAAATATTTTATATGGTTACATACTACTTTCATTATTTTACATTATTTACTAATATTATTGCATACTAATAAAATAGTTTATGGATCATACTTGGATCATTAAATAACATATGGCAATACAATTTAAATATGATTTCCTCATCGGTTGGGTAGTATTACAGACTATGTTTTTAAAGTAGTGTAACACCCCATATTATATATAAGGAATAAATAGGAATTTAATATGAAATAATATTATTTTAAGATTGACATGATACATTAAAATGAGGTCAAAGTTTGACATTTTGATCCGTTAATCGGATGGATGAACGGTGACCACCAATACATAGATCTTATCGAATGTTTTATGTTTAACTACTCATTTGTAACTTCAAATGCTGGAGTTGTGTTAATTTCTAGTTTTCTAAATAAAAAAACAGACAAATCGTAACCTCTGTTACAGCAAGCGCCACCTCCATTGCTGGACTGTTGGTCCAACTCGTAAGTAGCCATACAGAAGAAGAAAAAATAAAGGAGTATTTTTATAATGGCAGAGGTGAGTAATTATGATGTAAGTTTAGAGGATTTCTTTAATAAACTTTTATAATGGCAGACGTGGGTAATTATGATGTTAGTTTAGGGGGTTACTTTAATATATTTTCGTAATGGTAGAGTGGGTAATTTAAAATAAAAATAGAATAGATCTATGGCTATTAATATTAATGGTGATCAAATGGATGGCTAGATATTTCTGATTATTGTGAGAATTTCTAGAATTTATCTTTTTTTTAGCACGTCGGGTGAAAATTAACGTGGTGTCTCTGTTAGAGCTTCTAATTAGTATATATAAGATAAGATTATTGGCATTTCTAGGGGAGAATATCTCAATATATGAGAGGCTATGGGATAATGGCATGTCGCCATTATGGAAATTTCGTGCGAAAGCATTGGCAATATATGTGGCAACTGGCAGGCGTTCAAGCTGCCATATTTGTTCTGAGTGTTAACTATTCTTTTGAAAACGGCTGAGCCTATGGTGGAGACTAACTTGTTCAGTAGGCCGCCTTGAGTCGACGATAGGATCGAAGTCGGCGACAGCTCCGATCCGCTGCATGCCACCTCAAGCTTCACCGGGTGAGTGCCGAGGAAGGTCGACTCTCCATTTGTTCGTGAACCTTCTAAGTAACCTCTTTCTAAGCTGGTGAGACCGCTGCAGAGCAGGCGGTTGGCTGATCAGAGCTTCTCTCGAGTACGTGCTTTTAAGCGAGGTGAGGTACTGTTTATGCATCATATGAGCTACACGAAGAGCCCATTAGCGCTATACGTGTCAGAGTTGGAGACCTTCGAGAAGCTCTTCGATGACAACATGACCGCGTCGCTGGACGTGCTCTTTGCGTATGATAGAGAGGGTTCGTCCAGGCAGCAGCGGAAACGTAAGGCCACCTTCTAAGTTGCACCCTTGCGTCGGTACTGGTTGTTTACTTTTTGTAATATCGAAACTTAAGTCCGGTCGTTAGGGTGGTTTAGCTACGACAGTTTCATTCGATCCCCTCTACACTCGATCGTAGTGTGTTGTCTATACGTTTAAACTCTTTTTCTTAATATAATGGTATATAAATCTTTTGCATATTTGAAAAAAAAACTATTCTTTAAAAAATGTTAACTCTGCCATTTGGTCGTCCCATCGTCGCTCAATCATGCTGCCGGCCACTAATTATTAATTAGCTAGTACTCCCTTCGTCCTTAAAAAAGTGACGTTTTGGGTGTTCGTACTGATAGTTTGACTAGATTTATAAAAAATACGTGTAACATTTACATCTCCAAATAAATTTGTTAAAAAACTAGACTCAAAGATCTATCCAATGATACTAATTATGTATTATAAATATTTATATTTTTAAATATAAATTTAATCAAAGATATTTCTCAGGAAGTAAGAACGACACTTTTTTAAGGGACGGAGGGAGTACACCTCTTGACTGATGCAAAATACACAAAAGACCCGATTGAGAGAAAAAAAACTCTATCCATCCCTAATAAATAATTATCATCGTTAGGATACGTGCCATAAGTTTAATTCGATTGATAGAAAATACGTGTAATATTTTTATTTTCAAATAAATTTATTAAAAAAACTACATTTAAATATCTTTTGATTACTAATTATATACATAAATATTAATGTATTTTAACATATATTTAGTCGAAAGCGACCGTGCGAAGGGATTAGTGATCTGACTCTGACGATGCAACTGACAGCCAGCAAGGAGTGGCTTGGATGTATGTATCTGCAGTAGGAGTACTATGTACGTAGTGGTGCGCAAGCACGTCACTGTTTCACAAATTTCGTCTAATTTTCCAGCGCACATTTTTTTTCATCAGCATTTTTTATTAAAAGGGCAACTTGTGTTCACTGGTGGGGCTGGAGGAAATAGTAATATAGTAGTCAAGCCCAGTGGAAACAACTTGACTGACTGACGGACTGAATTCCAAAGTCGATCCTATAGCTAGCCGGAATCGCGCGTGGAAGTGGCACACAAATGCTGACCTCTCCTATTTAAAGTCTCCTCCTCTCTGGGCAGGATGCATGCATTGCATATGGCCATATGATGCGCTCTATATGCAACCTCTGACCAATTAGTTCAGGCTTCAGCACGCGGATTCTCTCGTTCACTGAAATCCTGAAAACTGCAGGTCCCCCTCCTATCCTTTATTCATTGTTCTGCTTCTGCTTGTGAACTGGGCTCCTATTTGTATATCTACTACGTACTGTAATAACGACGGCTGACTGTGAAATGAGGGATACATTGTTTCAGAATAAGGAAAATAACAACGTAAGGAATGTTTTTTGAGCCATCATCAAACGAATGAAGTACGTAATTGCTGGTTGCGTGCCGTGTCATTGCATTAGAATAACTGGTCTATCAACCCGTGCTTTCACACGGGTTAGAATTTTTTATGACATATATTACATATGTAATACATTTAATTAATAAAGAATTTTTAATATTAAATTCAATGTTTTTATCTCTGTTTGTTTTTAGACATAATAGATATTTCATATAGTCTAATCCAATTCATAGAAACTAATGAAGTCATGAATCTCAAAAAAAAAAATTCAAATTTTATTCCTTGTTGGCTACTATAGTTTTTTTCGCCATCAAACTGAAAATTTTGTGATTATTATATTTTTTATTAATTCTACTTTTTGCTCGCTAACAATAAGGGTTTTTGGTCTTACATTATGTTCTTAAATACTATAATTGCAAAAGCAATCATTTAAAACATGCACCATGTTATTTAAGATATGTGATAGAACTTAATGTGAGATCTCAGAATGGGTAGTAGTGATACTGCTAAGCTAAAGTGAATTTTAATTTTAATACTTATAATGATTGAGTTTAATCTTAAATGGTTGGGAAAATATAGCCACCAATGAACTCTCATACTTCATGTCAAATATTTAGTTTTTTCTCTACATGTTATTTAATATTTTTAATAAAATATATGTGTAATTTTAGACGTAGGTTTTAGAGGATATTTATTTTTAAGATAAAAAGATAAAGATTAGGTTAATAAATTATCTTTCACAATAAGAGTACATAGGTAAATAGATCCAAATTTGGATATAGTTTAGATCGTGTTTCTTAATAGCATACATGGGTAGTTTGAATATAGAATCATGTGTTGTCTTATGTTGTTTTACGTAATAGCAGAAGTGCTTAATTATTTTTAGAATGGATTTAATAAATATTATTATCAATTGTAATTAGACTATACTAAATTTATAGTAAAATGTTTCCGATTTTTTGTGAGTTTTTAGGATCTATCGTTTTTCCTATCATGTCTCATGAGTATTAACATGGATGGCCCACTATTAATATTTGGATAGTAATAATGGACCATCCATATTCGCTTGAGCTAGATTCAACTTATTTTCAGCTACAAAACAATATTTTTCTCTCACAATAATTTATTCGTATAATTCACTCAGCCATACAGTTCAATCAGCCGTTTAATTTTTCATTTTTTTCTCTATGACTTCAGAAATCATAGTTTAGGTTTTGATCGACTTTCAATTAAGTTTTGCAATTTTTTCACATGTTGGGTATTCAAAAAATATTTTTTTGCTAAAAGAGTTTAAGTCCTAATAGGATTGTTCCTCCAAATGTTAATTAAGTTTAAATTCACCAAACTTAATGAATTTGCTATATCACATACATATATGTGTCTAGTATTGTACAAAATTTAATTTCCAATACTAATATAACATAATATTTTAATTAAAATATTTAAACTTATTTAGAATAGGTACTTATCAATTTCATGGTTGTAGAAATTTATGTTTTAGAATACGTACTCGAACTTTATGAATATCGATTTTTTTTAGTAGCACACAATAAAATTTAAGGCATATTTAATATTTTTTATAATAATTGAGGCAGATACAAATATAAAGCTAATACTTTATATTCTTTCATAACAACATATATATATATATGTAGGTTGAATGTAAAAATTATTATTATTTATTTTAAATGATCTTCAAGATGATAGATGTAAGTAATTCAGATACAAAATTAGTCAATTATATTTTAAGTTATCTCTTATAATGATATATGTGGTAACCTAGATACAGATGTATTTCAAATTATCTTTTATAATGATAGATATGAGTAATCAACAAAATTAGTGGGTTATATTTTAAGTTATCTCTCAGTAATGATATATGTGGATAAGTTAAATGGTTAAGGGTGTTATTTTGGATTATGTTTTGTAATGACAAATGTGGCTAATTTATATATAAACTTATGGGGTTATTATGAATTATCTTTCATAATGGCAAAGATGGGTAATTTATTTATAAAATTAGGGGTTACTTTATGTATTTTTCATAATGACATAGATGGGTAATTTTTTATTCAAATAACAATAGATCCAATAGTTGTTATTGATGATGACGATTAGAGTCTACCAAATTAAAGGCTAGATGTTTCTGATTATTGTGAGAATTTTTAGGATTTATCTTTTTCATAGCGCGTCTGGTGAGAATTAACGTGGTGCTTTCATTGAGGCCTCTAGTTAGTAATAGTAAGATAATAAGCCGTTGAGTGTTGAGTACAGTACCATATATCCCGCGTAATGTGCAGCGTGCATTTGTATTGCTGTCCGGCCACACATGCATGTTTTGGACCCAATTAAGGGCCTGTTTAGCGTCCATTTTTCTGTGCAAATGATAGTGTAGCATGCGTGCTAACCTAATTAGGTTTAAAAGACTCGTCTCGTAGGTTCTGAATGAATTATACACACATGCAAAATATTTATTTACATTTAATATTTTATGTATGTGTCAAAACATTCCACGTGATATTTTGAAATTTGGAAGTGCAGCCTTAAAACGGCTGCATTCCGACAAACTTGCGGACAAAAGTAGGGCCATGTAATGCAGCGCCCGCAAGCCAGCCGGAGCCGGCCACTCCCCGTCGTCCGTCCTTTGAGTCTTTGACCTTAATTCGCTTCATACTTTTTGCTTACAAAAAAAATGTCTCCCTATCAAGTGTCAATTCAATTTGTCATCCGTACGTAACTTTAGGCTCCGTTTACTTGGCAAAATTTGCCACTGTTCACCATCACATCCCCATCATATCAATTGTACTTTTCGTTTGCATGGAGCACTAAATGAAGTAGCAGCTGTTGCATGTTTGTACTTTATGCGTGGTTACCTCGAGATGAATCTTTTGAGTCTACTTGAGCCATGATTGGACAAAAGTTGTTAAATACAAACGAAATTGCTACAGTACAACTTTTCACCACTTCTCACCATATTTCCTAAACTAAACGGGGCCTTAGCCGCAATAGAAGGCCGCACGCACCTGCCAGCAAAGCACAGCAGCGCAAATACTATGTACTGTCTTTGTGGCCCCACTTCTTTTTAATACAACGGACAGCTCTCCTGTCGTCGGTTTGTTTCTTTTCAAGAAAACCTGCCGGCGCTGCTACGTCTCCGGCCCTCTCGTTGTTCGTTTCGTGAAAACTGTACGTTGGGCTTACCGGCTTAGCTACCACGACCTGGACGTACGGCGCACACTGCTACAGGAGTTGCATCCATCCTCCCGGCCGGACGGGCGTTGGCCCCAGGGAGCACGTACGGGTACGGCACTCGCCGTCGTCGCGGTCTCGACCTGCATGCGCCAGTGTCTCTCAACGCGGAATTTGATTCATTTTGATTTCAAATTAAATATAGCCATGATGAAATGTTCTCGACGGGGAGTTCAACGATGACCTCGCTGTGTTCGCACACCGCGTCGCACAGACGATCCAAGGATCGCAGAGAAGAACAATAATTAGCCAGATTTTGTTGTAGACTCTCTAGATTGAAAATTTGCACTAGGAAAAACTAATTGTTTCTTTCTCTATCCAAGACTATAGAAACTATTGATGGTTCCTATATTGTGAGTGCCGTAAGGCCAGTCTCAGACTTTGCCATGTCTAGTTTATTCCTAAAAGTTTATAACCTATCACATCGGATGTTTTGAACACATACATGTAGTATTAAATATAGATTAAAAACTAACCAATTACAAAAATTACGATTGTTTTTGTGAGAGAAATTTTTTAAGCCTAAGTGGTTCATAATTTAACAAGGTGGTGCTAGAATAAACATGTGCTAATGAACATGTAAGCTCAATAAATTCATCTCGTAGTATACCGACGGAATCTGTAATTTTTTTTTATCGGTGTTCCAACACCCCATACGACATCCTCAGTCACATTCAATATGACACCCTAAAACTTTACACCGTATTTAAACACCACCTCGACAGAGTTTTGTTTCATCGTTTCCATAACACTCGTGTCACGTAGTATGAAATAAAACTCGGATAAAACCCACACTCTCAATGCAAAGTTTTATTGTATAGTTTCATTGATATTTAATTATATGAATCATAGAGAATTGATAATTGTGGCACCCAATATTAAATTATATGACTCATAGAGAGTTGATAATTGTGCCATCCAAGAGGGTGTCATATCCTTATGAAACACAGTTCTTCTCTTTCTTCATTAAATTGTTGCCATGTTATTAAAACTACATATGTAGCAGACTACTAAATGCAAATAAAACTCCCGTTAGACCCCTATTAAGACTGGTCTAACTGCTGCATGCTGCTCCTTGTAGAATTTTTGTTGCTCTTAGTTGACGACGACGTGAAAAACCTGCTCCACATTTCCCACCAGCGCAAGATGTGGATGCGTGCATGCAGCGTGCATTTGTTTTGTTGTCCAGCCGCAGAGCACTGCACATCCATGCATGTTCCGACTAGATTCCCCTCAGAAATGTTCCGACTAGACCGCTTTCAGGGTTTGACCAAATTAAAACGGCTGCAGTTCGTCGCATAGATAGAATTTAATAATTGGAAATTGCAGTTCGTCGGCAGCATTGTACCTTTTTTTTTTTGAAAGAAGGCAGCATTATACAGTACATTTGAGACAGATACAACATTATAAAATATTTTAGAACTATAACATGCTCTTAGACCTTCTGCAGTGTTACGCCTGAGTAACGCTTAAAATGGAGAGTTTTATTATCGCTCCCTACACTGCAACCAGGGATGCTAACTTTTCATCGGTGCTTCAAAATTGTGGAGCAAGGCAACTACAAGCAGCGCGCAACCCACTACTGCTCAAATATTAAATAATATTACTTCTGTGCAGTGACCCTTCGCGCTACTGTTTGGTGTGGATGGTGGGCAATATTTTATCTCATAATGTGGTCCCAGACCAAAGATGGCTGCGATGCCTGTTTTCGAGTACAATGAGTCACCGACTCACGTTTTTTCCTAGCACTACTTTAACACTGCGGAAGGCCTTAGTTGCCTCTGTAATTTTCTTTCTTACCTTCTTTGTTCCCTAGAACTTCTGCACTGAATGTTTTGCCTTTTTTTAATTAATTGTCAGTAGGGGCTCCAAGCCCCTCCTAAGTACATTTGAGATAGCCATGCACTTCAGGCTTTCATCTATCCCTGCTCGCAGTATCATGTCGTTTTCGTTGCACACAAGCATTTAGTTTGCATCCACAAGACACAACAAAGATTTATATGTAGTGTTGGATTGACTTGAGAGCTAGGTTGGCTATGCATCCGGCCGTATCTGCTTGCTGCATTGACAGACGAAGCTGCTCAAGTTTCAGAAACCAATGACCAGAGCCGTGTACAAGGATCGGATCTAATAATCTAATAATTAACAGGTGGTGATCTCAGAAGCTAAGCTAGCATCAAACATTCAATTATTGACAGGAAAGACGAAACGAAACTGGGCCGTCATCTGCAGGTCCGGCCAAGACAACCTAGACCTAATTTGCTTCACACTATCGTCGGCTCTGTTCGCTAAACTTTAAAACCACTTTTTTTTTCAGCGGTTCTGCAGTATTTTCCTCTCACAAGAAATCAGCATCAGCGTTTATTTTCTGCGGTTTTCAGCTTCAGCGAACAGAGCCGTCAGTCTAAACCTCCCTTGGCAGGTCAGTTAGTCATCCGTACTACGTAACTTTAGCCGCAATACAAGGCCACACACACCAATATAATAGCATGCAACAGCTATCCATCCGCTGCACACACGTGTTCTCATTTGAGTAGGCGTGCTTAGAGTTATATCAGATCATGTGGTCAACTCCTCGCAGCAGACAGTTTGTTCGTTTACGCATTACGGACCAATCACCAATGCACAAGTTGCAGAGGTTGCAAGGCATCATCATCATCATCATCATCTCATCAGCTGGCTCTGGCTGGCTATGCCCTTGTAGTTAGTATTATTGTTAATTATTACATGTCGCTGATGAGTGCTGACAACCCTGCAGGGCCGGTTGACGATTTGGGCCAATAATCGGGAGGCTGTTGACCAGCGACATTTTGCAGGGCTTAAGGAAGGGGGTGTTTAGATCCCAAATTTTTTAAGATTTTAGTATTGTAGCAGTAAGAAATTTTTTTTAATAAGTGTCCAATTATAGCTAAAGTAAACTCAAAAGATTCGTCTCGTGATTACAGGCAAACTGTGCAAACATGTAAAAGTTCCATCTACGTTCCATGCATATGCCGTAAAATTGATGTGATGGAAGTTTTGGAATTTTGGACAGGAACTAAACACCCCCTAAATAAGATTGCATACGGACTAATGTTTCTTTTGGATTGGAGGAACTAAGAGGCAAGTGGTGATGCGGGCAACGTGGACTCTGAGGACTCTCTGATCGAGGATGATCAGGTACGCAGCACACAGAACACAACAGGGGGATAAAATTATGGAGGGCTCGCGCTGCTGGTACGGTGTCTCGTTCTCAAGTCAACAACAGCTAGAGCTCTGAATGAAGCTTCCCAATTCTCTCTTGCTGCACGGTAGTGGGTACTGGGACGGGGACGTCGTTCACGCGGCATCCATGTCTCCATCCCTCCGTATCTCTATTCTATTCACTCGGTCATCACTCATCACTCTAGGATCGCCATCGTTCTCGTTCGCCCAACGTTAACGTAGAGTGGAGAGGTCCGGATTTTCGGCGTGCCAGCTGCCTGTGTGTCCGCACGCACGCGTTATGATTCTGAATTTCTGATTCAGGCACCTCTCTGATGAGTGATGAGGCACCTCCTCTCTGATCTTTTAAGCCGATCAAGAGGACAGAAAATTAGGTCTATAGTTACCTGTCATCAGTGATTCGATCCAGCCCTTGCTGCCAAGGCTTTGACAAGTCTATGGAGAATTATCCGGCCGATCGATCACGATCAGCAGGACTTGAGAGGACGGACAATGCAAGTCGTCAGTGGATTGTGAGATTCTACTGCAGGTACACGGTACAGCAGCAGGAGCTTAATTGCTTGCTGCAGCTATCTTCGACCCTCCTCCCGGTCCCGGCGTTGACCTGACCACCCCGGGCAGCACGGGTCGTCGCGATCTCGACCGCCATGCACGCAACGCAAGCATATACTACAGTTGAAGCATGGCCATGGACCTGCCGGTCTGTTTCCTGGAAACTCATGCTGTTTCAATGCATGGATTCCGGGACGACGACCGTGCTTTTCCTCGTTCCATGGCTCCATCCACCACCAACAACATACGTGGCTGCTGGGCCACCTAAGGTTCGGGCCGCGACCGACCTCTTGAATGCCCATGGGCATGGGCCGTGAGCCCATGTAAACAAGCACGGGCTTGCCTGTGCAAGTCTGCAGTGACAACAAGCAAAGGAGGACAAAGCAGCTTGCTCTTTGCAATTTCTGCGCTCTTGTGTCTGTCCTAATTTGGATTCACGACAACACACTCCTCAGGGCCTTGTTCTAATCTAACGTTACCATTTTGACCATAAGTGGTCGGTCGTCCGCACGCCACACGAATGCAAATGAACGCGTACGTGTTCTCTCCGGTTCCCAAACTACACAGCATTTTAGGTTTTCCAGGTACCTACTTTTTGCTAAGGTACTCCTTGGATGGGTTCTACAATTTAAAAACCAGTTTTTATCACTAGTTTCTAAAATCTAGATTTCCAGGAAAAAACTAGTAGAGTGTTTAGATTATTCGGTTTTAGCATTTTTGTATGCATTTTCTCTCTCATATGCTAAAAACGTAGTGACAACCGTTAAGTTACTATTCAAGGAGGCGCCATCCATTATAATAGTAAAAAATTAATAATCCCGAACCAAGCAGTGTCCGGATGAATGAATATACCAGCACTTACAGAAGCTACAACCCATACGGAAAAAGGCAAAAGGAACTCAGCTGTGAGGCCCACCACCAAGATGAACGGTGGGGATAAGCCTGCCGCACGCATACACCAACGGCGAGACTTTTCCCCACGATGATTAATGAAAGCCTTATGCAATAGAAAGAACTACTGCCTGTTCTTGCAACGGTGCTAATTCCAACCGTGTAGAATTCACTACTACAAGCCCCACACTTTGGAATCTGCTACTAACATGTACCACAATGCATGTAGCGTTTGAAGTTGCAGACGAGAGGCCCATGGACGGCTGAACGTCGGAACTTGGAAGGATCAACTACACTCACGATCGGAGCACAACCTCAAACAATAGGAATTAATCCATTGGTTCCTCTCCTTTTTCTATCCTGTCCTAGCCTGCATAGGCCTGCTTATAGGTTAAAATCCATCCCATACCTGACCTAACCCATAACAATTTAACCCTCTTGACCCTTATTCAACCCACCCCACTCCATATCATTCAAGCTTTGACCCAATCCATTCAAACCCATTTCAATCCATAAGCCGGATTCTAAATTTAAAATCTCGCATTCACACCTTAAAATTTTATTAAAATTGGTTGAAATTTATTACAGATAAAATTTAATATAGCAAGCAGCAACTTCAAGCCAACCGGCACTGCCAGATGTGTATGTAGACCCCATATCAAAGCCGGACCCTAGAAATAAAACATTGCCTTCACACCTTAAAATTTTATCGAAATAGATTAAAATTTGTTGCAGATAATTTAATATAGCAAGCAGCAATTTTATGCCAATCGGCACTGGTAGATGTGTATGTGGGTCTCACATTAAAGCCGAACTCTAGAAATAAAATCTCGCGTTCACACCTTAAAATTTTATCGACATTGACTAAAATTTGCTGAAGATGATTTAATATAGCAAGCAACAACTTCATGCCAATCAGCACTGTCAAATGTGTATTAATCTAACATCAATCCACGAGTTCAATCCATTCAAAAAAAAAAAGAGAAGCCAATCCCTACTCGTCCCAACAATTTTCCTATTAAACCCACCTCAACTCAACCTGCTAAGTAACTCAACTCATTTCTACCTCTCCAAAGTGTACCCACTTGAAAACCTAACCTATTAAACCTGTTTCAACCCAACCCATTAGCAGGCCTAAACCTGCAGCATATACTCACATGTGCACACTACAACGATTCAAGCTCCCCAAATCTGTGTCTGCAGCTCCGTGGGAAACGTATGCGAAAGGCTACCACTACCAGTACACCGCTAACAAAGCTCCGAACTCTAAACATCTCCGGTAACAAATTCACTGCCATGGGCCTCGCTCACCTCATATTTAATGCTATTCAGTCTTCACCTTGTGATTTGTAAAGTGCTGCCTCTGCCTCTCACGAGTCACAAGCTATATATGCTGGCCAGAAGCCCCGCGTGTTGTCGTTCATTAGGGAAAAGAAAGACACCACTACTTCGCCTTTTTGTTGGACCGCCGACGAGAACACAGTGGTCACGATTGGGTTCGATATTTTTTAAAAAAAATTTACGGAAAGAAGAGCAAGCTTTTTTTATGTTCACCAAAACCAAAGGCAGAACGGAATACCAAGACCAGTCACTTGGTGGTGGTGGGCCTTGCTTCGGCTCTTTCGTAGAGGTTCTAATAGGCCGGACTCGCCTACCCTTATATGGGCTGCCTCATATATTCTCTCATGAATTTGTTGCCGGGCTGTGCTACTGACAGACATGTAATTTTTGTGTCAATCACAATACATATTATTATCAGAAGAGGATACGATGGCAGGTGCGAGGACGAATATGGTCTATTGCGGGGTTTTGTTTTTTTTTTTTGCCGCGTCCGAGAATCATTCGCGTATACCCTGATCACCATCCGACGCGACTAGAAAAGGTGAGCAGGGACCTGTCGACAAATCTTCAGGTCCCGGCGGCCAATAACCGATTAATAAATGCATTGTTAATTTGCCAATAATTACTAGTAGTACACTCATTCTCCATTTGTCGCAACAAGAGGGCAGCTTTGTCGTAGGAGGGGACAAGTGATGGCATGCCGGCGGTGCAAGTGCCATACAATACCTATCACGGATGCACATAGCCACATACACTGTGGTACTGCCAAATGTGCCTCCGTGTTTTTTTTTAGTCGCGCTGCCGCACCCACTTTGACTTAGAACAAACCTAGTCTTCTTCCTATGACTGTGGCTCCCAAAAACAATTGGCTCTTCCGGCAAACATTAATTATTACGCATAAATATAACCTCGTAACGAAACTGTTTGCACAAATGAACCCGATCGCTCCACGCCTGACATATATAGTCGGCCGCGCTCTTGATCTATAGCTAATAGATGAACTAGCCACGTCATCGCCAGCCCGTCCTCTCCCTGACCATCCTCAGTTTGCAGCCATGCCGCCCGCCCTCCTACTGCCCCTCTCCGTCGTCATTCTCTGCTTCACTGCAGCAGCCGCAGCTGCCTGCGAGGTGGACGTGCTCCTCGCCTTCAAGCGTGGACTGACGATCTCACCGACGGCCGCCGCCTTCTTCGCCACGTGGGACGATGCCGCCACCTCCCCATGCAACTTCACCGGCGTCACATGTGACACCACCGCTGGCCGCGGCGTCGTCACCGGCGTCTCCGTGCAAGGCTTGGGCATCGCCGCCGCCTCGGTCCCATTCAATGACATCTGCAAAGGACTGCCTGCCCTCGTGACACTATCCCTGTCAGAGAACTCGCTCGCGGGCGACATCAGCGGGGTGGTCACGTGCACGGGGCTCCAGATTCTGACCCTTGCGTACAACAGCTTCTCCGGCGCCGTGCCGGACCTCTCACCGCTGATGAAGCTCCGTGCTCTCGTTATCTCCTCGAATAGCTTCACTGGCGTGTTTCCATGGGCCTCGCTCACCGCCATGCCGGAGCTCGCCGTGCTCGAGCTGGGCAACTACTCTTTCTTTGCACGGACAGACTCCTTCCCTGACGAGATCACCAAGCTAACAAACCTTACCGCGTTGAATCTCTACGCGGCCAATATCAGTGGCGTCATCCCGCCTGGGATTGGCAGCCTCGTGAACCTCGTGAGGCTCGACCTCGATAGCAACTACCTCACCGGCGAGATACCACCAGAGATCACGAAGCTCACTGAGCTTCAGTATCTCGATCTGTCTGCCAACTCCCTCTATGGCCACCTCCCAACAGGGTTCGGCAAGCTCACGAAGCTGATGTACTTTGAGGCCTCATCGAACAACCTAACTGGCAGCCTCTCCGAGCTTCGGTCCCTGACGCAGCTCAAGGTTTTGTCCCTGATCTCAAATAACTTCTCCGGGGAGGTGCCCCCGGAACTTGGCGAATTCAAGGAGCTCGAGTATCTTGGCCTTGCAAGTAACAACCTCACTGGGGAACTGCCACAGAACCTTGGTAGTTTGGCAAAATTCAACACCATCATTGTGTCGGCAAACTCCCTGTCGGGGCCGATTCCTCCAGACATGTGCAAGCAAGGCACCTTGCAGTTTGTGATCATGACACAAAACAACTTCTTTGGCAAGATACCAGCGACCTACACGGGCTGCAAGACACTCTTGCAGCTTGTGCTGAGCGAGAACTCACCCTCTGGTGATGTGCCCGCGGGGTTGTGGGCCCTCCCTAACGTCATTAATATTGACCTCAGGGACAACCAGTTCACTGGTGGCATTAGCTCCAGTATTGGGAATGCGGCGTCGCTTATGTTTCTTCAACTGGCCAACAATCAGTTCTCCGGTGCCATACCTTCGTCGATAGGGAATGCCACCAAACTTGAGGGGGTAGATTTGTCGTCAAACGATTTCTCCGGCGAAATACCAGAGAGCATCGAGAATCTTGCTCGTCTCAGAAGGCTTAACCTTAGGGCAAATCGGATAAGTGGAGCCATCCCGTAGGCCCTAAGTTTCATTTTGCAACATCCAAATCATCACTTGGACTTGGGCCTTGTTAGATGTTCTATGAGCTGGCCACCTACATTTACATAGGCTGCCTTGTATATTTCCTATATAGTTACTGGCTAGGCCATACTTATATAGTTATGGCCACCTACATTTGCACACATGGCTAGGCCATACTTATACAGTAAACATTTCTTATATACTTATATAGTTACTAGGTAGCGTGCCCGTGCGTTGCTACGGGACATCTAAACTTTTGTGCTACAAACACACGGATCGCAGAATAAGATAACAATATTGTGAAATTAAAAACCGGCGTTAAAGTTAGATTTAATCTAAAAAACAAAGATTTTTGCAAAAAAAAATCTAAAAGGTACAGCAACTCCAGTGTATAGATCAACTCTACACCAAAATTATACCAGCACGTTGCGTCAGTAGCAAAATATCATAATAAGTTAAATTTATGCACAAGATGAAGTGAAATTTAAGCACGAGATGATGCGACAAATGCAATTGGCAACTATAGGCTCTGATGGAGCAATTCGAGTTGCCATGATAGGATGTAACGACGGCGAAGGCTAGGGTGTGAAGAATAGAGCTTTACATTGGTATAAACTATGGTATTGTGACGGCTGATTAATTGAAGTAGCAAACATCCGTCTATAGAAGCACAATTTTAGTTCCATCTTCTCATCACAATTCAATTGAACGCAATTTACAGGCGAATGCTACACTGGATAACTTTAATGCCACCTCATTGCCACAACGCAAGCAACAATATCGGGGCAATGAACAACAAAAGATTGACGAGAGCGACTATGTGCCACTATGAAGGCTAAATGTGAGGTACACTACAATTTATTCACCAGATTGATATATTTAAACAAAAGGTGTTTGATATTAAAAAAATCAGAGATCAATTCAATTTTTGATCAAAACATATTAAGCAGTTGACCAAATAAACAATTACCATCTCAATGGAATAAAATTTGAAAAATTCTTTTGTGTGATTTGGATATAGCCGGCAACAACAAACTGCTTACAGTTACTGATTAAGTGTATGATCACATACACTTACTGCTCAAATTGATCAGATACTGGGATCATAGAAAGTTGCAATCAACTTCAACTTGTCTAGTTTTATTGTCTTTGCATTCCATCCAAATCAGGTAGTACCTGTGCCCCATCAGAAAGTGAGGGAAGTTCCCACTTGACCCTTGAGTTGTCACACAAACACTTTGCTCTAAATGCAGAAAGTGTAATCCAACGCTTCTAGCTGAGACAAAAATGCCCCTACAAAAAATTGCTTGGCGAGTTGGATAGTATAATCCATAACATAGAACAGCAGTATTAATCTATCTTCTATCCTCAAGAAAAACAAATACTTCTGAACATCAATGGCTCCAAATTTGCATACAGTAAATGTAATATCATCACGCATGCATATATACGCGAACCAACTACCACGAGTGGTCGCTCCGCATGAAGCTGAAGCTGCAGGCGTGCCACCTCTGGGACGCTATCGAGTTCGACGACGACCGGAGCGCCCTCGACGCGATCTGCAGCGCTGTCCCGGCGGAGATGGTGCCAGCGCTTGCGACCAAGTAAACCGCCAAGGACGCCTGGGAAGCCATCAAGACCCTCCGCATCGGCGATGACCGGGTGCGGAAGGCAACCGTGCAGAACCTGCATGCAGAGTACGAGGCCATCTCCCTCCGCGACGGTGAACCCATTGAGGACTTCGCCCTGCGCCTGACGGGGATCGTGCAGCGACTGGCGACGCTCGGCGACCCTGAGCCCGACGAGAAAGTGGTGGCTAAGTACCTCCGCGTCGTCCGCCCGCGGTACAAACAGCTGGTAATCTCGATTGAGACCCTCCTTGACATCTCACAGCTATCCATTGAAGAAGTCACGGGGAGACTCAAGGCGGCCGACGACGTCGAGCCCGCACTGGCGCACACCGCGAGCGGCAAGCTGCTTCTCAAGGAGGAGCAGTGGATCGAGAAGTATAAGAAGAAGGCCAGGAGTCCTCCCGTGGCGGCTCCACCTCTGGCGGTCGCGGCAAGGGCCGTGGCAGGACGCAACACCGGCGCCGAGTCCCATGGCGGCTCAGGCTCTGGCCATCCTCCTCCGGACGAACCATGCCCGCGCTGTGGCAAGAAAGGCCACTGGGCCAGTGATTGTCGCAGCAAGAAGAAAGAAGAGCCGGCCCATCAGGCCCACGTGGCCCAGGACGATGAGCCCACGCTGATGCTGGCTGTCGGTCCAAACCAGGAGGACTCGCTCCCCTTCGTCTCCGAGCCGCCGCCGCCAGGCACACCGCTCGCCCAGGCTCCGCCCGTGCCCACACAGGCTCCACCCGCGCTCGCCCAGGGGCACTTGCCGCTCGCGCCCTCGGCCCCTCAGGCGACACCCGCACCAGAGCACATCCTATCGCCGCCAGTACCACCTCGCACAGCCTCTTCATCCATCCAAGATGGGGCCGCCCTCCACTTCGTCGAGCAGAGGGTCTTCGCAGCCCTCGACGCCGCCGGGGACCGGAATCCGAAGCGCTGGATCCTGGACTCTGGGGCGTCCAACCATATGTCGGGGTCGCGCGCGGCATTCGCCGATCTCGACACGGGCGTCACCGGCTCAGTCCGCTTCGGAGACGGCTCCCTCGCGCAGATCGAGGGCACCGGCACCGTCCTCTTCACGTGCAAGAACGGGGAACACCGCTCGCTCCCCAACGTCTGCTACCTCCCGCGACTCACCGCCAACATCATCTCTGTCGGACAACCTGATGAAGGCGGTTACCAGGTGCTCGTGGAGGAGGGGGTGATGCGGATTCGGGACGAAGAAAGGAGGCTGCTCGCGAAGATCCACCGCAGCCCGGGCCGACTGTACGTGCTCAACGTCACCATCGCACGTCCGGTCTGCCTGGCTGCGCGCTTCGACGACGCCGCCTGGACATGGCACGCGCGGTTCGGGCACATCAACTTTGCCACGCTGCAGAAGATGGCGCGCGAAGGGTTGGTCCACGGCTTGCCCCTGCTCAGGCAGGTAGAGCAACTCTGCGAGGCATGTCTCGCCGGCAAACAGCGCCGGGCGCCGTTCCCACAGAAGGCAATCGGGCGCTCGACCGAGGCGTTGCAGCTCCTTCACGGCGACATCTGCGGCCCCATCACGCCTGCGACACCAAGCGGCAATCGGTATTTTCTTTTGCTCGTCGACGATTTCTCATGTTACATGTGGATCGCCCTGTTGCCGAGCAAGGATGCCGCTGCCGCTGCCACCGCCATAAAAAACATCCAAGCTCGCTGCCGCCGCCATCAAAAACATCCAAGCCGCAGGTGAACGCAAGACCGGGAAGAAACTGCTCGCCCTGCGTACCGATCGCGGGGGCGAGTTCGCCGCGACCGACTTCATCAACTACTGCGCCCACCTGGGAGTCCGGCGCGAGCTCACGGCGCCGTACATGCCCCAACAAAATGGCGTCGTGGAGCGTCGTAACCAGACTGTCATGGGCACAGCACGTAGCATGTTGAAGGCCAAGTCCCTCCCTGGCGTGTTCTGGGGGGGAGGCTGTGGCGACAACTGTGTATCTCCTGAACCGGTCCTCCTGCAAGGCTATCGGAGGAAAAACGCCGTACGAGCTGTGGCCCAGGAGCGCACCGGCGGTGCACCACCTCCGCACGTTCGGGTGCGTCGCTCACGTCAAGGTGACCACGCCGAACCAAAAGAAGCTGGACGACCGAAGCCGGCGCATGAGCTTCGTCGGGTACGAGCCCGGCTGCAAGGCCTACCGCGTCTACGACCCGACGACCCGGCGCGTCCACATCAGCCACGACATCATCTTCGACGAGGCGGCTCAGTGGAACTGGGCGTCCACGCACGACGTCGAGCCCAGAGACTTCACCATCGAGCAGGAGAACCTGAAGACGCCAGATGTGATCATCACGAGTACATCGACAACAAGCTCGCCGGCATCGCCCAATTTGGGAGCATCCACTACGACACCGGTGTCGGGCTCGCAGGCCGGGGGACCATCTGCATTGAGCCCCTTGCCGCAGCCTGGCATCGAGTTCGCGACTCCACCGAGCTCCGGCATCAGCAAGCAACTGGACGACGACCACGACGAAGATGCACCCCTGCGGTTCAGGCGCATTGACAATGTCCTCGGGTCGGCTACACCGCTACACCGCCCGGGCACGCCGCACGGGATCTGAAGGAGCGGCTCCTACTCGCCGGCGACATCGAGCCGGCGACGTTCGACTAGGCCATGCGCCATGAGTGCTGGCGTCAAGCCAAGCTTGATGAGATGACCTCCATCGAGGCAAGCGGGACTTGGAGGCTGATCGAGCCGCCACCCCATACATGGCCGATCGGCCTCAAATGGGTCTATAAGGCCAAGAAAGACGCGTCTGGCATCGTCACCAAGCACAAAGCCCGGCTCATCGCTAAGGGATATGTTCAGCGTCAAGGGATCGACTTCGACGAGGTTTTTGCTCCCGTGGCGCGGCTCGAGTCAGTCCGGCTGCTACTCGCGCACGCCGCCAGCGAGGGATGGCCGGTCCACCACATGGACGTGAAATTGGCATTCCTCAACGGCGAACTGCATGAGGAAGTCTACGTCGAGCAGCCCCCCGGCTTCGTGCTCCGGGGTCATGAACACAAGGTGCTTCATCTCATCAAGGCGCTGTATGGTCTCTGTCAAGCTCCGCGAGCCTGGTACGCGAAGCTCGATGCGTCCCTCATCAAGCTCGGGTTTCAGCGGAGCAGCTCTGAGCACGCGGTGTATCTTCGTGGTGCTGGAAGGAACCGTCTGGTGGTGGGGGTGTATGTGGATGACCTCATCATCACGGGCGGGAGTCAAGCTGACATCGACAAATTCAAGTTGGAGATGCAGTCCACCTTCAAGATGAGCGACTTGGGACTTCTACACTACTACCTCGGATTGGAAGTATCCCAGTCGGAGGAGGGCATCACTGTGTGCTAGAGTGCATATGCTGCAAAGATTCTGGAGACGGCGGGCCTGACCGGGTGCAATCCAACTTGCACTCCAATGGAGCCACGCCTGAATCTCAGTAAGTTAAGCACCGCCCCCGCTGTTGATCCTACACTTTACATAAGCATTGTGGGGTCGTTACGGTACTTGGTAAACTCGAGGCCGGACCTGGCGTTTTCGGTAGGATATGTGAGCAGATTCATGGAGGCTCCGACTACTAAACATCTAGGTGCAGTCAAGCGAGTGCTCCGGTACATCGCTGGAACACTGAGCTATGGTTGCAGATACTGGAGGAAGAAGAATGGAGAAACCAGCCTGATCGGCTACTCTGACAGTGATTTGGCGGGTTGCATTGACACACGCAAGAGTACAACCGGCGTTCTCTTCTTCCTTGGTAACAACATCGTCACCTGGCAATCACAGAAGCAGAAAGTTGTGACATTGTCCTCCTGTGAAGCGGAGTATATAGCTGCAACCACTGCAGCCTGCTAGGGGATTTGGCTGGCATGGTTGATCGCAGAGCTCAAGGGCGAGGAAGCCGGCGTCGTCAAGCTGAAGATAGACAACCAGTCCGCCATCGCGCTCAGCAAAAATCCTGTCTTCCACGATCGCTCCAAACATACTGATGTCAGGTTTCATTTCATTCGAGAGTGTGTTGAAGAAGGCAGGGTGGAGATTGATGCAATCGGCACTATAGAGCAGCTGGCGGACATCCAGACCAAGGCCCTGGCACGGGAGCGTTTCTGTGAGTTGCGTTCTCTGATCGGGGTCCATGATGTACAGAATTGGCACAAGGCTTAGGAGGAGATTTGTTAGTTAATCCTTGCGCCATATTTATTTAACTGCATGTTTTCTTTCAGTTATGCATGCGCACGAGCACTGTGTTTGTGGTCACCGTGCGCTTAGGAGGGAGTGGCCGAGATTTGCTCGCCATGAACCTAAGCATGCAGCCATGGCCGACGGACGTGGAGCGTGGGGATAAATGCGCACTACCCGCGACGTTTGGGCTGTGGCTGCATTGCTCTGCACTCTACGTTTCAATAAATTGGAGAATAGAAGATCAGAAAAGCTACGCTTTCAGGGAGCACCAAAAACTTGTTCGCTCGTTCTGTCCACTCGCCATTGCTAGCTGTTCTTGCTTGCTGTGGCTCACTGCCGTTCGGTTTCTAACATCACCAAACAGTAGTTGGAGTTGGAGGAGAGGGGAAAGTACGTCAGGGTCGTCCACCGTGTTCCGCACATAGCGTCGCGCGGGCATCTGCTCCTGTCATTCGCGGACACGGCTACGCCCCCCGCCCCCACCTCGGGCAAGCTGGACAGGAGCCGCGCCCAGCCGGAGACCAAGCAGAACGCTGACGAGGAGGACGAAGTCGAGGTCGTGGACACCAGGTGGGATGACGTCGAGCTCGAACTATCAGGATGGGATGATGGGGCCAGAAAAGACCGTCATCTAGTAGTGGATCACTGGATCTATCATCTCTGTCTATCACCTCGCCGAAGTACTCGCCGTGGCGGCCGGGTTAGGTAGGAAGAAGCAACGGTGGAGAAGAAAAGAGTCGAGCTGAGCACCGGAAGGGATGAAACCGAGCGGGATTATTAATTTTTTACCATTATAACGGATGGTGCCTCCTCGAATAACAGCTTAATGGTTGTCACTACGTTTTTAGCATATGAGAGAGAAAATGCATACAAAAATGCCACTTTTGAGGATGTGGCAGTCCACGGGAGCTGTACACGCTGGATTTGAGTCAGCAGGGTGGTGTGAAAAGACGACGGCTGCCCCTGGGCCGTGTCCTTATGCTAGCCCTCAGCCCATTCCCCCTCTTCCCTGCTCGCTCACTCTCCCCGCCGCCTGCCCGACTCCCCCAGTCGCCACCATCGCTATACTCGCCATCCCTTCACCCAGCCATCGCGAAGGAGGACAATATACGTTCTTGCCGCCATTCCACCCAGCCGTCTTGTCGTCGCGAATGGTGGGTGTATCGCATTCTTTCCATTTTTTACGGATTAGGCGGGCAACGCGTGGCACGGCAGGCCCGCGGCTCATCAGTCACCACCATGTCCTCGACAGATTTGGTCGGCCTCGTGTTTGTCCACCAGGTCTCCGAAACTGACAGTAGTGACACACACCGCTGGAAGTGGTCGCAACCTCAAACAATAGGAATTCATCCTTAGCTTCTAGATGGCTTGTTCGTTTGAGCGTTCAGCGCTTATTTTTAGTTATAGAACAATATTTTTCCCTCACAACAAATCAGCACGAGCCAAAATCAGTGTTTATTTTCAGCTCAAACGATTTCTATCCTATCCTAGCCTGCAGCAAATACTCACATGTGCACACTGCAACGATTCCAGCTCCCCAAATTTGTCTCTGCAGCTACGTGGGAAACGTATGCGAAAGGCTACCGGAACATGAAATCAGCCGATCACAGGCCAGGAAGAGCACGGAATCAGAATTCACAACCACAATGCAAACACATCTAATAAGCGGCAACAAGATTACAAATGAATCACATTGAGTTATATACACCGCTAAACAAAGCTCCGAACTCTAAACATCTCCGGGAACAAATTCATTGGTGTGTTCTCATGGGCCTCGCTCACCTCATATTTAATGCTCTTCAGTCTTCACCTTGTGATTTGTGAAGTGTTGCCTCGGCCTCTCACGAGTCACAAGTTATATATGCCGGGCAGAAGCCCCGTGTGTTGTCGTTCGTAGTGGAAAAGAAAGACACCACTACTTCGCCTTTTTGTTGGACCGCCGGCGAGAACACAGTGGTCACGATTGGGTTCAGTATTTTTAAAAGAATTTTTTACGGAAAGAAGAGCAAGCTTTTTTTTTTTGTTCACCAAAACGAAAGGCAGAACAGAACACCAACACCAATCACTTGGTAGTGGTGGTCCTTGCTTCGACTCTTTCCTATAGGTTCTATGGGCTGGACCCGCCTATCTTTATATGGGCTGCCTCGTACATTCTCTCGTGAATTTGTTGTCGGGCTGTGCTACTGGCAGACATGCAATTTTTGTGTCAATCACAATGAGAAATTTTACTACGCTTCCTCCACCTCGTTAGATCTAACGGTTTAAAAATAGGAAGAACTAGATAGAAGGAACTTAAGTTGTAGGCCAGAACTAAGAAATATGTGGACCCAGAACTGGCTTCCAAATATATGAAAGGTATAATAGTATTTTGTCATCCTAGAAGCTGCTTCTCTGGGTCAGAGAAAGGAACTGCTTCTCGTCTCACAAGAGCTACTTGGCATCTCCATGCGAGCTCACTCTCTTATCGTCTCCCGCAGCTTCCAAATATATGAAAGGTATAATAGTATTTTGTCATCGTAGAAGCTGCTTCTCTGGGTCAGAGAAAGGAACTGCTTCTCGTCTCACAAGAGCTACTTGGCATCTCCATGCGAGCTCACTCTCTTATCATCTCCCGCAGTTCATGGCGGGCGCGGCTGCTCTCCATCGCTTGGCCCCCGGTGGCGGGCGCAGGAGCTCACCAGCTTAGCGCACATGGGCCGGCCTGCTGAACAACATGCGCCTCCTCGGGTGGACGAGCTCAGGGTAGTGCGGGACGTCTGGGCAGCCCCGTATATCAGCAGCAGGTGCAAAGTGTGCACCTGTTTTGGGCCTCCAAATTTAGTACATATACCACCAAGTAGAAATTAAATGGCTCAATGGGTTGGCAACAATAGCACTTGAAAATGATATCTTGGAGATGATCAAGTACGAAGATATAATTGAATATTTCATTTCGAGGAATACCAGGAGAATGATGCTTTTGAGTAGAACATAAGGTCAGTTTATTGCTTAAGTATTTTGTACTCCCTCCGTTCCAATGAATATGCAATTCTCACACCCCGGGGAGTCAACCATCGCAAACTTTGACTAAAATTATATGAAAAAAATAATAACTCTTATGAGATAAAATAAATACCGTTAGATTGGTTATGAAATATATTTTCATAATAAATTTATTTCGAGACATAAATGCTAATACTTTTTCTATAAACTTGATCAGGGTTGGTACAATTTGACCGGCACGCTTCCCATAATTGCATATTCAATGAGACGGAGGGAGTATTGTTTTAGCATCAAGATTTGATATGTTCTAAGTACTATAAGAACAACATATATTTAAAACTTTATAATGAAGTAAAATTATGCTTTTGTTATATTATTTTCTTATAGATTTTAGGGCCACATCACAAGTTTGGTTCAGGGTCTTCCAAATCGTAGGTACGGCCCTGGTCTGGGTTGGGCACATCATCAACCCAGCGCAGGGCATGCGGCAGCCAGCGAGGTCGGCGAGCACAGGTCACCAGGGCGGCAGTTTGGCGTGCACGGCACTGGGATGCAAGCAGGCGTTGCCTGCGGGCAGCCTGCATGCCGCCGCTCCGCCCGCTACGATGGAGAAACTACCACAGCTGGTTTTGCTGCCCTCTTTCTGTAGAAGCTGGGCAGAAATTTGCACAAGAGACCCTAAATACGCTGATTTCAATCGGAGGGTCTTGGGACTTATGGTCTATGACTTACCATCAAACATCTGATGAACTAGATTATTGGACAAGATTAAACAATGCTGAACATAAACATTTCAATTGGCATGATTATATGATGATAAGAACTTAAAAGTGAAGAACCAGCAATATATGGGACAAGCTCTGAATGTTACTCACACGCCTTACAAGCTCACAGAAACAAACATTGCACATCGGTGCTATTGACTTCCAAACTGGCCTGAATTCACATGCATGTTCATTACATAAACTTACAAACATATATATTCGAATCTTCATCGTATACTCTAAATAAACTAAAAATAAAAAGCCAGCTATGAGTCTTTACATAAGAGACATCTGAAACCAGCGCCTGAACAAACATTGGAAGAGAATTGGCCCCACGTCTTCAATTCTTTCACTAGTTTTTGTCGTGTCATCACAGCAAACATTTTTTTTTTGACAAAAATCACAGCAAACATTGGTTGCACGCCTGCAACAAAACTGATGGCAATGGTAAGTTCCAGAAGGTTGAGTCTCACGTGACTTCTGAAACTAATCACAACATTCAGTCTAAATTTTTCAGACATTGATTTCCTGAGTCCTGATCACATGGTGACTTGCCGGCCGCTGAAATCTGCCTGCCGGCTTTTGTCAACTTGCGTACTGTAATCTAACATTATCTCATCTGAAATCTCTTGCCTGCCATGGACACTGAAGACCTATGTTTACGTGCACATCGGAACCTCAAAGATGCAGTATGACAGCACTATGGCTCTTCTCTCATACATATATTATTGATCTTTTCGCTTCTCTATCTAAAACCTACAAAATGATGAAAGAGCTTTTCTCAGAGATTAAAAGCCTCTCCTTTAATACACACAAATATCAAGAAAAGGCGGCAACACCCAAAGTCCAATGCCGCATGTTTTGAACCAAAGCAGGAGCAGAAGCACTAATGTAGAGCGTCAGAAAACTAAAAACATACATAAACAAATGACCGTGAATAGATGACAGATCCTAATGGGCATTTCAATTATATTTGCAGCAAAAACCATAGAGCTTCAGCTCAATACAGATATGATTGATACAATAATCTGAGGCAGGTACCATTAGTCAGGGCCAGGGCATTCAGTTCAACAAAAATATGATTCATATATGGTCACGGCCCAACAGCAGAGTACGTGTCTAATTTGTATAATCCTCAATGCCTCGATATGATTTGTGCATGAAACTTGGAAGGCTAATATACCTTCTAAAGTTGCCAGGTTTGGAGCAGCAGCCGGCCGGAGTTGAACCACACAGGTGAGCGATGGCGACGAGGTGTGTGGTCCTGGTGTGGGCGGCGATGATTCGGGCGGCGATGGCCCAAAGAGGCAGCGAGGAAGGCGGCAACCCTAGGGAGACGCATCGTGCTGATGAAGGCGGTGCCTACTCGATCGGTGACGAGATGGGATGTGACTCGTGCGTGGTCTCGGCTTTGTCGGAAGGGGATCGAGGTCTCCTAGCCGCGCGCACACGCATTCCGGTCGTATGCAGGCTGGCGGCGGCCGCTCGGTGTCGCCGTGTGGCGAAGCTGCTCCGGTGACGGGGTCGGTCGGACAGACGGTGCTCCGTGCTCATAGCCTTACTGGAAAGCTGAAATTCCCTGACGGTGCAACTATAGGAAAATAAAAATCAAATTTTCCTGACGGTGAACCATCAAGGAATAACCATTAGGGTTAGCTCGACAGGAAAATTAAAAAATGCCTGACGGTGTACCGTCAGTGAAAATAATATTTATTTGCCTGACGGTGAAGAACCGACAAGTCAATTAGAAACCGTCAGGGAAATAATTTTGTTTTATCTGTCGGTTAGGACTGACAAAAAATGGTACACCACCGTCATGGTAAACTCTTTCCTTGTCGGTCTGAAACCGACAGGATATAACGATATTTACCCTGACGGTGGTCAAACCGTCAATAAAATAATATTTTCTCTGGCGGTGTTTGTTTTTCCCTGTCAACTTCAAACCATCAGGATAAATACATTATTCTGTCAGTTCTACTTTCCCTAACGACATAGAATCATCAGAACTGTTTTCTATATAATTCAAAAAACAAAATATTTAATATAATGCACAGAATCATGGAGATTTACCATCATAAATATAAATACGATATACAATCATGGATATATAAATAGATTAGTCTCTCATAAATCTATTTCATACAAAGATGTCATGTTTTGCATCAACGTAGGTAAATACACAAGATTTGGCAGTGGACGCCATATAAGTCCTGGTCCACAAGCAATACAGCACAAGCACACAACCATGTGACTCTACACAAGCACACAGCACAAGCAATACGCATTTGGTCGGTGGCAAATAGCCAAATATCCTAATCAGTCTAGTTAGAAACATCTAGCAGCACCATCCAGTACAGAAAAAAATCAGAAAGCAAGAAATTTTGAGCTAGGCAATGGCTGGATAACCTAGATGACACACAAGACAAAAATGAGATAAAAAAAAGCATGATCAGGTTGTCACACTTCAGAAATTTGTTGCAATTTTGAAAGAAAGAAAAACTCGAACTGTACTATACTCTACTGGCAGGCAGATTTATGGATGATACATACTCAGTGCTAAAGAATACATATAACCACTGTTCTTTCCAGCAGATAAAGAATACATATAAGTTTCACTGTATTTAATACAGCAGCTTACTTGCTCTGAAATCTGAGAGAAGAAAAGAGAGAATTGTGCTACAAAGTGCAATATAACTAGCAGACGAGCAACACTCGTTAAGTACCTATATCTACATATATCTGCATTGTCATCGTGGAGCTAACTAAGAAGAATGAGCTAGTGTTTCATTATCCATCGTGTTCCGTGCGTGAGAAGGGAGAAAGCAGCAGCCGATGGGGAGAAAAGAGTGAGAGAACTGAGGAGCGTGGCTGGCTAGGGTTTCATTAGCTTATATATGAGGTTTTTTGTCCGGATGAATCCTGACCATTAGATTATGATGAACGGCTGATATCGTTTTGGCATTAGGGTTTCCCTGTTTGGGCCTTTCCTGGGCTTCAGGGAGTCGCACGGGCCTTAGCAGGCCGCGCGTTTGGTACATGAATCAAGGGCTGTTTTGGGCCTTAAACACTTAATTAAGTCTGAAAATAAGTGCAAACTGTATGAAAGTTTACAATTTACTTTAAACAATATAATCCATAAATTGATTGTTTGAGACCCTAAATGAATTCAAATGAAAATATTATCAACTATAAAGTTTTAGAAATCATTGAGATCTACAACTTTTGTTTTGTTCATTTCTTCATCCGACTATGTTTGAATAATTCAAAATTTGAATTTCAAAATACAAAAATTTCAAACATAGTTTTCCATAACAAAATCATTTCAAACCTAAAATTTATCAACTACAATGTTCTATAACTTTTACAGATCTATAAATTTCATTTTGGTCACCTTTTCATGTGACTTTGTTTTATTAACTCAAAATTTGAATTTCAAAACGTTTGAACTTGAAACAACATTTTCAAAGAGTAAATGATTTCAATTGAAAAAGTCAGGAACATAAAAGTTGTATAACTTATAAAGATCTACAACTTTTATTTTGGTCATTTATTTATCCGGCAAAGTGATAGTAACATTGTTCACAAAATTTATATATCTCTCTTATAGTTTATGAAGCTCTTATAGAGACATGTAAAATTTATGAATAATGTTATTATAACTTTATCGGATGAATAAATGACCAAAATAAAAGTTATATATCTTGATTAGTTCTACAACTTTTATATTTATGGCTTTTTCAGCTAAAATCATTTACTACTTCAAAATGTTGTTTGAAGTTGTCATTTTTTGGAATTCAAATATTGAACTGATAGAACAAAGTCACATGAAAAGATGACAAAAATAATAGCTATAAGAACACAACAATTTGATAGAGCATGATTTTAGAAACATTTAGGAAAAAGAATCACCACATTTAGAGTTAGCACGAGGGAGAAAGACTAGTTACAAAATTTCACCGCAGATTAAAAGAAGAAAACATTTTGTTTATGTTTTTGAGTTTCCAGTATTTCCCTGAGTGTTTTTCAAAAACCATCAAGGTAATTCTATTTACCCTGGCGGTTTACGCAATAACCATAAAAAAAATATAAAACCATCAAGGAATTATAAATTCCCTGACAGTTATGCGCACACATAGGTTAATTAAGAATTCCCTGACGGTTATTTAATTTTCCTGTGCGTTTTTCGGAACTGTCAAGGTAATATCAATTTTTCCTGTGTGTTTTTAAAAAACCGTCACGGTAATTCTATTTACCCTGACGGTTTATGCAATAACCATCAAAAAAAATTGAAACCGTCACGGAATTTCAAGTTTCCAGTAGTGTAGGGTCATGGGGAGGCGGTGAGCAGGGAGGCGAGTGTGAGCAGGGGCACCATGACACTGATCTCGCGAAAGGGAGCAGTTCGTGGCTTGTGCAAATTGTGAAACGGAGACGAGAATCAGTATGAAAGTAAAGTACTAAACTGCCCTTAATGACAAATCTTAGTTAACACATGCTTGAAAAATATTTAAGGGGAGAAACCGGTGGTCCCTCACAAGCACCGTAAAAGATCTCCAATCACAATACTCCCTCCGTCCCAAAATAGATGACGTTATAGGATGTGTGCCGGTTAAACTTTCTCAACTTTGACTAAGTTTATAGAAAAAGCGTGCAACATCTATATCTCCAAATAAGTTTATTTATTATGAAAGTGTACTCAATAATCTATCTAATAGTGCTAATTATGTTTTATAATTATTAATATTCTTTAATATATGATTGGTCAAAGTTAAAAAAATGACTTCTTGGAAAACAAGAATGACATCTATTTTTGTATGGAGGGAGTACCTATTATTATCGGAAGAGGATACGATGGCAGGTGCGAGGAGGAATTTGGTCTATTGCGGTTCTTTTTGCCGCGTCCGAGAATCATTCGCGTATACCCTGATCACCATCCGACGCGACTAGAAAAGGTGAGCAGGGACCTGTCGACATATCTTCAGGTCCCGGCGGCCAATAACCGATTAATAAATGCATTGTTAATTTACCAATAATTACTAGTAGTACACTCATTCTCCATTTGTCGCAACAGCAGGGCAGCTTTGTCGTAGGAGGGGACAAGTGATGGCATGCCGGCGGTGCAAGTGCCATACAATACCTATCACGGATGTACATACACTGTGGTACTGCCAAACGTGCCTCGGTGTTTTTTTCCTCGCTGCCGGCTGCCGCACCCGCCTTGACTTGGAACAAACCCAGTCTTCTTCCTATGACTGTGGCTCCCAAAAACAATTGGCCCTTCCGGCAAACATTAATTATTCCGCATAAATATAACCTCGTAACGAAACTGTTTGCACAAATGAACCCGATCACTCCACGCCTGACATATATAGTCGGCCGCGCTCTTGATCTATAGCTAATAGATGAACTAGCCACGTCATCGCCAGCCCGTCCTCTCCCTGACCATCCTCAGTTTGCAGCCATGCCGCCCGCCCTCCTACTGCCCCTTTCCGTCGTCATTCTCTGCTTCACTGCAGCAGCCGCAGCTGCCTCCGAGGTGGACGTGCTCCTCGCTTTCAAGCGTGCACTGGCGATCCCACCGACAGCCGCCGCCTTCTTCGCCACATGGGACACTACCGCCACCTCCCCATGCAACTTCACCGGCATCACATGCGACACCACCGCTGGCCGCGGTGTCATCACCGGCATCTCCGTGCAAGGCTTGGGCATCGCCACCACCTCGGTCCCATTCAATGACATCTGCAAAGGACTTCCTGCTCTCGTGACACTATCCCTGCCAAAGAACTACCTCGCGGGCAACATCACGCCGTACAACAGCTTCTCCGGTGCCGTGCCGGACCTCTCGCCGCTGATGAAGCTCCGTACTCTCGACATCTCCTGGAACAGATTCACCGGCGTGTTCCCATGGGCCTCACTCACCGCCATGCCGGATCTCGCCGTGCTCGCGCTGGGCAACAACTTTTTCTTTGCACGGACAGACTCCTTCCCTGACGAGATCACCAAGCTAACAAACCTTACCGCGTTGAACCTCGACGCGGCCAATATCAGCGGCATCATCCCGCATGGGATTGGCAACCGTCGTGAACCTCGTGACGCTCGAGCTCAGAAGCAACTACCTCACCGGCGAGATACCACCAGAGATCACCAAGCTCACTGAGCTTCAATATCTTTGAGGCAGCAGGGAACAACTTAACTGGTAGCCTCTCCGAGCTTCGGTCCCTGACATACCTCAAGTATTTGTCCCTAGGTGCCAATAAATTCTCGGGAGAGGTGCCCCCGGAGTTTGGCAAATTTAAGGAGCTTGTGTTTCTTAGCCTGGCAAGTAACAACCTCACCGGGGAACTGCCGCAAAACCTTGGTAGCTTGGCAAAATTCAACACCATCGACGCTGTCGGCAAACTCCCTGTCGGGGCGGATTCCACCAGACATGTGCAAGCAAGGCACCTTGCAGGATGTGAGAATGATGCAGAACAACTTCTCTGGCAAGATACCAGCGACCTACACGGGCTGCAAGACACTCTTGCGGCTTGTGATGAGCGAGAACTCACTCTCTGGTGATGTGCCTGCGGGGTTGTGGGCCCTCCCCAACGTCATTTACATTGACCTCGAGGATAACCAGTTCACCGGTGGCATTAGCTCCAGTATTGGGAATGCGAGGTCCCTTGTGTCTCTTCAACTGGCCAACAATCAGTTCTCCGGTGCCATACCTTCGTCGATAGGGAATGCTACCAAACTTGAGGTGATAGATTTGTCGTCAAACGATTTCTCCGGCGAAATACCAGAGAGCATCGAGAATCTTGCTCGTCTCACAAAGCTTAACCTTAGAGCGAGTCGGATAAGTGGGGCCATCCCATAGGCCCTAAGTTTCATTTTCTATTATCCAAATCATCACTTGGGCTTAGGCCTTGCTAAATGTTCTATGGGCTGGCCACCTACATTTACATAAGGCTAGGCCATACTTATATATACTTATGCAGTAAACATTTCTGATATAAACTTATATAGTTATTGGACAGGCCATACTTATATAAAAGGGGCTTGCATTGCCGAGCACGCCACATTCCCTTTTTATAACTATACTAGCACATATGCCCATGCGTTCTAACGGAAAAAAAAAAACTGCCAAACATTCATGACAATGTCAATGATTCATATATACTTCCTTCGTTCTAAATTTAGAACATTTTGTTTTTTTCTTTCTAAATGCATATCTCTTGCTATTATAGTTAGATATACAACATATATATATATATATATATATATATATATATATATATATATATATATATATATATAGTATTTATGTTTTATCATTCAATAAAATTTAACATCTATAATTTTTTAACCATCATGGCATCGGTAATATATGTGAATGTGGTAAGAATATGATAATATTCTGTTAGGCTTGTATCAAATTAAAATACAACTTTGATAGATTGTTTCTTCACGTTGCAAAGAGGAGAAATATTTAGACATAAATATATCATAACCTTTTTTTTTTAATAATGTCCACGTTTTGTTATAGTTAAATATTGACCTACCTGACTTTCTTTGAGAACCCCAAAAAAAATATGTGAATCAGTTGATAAAGATTTAGTTGTTGGAGTATCAAGAATTGGTTTGTCCCCCACGTCCACGTGTCACCTGCCTCCTGCCACACACACGGGGCCCGCTCCGCCGCGCCACCTCCACTCTCGACGCGCGCGCGCAGGCCACACCCGAATGCATCTTCGATTTGCCCCAAAAGAAGTGGGCCCTGGCGTAAAATACCACCGCCAAATAGGTCGCGTGTGCCCGTGCCGCCATTGCCTAGCAAGATGAGGGCATCGGTGCCGCCGCTGTTGTGAGGGGCACGGACAGCCAGGGGCAAGCGAAGCCACCAGGGTGGCACGCGTGACCGTTGGGGCGTGGGCGAGTGTGGCCGCCGGGGCAGCAACACCAGTCGTCACATGAGGAAGAATGGCCCAACGGTCGTATGCATGAAGAAATTGGAGAAAAGATTAAAAGAAAAAGAAGGAGAAAGGCATTCTAGTCATTGATTATGTTATTCCATAATGTAAAATTATTATCATGTTAAACAGGTAAAAAATAGCTCAGCTTTACTTTTACTAAAAAAAAATAGCTCTGAACTATACCAAACAGACCTTGGAACAACATCACCAACAACATCTATAACTATTGAGAGTTGTATTTGTGTTTTTTTTTGGCAAACATCCTTTTCTCAAAACAATTTCGTGGGTAAAGTTTTTCTAATGCTCACAAAGGAATAGAGAGAGGTGAAGTTGAAAAGAAAAGTAATTTTTCACAATTATCTCCCTCAATTTCTTTCTTAGTCATATATGAAGCCATTACTGAAAGTGTTTTGCCAAACAGTCTTTTTCTACGTTCACCGAGAAAGCTGCTCGTGAAATTGTTTTTTTTTAACAATAAAAAAGTAGCTTCAATAATAAAATTGAAGTGTGCCAAAGGGAGACAGGAAATCAGCACTAGAGCCTCCTGGTGGAGATCAAACAACATGTTCTTTTGGGCTGAAAAATAAACACTGATTTCGCTCATGCTGATTTGTTGTGAGAGAAAAATACTATTTCGTGGCTGAAAATAAGCGCTGATTGGTCAAAAGAACAAGCTGAAAGATGGCGCCGAGCTTCAGGCTTTGTCAGGTTGCAAGTCACTTTTTGCTATATATAGCTGTTGTTCAACCAGTTAACGAGTAATAGAGTAGTTTAGTCTCCAAACCCCACGCCGCCTAGGCGGCTAGAGGGGGGTCCGGCGCTCCTCGTGCTTGTATGCTCTTAACTTTGCTGCTCCTCTTCGTATTATAAATCAAAGTCGGTTTTCCCGGATCTTTAAAGAAAAGGAAGGGTGCCAAATGGATATATATATAGAGAGAGATCACTCGTGTTCTTCCCTTGCCAAGTTGACAAGGGTTTTTTTTTTTTTTGTTTGGTTTCGGAGACAACATGCAAGTTGCAACGCAGCAACAGTGACGGTCCACGTGGAAAACGAGGCCCGGCACGCCCCCGGGCGTCCCGTGCTCTACCTCTACCTGGCCGCAGCTGTGGGGTGGGTCCCACGGCGAGCAGCAGCTTGCGCATGTTGGGATGAGATGTGGCCGCCCGTTCCCGTCCGTCCTTGGCTTCAGATTTCCGATAACACGTCGGGTCCCGCCGGCGCGCACGGGCAGCCTTTGTGGACGACCCACCACCTCAGCAATGACACCCGAAGTTCGGGAAAACGTCCGCGTCGCGGCATCGTCACGCTTCAAATCCTGCCGACGGCAGCGGCTGCGGCGGCTCTCGCGCTCGCCGCCGGCCGGCCGGCCGGTCGTCTTTTGCAGGCTTGTCAAAGAACGGAACGAAATAATGGTCCGGTCTAGTGAGCATGTTGGGCTTTGTTCTAGTTTTAATTAATAGGTGCACCATCATCGTCAACATCACAATGTACGGATGGACGAGGAAACTCTTGGTGTCGGGTCTGTCAATCGTTCTCTAGTGTTTTGGTTATAAGCAACTCGTGATGAAGCGCTCACGTCAGGCCGGCGTAACAGGTCACGCGCGATGGCTGTGGAATTAGTTTGGCGCTGCGATTTGATTTGTTGCTTTGTTTGTTTTCTCGTCTTCATGATGACCTAATAACAATACAAAACGTTGAGAAACCCTCAGCCGATGCCTAGCTCAAGTTAGTTTGCCTTCTCGCTCAGGGAGGCAATTATAGTGGTACAACACACATCGGACGCCACCGCGACCAGTCACTTCAATTTCTAATAAAATCGTAATAAAAACTTTTGAGACCACACAATGGGAGCACCGGGCACCACTGTCCGGTTACTGTCAGCCTAGACAAAGAATCAGAACCACAACGCACACAGCAGCGAAGGATACCAACAGATAGGCATCTCATCCCATTCTTCCAACTACCACAAGCCCAAAACCAACAAAACCAGAAGTGAGCACCAAGGTTCCGCTGGCCAGCATTCTCGTTTGCAAGGGCTAAAGACCACCAAAATTGCAACCAAAAAATGAATTCAAAGTCTGATAAATCAAGATAAGATGTGAAGGCAGACACATTCAAGGTCGGATAAACAAAAAATGCGAAATTGCATATGGCAACAGATATGCAAAGGAGGACTAACATGAAAAGCATTATTCCCAACGACAAAGTCATCCATGAAACCAAAAGTACCAAGCCGACTAGCATAGCAAAATTTTTGTTCATCTTCTTCACAAGCAAAAAAAACACAAGCTAACCCAGCTCCCATATTAGCGACTTCAGGAAGGTAGCTGACATGAAAAAAACAGAAGGGAACTCATGTCCAAACTCAGCATGAATCCAGCGTCCAGAGAGGCACGCACGCCATTCAGGTTTATTTATTCTCAGAATTCACAAGCAGCAGGCAGGCTGGCCTGCAACTAACGGGGACGACCATCGACGCGAAGCAGAGGTGCTCTACTGGGTCTTGAACATATGGCGGATCAGGTCGACGACACGGTTGCTGTATCCCCACTCGTTGTCGTACCATGAGACAAGCTTCATGAAGTTATCGTTCAGGGCAATCCCAGCCTTGGCATCGAAGATGCTCGACCTAAGTGCAAAACAGCGCAGCCACAAGTTAGCTATTGGGATTCCACAGCGGGTGTGCTCTAACAATTTATTAGTGCCATAATAATTTAGTGGCTGCTAGATGATGCGTCCAATTCAAAGCAAAAGGCATACCTGCTGTCACCAACAAAGTCAGTGGAAACCAGATCCTCCTCCACGTAACCCATGATCCCCTTGAGTGGTCCCTCAGAAGCAGCCCTGTAAAACAATAGCAATTATTTCAATGAAGTTTTCAATATCAATACATACCAAAAATACATGGATAAACTACACTACATTAAGAAATGATTTCTATCCATACCAAATATATTGATTCAAAATGGAGATTGATTAAGATATTCAAGTGAGTAGTAACTTACTTGATAGCTTTCTTGACATCCTCGTAGGAGGCTGCCTTCTCAGTTCTAACAGTGAGATCAACAACTGACACATCCACGGTCGGAACCCGGAAGGACATACCAGTGAGCTTGCCATTCAAATCAGGAAGAACCTTACCAACAGCCTGCAACCACCAATGTTAATAGTCAATATAAAGCATTCCATTTATAATCATGAGAATATAATGGATACCGAATTTAAACTAAAAAGCAAAAATGAGGTGAACAACGACCCACCACCCAAACAAAAGAGGAAGTATATGTTTTATCAGTTAGAACTAGCACAGCAATCAACCAGGCCTTTCAATGCTTAATGCCATGTATGCGTATGCTCATATGGCTATGTAAATTGCATAGCTAATGCCGAGTTCATGTATCAACAGGAAGCAGAAACACACATACATTGGCACAGGAAGCAGAAATAAACATACATTAGCACTAACAATTTACTCACAAAGCTACATGAACTCAAAACACAGCGGAACAATAATTTAGGAAAATGAACAGGAAAGATCAGTTTGAGAAAATGACCAATACTTGTAAAATTAACCAAATACTTGATAACTGCATAGTACAACATTGTGAATTTATCATATACCTTGGCAGCACCAGTGCTGCTGGGGATGATGTTAAAGCTAGCAGCCCTGCCACCTCTCCAGTCCTTGGCTGAGGGTCCATCAACAGTCTTCTGGGTGGCTGACAGACAAATACCATGCAGTCATTATACAGCCAACCTTCTCAATAATTCTAGTAGTGAAGATTGCTGACAGCCAAAGAAAACTTACCAGTGATGGAATGAACTGTTGTCATCAGACCCTCGATGATACCGAAGTTGTCATGGATAACCTGATTAATGACATTAGACACCATAATGTAAATCAAACTACACCAGAAGAGCTGACAACTAAAAAGAACGCCCAAATAAGAGGGGGGATATCACACCTTGGCAAGGGGAGCAAGGCAGTTTGTTGTGCAGCTAGCATTGGAAACAATGTTAACATCTGAGGTGTACTTGTCCTCATTGACGCCAACAACGAACATGGGTGCATCTTTGCTTGGGGCAGAGATAACAACCTTCTTGGCACCACCCTATAATAATTCAAACAAGGAAAGTACAGCCATCAGAAACAACCAAACTAACAGAGGAAATTACAAGGCTCAAGGCAATCTGACAAGGCAGCATAGTATACAGAGTACATGTGCGTATTAGATCCTAGTCATGACACTAAATCATCATGTCTGTTAATTTCTAGATCTCTACTGAAGACTCCAGTAACACGTCTTATAACAAGAAAACTAACATTAGAGAACTACTATGCAATACCAAAACCTCAGGTTGTTTCAGCTTATCAGAAGCATACGACCAATTGAACTCTATCTGATTGCAGATTGTGAGTTTGCAAGTTGTATTAATAAGAAAGTTGTGTGTTGAAAATGAGAACACGATACGCTACACCCAAATACTAGGTAGCCATCACTTAATTTGTCCTCCACTGCACGTAATTAATCACCCAAGTGCATATACTCTAGAATTGGGAACAAAAATGGCATAAAACACCCTGCAAACATTCTATACCTTCAAGTGAGCCGCAGCCTTGTCCTTGTCGGTGAAGACACCGGTGGACTCCACGACATAGTCAGCGCCAGCCTCACCCCACGGGATCTCCTCCGGGTTCCTGTAGAATCGAAGCGGTTCAAGCATCAGCTCACAAGCTCGAAGGTACAACACATAAACGAAATTCATGTCTGGACGAAGCAGGAGAGGGGAGTACCTGATGCCAAAGACGGTGACCGGCTTCTCGCCGAAGAGAAGGGTCTTGGAGTCCTTGAGGGTGATGTCACTGTGCTTCCAGTGGCCGTGCACGGTGTCGTACTTGAACATGTAGGTCTACGCAAGATGTGGGGAGAGCACATGAACCATGAGCATAGCACACAGATTTTTCAAAATTTAGAAACTGAAGAAAGCACCAAACCAAATCTACAACACCTCAAGCTGCTTATACAGGCTGATACTAAAAAAGCCAGTAAAGATCTGAAGCGAAACAACTATTGAAGCCATGATTAACCAAATCGAGCACGCTGACCCACCCCAAAACCCCATAAACCTACCAGATGAACACACAAGGAACAAAAGCAACAGATCGAGGGGCATACCATGTACTCCGTGGTGATGAAATGGGTCGTTGACCGCGACGAGCTCGACATCCTCGCTCTGGAGGGCGACCCTAGCCACGAGCCTGCCGATCCTTCCGAAGCCTGAGCAGAGGCAGATGAAGAGATGGCGCAAACACAGATGAGACCATACCCAACCAAACAAGACCAAACCGAACCAAACAAGACCAAACGAGCAGGAGAAATAGCTTGAGGGCACAAACTCACCGTTGATTCCGATCTTAATCTTGCCTGCATCCATAGATCCAGCCACAACAACAAAAAAAAAAATTAAAAAAATTAGTCAGCAAAATCACTTGGTCAGATCTGAGTACGGAGCAGGAGGGAGCAGCAATCAGACGGACAGATCCAACGTAGGAGCGAGGAATTTTACCCATGGCGAGTCTGGGGAGCGAGGACGAGGATGTGAGGTGCTCGAGATGAGTGAGGCGGATATGCGGATGAGAATGAGATGGGGAGGGTTTAGCGAGCGGTTGCCCTTATAAAGCCCAAGAGAAGACGATGTGGACGGAAAAAAAAGAAGAAGAAAAAGGAAAAAAATCGATAATTAAAGGAGAAAGCGAAATGCGATTAGGACCTTGGAAAAAATAAACAAATTGGAGCAAATAATTGTGGGCATGACCTGTCCTCTGCGGCTTTCTCCAGAAGCCGCAGGCCATGCCAGGTGTCCAGATGACGTGTAGGACCGAACAATAACATGGCCCGCGTGTCATGGAGGGAGAAGTTTGTCACAGGGTAGGTGCGTCCCGTTGTGGGCGCGTGGATTGTTGCGCAAGATGAAGAGAAGGCATATTCGGTCTCCATTTCTTTCTTTGCAAACAAAGAATAATGCCGGCAAATAAATAAATCCAACTGAAAAAATCATTTCTCATATCATATCATATCTTTATCAATATTTATATCTATAAGCATTATACTTTGAACTTTGAACATATTATAAGAGCATCTCCAAGAGTTCCCAAGATTTCTTTCTAAAACCAAGGCATTTTAAGAGTCGCTAAAAAATATTGGAAGCAATAAATAAGACTATCTCCAATAGTTCCCAATTAACCACTCCCAAAATATCAAAATTTTGTCTATCACACAAAATTTTCATTGTCTCCATACAGAAACACACCGTGAAGACGAACAGGTCGAGCTGGCTGCTAGCTACGTACTGCTGCGGTGCTCGCCGGCGGTGAGTACGTGCGTGAATCGTGATGTTCCAGAAACAGTTGTCGTCCGCCAGGTTCTCGCGCCGGCGAAGAGACCGTGGTACTGTCCAACCACCTCGGAGGACGCGGTGCGCTTCTCTCCTCTGCCGCCGAACGCAAGGAGAGGTGCTGGCGTGAAGAGAGCCAGCAGCGGACTAGCGGAGTACCAGCAGCAGAGACGGCGAGGAGGCCATACCTGACAGCAGAGGCGAAGAATATCGCCGAGAAAACCGACACAGGGATACGCCTAACTCGGAACCCGCGTATCTTTACGCGTGTGGAGGTGATTTTTTCCAACTCCCAAAAGATTAGGAGGTGAGATTGGAAACTGTTGGAGATGAGTTTTTTCTAATTTTGCCGAAATTAATAGATTGGAAGCCTATTTTAGAAACTCTTGGAGATGCTCTAATATCATTTAAACCATTGACTCCGTTTTAATAATAAATATGTTTAAAGATATAATTATTACTAATATTTTCTACAAACCTAGTCTACCTTAAGAAAAATTGACCAGCATGAATATTATGGTGACAATTGTTTTGTGACAGAAGGAGTGTATATATTATATGTACACATCTATATTTATGTATCCTATCTATATAAATCATATCATATATTAAAATTAAAGAGCAAAAACATTCTCTTCTTCAAATAAATTATGTGTCCGGTAGGAAGACATACATGTATGTTTGCTACTCCATCCATCTCAAATTGTAAGTCATTTCAAAAATCTAGAGAGTCAAAGCATCTTAACTTTGACCAAGTCTATATAATAAGATAGTAATATTTACAAAATGAACTAAGTATCATTAGATTCTTCACCAAATAGATTTTCATAATACACTAATTTGGTGTTATAAATCTTTATATTTTTCTCTATAATTTTAGTCAAACTTGAAATTCTTTGACTCTCTAAGATTATTAGATTAGATTAGAATAACTTACAATTTGGAATGGAGGGAGTAGATAGTAGAGATAGAAACTCATACTAGGTCTAAAGTTTTTTCTCCTTCAAATAAATGGCAGAAAGAAGCGTGATTACTTGTCTACCAAAATTCTACTTGGTCAACATAATACACGCCCAATTAGCTAGTTATACGATGCTAATTATTGGTTGTTTTATCTTTCTCTCTTCCTACTATAGTTTCTAATGGAACCTACATGCTTTAAGACTATGGCTCTGTTCACTGGAGCTGAAAACCGTTAAAAATAAGCGCTGATGCTGATTTCTTATGAGAGGAAAATACTGTAGATGGACTGAAAAATAAACGATTTTAAACTCAAATGAACAGAGCCTATCTATCTAGGGCAAGGTGTTCCAGCGGCGCACGGGAAGAGTTGGGCCAGCTGACGGTGACGTCCCTGTTTGGTCGTGGTTGTCCGACGGCGACGATTTCGAGTAGCACTGCCGTTTGATCGCCAGTTTTTTTTGTTTTGTTTTGTTTTTTTTTACAACACTCAGGCGTAGCACTCAGCATGGCCGTCACTCGTGTTTGTGTGGACGAGATGATACGTACGGTAGGTACTCGTATCGAATGATGTATCCCATCGACGTGGTAGAGAGAGAGGGGGAGAGAACACGTGTTGTTCCCTTGTCCAGTTGCCAAGGGCATCTTCCTCTTGTTCAGGCCTTTGGGCATGTGACGGTCCAATCGAAAACGACGCCAGCTGTGGCCGCGGCGGAGCGTGTTGTCGTGCGATCCGATCTGGCCATGCAGGCTGTGTGTTTGCTTCACCTAAATAGCACATATTTATTTTTCAATTTAAAAACAGTATTTTTTTCTCATAACAAATCAGTTGTAAACAAAATTAGTTCAGTTGCCCCGCCCTGTGGGGAGCCCAAGCACATCTCCGATGACCCCGAGGCTGTGCCCACGGCGAATATGCTCCACACATTTCTCTCCCTCCACGGCGAATATGCCCCACTGGCACGACCAGCAGCCGCCTGCCGCTGCGTGGTCGTCGCGCACGGCCCGCCACAGGTCCCCACAGCGACCATCCCGAGTTTGGGGGTGTTTAATAAATCGGAGCGCAAAAGACCCGGAGCTTATAAGCGCTCATTTTGGGTTATACTCATTTTCTGTGAGAAAAAAAATATTATAGAAGGGCTGAAAAATAAACGATTATAAATTGAAGCGAACAGAAACGTCTCATATCATATCGCACACTTTAAGAACGTTGAAAGGATTTTTTTCATACATACAAAAAAACAAATTACATAACTTGTTTTAAATCACGAGATGAATTTATTAAAGCTAATTAATCTATTATTCGAAAATATTTACTATACTATAATATTATCAAAGTATACATTAGTTAGGCTTAGCACTACTAGCAGATTCTTCTCGTAATTTATACGTAATCTGTGTAATTAGTTATTTTTTATCTATATTCAATATTCATACGTTAAATATGTGATGTACTCTAGGCATTTGTGGTGGAAATACACGGGCCTAGCAGTTTGTCAAATCTTCTGCACGGGCCTCTGGAAATTTCGCGTGCCAATTGAACTACTCCTAGCAGCCAGGATAGTCCTTGGTCTTGTCGCTGGTCAGCTTGTTCCAGGCGCATGCCAGGAACCACGACGACGTGATCACAGGAATCCTGCACTTTCTCAAAGCAGCTTCCACTTTCTTACTTTCCGTTTTTTTTTTCTCTCTATTTTTAAAATGGAAGCTTCGACTTTGTATTCCACGTTGCTGTCGTCTGTCAATCAGCGTCATGAATGTGTTTCATTTACAGGCAGTAAGCTCAAATAAAAATAGAAATAAAAAACATTGGACCACCCAACGTAATAAACTCATATATATATATATATATATATATATATATATATATATATATATATATATATATATATATATATATGACGGAATTGCAATACAATAAGGTGTATTTTCTATAACATATGCACAGACCATGCCAGCCCACCTTTTGCCCCACCCGTCTATCCCGCATATAGAAAATCTTTTTTGTTTCGGATCGAAAAAATACAATTTCTCCTAAACCGTAGCCTCTATTTCAGATCCGTTTACATTAGGTTGTTGAAAAAAATATGCTTAACAAAACAAGATCCAAGAAGACTATATTTGATGAACTTTCTTCTTAAGTATGTAATTGCAACTTCAATGTCTTATGAGTTGCCATCATAATTACAACACAATTGCAATTTGGCTGTAGCGTAGTTAGCGTTTGTTGCAGCCACATAGAACTTAATTTTTACCCAATTTGCTAATACATGCAACGCAAGTCTAACTAGTGAACAACGAGTATTTTATATGCCAAATGTGTGTATTTTCTACCAATTGCAACTGCGAGACTAGACCAATCACAACTATAACATCATACTAATTGCAACTTGACGGAAATAATTGCAACAGATCTGATCCAGTGCAACTAGACCTGATGTAGTTGCAACCTGACGCAATCCAATTACAACTAGATTCGGGTCAGTTGCAACTAGGTAAGAACCAGTTGCAAACCTGACGCGATTCAATTACTCCCTTCGTCCTAAAATAAGTGTCGTTTTATGATTCTAACTATCTCCTTTTGATCATTCGTCTTATTCAAAAATTTTGTAAAAAAATTAATTATTTTATTATGAAATGATTCATTATTAGAAGTATTTTAATCCTGATTTGTTTATTTTTATATTTTCGTAAATTTTTTGAATAAGACGAATGGTCAAACGTCGATTTCAAAAAGTAAAAAACGACACTTATTTTGGGACAGAAGGAGTACAACTAGAGTCGGACCAGTTGCAATCTGACGCGATCCAATTATAACTAAAGTCGGGCCAGTTGCAACTGGGCAAGAACCAGTTGTAACCTGACGCGATTCAATTACAACTAGAGTTGGGCCAGTTGCAAGCAGGGTGGGTGCATTCAATATAGAGAATGCACTCAAGTGTAGTATAGATATACAGTATGTGTATATATAGAGAGAGATGAGCATCATCCATGAATTTTATCTATTATTATAAACTTCCGTGGCAAGGAACCAAAGGTGCGTCTCTCTTATTAATCATGATGGAGGTATGGACGCTCTATTATTATCCAAACGAATTTGTTCAATTGCTTGAATAATTAAATAGTAAAACATTGGTCAATACACCATGTCAGGAATTCTACAATCCTACTAGGCAATTTTGTTCTTCTCTTACGGCCGGATGAATTATATTTTCAGAGATGATATTGTATTTGACGTCGCCTGTCCCCTTTCCCCGAGCGCCCTCGCTTCGGGCGACTCGAGGGCCGCCGCGCCGCCGTGCCGAGCACCCCCCTCCACCTCGCCTCCCTTTGGCCGCCGTCGCCGCCCTTCAGCTTGCTGCGGCGGCGGCCAGCAGCGGTGGCCCTCGAAGGGGTCCCGCTGCACCGTCTGCCCCTCCCTTCACTTCCCCCGCTCCGCCCCCTCCTCCTTCTTCAACTTCAGGTGACTCCGGCGACCTTGGGACGGCTGGATCTGGCGTTGCCCCCCACCTCCCTGCCGGCGTGCTCGTGGTCGGCCGTCCGGCGTCCTTGGTGGGCCAGCCTCAGCTCGGCTCCGGCGAGCAGGCGGCCGGGCCTGGCGGAGGGCGACCGGATCTGGTGCCCTGGGCCTAGGATTCGTCACCACCTGCCTCCGATTGACGACGACGGCGGCGGTGGCTGGGCCGCTGCGGGGCATGCGGCGGCGGTGGCCGGGGGCCAGATCTGGGCCACTGCCAGCCTGGCCTTGGTCCCCCTCCCCCCTCCTCCCGACGGTGGCCAGTTAGCCGTGCAGTCCGCCGTCCTGGGGTCTGCCGGGGTTGGGCCGGGGCCGGCGTGGGTCGGGGCTGTTGTGGACCTTGGCCTGCTCCCTAGTGCGGGGTGGGCATGGCGTGGCCGGCGTGGGCCTCCTCTCGGCTCCGGCGGCTTTGAGTCGCTGGCTGTTCGGAGCTTACGACGGTGCGGTTGCAGGGGCTAGAGGCGCGTTGTCTTGCACCATGGTGGTGTGGGCGGCCACTCTAGCGGGGCGTCATTGATGCCGTCGTGGCATGGATGCCGTCGCATCCTGACGGCGGACAGGGTGAAAACCCTGCTTGGCTTCTTGCCAGCCGACGACGGTGGCGCCCCTGCGTCATCACCTCCTTGGAGGCGTCGTCATGAGTCTATCGTCGGTACCCGCTGGGGCAAGCTTGAGGATGAAAGTCCTTGGATGCTATCCACAACGAAGTTTGCGTCTACGGATGTCATCTCCTTCCTGAAGGCTCGTTGTTGCTCCGTGCTTGTCGCCATCGTGCCAACCTACTGCCCGTCGCTCCTCCCGTGTGGTCTCCGTGGCCGCTGCTCTGCGCCTTTTCGTACTTCATGCTTCTCTCTTTGGTTAGTCTAGTTGGTGGTTGTAGTAGCCGTAGTCGTTTCCAACGGATGTTGTGCCGTCGAGGTGTTTCCGGCGGATGCTTTTCCGCCGAGGGTGCTTGGGCGGATGCTTGGCCACCGGTGTATCTTCATGTTGTCCTCGCCCGTGGTCCTGAGGGCTTTGGCCCTTAGTGACTTGGAGGAGCAATCGGAGTTCGAGGTCGTGGGTCCGGTGGATGCTTTGCCACCGAGGAGTTCTAGCGGATGCTTTGCCGCTTCTCGTTGTTGTTATCTACGGTTCCAATCACTACTGGTTACCTTTGTGTGGAGATTTCTTTGTTCTAGGCTCAGTTGCTGGGGTTGTTAGGTGGAGGGTCCCCCCTCTCGTCATATTCTTGCTTTTCGTTTGTGTTGAGGACTTCGTTGGTAATTCTAGGATTACCTGCGAACCCTTTTGTATCAACTATGTGTAGGTCTATTGACCATTCTCTTCTGCTTAATGCATTACGGGCTATATGCCTGTTCTAGAAAAAAGATATTGTATTTGACAAAAAAAATGATAATAAAGTAGTAAAGTACCTATAAAATGTAAAAACTACCAAAGCTACGAAGTCATTGTCGTACTTAGAGGCTGTTTAGTTGCTAGTTATATTTTGTAACTATTTACCAACAAAAATTGACATACTTACCTAAGTTAAGATGCTCAAATTCTTTACCGCAACTTAGTAAGCGTAAGAGAATCTTGCTATACTTTTTTAAATCACTGACACGTGTGATCTAGTTTGCTGGAATGAAATCTTGCGACACTATGGCTGCACACCAAAACAACTGCCAAGTTGGTCAAACTTGTCTAATCTTATATATGGTAACGTATGACAAAGTGTGGCTAACAACCAAACACCCCTATAGTACCTGTGTATGTATCTACTGGAGCTCACTGCAGCTGCCGGGCTTGACGGTTCACGTAGGTTGAGGCGGCCGGAGCCCTCTCCCCTGGTGCGTTGGCGGCTGCACCCATCTTGGACCGATCACTCATGTGCAGAGGAGGGGCGAATTGGGAAATTAAGCATACCCGAGAGGTACGTATGTACTCACACCTGCTTTGATCAACTCAACGATAATTACAGAATGAATAAGGCCTTGTTCGTTTCGTCTAAAAAGCGCTTATTTTTCAGTTCTAGAACAGTATTTTTCTCTCACAAAAAATCAGCAACAGTCAAAATCAGCTCAGCTTATCAGCTCCAGCGAACAGAGCCTAAATGATGATCAAGCATCAGTACCACCTCAATCGGCTTCTTGGGGTCTTCTCGGCGAGTCAGCGTGGCGGCCTGGGATCGGTCAGAGCTCCACGTCACCGATGCTCAATGTCTAGACTCTAGAAGAACTGCCGGTGCCATATACGGAGTATCAGGTACAGTACAGAAGACCCCATTCGCAATGCAACCTCTGGAGCTTGATGTCACGCCTGCGTAACAAGTCACGAGCGAGAGGACTAGTATGCATGGAAGGTGGTGTGTATTATTATTATTATTATTATTATTATTATTATTATTATTATTATTATTATTATTATTATTATTATTATTATTATTATTATTATTATTATTATTATTATTATTATTATTATTATTATTATTATTATTATTATTATTATTATTATTATTATTATTATTATTATTATTATTATTTATTCATTTCATGACGTACGGAGTGCATCATAAAAATAAAAATGAATAAATTAGCCAAGAATTTTTATGATGCATCATAAACACCCGTACTATTTGATTTATATTCGTACGGATGTTTACGCTACCTCCCAAGAATTTCTTTAACCAATAACCATTCAAGCTTCATGCTATACTGCCCATGACGCAACAAGTCACGAGTGCGCATTGTGGGAATTATTTAAAAGAAGTTCTTCACCATTTGACTTTCTTTTCTTCTGAAATATGAAAATTGTTAATATTGCTCTAGTCCAATCGTGAGATGATTAGCTTGTTGCAGCTCAAGACGATTAAATATGAAAAATGCTAATACTACTCTAGTCTAATCATGAGATGGTTAGCCTAGGCCATATATGCTTCTTTAACAATACAACAACGTGGGCTGGTACATCATCATTAATTAGTTGTTGTTCGAAGCTAGCAATATTTTTGCAGTATCTGAAAACAGATGCTGCTTAAGCAGTTCAGCTCGTCAATGGTATGGTTCCTGCTCCAGTTAGTTAACGATTTCATTTAATTCATCTATATATCTATCTGAAGAACTAAAGTAGACCCAAAGGCCCAACACAGGTTACAGCCCATCATTTGGTGATCAAATTGAAGTTTAGGTTTCCTCTGGCTCTTAGCACTACCTTACCCACTGTAGCTTAACAACTCGCTGGAACCAAGACAACAAACACAGCAAGACCGAAGCTACTACAGACACTAAAAAGAGAAGGCACCTTCTACCAGACAGAGCGATGAAAGGGTAAAAGAGCAAACCAGAGAGCGAAAACCGCTGCAAGCACAAACAAGGTTCAGGAAAACTAACTAAACACAAACCCAAATCAACCAGTTTTAAACTAGGACCAGTTCAAAAAGCGCCATCCAACCATTAGCCCAACAGTCCTCCACATTGAAGCCTCATCATCATCCTGCTCCGAAGCACCTTCTTCTTGTAAAAGCGGCCGATAGACCTGTCTTGTAGTCTGATTAGCAAGAATCTCCTTCGCAACCTTGAGCATCAAGTTCGCACCTTCCACCAGTTGATCCTTATTCATCGCAAAGTATAATCTTGCCCAGTCTGCACGGTTTACCTTTGTTTTTGACGCATAGTTTCATTTTTCAAGGAGTATATGGCAGGCTTTGTGACAAGACCGAGAATCCGAGATAAAAGCGCATCCGCATGGACATGGGGCTTAAATGAACAAGTTTCCTTGTGGGCTGGATTCTTCCCACGTCAGGTTGATCCGCGGGGTTTGGGCCCATACCATGATCGTTATCGACGACCAACAGAACAATCCCTTATTGGGCTTGCTCTTAACGGATTATGGCCCCTAAATAAAAATGTATTATCGTAAACGGCACTACTAGCACCCAGATGCCTGGACGTGACGCCGTGGTTGCACACGCCTTAGGCTTGTTTGTTGCGATTATTAGGTGCTCCATGGTTAAACCCAAACATGCCTTAGCCCTTAATAATGCGTACATGCACCCTCACTCAAGGCAACTAAAACGAATCAAATAGTTTCTAAATTTCCAACTTAAAACCAAAACTGTTATCAGAAAACATATATATCATTAAATCATCCAACCTAACGAAACTTTAAGCATTTCACCGGATTAATTAGGAAAAGAAAATTTTATTCTGGCCTCAGCAATAGTTTCGCGCATAATCATTATTCAGTATTACACATTCAGCCCCTATCTGATTAAAGACTCATATATAAAATATAAAGAAGATTTTGAGTAGAAGATGTTCCTGTGATCATGTCCTTGTTGTCTAGCTCTTCACATGGGCATTTTGCTTAGCGCTTGAGTAGAAGACGGCGGTATCTGCTCAACATGCTGAGACGAGGGACAGCCGATGCCAACCTTGCCTCCAGCCGCGAACGAGGGTGAACGGACTTGCTTCCATTCTCCGGCAATGGCGGCGGCGGCGCCGCCGTCGCCTCCTGCTTCCTTCGCAACATCTCCGACAACTTCTCCATCTTCCTCATCGCCGGTGTCGCGAACACCGACGACGAACCCACGCCACCGCCACCGCAGCCAAACCGAACCGACGGCGAGCCGCGCTGCAGGCCGTGCGAGTTCATGCTGGCGAGAAGGCACGCGCGGCCCGTCTTGCGGTACTCGCGCTCTTCCGCCACGCGCCGGCTCAGCTCGCGCAGCTCGGCCGCTACCGCCGGCGGCGCCGACGACCGGACCAGCAGCGACTCCCGGCGCGCGTCGAGGATCCGCGCGGCCTCGCCGCAGGCGCCGCGCTCCGCCGCCTCCCGCGCCAGAGCCATGTCCTCCGCCGCCGCCACGCGGTGGAGCTCCCGCTCCACCTCCACGCACCGCGCCACGTCCGTCGCCGCCGCCGCCGCCGCCGCCGCCTCGCCGCGGCTCAAGACCTCGGCGTCGGTGTCTGCAAATTCCACTTCCACACACTGCCTGGTCGCCATGTCCATGTAACCGCAGCGAGTCTTGATAAGGGTGATGCTGTAGCCATGGTCGTCGTCGAGCCCCGGGATGTCGAGGAAGAAGAGGAAGCGCCTCTCCTCGTCGGCGTAGAGCTCGCCGACGCTGACCGTGTACGCGTCCTCATGGACGCTGCTCTCGTAGCGGCCGCCGGACTTGACAGCCGTGACGCGGACGCGGTCGAACCAGGGCTTCACCTCGATCCAGACACCCAGCGCGGTGACCGATCGGAGTCCGGCGACGCACTGCGCCACCGCGTCCTGGACGGCGGCGCGGTCCCCGACGAAGGAGAAGGTGCCGCCGGTGAGCTCCGCGATGCGGTGCAAGGCCGCCGCGTCGACGCCGGGGCCCAACCCGAACGTGTGCACCGGCGTGCGCCACCAGCTGCATTGGTCGCGCTTCGCGCCGGAAAAACTCTGGCAGACGGACGCACGAGTCGATTGTCGTCGTGCAGTCGCCGCCGTCGGAGAGGAAGACCACGCCGGCGACGACGTCGCTGCTCCGGTACCGCCTGCCTTGGAGCACCTTCGCCGCCTCGTCGAGCCCGGCTTGGACGTTGGTCGGGCTAGGTCCGGCGGCGACGAGGGCCTCCACGGCGCGCTTGGCCGCGGCCTTCCCGTCCTCTGTCATGCGCGTCAGCCGCGTCACCCGGCGGGGGCGTCACCTGAGAAGACGGCGACGACGCTGAGGCGGTCGCGGGGGCCGAGGATGTCGGCGACGAACCCCACGGCGCGCTTCACCTCCGACATGCTGTCGCTGACGTCGAGGACGGCGACGAGATCCAGCGGCGCGCGCCTGGCCTCCACGGCCGACAGCGCCGGCGCCCTGACGTGTACCATCACCGCGAAGCCGTCGCGCGCCACGTCGTGGGGAAGCGCCGGGTACTCGCAGTGCGTGCTGAACTCGAGCACTCCGTTCCCCGGCGCGTTGTTGGCCGGCTGCGACGTCACCGGCTCGTCGTCGTCGTAGATGGAGCTTGTCATCGGCGTGACCGTCATGGACTCTTGCTCACCTTCTCCTTGATCCGTCTCCATGGAGATGGGACATGGGAGTAGCAATAATCAGCAAGGAAGGACGGGATAATCTTTATTTATTTATTTATTTATATATGGAGAAAAGATAATATCTTTAGAAATCAATCTTCATCAATAACTAACACTATTCAAGAATCCAATCACGAAACGACCGAACGAGGAACCGGGCCAGTTCGCCCCTGCAGGCAGTTTCTTCCTTTTCGTAAACCTTTTTTCTCGGTGGTCTTGGGATGTTATTGTATTCACCACAATTTATGTAGGTTGAGATGGATTGAGGACCTGGGCGTTAGCTCAGTGGGTGGGTTCGGTGGGTACGAACCTACCGGTCCTGGGTTCGAGTTTTGAGCGACCCGGATCTCTGACCGGGGTTTGTCCCCATTTTCCTTCTTCCTCGTCCCTGGATGTTTCGCGTGGCGTCACAATGGGACTACGACGTGCCCATCATCTACGAGGTTCGTGCGGCTTCGGATGATCGTCAGAAGGACGTTCGTTGGGTATAGTATAGGTTGTAGAAGTTTCGCGTGGCGCCACAATGTGACTACGACGTGTCCGTCGTCTACGAGGTCCGTGCGGCTTCGGTGATCTCCACAAGGACGGTCGTTGGGTATAGGTTGTAGATCAAAGGGTATGCGTGTGTGATGTGCGTGCGTAGGGTTGAGTTCAGATACTACAACTTGTACTTAAAAAAAAAGGTTGAGATGGATTGAAAATAAATAGAAAGAGAATATGATTTTCAATTAATAAATAACTCTATCTACACCTAACAGAAAGGCAAAATTTATTCATATTTTTTTATCTAGTCATTCTAATCACTCAAGGCCCACTTCGCTTGCACGACCAACTCCTGCCACCAGTCCGAACCACCTGCGCTCATGTACGGCCCAATGGCAGCCCGTTACAATCATCAAGGCACCACCTACGGAAAAAATGCCAAAAATACTTCGCACCATGGTCTCTGCCATCCAAATATGAAAGGCTTAGCACCAAATCCAATCGAAAGGAGTTAGAAGTAAAAAAAACACAAGAAACAAAAAAATTCCACATAGAAGTGTATTCTTTCTCAGAGGAAGCAGGTAATTTGATGCCATTTTAAAAAATCATGGTGTGTTTAAGGTATAAATTAAAACAAAAGCTAAACGATTCCGTTGCAACGTATGAATACATTTAGTTTTCTATAATAATAATAATAATAATAATAATAATAATAAAATACAAAATTTCTTTCTCCTTTTTTGGTCCGTCCATATTTTCTTCCGTCTCTCTCCTATAAATATAGAACTACTATTTAGCTCTCAGGCCGCTAAATAATATATAACCCGTCATCAAGTTATAATAGCCTTTGTCAGCACGATACAGAGTCCAATTCTAAATCCTATTGAGTCGTGTATGTAACACAAACTCATATGGCGTGCTCAAACATGTTATAACAACTTATACGAAAAGAGCAAAAATCAAATTATATTTAGAAAAAATAATAAAAAAGAGGAAAAAAATCAATTAGAGTGAAAAATAATAGAAAAAAGAATCTCTGCACCAGGAAAAAGAATGGTTCTAGACCCGTGATAGACTCTCCCTTCACTTAGACATGTAGGAAAAATAGAAAAAAGCAATGGCACATATAGGAAAAAAAGAATAGGAATAAATAATAATAATAATAATAATAATAATAATAATAATAATAATAATAATAATAATAATAATAATAATAATTAATGGACTTTGCCACGGACTCTTCTTTTTTAAGGAAAAAAGTAAAATAGTAATGGACTCTGTCACAGACTCCTCTGTTTTGAGACTCCTAAAGCACCACATATTTAGATCATAAAATAGTAATACAAATATAAATAAATATATGCAACACTTTTATGCTTTGTTTTCATTAACTTTTAATTTTTTTTCCGTTATAACGCACGGACATGTTTGCTAGTATATAATATTAAAGGAGGATATTTCTTGTCTGACATTGCTCATAAGCATCTTTAGTGATACATGGACCGAATCTATCTTGTGACTATACATACTAGCACGGTGGGCGCGCTATCGCCGCGTCGGTGCTGAACGGTGCGCCCGATGAAAAAGCTGGATGGCAAAAAAAAGAACAGTAATGAACAGTAAAAGATGATGGCATCATGAATAGTACCATCACCGTCATGAACAGTGAACTACAGTAGCTGGAGGGCTGAGCGTGCGTGAATTCATTCACGGTTGAGAATTCTTATTATGTCGGGTACCTCAATAAGGGGAACCCAATTTAAACGCAAAAAACCACCTAACCCGCAAGGGCAGGACTTATCGTTCACAGTAATGCATGGCGAGCCACGACAACACAATACAGTACAAAGCCCACCCATCGGGAGGCAACCTCCTGCCTCGCTCGAGGACCGAGGCAACATCTCATCCCACTGGGCTATTCTCCGATTCGCCCGAGGTTCGGCTTACCCCTCGGGCGTGTCCCCTCCTTGGGCGACAATCTCCGATTCGTCTTAGCCCCCGTTTTTTTACCCCTCGGGCGCGTCCCGCCTCGGGCGAAAATCTCCGCCTCGCCCGAGCTTCCGCCTGATGTCACCTTGGCCCGATGCGCCCGAGGGGGCTCCTCTATTCCCTCAGGACGAGTCAAAGCGCATGCACTGTCCCATCAAAAGGGCCCGTGTGACGCCTCTCCTGTAGACGCACGTCTTCCGTACAAGTCAAATCGTACTGCCTGACACCGAGTCAGGCGGCCTCACCGTCATCCACACTGCCACAGAAGCGGGGTTACTGGCCACTATTTCGCCTAATCCCGTCCTCTCTGAGCGCTGTGACGTGACGGAAGGAGACGGCTCACGGGTGACACCAGTCACTGGGCTGCCAACTCCCGTCACTGTGCAGGCCACGTCCCCGGACGCCCATACTCGGGGCAGCGCCATCCCCGGAGGCAAGTACTCCCGAGGGGAAGTGCCCACACCTCAGGTACGCCCGAGGGACACGCCCATCCCCGCACAGTGCCCCAAGGACTGACGCCCAAGTCAAAAAGAGATCAGCCTCTCCATCCCTCAGGTGACGATGTGTACAGGAGCAAGTACGTTCTACCACTCCTTCTACTGCACCTGAGGGACATCCGCCACACCCTGCTCTGCGCTCAGCAACTCATGTCAACTAATCTACAGCTCGAAGTACGCCTAGAGGACGGCAACCATGTTGCTACAGCTCCGGCTGTCCCCTCCAGAAGACGACGGCCGCCTGACCCTCGGGAACACTACGCCTAGCGCCCTCTCCACGCGTAGACTACATGTAAACCTACCCCTCCCTTATTACTGTAAAAGGGAGGGTAGGGACCACTCGTAGGGACATGAAAAACACGCTCGCACACCAACACTAGCATAAGACAACAACAAAAACCGTCTAGTGCTACCCACACTCCACTGATCCTTAGAGACTTGGGACGCTATCCCTCTCTCGCATGCTTGTAACCCTACCGCAAGCCTCCGGTATAGTATAATTTTGTGATTATTTTTCTAAAAATGATCAAATCAGCTTAACCTTATAAAAATAAAAATTATACAAGTACCAAATCTAATAACGCATGAGTACTTTTTGCTAGTATCAATAAATCACCAAATCTAATAGCCAATATATAATTGAGCATTGCACTGGATTATAGTAATAAGTATATATTTGTAATTCCTGCTACTCCCCCTTTTGATCTAGGAGTACAGGAGTAGCTCTTCTTCGTCCAAAGGAGATTTGCTTATCGCTTGAGTAGAAGACGTCGGTATCTGCTCAACTTGCTGAGACTGACTAGGGACAGCTGACGCCAACCTTGCCTCTAGGCGGCGGCGCGAACCGAGAGTAACGCCGCTATTGCTTCTGTTCTTCGGCAATGGCGGCCGCGGCGGCGCCTCCTGCTGCTTACGCAGCATCTCCGACAACTTCTCCATCTTCCGCATCGCCGGGGTCGCGAACACCGACGAACCCACGCCGCAGCCAAACCGAACGGACGACGAGCCGCGCTGCAAGCCGTGCGAGGTCATGCTGGCGAGAATGCACGCGCGGCCCGTCTTCCTGTACTCGCGCTCGTCCGCCACGCGCCGGCTCAGCTCGCGGAGCTCGGCCGCCACCGCCGCGCACACCGCGTCGCCGGAAAGCGCCGGCGCCGACCGGCCCAGCAACTCCCGGCGCGCGTCGAGGATCCGCCGCCTCCCGCGCCAGCGCCATGTCCTCCGCCGCCGCCACGCGGAGGAGCTCCCGCTCCACCTCCACGCACCGCGCCGCTATGTCCGGCATCGTCGTCTCCACGGGCCTTCTCGATCTCGTTGTAGCTGTCGCCGTCGGCGAGCTCCACCTCCTGCCCGGTCGCCACGTCCGTGTAGTAGCAGTGGACATTGACGAGGCGGGTGATGCCGTAGTCGGCGTCGTCAAGCCTCGGGATGTCCATGAACAGCAGGATGCGCCGCTCCTCGTCGGCGTAGAGGTCACCGACGTCGACGTTGGCTTCGTCGCACGCCGGCGCGATTCTCGCCTTGTAGCGGCCGGACTTGGCCGCCGTGACGTTAAAATAGTCCTCGGTGATGGGGCACGGCGCGAAACTGATCTCGAGCCACGCATCCCTGGCGGTCACCGACAGGAGTCCGGCGACGCACCGCGCCACCGCGTCCTGGATCACGGCGTGGTCCTCGACGAAGGAGAAGGTGCCGCCCGTGGCCGCCGAGATGCCGTGCATCGCCGCCGCGTCCAGGTGGTCGGAGCCCAACGCGAACGTGTGCACCGGCGTGTCCCCGGTAGCCGGAGCTGGTCCGGAAAAACTCCGGCACGTTGTCGTCGTCGTCGCAGCTGCCATGGCCGTCGTCCGAGATCAGAATCACGCTGGAGACGTCGTTCCAGTGCCGCCGCCTGCCGCGGAGCACTTTTTCCGCCCCGTCAAGGCCGGCGCGGACGTTGGTAGTCGTCGGTGCCGCCGGCGTGGACGATGACGACGCTTCGAGGGCCGCCACGGCGAGCTTGGCCGCGGCCTTCCCGTCGTCCGTCATGCGCATGAGCGGGACGACCTGCCGGGCGGTGTCGCCGGAGAAGGCGACGACGCTGAGGCGGTCGCGGGGACCGAGGCGGTCGACGACGAACGCCATGGCGCGCTTCACCTGCGCCAGATTGCCGTCCGCCGCCATGCTCTCGCTGACGTCGAGCACCGCGACGAGATCCAGCGTCGCCGCGGTCACCAGCGCCGGCGCCTTGATGTGCACCATCACCGCGAACCCGTCGTGGTCCGCGCCGTTGGCGACCGCCGGGTACTCGCAGTACGTGTTCTGTTCAAGCACCGCGCTCCGCGATGCCTGTACCGGCACCGGCAGCGGCGCCTCATCTTCACCATAGACGGCGGAGTTCATCGTGGCCGTCATGGAGTTAACCTTTCCTTGTCCTTGATCCCTCTTCGCGAAACAAAATTGTAATCTATCGCCGGGAAGGAGATATAGTCTCTATATTTATGGAAAGAAGTAATATTTTTAGAAGCAAATCTTAACTAATTATACGGAAAAGCCTCTGCTGGCGTTGCGTGCAGCAACTGAACGACGACCGATTTTTGTGAAAAAAACACAGAGACTATTTTTTCTCCAAAAATCGTTTCGGAAGATGTGGAGTCAAGCTCTCCTTGTCCTTGATCCGTCTCCAATATCCAATGAGTAGTAGCAATTTATTTACACCTCGTGGAACTATTTCTAATCTATACTGCTGGGGAAGGAAATAGTTTTATTTGTGGAAATAAGTAATATTTTTGGAAACCAGTCTTCTATTAAGGTTATCTTGCACAAGAAAGCTATGTTTGGTAATATATGTTTAGTTGCTTATATTGTGTTGCATATAGTCACCTTCCTTGTGTTACCCAAGGACGACACGTATTCTCCCAATATGTTATGGAAAAGGGTTAAAAAACCACTTTTTAAGTATATTTTTTTACTCTTGAAGATGCTCTTAGCTCATGCAAATCCGCATTGCCTAGTACGATCAAATTTGGCGTACTAGCTAATATTGCACTCCCTCCTTCCCAAATTATACCATGTTTTGATATTTCTAGATTCATAGCTTTTATCATGTATCTAGACATATTATTCTATATCTAGCTGCATGACAAAAACTGTGAATTTAGAAATGCCAAAACATCTTATACTAGAACAGAGGGAATATATTGGTCCTCCTTTGAGTACTATATAAGCCTATATGAGAGGATATTTAGGCAACCAAATATCGGTGAACTATAATAGACTCATCCAACCAAACATGTCATAGTTTACTCATAGCTTGTACTTCTGAGATGGCTTAAAATCTCCTTAAAAAAAAAAAGAGATGGCTTAAGACCTAGCGCTTTGCCAAAATGAGATTTTTTTTTTGAAGGAGGATTGGTGTTGTCCTAAGATTAAGATATATTGGGTAGGGTGGTTAGGCCGATGGGTCGAGAGTTTTGAAGGGACTGTGATGTCTAAGAGGGGAGGGTGAATTAGACAACTTAATCTACTTCAAAAATTATGGCCTCTAATTTTCTCCTAGTCAAACCTATTGTTGAAGGTAATATTTTCATGGTTTTACATAGTGGTGGGGGTCTATCATTTAAGGGATTGAGAAAAAATATTTCTCATGAAGGTTGAGTTTGGGGTAGTGTTGGAGCTCTCAAATGTCTTAAATTATATATTTTTTTTCTCATTGGGTGTAGAACTTGGAGGACTGTGAGGATGCTCTAAGGCCTCAGGCCTCGGCGACATCGAAGAAGTGGAGGCTACCAAACGGTAAGCTTTTGCCACTTTCTACTTGCAAAAAGTTACATTATCAAAAAAGCTTTTGTTATTTACAAAAGGTCGTAAAATTTAAGCTATTCTAAACAGGACATCCATTATCAGACCCCAAAACTATCAGCAGAAAGCAATAAATAAATAAATTAATAAGAAATGAGGGTCTTCTCGCTGCAGATTTTCAGGCTGTGGCTGCAAACAGTGAAGGGGCTATCTACTGTAGATACTACATCAAACAGCCCATAGTCGACCAAAGAATCTGCACAAGCAGGCTACATATTTTCAATATTCATGGTAAAAGGGGAATTGAAATCAATAATCTTCCACTTGCACAAAGACGAAAATACACACAACACAAGTCCTAACGATGGAAACATCCTGACAGTTGTAAAATTGCTGATGACGACAAATGTTTTAGCCGACTATAACATATACAAATTTCAAGTCATCAATGCCTGGAAATCGGTCAAGGGAAACGAGTGTATAGACATCATATTGTTTTGAACAAAATTTCAGACTTCACCTCAAACGAAAGCTGCAAGTTAAACGAGCCATATTTTAGAAGTTAAAGGGCAGAGGCCCTGTCTTAGCATTAGCAAAGACACCAACAGTCATTACAGCATTCGGGTGGGAGACACCCATCCAATAAGTTGCAAACCCTCTTAATTCTCACTCAAACAGGAAAGAAAACTTTAACAGAACAAAGGTTTCTGAGAAATTTCAGTCAAAAAAAGGTTTCTGAGAGAAAAAAAACAGCAAAATCTTTCGCGTCACTAATCTAATTTGACAAGCCATATTCATTCCCAGAGTTCTGATCTAATTTATTAAATATTCAAATGTTTAAACAACGAATTACTGAACCTAACGGAATCAAACCTAATCATTTCACCAGATTGTTGCTGCTATCTGCTGTTCTTCTCATCTGTCAGCCACACTGGCATGGTCCGAGACAAATTATCAGCTTATGGCCTGAGTTGTAGAAGGCGATATCTCCTCAACATGCGCAGACCAGGGACGGCCGCCGCCAACCGCGCATCTACATCTAGGCGCAAACAAGACCTTGGCCGCCAACGAGTTGCAGCGGATGTGCTCCCATTCTCCGGCAATGGCGGCGGCAGCGCCTGCTCCTGGTGCAGCTTCTGCTCACGCGACATCCGGGATAGCTTCTCCATCCTGTGCATTGCCGGCGTCGCGAACACCGCCGAACACGAGCTCCCATACCCATCCCCGGCAATGGAACGAGACAGCCGCACCAACGCGCCGCGCTGCTGCGCCTGCGAGCTCATTCCGGCGAGGAAGCACGCGCGGCCCGTCGTCCCTGTACTCCCGCTCGCTGGACACGCGCTGGTTCAGCTCCCGCAGCTCGGCCACCAGCGCCTTGCACATCGCGTCGCCGGGCAGCGCCGGCGCCGACCGGCTCAGCGACTCCCGGCGCGCGTCGAGGATGCGCGCGGCCTCGGCGTAGGCGCCGCGCTCGGCGGCGGCACGCGCCACAGCCATGTCCTCCGCCGCCTCCACGCGCACGCGCTCCCGCTCCACCTCCATGGACGGCGCCTCGAATGGCCGCAGGACCACGGCGTCGTCGCCGGTCACGTCCACCGACTGCCCCGTCGCCGTGTCCAGGTACGTGCACCGGACCTTAAACAGGTGCGTGGCCAGCTCGTCCATGGCGTGCGCTCTTGGCACGTCCACGAACAGCAGGAACCGCCGCTCCTCGTCCGCGTAGAGCTCGCCGACGTCCACCGTGGCGGTGCGGCCGTCCGCGTCGATCCGGCTCTCGTAGCTGCCGGACTTGATCGACCGGATGCGCACGCCCGGGTGGACGCACTCGAGCGAGATGCGCGCCTTCTGCACGGCGACGGAGAGGAGCCCGCCGACGCACCGCGCGAACGCGTCCTGGACCACGGCGTGGTTCTCGATGAAGGAGAAGGTGCCGCCCGTCACCTCCGAGATGTAGTGCATGGCCGCCGCGTCGTGGTCCGTGCCGAACCCGAACGCGTGCACCGGCGCGCACCACCGGTCGCCGCCGCCGCCGGCGGTGCGCTCGAACGACGGTGGCACGAGGACGGCGTAGCCGGCGGACTTGCTGCTGAATGTATTATTATAAAGTCGTCCGTAGCGAATACCATGATGATGCATGCTTTGGTTGTCTTGGCCGTCGGAGAGAAGGATGACGCTGGCGACGGCGTTCTTGTGGCGGCGGCCGGCGAGCACCATGGCGGCGACGTCGAGCCCGTCGCGGATGTTGGTGCAGCCGGACGCGGCGAGCGACTCCACCGCGATCTTGGCGGCGACCTTCCCGTCCTCGGACATGCGCGTCAGCCGGATGACGCGGCGCGCGTCCGTGGAGAAGGCGACGACGCTGAGGCGGTCGCCGGCGCCGAGGTTGTCGATGAGGAACCCCATGGCGCGCTTCACCAGCTCCAGCTTGTCGCCCGCCATGCTGGTGCTGACGTCGAGCACCGTGACGAGATCCAGCGGCGCGCGCGCCGGCGCCGACGACGACGCCGCTGCAGGCACCGCGGGCGCCTTGGCGTGCACGACCACCCCGAAGCCGTCGTGCGCCGCGGCCTTGGCGAGCGCCGGGTACTCGCAGTGCGTCTTGAGCACCAGCAGCCCGGCGGCGGTGCCGCTGTGGCTTCTTACGCCGCCGAGGGGGGCGTGCGCCGGCGGCGGTTCCAGCATCGGGTCGTCGTCGCCGTACGCGGGTTCGATGGCGGCGGGCGGCGCCGCCCCGGCGACGGCACGTCGCGCCAGAGCGCGGCGCAGACCGGGCAGAGTCTGCTTCTGGGCACGCAGCGGAGGTGGAACTTGTGGGAGCACTCGGCGGTGAAGATGGCCTGGCCGTGGCCCATGCCGCCGAAGCAGATGGGGCACCAGCTGCCGACCTTGGCCATGCCCACTCCCATCGCGTTGGCCGCCATGGAGAAGAGAAGGAAGAGCTGCCGTACGTTCTTGAATGCCCTTTCTGTTGATCGGTATATTTATGGCTTTTTTTTTACACGGGATTATTTGCCTTAAAATGAGTCAATCTGTTGTTGTTGCCGTGCAGAAGAAGATCGCAATCTTCTTTCACCTTGAGCGTAAATCTAGGGAACGGAAGAACCTCCGAAGCCGTTGTGCAGGCGAGGGGAGGAGAGGAGAGGGCCAAGTCCATTCGTGTTCTCCGGTGTTATTACGGGCCAAGATCCGGCTGGTAGGATTAAAAAAAAAAAAAAAGAAAAAAAAAAAAGATGCATATCGTCAAATTCGCAAAAAAAAAAAAAAAAGAGTATGTGTTTGTTCTCACGACTACAATTTTCGAGAATAAATCACACAAATAGATCCAAAAACAAAATCCGTGTGATTGACTGATTAAAACTCTATGGCCACGCAAATAATCGTATAGAAAAAATCACATCAAAATTAAAATACCCTAGATTCGTGTGAGACAAACCTTAATATCAATTCAGATTATCCAACACCTCCATCCATTTGTGTTTGCTTGAGATAAATATGAAAAATTCATAACATAAATACGAAAATTGCACATTTTGAATTCTGCAACTAGCAGTGCTTATTGTTTAATGCAATTATTGGGCACGATTATACAATATACAAAGGAAGATGTGTGTTAGCTCAAATCACAATAAACAATCTTTTTGTGTGAAAGGACAAGAACGATGTGCTGTGATATGAATGACAATACACATAGGAAGATGTGTTTTAACGCAAGTCACGATAAACGATTTTTCTGTGAAAAAAGGACACAAATTTGATGTGTGCTGACACAAACGACAATATATATATATATATATCTCTAATAATATAAAAGGCACCAACTAGAATTCTTCTAAGCGCACCTCACCAAAATAAATCTTCAGTCTATCTCTCTCCTAATCTTCACTAAGCGCACCCCAAATCATGTACCCTGGAAGCCAACTTCTTTTAATCCAACGCTCTAAAGACACCCCTACCTCTATATTCTCTTACTCAGCTCAAATCCAAGGGCTTCAGAGTCTCCGGATCTCACATCATCGCTCACCCTGCCTTCCACGTGAATAATAACGCCCGCTCCCTATCACGCGAAAAAAGACCGCCCCTCCACAGTGCCGCCGCGATCGCGGCTCCCTGCCACGTGAAAAAACCCGCTCCCTGCCCTCTCTGCCTCCCACGCGAGAATCGCTTGGACGCGATGGCGTGACGCCCTGAAGCCGAACAAACTGGCCGCAATCAACGCCGATCCGTACGGCGGCCGTTCTGAAGTCGCACGTACGTCAGCCCCGTCCCTGAGAGCCGTGCTCGTGGCCACCTGAGGCCTGCTGCTCGTCGTCGAGGCAGGGACAACCACAGAGGAGCCGAGGAGGAATCCATCTGCAACTGGTGCCCTTGCGCAGACAAGCCACCGCCGGGCGCACGCAGACGCCACCAGGCCACTGCCCGGCACGACACAGTAGAGCTCTCCAAGGCGGACCACGGTCGTGGCCCAGGTGCAGATCACCAACTACTCCAAGCAAAGGTTTGTCCCTCTCCGATCTATTTGGTGATGCGTTCAGAGGGCATTTCCTTTATTTTGTTTTAATTGATTCTAGAGCCCGAGTATCCAACTCTTGTGATGTATTGTGCATATGACCATCACCGCACCGCCGTCTTTCAGATTTCTCTAGATTATTAGTAATGATCTTTGAGGTTCATCGACCAGACATCACTGCAGGAATACAACAGCCAGTTGCCCAGTTGAGTTTACTGGTAGCTGCATCCTCAAATGGAGACATCAGATTTATTTGGGCATATAAATTAACATTGTATTCTGCATGCACTGTGATTATTTGATGGCTTTATTTGGGCAAAAATTTGGGTTTCAGAACAACACATCAGACCTGACGAGTTTTTTTTTTTGTGCGGAAAACCTGAAGAGAAAATTGATGAAACTTTAGGCAGCTAGAGACCTTTTGTTAGCCGGGCACTACAGTATGTAGTCACACCATATGATAGCTCCTGCATCTATCCAGCAGTGACTTGTTATGACTGTTACGTGGCATTTTCTGGATATTACCTAATGCTTTATGCCTGCATTCTTTTTAGTTAATAGCACTACTACTACTTTTAGGTTACAGTTACTAAGAAGGCTTGCTGAATTTGATTGAAATGCTGAAAATCCGAATTTAAGGATGCTTAATTTCATTTTAGGAACTTTTGGATGCATTATTTATGAGACTGATGCAGATGGGAAGTGATGTTCATTTTGCTCTGATGCGAGGTATAGTTTAAGTGTAAATTTCCAAACTGATGGGAGAAGAAAGAGTCACTATCATATCCCATGATTAATAATTTTGGTTTCCTCTAATTTCTTTACTTTTTTTCTTAATAGTTCAGTCTGAATTAAGAAGATGCATGCTGGCTGTGCTGCCTCGGTAGAGTTAGGAAATTGACAATGGTGCATTGCAGATAAACATATTTGAGGTGTGCCCAATTAGCAGAAGCATCACTTAAATAGGAGACAATAACTGATTTACTGAAGGTATACGGCGTCCTTGAGGTTTAAACATGGATGTGCTGCAGGGGACAAGTGAGGACGTCAGGCCCATTGCCACAGGCCTAGCGGGAGGAACTGTAGGCCGAGCTCTAGGTGAGATGGTCTGGACGTCAGGTCCTTCTTCATGAGTCAGTGTCCAATTATTATGAAAATTACTTGTATAATTATCTGTGGTTTCAAAGATCTCAAATTTGAGTGAAATTACATGTATAATTAATTATCTGTGTTTTCAAAGGCTAGCTTTGACCATACATCTACTAGCAGAATTCATTGTTCACTGACAGACAAATTTAAAACTTTTGTTCTCTTTTAACATATTGTAGTCTACTAAGGAAGTAGGGGTATTTTTATCTCGCGTGCGAAGATAAAAAATCCGTTTTTCCAGTCTTAATGGAGAATTTTTGAGTTTCCTCTCTTAATGCATGTTAGTTATTGGAAGGTTAATTTTTTATTTAATATAATGAGTTAATGACATTTGCAAAACCTTGGAACAGTAGGCACCAAATTCATACATGTTGTGCAAAATAAAGGTGTTTTCCTGAATTATGGAACAAGCTATAGCATTTGGACTATAATGCTATGAATTGCATATGATTCTTTGACACATCACAAGAATAGAGATTAAATGTATATGACTGAGGTGACATTGGTGCATTGACGGATCAAAGTTGCTAATTAATGAATACCACATTCTAACATCTTTTGCCATTTGCATTTTTCTGATATCAACAGAAACCTTCTTTCAACTTGTATTTTGCCATTTGCACACTTTACTAATGGAAGCGTAAATTTCTCTTTATAGCTTTTATCACCAAATCAAAATGTTTTAGACGTAAACTAATGATAGATATGGTCGTTTAGTTTCTATATGCACCCCCTAAAATAATCCGTTGCAACGCACGGACTACTATATACTAGTACTTCCCTCCGTCCCAAAATAAGTGTCTTTTTGACTTTTTGAAATCGACGTTTGACCATTCATCTTATTCAAAAAATTTGTAAAAATATAAAAATGAACAAATCAAGATTAAAGTACTTCTAATAATAAATCATTTTATAATAAAATAATTATTTTTTTCATAAAATTTTTGAATAAGATGAATGATCAAAACAAGATAGTCAAAATCCTAAAACGACATTTATTTTGGGACGGAGGGAATATATACAAAGATATGTGCTAGCATAAATTATAATAAACAATTTTTCTCTATGAAAAGATAAAGGACAAAATTTAAATATAGACACTGACACAAATGACAAAAGTTCTACCAACGTCTCATGTACATTGCTTTCTACTGTAGCATTTGGAGAAGTGGTGCCGCCGTCCGTCGTCTCCTTGCCGGTGCCGATCAGCGGACCACCATCGGATCCTTCCAATTCTAACCAATTTTCGGCAAACGTTACAGCTACCGTACACGTACTACTTGTGAATACGTGCTGACGTTCCTTCGGGTTCGCGGTCGCGCGACGGGCATGCACATGGCCAGACGGGCACTCAAGGCGACGGGAAAAGGACGGCGCGGATCAGAGCAGGCACAAATCCAACGGCAAAAAAAATCGTGTCATGAGGAGAGACAAATCGCACGGGCAACCTATTGTTTTCTGAGAGAAAAAGGAAGCATCTCGTCAAAAAAAATAAAATAAAATCAGGGACGTGTTTGGGGGCACAATAAAATTAGTTGTTACTGCAAAACAAAATTGTGGCCACAATGAGACACCGCACACATATGTATCATATGCCTGATTGCCTGTTGACAGACTAGCTAACACTCTACTGTAAAATAATAATAAGTTTGTCTAAATCCTGCCAGCGATTTTTCGAAAAAAAAAAAGAGACTAGGACGTTCATCAAGCTGCCAAGTAGGCAAGCACCACCGTCGTTGCTTTGGTCGCCGGCGCCGACGATAGTTACTAACCCGGTGGCTTTGATTCCTGCAGCTAATTGTCCTGGCGGTGGTCGCCGGGGACTACATCGAGCTGAACCGCCGGCGCGGGGCGGAGGGTCACGGCAAGCGCCCGGCGCCACCGCGCGTTGCAGACCGGGCAGGTGGCCGGCGCGGAGGCGGCGGCGGCGGCGGCCACGCAGCGGAAGTGGAACACGTGGGAGCACTCCGCCACGAACGTGGCCTCGCCGCAGCTCGCGGTGCCGGCGTCGCCGCCGCATACGCCGCACCTCCGCCGGACGTCGCTCGTCCTCGCCATGAAACGAGTCGTGCTTCACGATGCCGCCGCCGCCGACGCCCGCTGCAATGGCGCTTGTTGCTTGCTGGTTCCGGCGGAGAGAGAAGTTATTATAGAGTTGGACACAGAAGAACTACTTTGGAAAAGGTTCAATCTTTTCATGGTAATTAATTTTGTACTACTTTCATTGATAATGGTAATAATAACACCACAATTTTTCCATATAGTGTATAGTAGTATAATAGTATATACTACTTACTTTATCCCACAGATAGAAGAAAAAATTGATTTTGGCTGGCAGGGAGATGATTTTCTTTTGGAAACAAACGCCTACTCTATTTTGGGCTCTGCTTCTGGTGCCTTTCGGCCTGTTTCCGATTCTTTGTGGGCTTGAATTCGCTCTCTACAAGACTTAAATCTCTATAGGACTCTCATACTAAAAATTTTTCCGATGCTTTGTGGGCTGAATTCATTTATGTGTGAAATATTTTTAAATTTTGTTTTTTGTTATTTGGTACAGAATATTTTTAGTACAAAGTTTCTAAAAGAGTTGATAATTTTTCTTGCCAATTTCAATTTGCTTCAAAAATTTATGGTTTCTATAACTTTTTTTTGCAAGTTGCTCCCCACGTTTGCCATGTGGTTATGGTTTCTATAACTTATTGTTGTGTACTAAGTCTCAATGCAAGTTATAGGTTGTCTTTTGCTTTTTTGTAAGTTATTGGCTTAATATAATATATATTTAGAACCAAAGTAATACTATTTTTGAGATGTTCCCTGTTGCTATTTTATTTTCCAACGCTGAGGGACCATTATAATGTACTCGAAAGTTCTAAAAAAATCATAGGTCTTAATTAGTTTGGATTGTTGAGCTAGATAATCACTACTGGATTCGCCCTCTTTGCCGACTGCTGAAACCAGTCGGCAAAGGAGGAAATGCAGTCGGCAAAGGCTTTGCCGACTGCATTTCTTGAGGCAGTCGGCAAAGGGGAGGTGGCAAAGCCCAAGGCGGCAAAGGCCACCTTTGCCAGCTGCCATGAAAGGCAGTCTTTGCCGACTGCCGCTCTGGCAGTCGGCAAAGCAAACGCGCACAGCCGTTAGAGTTTTCTTTGCCGACTGCCTAGGTGGCAGTTGGCAAAGAATTTTATTTTTATTTTTTTTAATCGAGGCAAATATTTTTTTCCTTTATTTTAATCGAAGACCTTTGCCGACTGCCTTTATTGGCAGTCGGCAAAGATTTTTTCCTTTTTTTAAAAAAATGTGTATATCTTTGCCAGCTGCCAATTCAGCAGTCGGCAAAGCCTTTGCCGACTGCCTTGCTTCGTGGCAGTCGGCAAAGCTGGGTATTTTGCTTTTTTGTTCCCAGCTTTGCCAGCTGCCGTGGCAGTCGGCAAAGCTGGAAACTGCAGTTTTTTTTTTGCTGTTTTTGCCGATTTAGCTCACGTATCGCAGCAACCAAAACACATATATGTACATATCACAGAAATCCACATATACATCACAGAGATTCACAAATAATCCATAACCACAACATCCATCAAGTCGCACGCACGAATGCAACATCCAACAAGTCGCACAAGTCCAACATCCAGCAAAGTTGCAAAAGGGTCTAACATAACAAAGTTACATCCATTATCCAACAACATGCACCGAGCCACTCACTCGTCCTGCGACCAGTCGCCACCACCGTGGTGTGAGGAGCTCCCTGTCGGCCACGAAGACCACCCGGACGGTCCGACCTGCGGCTGTGGAGAAGGTCCAACTGTCGGAGACGGGTTCGAAGCCGCCGACTGCAGCTGTACGGATAAGCGATCTCATTAGTACCTAAGGGATGGCCGCACAAGCGAAAACAATAGATAGGCTGCCAGTAACTCACCGGAGTCCTTACAGGCGAAAGATCAGGGAGTGGAGGGAGAACAACCGGGGGTGGAGTGAACATCACTTGCAACGGAGGGGGTCTGTAGTTAGGGATCTCCAGGCCCTGAAAGTAGCTGGAAATCGAGGAGGCAAACTGCGTCATCTGTTGCTGGGACTGCTGCTGGAAAGTTAGCATCGCCTGCCGATGGGCCTCCTGTTGGGCCGCCAGCTGCTGCCGATAGGCCTCTTCTCGGGCCGCCTCTCTTGCCTGTTGGGCCGCCTGTTGGGCCCGCATCTCTTCCAGTTGGACCTGCAATATTACACAAGCGATGTTTAAACAATGCATAAACATTCGGCAACATATGTAAAACCAATGAACGACGAATAGTTACCTGAAGCGCCGCCATCATCTGTGTGGAGCTTGCCCGCCGAGGTTGTATGGGGGCATCGGAGGAGGTACCGGCACTGCTATCCGAACGACGAATCTCACGAAGGGAGGGAACGGTGGCCGGGTCGATGACGCTGTGGGCAATAAGGTACCGGCCGTGCTGCTTCCCTCCTCCCGTCCTCATCAGGACGTCCGTATCGAGGGGCTCGGTCGACGGGTCGTAGTCGGCACCATGGCGCGTGCGAACCGCCTCGGTGTACTGGACCACCCTATCGTAGACGTTTTGGTTGGTGATGGCGTCGGGCCCCCTCGCCGTGTCGTAGACGTTCTCTGGATCTGTCGCCTTGCCCTGGTGAGACAGGATATAGCCCGTGAACTCGTTGATCACCTGGCCGTCATGCGACTGGGTCTGCGAGGAAAACACAAGGACGATTACACGTAATGAGAATGAATGACTCAATCAATTGAATAAAGAAACAAATTGGTGTGAAGGGTACCCATGTGTCCATGTACTCTCCGAGAGAGCGGCACCCTTGGTGGTGTGACGGCCCCGCCTTCGCCTTGGCATATCCAGATTTCTTCCTGCGCATCTCGTAGGCCTCCGGTGTTCTCCACCCGTCCACAATCGCCTCCCAGCAGTCCATGTGCATTTTGCACCAATCAGCAGGATACTGCATGCATTACAACGTGCATTTAGGTGCGTAAGAAGATGAATTGGAATGAAATTAGAATTATTGTTTCCTACTTACGAGCATGTAGGCCTCCCTGGGCATGTCACTTTCGGGGCACTGGATCATCTTCCTCGCATCCGCCTTGTCTAGCTTCTCCTTGAGTACGTTGGCGTGGTAGCTGATGAGGCACTGGACGTGTGCCTCGTAGAACATGTCCTTGAGCCTGATCTGGCAGACCCTGTCCTGCACTACCGACGCCTCATTCTCGTGCCCTGGGTCGCACGTGAAATACTCCTGCATACATATATCATTTATGAGTTGATTATTTCAAGGACATCCAACAAATGCTTAGTAGTGGCATTGACGATGTTTCGTGAAGTGTTGGGTGTCACGTCTCAATGCATGGTTCTCAGGCAGGAATTGACGATGTTTGTCAAACGAAGAGTACTTGCCACCCTTCTTCAGCCAGGTGAACATCACAGAATCCTTGCATACTGGGCAAGGGAACTTCCCGTGAACACACCACCCACAAAATATGCCATACGCCAGGAAGTCATGCATTGAATACTGATACCATACATGCATTGTGAAGTTCTTCTTTGTAGCTCGGTCGTACGTCCGTACCCCCTTTTCCCAAGCATGCTCCAATTCATCCCACAGTGGCTGCATGAACACACCCATATTGTTGCCCGGGTGTCCAGGTATTATCAGCGACAATAACACGTTCTTGGGTTCAAACATGACGCCGGGGGGAAGATTGAGGGGGATCACGAACACGGGCCAACAAGTGTACGGGGCCGCATGTGTTCCATACGGGTTGAACCCATCTGTTGCTATCGCTACGCGTACATTCCAAGCGTCCCTAGCTTTCTCAGGATACTGTTCGTCAAAGTACTGCCATGCCTCAGCATCCGCTGGGTGTACCATCTTGTCACTGTATCTTTTGCCATCCTTGTGCCATGTCATCTGCTTCGCCAACTCCTCTGTCATGAACATCCGTTGGAGCCTCGGTGTGAGTGGAAGGTACCGTACGACCATCTCGGGGATCTTAGACTGTTCCTTCTTGCCATCAATAACGTCCACCTCCACATACCTAGAGGCTTTGCACTTTGGACAGTGCGTTGCTGCCACTAGTTCAATGCCCCTAAATAGGACACACCCGTTACGGCAAGCATGGATCGACTCATATGGCATCTTAAGTGCACGGAGGAGCTTCACTGACTCATACGTGCTCTTCGGCAGCGTGTGGTCATTCGGAAGCATTGTGCCGATCACTTTCAACATGAGATTGAAGCCGTCTCGGCTCAGGCTCAACTGCGACTTCAACCCTAGAAGACGTCCAATGGCATCCAGTTGGGACATTGTTGTCTTCTCATGAAGAGGCTTCTGTGCCGAAGACATCATTTCATAGAACGCCTTTGCGGTTTCCTCTGGATCCTCCTCCACCAATCCTTCATTGCCACGTGCCTCGTTATAGTCTACCACCATGTCGACCACCCCGGCATCTCCATCAATCTCCTCGAGGCATGCTCTAACCTCCTCCTCTCTAACATTCGCTTTCGCTTCACCATGGAAGATCCACCTCTCGTAGTTTTCCACAAATCCATGCTTCACAAGATCTTTGTATACCTCCCTCTCTACTTTTCTTTTTTGGTTCTTACAGTCTTTGCAGGGACACAGCGTCCGCTCGGACCCATGAGCAGCCGGGCCAAATGCTTGCTGCAGGAACTGATTGGTCCCGTGAACCCATTCAGCGCTCTTCCTCTTTTCTGTCCAGCCTGTGTACATCCACTCACGGCCAGCCATCTTCTGTCATACGCCAATGTATGTGAGTAATAAAACCAGCATTTGCATGTACAAGGCGTTCCTACCATCTAATAGGTGAAGGATAGGTCCTAATCCCACCCGAGGATGCGTAGAGAAGGTTAGCTTCCATGCTCCGCTCCCGACCGAGACGGAATTTCGGCAGCACCTCCCCGCTGTTCTCCCGATACACGTCCCGGTTTGGGGAGAGTGTGTATCCGGAGAACAACGGGGAGGTGCTGCTGAAACTCCAGCTCGGACGGGGGCGGAACATGGAAGCTAACCCATCTACGCATCCGCGGGCTGTCCAAGAAACGTGGACAATCCGAAAGAGATACCGTCGCAGATATGCACTGACCAGCATACCAACGACCGCGTATCCCTTTCGGACGGGAGACGCCTAACTCGGTTACGCGACCTAAGTACGACAATGGGTAAGGAAAGGAGGTGATTTATACCTCGGGTGGCGATGGCGAGAGGCTAGCGGGGCAGTGGCGACGAAGCCGATGAGGGTGGCCGAGTCCCTCCCACAGGTCCTGCAAAAAAGACAATAGATTAGAATCAATTGAAAATTTTGGCAGCACCTCCCCTGCACGGGGAGGTTTTCCAAAACCTGCAAGAAAAGACGACACGAAGGCCGGCGTCCACATTTCTCGGCACGAAGGCCTATACATCCACAATTGTGGCACGAAGGCCGACAATGACATAAACGGCACGATAGCCGACAATCTTGTGCTATACCTTATCCTCCGGCGATCGAGGGGCACGGACGATGGTGTCGACCGACGGCGTGGACGGCGGCGAAGCCGATGAGGGTGGCCGAGTCCCTCCCACATGTCCTGCAAAAAAAGACAATAGATTAGAATCAATTGAAAATTTTGGCAGCACCTCCCCTGCACGGGGAGGTTTTCCAAAACCTGCAAGAAAAGACGACACGAAGGCCGGCGTCCACATTTCTCGGCACGAAGGCCTATACATCCACAATTGTGGCACGAAGGCCGACAATGACATAAACGGCACGATAGCCGACAATCTTGTGCTATACCTTATCCTCCGGCGATCGAGGGGCACGGACGATGGTGTCGACCGACGGCGTGGACGGCGGCGACCCTCTCCTCCTCCTCCCTTCTCCTTCCTCTCCTCCCCTTCTCCCTTCTCCGTCCTCTCCTTCTCCTCCCTTGCCTTCTTCCTCCTCCTTCCTCCTCCTCCCCTTCTCTTCTTCCTCCCCTCCTCTTCCTCCTCCCCTTCTCTTCTTCCCTCCCTCCTCCGTACACCCGCCGGCCGGTGCTGCCCCGGCAGATCGGGCACGGCGGCAGCACGGCAGGGCCCTGCAGGGGCGGCGCTGGAGGGGGCGGGGCGGGGGCGGCGCGTGGGCGCGCGGCCGCTGGCGGCGGCGGCCGGCGGCGCGCGCGAAGGGGCGGGGTGGGCCTGGAGGGGGCGGGGCGGGTAGGCGCGGGAGAGGGGCGGGCCGGGGCGAAGAGGGCCGGGTGGGCTAGGGGCGGCGGCGGCGGCGGCCGGCGGCGGCGTGTGGTGGCGAGCTCGGGCGCGGGGCTGGGGGCGCGGGCGCCGACTGGGCCTCTGGCCCAGTATTATCTAAGCAAACCGCCTTTGCCGACTGCCAAAGAAGGCAGTCGGCAAAGAATTTTTTTGATTTTTTCATTTCAAAAATAACCTGAATACCTCTTTGCCGGCTGCCCTGTATTTAGGTAGTCGGCAAAGATTTTTTTAAAAAAAAATTAAAATGCTTTCCCTCCGGTGCAGAAACCCTAGGGCCCTTCTTTGCCGACTGCCTTTATTGGCAGTCGGCAAAGGCGCCCTTTGCCGACTGCCTTTTGTGGCAGCCGGCAAAGAGGCCCTTTGCCGGCTGCCACAAAAGGCAGTCGGCAAAGATTTTTTTTTTAAGGTTTTGATTTCAAACTTTTTTTTATAGAACAAGTATATTATTTATAATTACATGTAGCAATGTCGGCATTTTTGAAAAAAATTTGCTATATTTCTTTCTTTTTTTCTTTTCCTTGTATTTTTCCCGCATATCCAAGTTTGAACTGCATGTGCATGAAATAATGAAACAGAGGCATTCGAAATATGCTATTCATTTTCGAGAGTGTATTTTGAGGCCGTGCCCAGAGGGTCACCCAAAAGTTTGAAGTCCTTCTACACGGAACAGGACTTTCCAGTCGGGGTAGAGGTGTTTTTTAATTATAAAAAATGCAAACGAATTCAAAAAATCACGAATTTTGTCGAGGTGTCAGGTTATCCCATGCGGAGTCTATGAAAAAAAATTCAAAAAGTTTGGAGCAAGTTGCGGCGTGGGATGTTAGAAACCCTGACATCTCTGCATGTGATCGCATATGATCACATGTGGAGATGTCTGGGTTTTGGACATTCGACGCCGTAACGTGCTCCAAACTTTTTCAAATTTTTATCATAGCGTTCACATGCGATAACATAACACCTCGTCAAGTTTCGTGATTTTCCGACTTTGTTTCGATTTAATATAATTAAAACACACTTCTACCGCACGTGGACGGTCATGTTTTGTGGACAAGACTTTCAAACTTTTGGGTGACTTTATGGACACGGCCTCAAAATAAACTCTCCAACATGAATATCATTTTTTGAATGGCTACATTTCATTATTTCATGCACCTGCAGTTCAATTCTGCACTGTGCGAAAAAATTCAAGTAAATAAAAAAATGAACGAAATATAGTAAACTTTTGTAAAAAGGCTCCACATTTGAACATGTACTCTTAAACAATATATATGGGCCAAAAAAAAGTTTGAAACCAAAATTCAAAAAAAAAATTAATAGTTTGCCGACTGCCAGCTGGGGCAGTTGGCAAAGGGCCTCTTTGCCGACTGCCGCTGATCTGGCAGTCGGCAAAGAGGCCTTTTTTGCCGACTGCCAAACGGCGTGACAGTCGGCAAAGAACACGGAGACGGACGCCATCACGCCGCTTGCAAGGTGTGCCGACTGCTTGCCTTCGCCGACTGCCGGGAGCAAGCTGGCAGTCGGCAAAGACTGTCTTTGCCGATTGCCTTTCTTTGCCAGCTGCTCGGAGCAGGCTTTCTTTGCCGACTGCCTTTCTTTGCCAACTGTTTTCACTTCTGCAGTCGGTAAAGGTAGTCTTTGCCGACTGCCCTAGATATGGCAGTCGGCAAAGATTCTGGCAGGCGGCAAAGACCCTGTTTCCCGTAGTGAATTTTTCTCTATGGTATAACCTATTCCGAAAAGAACCGACTATTAAATGTTCCAGTGCTATGCTCTGCTTATCCTTTCAAAATTTTAATATAGAGATAAAACTATCGTTAGATTCTTCATTCAAGTTGTGACCCTCAAGTCCCAATGATTGATTCACCGGTACGCTTGTTATAACTAATGCACAAAGCTCATCATCACAGGTTCGTACCATTGTCACAGCCGGTTTTCGGACAGTGATAACCAAGGTTATCATCACCAGTTCAAAACCAACGGTGATACGCTGATGCATCGTATGATCCCGCTATGATACAATGATCATTACCGTTGGTGTGGCGTACGATCCAGCAATGGTGCTGAGCTCATTATCACCGGTGCGTCATTTGATCGGGTGGTGATGAAAGAGCTCATCAACGCTGGTGTGGCGTTTTATCTGGTTGTTATGTCTTGATCGTCACCCTCGGTGCAACATTTTATCTTGTGGTGATGTCTTGATCACCACTTGCCGGTTTTATATTACCATATCACCAATGGTTTTTCTAGGTCAAATGTTGATAATGCATTTTTAGAATACTAATTTAAATTTAGCATAATAGTTAATAATACCAGTAATGTGGTTACATAGAGCCCACAAGCTACACAATGCAATAACAAATGCGTATGGTTTGGAGTCACGAGTCGATACATAAAATCCGATTATAATGTCCTCTCAAGAACATAAGATATAGTACGTTTGAGAACACAAGTCCAAGCTAACACAAAAATATACATGACATGCGATTATCAGTTGAATCCAAATAAAGTTTCATCTTGATTAACGCAATAGTCTCTATATGTATTTTAAGCACAAATTTCTCTATATTAGTCAACTCAGCAGTTCAAACATAATTAATAAGGTATGTATTGCAATAGATTTCATATTAGCTAGCTATGTCATCAATGAGGAAAATCTGATCCGACAAGTGATTTACTGAGAAAAGAGAGGGAAGGAAAGGAGTAAATCGTTTTGCCACTAAGAAATGAGAGGGGTTTGGCGTTGGGTGGCAGGAGGTGGGGGGGTGCAGGAGTCAATTCTTCCATGAGCTTTGCTTCTTCTTCACCATGCCATGCACTTATGCTCGGCCAGCCCTTCGCCGTTATGATTGCTTGCGTGCGTCCATGGCTGGATATGCTCCTAGTCCCATCCTCGGCTGGTCGGGACCAAACCTGCGTTGTGCTCGGCTGCTCGCAGTGGCTCACGATGTTGGCAGCCATGGTTTAAGGCATTCGCATGCTCGCTGTTGCAACAAGGTTGCAAGCTCTTGCACTTGCTGCTGTGCTCACGCTGTCTGCTTCCATGTGCTTGCAAGCCCCATCTACTACCGCCACCCCTAAGCAAATGTATGGGTTATAGGGTGTAGTTGGGAAAGAAGATAGGGGTGTTGACTGGTCTGATTTGGTTCAGGCCCTCTAAGCAAATTTATGAGTTGTAGGATGTAGTTGGAAACAAACTACAAGATGGTTTTAAGTAGGGGGAGTGCCCTAATCAAGAAATCAGACTACCAATGATCAATAAGAAGCCTGGAGCTTGCCACGATCACTAAATGAGCACCGTTGATATGATACTGATCAAGAATCCAACGACTAGCTATTTCTCATCCCTCTCTTAGAAATTATATATTGCCACAAATGGACATTCTGTGCAAGCATATCACGATTCATTTTTTTGAATGTTGATCACCATTGAGAAATCATATCCCTTTCTCAGAAGACCTCCATATTGATCCGGTTTTTTCAAGCATATCACCTCTTTTGACACAAGCATGTGGATGTGTTGTGATAGTTTGATGGAGAGGGTCCTTGTGATTAGCTTAGCAAAGGAGTGAATTAGAAGAGAACAACATTTTCTCCATTGAGTTTTTCAAGGGGGCCAATGCGGAGTATGTATAAGAAGTTCATGGCAACAGTGATGTCACGTTTTGTGATAGTCTAGTAGTAGCGCCTACAAAAGGACGCGATGAAGCCATCAGGCCTAGAGGCCTTCTCAGTCGACATCTCCCTGATCGTGCACATGATCTCATCCTCGTATAATGGCAAGTCTATGGTTGGGTCTTCAATTCTGCACAGATCTAGGCTCACAAACTCCCAATCCAACATGCAGTTTCAGTCTAGTCTACTATCGAGAAGCTTCGAGAAATAGTGGAAGATGATGGAATCCTTTGCAATGTGGTTCAAAACCAGGCTTCCATCTGTAGACTTTAAAAATGGGATGAGGTTGTGTCTTCGACATCTATTCGCCCTTTGGTGCAAGAATTTGGTGGAGTAATCTCCCTCATTGATTTGGGCGTTGACATCGACACGATTGCTCAATTGCTGCACATGGCAAAACACAATGCTTAAGGTCTTTGGGCAGCTTTAATTCTGGCACCCATAGTGTCTTGCTTTATTGTGCAAATATCTAGTATAGTTTTCCAAATGGGCTGCCCAGCACGGCACGGCATGGGCACGACCTCGGCACGGCACGGCCAGGCACGGCCCGGCCAGGCACGGAGGCACGCCGTGCCATGCCTATTAGTGCCACCGTGCCGGACTTGGAGCCCAGGCAGGGCACTAAGGAGGAGAAACCGTGCCGTGCCGTGCCAACGGGCACGGTGACACGGTAGTGCCCGTGCCGGCACAGGCACTATCAGTTTTTTCACCAGTAACAGATATGCAGCACTCAGCACTAACAGGCAGTCAGGCACTATCAACTGGCAGTAACATAAAACAGCAAACACAGTACACAGTTCATTAACTGTCCAGAAACTCACACAGACAATAAAGAGGAATATAGTTGGAGCAATAACAACAACAAAACACAGCAAACACACACAGACAGAGTTAAGAAAATAGGAATATATTTGGAGCATGTGCAATGGCTGCCTCATTAAAAACCTGCTAGGTAAAACTCATCCTTGTGAGATAAAACCCTAGTCAGGAAAAGAGTACAGCCTAGCTCCATTAAAGTTCAATGTTCTTACATTGTCCAAGTACAAGTTCTCATACTACACTATTACATAGCCAAGTTCAAACAAACTGTAAATACTAGACTAGATATTCTTCAAGACAGAACTGATCAGATATGCAGCAGCTGCAAAACAAGAACACAGTTAGCAATTTAGCATTATCATTAGTAGCACTGATCAGTTAGCATAATCAGGTTGATTTACCTTGGCAGCAGCAGCACTAATTAAGATAAAGCTCTTCAAACAGTTCCTCCAGCTCCTGGTCCTCCACATTATGCTGTAGCCTTGACTCAGCCAACTCCCAGTCCTTGATGCAGGTGAGCCACTCCACCGTCTCAGCATTTAGCCTCCTTCGCCGCTCCTCGATGATCCTGCCAGTCATACTAAACGTAGATTCTGAAGAAATTGTTGACACAGGAACAATCAAAATATCTTTAGCCATGATGGACAGCACTGGATATGTCAGTTTGTGCTCATGCCACCATCTCAAGATGTCAAATGAACCATCCAACTGGCTAACAGTGTCACAATCCAAGTATGAGACAAGTTCAGAAGCATTAGAAGCTATAGAAGTAGCAGCATGCAACAAAGTAGTAGCAGATGTATCTCTAGACAGATTAAGAGATGAATGCAGCAGTGAAGGACCCTTACTAGGACTAGGTATATCATCATCATAAATTTCATCCCAGGCAGACCTTTTCTTACCAGACAGGGGTTGAGGGACAGTCCTCTTCAACCTAACATCTCCATATTTCTCCTCATATTTGTTGTAAACATCAGTGAGCCTAGCTCTAGTGCCAACCTGATAAGCACTGTAATCTGTGCTGGTTAGGTTCATCAACTTCCTCAGCACTTTTGCAAAACCCTTGATTTTAGCTCTAGGGTCTAAGATGAATGGAAAAGAATATAGCAAAGGTATGTCCCTCCAATATTTATTATATTTGTCTATCATAGGATGAACATCTCTCATGTGAATGTCATTAGCATAATTTTTCAAGTGTATAGAAATCTTAACCAGATAATGAAGCATAAGTGGAGATGTAGGATAGTAAACACCAGACAATGCAACAGTAGCATCATAGAACAGTTCAAGAAACACAAATACTTTTTCAGCAACAGCCCAATGTTCATTAGTTAGAAGCAACTCACCATTCTCACCTATAGGATAATTAGCATGTATGAAAGTAGTGAAAGGATCTTTGTGAGGAAGCAAAGTCTTAAGCATGAGATATGTAGAGTTCCACCTTACATCCATATCCAATTGAAACTTCCTAGACCTAACACCAGCTGCAATGCAGAGTCTTTTGTATGCTGCAATCCTTTGATTAGACGAGTTTAAAAATGATATTGCAATTCTAAAAACTTCAATCAAAGGTTTAAGAAAAGTAAGTGCCTCTTTGACAATCAGGTTGATTATATGGCATGCACAACGCTGATGCAAGAACATAGTACTAACAGAAGATTCAAGTTCAGGATTTTTTGGATCCTCAATAGGTACATCAAGACCAAGATATCTACACAAAACAGGTCTAAGTTTTTGCATAGCAGAAGCATTAGATGAAGAATTATCCAAAGTAAGAGCAAACACTTTTTCAAGAACACCATAATCACCAAGAACAGATGCAACTCTATCAGCAATGTTCTGTCCATTATGGGAACAATCAATAAGCACAAGACCAAGCACCCTCTTCTCTAGTTGCCAATCAAGGTTTATGTAATGAGCAACAACACTAAGTTAGTCCTCTTTGGCTTTGCCAGACCATATATCAGAGGTTAGGCACACACAATTAATAGAATCAGAGGTTAGTAGCTCAACAAGCTTTGCCTTTTTATCAGAAAAAAGTTTGGCTAAGTCTCTAGTGGTGGTTTGTGTAGAGACAGACTAAAACTTAGGATTATGAGCATTACAGATGTATTCCTCAAATGCAGCAGATTCACCAAAGCTTATAGGAACATCTACCCTAGCAAGCAATCGAACAAGTTCAGTACGAGCAAGCATAGGACAGTAATTCCAATTACGCATAGAACCATCAGGATTAAAAGAGATCTGAGACTGACTAAAAGACCTAGTTTTCTCTCGCCTAATAGCACATTTATCCCTATGACGACGGAGGTGACCAGTGCCAATTGCAGATCTACCAGCATACTGCTTTTTGCAATGGATGCAGACAGCACCATACCTGACCTTCTTACCCTTGGGACCCTTCTTGAAGAGTTTCTTGAAGTCGTTCCACACATCAGAGGTAGACAGATGTGATACGTCGTTGGCGGGGTTCTCATCTTGTTCACCGTCGCCACCTTGGTCCTCTGCTCCATCTCCATCATCACCTTCAAGATCAATCGGTTGACCTGCAGCAGTTCCAGATCCACTCCCGAAGAGCTCTTCCAGTTCATCGTCGTGCATGTCGTCGTCTTCTTCTCCAGGGAGGTCGCGCAACCTCTCAGACTCCTCATGGTACGCAGACAACGCAGCCTCAACCGTTTCTTCAGATGGGGGCCGGGGAGCCATCGCCACTGACCTCAAACGGCTGCACGAGAAACATCAACAAGAAGCAAAGCAATAGATCATTAGATCAAGATTCAAGAACAACAAGAACAAGACGAAGATCAAGAACTAAAGAAAGAACTAGGACGTTAGGGTTTACTGTGGATTTCTTACCTCGTCGACGGCGACGTAGACGGAGCTCCGAGCAGCTGCGAATCAGCAGATCTGGAGGAAGAAGAAGCAAAGGATCAGTAGAGAAAGCATCTGGAGGAGGAAGAAGGGGAAGATTAGCCTTCTTACCTGCATCTTCAGAGCCCCGGAGCTTCCGGAGGGCGAGAAGAAGAGGTGGGGACGGCGGCGAGTCGCCGTCGCCTGTTGGGGCCGCTAGGCGCCATCGGAATCGGCGAGGAGATCCAGAGAGAGGGAGAGGAGGCGAGAGGAGAGTGCGGGTGCGGCGGCTGGGAGAGGCCGAGAGAGAGGGAGGGATAGAATGATTTAGGGTTTGGGGGGTTGCCGATTATATACTCGGCGTTTCGGCCGCCTCCTCAACGGCTCCAGACCTCCAGGTCGTGCCGATGCCAGGCCTGGCCTATTTCCATGCCGTGCCTCGTGCCGGCCCATGGGCTGAACATGCGGCCCAGGCACGGGCACGGGGTCGGGCCGTGCCAGGCACGGGCACGGAGGCTGCCGGGCCGGGCCGTTCCTGGGCCGTGCTTTCTCGTGCCGTGCCCGTTCCGGCCCACCGTGCTCGGCCCATTTGGAAAACTATAATATCTAGGCGTAGGATAACTTTCTTTGCTATCATCACAGTTGCATCCTAGCATCGTTAAAAAGTTCCAAATCCGCAAGGACCGGATTGTGTTCTGTAGCTTGTTGTGCAAAAGCAAAACCATCATAGGGGAGGTTCCACTGGCTGGCGCTGTTTCATGCTGACTTAACAATTTGAACAAATTAAATCCAGGTACTCTTGTGCAGAATTGCTCAAATAATATGAAAGATGCCCGCCTTGGCGGTTGGTGTAGATTACATAGGAAGAGGTTGCACAAGTGGCAGTGATATGAGATGGAGCTGGTAGAGTTAAGAAGATGCTAACCCATTCTTTGTTACACAACATTCTGTCCAGGCGAATATCGCTATTCCCAAATTCCACGGTGCACACAGCAACATTAAGTCTGATAAAAAAACAACGGCAGGCAGAATCAAGGCCAAAAAAATGCAGCAAAAAGTCTATTAGAAAACAGCCGCTATCTCAAGCTTTTGTCTCACTCTATCCCTTGCTTAGGCTGTAAAGTTTGAATTATTATTATTTTTCTTCCAGGAAGTCGATCGGAATCGAAACAGAGACGCAAACTCCGGCATGCAGAGAACGAAATTTCCTGCTACCTTCGGTGCATGCATGAAGATAACTGTCGTTGCCAGGTATTGGTTTCTCGCTTGGATTATGCACCAGATTTTGGCAGTGATCAGCTATAAAATAGGACACCATTCTTTTAATATTGCAGATATACACCATTTTTTAAACTATTGCAGATATACACCATTTTTTTAATACTGCAGATATACTGATGAAATGCAGGCCAAGGAAAAATGAAAATTTGAAACCACATAAAAAATGCTGAGTTGAAACATTCTGAACAGCGTGAAATGTTTCCACACTAAGCCAAAGCACTATAAGCACTTGTGTCACTTAGCGTATAATTTTTTCATAAAAAAGGAGAAATCTTATTCATAATTCTGTGAGAGTTTTGCACGCAACCAAAATATTATTAGGTTGTTTTTAGGAAGAGCTGTCAAAGAGCAAAACCAAACAAAACGTGTACCTATTGACAACCCATGCATGCTTTGACGAAGATCTTCATGCATGGACACGAATTGTAGTGTGCAATAACCTGATAAACTCACTTTCAAGGAGCATATTGCTAGCTAGTACTCTGTATTTCTGTGTGATCCTTCAATACAAAACCGTGTCCAATATGGTACCATGGAAAAACATGCAAATAAATAAGATTAGTTTTTTTTTCATTAAACCAAGGTCACATGATTTCTAATAAGACAAGTAGACGAAAAGTTAGTACACAACTCTGGCAAATAATTAATATAATGAGTAGAGGTGTAAATGTACTCTTGTTTGAGAGGAAGTAGTAATTAAATAATAGTAGTAGTAATAACAATAACAATAATAATAACAATAATAACAACAACAACAACAATAATAATAATAACCATAATGATAATGATAACAATAATCATAATAATAACAACAACAATAATAACAACAACAACAACAATAATAATAATAATAAGAGTAATAATAAGAGTACATTTACTCGATCAGTTATCTATTATCTGTCACTGAGTGAGCATTTGGAGTTCAGGCCAAGACAGTGAAATTAACGTGACACAGCTAATCTCCGGGAGTCCGGAGACGTTACACATCCTTTCCACACCAGCTTTCCTTTTTGTGTGCATCTCTGACGATTAAAAAGTTTCAGGAACAAAAACCTGTGCTATGTATGTTCTCCATCCAAACAAATAAAGGCTGAAAAGGGTCATCCAAAAGGACCAAAATCCCATCCCCTCCTCTCCACCTTTCCCCTTTCCAAAATCCTCCACCCTTCCTGCCTGCCATGGAGAACCACCACAGCTCTGCTGCATCACCGAACGCCATGGGCCAAACCACGTCAGGCTGCCCGGAGAACAAGGATGTCGCCATGCCAAACCTCAGCTCACCAGCAGCAGCGGAGGTGTCTGCCACCGTCGCCGGCGCCACCAGCAACGACCACCTCTCCAAGGGCAAGAGCGTGGCTGCTGCTGACAACAATAAAGAACAAGAACTGAAGCCGCACATCATCGCAGAGAGGAAGCGCCGGGTTCGGATCAATGATTACTTCAGCGAGCTTCAGGCGCTCATGCCCCAGATCCCTGCAAAGGTAAGGCTAGCTCTCAGTCTCTCACAGTAAGCTATTAGGGCTTGAAACATCCAGTCACTCACTGGCGAATGGTGTGTACGGCGATCTGATTTGTTGTTGTTTTGACGACAGAGTGGCAAGGGGACCATAGTGGGACATGCGATCCACTACATCCAATCCCTGGAGAGGACGAAGGCCATGCTGGAGAAGCGCAAGCAGCAGCAGGTGCTTGCGCGGCAAGCGGTCGCTGTGGCCGCGGCATCCTCCTCGTTGGCGCCACCGCCACCGCCACCACAGTCCGTCCAGGGCATGGCTGTGGCAGCCATATCGTCGGACGTCCCAGATGCCTGCTCCGGTGTGCTGCCAGCGCAGCCGCTGCAGCCACTTGCTTCAACAACCGTGGCGCCAGTGCCAGCACCACAGCTGCTCCTGGCGACCATGTCTGCAGACGTCGTCATCCCGCAGCCGCTTGCTGGAGCGGTGCAAGCGCCACCGCCGCAGCTCCCGGCGCCCACCGGGCCGGAATTCAAGACGTGGTCATGGCCGGGCCTTGTGCTCAGCGTGTCGAACGACAGCGCTTACCTCAACCTGTGCGTGAGACGTGACCGTGGCACGCGGACCATGGTGACGGTGGTGTCCGTGCTGAACAAGTACGGGATCGACGTGCTCACGGCGCAGGTCGATTCCGATGCCGTCCGCTCCGTGTTCAACATCTATGCCCGTGTAAGTGTCCTGCTCTGATGCTCTCAGACGATTGATCTTCCTAGCTAGGTGTTTGGTTTCATGGTACTGTTGGGTCGTTGGAGCAGCTTATATGAATGGGATTGATCTTCCTCTTTGGTTTCAGGGTACTAGGGTTTTCAATTTCGTTATCGCCAAAATTTCGGTCAGCAGCGAAATTACCGAATTTCGTGAAATTCGGCCGAAATTTCGCCAAAACTTTTTTAGAGACTAGCACATGAAGTATGTATTTTTTCTAAAAAAATTAAATTTGGACAAATATTAGTATGATTATGGCTACACATCTATTGAGTAGAAGGATATGCAATATAAATAACAAAAAAATATGAGTCTAGAGTTATATAACACATGTATTAGTGTATTATAAAATTTTAAAAAATTTCGGATATTTCTTTCGTCCGCCACCGAAATTTCCGAAATTCACGAAATTCGGCCGAAATTTCGCCAAAATTTTGAACCCTGCAGGGTACAATTAATTAGTAGCTTCACAAACTCAACTCCAGTATATATGAATCTATGGGTTGTAAAATTATAGTTTTTTCATACCATGGTTTCTTAATATATATTTTTCAGTAACATGAATCTATGGGTTGTAAAATTATAGTTTTTTCATACCATGGATTCTTAATATATATTTTTCAGCAAATATTACCTTAACATGAAGGGATCTGATCTCCACCTGTTGGTAGGACTTATATATGCTAGGATAATCTAGAAGAGGGGTGCACATGCCTATTTTCCCAATATTTGAATGTTGAAAAAAAAAGATCCGCTTACCGTTAAATTAGGGTTACCCGTCACGAGCGAATCTAGAAGCCGACAAAAGAGAATCCATGATAAGTTATGACCAACTTGAATCTAGCTCAACTATTCAACATATATATATGGTCACTTCACACCATACTCAATCTCATGATTTCGATTGTATTTATAGAATTGGAGACTAGATAGTTCTAGATATATAAGGAAACAGTTTGTTAGGGCTTCACACATTAATGGAAAAAAGTGATCCAAATGCTGTCAAGAGGATTTACTCAAGTTGAGTATGCATAGTTCTAGTAACCGCAACGGACGATATTATGCTATAACTTCAGTTTGTCGCGCTTTAATGTGAAAAGGTGATTCAAATTGCGACCATACTAAATCTAGCTAAACCAATCGACAAAGATACGGTTACTTATTGTCCTTATTCGATCTCATTCTTTCAAGTGGAGATGATGTTGGTTTGCAAACAGGTTGCAGAAGCTGGGGATGTGTGGTTTGGTAGCCATATTAAGAAAATAGTACATACGTCACTAGCGAATTATTAATTGCATTATGCATTTTTTCATAGAAAACATGTTTTGGAGTTGATATAACAAACAACTAGGCCTACCACTAATGTCAAATACATATATGAGTGTTGGTTTAGATTTGTAACTCCATAGGAATCATTATGTCACTAGCTCTATGATTAATTTTTTATACAGAAACACTACTAGTTGAATTATTATATCTCTGGTAATGGAATCTAGCTAGTATTTTGTCAGGTACGGTTTTTTCCATTATTGATTTGATTAGTGTAGCAATACACAATTTGAATGGTCACTCAATATTCAAGGCTACATACTACTTGAACGATGTGTCTTACATCTCACAGTTCCATGTTCCACCAAAGATGAATTTGCTTTTGAGTTTGCCTTTTAATTTGCGCATGATATTTTGCACCCTATCAGTAATATAGCATGAATGCATAGTTTGGTATGGCTGTACACAAACATGCATACATAGCCAAAAGGGCTAACTAACCTAGTCACAAACAAAATAATTCCCACTGTAGACATTGTGCCACACTTTTAGATATCTCATGTGGTGAACTTGTTTGTGTGAGGTAAAACTTTATGCCATCTGACTAATATTCACATCTTTCTACAAAATAGGTGACTGCAATGGGTGGAGAGAATCTTTCCGCGGAGGACATGTACAAGCTGGCTGTGTCGGAGATCCTGGTATCGCTCAACGTCAGCTAAGCCAGAGCTGCCATGAAGGCCTCAAGGGCGTCTCAAACGGCGCCCCTATGTCGGATCTGCTCACCCTTGCAGCCTCTCGGCTGGAGCTATCAACTGGAACAAACTTGTTTTTTTACTTAATTTGCATTTGTCATTTGAAGGATACACAAATATATGTGTTGTCTGAGTCATCAGGTCTGGACGAATTGAGTTCCATGGCGTGTTGATGTTCTACTGTCGTCTTGGGAGCATCTAGTCGTGTCCTAAATACAGTAACCAAGTCTATTTTACTGTGGTCTTGTGAATTGCGGATGAACCGTTTTAAATTCTGGATCATGACTTGCTTAGTTGGGCGTGTTTCTGTTCTGGTAGTATGCACTGTACAGCAGTTCGATGGATATGATTCTGTGGATCCAGTGATTCTACATGTTAGGAGCAGTAGTGGAGCACATAGGACTGGTCGGATTGATCTTGAGCTGTGACTGTGTGCATGCGCATGGAAGTATTTTGACATGACAATGTTTGGTTGTGCCCGCATGCCATGAGTATATTTCCATCTTCTTTTGAATTGCTGAATAGTTTAAACTTTTGGATCATTTGCTCATCTAGATTAGATACTGGTAGCTCTGATTGTATGGATGCAGGTCGATCGATGTTATTCTATGGGATCTGTGGTGGCTCTGGGTATAGATCTTCAGGCCGATTGATGCTATTCCTTTCGATATTGAATTCGAGCTAAATAATTAACAAAAAAAAAAATGGTGTCTTCCTTATTCGATCTCATCTTTTTAACTGGGCATGTCCCTTTGGAAATGGCTTGTATAAGTTGAGGCTAGCTGCATGGTTTGGGAACTATAAGAAAGTAATATGTTAGAGGTCTGTTTTGTGATAGTGCATATGTTATGTTGTCTTTGGAGTTGACATAGAAAATTTTGGTGAATGCTTACCACACTACTATGGGAATTTGTGGCGGGCAAAAATGGTTAACTAAGACAATTTTTACAGCCATCTCAGATGAAAGATCATGGTTAATTGTGGCCTTAATCGAGACGGTATCACAGTAGCCCTAACCGCCTTGGTTAATGCTATTAATGGATGCAGTTGCGTTATAATGCCCGTCTAAGTTAATAATTTCACAAAATAAAAAGCCCACTGAGCCCTGTACCATGCGCCACCTGTTGCTCGTGGTTGGATCCACTCTGCCATAGCCACCGGTGGCTAGATTTGCTCGGTGGTCACCAAATCCGCGCGCCCCAAAGCTGCTGGTGGTCGGATCCGCCACCTTGCCGTGCTCAGAGGAGAGGGACGGGCCACAGTCGCCGATGCAGGCCTCCCCATGCGGCGCCGCTATGTGTGGCCGCTGCTAGTGAAGGGGGCTGGCCCCCTTCACTACCTCCATTCGGAGGGGGAGGGGGCCGCCATCGCCATTGTGGGCCTCGCCGCGTGCCGTCACTAAAATGGGCTGGCCCGTGCGCCTCCTCCTCCCCACCAGCCGCCTTCACTACCTCCACGCTGGAGAGGCCCATTAGTAGAGAAAAGACTTGATCCATGTTAGGTTTTGTCTTTAGGCTCAGTATTTTTTATGTTTGAGACTATAAGAATTAGTCCTGGTTTTAACTTTTATGAGGTGTCAGAGGACCTTTATTCCCAGTTGATAACACCTACCGAGACTAAAGGATGATCAATATTAGTCCCGATTCGTGTTACCAACCCGGACTAAAGGCCTAGACCTTTTAGTCCACGTCTAATGAGATTAGCTGATTTGTTATCTCATCCATTAATTCCTAGGAGTACCTTCCAAACCAAACGCCAAAAATATAACCGCTCCGTCCTTCCAACAAACACTAGTGGAACTGCCTGCCCTGTACCTAGATCAGGAACTCTCCAACTAAACACATACCAAGCCGTTTGTCCATCTTGTGTTTTTCCCTCCCTACTAAATATTTGCAGCAAATCTCTTCCTATCCTTTCGAAAAATAAAACTTTGTCAGTTGAAAGTTTTCCACCTAAGATTGTTTAGAGGCTGAAATATTCAATTAATAAAACATACTCCCTCCGTCCTAGAAAAAATGCAATTCTCACTTACCGAGGAGTCAACCGGTTTTCAACTTTGACCAAAATTATACGAAAAAGTACTAACATTTATAATACAAAATAAATATCAATAGATTAATGATAAAATATATTTTTATAATAAATCATATTCAAGACATAAATATTAGTATTAATCACCGTAAACTTGGTCAAACTTTAGGAACTTTGACCGGCACGAATCCCATAATTACATTCTTTTTGGAACGGAGGGTACAATATGATAGCATCATATACTTAGTCACAAATGATTGCATGAAGTTTTGGTAGGAGAGGATGTACGGTGCAAGAGGATATGTGTTTGAATCCCCGCGAATGTACTTGCAGATGCACGTATTTGTGCAAGATATACATTAAAAATCAAACCTCAATGCTAATGCACTTGTCCAAGATACATAGAAAATCCATGCCCAATATTATCATAGCCCTTGGGTCACACAAAACATTTTTTTTTCTTATTTTATGTTATTTTCAAAAAATCTAGAAATTATTTTTAGCGACAGTTGACATAAAACATTATTATTTATATGCAAACTTAAGATAATGGCCTCTAAATGTAGATACTATGGGTCGTTTTGTATCATTGTCTTTAATGCAATGCCTGACCACTATTTCTAGAGGCATTAACTTATTAAGATAATGGACTCCAAAAATGTTTTTATACAGACTATAGGCTCTTTGTTTCATGGCCCCTCTAAGGCAATCTCCTAATTCAAGGTATTTGAAGTCGAACATATGGCGGCATTGCCTGACACAGGAGTGGGACAATGTCGCCAACGAAAAACACTCATTTCTTGGAGCACTCATCTTAAGCAATTACCACACTACTAAAAGACCATCTATAGAGACGCCTCCTTTGGATAGAGGCACCTTAATCTACAGCTGCCTCTAAAGTTGCTTCCTGAAACAAGCCACCTCTAGAAATGCATTTGTAGAGATGACTGATATTTTTAGTTGCCTCTTAAAATACCTATATCTTTAAAGACAGCTTTAGATGCACCCATCATCTCTATAAATAGATTTCTAGAGGTGGCTAGATATAGAGCCTTCTCTAAAAGTTGATTTGTAGAGGCAACTAGATTTAAAGTCCTCTCTAAAAATAGGCACAATAGAGTAAAATTTATAACCTTTTCAAATGTAGTCGAATGAAGACAAACTTTACATTAAATTTGTATATCACGAAGAGATCTAGAACTTTGTAGTTCACAACTTTTTTAATTAAATTATTTGGATCTAATAAATTACGTTTATAGTTATCACATTTTAAAATTCAAACTTTTGTGTTCTCCAAACAATGTTTTTTTTTTGAAAAAATGGCAAGAGCTCTACCTCTCAATTAAGATGAATAAAATTTATGTACAAGTAAGGGATAGCCAGGCGTGGTGACAAACACCGCGAAAGGCTAACCCACCCACGCAACGCGCTAGGGTACACCACAGACGACCCACCCTACAAACTGGACCCGGGAGCAAAATGTCACAACCGGTCATCGTTGCCGATCTCAATCATCATAGAGAGCAGCTTCGACTTCCTGTCTTGAACTCAAGCCTCTCCGCAGCGTTTGCCGAACCCCCTGAGCTGAACTGAGTCATCGAAGTTGTGGATCAGCCCATGTCATCGTTGTCGAGCTACAACCCTACTGCATCAGCTCTGACTCCGCAAAGCCAACCCTACCAATAGGTCGACCGGACGCCGAGAAGCGAAGAGCACCCGCCGAAGGGGACACTGTGGCTTAGACGGAAATCCAATAATTGACGCCTTCAAGAAGAGGATGATGCTAGAAGCGCCGCCGTCGTTCGTCCAAGGTTGGACCGGATTTTCACCCTTGGATAGATGGATGGGGGGATGCGACACCCCTAACAGGGACAGTGGCGCCCTCTAGCGTCACCACCTGCCAAAGCTTTCGCCCATAGCGCTCCCCATGACAAACGTCAGATCAAGTTGCCGAATCCCGAACGAGCCGCCACCAGTTGTCGTCCCAACCATGCCGCCCCACAGAGGCCCCTCCAGAGGGTATCGACACGCCAGCTGCACACAACATCCATGAAGCTACGTTGACCGCCACCCCCTCTGGCTGGACCACGTGTAGAGACTAGCTAACCCAACCACGAGCGTCTCCCTGCTGCACGCCAGAGCCATTGGCCACCGACAGCCGGCACCAGGCATCCACCACAAAGATGAATGCCTCCACCAGTTTAGGCACCGCCCCATGCCCAAGGGCCGCTGGATATGGCCACCAGGAGCCAAACCCGGTGGCCCGCACCGTCGTCGCCGCCTCCAATCTTGACCACTGACAGCAGCCACTGGCCTGAGCGAGCCCACTGCCCGGACAACCAGACAAGCTGCCACCGGCCATAGCCGACGCCCGTAGAGGCACAACTGCCGCCATAGTAGCCCTAGCCGGCCATAGCCACATCAGCCATGGCCGTGAGTGGAGGAGCAGCATAGAAGAAGCGCTGCCCCCCCAACGTGCACACGATCCCGGCCACCACTGCCACAACCGCCTTGGCCACCTCCCGGATGGCCTCTGGCCGCCTCTAGCCACGGATCCGGCCGCAGGTGGCCCAGCTGGCCACCACACCGGCCGCCAGAATCGTCCACTGCGGGCAAGCAGGCCTGGCCAGTTGCCGCGGGCAGGCTGGCACGGCAGACCACCACCTCGGCCACTAGAAACGGCCATGGCCAGCCGCGCGTCCACCGGTGTCGTCAGTCGCGACCGCCGTCGGCCAAGGCCAACCGGATCCGGCGGCCCCCACCTGCACCGCCACCAAGAGAGGAGGAGAGGGACAGGAGGAGGGAGAGAGAGCCACCCCCGCACCGGCACAACCACCAGCTGGCGCAGCCATAGCCGCGGTGGTCTCCCCCGCCGTGCACCACGCTGCTCGCCCAGGCGAAGGACCCACCGGCCGAGCCGCAGCCCGCGCCGCCGAAGCGAGCGAGAGAGAGAGAGAGAGAGAGAGAGAGAGAGAGAGAGAGAGAGAGAGAGAGAGGAGCCCCGCCGCCGCCTTCCCAGCGAGCCACACGGCCTTGCCGGCGGCCGGCTATGGTGGTGACGCGGCTGAGGAGCGAAGGAAGGTGGGGGAGGGGGGGGGGGCAAGCGGGCAGGAGCGGGGAGCTGCCCCTAGTCGCCTTCAGTGGGAGGTGACGCGGGGGCGAGATGTGTCCAGCGAATATTGATTCAAATGTTATCTGTTACTACCCCTCCAAACAATCTTAGATGGAGAAATAACCAAACTAAAGTTATAGATCACAAAAGGATATAAAACATTGCAATTGTGAACCTTTTCATTTGTAATAATATATAGTCCAAAAATTTGGTATGAAGTCCTCGCATATTGAAGTTAGAATTATTCAAATAGCCATGGATAAAGAAATGACAAAAACCAAAGTCGTAGAAACTCGAAGGGTTATGCAAATTTGTAGTTGACAATTTTTCATTGGAATTTATTTATCCATAGAAAAATATATTTGAATTTCACGTATTGGAAATTTGAATTTTTTTAAATGACCGTGGATGAAGAAATGAAAACCAAAGGTGTAGTACTCGACTATATCTACTACTTTGTACCTGAAATTTCTCCATTTGAATTCGTTTAGATCTCAAAAAGTGATTTCAAAATCAGGTAAAATGAATATGAGGGAATGTGCCCCTGTAGAGATGTGATTTTGGAGTGAAGTTGTTAGCGGAAGCTATGCATGAGGGCATACGGTCTTAATTAGGTTTGAATCTTGCCTGTGGCACAGCGCACATATTTATGCGAGAAATGAAAAAAACATGCGACTGCAGCCATCTCTGAAAAGGTACCGTCGATGTAGTAATGCGCGTATGGAAAAAAGCCCTGTCCACATATGGTCGCCTAGAACAGCCACCTATCTGGAAATGGCTCTTTAGATATCTATTTACATATATAAAGTCATTGCCTATATGCACTGACTTAATTAATGCATTTCCGACTGAATATGCAGTAAAATATATGTGGATCAACCCGAACGAGTTTTGTAGTAGGGCTCATTTTGCTGACGACACTTTGCAAAGAAAAGGGATGTAGTTTGAAAATATGCTTTAAAGAGGTCCTTGGTCAATCCTAGTAATGCCTAGGTATAAAACTTAGCATGAAAATATGCTTTGAAGAAGGTGGATGGTCTATCTTAGAGATGCCTTATAGCTAGCCATTTTTTATTCAAAAAGGATATTGAGATTGAAGATGAGATATATATCATCCCAAAGATGAACTGTTTAGAATATTTGTGCAGCTAATAAATTAATACATATGAGTATCATATCTAACAAAAAATATTTCATAGCTATTAATATGCAAATCAAGTAAATCTTATAGAAATAGCAAATATTTATGAGTTGCTTAGAACGTGTTGAGCTTGTGTAGAGCCACCATATTTCATTATATCATACCATACATTTATTTATGGCATCCAGAAAAATACGGTCCATGTACATTTATTGCCACCATATTTAATTGCTGTAGCGTATATGGACATACAAAATATACATTTTTTATTTCACTATATACTATACTTTGGTACAACTGTCCCATTAAAGAACTAATATATATCTACAATATTGATGTCTATCTACGTTACTACTATACCGAACAGAAAGTTGAAAGTGGTAGAGAAAATACAAATTTGAGCTGTCGTAATCCCTACACGGCACCACGTAGATACTCACATGTTTCGTAGTCTCACTTACTTTCCCCTGGCTTTTGTATATTATATAATATAAGTCACCTTATGGTGGTCCCCTTTCTCCTCACCAAACCAGTGTGCTCTCTCTGGCCCTCTCCTGTCTCCAGCCTCTCGCACCCTCCCCTACTTCTTCTCCCTCTCTTCTTCCAAGGCAGACAACATCAGATTTTTCGGACAGCAACAGTACGTACACCCGCTAATCTCTCAAGCCTGGTGTCAGAACCTGAGTTTCGTTTCTGCTCGTTTGCTTTAGGAATTTTTAGAAATTTCGTAGGACTTGGAGCTCTGTGTGCATCTATGGTTCTTCACTCTACATTGATACTTTTTCGTCTGAATAGTTGTTTTCTGGGCTGGGGATGCGTGAGGAAGAAACTACGGAGGGTTCGATTCAGTGATGGTTGTGCCTGGGGATCGCTGGGGACCAGATTTCTGTACTTCTCGGCCTTTGTAAATTTTGAGCATGTCAGAGGGACTATGTAGGAATCAGATTGCAGGTTAAGTTTGCACGACATACGAGATATATATATGCTAGGAGCTGAAGGTATTCGATTGATGTTCACTTTGGCAAAATTTTGCACAAATCTAGTGGCGTATACAGTACTAGCCACTAAGCCAGCGACAGTCCATAGATCTTGTGGATGATTAAAGTAGTAGTCTGTTTCTTCGTTCTAATCAGCTGGCATTTCCTTGGTTCCGTGGGCCTTGCATTGTGTGATTTCTATTAGCAAATCCGGTTGATCCATGTAGTTACTTAATTTTTTGTATAGAAGCATGTGTCCTTATGTGATTCCTGGTACTGTCCCTGCAGGGGTCTGCAGTATGCCACCAGGAGGAGGGAGTACCTCTGGAAACATCGATGATGGGGATGCACCAAGGAGACGTCGCCGCCGCATATTCAGCAGGCGTAATATCGAGATAAAGAACCCTGCAAATTTGAAATTTGTATGTGCAGTTTTGGGATTGTTAATTAGGTTTATGTTATCATACAAGACATGGTCTTTTATTGTATAATTTATTTGTTTTTGTTTATTGGGATGTCGCAGGAACGTGAAGTAGAAGAATGCGAGGCTAGGATGAAAGAACAAGAGAAACAGTGGTATGGCCACATTCTTTTTCTATATATATTTATTATTTACTAGTCCTTTTATCAATTACTATCATTGGACTGGCATGTTTATTATTGCAGCCCAACCAAATGTAGTGGTTTGTGTCCTGATATGCATGTCCAAGAAAAATTTGTTTGGATGGAAGTATGATCCCAACCCTAAGCTAATGCATAATTGACCTTGTTGAAACTCTCTTTGTTTAGAGTTATCCACATTCGAGGTTGAGATAATCCCGTAAGTCCCAAGTTCAGCCTGAGCATTTGTTTGGGAAACATACTCGTTCATGGTTGATGACTGTCATTTGTCATCATATCACAGCTGATCAGTTTAATGCTATTAATAACTCAGCGATGTGTAATGCGTCCGTGATTTCATTCAGCCATTGATGGAGTAGATAGATTGTGTCATGATGTCGAATAGCGAGTAATCGTTTCCTTCTGTCAAAGCAATGCACATGGTCAATCCCCTCTCTGGGTTCTAGTTTCTTTTTGAAAACAAAATGACGCACCAGTTTTATGTTACTCTCTATAATGTTTTTATAGTTGAGTTCAGAGAATTGTTCACTGAAATTCATATTTATCAAAGTTCTCATGCAGTACTACTCCGTACCTAAATATATTTAATATTTACTTAGCATCACACAGTATACTTGAATTGTAGAAAACTAACACACATCCACAAAACATAAATAATATATGTCCACCAGTTATACAAATAAAATGATTTTTGGAAAATAGAAACAGGGAAGGAATCTAACAATCAATTAAATGTGAAAATATCACAAGGTTCAAGTCATCAGAGGCAATATGTGACAAACTGACAATAGCGCAGGGTACAAGAGGCAATATCCCATTCCCTCATCATCCCTAGCTGATGAATTGTGTAAGTCACTAGTTTAACCTCAATATGTTACAAGCAAGCAGGTCCATTGGGAGACTTATTACGATAATTCGATATATAGCAGATTAGATATTTCAATGTCTTGCAAGCATCAATCACACACTGTCATTCCCTGGAATTTAAGAGGATCCTACTGGTCGTCTTTTCACTCAGTCCAGTAGAAGTATAGTAAGTAGTAACAGGTTGTAAGAAGACTAGATGCCTAGGTGGAGGAAAGAGGAGAGGAGAGAGAGAGAGGAGAGAAAACGAGTTGTAAGCTTACATCCACCTTCGCCATAAGAACCAAGAAACTCTGAGAGTGACAAGTGAGGCCATGTATTAATTTTGAAGGTGTAACTATTACATTGGTAGGCTAATAGGTAGGCTGTAAGAATGATCCTTACAACTAGCAGCTGACTGTATTATCAATGTTGCTCTTATGGATGGAAGATTTAGCATTTCCTATTGCCATGTAAGGCACATTTTGACATACTAGAATACTGAATCCTTAGATGAGAAATATTAGTTCATCTCTATGTTTCCCTATGACTATGAAGATATATTTTTGTTAAAAGGAAATAGTCATATATTATGTAATTACATTTCATAAATCTACTGTAATGTCAATCTTGTGCAGTTAATCTGTGTAAAACTTGAGATTATCTTATTAAAAATGACTTAGGACAAATTCTGGATGGAATTGTTATATTACAACCAGAGGAAGCACTAATTTGTGGAATTGCAGGATATCTCGTTTGCATACCCATAATTTTTTGAGTGGTCATCTAAGCATACCACTAGAGAAACTTTCAAAATTATGTTGCTTTGCCGAGTGTCAGCCTTTGCCGAGTGTGCCGAGTGTAATTTTTTGCCGAGCGCGACACTCGGCAAAATTTGGCTTTGCCGAGTGCCCCGAAATTTTGCACTCGGCAAAGTCTAGTTTTCCAGTAGTGCCTGTACCACGCATACTGCATAATATTTTCCTGCTCTATTCGCTTGTCTTATATTTGGCTCTTTTCAGAAACAGAACAATATTTTTTTCTCACACAAATCAGCATCAGCAGAAATCAGCGCTTCTTTTAAAACAAACAAGCAGGGTTAAGCATGATGCAAGTATAAATTCGTTAACCACTATTTCTGGAGTCGACCAGTAAATTAAAATAGTGGTTTTTAAAAAGTTCAATTATTTGGGTCATGATAATGTGCAAGCTTTAATCTTTAAAATAGAGGTAAAACATTTCTTTGTTCTTAAAGTGTGTAATTGTGATCTAATATTAGTTTTATAATTAAAATCTGTGCTTCCTAGTGTTTTTATTATGTCATGCTTTCTATTATTATATTTGCTCTTGATTCAGTTCGCCATTACTTGATGACTTTTATTTACTTCCTCTCCAGGACTACTGCTTTTATGGGATCATTGAGTTTCAGAGTATGTTGTCCTTATTTGAATATTTTGTCAGACGATCATGAAGTGGAAGATGGAGAAATCACATGGAATGATCCCTTCGATATTCGTGGCACATCAACGCCAGTGTTACATAACGATAGCACTCAGCAGGGTAAAGGACGGCTTCTAAAAGATTCAGCTAAGCCATCTGATGATACAGATTTCTTGGAAGGTACTTGTATCAAGATAAATTCAGGTAAACAGAAAGCTACTACAAGAAATAAGAAGAGCAACAAGAATAACAAAAAGAAGAAAAAGGGCAAGGGCAAGGGCAAGGGCAAAAAAAAGTCACATGCTTCAGAAATGCAGAGTGAGCCACCCTCCCAACCTTCTTCCACATGCACTGATGGGACCGGTGGCGAAACCTCGCCGTCCTCATCATCCAGCCATGTTGCCGTTCGTGTACCACTGTTGGAGTACAGTTCTTCATCGTCCAGCTCTCGGGTGACAGCAAACCTTATCATTACTTCTGTTGTCAACGGTCCATCTTCTGGTAATGAGAAGGAACTATCTGCTTCTAGCAGTAATGATGACTTCAAAAGTTTTAAAAGCACCACTTCATATGCCACTGCTGCTAGTTCATCTGTGAATGACTATTATACTGGTGGTAAAGCATGGAATAGCAGCATAGGGTGATTATGCTGGCAGCTTGTCAGATGCGAGAAGTGAGAGGTCATTGTCTGCATCAGATTCCACCGATTCACTAGGTTTTAATAAGATGAGAAGCAAGCCAAATGTTCATCAAAGTTTCAGTTTAGCAATCGGTCCTGGTTGTAGCCAAGAAGCCTTGCTTTGCAGCGATTATGCTAGTAATGATGGTGATTTTCAGAAAGTAGTCTCCAAGAAATCAGCACAGAAAATGAAAAAGATGCAACGACTGGAAAGTCCTGCTCCGAGTTCTACCATGGCTGCTTCATCAGGACCTATTATAACACGTGCACTTGTCCCGAGAGCTCCATTCCGTGAGGTTATGACAATAGGGCATTACATAAATGATGATACCTTTTATGGCAGAAAACCAAACCAGAAAAAGGGTAAGTACCAGAAGGCCCGTAGTTTGTGTAACCTGTCAAAGACCAGTTATACTGATAGAGATAATGTTTCTGGAGGCAACACAATGCTTGTTATAACGACAATGCACCAAGCAAAACCCAGGAGTAGTCATCATGTCACCCTAGAGGCTATCGAAGAGAAAAAATATTCATGTATTGATAGGAAAGAAGAGAAAAAATCTATGGCCCTAGTTGGTGGTGATACCAAAGACACAAGAGCACCATCTTCTGATAAAACTTCATCACTAGGTCATCTGGATAATCCTTCATGTGTTGATAGGGTAGAACAGAAAATAGCTGTGGCTCTAGTTGGTGGTGGCACTGAAGACATAGATTCCAGAGCACCAACTTCTGATAAAACTTCATCACTGGGTCATCTAGTTAATTCTTCATTTGTTGATGGGCAAGCACAACAGAAGAAAAAATCTATAGCTCTAGTTGGTGGTGGCACTGAAAACATAGATTCCAAAGCACCAACTTCTGATAAAACTTCGTCACTGGGTCATCTGGTTAATTCTTCATGTGTTGATAAGGAAGAACAGAAAAAAGCTATGCCTCCAGTTGGTGGTGACACTGAAGATGCAGATTCTAGAGCACCAAATTCTGATAAAATTATGTCACTATGTCATCTGGCTATTTCTTCATGTGCTGATAGCGAAGAACAGAAGAAAGAAGAGAACAGAATAGCATTTATTACTACTTATGCATCATCTGAGTTGGACAAGATTATGAAGGCCGCTAATAATGCATATGAAATTCAAGCGGCATCTGATGTCTACATGACCAGTGGTATCCATGCCGATATTGAAAACTTTTTACATGCGGCTACCCCAGTCATTGGACAGTCTTGCACAAAAAGTAACATCAGCTTGCAAGACCAGCGTTTGTGGAGCGTGTGGAACTGGTATGAAGAACCTGAGTGCTGTGGGATTGAGGTACAGATGCAGGGAAAGATCAATTCTATTTGGCCAGAATTTTCTACATATTTTCAACCTCTTCTGTCTGCGGTTCAGTTGTTTGGAAAGTCAGGGAATTCACAGAATCATGGCGAACTCATCTTTGAGTACTTTCGAAGCGGAACTTCCCTATTCACGGCCTCCAGTTTTAACTAAGTATGTTGAGCTTGTATTATTGTTTTTATTACTGAGCCTTTTCTCATACATTTTTTATAGTTTATTATATACGTTGAGCCTAGGATCCAGAAACACAATTTCTGAGTGTTTTCCATCCCTATCTGATTTGTTTGTCATGTAATATATAGGATCAAACAGCTTCGTGATGGCGTAAACCCTTCTGGTAATCCAATATTTGGGGATCCTAAGCAACTTGAAATTATCAACCTATCAGATCTTCATCCAGCTTCCTGGTATGTATATTCTGATATTAGATATATCTCATTTGCCTTGACTGCTTTGTCCAATTTATAACAAGATTCCTTATCTGTTTATTATTTGCTAACCAGATGCTCCATTTTTAGGTTCTCTGTTGCCTGGTACCCTATTTGTCAGATACCTGCAGCTGCTGGGAGCTGCAATGCTTCATTCCTGACATACCACTCCCTAGGAAAATTGGTTCCACAGACTTGCTCTATGGATAAGGCTGATGGGCATGATCGTATAATTTGTCCGATTGTCGGTCTACTTGGTTACAAAGACCAGGTAGTGGTTCAACTAACACTTGAGTACTACTAGACAGAAATATGTATATTCCTATTTCTCTTTTTAAAAAAACTATATTTGTTCCTTATTGGTGTTAGTTGTTGTAGAATTTGTTTTGGTTCTGGACTCATACTCAGGCTATAACTGTCAAGTTTTCTTTTTTACAGGGAGAGAAGTGGTTTCAACTGCGAGAACAACTAAGGTTCAAACGAACAACAAATGTTTCCTCGGAAACCGACCAATGCTGAACTCCTGAATAAGAGGCTGAAGACACTGAAGCAAGGTGCATCAATCATGTCGAAGGCAGTGGTGCCAAAGGCATTTGGAGAAGCCATGAATTATCATTCAGATTATGAGTTCTTTTGGTCAAGATCTCTGTAGTAAGCATGCACATATGTATGTATATATGATGCGTTCTGAAAGGACCCTTGTCCATTTGGTACATGCAGTGTCTCCATACTAATCTCCCCTTGCATGAACGACTTAAGTTTCGCATTGGGGCTGACGCGAGGCTGCTTCAAACAAGTGTTGATGACTTTGAGTTTTTCTTGCTATTAGTACAATATCCAGATGACATGGGGGCTTAAGTTGGATGTTTTATGTTCCAAAGCCTTGATGTATATTGCTGTTGCTTCTGGAAACCTAAGACGCAATTGAAAAGTTTTGATTTGTGTTTGCTTGGTTGGTAATTTCCACTGCAGCAACATTTGTAGTATTTTAGTTTTGTCTAAAGTCAAAATTTTCAACTTAAATAAATTTTAGAAAAAAAAATCACCTACACCTATAACCTAAATTAGTTACTAGATTAAATAAATGTACCAAAAAAACCATCATCATTTTCACAAAATTATGAAGAACTGGAGGGGGAGGGGTTTGAAGACTTAAGGCTTCTTCAAAGCCTATATGATAATCTGACCTCAACAACAAAATTATAGCATCTGTTGGTAGACCACAAGAGATGCCGGAGAGGATAGGGAAGGCAAAAGGTTAATGGTTGGACAATAGAATATGGTTGCCGCTTAGGTGTATATATATGCCATGGATCTCATGCTCAAGTCAAGATAGTCTATGAAGAGGGATTTGTACAGGGGACAAGGGGAGAGAGAGAGAGAGAGAGAGAGAGAGAGAGAGAGAGAGAGAGAGAGAGAGAGAGAGAGAGAGAGGTATGATGGATTATATTATTAGAGGGAGTACAGAGAAGCATTCGATCTCTAGGAGAAATAAAAAGGAACAAGGTCATTGTGATGCATATCCATGCAATGGGAGTCCTAAAGAGGAAACCTTGTTTGGTTATCATGCTTCTATTATACTCATTGAGAAGGCTGCCGTAATTCGAACAAGTTGATCCTTGCTTCACTTATTCCAAATCAAAAATATCTAAGCAAACAAATATATAAACGAAAATAGTAGGAAAACACCTAAACTATTTATTATTTCATATTTTTACATAAATAAATAGAAAAATGACATTATAGAAATGAATATGACACAAATATTGCAGGAATATAGAATATATATGGCCAGATTGGTTAGTATATGTAGTATGCAATTTCTAGCCAAAAAATGGTTACAATGCACTCCATGTCACCATGAATAGTAATGGGCATGACTCACCAATAATTCATGCAACATCTGAATGACACATAGTTGAAATAAAGGCTTAAGTTGAACATAGCACAAGTCAAAGTTGACATAAATTCAAACCACAAATACGTTCAACATGGTGGAGGTAGTGTGGCAGAGTGACATGTGTCACAATTTGTGGCTGTTCTCTATGGAAGTACGTCACTAGGGAATGGGGATGGGTGGACAATGTTGGTCTTTTTTGCAAAAAATCGGTATTATTTCCATTATCATTTTTGTTTGTTTTTCTTCTAAAATGCAATAAAACTTTTGGGATATGTCTGTGACCAAGTAATCAATGTCAACGTTACACATATAAATAAAACCACTACACATGAAAAGAGAAAGTGTGATAAATAAGGTGCTGATAAGATAACGTGGAAGAAGGTCAATTCTACGGGAACTACCTTATTGGATATATTAGCAGTTTGCCACATTATCATGATGTCATGCACGTGAAAAAAAAAAGTTCTAGGAGTTTACTCAGGACACTGATGAAAAACAAGCAGGAACCATCCTGCTAGAAGATATGGACATAAGGTCCGAATTGCTTCTTGACGGTACAGGTACTCATCTACAGTCATCTGCAATAAATCTAGCTAGAAAAGATGCAGGAATTGTGCAACTTCTTCCGTCATATGAAAGTTTTCCCTAAATACTCATCAAAGATCAGAAAGCTTGTGGCAACAAAAGAGAACAAAGTTCTCCTCACGAAGAGCTCATCAAAGACAAGATTCAAAATATAATACGCATTTGTGATAAGTACTTATCGGAGCGCCACCTTTATCAATACATATCTATGAGGAGACCCACCTTTATCAATACATATCTATGACGACATGTGCGCATCAAAGGCATGATTTAAACAACATGTTTGTGATAAAAACTTGTCAAATACGTGGTTTAAATAACAAATATATTTGATAAGTGCTTATTAGAGAAACACATTACAAATATGTGTCTATGCCAAGTGATTATCAGAGATGCAAATTTATCAATACACGTCTGCGACATGAGTCATCACAGATGCATGTTTATGAAGATGTCTGACATAGATTTTACATGTCTGTTATGAAGGTTAAGATATGTCTATAATGAGAGAATATGACAGTGTATATAAAGTAAGGTGTGTTACTACACATTAATAGGACCTTCTATAATGAGAGAAATTGTTTGTTAATATAAGATGCCACTAGTACAAATAATTCTACAAGCTTATGTCTTATTTCTCACTCTAATCCACACAATCTCTCTGGTGTATTCTCCCTCTCCCTCTCATCTCTTCCCCTTGTCTCCTAGCAATGGGTGCATGCATGGGCAGGGCCACCATGCCAGAAACGGTTGCGCTAGCGGGCATTGGGATGGGCATATGGAACCTTGACGGTCAAGCGTGATTGCCTCAGCAGGCATAGTCAAAGATGGCTGACAATTTCTAGAAGACATGGCTCCTCAGAGCAAATGCTGAGGATGTCACAACCATGCCTCATCGAAGACCAATCCCTTGCTAAGCTCAATTTCCGTAAAGTTCAATTTGCCTCCAAGGTCTTATTTCTTTCCCATTGATCAAGCTATGAGTGAACTGGCTTTCTTGCCATGTAAAATCCCTTTGAGGTTTATTTATTGTAGATTATCTATATGAAAAAAAACAAAAAGGTAAAATATGTGTAATGTGGTGAGGACTACACCGATGGAGTTTTACAAGTACAAATCTAGAAGGTGGCACAAGGTTAGTGGTAGGACAACATGTGTTTGTAACTTAGGTGTATATGCCATTTATCTCGCACCTAGATCAAGGTCCAAATTAAAGTATGAAGAGGAATAGGGATAGGTGACAAGAAGAGAGAGAGAGAGAGAGAGAGAGAGAGAGAGAGAGAGAGAGAGAGAGAGAGGAGTGTGATAGATTGTGAGATGGAGTCTAGAGAAAAGCATTCTCATAAAGGAGAATAAGGTAATTGTTGTGATATGATGCATGTACACAATAGGATTTTTAGAAAATGAAGCATTGATCGTGTTATCAAGCTTCTACTATCGTTGATCTAAAAATGCGTCGGAGCACTCAACACACTTGGAATTGAGAAGGGTTTATTCAAAGCAAGAGATTTGAGACTCCTTTAGCTTCTACGGCCGGTCTGATCCGATCTTCAAACTGAGGTGTACCAATCAATTTGACCCAGTAATTGATAAGGAGATGCAAATGGCAAGTACCAAAAGTGGAACGCCGGTTTTGATCCCAGACAGTTCCTATGTACGACCAAAAAGCAAAGCGTTAAGGCTATCAACTAAATAGTCGATATCCACAGGTAACAAGTATACCTGATTTTGGCTGATGATGATTTGTTGTGAGAGGAAATACTATTTCATGCCTAAAAATAAGCGCTGATAAGCTAAAGCGAACCGTTTTGATCACAATTTAGCCGGCATGAAACATATATAGATATGACATGCGAAGACAATAATCCATATTAATGCTAATGAATTTATTAAGCTTACTAAATTAGCCTTAATGTTACTACCAGTGGGGTTCATCCAGATCGTATGCAGCCATAATAGCAACAATATATCACACAAGCAAGCTCAACAAATCAATTAATGCTTAAAAACAAATACATGCACACAACGTCACATATAAAACAGCCTCATTGGCTATTTAGCCGACGGGAACCATGACGCAGGAACAAGGTCCTTGAACAATAACAGATTGATCTACTCGTTAATTCAGACCATATTCACGTTACAGTTAGTGGGAATCGCATGGGATGGCAGCCTTAACAATAGCATAAGATTAGATCTATATTAACCAAAGAATGACTCAAAATTGCACAAGTTCTTGAACCCACATCATGAACGATCAAGATTAGAAGGAGTTAGCTGATACAGGCTAGGGAAACAATCATCATGATGAAGTATCAAAGTACAAAACATAAGAGACCATTGACCTCGATAAAATTTTGCTGGCAAACCTACTAATCTCGATCGGACAGATTGATGTTACTGAAAAAAATAATATAAAATAAAGTATGCCAGCAAGATCGGTAACTTAATTAATTTATCCTAAGCGTCACCTTAAGATAGAGCCGATAACTTGATATATATTGTAACTCGTACAAGGTCGGGCCGGACATAATGCAGCAATACAAGAAATGATAACTAGCTTATACCAAGATCGTATGAGGTCGGACTAAATCCAGTGCAGTCTTACAAACAAGATATAAACTGTGATGGTACTTACAAGCAAACCAGAGGTCGGTCAAATATATATGCTGCCCTGCCTGTCTAAAGCAACTCGGCAGAATCTTCTCTACTCCTACTCGTAAGGGTTTGGCTAGAGCTGAAAAGGTTGTTGTATTGATTGATTGGATGTCCCTTTACAAATGCCGGGGTATAATATTTATACCAATGGTTTCAACCTGAGTCCTAACCGAATACATTTACAGAATGAGAAAAATGAAAGATATATGGATAATTTGGAATTCAATCTTTCCTTTCTGGTGAAGTCTGTCGTGTTCAACCTTCTATTCTGGTGCATACTCTTCTTTGATAATTGCTTCCTTTTCCTTCATCTCCAAGTTGACTTAGTCGATTCAGATGACAATAGTCGATCCAAACAAAACTTGTTGAATTCCGACCTCTCTCCTTCATGTATTTTCCACTAGATATCTCTTTACTAAATTTTGGTGTCAACAACTATACCCATTAAGAAGGTCACCCTAGTTTGAATAAATTGATCTTTACTTTACTTATTTGAAATGAAAGTAGCTAAGAAAACAAATGTATAAATGGAAATAGTAGGAAAACACCTAAACTTTATAGCCAAAAAATGGTTACAAAGCACCATGTCACCACACAAAGGAATGAGCACGACTCGCTAAGTAATTCGTGCAACATCTGAAGCATGCAAAGGTTATAGGTTTAAGTCAAACATAGGACAAGTTAAAATTTAAAGCACACATAATTAAGGTTCAACATGGTGGAGAGCATTTTGTGGCGGCCTGCATTTAGAGGGGTGACGAGATGTCGTGTGTCACAACTCGTGATTGCTGTCTATGGAGTACTGTAGTGGGGAATTCAGGTGGGGCAGTAAAGCTTGTAGGTATCACGGCATGTGCATTTTTGCTTGAGTTAGCTAAAGGATTTAGTTGGTTTATTTTGGCAAAGAAAATAACTTTTGCCACACAATTTTAATTTCTTAAACAGTTAGAAATATTAAAGTTTGTTATTATTTGCATTAGTATTTTTGTTTTCCAAAATGCAAGAAAACAACATAAATAAGCGCTCTGGTAAATAATATCGTCCATTACCACTTTCATCCCTCAAATAAGTAACTATTACAGGACACGTGTATTTATTTGCAAACCAGTTATCTAAGCAAACATTCTAGTAGGACAAATGGACAATCCCTATATATATCCATGAATACTATGGAAGGATATACCCCTTGATGAGTAACAAAGATCTGTGGTATTTTGTTTATGGAGTATGAAACTATTCTGCAGTTTGCCGGAAGTTATCTTTCATGTTTGGAGAGAGATGTGGGATATAATTGTATCCATTTGCTTGTATAGATTTGAAAGCGCATTAGACAATCAACAATGTGGTAAGTGTAGGTTCCCTATTTTAATATGGAGAAGTTCGTAGCTCAAGAATATATCAATGTCTCTATGTGATTAAGAAATTTCTCTTTCTACTTGAAAAATATATATAACTAAAAACATAGTAATGTATGAGAAACATGAGCAGCAACACAATTCTATGAGGTTGGACCCACTAGTACATAGAATAATTGCACTAATGGTAGAAATGAATCATTAGTGGTGGTAGTTTCATCCATCAATGTGAAAGGCCAATAGAAATGATGCATTTCCACTAACAACTATGCTAATAGGGGCATTTGTAGTAGGGTTGTGTTGTATTAATCACCTATGTAAAGCATTTTCTACCCAAGACATCTATGTTTTGACCATGCTATGATTGTGAGAATGAAAAGCAATACTCAAGTTTATTGCAAGTCCATGCCCACCTGATCCTCTGATGGTTCATGCTGATCTAGGAAAAAGCATAGTGGAGAAGGTGTTGTTTGAGATTTGCAAGCTGGTTGCATGGATCAAGGATTCTCTGGTAGTCATATTGGTTAGGATGTCAAGGAAGGATACTGTGGAAAATTTTCAAGTTAGGATGACAAGAAAAGATCATTTTTAGCAAGTCAAGATCTCAATGTTGATAACCTAGTGTCGACGGAATATCGTCCATAATCTACCAAGGGGTATGCCCAAAGTAGTAGATTGATCGGTGAAGGTGCATCTGAGGCGAACAAGCGTAACGTAGGAAGCATGGGACACAAGATTTATACAGGTTCAGGCCGCCACGAGGCATAATACCCTACGTCCTGTGTTTTGGTGGATTGTATTGCTATGAGTTGATGTGTTTGGATCTGATCTAGATGTTGGATCCCTATCCCTCCTTATATATTCTGAAGGGACAAGGTTACAAGTAAACTAGCAGAGTTGGTACAATAACCGTGCGGTGCAGCCTTGCGCCGCACGTTTTTTCTTCTGGGCCAGGCTAGTTTTGATGGTGCGGCCCATGTAGTACCATGCGGGTATATGGGTCTATACCCCCACAGCTAGTCGTCGAGCACCTTGAATTCATCAGGAGGTGCAGATCTTCAGAGTTGCTTGATCAGACGGATGTAAGGAGCTCAGAAAAAAATTTAAAAAAGAGCTTCTCTTTGGTGAAGTGTATCCACTTTTGGTTCGCCAGAACCAATTCCTTCACCGTTAGGTGAAGTGTATTCACTTAGTCCCGAGCCTGATAATAGGTGACGTATGCACGTGGTGTCAGGGGTCAAAGTCTTTATTCTTGCTGATCATGTGAAGTGTCTACGAATTCCCCGAACACAGCAAGTGATCGAGAAAAAAATCTTCCGAGCAGCCGAGGCAACGACGAAGTCCCCGAGCACAGCAAGTGATCGGGAAAAAAAATCTTCCGAGCAGCCGAGACGAAGACGAAGTCCCCGAGCACAGCAAGTGATCGGAAAAAAATCTTTCGAGCAGCCGAGACGGCGTCGAAGTCCCCGAGCACAGCAAGTGATCGGGGAAAATCTTCCAAGCAGGCCATCGACGACGAAGTCCCTGAGCACTGCAAGTGATCGGGAATCTTCCGAGCAGGCATGACGACGAAGCCCTAAGCATAGCAAGTGATCGGGAAAAAAAATCTTCCGAGCAGACGATCGACGACGAAGTCTCCGAGCACAGCAAGTGATCGGGAAAAAAATCTTCCGAGCAAGCGATCGACGACGAAGTCCCCGAGCATAGCAAGTGATCGGGAAAAAATCTTCCGAGTAGGCGATCGACGACGAAGTCCTCGACCACAGCAAGTGCGCGGGAAAGTATTTCGAGCAGTCGAAGCAATGATGAAGTTCCCGAGCACAACGTGGTGTTCAGGACAATCTTCCGAGCAGACGAGGCGCATATCAAGACCCCCGATGTGCTGCCCAAGATTAGCACCATGATCCGAACAGCATGGAGTGTCTTGATAGCTCGGCGACGAATCCCCAGTGTGGTCGGAGACAAAATCCGAGCAGCGAGAGAATGGCGAGGAGCGGCGACGAGTCCCCAGCGTGGTCGGAGGCGTTGTCTGAGCAGCACGAGGACAGAGAGAAGCGGCGACGAGTCCGGCGACGAGTCCCCAGCGTGGTCGAAAACGGTGTCCAAGCAGCGCGAGGACGACGAGGAGCGACGAGAGCTCGGCGGCAAGTTCCTGCAAAATAAATATGTACAGTGGGTAGTACATGATGTAAGTTTTGGAGTGGATCCCAATATTGTAGAACTAATGATAAGATTGTCCTTTTTTTGCTCTTGTTAGGTCACGTAATTTCTCCTGATAGTTGGCCTGTTATGTTTAATCACCTTACCCGGCGTATGGTTCAGAGGTTTTTTAACATGACCATATGAGTCTTACGGGGCGTAGACATGTTTCACGGATTAAGGCGTGTGCTACCAAGATACGTTAAGAAACTCTTAATACAAGAAAACGGAGAGATACTTGGTATCTCGTCGGTGGAGAAAATCTTTTGAGTACCCGAGCATGGTTGGGGCCTATGGAGAAATCGTCGGCGAGTGCCCGAACGTGGTCGGGGCTTATGGAGAAGTCGGCGGCGAAGAATCATGGAAATAATTTCCGGAGATATATGGTGGTCCAAGAATATGTAGGAAAATATTAAAAATATCACTTAGCTTGATTGACGTCGAGCGGAGTGGTCGGCGTGTCGAGTAGTCGCTTGATGCGGCTCGCGTGATGGCTCGCTTAGCGGCTCAGCGAGTCCGGTTCGGTGATATCGTCGATAGTCTACCGAGAGGTATGCCCAAAGTAGTAGATTGATCGGTGAAGGTGCGCCTGAGGCGAACAAGCATAACGCAGGAAGCGTGGGACACAAGATTTATACAGGTTCAGGCCACCGCGAGGCGTAATACCCTACGTCCTATGTTTTGGTGGATTGTATTGCTATGAGTTGATATGTTTGGATCTGATATAGATGTTGGATCCCTGCCCCTTCCTATATAGTCTGAACAAGTTGGTACAATAATCGTGCGGTGCAGCCTTGTGCCGCACGTTTTTGTCTTTTGGGCCGGCTCAGCTTTGATGGTACGGCCCATGTAGTGCCATGTGGGTATATGGGTCTATACCCCCACACCTAGTAGCTAATATTGGTGCCAATATCTATTTGTATATGACTGAAAAATATGGAGATATGTGGTGCATGATGCCTTGATGTTTACCCTAGGAGTTGAATAGATTGGTGGTAGATGTGAGCCCACTCTATTTGAGCTGCAAGGAGAAGTATACGAAGTTCTTTGCTTCTCTCAAGCTAATCCCGTTGAAGAAACACATAATTGGACTAAGTGGAGATATTATGATTTTTTACTATCTACTATCCTCCTATTATTTTCAGTTACTCATTCAGGAATTCACAAGAAGCTGCTTTCACGACTGCCAATATAGAGAACTCTCAAGCAAGAGATTTGACATCACTCATGCAACTGCAAGACAAAGAGTCAATCAAAGAACCAGAGAAACTGAAATCAAACTTTCCATGAATATACTACACTTTCTGAGATACATGCTTCTAAAGAGGAATGTGATACTCAGAATGACATATTTGGCTAAGCTAATTATTATTTGCCCTATGGGATTTGATCATAAGATCAAAACCATAGAATTATGGGGCCAGATTCTCCAGATTAGTCGCCATCACCACTAGAAGAAAGGGCACCCTCTTCTTGGGCGCCAGGCCGAATCCGTGAAGTCGGAAACAAATTTCTCCGAGAATAGGTGTATCTGAAACCAATTGTCACAAATTAGAGAACATTGAGACGGAAATGGGGAATTCGGGGTAGAAATAGCAAGAATAGGGGGCAAGAATAACAGCACGAACAAAGCTAGACGAAGGAGGATCTAGGAATTAAGTTTTGGATTCAGCTATGAGATCACAGTCTTCTGCTCCGACAACAGCTCTTATAAAGCTGATACTCCTCCGATACGAGCTATCCTGGGCTGAGCCCCTACTCCTAACAGGCCAAGCCCAGACTCGCACGGCCCAAATAACACCTGATGTAAACTAGCCCGGCTTCATCTTGTTCGTGACAGGAGTCTCTCCCGGGATCCGACGTCCTGATTGATGTACAATGTACGCGTCCCTAAAGCTTGAAAAGGAACAAGTAAGTGCAGTTGATCTTGTGAATTATAGTGATGAATTTGTGATCCTGTCCTTGCCGTCCTGTTGGGTTGATTGCTCATCACTGGACTTAAAACGTGTACGTACAAAGCTCACGCGACACACATGAAGTAAACTTCCGCAGTGTACGTAAAACTAACAGCAGATGCATTGGAGGGTCTACGACATAATAAGAGCAAGTATACTAACATGACATGAACGGGCTGTGCGATTTGCTAAATCAGATTTATGCTGAAGAGACGGAGGAGGAAGAATATCACATCTGAACAAAAGCTGCAAATTAAGTTGCATACTTGCATCCAGCTGAGGCATAAACTAGAAAAAAATCGTCAGAGTATAGGGTATTCCATGTTTTAATAGCCTCATTACTGAGCTATATATTACATTGATTGTTGGAGATATAGCTTAAGCTAGCAAACAGCTAGTAGCAATGAACTAATCAGACAAATTTATAACCATGCCCTGAGCCCCTGACGCAGCGGGGAAGCAGGGATCGGACTGGAGCTGGCAGAAACAGCAGCAGCATCCGAGGGAGCGCGTGATGTACTGTCGCTGGGACAGGACGATGGTAATGGCAGACTGCAGCATGACGATCACTAATTAAACTTTTGCGAAAACAAACGGTTACATCGCTGACCACAACACCTTACAGCAGTACACAGCACACAAAGGCACTATATACTCTTTGCTGACAAATTAATCGTCAATTATTTTAGTTCCTGAACGCCGATCGAAACCGACGGTGGCGCTGTGCAGACGAGGCAGGCAAGGTAGAAGAAGACGGCGGAGTCAACGGCGCCGCAGTCATCGGTGGCGAGGTAGCCGCGCTTGAACCGGCCGAGGTCGGCCTTGGCCCGGCTGCACCGCAGCATCCGCGCCTTGATCGCCGTCATCGCGCCGGGCCGCCTCCGCGGCTTCTCCTTCCTCGCCGTCGTCTTCTCCATGGCCTGCCGCTCGCCCGGAGCGGCCGAGTCATGCCTGACGACGGCGTCGACGACCCGCTGCACCATGGACGACGAGAGTGGACGATGGATCCCTTCCTCGCTGTGGGGGTAATGGCGCTGACTGGACGTGGAGTTGTGGTTACCGGGCTGGATGGGCTCCGAGACTATGATGGACGACGTCTTTTTATATAGCACGAGTGCACGACAACGCAGCCTCGACTATCTATTTTTTATATCTATATCTTTATATATTTTATATATTTATATCTATACATCTCCACCTCTACTATATCTATATCTGTACATGGCTAATATTAAAAAGCAAAGTGAAAGAGTGAAGAATTTCTTCTGTGTCTCTAAAATTGCTCTCACGCCATTTCGATCTACGGATTCATGATCCATGTTATGAGTTGAAACAATTTGTGTCTAGTGATAATCTGACATCTGATTCTAAGATGAATTGAGTTTCGTTATAAGGTACAGACATTTATTATTTAATAACAAAGAGCAGGATGAGTAAGGATATCAGGATCAGTGCTGGTACAGTATTAAATCTCCTGTTACGTTTGTCTCCAAATCTGAATTTTGATGGGACAATATAAGTACCTCGGTTTGAATTAACTAATGCTTTGACGATCCGATCTCTCAGTGCAAAGAATCAGGAATGGTCGGTGTGTTTGCTCTGGAGATTATAGAATGTAGATGACTTTGGAGCGGCTAACAAAATTGCAGGCGTCTCACTCCACCTGCACGTGCAATGCCATTAGATTATGCAGCAGATTCAGTAACACACCAGTTAATCACTCCCACCACGTTACGTGTCAGCATGGCATTGTTGCAGCGGCGGAGGCACGGCACGGTACCTGTCAACTAGCTGTGTGCCTTCCTGCCGCCCTGCACGTGATGGATACGTGCACGAGTGTCCAGTGCCATGAATCTACCTACAGATGATTGATGGATCTGGGGGAGGCACAGAAAGGAGAACGCATGCGTTCGCTTGTGGCTGTCGTATAGCAAAGCATGGGGTTCTGGAATCATGCATGCATGGAAGCAGCATGGGGAGCTGTTGGCGTATGTGGGACAACTGTGATCCCTGATCTGGTTAGTCTCCGGAACCATGTATATATGATTAATTATGAGTAAATTAAGCTATACCTCACTCAAGCAATTTAGAGGAAATCCGTAATTCGAATTTTGAGTCATCCGATTCTTTCCCATCTAATTGTGGCCGTTGTCCGATATGCGCGCCTATGTCTGCCCGCAATTTATGTGATTTGTTCCGTAAAATTGTTTTGAGGGATCAGATCAAACAGTTTACTTGTTGAGTACCTAATAGACATACTCATACTTAGAGGTTTGTGTGAGTTCAATGTCTGGGAGAATATTCAGCCCAATCAGCCAATTTGGTCCAATTCGTAGGCTCAACAAATCAAGTTCATCAACAAACTTATATATCGGAACAGTGTTACTTTCGCCCGGACGTCCAGACGGGGCCAACCGTCCGAACGCCCGCACCTGACCGCGCATCCACATAGCGAGCAAGCGCGCCCCCTAGCGCGTGGCCTCCAGCCCCGCGCTCACACGTGGTCGAGCACGCCCCCCCATCCCCCCTAACGCATCCCATCGAAGACATCGCCCTGTGCCCCTGGCCCCCGTGTCCCCAGGGGCGGATTTGGGCCCCAGGCTGCAGCCCGGGGCGCGGCCCAATAACAGTGAGAATAGGCCAGAAAGCGTAACAGGCCACTCCAACGCGAGAGAATAGACCTGGCCCTGGCCACAACCCTTCTCCGCTTCTCGGCTCCAACTTCCCAGGCTCGCGACACAGAGAAGTCGCGATCGCGCCGTCTCCCCCTGCGGCCTCGTCTCCTCGCCTCCTCCTCGCTGGCTGCGCAGCTGACCCCGACGACCGTTGCTGCCCTGCGCCCTCCCCTGCTCCTGCTCCCCTCTAGTCTGTCAGGCGGACTCAGCCAGCCAGGGAGCCAGGGACCCAGCGCCCTCCACTCTGCAGGTGGCAGCAGCGATAGGTGAGATTCAGTGGAACTCAGATCCCTACACCCTACTGCTAGTTACTATACTCCATTGAATCCCAACTCAGTGTTCTGAACTTTGATGCTTGGGGTTTCAAAGTTCTATTGGCATGGACTTCAAATCACAACGCAGTGTTCTAAACCTTGGATGGAGAACAATGCCAGATTGCCATTGATTTTTGAGCCTCTTATGCCTCCTAACAAACAAAGATTAATTTAGGTAAAAGGAAGCTGGCTCAATGTAGTGATCTGGATAGGAGATTGCGTTGAGTTTTACGCTATGTGCTTGTTCTATGCTAACTGATGGCAACTTCACATTTGCCATGCATTTTATTTTCTGGAGTTGACACTATGTTGGACCAAAGCCCTGTAAAATAACCGGCTTAATTTTGCATTCTGTTTAAAACAAACCGATGTGGTACCCAATTAGAGGGCTACAAAAAATTTGGTTAGACGCTTCAATTAGAATTTGAGACTTATTGTACGGCTAGTAAAATTTTGAGCCTTATGTTAATTGGCCCGGGGCACAGTTTCATTCTGGATCCACCACTGCGTGTCCCAGTCCCCACGGCCTAAGCTTGCCCTGTAGGCTGTAGCCCATCACACCTATCTTCGCACCGCGCCCTAGCGGCCCCCCACCGCCCCAGCGCGGCAACGCCCCCGTTCGCTAGCACCCCAATGATATGATGCGTGCACGAGTGTCCGGTGCCATGAATCTACCTACAGATGCTGGATTATGGATATGGGGGAGTCACAGAATGGAGAACGCATACGTACGCTTTTGTGCTTGTCGTATAACAAAGCATGGGTGCTTAGTTAGTCTTGGGAACCATGCATATATGCACGATTAATTATTGGTTATTCTGTGTACGTGAAGTATGCTGTCGACGATTTGATTTGTCCATTTATTACTGCATCATGTGACCATATGTGCGTTTCATACGTACGTGTGTATAGTACTTAACAAGGCTTGGACTTAAACCTCACTTGCATCGCCTCGCCGATTTTAATTGATTTGTGGGAAAGCTTGCACATGTCCACCTCAACCTATAGATGTGCAAGTCGATATCATCTGGAAGTTCAATATGCCTGGGAGAATATTCAACCCAATCAGCTAATTTGGCCCAATTCGTAGGCTCAAACAAACTGAATTCGATAAACTGTATATATGGATTAGGGAGCGTGCCCGTGTGTTGCTACGGGACAACATTTATATTAAAAATGCACAAATTGCAAATTTCGAAATAAGAGATTTGTTGAAAATGTCTGCAAAATAGCATGTCACAGAAAGGAGAAACATACTTTTCTTTTTAAAATTATAATGCACAGATGCAAGAACCCTGTTTAAAAGAAAGTATCAAATACATTTGTACAATAAGTTAGACATCACTTCTTACACATGAACGACGTGCACAACTCATTTCATATTCTAAGAGTATCGGACTTATGTTAATCTGGTTAAAAAACATGTAGAACAGAACCAACGTGCATCAAAAGCAAGACAGATCACGCTTATCCTAAATTTGAATAATGGCAACGACGGCAAGTCATACTGCAAGCAACATCTTGTATCATCCGTCATGCATCTCACTCTCCTGGCTTAGTTCCTTTTGTTTGAAAATTATGCCCAAACAAAATGGTAGTTAGATATAGAAACTAATAAAAATGCGAGTTATCTCAATGATTAAATGCATATTTTTTTGCTATGAACTTAACTGTGCCACAAAATTTAGTTCTCCATTGTGATGAAAAAGCAGACATTGATGAGCACTTGACAATATACTACTAATACTGAAGGATAAATTGAGTGCTTGCTTTCACCTTTGTAAGAGTACAGTAAGCTCTACCGTATCACGACATCAATTTGGTTGTGACTTAAATCTCTGCCACACCAATCACTTAAATAGGGTAAACACTTAACTCCAAGTCTCCAAGGGTGACAAACATTCAAAATAAGAAACAGAGCAATGGCAATCACACAGAAGATAGCCAGCCAACAACATGCAAAACCATCCTGAGGAAGATGCAACCACCAATGATTAAAATCGCAACAGTTTTAAGTTTGAGTGTGCAAGCACTCATAATGGCAAAAGGTCAAATTTTCTGACAGAAATTTAGAGGTTCACCTATTGCATGTAATAGTGAGATTCCATGAGAGCATATAACTATGAAGTTGACACCAGTTTGTCTTAGCAACCTTCTATTTTCGGTGAAACAGTTCGAAGGGAGAGTCTGCTGACTGAACTTAAGTGAGGAACTGAGGATATCTCAACTGGTCGATAATCACCAGTATCGGTTCGACATAATCCCTAATGACCATCGTTGCTGCCTATAATTAGATGCAACTATGAATCAGGATAAATTGGCAGCAAAATGTTGGATCAAAACATCAAAATGGTAAGACCTGTATGTTTTTTTAAAAAAATGGGAGTAACTTCATTCTAAATTGTTTGCCCCCATAATTAAGTTTTCTGACAGAACCGAAGTGATCATCTTACCTCTTCCACAAAGGGCCAAACCTTGCTCGATTGTTTGTTGAGCCATTTGACCTGAAATGAAAAACCAAAAATATGTATAAGGAATCAAGGGTACATAGCTATAGGAGTGACAACTATATCATATGGAACAGTAGATGTTTCATTTTCCGGGTTTTGTTTATTGAGAAGTTCTGAAGTAGTAAGTAAATATATGGCTTGCAAAAGGTTTTTATCTATGCGAAGCTCTGTCTAGCGGCGACAACAGTAAAAAATTCAGATAACTTCTAGGTAGTCAATATCATGGGACAAGAAATAGTCACATACGCACATCAATTGGCTTATCGTGCTAATCACTGGCAGAAAAGCTTTGCCAATGACCAATCATCAAATAATAGCAGGCTAATTTGTATTTTGTACTCAGGCTCAGTAGCTCACCGTCAGCAGTAGCCATGTTCTTGCTTCTTCTCGTGGAGCCGTGGCGATGCAGCAGCGCAGCTTGTTCGCCATCCCCATGGAGCACAGCAGTAGCAGTCCAGCGGCAGAGCCGCTCGCCCGCAGCAGCAGCAGCCGCCAGAGCTTCGCCTCACGCTCTCCTGCAGCTGCTGCGCGCTCGCCCGTAGCTGCCGCCGGCCAACCGTGTGCTCGCCCTCCGCCACGCGCTCGTCCGCAGCCACTGAGCATCGCCGCGGGCTCGCCCTCAGCGGCCGCGCGCTCGCCCGAAGCCACTGCATGCCGCTGTGCACTCGCCCGCAGCCGCCACGCGCCGACGTGCGCTCGCCCACAGCCGCCGCCCTGCCTCGCGCTCGCAGTCCGGCCGTCGAGAAGCCTACGCGGCCGAAGGCGCCCGCAGTCCCGCAAAGCCGCTGGTGCGCGTCGGTCTTGGATGGGGCGGTTGCCATCATCGTCAATCTCCCCACCGTGGTCGAGGCGGAAGATCACAGACGCCGCTACCACCTCTTCGGTGCCCGATCCGCTCACCGCTCAAAGATCCGGTGGAGATGGGTAGGAGAAGTGGCTAGGTCGTCATCATCCATGGGCAGCGACTGGCCTAGGAGCTAGGGTTTGCCCGATGTTGGATGGGCTTCCTTTTTTGTCCGGGCAGAGCCCTTACGCGCACGGGGGGTGGTGGCGGTGGCTGCAGCGTTGGCATCGGAGGGGTGAAGGTGGCGGCGACGGCGACGGCGGCGGCGGACTCCGTCGGGAGGCGGGCGGAGCTTCTAATTTTTTTTTTCTTCTTGGAGCTTCGAGCGGGGAGGCGGGTGGAGAAGAGGGTGCGGGTCCACATGTCAGCGCCAAAAAAAAATCGCACGGTGAAATGGTTCGCACGACGGAGACAGATGGAAAACGAAATGGATTGTCGCACCAAAGTTTTTGTCTCCTCTTTAGTCTTATTAGTTGTAGAAAACGTGGGCACCCTTGAACCACAAGTTATTTGCCTCGCCATCAATCCAAAATGGCTTATGGACGGCACATCGGTTTCAGTCTCGTGGGATGACCAAACCAAGACATTACCGTTTATGTCAAAAGGATTAGCGAATCCATGATCCACCTCTTTTGTAATGTTTACCGAAACACCTCTTTTTGTAATGTTCACCGAAACACTAAAGCCTTGTTTAGGTTGTCGAATTTACCTCAATCCACATGTATTAACTAGGTGGATTGGAGGTGGAATTTAATTTAACATTCTTTTTGGATCTAGAGCAGGTAACGGAAACGAAAATGATTTTAGGCTCATGCTCACGGTATTGGTTACCGGCCGCAAACACAAATGAACTAATTTCTATTACATTTATGTTACTGTAGATGTTACCAAACAAAGTCTAAGTTCTACTCCAACTCGCTCTAACACATGTAAATTAATGCGAACGCAACTACATCTAAACAAGACCTAGTCAAGCACCTATTGTTCAGCGTTTATTTGATTTATACACGACCGTACACGATCTATTATATATTAAATAAACACGATTGCTCACGAAGTAATGTTACGTTTAATGAGGTGATATTTTTTGAGGAAACTATATGGGATGATATTTGATCATGGACTAATAGAAATGGCATATATATCTGATCTCTCCACGCACATAGCGGTGGCATTCGATATCTCATAGTGGCGCATGGTCGTGGTTTCGAAACTTAGGGATGCCATTAAAGCCGGTGAGATCTCCTACTGCTCGTTTCCTATGAGCTATGGAAAAAGCAACGGAAAGGATTGGACCCGGGCGTCCGGCACGTCCAGACGCACGCGGGCGCGTGGCTCCCTCCACCCCACGCGCGTACCGCTCGGGGCCGCTCCCGCTCCCCGCGCCCGTCCCGGGGTGGATGCGACGCGCGAGCACGTGCTGCCGTGGCGGCGTCCCCCTGCCCATGCCCCGTTCCCTTTTTTTTCTTTTTTTTGTTTTTTCTTTATTTTTTATTTCTTTTTCCTTTTTCCTTTTTATTTTCTTTTTTCTTTTTAAATTTTCGTTCTTATTTTTTGTTTCCTTTTTATTTTTTCTTTATTTTTTTAATATTTTAATATTTGTATATTCGTATCTATATATATATATATATATATATATATATATATATATATATATATATATATATATATATATTGTAAGTGTTAATTAAAATGTTTCATCTATTTTGAATTGATGTTTTAATTGTATGTTTCTAATGTTTCACTTTTGTTTTCGAAATCAATGTTTGCAACCGTTTAATTCGCATGTTGTATATGTTTTCACATGTATCGTTGAAACTGTTTTATCTGAATGTTGTATATGTTTGTAAATGGTTTTCAAGTGTTTTCAGCTATTTTTTCGAAATGTTTCATATGCATGTTTTGAATGTTTCAGTAGTTTTTTACGTATGTTGCAAGTGTTGTATCTGGATGTTTCAAAATTAGATCTGATGTTGCAGTTAGTGTTTCGTATGCATGTTTTGTGTCCATCGGCCGGATTGGGAGGCTCGCCACCGGCGACGGTCGTCCTCCACCCTAGCTGACGCGACCTCGCATTTTCCCAGCACCTGTCTTCGTCCCTATGCCTGTGTGCTCATCTTCCTTGCCTCCTTATATGCTTCATAACAGCCATTCTCCTTCCTCGGCAGCTTTGGCACCCGATCTGCTACAATCGGCGTAACCTTCCACCAACGGTCATTTACCTCCTCTATTACCGACCGGGTACCGACTAACAGGATCGACCGTTGCCTTCCTCTGCTATGCGTCGTCTGGAAGGAGTGAAAAATACAAGTTGCAAAAGTACATATCCAGTATTTCAATAGTTTCAAAACTATATTGCAGATATTTCATATAGATGTTACAAAAATATATTAGACTGTTGTATATGTTGCAAAAAGAAATTATTAAAATATATCTATATGGGGTCTTGTTTTAAAAAGTTTATTGTAAGGAATATAATAGTGCAATCGGTTTTTAATTAGGATCTTTGTTTAGAAGTTATAGCTTTTTAATATAAAAAAATCATCACGTACTCTATTAGATGATACGCTGACGGCAGCATGCATGGGGTGCGCAACAGCCTTGCGGGTGGTCGCTTGGGCCCGATACACGTGCGCGTCCGGACCGGTGACGGCGCCGGACGTCGTTCGCTCGTTATGCCCAAAAAGCAAAATAAGTATTTTTGCCTATGCCGCTACGCGGAGAGAGACGCCTGGCAGGTCCGGCCCAACTTGAGAAGAGGACTCGGGAGGCCAACTGGGCCAAAACGCCCAAACCCAAGAGGTGAGGTCGTGCCAGCTTCAAAAGAAAAGCACAAGGGCTAGAAATAGACTGAGGGGGCCAAAAAATAATTACTGCTCAAGAGGCTACGGGATTTCCTTTCTACATAAACCTGAAAGTGCTTAAGTAAAAAGTTTTTCCTTTTTTCATTTGCTAGAAAAGTTTAGAAAAACACTAAAGACGACAGCTATACAAAGAAAAAAAATCAAACAAGATAAAATAAACATATTACAGAGTAAGAAATGCAACTTCATTAATGGAATCAATATGTTTGGCCTATGATTTATTTTGTCATTGAGTTAGAAAATTGAGTTCTTTTCCCCTATCTAACATCATCTACTCATGCATCCCAAATTATAAGTTATTCTAATTTTTTTTGGGAGAGTCAAAACATCTCAAGTTTAATCAAGTTTATATAATAAAATATTACGATTCTAAGTAAGTACAGTTATATTATTCATTAATTATATTTTCAAAGTGTATCTATTTGATGTCAAAAATATTTGTAATTCTCTTTATAACTTTGGTCAAACTTGAGATGCTTTGACTTTCTTCAAGAAATTTAGAATGGCTTAGAATTTGGAATCAATGGAGTATTTGATTAAACAAAGAAATTAACTGCAGAACTATATGTAGAGCATTGCAAATAGGATTTTCCACAACCAAAGATATATTTTGACTGTTCACACATTACCTATGAGATTTGAAATAATGTATTGTAGGTTGTTGGCATATAATACATGTGCGATATTTTGTGGTATATTTCCATTTATTACCATAATATTTGTGATATGTTCCATTCTACACACGATTAATATAAAATATCCCCTAAATTTAGAATTTTATACTATTGCATAAAGACTTTTACAAGGTGTTTCGAAAATAGGCTACGAGGTGGTTGGACCGGTTGCCCGCCTCGGTTATTTGTGGCAGGGCAGTCAGCCCAACAACCGATCTCAGTTAATCATTACCGGACGCAGGCGATGTTAAGAGCCCGCCTCGATTAATACCAACTAGCTGAGGTGGTTTTCCTAACACAACCGTCTCGGTTAATCGATATCAGGCTCTTTATACTGCCCACCATATATACATTTTCGGAGGTGAACATACTATAAGGCCCGCCTCCAAAAATAGAGGGCCCAGCTAAGAGTCCTATCCAATCTTCCTACATCTGGTTTATATATATACAGGGATTAGGGTTTCACCTGTTCGGTCGTCTCCCTCACTTCTCCCTCCCTCCACCTCATGCCGAGCACTCCATCTTTCTCCCTCACCCACAGCCGCGCACCACCACTGGTCTCTCGGCTCTCTCCCTCACCGGTGGGTGGCGGCTGCTCTTGCAGCTCTCTCTCTCTCTCTCTCTCTCTCTCTCTCTCTCTCTCTCTCTCTCTCCTCCTCCTCCTCCTCCTCCTCCTCCTCCCACATCCCATCCCTTAGTGGCTCCCTCTATCACCATCGCTCTCTCCCCCATACTACCTCTCGCACACCACCGCTCTCTCCCTCACCGGCAATCAGCGAGTGGGATCCATGGCGGAGTGTTGCGTGGGATCCCTGGCAGAGCTATGCATGGGATCGTTGGCGGAAAGGCGCGCGGTATCCCCAGCAGAGGTGCAATGCTTGGGACCGGAGAGGAGCGGCGTGATGGATCCCCAGCGTTGGCACGACGCCCGCGCCGAACTGGGCGCCGTGACCGTGAGGTGGGATACCGACGGTTGGAGGCCGGATCCAGCCACAAGAAGGCAGCATGCGGCCTCCTTCCTCGCCTATGGACTCCACCGCCAAATCAGGCGGTGGCGCATGATCTACTCCCGCGACAGTGACCTCCTCCACTAGATCCGGGCAGCACATAGTGGGAGAGGGTACATCCGGCGGTAGCGCGCGGCTCCTCCCTTGCCAACGCTCCTAGTGGCTTCAGAATGTGCTTGCCGGTGGGCCTAATGGATTTCCGAGGCGAGCGTTCTAAGTCGCCCATCTCGGTTAACACATTAACCCAAGCGGGGAAACCAACCGCTGCGGTAGGTCTAGATTAACCGTGACCTGTTGAATGAAACAGTTAATTGGTTTGACCACCTCGGATAAGTTTTTTTTCAGTAGTTTTATTCCCCTAAACATTTGGAATATTCTTCTTCTTTTCTCTTATGTAGATAGAACATTTCTTCTAAACCGAGAATATTATTGTCTTGAATGGAGTATGCCTTTTGAACGTTTCTAGTTGACATATAGGAATGAAGTTGTCGCCTCGCGCGTCGTTCATAATCTATCGCTGTCTAGGCTAGAGCCTGGAAAGGATTAAGGATGCAAGTAGCTGAACAAGACGGATCACATATGCCTCATTCGTCGGTCATATACTCATATTCTATCGCTCTCTAGGTTGGCTTCCAGGATCTCTGACGTGCCGATTTGGTAATGCAGAAGTTCAGAGCAAGACGAAAGAGTAGCTTTGTTCTGTGTTCGTCACTCGGAGAAATCTTAGCAAATATGTACTATTTAAATTATTCTGCGTCGTACTTTTATTAATTGTCAAAATATCCGTGGAATTAGGTTGCGTAATACGGATCAACTATCCATACCTGTAATGGAACTAGTTGGATGTCGCCGTAATAGGTTATGCGGGCGAAGTTTTCGTCAGTTGGATTGATGATGATATGTCTGTTAGGAAAACAAATATAATCTCACCGCGTTAAGCTTTGGAGGAAGACGACTTGGTTTCTGGCATGATATTTATAGCTAGCTAGCTACCAACAAGCTATATATATTTTCTAGTGGCACTAGCTAGCGCAGTTGTGACCTAGCACCCGTTCCGTTGGGTTTAGGTTGGCTATATATATTTTCCCGGCAATGCTGTGCAAGCTCCGTGCCCCTCTACTGGAATTTCTAAAGGAAAAAAAAAAAAAAAGAGAGAGAGCTAGCGCGCCCATGTAAGCAATCCGTCGAAAGAACAAGCTAATTAAGGCTATATTTAGATGCTGGACGGTTAGAATTGTTGATACTGTAGCACGTGTGCTAACTTTTAAAATAAGTATCCAATCATTTGCTAATTAGACTTAAATAATTTGTCTCACGATTTACATGCAAACTGTATAATTAGTTTTTTATATATATTTAATATTTTATATATGTGTCTACATTTGATGTGATGTGATGTGATGAGAAAGTTCCAATATAAGACATACTAGTAGGTAGGTTGCTCACGACTATTCAACAAAATGGCAAACTCTACGTCGCCGAGTTCCGCTGCACCAGCTGAATTCCCTCGCGATGGCGCGGCAGAACAAGGGCAGCAGGCAGTGGAACTTCCTCGCAATATCGTTCATCATGACTGAAAAGTAGGGCTGATTTGGCTGATATCAAGTTGCGTGAGACTTGGATCAGTTACGTCATGGAACCAGTTAGATTTGAACGCCGTCATGGCTTACGTTTTTCATCAGAAAAGCAAACCAACCCTGCATATGTTCAGGCTTCAGAAAACAAATCTAACCTATACGCTTGAAGGAAGACTAGGTCTCTCTAGTGCTAAGCTAATAATCTTGTGCCACTAGCCCACTAGCCCAGCTGACCCAAAGCTCTGTTCGGTAGCACGGCCACATCTACAACCAATCCAATCTTGGGTGCTAGCCAAGCCAACCTTGCTGGCTGTATGCAATTATGCATCGAGCTGCAACCCATGTTGGCATGTTGCCATGCTGGGTTCTGACTTTTGAGGTTATATATAGAACGGGCATTGCTCTAAATACAATCGTACAATCGTGTGCCTTAAGCCCTGAGGACATTGATGCTACAGTGGCACGGTGTGTTGCAGGCGCTGTGTTGTGCGGCGTAGGTCAAGGTCCCAATCCCAACACAACCAAGCATTTATGGTGGTGTTTTTTTCTTACATTGTAAGTTAGGTTCATCTCATCGATGTTTTTTATCCTTCAAAGTTAGTATATTATTGCTTTGTTATACTGCTCAGTTTACCTTTTTTTTTCTTTTTTCATATTTTAATCAACAGCTGTCTGAATCGAAAACCTTCACCTAGCACGAACAAGACAGGTAGCCTCCCGACAACAAAATGGCAGAGTCTACTGCGTCGAGTTCCGCATCGGTTCGAACTGAAACCCATCTCAATGGAGCTAACCTTGAGGAGGTCGAGGCGGGAGCAGCACAACACCCACAAGAAGGAGCTGTACAGCCAGCTGCGCCAATTTACAGGCAAGCTTCTGTCTCCTATTCTTCTCTCCTTTTTCATGTGCTATGTATGTATCCCTTTGACAGGCGAATTTCACCTACACAAATGTTGGCGGAGTTGGTACCGTTCCTCTGCCGCTACCTTGACCACGGCCACGGCTGGCCCTAGCGCCAGGTACTGCAAGTTGTTGTACCTCACACCCCTCCTCCTCTCCTTCTTCCTCTATCGTCCCGGCAGGTGCACCTTAGGCACTTGGGCTCGGCGGCGGAGCTGGGCTGGGCGCATGGACACCTAGCGGCGGTCAGCGGGTGGATGAGCGTCACCGCGCCGGACGGTCAGCGGTGGCTGCACGGCGGCCGTTAGAGCCTCGCGCGGCGACCTGTGGCCTATGGGGTAGCGTGGGGGGCGGTAGCCGACTGCAGTGGCGGCGTGTGATGGCTGCGACTGGCGGCGGCAACCTGGAGCGTTCGATATCCATCGATGGGGATTGCGGGAATTGCGGCGCGGGTACTCGATGCAGGCGCATTTGAAAGAACTGGAGAGCCAAGTTGGGCCTTTATTGGGCTAAACTGAAGTACTAAACTAAGAAAAAAAAGGCACAGTAGGAGTCTTCTTCATCCGCTCGTTGCATGTTCATCTGCTCGTCCGTCATCACCATGGGGCAGCGCCGCAGCTTGATCAGCAGCTCGCGTCCTCGGGAACCAGCAGCTGTAGATAGGGAGGAAGAGGGGGTCCGAGGATCCGAGACTAGGCCACCGATAGCTGGGGCGGCCGCGCCCCACCCCACCCCTAGAGTAGCTATGTCTTTTGTTCCTTGGGTCCTAAAAGAATATCCATCACATTTTCTGAGAAGTCAAAAACTTTAACTTTAATTAAATATATACAAGAAAATTTTAATATTTATAGTGAATAATTAGAATCATTAGATAAATCTTTGAATATATATTATCATAGTAAATTTATTTAGAGATATAAGTGTTGCTAATATTTTTGATAAACCTAGTCAAATTTCAGAAAATTAGACTAGTATGCATCCTAGCTATAGTAACACTTATTACTCTATGACACAAGGGAGTACATGCTAAAGACCAAGTAGAGCCGTAGATACTACCTCAGAACAAAGGGTGCCACCTAGTCTACAAACTTTCTGAACAGATTTCTAGATCTTTAAATTTGTTTCATGGTATGCCGTATATATCCCTAAATTTATAAATGGTGCATCACAAGTTCATCTCTGGACTATTATGACCACTGCAGTGTACTACTTAAGGAGGTAGAAGTGTGCTTTCAAATTCCATAGATTCAGATGACACCTTCTTTGATAAGTTCAAGGACTGTGTATTTAACTCGTTTCTTTTTAATTACATAGTCCACTATTGTGATAATTAAATATACCTTGCGAAAATTGAACGTTAATTATTATCTCTCTCTCTCTCTCTCTCTCCTTTGACTACAGTCCAGTGAATGAGACGTCGCTGCACAGAGCAGTGTGGCGGCGTGCTCCACGTGCAGAGTTTCAACATTTATTTAGCCACCACGAAAGGTTTCTTGCGAATATCGACGGCATGCCTCCCCTGTATCTTGCTGTTCACTTGGGATACACCGACACTGTTGAGAATCTAATCGAAACCTTTGGTAAGCATCTGTCCTGTGATGGACCAAATGGACAAACTGTGCTACACATCGCAGCTCTTCGGAGTACAGGTAATATGCAAGTGTATAACAGATAATTGCAAGATTCCCGTGCTCCTTCTGCGCCCCTTTTTATAAAGCATGCATGGTTTATTTGACTGAGACGTGTTCTAAGGTCCCAGTTTGGTATAGGTCAGCTTCAATAGCGAAGCTGTTTTTTATAAAATAATATTATGTGCAACTCTATTTTAAAGAAAACTGTTTGGCAAAACAGTTTCACTAATAAAGCCATGTATGATTGATAGGGGAAAATGAGATAGAGAGTTGTGAGAAGCTAATATTTTCTCATCCTAACTTATTTCTTAGCGAGAGGGGGATAAAAACAGTCACCCATAAAGATGTTTTTAAGAAAAGTGTTGGACGAAACACAGCTCATGAAGCTATTGGTGAAGTTGTACCAAAAAAGGCCAAGCCTTATTAGTATATCTTATGTTAAGTTGTTTTTTCCTTCATGTAGTCCTAACCTAAAAACTATGAGATAATTTTCATACTTATTATCAGGTCATTTGGACACTAGACAAAGAAACCACATTCAAAACAGATAGTTTTTCAAAAATATATTTATGTCCAATTATTTGTCTTCTCACTCATGTTATCTGTTTATCACATCTCTTATTATATTGGTTCTAATGTAGACGTAATTTCATATGTCAAAAACCATTTTCGTCTCTCTACTATCTTCTTTAATAATAATGTAACATCATCATGTTATTATGTTGTCGTCCTAATTAATGACCATAAAAATAATCACAGTTTAACCAGGTTCTCTCTCGCTCTTCAGTGTCAATCAATTCTACTATATAATACCAAGCATTTATTCCTTCGAAGGTGCATTATTTTGGTATACACAGCAGTATTTATGACAGCTTATTATTTCGGTATAATTACTTAATTATGATTGTTTGTTATTATAGTATACTCCCTCCATATCCATAAAACTTGACGTTATGCTGTGATAAGCAGCATTTATTTTTCTACTGTAGTATGCTGTGATAATTAGTACTAATCGTAAGGACACTTGATGATGGCAGACCTTACCCAAAAGGTTCTAGGGTGGCGGGAGAAAGTTCCGGAGATTAGGAGCCGTCTGGAGATTAATAAACGTGATACAGATGAAAATACATGTCTTCACTATGCAGCATCAGTTGGAGTTAAGGGTGTAACAAGCCTTCTGGTTGCAGCAGATGCAAACATGAAGAACATGACAGACAAGAAAGGGATGTACCCCATACATATAGCTGCTTCCGTTGGCGCAATGGACGCAATACGCTCATTATTTTTCAGTGATGACAACTGCTCATCTGCCGATCTGCTTGATGATAACGGAGGGACATTTCTTCATGTCGCCGTTAAGAACAGCAAGACAAACGTAGTGAAGTTCGTATGCAGGGATAAGAGATTCAGGAAGAGTTTTTTAGAAAAGGAGAGATTATTCAGGGACTTTCTTAACACGAAGGACGTGTATGGGAATACTGCATTACATCTGGCAGTGCAAAATAGGGACGAGTCCAATTTCAGTCATCTTGTGGGGAACAGGTATGTGGAGCTCAACCATGTCAACAAGGATGGCTACACATCACTCGATCTAGCACGCAAGATAAAGACGCAAAGTTATTTTGCCTCTCTCCAGCTCCAGGTATATAGAATGCATGAAAATACATGTCTTCACTACCCAGTTTTTGTCTTAATTAATAAAAGGGCTTTGTTTGGATGCCCATGCAGATGTATCCACCTTAATCCACATGCCGTGTTGGAGTGTATTATGGTGGAAACCAAGTCGTTTCAACACTCTTGGATTGAGTTGAATACATGCGGTCTATTACTACTAGAAGATTAGGGAGGGGCCCTGACATTGTATTTCGACGTTCACTGTTTCTGCAGAACCCGACGGAATGGATGATCAGGGTATTGGCTCACTCCGGAGCTCAATTCAGTGCCCACAGGCGTGACTGGAGGCTCAAGACACCGGAGAATGCTCAAGAACAGCCGTCTCAGGTGACTAAGGGCAGCTCCAGGGCACCGCAAAGTGCTGAACAAGAGCGGCCTCCGGCGACTCAAAGCGTCGTCCCAGAAACAACGCAAAAGGAGCAAGCAGACTTAGATCGGTCGACAGATAGTGTTCTGGTTGCATCGGCGCTGATTGCGACGGTGACTTTCGCTGCAGCATTTACCGTGCCTGGGTCGTACAAACTGGATGGTAATCCCAAGGCAGGCACGCCTGCATTGGGCACAAGTTACGGTTTCAACTTTCAAGGTTTTCCTCGTCGCCGATGTGCTTGCCTTCTTCTGCTCCGTGGCGGCCACTTTCAGCCTCGCCGCGTACGGGACTCAGTGGAACGTGGATCCTCTTGTTCGTCGCAAGTACGCAGCAAGCGCCGTGTGGTTTTTCCACCTCGCTCTCAAGAGCGTCATCGTCGCTTTTGCTCTAGGAGTCAGCGTGGTGATGTGGGACATCTCTGTCGCCACCACCATCATCGTCGGCTTCGCCGCTTTGCTTTTGGTAATCTACGGAAATGAGGCACTTGCCCACGACCTCAGGGCTTATTGAGGTAATGCGGCGGAGGTTTGGCCTCTCACGTTGTCATCAATTACCAAAAAGGGGAGATTGAAAGGTCCTTAGTTTGGTTTTGATAATTAAGTGACAACTTAGGTGGACTAATATGTGTTTAAGTGTTGATTACACAGGTGATTAGTCTATAGGTACATGTGTGTGAGCATTTATGCCATGGAGATGGAAATGGCTTGGAGATGATGCTTAGCTCACACATATGGTATGAATGAACTAAACGCATGAGACATGACATGAAGTCATATGGCTTAGTGGAGAAGATCATGACATAACATGGCGTCGACGGACCGGTTGCAAGTGTGAAGGGCAAGCTAGTGGGCTTGGCGCCGATGGACCAACGCAATGGTGAAGAGCAAGTGAAGTCGAGGATCGATGAACCAAAAGCCACGTGATGATATGAAGTGGATCATATCATTGTTGAGGTGTTAGTGCATGTGTTGCACCGGCATCGATAGTGTCGGAGACGGTGATGAAGACGGTGATCGAAATGGAAAGCGCAAGACAAAGGTATAACCATAGGGCATTTTCATTTCATCGGTCTAAGATTGAGTAGAGAAGTGTTTGACCGGATTTAGGATAGATGGCCGTACTATCAAGAGGGGCAAACTTGTTTGTATATCGGTCATCCAGTGCCACTCGGAGTGATCTAATTTTGCATTACTAGGATCGAGTGGCGTGGCAAGAAAGAGTGAAAAACTCTTTGGAAAATGTTTGTGAAAATGCTAACTCACATGCACAAGGTTGTGAAACACTTTGGAGCTGGCACATTTGCAAAAGGGTGAAAGTTTCGAGCTCGCAGCGAGCTTGTTTAGGATCTTGGATGGATAAACTGCTTTTATCCTTTGAGTTTTGGATTAAGCAATCATATGGGTTGTGTAGCCCTCTGAATAAGCTTTCCAAAATGTCCAAGATCATCGGAATCGGAGTTCGGAGCTAAGACATATCGCCGTTTTAGCGAACGGGAGCAGGACGTCGGACCCTGCGAAACATTGGTCCGACGCTAGCGTCGGACGGTCCGACGGTATGGTCCGACGGTAGGGTCCGACGCTCCAAAAAACAGCATGTTTGAAGGGGCTAAAGGTCAGACATTGAAGGTATAGTCCGACGCCCACCCTGAGATGGTCCGACGCACCAGTCCGACGTTATTTAGCTCTCGGGAAACTTGTCTGTAGACCGTCGGACCCTAAGAATTGGTCCGACGCTCCACGGTCCGACGCTCCTAGAGAGCCGTTAGAGCACGGGAACGGTTGGATTCAAACGGCTAGTGACACGTGGCGCAAATTTAAGGCGTCGGACCATGTACAATAGTCCGATGGTTGTGCGTAGGACGGTCCGACGCTCGGTCCGACGACCGGTTTGAGTTGGTAACGGCTCCTTTCGCTTGAGGGCTATAAAACCAAGCACTTGGCGGCCTTTGGCAGTAAGCTGAGCACCCTTGGGCCTGTGTGGCTTGTGTAGGTGTGCTTGGAAGCCCTCCCACTCACTTGCTTGCTTAGTGCACATCCGATTAATTGATAGTGAGTAATCCTAGTGCGTTGCATTGTGAGATTGCATCGAGTGGCACTAGGTGTTCGTGTTGCAAGCCGGTGGTGCTTGTTACTCTTGGAGGTTCCCACCTCCTAGACGGCTTGGTGGCGTGAGGCTCCGTGAAGCAAGCAAGAAGATTATGTTTGGCTCCGGAGAATCTTTGTGAGGGGTTGGAGCTCACCCTGTGGGAGATCGCGAAGAGTATCGCTAGTAGAGCGAGACGTGAAGAGCGACAAGTGGTCCGGCCAAGTCAAGTGCTAGAGCTTGTGGTAAACACTCCACGTGGGAGAGTGTGACTTGCGGGTCACCACTAGCAAGAGGACCGGCGGCAACGTTGGAGCTTGTCTCAACGGAGGACGTAGCTTGTGGTGACAAATGAACCTCTGGGAAATAAATCACCGTGTCAACATCTTCCCATCCTTTGCGGTGGTTTGCTCCCTTCTACACAAGTTACTTATTTTGTGCATTACTTTACTTGTGTAGTTGTAGTTGCTCTTGTGAGACCGGTTAGATTGTGTAGCTTGCCACTCACCTTCTTACCTTGTGTAGCTTAGAAGTAGTTTCTTGTTTACAAACTAAACAAGTTGCGCTCCTTGATTAGGATTGTGTATCCTTGTCATTAAGCACGTAGTGAGCTTAGGTGCTTAGTGCATTTTTACTTGCTAGTTGGTAGGAGCTCCCCGGTGCTTAAAGTACTAGTGCTTAGGTTTGTGTGACCTTACGCTAGAACGGTTCAGGAAAGCTCAAGGTAGCCTTGCACCTTTACTTCTTGGTAGGATCTTTTGTAAGGTGCTTAGAGTCTTAGTTAGAGGGGTGAATTGTCGCTAGAACCGAATAGGTTTTATTTTCGCTGCGATTAATTTTTGTTCGGACTATTCACTCCCCTTCTAGTCCGCCTATTTCGACCCTACACCAGGGCTTTGACATGAGTTCTAATCAAATAAGATTACGAAAACGAGAAAATGAAAGATACTAGATAATTTGGACTTCAATCTTTCCTTTATGGTAAGTCTGACGCGTTTAGCCGATCTTAACAAAAATAGCCGATTTGGATCAAACAGTCGATTCCATGTTTTTTTCCTTCATGGATTTATAAATAAATATCCACCAAATTCCGGTGTCCAGAAACTCTTGTGTCCATTTCTAATATTCGTTTTCTTCATTTTATGTTCATTCTATTTCAAATGAGTATTTGAAGCCTTAAATTATTTCAAATAAAAAAGTTGTCAACTATAAAGTTTTACAACTTTTTGAGATCTAGAACTTTGCTTTTGGTGGTTTCTTCATCCGAGGTCATTTGAAAAATTTAAATTTCTAATGTTGCTTTTCTGCTAGTCCAAGCTAGAATTGCTAAACAGAAAAGAAAGTTTCTCCTCTAAGATTAGTCCCAGCGATAGATGCAGTTTTCTCCTTTTCCTTTGCTGTTAGTCGCTGTACTTTCGTTATGTTGCAATAGATCTGCTGTGCATTATTACCAATTGTTTAGTTAGTGGCACAGGACGCAGCAGGTCCTTGCCGTGCATTACACCGCCTCACCGAAGATCGGCAACGACAGCCTTTGTAAGGTCATTTTTGTCCGGTTGTTTTTCTTTCAGAGAGGCCAAAACCCTGCAACTACCATCTCCTCCACAAGATCCCGGCCTCTAGAATAGGGGCAGGCAGTGGCCAAGGCAGTGTCACATGACTCCCACTCATCGTACGCCTCATCTCACTCATGGTGGACGCAGGAGGATACCGTATAGCCTCGATGTTTTAACATATAGAACCAATAGCTAGACCAATCCTTATCCCACTTATTACGCTAGGCAAAGGAAATATATTGCTTATCCCCCTTTCCACTAGTACATATCGCGCTAATATATATATGTAACGCTCTCCCCTCTCAATTCTAAGTCAAAGGGCGCACGTTTTTCTTCTCAGACGCCGTCAGGCTGCCTGCCGTCGCACCGGAGACCCACCGTCCACTTTGCGCCCACGCTGCCATAGTGGATACTGCCACTCGCCATCCTTGGAGAGCCACCACCACGCGCGCTCCTCAACGAGCCTCTCCGCACCCCATCCACCGTGTCGCGCCGTTGAGCTCAAGGCATCGCCGGCAAGCCGTGCCTCGCCGCCCATTCTCCCTCTCTATGCTCTCTGCAGGTGGTGGCGCGCATTGGTTCCACAGCTGAGGCGGCCCCTCGCTCGCCGCACGGTCAGTTGGCGGTGGCAGCGCGCCTTCTCCAGTGTTGGCTTCTTTGGGTGCCCGCTGTTGTGCAGTGGTGGTGGCTACATCGGGCGACAGCAGCGAGCGGTAGGTGCTGCTGGGCCAGTGGGCCGGCCTGCTTGCACTAGCCAGTGGCCCGGCCCACTTAATTTATTGGCTAGCTTGGCTTTTTTATTTTTCAGATATGTATATATATATGTGTGTGTGTGTATTTGATACATGTAAAATGAAAAAAAAAACACCTTAGGAAGTGAAGAGTTTAGAGAGCTAACAAAAATTCATAGGCTAAAACTTAATCGAGATGATCATTATAGCTTCCATTTAACTTTGATGTACATACATTATGATGTGTATATATTGTGAATAGTAGAATTTCTACAACCAGAGTTAGCTACCCACCCACCGATGGTAGTTACCCATCATCCTGACTGTGCGCCTTCCATCGTTACTTCATCACATAGCAAAGCACTGCATGCATATACTTCCTTCCGTCCCTAAAAAAGTGTCGTTCTCTCATCCCAAGAAATAACTTTGACTAAATATATATTAAAATTTATTAGTTTTATAGTACATAATTAGTATCATTAGGAAGATCTTTTAATTTAGTTTTTTTAACAAAATTATTTGGGGATACAAATGTTGTATATATTTCCTACAAATCGAGTCAAACTTGTGGTACGCACACCAATGGCGACACTATTTAAGGGATACGGAGCGAGTATTTCTTAAACATTCTCACATGTGCCCCACAAATCAGAAAATGATTTTTCGTTAAAACTTAGCCAAGTGGGGTCTTGTTTTATAGATTTAATTGCAACGAACAATATAGTACAAACCGATCATAAAAATAATCCACTGCTTAGATGCTATAGCCATCCAAACTTTTGTAAAACTGAAGCTACATGTGACATCACTTCTCATGCTCTCGTACATCTCACTGCCTGCTGGATGCAAGCTGCGCTGACTCTTCCTACTGAAAAGCTAGGATGGTGGAGTAGAAGAGCACATCGGCATCGGCAGCTGGTTTCTATGACAACAACAGTAGTGGGGCCGCTTGGCAGCGTCAGCACGGGAGTGACAAAGGACGGAGGACCGCGTCAGCACTGGGAGTGACAAAGGATAGAGGACGCTGGAGAGGCCCTGTGATTTTTCGCTGCTTTTGTCCAAGAATAGTTGGGTAAGTCTGTCCGTGCCGGATCTATTTTGGGAAGGATGGTAGCTACCACCCAAGGGTGTTAGAATACATGTTTAATAGCAAAATATTAGAAGAAAAATAACCATTTTCGAAAGAGCTCTAAGTCAGGATATAGAGTTAATGTGAAGAGTTTTGAGAGTTTAGAGGTAAGATATCTGGTTCGAACTTGGAAAGTTCAAGAAGCAAAAACACACCATGCATGCATTGTGATAATTGAAGGAGGCATAATAGACTTTGGGCGTCAAATCAAATTCTAGAAAAAAAGAAAATCTACGCCTATATATAGTGATAATTTTTGAAGTTGAAGATAGAAAAAACGTGATGATTTAAAGTTCAACAAGGAAAACACACCACTGTGAACTTTCAAAGCCTAGGCGCCGTCATCGGTATCGTCGTGGAAGACTAGCTAGCTAGGAGCCATGCATGTGTTTTTGACTTGCCGTGGAACGGACAACGGAGGCACGAACACATGCATAGATTGTTGTCAAAAAAAACATACATACATTAAATGTTGATGAAAACTGAAACTAGTTTGACAGCTTCGCAAAATGTCATAAGACAAATCTTTTGAATATATATATTTTTGTAACAAATGCTTCATTCATTAAGGTGAACTATTACAATCGAACTGCAGACAATTCAAGCTAGGGGGAGATTGCCAAACAAAATTATCAAAAGAGACTAAAGAGTGTTGGGCACATAAGTGGGCTGTGTGGTTCGATGAATTTGTATGTACCAGCCTGAATGACGTGAAGCTTTGCCACCAGCTCTTCCATTTATTGTAAAAGTTAGCATGTTAGTACAGTAATTTTTTTAAAAAAATAGATAATCTAAACATGGACTAAGTACCAGATGCAGAACTGAAGCGGGACTGTGAAATGAACGGCCATAGTAGGTGTATACCGGTCGCCGCTGGCGGTTTTGGACGATTATTCTGATTTCTGAGCAGGCTAGCTGCAACTGAATATGCATGGAGCTATCTGATAGACTTGAAGTATACTCTCTCCATAAAAATTATTGATTTATAATTTAAGATATTTTATTTGACTAACCATTTTATTCAAAAAAAAATCTATAAATATTATTTATATTTTTATGACTTATTTTATCATTAGATATACTTTAATAATAATTTATTTTTTATATAATTTATATGAAATTTTTAATAAAACGAACGTCAAACACAATGTCTTATAAAATAAAAAAACACTAATTTTGAGATGGATGGGTATGTGGTGAGCCCACGCACCGATCTTTTGCTGATACGTGCATGCATGATGGATGCGACAGTCGTAGGAGTTTGCCAAGAAAGAAAGGTCAAACGAACAGAGCAGCAAGAGGGTCAAACGAACTCAACAATAGTGTCGTGTCGTAGTACTAGACCAAGACGTGACGGCCGTAGTACTAGACCAAGACGTGACGGTCGTAGGACTAGAGGGTCAAACGAACTCAACAAAGAAACTGGCACTGTTTAATTGTCAAAATTTGACACTATTTTCTACCATATCAATTGTATTTTTCGTTTGCATGGAATACTAAATGAAGTAACAGCTATTACATGTTTGTACTTTTTATCTGGCAAGCTCGAGATAAATCTTTTGAGTCTCCTTATGTCATAATTAGACAAAAGTTATCAAATATAAATGAAAATATTACAGTACACTTTTTATCCTTTTTCACCGACTAAACACCCTGAAAAGCTGCATTCTGTGACACGACGGCCGTAGTAGTTTGACATAGTGTCGTGTCAGTGTACCACAAAGATTTTTCTCAGCAATCCTCTCTCCGTCCTTTCTTTTATTCATTGTTTTTATGTATATAACTCGACTCATAGAAAATATATATAATATTTATATTATATAATAAATTTATTAAAAAACTAAATTTAAATATCTTTTTAATGATACTAATAACTCTCTCTGTCTTTTAAAAAGAGTTGTTTTTCATGTTCGATTGTGTTAGTAGTTTGACTAGATTTATAGAAAATACATACAATACTTACATCGCTAAATAAATTTATTAAAAAACTAGACTTAAATTCAATGATATTAATTGTACATTATAAATATTAATAGCTTTTATATACATTTAGTCAACGACACTTTTTTTTAGAGATAGAGAGTATATACTATATATATTAATATTTTTAATATATATTTATTTAAAGTTGTTTTTTTTAGAAGCGCAAATGATAGATACTTAGGGACGTAGGGACTATGTGACTTGACGGCCGTAGTAGGTGTACTCCCTCTCTTTAAAAAATGGCCGTTTTAAAATTTTAGAATATGTTGTGATCATCTATTGTATTCAAAAAATTTATAATAAATATTATTTATCTTGTTATGACTTATTTAATCACTAGTGATATTTTAATAATAATTTATTTATTTTATAATTTATATAAAATTTTTGAATAAAATGAGCAGTCAAACATGCTATCTCACAGTGAAAAAAACCACATTCTTCGGGACTATGCGAGTAATATACCCATCGCGGGCTAGCTGCTCGTGACGGCGATTATTCTGATTTCTGAGTTTACACAAAAGGAAAGGTCAAACGAATTCAAAGCTGCATTATTAGCGATACATAAGGTCTGTTTGGTTAGGCTAAGATAAGCCTGTATGGTTGCCTGTTCTTGGACTTTAGCGAGGCTAGAGCTGGCCGCCGTACAGGCCTTCGCCAGGCTCGAAAAAACGGATTGAGCATCCATTTTCCTGGGGCTTGGCTTGGCCAAGCCGTGCGTGCCCACTTTCATCCCCTCTCTCTCTCTCTCTCTCTCTCTCGCATCGCCCACTCCTCCGCCACCGCCGCCTGCTTTCCTCTCGCGGTACGGTCGATCGCCATCGTAGCGCGCGCGGTTCGCCGCCGCTCCTTGGAGTGGGGAAGGCCGATGGCGCGAAGTGGGGAAGGCCGGTGGCGCGACATCGCATTGGCTGGGAGGCGAAGGTCACGCCGGCGATGGATCCGGTGGCCTAGGAGGATGAGGACGAGGCCGACGGGGAGTGGTGGTCGCGGTTGCTATCAGAGTTGCTCACAAGCCGACATCGACGCGGAGGTCGCCCTGGCCCTCTCCGCGCCGCCAGACGTCACGCTATTGACGCATTCCCTCGTGCTCCTCCTCCTCCTCCTCCTCCTCCTCTTCTGCGAGCTCGGCCATAGCCACCTTGCGCTCCTCGTCTGTCGCCTCGCCACCACCTCGTGCTCTTCGTGACGCTGCCGACGCACTCCCTCGCACTCCTCCTCCTTGTCTGCGAGCTCGGCCTTGGCCACCTCACGTAACCCGAATCGGCAGTGATGCTGTGCAGGAATCGAAGGGAAACCAACTGTATAAAAAGTGTCCTATTTCCAATCTAGTAGACCGAAGTCACTAGCAGTTCGGTTGGTTGAGACATTGACCTTTGGTCTCGGAGATCAGGGTTTGAACCAGAGGTTCCCCATAATTTTTTTAAAAGTTATTTTTATTTTCACATCATTGCCGGTTATAGTATACATCCGGCATTACTGACCTTATCACTGCTGGCTTTATCACGAAACCGGCAGTGATGTTTAACTTTTTTTAAATGGTAAGATACAGTTTAAAATTCATAGTAATTCATAGAAAGCTTCAAAAAATATAAAAATGGTGTCATTAAATTTGTGTTGACTATCCCTACAACCTATGTTTAGTTGATGTTTTGATTTGAACAATTCAAATATCTCATTTGTTTGAAAAAGCATGTAAATTGAGTATTTTAAAACATTTTAGGCCCCCAAATGATCTTAAATGAAAAAGTTGTAAACAACAAAGTTGTAGGACTCATCTGGCTCAACAACCTTTATTTTGGCAGTTTGTACATTTGAATTTTTTTGGAGACTGTGTATTGTTCATTTCTCTAAAAATTTTCTAATCTCACAATTCTAAACAAAATTTAGGCAATCAGATAGTCTCAAATGAAAAACTTTTAAACAACAAAGTTGTATAACTCATGAATGTCTATAACTTTTATTAAAGCCATTTCTTCATTTGAGATTGTTTTATTATGCATGTCTCATAATTTTTAAAAGTTTTTTCATTTGAGACCTATCTGGTTGCCTAAATTTTGTTTGAATTATGAGATTTGAAAATTTTTAGAGAAATGAACAATCCACAGTCTTCAAAAAAATTTCAAATGCACAAACTGCCAAGATAAAAGTTGTTGAGCCAGATGAGTCATACAATTTTGTTGTTTACAACTTTTTCATTTAAGATCATTTGGTGGCCCAAAATATTTTAAAATACTCAATTTACATGCTTTTTAAACAAATGAGATATTTAAATTATTCAAATCAAAACATCAGCTAAACATAGGTTGTAGGGATAGTCAAAACAAATTTAATGACACCATTTTTATATTTTTTTAACCTTTCTATGAATTACTATGAATTTTAAACTGTGTATACATCATTTAAACTATTAAAAAATTTTAATATCACTGCCGGTTCATTAACAGACCCGACATTGATTATCACTGTCGGTTCCATTTTAAAACTAGCAGTGATGGATTAAAAAAATATCAGCCTCAAAAAATTGGGTGAAGCCCAGCTTCAAACCCAGACCGCCGAGACCAAAGCTCAGAGACTCAACCAAATGGACTATCAAAAAATTGGGTGAAGCCCAGCTTCAAACCCAGACCGCCGAGACCAAAGCTCAGAGACTCAACCAAATGGACTATGTGAGTGTTCGTTGAGGAATCGATTTATTTTTGTTTATAGCTTATTTTACTATCTTTGATGATTTGTTGAACTTTGTTATTTAAAAAATAAACATTTAAAAATATTAAATAACATAGTTCCAAAATAATAGTGGAAGAACTTATCAATCTTTACAACTCCATATGATCTCAAATTCGATACAAAATAATAAAACAACGTTTCTTTTTGAATTACATTTATGACATTCTAACTATTCATGGTGCAAGAACTATGATGGCCTCATCGTGATCACTCCGGATGTAAGCAGGTTCGTCACCCTCTTCAAGGATAGGTAGGGTAACCTCCGCCCAAAAGGGGCCATTTCTTGATAACCTCTGTACTCTTCTTCGTCTGTCACTCCGTTAACACCAACAATCTTCCGTTTGCCTTGCATGACTACTTGTAGTCTTCCCTTTGTATTGTTATCCCTTGCATAGAAGATTTGCAAAACATCCTTTGCAAGGACGAAGGGATCATGTCTGTATGCAGTCTTGGATAGATCAACAGTAGTGAACCCATCATTGTCGGTGTTGATTTCGTCTAGCCGTACCCACTGGCAACGGAAAAGAGCGACCTTGAACTGTCGTCCATAGTCTAGTTCCCATATCTCATCTATGAAACCATAGTATGTTGCCTCCACCATGCCGTGTTCATCATGGGCGTCGAAACGAACAACACTATTTTGATTGGTGCTCTTTAAGTCCTACTTTTTTATGTAAAATGTAAAACCATTTATATCATATCCTTGGTACATCATCACCGTAGTTGAAGGTCCGGGAGCTAAGAGATATAGCTGACAGCCCGTGACCAATCTTAGTCTGTGGCGTCGAAACCAGTCACCGAACTCCTCCTTATGTTTTTTCTCAAGCCAAGCCTGTGACCTACTAGTGTGCTTACTTTGTAGTAACTGCTTGTGCTCATCAATATATGACATCACACCGTCAGCCTGCTGGATGACGGCGAAGTGTGCCTGTCTGAAAGAAACGAGATACTAGAACTCCGATACGATTGATGTCCAGATAATATGTGCAGAATTCAATGGCCTCCTTCGTTGTCCATCCTTCTACCATGCTCCCTTCTGGTCTGAATCTATTCCTTACATACCGACTAAAAACTTTCATCAATCTCTCGAAAGGAAACATCTGGTGTAGATACATTGGGCCAAGGACTTTAATTTGGTCAACAAGATGAACAAGTAGATGCACTGATATGTCAAAGTAAGTCGATGGGAAATGCATCTCAAGCCTGTATAGAATCTCAGCTATCTCTTGCTTCAGCTGGTCTAGCTTGGCCCCGTCAATGACCTTTTCAGAAATCGCGTTGAAGAACGAACACAACTTTATGATTGGGGCACGTACCTTATCAGGGAGGATACCTCTCAGGGCAACTAGGAGCAGCTGAGTCATAATGACATGACAGTCATGAGCCTTCATACAACCATAGTTAAACTTAAATTCTCTCATGTTAATTAGCCTCTTCGGGTTCGCACAGTACCCAATCGACACTTTGAGATCATTAAGAAAAAAATAAGCATGTCATTTTCTTCCTTTTTCAGTGTCCATGATGCCACCAGAAGTTTCAAGCGGCCATCCTCAAGAGTTATTGGGTGCAACTCCTTCCTGAGGCCCAGGTGTTGCATGTACAAGCGTGTCACGAGAGAATTCCTTCGTTGTTCCCCCAGTGTTCATCAACGTGTTAAGAGTGTTACCGCACTACATTTTTAGTTATGTGCATTGGATCAAGACAGTGACATACACTCAAAAGTGGCCAGTAATATAGTTTTCAGAAGATTGACTTTTTCTTTCAGATACTATCAGCAGACGCTGGTACTGGCCCGTTCCCCCTTTCAAGGACTACATCTGTGAGTTTGCTTACTTGTTTAAGTATCTGTTTGTCGTCACGATACTTTGGGGATCCACGTTTCTCAATAGTCCCATTGAAATCTTTTCTATTCCTGCGGTAAGGGTGATCCTTTCGTAGGAACCTACGGTGTCCCATATAGAACATCTTCTTGTTTTCTGGTAGATGTACTAGCATCTGTGTCGTCCAAGTACTCGACACACCCAGTGTATCATTTTGTCTTCGCACCAGACAAGCAACCTCGCCCTGGCAGGTCGATGATTGTAGCGATGAGTATAGCCTTTATCGTGACATGTTCTTTTGTACTTATTCCAAACATCCTTCACACCCGACTCTCACATCTGTAGAAGTTCATCGATCACTGGTTCTACAAGCACATCGATATCATTGCCAAGATTGTTTTGGGTCTTGGATTAGTAGTGGCATCTGGATGTATGACCGTTTCATACAAAGCCACGGTGGAAGGTTGTATATACATAACGCCACTGGCCAAGTGGCTATGATTGCTTCTAACCTGGCCAAACGGCTTCATCCCATCTGTGCTCAAACCTAACCAGGCCTTACCTCTCCACCGATGTTCTTATAGAACATAGTGTTGATAGTCCTCCAGTCCAACCCATCGGCGGGGTGCCTCAACATTGTATCTTTCTTCCGTTCTTTCGCCAGTGCCAGCGCAACAGCTTCGCTGACTTTGCATTTGCAAACAACCTATGCACTCGCGGAGCTATAGAAAAATACCATACGACCTTTATGGGCCCTCCTCTGGTCTTACTACCCTCATTTGACGGCCCTTGCTTGTATCGGGTAGCTTTACACTTGGGACACGTATCCAAGTCTTTGTATTTTTCTCCACGGTACAATATGCAATCGTTGGAACAAGCGTGGATTTTCTCATCCTCGAGGCCGATTGGGCAAATCATTTCCTTGGCCAAATATGTATTTTCTGGTAACTCGTTACCCTTTGGGAGCAGTTTCTGTATTATACCTAACAAGTTATCAATGCCTTTATCACTCAATCCATTCGTTGATTTAAACTCTAAAAGCATGATGTTGGCTTCTAGTTTGCTTATTGGACAGGTCGGATACAATGATGTTTTTGCATCCTTTCTCATGATCTTCAGTTTTTTCAACCATGTAGCACTAAGGAATCCGCCCTGCACATCATGCAGGAGCTGAGAAATGTCATCGTTTTCCTCTGTGTCGTCAGCTAACGTATTGCTAAACACATTGTTATTGGTAGGCACAGGTTCTGTGTAATCATCATTAGGCAGAAACTTGTTTAGGGATATGCTAGGCATGGGAACATCTTCATTATTTTCTTGTCCACCATTTTGACCAACCTCCCCATGCAAAGTCCAAATCATGTAGTCTCTCATGAACTCTCTGGTAATCAAGTGCAATTGTATATGTTTCACGTCGTCCCTATTTTCTCGTATTCTTGCAATCTTTGCATAGGCAGAATACGGGCTGCGAGTCCCCAGCATTGGCTCTGACAAACTTGATGAAATCATCGATGCCCGTCAAGTACCTGTCGGTCTGTACATGACAGATCGTAGATTCACCTTCGATCCATGCTTGCAGAGGAAAAATGGGCAAGGCAGAGAAAACATAGGAAAATTTTAATAAGCCTTTCTCAACAATATTATTTGAAGCACAGAACCTTAATGTATTCTTCGAAAAAATTTGAAATTATTTGTCCTATAAAAATTCAAATCGGTCGCGCTATAAAATTGAAATAGATAGCCCATACAAAATAATTATTCTACAACATGCCGTTTAAAAAATGGATTAAAAAAACATAAGAAAAATTGATGTTGCATCATAAACAACATTAATTGCACAAAAAATTCTAGAAACAATAATGTACCTGCAAACAATGGTTGCCACATAAATTACAATTGCCAAAAATAATTATTCTACAACATGCCATATAAAAATGAAGGAACAAATTATAAAATGCAACCCCTCTTCTTGATCATGAATAATAATATAGTTCCAATTGAAATTAAAGTTGGCAATGGTTTTAACTAACATTTTAAATAGTGGATTTACCACAACCTTGATGCCTTCTTCAAGATTCAACTCAAACATGCTCTCTAAAATGGAGAAAGTAAATAACTACAATAACAATCAATCTCCAAACACAAAAGTAATGTAAATCTACAAATCTAAATGAGTGTGCTTGTTACTAACCATAAATTAGAAGATCTTCACCATGCTTGAGCTTCCAAGAGTTTCCTTGAGCAATTCGGTGAAGAGCAGCCGCAACAATGGAGGTCGTGAGGAAGAGCAGCCGCAACAATGGAGGGGAAGAGCAGCCGCGCACTGTTCTGTTCCGTTGGGACAGAGGAGGAGCGAGGGAGCGCGAGCTCGAGCTTATATACTGTATCAGTATCACTGCCGGTTCCAGCCACGAACCGGCAGTAATGGTATCACTGCCGGTTCGTGGCTGGAACCGGCAGTGATACTGCGGAGTAACATTACTGTCGGTTTCGGCCACGAACCGACAGTGATACCTATCTTCATTGCCGGTTGGACCCTGGTCCAATCATTTGGGGTTTGAACTGGCCTATCACTGCCGACCCAAAATAAACCGGCAGTGATGGACCGACAGTGATGTTTGAATCTATAGTAGTGATTGCTCATCACTGGACTTAAAAATGTGTATACAAAGCTCAAGCGACACGCATGAAGTAAACTTCTGCAGTGTACGTAAAACTAACAGCAGATGTATTGGAAAGGTCTATGACATAATAAGAGCAAGTATACTAACATGGCATAGACAGGCTATGCGATTTGCTAAATCAGATTTACGCTAAAGAGACGGAAGGAGGGAGAATATCATATACTTGCATCCAGCTGAGGCATAAACTACACACACCAAAAAACAAAAAAAAATCGTCAGAGTATAGGGTATTCCTTGTTTATTAATAGCCTCATTACTGACCTATTACATTGATTGTTGGAGATATAGCATAGCAAACAGCTAGTAGCAATGAACTAATCAGACAAATTTAATTTATAACCATGCCCTGAGCCCCTGACGCAGCGGGGTCGCTGGGATCGGACTGGAGCTGGCAGAAACAGCAGCTGCATCCGAGGGAGCTCGTGATGTGTCGCTGGGACAGGATGATGGTAAATTGGTAATGGCAGACTGCAGCATGACGATCACTAATTAAACTTTTGCAAAAACAAACGGTTACATTGCTGACCACAACACCTTACAGCAGTACACAGCACACAAAGGCACTACTACTCTTTGCTGACAAATTAATCGTCAATTATTTTAGTTCCTCCTGAACGCCGACGGAAACCGACGGCGGCGCTGTGCAGACGAGGCAGGCAAGGTAGAAGAAGACGGCGGAGTCGACGGCGCTGCAGTAGTCGGTGGCGAGGTAGTAGCCGCGCTTGAACCGGCCAAGGTCGGCCTTGGCCCTGCTGCACCGCAGCATCCGCGCCTTGATCGCCGTCATCGCGCCGGGCCTCCGCCGCTTCACCTTCCTCGCCGTCGTCGTCTCCATGGCCTGCCGCTCGCCCGGAGCGGTCGAGTCATGCCTGACGACGGAGTCGATGACTCGCTGCACCATGGACGATGGATCCCTTCCTCGCTGTGGGGGTGTCTGACTGACTGGATGTGGAGTTTTGGTTACCGGGCTGGACGGGCTCCGAGACTGGCATGGAAGACGTCTTTATAGCACGAGTGCACGACGACGCAGCCTCGACTATCTATATTTTTTATATCTATATCTTTGTATATTATATATAGATTTATATCTATATCTCTAGTCTCTACTATATCTATATCTGCTTCATGGCTAATATTAAAAATCAAAGTGAAAGAGTGAAGCATTCCTTCTGTCTCCAAAATTACTCTCACGCCATTACTATCTTTCCTGTCTACGGATTCATGGATCCATGCTCATATGATCGAGTTAAAACAATTTGTGTGAAGTGGACACTCACGATGCAGACTCTAATGTAGAGTCCAAGTTTATTTATTATCCTCTTATTTATATATTTTTGCTTGGCAGTGTATTTATTGAAGAAAAAGGGAGAAAAATCAAGACTCCAAATCTTATTTAGACTCTAAGCATGGGTGGACCCTAGAGCCCGGCGAGCCTCGACGCCTGCCCGGGCTCCTTCACGAGCAACACTGGAGCACATATACAGCAGCACATGTCATGCAAGAGGCAAGCAACCTAAAAAACAGCACGTAGAGACTAACTTTCTTTCTTTTCCTAGTTCTACGACATTAATTCTTATTTCTTAATGTATATGCTGTTGGGAGTATGTCCTAGAGATAATCATAGAGATGATGTATTGCCTTATATCCATGATATATTATGAGTTCATTGAATTTTCATAAAAGACAACTTTTATTGATTGGCAATTATGTGAATTATTTGTGAAACTCTTTTACTTGTATGGTTATTCTAAAGTTGTCCCTAATCGAAAGTTTGTGTAAGACACAAATGAATACTAGATCAGCACATTATGAGTTTAAGACTATATTTCACAAGTCCATAAACATGGAGATGTTAAACTAACAATGTGGGCATAATGTAATGACATGGGGCTGGACTGACCCTAACGTGAGATGTTATTATTGTCTCTATTCACATCATGTACGTTATATCCTTAGACCTGAGATTGTTAGTATGTATTCAAGATGTCAAACGACCTATTCAGGGGCTATCAAACGCTACTCCAGTAACAAGGTAGTAATAAAGGTGGTTTTCGGGTTTGTCAGGAAATAATGCTGTGAGGACATAGACAATCAAGATGTAATTTGCCCCTCTCTATGTGAGAGAGAATCACTGGATCACTCGAATCATTGGATTAACAAATGCATGGCCGTGTGAAAGGTCCTAAATCGACTAGAAGGGGATGAATAGCCTATAAAAATTCCTTCAAACACCACTTAAGACAAAGAGATTAGACAACTAAGTGGCGAAGGAAATTTTACGCTAACCTACTAAAAAGCAAGCCACCTAACTGTTTACACTATAGTCTCTAAGAACACACACAAGAAGCTAGGTCACCACTTTACACTACTCCTAGGTGAGCAACTACAATAAGTATACTACTACAAAAGTAAGTGCTCAAATGTAAAGAGAGGGAGATGATTATATTGCTGGTGAAGTGATGATATGAAAAACCAATGCAATAAATCATAATAACAAGAGAGATCCTCGGTAGAGAGATGACACATGATTTTTTACCGAGGTTCACTTACTTGTCGGCAAGCTACTCCTCGTTGTAGCGATACAACCACTTGGAGGTTTACGCGCTAATTGGCATCACACGCCAAACCCTTCTCAAGGGTGCCGCACAACCAACATAAGATGGGGATCCACAAGCTACGAGCGATTACTAGAGTAGCCTTTTGCGATTTTCCGCGGGGAAGGCCCAAGAACCCCTCACAACTTCACCGATCGGAGGCGGAGACAATCACCAACTCCCCTTAACGAACCTCGCAGCTCCAAGCCATCTAGGAGTCGGCAAACTCCAAGAGTAACAAGAGAAACCGCTGTGAAATCCACTCACCAAGTCCCTCTAGATGGTCACAAGCATGCAATGCACTTGATGCTCTCCAATCTCACCAAATGATGAACACAATCAAGTAGGATGAGTGAGAAAGGAGTGGGAAGGCTCACAAGTATGCTATGATGGTCAGGAGTGCCAAGAGAGGGAGCACAAGTCGGCCAAACGACTATAAATACTCCCCACACACTCAAAGAGCTGTTTGAGCCTTTCTGCGTGGCGTCGGACGCTGAGCGTCGGACGCCCGCGCACACACCGTCGGACCAAAGCACTCGGTCCGACGCCCCCGATACGTGCAAGGTGTCCCTAGCCGTTTGAAGTCGAACGTTGGATCACAACGGCTACGTCTCGCGCCAAACCCAACCATCGGACCCCTGCGCCGTCGGATTAAAGTCCACGGTCCGACGTCCACAAACTAGGCGTCCGACGCTCACTGTAGAGTTAGCTGTCGGACCCAGCCAATGGTCCGATGCTCAGTTAGCTCAGCGTCCGACGCCTGAAATAACACTAGAATAATACTAGAAGAGAGGACCCAATCCCTCTCTTACCCTCAAACTTCACCCCGTTTTCAAAGTCGCTAACACTCCAAAGTGTCTCTCACTTTAGTGCACGTGTGTTAGCATTTTTCAAAGAGTTTTCCACGGGAAATGTTAGTGTCACTAGCATCTACATACATATGCAATGAGTATGAACACCTAGTGGCACTTGATAACCACATTTCATCAACGATTTCGCCCCTCTTGATAGTGCGGCTATCTAACCTAAATGTGATCACTCCCTCTATGGAGTCTTGATCACCAAAAGAATAGAGCTCCTATTTAATATACCTTTGCCTTGAGCTCCTAGCCTTTCACCATCTTCATTCTCGTCACTTGATGAAACTTGTGGACATCTTTGATGATAGACTTATACCATTTGCATAGATACCGTCATTGGGGCTTTCTCCTTTGTTGATGGGCTTACACCATTTTCATGGACGCCATCATTGCCCTTCACTTGTGGCCTCCACCGACCCGGTCCTTTACTCCATCTTGTTGTTTGCTAATTAATCTCATGAAACACTTAGAGTAAACATTAGCAAACTAGGTTTCATCAATTACCCAAAATCAATCATGAGCTTTCAATCTCCCCTTTTTGGAAATTGATGACAACCTTCACAAAGATATGACATGAAAACCAAGTTTGCACTTTGGTAGTATTAGCTCCCCCTACATATGTGATTCCGTATGTATCGTTCAAATTTGCACATATGCATGAATTTGGAGGTTTGGGTGAGCTATCACTACCAAATGATGCTAAGGTATATAGAATGGACCTTTGAAGCGTGATACCATTGGAGTTACAGGAAATATACCATTCCTTAGCACCATTGTTCACTAGTCATGCATTACAAACTCAAAATACCTCGTGAGATCAACTTTTAAGCAAGAGAGGTACTTTGTAAGAAAAGTAAGCCTTATGCATGCTAGTTTGTCAAATCACCATTCAAATCCTATTTCTAAACATTTAACCAATCAAGCAAGTATAGGAATTGAAGTTTTGACAATGTAACAATTCATATGTTAATGCACACATAAATGCAATAACTTAGTCATGAGATTGCTCCCCCTACTTGTGTGCTTTCAAAATTTTATTGACCCCTTTCCATTCTTATCTTTGTGACTTTCTTCTCCCCCTTTGTCAACAATCACCAAAAATGGTACGAATTATGGAAGTATCAAGTCAATTAAAGGGGTTTAAGTACATGTTCACTTTGGTTCAATCTAGATCACTTGCCTAGAATATGTAACTAAGTTTGATCCAAGGACAAGCTTCTTCACACCTCACTAGTAGGGTTATCTTGACCATGTTAAGTTATACATCATGAGCTTCATGTTCTAGATTCAACACTAGGTTTGCAAGCCCATCAATATGTCATGTGCTACCACTTGATCATACAAGCATAAAGAACAAAAGTGGTACCATATATACATGAAAACATTTGATTTTTCATGAATGAGCCTATAAGTTGCATTTCATGTCTACATGAACTAGACAAATCCTTAGCAAAGTATGAATGCCATGTCAACCAATTTTACCTTGCTTTACTCGAAGGAGAGGCATATCATATAATGTGGGATGCTTTTCACTTCATGTTGAAGTAGTCTAGTATGTTTAGCTCACTTCTCAACTTGCAAAATCTTGACTCATCAAGTGGCTTGGTAAAGATATCTGCTAATTGATCTTCGGTGCCAACACTTTCAATTGCAATGTCCCCTTTGATTTGGTGATCTCTAATGAAGTGATGCCTTATGTCAATGTGCTTTGTTCTTGAATGTTGCACGGGGTTGTTGGTTAGCTTGATATCACTCTCATTGTCACATAGCAAGGGCACTTTCTTGTATTTCAATCCAAAGTCATTCAAAGTGGCCTTCATCCAAAGGAGTTGTGCACAACAACTACCGGCACTAATGTACTCCGCTTCGGCCGTTGAAAGAGCAACACTATTTTGCTTCTTTGATGACCAAGATATAAGTGACCATCCAAGCAATTGACATGTTCCACTAGTGATCTTTCTATCCACCTTGCAACCAGTATAGTCGGAGTCCGAATATCCAATAAACTCAAAGTTGGACCCCTTAGGATACCACAATCCAACATCTTGTGTGCCCTTCAGATAACTCAATATTCTCTTTACGGTTTTCAAATGACTTTCTCTTGGTGAGGCTTGAAATCTTGCACACATGCACACACTAAACATGACATCCGGTCGAGATGCGGTCACATAAAGGAGACTTCCAATCATTGATCTATATAGCTTTTGATCTACCATTTTGCCACTATCAAGTGCCCATTAGTTGCCATAGGTGTACTCATGGGCTTTGCAAATTCTAATTCAAATTTCTTCACCATGTCCCTTATATACTTGCCTTGACTTACAAATATACCATTCTTCATTTGCTTCACTTGAAGACCAAGGAAGTAGCTAAGCTCACCAATCGTAGACATTTCAAATTCAATTGCCATCATATTGCCAAATTCTTCACAAAAATCTTGATTTGTTGATCCAAATATGATATCATCCACATATATTTGCAAGACAAATAAATCAATGCCAAGCTCCTTACAGAAGAGTGTAGTATCAACCTTTCCCATTTTGAACCCTTTAGAGAGTAAGAAACCTCTCAATCTCTCATACCATGCTCTATGTGCTTGCTTCAAACTATACAATACCTTCTTAAGCTTGTACACATGGTTGGGTTTCTTCACATCTTCAAATCCGGGAGGTTGTTCCACATATACCAACTCATTGATGTTTCCATTTAGAAATGCACTCTTGACATCCATTTGATATAACTTGATATTATGAGCACAAACATAGGCTAACAAGATTCTAATTGCTTCCAATCTAGCAACCGGTGCATAGGTTTTTCCGAAATTAAGCCCTTCTACTTGAGTGTAACCTTGTGCAACCAATCTAGCCTTGTTCCTCATTACTATGCCATCTTGATCTTGCTTGTTTCTAAAAACCCATTTGGTTCCAATTACATTATGTTTCTTTAGCCTTTCAACTAGCTCCCAAACTTGATTTCTTGTGAAATTGTTGAGCTCTTCATGCATGGCATTAACCCAATCAACATCTTTCAATGGTTCCTCAATCTTGGTTGGCTCTACGGTTGACAAAAATGAGAAATGCTCACAAATTTGAGCTAGTATTGCTCTAGTTTGAACTCCACTTTGAATACCACCAATGATTTGATCCAAAGGGTGATCACTTGCAATAGAGACCGGTTGGAGAGTAGGAACTTGATTATTTGATTGAGATGAACTAGCTTGTTGATCTTGCACTTGAGTTTGATCTTGTGAGTCACTTGCACTTGCTTCATCATCAACTTGCACACTTGTATGAATAGCACCTTCATTTTCATCATCATTGATTTGCCTCGGCCTAATATCACCAATATCCATATTCTTCATTGCATTTGCCAAGTCATTCCCTCTCACATCACTAAGATTTTTAACTTCATCTTGAGAGCTTTGGGTTTCATCAAATTCAACATCATGCACCTCCTCAAGAGTACCACTAGCCAAATTCCAAACTCTATATGCTTTGCTTGTGGTTGAATAGCTGTTGACACTTCTTAGCGCAACCACCAGAGACAGGGTGTTAGGCTATCTCTGATAACGGTGCCAGAAGTGCCTAGGGTATTTTGTATGTCTATTGGATAATTCCGCAAGCGCACAGAATATACCACTGTAGCACTTCACCCGGGAGTATTCCAAGGTATCATTATTTATTTTTATCCCAAGGGAAAGCGGTTGCTAGGAATAATTAATAAAAAGATAGATATCCTTAAGTCTATAACAACTTAGTATCAACTAGTGATAGGAGGGTAAATCGATATATAGAGGAAAGGGTAATGACATCAAGACACGACAAGGTTTTAGGATAACTAAAGATAACTAGTAGAGTATAGCTAGGTGGGAGGATAACGAGTGAGGCAAAGACTCCTATGACACTCACTTTACTCTTATGAACTATCTTATTAAATTGATGAATTCTTGTTGGTATTTTTAACATCACTTCACGTTAAGTTGTCATCCCTAACATGATGCCAAAAACCAAAGGTAAAATAATCTTCACTTGCCTCCTAAAAATAAAACTATAGAATATATTCGCAAGCGCACAGATAATTCTCCCATTATAGCACTTCACCCGGTAAGTGTTCTGAGTATCGTTGATTTATTTTATGCCAAAAGGATAAAGATGAAATTCTACTCATTAGGATAATCTACTATAATGATTGGAAAGATAAATGTGCAAACCTATGATAACCCATAACTCTAGTGCTTTAGCGATAAATAAGTCAATAATAAATGGTAAACGATAACTGAGTAAATGAGGTAAATGGTATTTCAGAGATAGAATATAGAGACTCACTAATGTAGTAAGACAATCTCGAGATTCGACTAAACTAAAGAAAACATATGTAATTACTAAATACAAAGTCTACAGCCTACGTCACATTGTACATCTTCATCTATAGCATAATCAACTCAGAAAACATCATAAGGAGCATCATCTAATGACGATATTAAGACACAAGGGTCACCTCCTTCGCGACCGCGCTCTGCTCGTCCAACGTATGGGGGGTGGACTACAGAGGAACCAACGCAGCTGTCACCTATGCGGACTACCACACGACCCGGCACGTCAGGGTGCCACCGTAGGTACACAATATATCTAGACACCACGTCTACATAATGCATACCATCTAACTCACTCGAGTGCTGAATTAGACGCTTTACGATCATACGACTAATCATCACCAATCATAACTATATCGAATATGCAATTAGAATAAACTAAGAACTGAATAAGTAGCAATATATTAAAATAAAGCAAAGTCATAATGAGATACAAGATAATATTACCGATCTCCTGACGAACGGATCTAGAATCCCGAGCATATCACCCAACTCTACTTGAATCTTGCTAGATGCCTAAACTATGAACTTGAAGAACTAGAGTCCTATTTCTAATCTCTGAAAACCCTAACTTCTGTCAACTCTTGACGAATGAAGCAGGAGGAATGAATTGGTGCTCTGTGAGGGGGGGGGGTTTGCCACTTTATTTATAGCCCGGTGGGATGAACGTGCTGAAAGGTCCTAAATGGCTAGAGGGGGGTGAATAGCCTATAAAAATCTACAAACAACACTTCAGGAGCCAATTAGTAACAATAGCAAGCTTTGCAAAGCACTAGCTCTAAACTACACTATGCAAGCCACCTAGACAAGAATACTACACTATGATCACTAGTTCACTCTCAAAGGCTATGTCACTACTAAACACTACTCCTAAGTGAGCAACTAACTAACAAGCTACACACGAGAGTAAGTACACAAAAGTAAAGAGAGAAGGTGATTTCAATACCCCCGGTGTAGAGAAGATATGAAGTCCAATATAACCAATCAATCAAATTCAACGGAAATCCTCGGTAGAGAGATGACACAAGATTTTTTACCGAGGTTCACTTGCTTGCCGGCAAGCTAGTCCTCGTTGTAGCGATACACCCACTTGGAGGTTCACGCGCTAATTGGCATCACACGCCAAACCCTTCTCAAGGGTGCCGCACAACCAACACAAGATGGGGATCCACCAAGCTACGAGCAATCCACTAAAGATGCCTTTCGCGATCTCCCACGGGAATAGGCTCAAGAATCCCTCACAATACCTTGATCGGAGGCGGAGACAATCACCAACTCCCCTCAACGATCCTTGCAGCTCCAAGCCGTCTAGGAGTCGGCAAACTCCAAGAGTAACAAGAGAAACCGCTGCGAAATACCACTACCAAGTGCCTCTAGATGATCTCAATCAATGCAATGCACTTGATGCTCTCCAAACTCACCAAATGATGAACACAATCAAGTAGGATGAGTGAGAGTGGAGTGGGAAGGCTCACAAGTATGTTATGATGTTTAGGAGTGCCAAGAACTACTCCCCAAACCGGCCAAGTCGCTATTTATAAGCCACACACAAAGAACTAGCCGTTTAGAGTTCACTGCGTACCGTCGGACTGTCCGACGGCCAGAGCGTCGGACTAATCCGCACGGTCCGACGCCTCGGATGAACGCCACGTGTCACTAGCCGTTTGAAGTCGAACGTTGGATCACAACGGCTATTTCCTCGCGCCAAAACGACCGTCGGACGGACGAACGTCGGACTAAATCAACCGGTCCGACGCCCTCAGCCGACCACCGTCGGACTCAGTCAGACGGAGCCGTCGGACTAACGATCGCGGCCGTCCGACGTTTCCAGAGAGCTCCCCGAGCCCTGAAAACCGTCGGACATTGGTCCGACGCTCACCGTCGGACTAACGCCGAGAGTCCGACGCTCTCAGAGCTCGCCACGTGTTATCTCTCGCACGAACTGCACCATCGGACGCTTTGGCTAATGGTCCGACGCTCAGGAACTGAGCGTCCGACGCTCTCAGCAGTGTTAGCCGTCGGACTGAGGCTAATGGTCCGACGCTCTGTGACAATATGGTCCGACGCTAGTTTTTCTATTGTAATGTCTCCGAAATTCGCCGAATCCTGCCTCGCAAGCTCGGCAGGAGGAAGAGAGGACCAAACCCTCTCTAACCCTCAAACTTCACCCCGTTTCTTAAGTCACTAACACTCCAAAGTGTCTCTCACTTAGATGCACGTGTGTTAGCCTTTTTCAAGGAGTTTTCCACGGGTCAAGTTAGTGTCACTAGCATCTATATGCAATGCAATGATCATGAACACCTAGTGGCACTTGATAACCGTATTTCATCAACGATTTCGCCCCTCTTGATAGTACAGCTATCTATCCTAAATGTGATCACTCCCTCTATGGAGTCTTGATCACCAAAACCAAAAGAGCTCCTATTGGTTATACCTTTGCCTTGAGCTCCCGGTTTCTTATCAACTTCCTTCTCATCTCTTGATGGACCTTGTGGACACCTATGATGATGGACTTATACCATTTGCATGGATGCCGTCAATAGGGCTTTCTCTTTTGTTGATGGACTTACACCATTTTCATGGACGCCGTCATTGCCCTTCACTTGTGACCTCCACCGACCCGGTCCTTTGCTCCATCTTGCCATTTGCTAATCAACTCTCATGAAACACTTGGAGCAATCGTTAGCAAACTAGGTTTCATCAATTATCCAAAACCAAACATGGGCTTTCACGTGCGCCGTGGGATCAAACCAACTTGAACAAAGGGCCCAGATGACTCCAGAGAGGCGGTGGAAGAAGACTCCAGAAGGTGGGCCGAAACCCTAGAGGGGGGCGCCGGCCGGCCCCACCCTGGTGGGTCTCGGGCCCCGGTGCTTCGGGTGCGTTCTGGATCCTTCTAACTTGCTGATGAAGTATGTTTCCGTCACGATCAAGTTTCGTGGTAATTATGTTCTTTAATCCTTGTTTTAACCCTTTCTGGAATAATCCTTGAAAAATACACAATTCACCAAAACTCGTAGAATTCGTCAGTAATAACCCCTATGCTTCTATTATTGATCTTCCCTAGGCATTAGTTGACGGTATAAAATTGATACTTAACGACCGTCAACAATACCCCCAAACTAAGTCTTTGATAGTCCCTTAGCAAAGTTGACTTGAAATAATTTATTCAGGGTTCTATAAAAATGTATAACTCCCAACAAATACTTAAGTATTTAAACAGAAATTCTTCTCCGGATTGAAATTCATTAGTCCACTTTTCAAACTTATTCTTATTCTTTTCAATCGTGGGGCTTGTAAACTAAGTCTTAGACAATTGAGGGACAGAATAATCAAACAAGTACTAAGTCTTTCATCCTTTGTTTCAACCATTGCTCCAGTGTTTTTTTTTCGAATAAGTATATAGTTTTTATTTAGGAAATAATGAGAGCCTACTAATAAGATTGCAGAGGACTACTAAGCTATACATCATGATTGAATGTGTGAATGTGATTAAATTTTATTTTTGAACTCCTATGCATTTTCGTCTCTTTTCTGTCTTTCTGAAGAGTGTGGGTTATCTCTCAGCGGATACTTTTGTACCCATTTTTTCTCTCAGGCGGGTGTCTTTGCACCCATTGTTTTTCTCTTTCTTTTTTTTGGCACATACCCTTTTGATATGGCATCTTTCAAGCTCATACTTCTTTGGTATGGCATCTTTTAATTTTATAACCCATACTTTCTGTTAGACTTCTAAGAGAGAGACTTATGCATAGAGTGAAAACTTTTTGTGCATGTGAATTCAATCATGAATGTATAACAGAATAGTCTACTTAAATCATATTAGCAGAACAACTTATTACATTTATTTTGACTTTAATTTTTGAAATGTTTGGAGCTTAGGTGTCACTTAGGATGAAATAAATAGCAACTCAGACCTTCTTATATCATATCCGTCAATTACTTAGAAAAGCTTATGCTACCCACTGATATCAAGTTTCAGAATAAATTTTCATGGTAGATAAATTTCATGCAATTCGTAGGAGAATTTAAATTTAAATACTAAGCAATTGCAGGAAATTATATTTAAACAGTTTAAACATCTTTTTGATTTTTCTCTAGCTTCAAGTTCTTATTAATCTAAAGACAAATTGAATGCAGAATTTAAAGCAAACTTAATTATACAACCTATTATTATTATTTTTGGATTTTCATTTTTTTAAGCAAGCGGAAATTTAATGCAATAACTAAAGAAAGCAGTAAATAAATTTCTATTTGGTTTTCTTGTTGTTTTTAGCAATATTGAAATTGACAGAATTAAAGACTGAATTAAATACTGAAATGAAAAGCATATATAAAGGTGAGAGGTACTCATCTAGCGGGGATCTCCCCCAAGCTGGATGTTACTCAGTAATGTGGTGGAGGTGGCGGCGAGTATCCCATCTGATGTATCAAATACTCTAATCCGCTCTGCATCTGCTACTGTCCCTGATATATCTGATCCAGTCGTTGGTCCTTGCTGTGCTGCCATTGTTCATACTGGTAGAACCTATCATCGACCTGCTGCTGCCACTGCTCGTGCTGTTGTAGTGTGTCGCTTATTGCGTTCTGCCCCTGTTTAATGTTAGTGAGACGCATAGATAAAGCTGGAAAATTATTAGCGGTAGCCGAAAAGTGCTGCTCAGGCGGCCGATAGTAATCATCTTTTGGTGGTGCATGAAATGGATATGGTCCACCAGCGGTGAAATCCACGTTCCCGCGTGTAGAAAAAGATGCTCGTTCTCTCTGAAAATCCGTTGCTCCCCAACCCGCTGCTGCTGCTGATGAAGATTCTCCTTGCTGAAATGTGGGCTATTCCTCCCATCCTGTATGTGCAGTCCATTGCTGGCGTGGCTCCAGCGTCAATACCTGTTCACCAAAATTAACATAGTGGGAATAAGCTGGCCCAGATGGTGCTGGGTCAGCTCCAGTGAAATTAGCTCTCAGTGCCCTGCTGATGCGCGTGGACGGACACCTGCCAATATTAGCTCTAACAGCTGGAAAAACAAAATTCTAGACACAATAAATTTCTAACTCCATGTCTGGCAGTTCGTACTCATTGTCATAATTTTTATAAATCATAACTATTTTATTATTTCGGCGTTTGAGCATGTGAGCACGAAAGAAAAAATCATAACCAATAATTCTGCGGGCATCAGAAATATAAACAAGTGAAGCATTTGATAATAAACCTAGCCCTGCAGCTAAACGAGTAATCCAGGAAGTAAAAGAAATACTGTACTTTCTCAACGAAAGGACAGTTCTCCAACAATTTAACATCATTTTTACAGGTGACGCTTTTCTCTTTTTAATCATTATATATAACAAATGTAGCTCATCTTGTTTAATAGTATTTAACTCCTCTCAAGGAAAAAATGTAAAAGCTAGCCATTTAAGCATAAATCTCAGTGTAGGATGATGAACTTTTTTAGTAGTATATTTTTGTTTTCTTTCAGGTTTCTTTGCAGTGATACTCTCCCAAACATCATCTTTATCAAAGTCTTGGAGTGTTTCAGAAATCTTGACTACACACTGATTATTAAATCTCAATGCTAAACTAAGAGTTTTTCATGAGAGGGTGAAAGATTTATTAAACATTCTAAAATTAACTTCATCATCATCAAAGTTTAGGGTGCTAATAAATTCTATAGTGAGTAACTTGCTACCCTGCTCATTAATTTGCCATGCATTTTCCCATCCAACATTTCTAAAAATAAGCTCAAACTCGGAATACATTCTGGTTTTATGGAACAAAGTGGCATAAAAAATTGGAGTATGTGTAAATTTCTTATTTTTAACCACATTTAAAATTTCTCTCTGGGGTCTAGATGATAATGAAATTTAAGTTATGCTTGTGAATTCATACCTCTCTTCCGGTTGGGAAGAGGATGACGGGTTGTCATACGTGAAGGGTGACGGAGGATCGATATTCATGTCGGAGCCGACGAACGATGGCACTTGTGATGACGATTGGCTTCTTGTTGTGAGGCGTGAGAGGGCTCTTCCAAGGGATCGAATGGCACCTTTCATTCTATTGCTCATCTTGCCTGTAAAATAAAGAACACGAAGAACACAGTAAGAACGAACAAGAACACAAGAACAAATCAAGAACAAACAAGAACAAGAGGAGAGAAGGAATCAAAGTGGTGATCTCTCTTCTAGGTCTTCTTGCTAATCTTTTTCTCTACCCATTTCTTTGCTTAAGCTTGATTCAAATGATAGGATTATGAGAGTTGGTGATCACGAGCAGCAAAGCAACTTGGCTATGTGCTCTCTGGAGAGTGTGTGAGTGTGTGAATGAGTGAGAGAGAGGAGAGGCAGAGAAGTGGAGGAGGGGCGCCGGCCGGCGTGGCCTTAGGGCCGGCCGGCCCCACATTGTGCCATTTGTCTCTCAACTTTTGAAAAATGTCGACACCACCTAGATGCTCTTCCAAATGCATGTGTGTTGGTTCCTTTCTCTGATGAATGCATGAGTGGAAAGTAGTACATGGTTGAATGGTGGAGTTTGGATGGTAGTGGTTGATGATAATGCATGATGTGACTTGATGTGGGTTCCAAATATTTCCCGTAATTATACCGTATAATGACACAAGAATAAAAAACTAAATTACTTTTATGAATCTATGAAAAATTAGAATTCTAATGATGGTCTTTTTATAATTTTCTGCCACCACAGTAAATTTCACTGACGGGGGTTTAACACTCCGTTAGTAATAATCACATGGGGCTTAAGCTTTAATCAAGCTATGCTTACTTTTAGTTCTTTTTAATAATGCAATTTATGAGAAAGTAAATATGCAGATTTAAATGCAAGAATTAAATTACCGATAACTACCGAGTTACCTCCCGGCGATGGTTCGGGGTTTTTGAGTCCACCGATCTGGACTTCTCCAGTTGAATTATCCTTCATGATTTATCTCCGGTGTCGGAGATGTTGTTGTATCTTGTTCTTCATGACACTTCAATGTTTGGCATTGCTCCAGTTTTGGCTTGAATGCGAATCGCTCTTCTTGACCATTGATGGTGAATGTGATCTCTCCAGCTCCGACATTGATGGCTGCATTTGCAGTGTTTAGGAATGGTCGTCCAAGGATGAGGGGTATCTTCCTCTCTTCCTGCATGTCAAATACTACAAAATCTACAGGAATGAAAAAGTTGCGGATTTTTACCGGAATATTTTCTGCGATTCCTACAGGATAGCGAACCGATTGGTCAGCTAATTGCAAACACATCGTGGTTGGTGTGAGCATAGAATAGTTGAGTTTGTCGAAGACGGTCTTGGGCATGACGCTAACGCTTGCTCCAAGATCACATAAAGCATTCTCTAACATCTGGTCTCCTATTGAACAATCAATAGTGGGACACCCTGAATCCTTCTTCTTAGTCAGAGAAGAACTCAGAATTGCCTCACTACACTCCTCCGTTAGCTTGACAACTTCAGTAGAAGGTAGTGGTCCTTTGTTATTGAGGATGGTTCGAAGATACTTCGCATATGGAGATACCTGCATGGCATCTAGCAACGGGATATTGACATATAACTTCTGAATTACCTCTACAAACTTACCAAATTGATCATCTGTTTTAGCTCTTCTTCTTCTGCGTGGAAACGGTAGGAGGGTTGTGTCATGAAAATCTTGAGTTAATTCTTGATCTTGTGGTTCAACTGGTGGTGACGGTGGTACAACTTCTTCTTCTCTGTTGTCCTTCTCAATTTCTTCTTCTACCTGCACTAAATGTGATGGTCTACGTGCCCCTTTTGGGTAAGGTGGATCACATGTAGACTTACCTCCTCTAGTAGATATTCCTTTTATTTGTTTATAGTTAGTGGTAAACAAAATAGAAGACAATTGTGAAATTTGTAATTCTATCTTTTTATTAAATAATATTTGATCTTTAACAACAGAAGAGAAATTATCCAATTTAGAATTAATTCCTTCTAAAACTTTATCATTAAAAGCAAGCTTCTTATAAATACTTTCATTAATTCTAATTTGTTCTAATATTAATTCTCTCAAGTATGGTTGTCTATGATTTGTAAAATTAGAACTGCCTTGGTACTTACCTTGACTGGTTGACCAAGGTTGATTCCATCCTTGTTTCTGAGAAGTAGACTTGATGACTGTACTAATATCTTCTGGGGGATTTGTAAACTCAATTTCTAAAGATCCTTCATATTTATTCTGAGAATTGAATGCATCTTTAATAGGTTGACGATCTCTTTTATGATTGGCTCGTTGCTCTAACTAGTTCAACAGTACATCCATCTTGGTTGACAATGCACACACTTCCTCTGAAATTTATTCACTCTTATGGCATGTTTGAGTGTTGTTTATCTAATTCTGATTTTCTGCTATCTTTGCCATAATATCTTCAGCTCTTCCAGGGGTGAGTGACATAAATGATCCTTCAGCAGTGGTATCTAGTTGCTCACGTGATCTTTGAGTTAATCCGTGATAAAATGTTTGCATGAGCAACCACTTTTCCATTCCATGATGGGGACAATCTGATATGTAATCTTGAAAACATTCCCAGGTTTCAGAAATAGATTCACATTTCTGCTGACAAAATTCTGAAATCTTTCCTCGTAGAGCATTGGTTTTGCCTATTGGGAAAACTTTTATAGGAAAGGTTTTGAACATTCTACCCACGTCTTGACTCGATCTTTATTCTGATAAAACCACTGCTTCGCCTTTTCCTCCAATGAGAATGGAAACAAACGAAGTAGCACGACGTCATGAGGAATGCCTTTGATGTTGATGGTGTTGCCAATCTCTAGGAAATTCTGTAGATGGACACTTGCATCTTCATCTTTCTTTCCAGTAAATGTGATAGCTTGCACCATTTTGATGAGGCTTGGCTTGATCTCATAATCTTGATTTCCAATATTGAAAGTTGGCCTAACGCGAATATTCTCAGTGCTTGGGGCAGAGAATTCACGTAGAGTCTTCTCAGCCATGGCTTCACAAAATAATATAAGACCCTTCTTCCTATGGTTGTTCCTGATTGATAAGAGTTAAAGTACACAACCAATCCTGTACTTACCCTATATAAGATATTTAAATATAAACAAAACACGGGTAAGTCTGCAAAAGCAAAAGGTTATGGTTATCTCTAAGTATTTATGTCTATAGTTATTTTTATGTTTTTCTAATAATATTATCTATGAAGAACTCTCCTATATAAAATTCTAGAATAAATATCCTGACGAATAAATCAACGAACTCAATAAATTATCCTAATGAATACAATTGCCATCCCCGGCAACGGTGTCAGAAATGTTTATTGGTATTTTTAATATCACTTCACGTTAAATTGTCATCCCTTACATGATGCCAAAAACCAAAGGTAAAATAATCTTCACTTGCCTCCAAAAAATAATACTATAGAATATATCCGCAAGCGCACAGATAATTCTCCTATTGTAGCACTTCACCCGGTAAGTGTTCCGAGTATCGTTGATTTATTTTATGCCAAAAGGATAAAGATGGCATTCTACTCATTAGGATAATCTACTATAATGGTTGGAAAGATAAATGTGCAAACCTATGATAACCCATAACTCTAGTGCTTTAGCGATAAATAAGTCAATAATAAATGGTAAAAGATAACTGAGTAACTGAGGTAAATGGTATTCCAGACATAGAATATAGAGACTCACTAATGTAGTAAGACAATCTCGAGATTCGGCTAAAGTAAAGGAAACCTATGTAATTACTAAATACAAAGTCTACAGCCTACGCCATATTACACATCTTCATTTATAGCATAATCAACTCAGAAAACATCATAAGGAGCATCATCTAACGAGGATATTAGGACACAAGGGTCACCTCCTTCACGACCGCGCTCTGCTCGTCCTACGTACGGGGGGTGGACTACAGAGGAACCAACGCAGCTGTCACCTACGCGGACTACCACACGACCCGGCACGTCAGGGTTCCACCGTAGGTACACAATATATCTAGACACCACGTCTACATAATGCATACCACCTAACTCACTCGAGTACTGAATTAGGCGCTTTACGATCATACGACAATAATCATCACTAATTATAACTATATCGAATATGCAATTAGAATAAACTAAGAACTGAATAAGTAGCAATATATTAAAATAAAGCAAAGTCATAATGATATACAAGATAATATTGCCGATCTCCAGACGAACGGATCTGGAATCCCGAGCGTAGCGCCCAACTCTACTTGAACCTTGCTAGACGCCTAAACTATGAACTTGAAGAACTAGAGTCCTATTTCTAATCTCTGGAAACCCTAACTTCTGTCTACTCTTGAGGAATGAAGCAGGAGGAATGAATTGGTGCTCTGGGAGGGGGGTCTGCCCCTTTATTTATAGCCCGGTGGGATGAACGTGTGCCGTGGGATCAAACCGACTTGAACAAAGGGCCCAGATGACTCCAGAGAGGCGGTGAAAGAAGACTCCAGAAGGAGGGCCGAAACCCTAGAGGGGAGCACCGGCCGGCCCTACCCTGGCGCCGGTCGGCCCCACCCTGGTGGGTCTCGGGCCCTGGATCCTTCTAACTTGCTGATGAAGTTTGTTTCCGTCGCGATCAAGTTTTGTGGTAATTATGCTCTTTAATCCTTCTTTTAAGCCTTTCTAGAATAATCCCTGGAAATTACACAATTCACCAAAACTCGTGAAATTCATCAGTAATAACCCCTATGCTTCTATTATTGATGTTCCCTTGGCATTAGTTGACGGTATAAAATTGATACTTAACGACCATCAACAATACCCCCAAACTAAGTCTTTGCTAGTCCCTTAGCAAAGTTGACTTAAAATAATTTATTCAGGGTTCTATAAAAATGTATAACTCCCAACAAATACTTAAGTATTTCAACAGAAATTCTTTTCCAGATTGAAATTCATTAATCCACCTTTCAAACTTATTCTTATTCTTTTCAATCCACCTTTTCAATCCACCTGTCATGGAGTGCACCAGTGGCCTGGTCCCATATTAAGTGGTTCGGCCGACCCACCTTTGGTGAGTTGGACCCACCACTGTGGTCCCCATCTGTCATTGATTGTCCCCGTGTGTTGGTTCCACCTTGGTTGCATGTTTGTCACGTTGAATCCTTGTGCTTTGTTTCTCCACCGTTGAATAGAAACACATGTTGATCTGATGGATGAAATGGGCTTGTTGGAGGGTCACATGGATCATGCCATGTCACCAGAGCCAGGTGGGCCCCATGTAGGGTTTGGCTGACCCATACATGGCCCCACCTGGGCTCTCCTCTCTTCTAAGTGATGTTGTGCACCATTTCTTGATGTTTCTTGGCCTGTTTGATCTTTGCTGCATTCACAAGCTTAAGAGTACAAGTGAAACTCGTTATTGATAAAATATGTTCATGATATGTTTATCTTTCCTTAAATCCGAGTCCTGTTGGTGGTGTTTGAATGTGAAATTTTATGGTATATCCACCGTCAACAATAGCCAAGTAAGAAACCTTCATCACATTTCTTTTCAAACTTACTCAATCTTGTGCCTTTCTTGAGAATGTAGCATTTGCAACCGAAAACCCAAAAATATGCAATGTTGGGCTTTCTACTATTCAAAAGCTCACATGGAGTCTTTGCAAGCATACCATGGCAATATAACCGGTTGATGTAGTAGCAAGCGGTGTTGATAGCTTCGGCCCAAAAAGAATGACTAACATTGTATTCACTTAGTATTGATCTTGTCATATCAATCAAAGTTCTATTCTTCCTTTCAACAATGCCATTTGATTGTGATGTATACTTGGGTGAGAATTGATGTCCAATGCCATACTCATCACACAACTCATCAATTTTGGTGTTCTTGAATTCACTACCATTGTCACTTCTAACTTTCTTGATGGTTGTTTCAAACTCATTTTGGCTTCTCTTGACAAAAGACTTGAATAGATCATAAACTTCACTCTTGTCAATTAGAAAGAATATCCATGCATATCTAGTGTAGTCATCCACAATCACAAATCCATACTTGTTCCCACTAATGCTAGTTTATGTGGTTGGTCCAAACAAGTCCATATGCAAGAGCTCAAAAGCTTTACTAGTACTCATCATGCTCTTCTTGGGATGTGTGTTTCCAACTTGTTTGCCGGCTTGACATGAACTACAAAGCTTATCTTTCTCAAAAGTGACATCTTTCAAGCCTCTAACTAGATCATGCTTCACTAGTTTGTTCAATTGTTTCATTCCAACATGACCAAGCCTTATATGCCATAACCAACCCAAACTTGATATGAAAAACCAATGCAATCAATCACAATAACAAGAGAGATCCTCGGTAGAGAGATGACACACGATTTTTTTACCAAGGTTCACTTGCTTGCCGGCAAGGTACTCCTCGTTGTAGCGATACACCCACTTGGAGGTTCACACGCTAATTGGCATCACATGCCAAACCCTTCTCAAGGGTGCCGCACAACCAACAAAAGATGGGGATCCACAAGCTACGAGCAATCTACTAGAGTAGCCTTTTGCGATCTCCCGCAGGGAAGGCCCAAAAACCCCTCACAACTTCACCGATCGGAGGCGGAGACAATCACCAACTCTCCTCAATGATCCTCGCAGCTCCAAGCCGTCTAGGAGTCAGCAAACTCCAAGAATAACAAGAGAAACCGCTGCGAAATCCACTCACCAAGTGTCTCTAGATGGTCACAAGCATGCAATGCACTTGATGCTCTCTAATCTCACCAAATGATGAACACAATCAAGTAGGATGAGTGAGAAAGGAGTGGGAAGGCTCACAAGTATACTATGATGTTCAGGAGTGCCAAGAGAGGGAGCACAAGTCGGCCAAACGACTATAAATACTCCCCACACACTCAAAGAGCCGTTTGAGCATTTCTGCGTGGCGTCGGACGCCCGCGCGCACACCGTTGGACCAAAGCACTCGGTCCGACGCCCCCGATACGTGCCACGTGTCCCTAGCCGTTTGAAGTCGAACGTTGGATCACAACGGCTACGTCTCACGCCAAACCCAACCGTCGGACCCCTGCGCCGTCGGACTAAAGTCCACGGTCCGACGTCCACAAACTAGGCGTCCGGTGCTCACTGCAGAGTTAGCTATCGGACCCACCCAATGGTCCGACGCTCGGTTAGCTCAGCGTCCGACACCTGAAATAACACTAGAATGTCTCCAAAGAGTCGCTAACACTCCAAAGTGTCTCTCACTTTAGTGCACGTGTGTTTGCATTTTCCAACGAGTTTTCCACGGAAAATGTTAGTGTTACTAGCATCTACATACATATGCAATGAGTATGAACACCTAGTGGCACTTGATAACCGCATTTCATCAACGATTTCACCCCTCTTGATAGTACGGCTATCTAACCTAAATGTGATCACTCCCTCTATGGAGTCTTGATCACCAAAAGTAAAGAGCTCCTTTTCAATATACCTTTGCCTTGAGCTCCTAGCCTTTCACCATCTTCATTCTCGTCACTTGATGAAGCTTGTGGACACCTTTGATGATGGACTTATACCATTTGCATGGATGCCGTCATTAGGGCTTTCTCCTTTGTTGATGGGCTTACACCATTTTCATGGACGCCATCATTGCCATTCACTTGTGGCCTCCACCGACCCGGTCCTTTGCTCCATCTTGTTGTTTGCTAATTAATCTCATGAAACACTTAGAGCAAACATTAGTAAACTAAGTTTCATCAAGTACCCAAAATCAAACATGGGCTTTCACCGTGCTTGGGTTAAGTGTTAACCCACGAATTGGACCATATATCGTGTGGCAAGGGACTAACATGTATGTGGTTTGTGGTGGTTCATCTGATATGATCTTTACGTGCGCATAAGAGTTGACACGCCTTGCTAGAGGCCGCTGTAAATTATTGGGCGAGTAGGAGTACTCGGGCCATGTCTATGTGTGCGTGAACCCATAGGGTCGCACGCTTAAGGGGTTAGAAGTTTAATTCGGATTGGACCCGAATTATAATAGGCTTAGGGTTTCTAATGGGCCTCCAACTCAGGAGCATATTAGGGACGCCTATATATGTAAGGGGAGGGGCGAGGCCAGGTTGATCCATGCCTTTTGGCAGCCGCCGTCGCCCTCCCACGCTCGCGCCTATTGCTCCTCGCGGACCTAGCAGTCCGGAGGCGCAACGCTTCCTCCCTGTACGTGTGGATATCTCGGAGGTGCTGCATCTGGAGCACAAGGACGAACCGCACGAAGGGGACGGGCGGACGAACGACCACGCAACTGCACGGCACTACTGCGACGCATATGTCTACATCAAGACGGCTTCCGCTACACCTGCGCGTCTAGTGGTAATCCCGTGATCTATAACTAGCAGTTGATCCTGGCTTATGAGGTTAAAATTTTATTTTTCAGCTAGTGTAGCGTCCTCATAACCCTACATATGCTCCCTGACATGCATACTTAGCATTAGTTTTATTTCTAAAACTACCTATGCTGCAAACTTTACTTCTATTAGTAATTGATGTGTTCGTCTGAAATTGATATTAGTTGACATATTCGCCTAGGCTCCAAAAAATCTCTGGGTCTGCCATTGACTCTAAGTCTATGATGATATGTTCAAGGTAATAAATAGGTTTAGACTCTAGGTAGAGTCTGTATTGTGAGTGTTCTAATGTACGGACATTTATTAGTTAATAATAAGGAGCAGGATGAGTAGGGATATCAGGATCAGTGCTGGTACTAGTATTAAATCTCCTGTTACGTTTGTCTCCAAATCTGAATTTGATGGGACAATGTAAGCACCTCGGTTTGAATTAATTATTGCTTTAACGATCCGATCTCCATGCAGGTCCGCAGGAGCAGAATCAGGAATGGTCGGTGTTTAATTTGCTCTGGAGATTATAGAATGTTGATGGCTTTGGAGCGGTTAACTAATTGCAGGCGTCTTACTCCAGCTGCACGTGCAATCCCATCAGATTAAGCTGCAGATTCAGTAACACATCAGTTAGCTACTCCCACCACGTTACGTGTTAGCATGGCATTGTTGCAACGGCGGACCATGTATACACGATTAATCGTGTGTAAAGCTATACCTCACTCGAACAATTTAGAGGAATCCATCACACTGAGTTTGAGTATTCCGATTTTTCTCTATCTCCTGCGACTGTCATCCATTCAGTGCGCTTGTGCCCGCGACCATATGATTTCTTCCCTAAAATTGCTTGAGTGATTAGGTCAAACAGATTACTCGAGTAGCCATCACACTTAATTCCGTGTACCTGCAATAATATACTGTCGACGATTTAATTTGGCCATCACACTTCATGTGACCATGTGTGTACTTATGGAGGCTTGTGTAAGTTCAATGCCTAGAATAATATTCAGCCCAATCAGCCAATTTGGCCCAATTTGTAGGCTCAACAAACCGAATTCGACAAATTTATACAGAGAACATGGGCACCCTCAAACCAAAAGTTCTTCAAATAGACAAGACTGGCCACAAAGTGATGTTTAAATGGTGTGTCAATTTTTAGAAAAATTGTTGGCAGGATTATGCCAGGCAAATATATTGATAGAGGAGATAAATTGGCCACAGTACAGGAAAGGTGAAAAATACAAATGGCCCAAATCAGAAATTTAGGCTCTCAAAGTGAAGAGACAACATAGCCTAGGCCAAAGGCAAAATGTCTCTTAGTTACTTGCTCCCTCACTACACCACAGTCTAGCCTCTTCCTTGATCTTTGCAATCAACATTGTCGCTGATTTTTGTGTTGATGCTCGAAAATCCAAGCATTTCGCTCTCTCCAAAGCTTCCAAGTGACAAGAGGCACCAACGATCTTACTACTTTATATGACATGTCTCTGAGCATCCCCACCATACGCTACCATTGGATCAGAGAGTCCATGCCGTTCCAGTCTTCATGGCTAGGAAAATTACCATTGGTTTATGAGCGTACTGCTTCCCATATCTATTTTGAATATATATCTACAATGAGCGAAGAGATGGATGACTAATTCATTCGTGCAGGGGCGGATTTGCGGCCCAGGCCCTAGTCATCGGCCCAGGAACACCATATACCCCATGTATTTTTCAGCCCAATATGAAGGCCCAGCAGCAAAGGTAGGGCATGCAGGCGTCAGGCCTCACCAGATCACCTCTCCGTCTCCCTCCCGAGACAGTATTGTTTTGTAGAGGGGACAATATTGTTGGTTGGGCCAATCGCGAGCTGTCAGTCGATCAGCTTTCCAAAGTCGATTCTGTATTGCTAGCCATGCAAAGAACTTTCAAGTTGGAGTGCTCAAGTTTTCCAAATTGACCTGTCAAAATCTGTGTTTACTGCACCTATAATTGTGCCAAGTATGCCGAGCAAGTTGTGTGCTCCCTAGATGCCGCGAGCTTCCATGTAATTTGTTCTTGAATTTTCAGATTTATTTGCACCTGCTGTAGACCTTGCCAAATGGCGTGTCAATGGACTACACGGCCGTTTACGGTGACACTTATGCAAGCACACAGAAAGGAAATAGACACCATAACTCAAAAATACTAGGCGTTCATACTTTAATAAAAAGAGCACATCAAGGAACTCACCTAGAAATCTCCATAAGAATTGCCGCAGTAGTATACGTATCCATGCTCCGACGGAACAACTCCTTGACAAGCCTCGATAACAAAGTTTCACTTATGATCCGCCATCCTCTTGCAAGGTGTAGACACAAGATGGGTAAGACCTAGGTGTCCGAGTCTGTGATGAGTGATTAGCAACGGAGTTCACTTGGTATGTTGTTTGGCTTGTGGTGTGCAGGTGTTGAGCACGGAGGCAATGGCAGATGGTGAAGTGAAGGTCAAGTAGAGCGGGCCATGCCGAGGGACTGGGAGCGGTGAAGAAGAGACTTGAGGCTTGGACTGAGGGACTTGGGCGCTGGAGGGCCAGCTATAGTGGCTGACACTTGGGGACACCGACGAGCACAAGCCGACATGATCAAGTGACTCGTGGAGAAGCGTGGGCCGGCGTGATCGAGGACCGGCGGGACATGGCTCATGAGGTTTGCTGGTTTGTGCCTCAAAACAAGCGGCGGACGGTTTGCGGGTCTGGGCCTCAAAACCCGGGCGGAGCTTCCAAGGGAAGCAGGGCGACACATGGCAAAATCCCGTAAGTCTGGGCAGGAAGTGGGGTCGTCTAATCCTATCTTCAGCTATAGTCCGACCCTCGGGCGATCGAGCTATGTCGGATGAGGCAGAGATCAACCCTCGGGTGATCAAGCGATGTTGGACGAGGCGGAGATCAACCCTCGGGTGATCGAGTGATGTCAGACGAGGCGGAGATCGACCCTTGGTCGATCAAGCAACGTCAGACGAGATCGAGATCGATCCTCGGTCGAACGATCAACATCGGGCGAACGAGTGACGCCGGGCGAGGTAGAAATCGACGTCAGACGAATGAGCGATGTCGAGTGAGGCGGATATCTACGTCGTGCGAACGACCGACGTCGGGCGAAGCGGAACATAACTCGGGCGAACGCGGAAATCGTCGTTCGACCCTTGGGCAAGTCAAGAAACAATTTTAAGAATCAACAAGGGTGTTCCAGAGTGCTCTAAAGCCAGCTAGCTTGCCTAAGTTGGAGTAGAGAGCAAGTAGGGACTAAATTAAAAAATGCAATAAGTGGTTAAAATAGATGGAAGCCCTTCCTCACAACCTCTCTTTCGGTCCTCTTTCATTTTTCTTTCTCCCATCCTTTGCTCCTAGGGTTAGAGTGTCTTTAGTGAGAGGTCCACAATCAAGATACATGGTTGTGTAAACTTGTGTTTTTGAGTGGGAATCGAGGCCCTAACCTCGTAACTCCTCCGGGATTCGACTTTTGTCTTTGTGTTTTTCGTTGTGTTATTGGATGTTCTTCGTTCTTTCCCCTCTCGTTCTTGCTGCGATTCACGAGTTTTGTGGCATTTCGATCCATTCCTTTTGCGTGCACTTGATCTTTGGCATGTGGTGAATCTTTTGAACAAGGGAAATCACTTGATTCCAAATCTATTCGTAGATCGGATTGATTCTCATCATGACCGAGTTCTTGAGCATTTTCAGGGACTTTTCGATTTGTCACTGATTGAGTTCGAATCAGGCTACGATCTCATGGGCATAGCTTCTAGACTGCCTAGTGACCTCATGGCCGAAATCTTGTGGCAGTTCATTTGGATTTGATCAAGTCCTCATCGATTTTAGTTTCCGGCAATTTCAATTGCGCTCTGTCTGCAGGGCACTGTTGCCCGTCAGGTCGTGCCCCTGGACTATCCAGGCTCGGACCATAGAAGTCCGGGTCAGTGCAGTAAGCGTTGTTGGTGTTTTGCTTCCACGTTTTCTCCGGTGTTTTTGAGTTTCCCGCTGTGTCTTCTTAGGCACCCAATCTCCAGTAGGTTCATGCATATCTCGTCTGCGTTTCACTCGCTTCTTGGGATTGTGATTTGGGACAGTGGCCGATAAATTTTGGAAGAAATTTTTTAGGCTCCCATTCACCCCCCTCTTGGTCGCCTCTTCGGTCCTTCACAAGGCCACTCCTTAATACCAGCTTGAAACTCCACAACTTCATACTCAGACGGCTAGTGCGACTTAGGGCCATAAATGTACTCATCAAAACCACAAGATGGCCACTGTGCCTGCATTCTAAATGTACAAACCATAATATTGAAAGTACTATTAAAATAAAACTTTTTGAATACCTCGATTGCACGAGCACTTACACTAGATGGCAGTCCACATTGGAAGAAAGGAGTAAAATCAACACCATGTTTCAGCCGTAACAATATCGCTTGAGTTTGACAGTGCAAAGTGGAAGGTTTGATAACGTTTTAATCTAGCATGAAGCTTCTCGTGCTCTGTCATTTCTAGAGGGTTTGGTAGCGGAGCAACCGAATGAATGAACTCATCATTTGGCCAACTCTTCCACAGGTCGAACAGAAACAACATAATCATTGGATCAAACATTTCATGTCCATGATCCACCTAAAGAAGTTGCATACCTCTAAAATTCCAAGCAATGCCACATCGGGCTGACTCAGGATGCCTAACATGTGTAAGCCACAATGAGATAATGGTGTAGATAATGCTTGTAGGAAAGAGCCAAATGCACCATGATTAAGTGCCAAATTCAGGAAACTAAACTGAACAAACAAAAAATTAAGTGCAACAGTGTGAATGCGACAAGCATGTTATTAACCTATGACTCATATATGTTGCGTAGTGAAATTAAAGTTTTGCCTCTCAACTGAAGGTAAAGCTGTCTAAGTAAATTAGAGGCAAATCTATTCAAATTATGAAAATTGAAATTCAGGATGTTACACAATCAAAAACTTATCAACTATAATGTAGCAGATCGCGTTTACAACTACAAGTTTGGTATAGACCATGTCATCATCCAAAGTCGTTTGAAATATATAAATTTTGAATTTCATAAATCTGAGAATAAAATTTGGGACTCTATACAACTTTAAATTAAAAACTTGTCACCTACAAAGTTGTACATTGAGTTGAGAAATACAACTTTGTATAGACCATGTCAACATCCGAGGTCTTCCAAAAATTCTAAATTTTGAATTTCCAAATCTGAGAACTTGAAATGATTCTTTTGAACACTAAACAATTTCAAATAAAAAAACTTGTTAATGTTGTAGATCCCATCAAACTCTGTAGTTTTCATAGAAAATTCAATTTTATCCGACTTCATCATATACAAAAATTATAAAATATTTTTATAATAATTTGTAGAGGCAGACCTCATAAAAGTGTTTCCTTTGTAAATTGATTAAAAAGAGACTTCACTCTTTAGAGGCCTGCCTCTGTCATTTCCATAAATGGTCCTTTTAAGAGGTCTGTCTCTATCAATCGATTTATAGAGGCAGTTTTTATCGAACTGTCTTCATAAATGGACTGACCGCCTCAGGAATTGATTATGAACACGGGCACTTTTGGATTGCCTCAGAGCTGTCTCCTAAAATCATTTTTAATAGTGTAACAAAATGCATTAGGTGTCGGCAGAGGGAGGGCTGGAAGAAAAAGCATAGTCCTACACAAGCATCAACGAACACACGCCGGATGAAGGCACGTGGCGAGGGCGTGAGGTGATGAAGGATTTGTTTATGAGAAAGTGACAACTGCGAAGGCGAGGTGATGAAGGATTTGTTTATGACAATGTTACAGCCGTGATCCGCTGCAGCGATCAGTAATCCACAACGATAGATTGCCTCTGGCGAGAGTAGAAAGGGCTGACGATGGATATGTGCAATCTATTTGTTGCTCTCGATGCAATTTTTTTGCCTTCACGGTTGCTTGGCACCGGACATGGCCTCATCTAGGCAGTAGCCCTTCCAACTATTGTAGCAGGAATAAAATGGGTAAATGGATCAGTGGCAGCTTACGAAATAGGTTGTCGGTGCGAAGGCAAATCCACCGAAGAAACTGAGCCATTCACTGAAGAAGGGGAACGTGATGGCTATCAACATTGTGAACGCTGCACATACACACAATCAGAATTTTAGACTTCTACTATTGAGATAGGATTCTTCTGATGTTTTGCCATTCAAAATTTAGTACAAATTTCCCTATTAAACGTCTCCTATTGAGATTCCCATATACTAGAACTAGTGGTAGTGTTTTACTACTAAATAAAAACACTAGCAAAAACCCACCACTTTGGTAGTTACAGGTTGCATCTCATCAGTATTTTTTATCTTGTTCCACTGGTGAGCAGAACTTCAGATCAGATTAGACTGATGATTTCAGATCAGATACGGGCATTACCAACATAGGCAGTCCGGCCTATCAGACGGATCGTCAACCCCGGACGGAACCAAAATTTCCTCACCAACACTGTCTCTATCATGTCGAACACCGGCATTGCATAAACCTGCACAATCTTAATGTTACTAATTAGAGGTCTTCATATATCAGAGTCGCCACTTTAATCCTTAGGAGACACTAGGAAAAATATAAATCTTAGTAGTTCTTATAAAAATCAGAAAGATTTAGCAATCAATTCTCAGTAGACTTTAATTACCATTGATAATAATAGCCATTTAATCTATTTTATTTTTTAAAAATATTTCCCACCTTCTGCTATTATGAAAAACAACATAAAGTAGTTATAGGCCTCCAATAAAGTCTCCATATTAATCCTCACAAGACACGCTACAAAAAGGCAAATCCTAGAAATTTTCATAAAAATCAGAAAGATCTCTAACCATCAATTCGGTAAACTGTAATTACCTTTGATATTTCCCATTTTTACCATTATAAAAAATAATATTACCCACTTCCGCAATTATTAAAAATAGCATAAAGGAACCCATTAAGTCAACATCTAAATTATCAATGTATGCTAATATAAAAAATGTTAAATAACCATAAGATACTCTAAATCTTACTAAGTGAAAATTTTAAAAGGAGCACATATTTTTTAGAATATGGTTACAATACCATCATAGCAATATATAGAACAAGTACAACCACATACTCTTTGTATACTTGCATACTTGATATATACACTTCGTCGTGCCACATACACCCTAAGTCTTGATACACACATGGATATATATATATATATATATATATATATATATATATATATATATATATATATATATATATATATAACCACTATGTAAATAACTAAAAACTAAGCCTATATATGTTTCTAAATGCTCCAAACTAATTTAAAACAAACATACACGTTGTATACATTTTAGCTTAAACATTATATCCATATTGATAGTATATTGTAAGTACTCAAAGTGGCTGTGACATCCGTGGTCTTTGATATTATTTTAGAGTAAACATTGATTGTTAGGTTTAAATATTAATATTCTCTTGAGGTTACCATATTGGCCCCTCTTAGATCATACTTAAGCTTGACTGCCGATCTTGAGCACCATAGTCTAGGTTTAAATGACTGTTTATGCCATCGTAGTAACTAAGAGTACATTTTATTGCCTAAATTCTTATTTTTAATAAAATGTGAAAAGAGAGTTTTGAATAAAGGTACAATAAGAAAAATGTTTCAATTTAGCCTAGAGTTAAAAATTTATAGCAACTAATAAGATCAAATTTTGGATAAACATAGGCTACAATGAAGAGCCACTATAATTTATGTTATGATTTTAACTAAATGCAAATTAAAGACATATGGACTCCTGATGATGATAGAACCCCCGGTATCATCATGGAGGACATAACCAGCTCCTTGCACATATGGTGGGCTGGGCCGACACAGAGTCGTACATCTACACAGGGTACCTCCAGTGATTTGGTGTACAAGGCATAGACATGTATTGACCCCTATCTGCCGGGACTAGGACATAAATGCCACTAGGAAATGAAACCAAAATGAAACCTTGCCACTGGATATAAGAAGGGCAGAGGTCTATAGATCAGGACATCCCATAAATAACCCACAACAGTGGCCAACACGGCCTACAAGTCTATATAGACATAGAGCCTTATCAGGCAACATCCCCAGTACTCTTGACACATATGGCACATAAGAAATGCAATCAATAGAACATAGGATGAGGGGTATTACATCATCACAGAGGCCCGAACCTGTCTCTACTTTGTATATGGTTTTCTACAGTCTAGATCTGTTACTCACACAATGCCTCAAAATCATTATTGCTGGATAAAAACACCAATAGTTAGCGCATCAGGTATTATTGTTGTATTGCTTGTGTGCCACATGTTAAGAGCGCTTGGGTTGTTCGAATATGAGGTAAGATACTAATCAAGGGCTCTGTACCCTGCCTTATATAGTTTGAGGATTAGGGTTACATGAGATCATACCCCAATCGGTTTAAAGATATCATTCCTAGTAGGCTACAATAGAGTCTCTCGATCTAGTTGCTTTTCATGTCCATCTCTGTATGCCTTGTATGATAAGTAGACGACACACCCTTGGGTACAATCCACCTCTAACCACTCGCCCTGACCCACCCCCTGTCCTGGAGGCCAGTTCTGGCCTTGGTGAGGATGCCCGTGGGCTATATATTCATCAATAGTTCTCAACATAGCTGCCACCACATTTGATCTTGCGGCCTTGTCTAATGTCATCTCACTCCATGCATAGCCTGGTCTTATTAGCCGATCTATTTTGACACTCATGGTCCTATGATGGATTTCACTAATTAATCGTTTGTGTATCTGGTGTTTATTGACCGATTTGGTTCTTCTTCACCGATATCAAGCATCATTGAAGCACTTTGTTCTCCAAGCTACCAGTGTACGTCATCACTTCAAGCCATTGTGTCTACCACACATTCATTCCCGTCCACCATGACCTTAATGTTGGAGTTGTAATCTCTTCCATATCTATAATCTATCTATTTTGGCAACATCAGGCTACAATCACACTCCTTCCTTTGCCACACTATTTGTAGCAACTGTCTCATTGGCCTTTGCTGTTAGTGCCTTCAACATTGGCGAATGGTTTGTGATGGTCTCTTTTGTTGCACATTTAGGATTGGTAACATGATGCTTGCCTTCATCCCTGACCAATTCCTGAGCTTGGTAAACCCACATGATAACTCATAATCAACAGTTTTGACTATGCTGACTTTGACATTATCCTCACCATTAATGACTATCTTGACACATCATTGTCATCTTCCATGGTGCCTTCTTGTCCCTAAGGCTTACATGCTTGTACCTTGTCTACTGCTGGTAAGGTTGGGCAAAAAAATCACCGGAACCAATTAACCGAACTGATTTAGCTAAAAAGTCAGTTAAAAGAAATTTTCGTAGTCATTTCAGTGAAGACTTCGCCACAATTTTATTAACTAAAATTAATTTGGTTATGAGGTCGCGTTAACTGAATTTTTTGTGACTATTATATTATACACTAAAACTATTTTCGTTTTCATGTTCAAATGTATCTCTACGAGAATTTGTTTGTTACAAGCATTGTTTGTTGCTTGTTCTTTTTGTTTTATTGCATGATGCTTTTTTGTTGGATGGTTTCTAATGCAATTATCTTGTTGCAATATCGTTTGTAGAATAACAATATGTACTGCGGTTAACCAATTAACCGAATCATTTTACCAAAACTGGTTTTCATCAGTTATTAGTTTTTTTAAAACAAATTCGTTTAACTTTTTACCAAAATCAGAATTCTTGATATAACCAATTTCACCAAATTAACCAAATGCCAAGCCTAATAGCTGGGGTTGAAAATGGAAGGGACAAATCTCATTTCGTCCCATCCCATTTTCAATATTTGTCCCCTCATTTTCATATTTTTAGGGGGAAAATAAGAAAACAATTGTCCGGGGACCTTTAGTGCAGGTTGGTGTTACGAACCGGGACTAAAAGGTTTAGACCTTTAGTCCCGGCTAGTGATACGTACCGGGATTAATGTTGAACCTTTAGTTCCGATTGGTGGTACCAACCGGGACTAAATATCTTTAGTCCCGAACACCAAAAAATGGTAAGACTAAAGCCAAAACTTGATGTGGATATAAAGTCGTTTCTCTACTAGTGCAAGATGAAAAACGGGAAATTGGATGTGTGCAAACAAGACAAAGGTGATTGCAAGTTGTGAACTATAGTTGTCATTGTGTTTATGTTATTATTATGGGTGGTTGGTTAGGTCGACACACTTGAAGTCATGATTCCACATTGTATTATGGGGCATGCTTTATCTTCTTGGTTCCAGAATGTTATCAGCTTGATCATATTAGTTCATTTTCGGCATCTCATGAATCCTGTTTTTGTTTTTATTTCTGGCCTTCCATTTATTTCGATCTTGTTTTTGAGACAAAATATGAAAAATAAAACAGGAGAGGGGTTATCCTGACTGCTTTCATTTATTTTCATCCCTATCTATAGCTACCTTGTAGGCTCCCGATAAACTGAGCACGGATTCACTGAGCGCGTCTGCTATGTGCCCTCAGTTTGAGGAGTATAACATTAGGGATAAGATATGAACTAGGTTATTCTTAGGCCAGTCTCAGTTAGAGTTTTATTTGCATTTAGTAGCCTGCCATGTATGAAATTTTGATGGCAAGGCAATCTTTTAACGAAGAGAGACAAGAAATGAATTTCATGGGGATCGAACTCTTCTAGGAAGATTACTAACGCTCCATAAGTCTTACAATTAAATGTCTATGAAACTAAGGAATGAAACTTTGCATTGAGACTAGGCGTTTCATCCATGTTTCATTTCATTATATTGACATGGCAGTCTTGAAATCAGCACAATGGCACTCTCCATTGAGACTGGCCTTACTGAATGGTTTCATATTGATGTTTTCAAGAGTGCCACCTAATCAACAGGGTATTGAAATGATTAATGAAATAGCATTGTCTCGTTTTGCTATTTCTTTTTTTCGATCGTGCCTTGGCACTTTTCTCATTAAGCAGAAGTAGAATTTGTTACACTGTAAGTTGGCCATGGTAATCTATTGATTACTGAGACCAACGACCGAAAAACACACGTGGTTTCGATTTACACAGTAGTGTATTAAGCAACAAACCATCTAAGCACAAGGCTTAAATATCCTCGGTGTCGAACACAGGCAAATCAAGGTTCATGGCCATGGGGTCAAAATCGCCCAAAAACAGTGCCTGCAATGCCTCCTGCTTGAAGGTTGACAAAGGGGCTGCAAGGGTCAGGTCACCCGAAACTTTTTAGCGACCTCGGCATCTACAACGTTGGTGTTGATGGCAAAACCAAGCTTCTGCTTAAGAATGTTCTGCGCCTGAAACGTGGAGTTGGCCGCGCAGGTTTCCTTGGCGAGGCGTTCGCTGCGCCTTAGTGTGAACACCGACTTTGGCGTCTCAGACCTCCTAAGCTTGGGGCTGGCACAGATGATGGGGTTACTAGAGGAAGGCAGACCTGCGACTCGATCACTACTTCAGGCGACCTCAGCAACACTTGGCGAGGAGGGTTGAAACACTCAGTAGGCTCCTAACAACCAGCTACCAGATCTAAACTGTTCAAGGTAGAGTCCAAAGCTAGCTCTAGGAGGACAGTCGGCCCATCAATAGCTAGTGACCATTGTTCTGTGGATGGCTAGGCCACCATTAGGTTGAGGTCATCCGGCAGGAAATGCCCCAGGAACCCCTGAGACCCACTGGCATGTCGAGTGCAGTGGGGGCCGGCTCACGTCATCCCTGGGTGCCTTCCCTCTGGGAAATGGCAGCGGAGGCAGAGCCACTTCCTCAAGCATGGGTTCCAGAGTAGGGCGCGCATGCAGCCTGACAGGGCGAGGGCGGCATCCAGTCACCATATTCAACTGACTTTGAACCAACAGAAGTGTTGGGCGTCATGACCGCAACCGAATCCACCTGGAGCATCTTGCCCGAGGACGACCCACCCAAGGACAGCACAAGACCACCCCGAGCTGTGAGAACTCGTTGAACCTAAGCGGCTTGTGGGCGGAGCAGTGATTAAACTGTTGGTACCAAGACAACATACTCTGCAATGCTTGGAGCCTTGGACAGGTGCCCAGTATAGTTGTAGCTAAAGCACCTGAGCGGGTCCTGAGTAGAAGCAATCTTGTGGTCTTGCGCCAGGCATTGAAAGCATTGGCCACATAAGCGCACCATGGCTACGGGGCACATCTTGATGCCTAAACGACTTCGCGCAGGTTGGTGACCACCGCAACTCCGGCTTGCCTAGCTCGCCACATAATGTCTTGCCACCCGTGCACATTCAGCGCCAAAACGCAATGGTGGCAGGACACCCTGGGCCCGATGCGCTATTGTGCTGGAACTTGTTGTGACGGCGAGAGGTCAGCGAACCTCCGTAGTGGCAAGCCATGGACCAGCTGAGGCCTCCGGTGCCTGCAACCATGCCTATGCTACAGCAGTGCAGCTTGATGGCCATGAACCGGACCCCCAACACCAGTACGCACCATTATGGACTTGAGCAGGGGCCTATTTGAAGCAACCAGCAACGACGACACTAGCATTTGCGCATCCACCGAACGATCGAAGGAGAGGCTGGTAGCCTGGTAGACAGAAACGCGATAGAGTTGGGATCCCCATCGGATAATAGATCCTCATCCTCGTGGGCTGGTAGACAGAGACGTGACAGTGCTGTTGATGGGGAGAAGCGGCTGGGGATGGAGCGGATCTAGACGGATTGGGTTCTGGCAGCATGGGGAAGATGGAGGGGAGGAGCGGGTCAGGGGACGGGGAGGGGGTCGGGGTCCTCCATCCGACGCTGGTTTTCGTTTTGCTATTTCATAAGCAAGACACAAGCTGTATTGGAAATAGTGTAGACATGGTGCTCTATTTAATGGTAACGTAAGGGCAAGGCTAATAATAGAGTCAAGTTGATTGGGTATAGGTCAAGTTGTAAGAGTCAAGTCATATAATAGGTGTCTCCTATTTGTCTAAAAAAGTTTCTCTTTGCTATTCCTCCTCACAACACTTGCTTCCGTGCTCAGCTTAGTGCTTGCATGGGAGCTAAACTCCTCTCTCTTTTTTTCTTCTCTCCTCGACATGATCGTTATTGTATCTTGCTCTAACTCCTCCCGTTGAGACTGCCTACCATTGCATCATAATTTCCATATATATATATATATATATATATATATATATATATATATATATATAGATATTCCCTATCCTACAAGCTCCATAGAATATCACCTCGATCAGCGCTAGTCTCTCTCATTCATAAATACTACCATGACATGTGAATGAAGACATGTATATGTTTACCTGGTAGCTGCCAATGAGATGGACGACGACCATCATGTTGGCGAGGGCAATGAGCCACTTTGGTTTGTTGAGTGTGATGAGGATGTTCCCTTTGACTTGGTTGCCGAAGGCCCAGTAGCCGAGGAGCGAGGCGGGGAAGTAGCACACCGCCACAATGAAGTAGGCAAAGATGACGCCTTTCCACATCGGCTTCTTGGATGGCTTCTCTGGCGTGGACGGGATGGTGGCCTGGATCTCCAGTACCACATTATGCCCCGCGTACGCGAATGCCACATCCCCTAGTGCCCCGAGGAAACTAAACACCTTGCCTGGCGTCGTCGTCGCACGCAGGTGGTAGTCCACATGCTCCTCCTTACCCTTGCTCACCGACGCGACCCACGCAATCGTGGAGTAACTGCCACGAGTGTTCATGTCAGTGATTTTATATATGCTCGTGTATTTTGCAGAAATATAGTACTGGATATGGTGGTACAGTACAATGGAATAGCTGAGGTGCATGGTACGTACTACATACCTGAGTGACATGACGGTGGCGACAAGGGAGATGCTGGAGATGGAGTGAAAGTTGGGGAGCTGGGAGAGGAAGAAGTGGACGGAGGCGAAGATCATGATAAAATAGGTGACCTTGATGTGTTTGCAGTTGTGGCAGACCACTTCGTGGAACTTCTGCAGGGACTGGCCGCCGGTGACCATGTACACGTTGTTTAAGCCTATCTCCACCACCAGCTGCTGCGGCACGACGATCCAGAGGCCCAGCTTGTCGCCGAAAGCATGCTGGCCCAGCTCGTGGTACCGATCGAACCGCTTCCCCGGCACCATCTCGTGCATCTCCACCATCTGCCAGAGCGTGTACAGAGTGATGATCCAGGACAAGATGAGCACCGTGACGCCAGCCCCCCTGAGATTAGTGATCGACCAGAAAAAATTACATTCCTGCTGAGAAATGTAACAGATGGCCATGGAAGATAGGTATATAATATAAGCAATTAAGCATATATATGCATGGCACGGACCAGCCGAGCTCGGACATGGCATACGGAAGGCCGAGAACGCCGGCGCCGACCATGGCGGTGCTATTGTGGAAGGCAGAGTACCACCACTTGGCGTTTCTCCACGCGTTAATTGGAAGCCAGTCGATCGTCGACTCCTCCTGGGCGCTCCAGCTTCCTTCTTGCGAGTCCGTACGCCCTTCGGGTGCAAGAGCAAGGCTTCCAAGCTGCCATCTCAGACACAAGCAAATCTTGAGTTTGGTCGTCTTCATTTGTCCCAAAAATCTTTATACGAATATTTGCTTTGCTTTGTGATAACTGACAACAGTCGGGGAGGGTGGTGGGGGGTGGGGGTGGGGGGATGATAGTATTCGCTTGAGATGAAAGTAAGTACTGGTTTTGGCTGATTTACTGTGCGCTAAACGCTCAAGTGATCGAGAGAGAGAGAGTACCCTTGTTGGAGAATAGTTGTCGGGTGATTGTATCTCCATGACCAGCGGGAAATGCCACAGAGCCTTATAGCAACGGAGAGGAATGAGCGGGGCTAGAAAGAGACAGGCTGGTCTTGTCTTCCAGCTATATATAGAGCTAGCTGATGCCGTGATGCGGCCAGACGACTACCGGGGGCCGGGACCGGGAGCCCTGAGCCTGAGTCCGATCCTCCTATGATGGAAAAGAATTCTAGCTACTGAGATAGCACGCACTTTACCAATATTTTATTTCATGGACTTCGTCGAGCTTACACGTACATAAGAGTCAGTTCTGGAAATATGACAAAAAAAACAAGAGGGCGGTTCAGGGCACGATGATTTTGGTCAGTGATTACGTTGCACCACGAGAACTCAATGCTCCTTGATCTGATCATCCGTGCCACGCGCCCTCTTCAGATTTCCTCGTCTGAACTTACAATTCCAACAATCTTCCTGCTGAAAGCGATCGGTCTAGTCGTCTCTCCTTATTTTACTTCTTCAAGATCGTAATTCAGCTGAATGATGTTGTGACAGTTGATCAGACGACATGCGAATTTGCAAGGAAACTTATTCATGTAGCAGGCAGATATTTTGCCTCCAAGGATTACGCGCCTGCTGTTCCATCCCTTGTAGTCAGAGCGGCACGTATGCTACGAATATAATCCACCACGCGGCTAGCTGGATGAATGACACGGGCCGGTCTAATTCCACTGATTTTATATCGCGCCTGGATAAACTAGCAAAAGTAGCCAGCGTATGCATGCAATTGCCGGGCTAGAATATATGCTGTTAAAATATACGTTGCTGCTTGCTTGGGCTGAAGCCTGCAGGCGTAGTAGCTTAATTGTATTGTATCCTCCCGTACCATTCACATCTAAACGTGTTCTTCGCAAATTAAATTAATCCATGGCTCCATTCATATTCCTTTCTGCCGCTAGATGTCATGGTTCTACTAGCATCAACATTAATATAAGGATTACATGGTACTCAGTTGCCAAGCCGAATTTCTACATCGAGCTAGTGCAAGCAGCAACGTCGGTAGTCATGTGGATCGATACGAATGGTTCTCTTTTTTCTTTGCTAGCCTATTCGCTTGAGCTGAAAATAAGCGCTGATTTTCGCTCGATCGTGCTGATTTATTGTGAGAGAAAAGTACTGTTATGTGGCTAAAAATAAGCGCTGATTGCTCATACACTAGTCCATCAACCCGAGCTCACAAACAGGTTATAATCAAGACACATAAGTGTTAGTTACTATTTGATACATCTGACTAATAAAAATTTACTATATTAAATTGTATGTTTCTTCATTGTTCATTTTCTAACACAATAGGTATAATAAATACTATGTAGCCTCTATCTAGCTACGAGGGCATGTACAACCCACAGACGAGGGTTGTCTCTAAACGCCTCGAATATATCATAAAGACACATATAAAGACAGATCATACAACCTATAGTGTATCTCATCGTCTGGAATCTATTTAATGCTTTGCATGTAACTAAAATCAACTATAAATAAATTTGTATATACCATTGTGTGGCTATTTAATAGAATATGTATCAAGCATAAATAAGAGCAATATGATTACAATAATTTTAGAAACCATCATTATATATAGTTGCAACGCCTTTTGTCTATTTTCATTCAACGTTTAGAAAATAGCAGTACACAAAGGCTCTGCTCACATTAAAAAAATAACTGAAACATCTGTTCACATTAAAAAAACTAAAGCGAAGCTCTGTTCTCGTTCAGATAGCTGTGTTCACTAACTGATAGTTGTTCACAAGGCAAAAAGAAGTTTGAAACTGAGATACTTGTAGAAACTCTGACCAAGCTACTCCCATCTTCCTTGAATAACAATTATTTGCAAAGATCCCAATTACAAGCCACCCAACTACTATAGTGCTGTTGGCTCCTGTTTTTCTATATCATCGGAGAAAGATAGTGCTAACAGAAGTAAACCGTTGGATGATATAGGCATTTTAGCTTGACTGACATTTCAACAAACACCTAAACTACAGGCACACAAGCAAAGAGCCCATCTCCTAGTGGAACAGAGGACTTATGTGCAAAATTACCGAGATGGAGACAGGAAAGAGACGGGCGCTGTAGGTGCCCTGATAAACTTATTCATTGCCGATCTATAAGTTTTTTCACTCATATATAAAGCGCTTTTTTTTTTGCACGTCACCTCTGTATATCTTGAATATGCTTTTAGTTGAAACCTTAGCTTAGACTATTTTGGCTCTTGTTGTAGCCCATAACTTATGAGCTCCGAATTTTAATCTTATTGATTTCTATGTATTTTTTTATCCTCAACTAATGTTAAAATTATTGTGCTTACGGTATCTTTTATTAACTCACTTTTTGTACTTTTCAAAAATAGAGATTTAAGTCATACACTAGTACACAAAAGGCCAGTACTGGCGGCTATAGGGCCATGCATTTTCACTGGCGTTTTTCGAATCCGCCAGTAGAAGATGCCAGCGAAAATCAACTTTTTCATGGGCAGTGATTTGAGAACTGCCTGTATAAACATATTTAAACTGGCGTTTTCTTAACCAAATCACTAGTGTAAACATGTTTATACTGGCAGTTTTCTTAACCAAACCGCCGGTGTACATGTTGAGTTTTCAAAATTTTAATTTCCCTTCATACTACAAAACCCTATTGGATACATATTGAAACTAAACCTTATTTGAACGTGATCAATTATAACAACGCGCACAAAATATACATCACATGCAATTTAATTATATCATACATGTACATCTATATATACATCAAAGTTTTCATCAAAGTTTACATCAAAGTTTTCTATTCCTAATCAAAGTTCCATTAAAACTCTAATAATCATCTCGGTTTAGTTGTAGCCTCTCAATTTATGTAAGCACTCTAAACTCTAGACTCGCTAAGACGTTGGTAGCAACATGATATTTCCTACTACATGGAATAACTTCTTTCATGATGAATGGGCAAATGTCTGCGCATATTTTATACAAATGAGTGCTAATGTTCTTCGACTTCTTTAGTCTATATGCCTGAAAAGGAAGTTTTTAAACAAATAGGACACACATAGTCTAACCATCTTAATAACCAACCTTATTAAAGAAATAAAGAACAAAGCCTACCCCTTACTCTTTCTAACACATGGTGAAACCCTAGATCTAAAAAGTGGCTCAAATTAAGCAAGAAGTATTGAAAAGAGACATGAAAGGCATTAATTAGCCTTTTTTAGCAACCCCCTTCGAAGAAATGAAAATCAAAACCTCTCCCCTTGTATTTTGTGAAATCTGGATCTCCAAATTGCCTTCAATGGAAGGTTGCCCGCTAGCTACAATTCGGGTCAGAGAGGAAGAAAGGGTATTTATAAAAGACACAACACTGGCGGTTTACTTAGACCGCCGTCAGTGTAAATAGCGTTACACTGACGGCTGCTTTAAGTAAACCGCCAGTGTAAAGGCTCCATTTACACTTGCGATTTTTTTAAAAGAATCACCAGTGTAAACGCTATTAACACAGGAGGTTCCTTAGAACAACTGCCAGTGCATTTACACTGGCGGTTTAGTTAGGAAAACCAGCTATGATAATGCATTTGCATAGGCGGTTCTTGTTTTGGGCCCACCGTTTCTTCTGTATTGGCATCAGTTTTTGGAAACCGCCAGTGAAAAAAAGTTCACCACCGAGAGAAACGATCAGTATACTAGTGATAGACAGCACTCTTAAATACTACAATAAGAGTCATTTAAAACCTACGCCATGCGCTTAAGATCAGTGGCAGAGTTTGACATAAGATCTAAAATAGGGTAGCAGTGCTAACATTAAGCGGGTATTAATACTGAAGTTGTTTACTTCAAAGGGCTATCAAAGGCTAGAATGATATTGTCATTCGTGGTCTGCAATTAGCCTCTTCCATTTCTCAACATATTTGAATTTTTAAAGTAATTATATGTGAAGTAATGGCTATACTAAAATAGACATATCGAACATTTTAGTCATATATATATATATATATATATATATATATATATATATATATATATATATATATATATATATATATATATAATGCAATAATTATTATTATTATTTTAAATAATTTATTAGGATCATTAGTATATGAGTCATTAATAAAAAAATTTCCATTAAGAGTCCTCTTAATTTTGGCCCACATACGAGGCCCAAGTTGGCCTACTAGGTTAGAGGGCAGCCTACGGTCTACACTCAGGTGTTTCGCGAGTCGCAGCCTCACTACTCTCCTCGTTTTACTCCTTCAGGCTTAGTTCTGCTGAATGGAATAGTGACAGTTGGATTGATCTGACCATATGCGATTTGCCTGGAAACTTCATGTTGCATGCAGATATTTTGCTCCATGGATGACGGGTCACCAAGAGTTACGCGCCTGCTGTTCCCTGTAGTCAGATAGCAGCACGTATGCTACGATGATTAGTTCACACAACTGGATAAATTATGAGGACGGGCTGATAGCCCAATGCCCAAGTGGGGGCGTGTTCGTTTTCTATTCGACCCCAGGGATTGAGCGGCATTAAATCCTCTGCAGGTCAAGATCTTCCAATCCCTCCCAATTCTCATAGTTTGAGGATAAAACGAACAAGACCTAGTTGGGAATGGTGGTTTCACCAGGGTTCAATTTCGGTTCAAATTAGCCAGTGCCTTACCGAGGCATGCCCCCAAAATAAATTTCATTATCTCCTCGTGAGGTGCCACAGTAGGCCGAACAACGTGTCTGTCATCTACGGAGTCCTGTGTGATTCTGGTGACCTCACTAGAAACACAATCTTTAAGCTGCGTGTAGTTATAGGTATATTGATATATGTAAGTAGGGGCTGTGAGTGTGTGATCTTCAAGCTACGCATAGTTATATGTCTTGATATATGCGCAGGGTTTTGAGTGTGTGTGCTTGTGCGTGAGTTTGTGTGTGTTCATACGTGTTCAGATACTACAGCTATGCCTATGTCCAGTTGGAAGGCGTAAAAAAACTAGGCAAATGGTGATCAAAAAACTGGCGCGGTTAGAAGCGGCTTGCTAGTTGAAGTGCCTCTGTTAGGTAAGGGGGGTGTCGCTAAAAAGTTCTTCTGTAGTAGTGTTGATTACTTTGCATTAACTTTCACTAGTCTATCAACCCGTGCTTTCGCACGGGTTAAATTTTTTAAGACATATATTACATATGTAATACATCTAATTAATAAATAATTTTTTATATTAAATTGAACGTTTTCATCTTTTTTTTGTTTTTAGACAGATATTTCATATAGTCTAATCCAATTCACAGAAACTTATGAAGTCATGAATCTTTTTTTTTTCAAATTTTATTCTTTGTTGGCTACTATAGTTTTTTCACATCAAACTAAATTTTTTGTGATTATTATATTGTTTATTAACTCTACCTTTTGCTTGTTAACAATAAGGGTTCTTGGTCTTACAATATGTTCTTAAATACTACAATAGCAAAACAATTATTTAAAATGTGCACCATGTTATTTAAGATAAGTGAATCTGGGATCTATCGGTTTTCCTATTATGTCTCGTGAGGATTAACATATCTCATGAGGATTAACATGGATAGTCCATTATTAATATTTGTATATGTGAACTCTAGTTTCATCTTTTTCTATGACTTTATAAATCATAGTTTAGCTTTTGATCGACTTTCAATTAAGTTGTGTAATTTTTTTACAGGTTAGGTGTTTAAAATTTTTTTCTTGTTAAAAGAGTTTAAGTTCTAGTAGGATTGTTCCTCCAAATATTAACTAAGTTAAAATTCAGATTGTACCTTAGCATCTTACTTGTTGAATTTGCTATATCACATACCTATATATCTGTAGTATTGTTTTATATATCATAGAGCGCACACAATTTAATTTTCAATACTAATATGACATAATGTTTTAATTAAAATATTTAAACTTATTTAGAATAGCAACTTATCAATTTCATAGTTGTAGAAGTTTATGATTTAGAATATGTACTCGAACTTTATGAATATCGATTTATTTTTTGTAGTAGCACACAATACTAATTACAGATATATTTAAGTTTTTTGTTTTTATAATAACTAAAGCATATACAAAATATAAAGCTAATACTTTATATTCTTTCATAACAACATATATATGTAGGTTGAATGTAAAAGTTATCTCTTATAATGATATATGTGGGTAGCCTAGATACAAATGTATTTCAAATCATCTTTTATAATGATAGATGTGAGTAACCTACAAAATTGGTGGGTTAGATGTGAGTAATCCAATTAGTCAGTTATATTTTAAGTTATCTCTTATAATAATATATGTGGGTAACCTATATACAAATGTATTTTAAATCATCTTTTATAATGATAGATGTGAGAATCTACAAAATTCGTGGGTTATATTTTAAGTTATCGCTCGTAACGATAGACGTGGATAATATAAATTCGTTAAGGGTGTTATTTTGAATTATGTTTTATAATGACAGATGTGGCTAATTTATATATAAACTCAGGGGGTTATTATGAATTATCTTTCATAATGGCAAAGGTGGGTAATTATTTGGAAAATTAGGGGGTTACTTTATGTATTTTTCATAATGGCAGAGGTGGGTAATTTTTATTCAAATAACAATATATCTAATGGTTGTTATTGATGATGGTAATTAGATTCTACCAAATTAAAGGCCAGATGTTTCTGATTATTGTGAGAATTTTTAGGATTTATCTTTTTTCTTATCGCGTCTCGTGAGACTTAACGTGGTGTCTCCATTGAGGCCTCTAATTAGTAATAGTAAGATAATAGTGAGGTGGATAATTTATAAAAAACATTAGAGGGATATTTAAAATTATTTTTTATAATGAAAGAAGATGGATAATTTAGATACAAATTTAGGTAGTTATTTTTAGTTATCTTTCATATTAGCAGAGGAAGGTAATTTTGATGCAAATTTGGGAGGCTATTATGAATTATCTTTTATAATAGCAAGAGTGAATAATAGATACAAATTTAGGGGGGGGGGGGGGGCTTTCGAATTATCTTTCATAATCGTAGAGTAGGAAATTCAATTACAAAATTATGGGGTTACTTTATGTATTTTATATAATGAAATAGGTAGGTAATTTTAATAAAATAGAATAGACCTAATGACTACTATTGATGATAATGACTAGCTTCTATCAAGTTAAAAGTCACATGTTCGTGATTATTGTAAGAATTTTTAGAATGTATCTATTTTTCTGACGTGTCTAGTGAGGCTGTGCAGGCTCCGTTGGACCTCCAATAATAAGGCCAGTCTTAATGGGAGGTTTAGTCTCCGAGACGTAACAATATTTGTAACTAGGAATGAAACATCCTCCCGCAGTGCACACTTCTATTTCACTATTTCATACACTAGTTACAGTATTTAATTCTTGTAAGGTGTTGTGATCGATTGTGTCGCGTGAATTATGTAGGTATTTTCTCTTCTCAATTTTTTAAATTGCTTCCTAGACTGTCACGTACTCAGGTTTGGAACTCCAGAGGCCAGCGATCGAGTTCATCCTTCTCTCCTTGCTCTGCGAACAACAACAGCCCGCGCTAACGCGGCAGCAAGCACAGGCAAGGAGGAGCCCAGCACGGCTCGACAGAGCTAGCAACCATGGTCGGAGAGGCAGACCGTGGGCTACCGGTGCGGCGTGAGCGCTGCCACCGTTCAGCTTCGCTACAGGTACGGGCGGAGGCATGGGCCACTAGGGCCCCAAGCTGCGCTCGGCTGCGGCGCTCGACCGGTGCGTCCCCTGCGACGCCGGCCATGGCCACGGCTGCGGCGCCGAGAGCTCGCTGCGGGTCCTGCGTGGCCAAGGATGCGCTCGCTCGCTGTCGGCCATGGCCACAGCGGTTGCTGCGGCACCGTCACACTCGATCGTCGTTACCGGGGCCGTCGACGCGGAAATCGCCACCAGTCGTGGACTAGAAGAAGCCGCTGTAGAAGAGGCTGCCGCCGCCGTGGAAGACTTGACAGCAAGGTCGTCGCGGAGCCACACGCACGTACGCGAGGAGTTGTCGCTGGCCGCACGGGATGGGATGAAACAAAGAACCTCGCTCGGGTGTCGTCCAACGCGTTCGAAACGACGCTGGCTCGTTTTGTGGACATGAAAGCTTACACACACACACACACACACACACACACACACACACACACACATATATATATATATATATATATATATATATATATATATATATATATATATAGGGGACGGAACTAAAATTCAATAAGGTGTATTTGCTATAACAAATGTACAGACCCAGCCAGCCCACCTCTCACCCCACCCATCCATCCCGCATGCAGAGAATCTTTTTTTTGTTTCGGATCGAAAAATACAATATCTCCTAAACCGTAGCCCCTATTTTAGATCTGTTTGCATCAGGTTGTTCAAAAAAATGTGCTTCACAAAACGAAATCCAAGAAGACTATATTTGATGAACGTTTTTTTAAGTATATAATTACAACTTTAATATACTATGAGTTGCCATCATGATTACAACACAATTGCAACTTGGCTGTAACGTAGTCGGCGCTTGTTGCAACCACTTAAAACGTAATTTTTACCCAATTTGCAACTATATGCAACTAGTTACAACCTAGTTGCAAGCCTAATTAGTGAACAACGTGCATTTTATATACCAAATGTGTGTATTCTCTCTACCAATTACAACCATGAGACTAGACCAATCACAACTATAACATCATACTAATTGCAACTTAATGGAAGTAATTGCAACAGATATGATCCAGTGCAAGTGGACCTGATGTAGTTGCAACCTGACGCGATCCAATTACAACTAGATTCGGGCCAGTTGCAAACCTGACGCGATCCAATTACATCTAGAGTCAGGCCAGTTGCAACTAGGCAAGAACCAGTTGCAATCTGACGTGATCCAATTACAACTAAAGTCGGGCCAGTTGCAACTGGGCAAGGACCAGTTGCAACCTGACGCGATCCAATTACAACTAGAGTTAGGCCAGTTACAACTGGACAAGAACCAGTTGTAATCAGGGTGGGTGCATTCAATATAGAGAATGCACCCAGGTGTAGTGTGTGTATATATAATTTCCCTATATATATATATATATATAATTCTTTCTTCCTCATCTACCTCTCACATCTCTTCATGTCTTGTTTCTCATGTAGATCTAGTTTTTATTTCTTTCCTCACTAAATCGCTTGTCACATCTGCAAAATACTTATGTGGCGTTTTGTAAGTGCATTGTAAGTGCTCTAATACTCTCTCTTCCTCGATACATGCAAAAACTGTGATTTTTGCTGACATGTCACCTCATTCAATTTGCACGAAGCTCCCTGACATCGCCATTAAGACTGTCCTCTTTTTTTCTTAGCACGCACGTCCAACAGTATTTTATTGCACACAGTGGTGGAGCTAGGTTAGAATTCAAGGAGACAATTTTAGTCTTGTGATTAATCATTAGTTAATCTTCTTTTCTAATAACACAGCCATACAGTTCTAGTGGAGGACTTGTAAGCTAAATTAAATACTAGACAAAGTATAACCAGAACGTATGCAATGCATAAACAGTCTGGTATATGTCACTTGATAAGTGTAAGGTATTGCAAGATGACTTCTGCTAATTGTCATTGTGTCCTTGAAGTCTTAAGTAGAAGAAAGAGCCAAATAGACGTACTAAAATATAGAACAGAGTAATAAATAAAATATTATAACGTAGTTGCATGCAAACAATGGAAACAATAACGGTACTCATTTGAGACATATATACATTCTTTTACATAGTATAGCAACTGTTGTACCAATAGCAGTTAATTATCATTAGGAAGCTAATAAAGAGTATATATTGCCTAATACATCCATGTTTGCCCTAATTAATATATATTATCATGTGTAATGATGCTTGGGCAGGGGGAGGGGAGGGGGGGGGGGGGGGGGGGCGCCACCCCCTATGGCCCTAATGTAGCTCCGCCCATGATTGCACAGATTTCGTCGAGCTTACACGTAAATACGAGTAAGTTTTGGGAGCGCGATGACGATTGCCAGATCGAGACTAGTATATGCTGCACCCCGATAAATTAATTCTCCTAGACGTCTTTTCGGTGCCACGTGCCCTCGTCAGATTTCCTCGTTTGAATTTGAGGGTACAATTCCAAACAATCTTGCTGCTGAAAGCGACCCTTCTACTCTGTCCTCATTTTACTCCTTCAGGCTTGTAGTTCTGCTGAATGGAAAAGTGACGGTTTGATCTGACCATATGCGACTGGCATGTAAACTTCATGTTGCAGGAAGATATTTTGCTCCATGGATAAATGATGATGAAAAGCTGGTTAAACGATGCGAGTCTAATTCCACTGATTTATAGCCCAGCTAAATAAACTAGCATGGTAGCCTCCGCAAGTTAGTACGCTGTTAAAATCTTATGCAACTTAGCTTATTATCCTCTTAGTTGAAACTTTCATGATGTACCTTGCACATTATTAAGGGCTCGTTTGGCATAGTTCAGCTTCACAGGTGAAACTGTTTTTTTGAAAAATGGCTTTATGCGCAACTTGTTTGGTGAAACTGGGCTGTTTTGAAAATGTTGTTTGGTAAAACGGCTTCACCAACAACTCCATGCATGGTTGGAAGAGAGAAATGAGAGAGAGAGAGAGAGCTAAAATAAGCTATTTTTTTTAGCTCATAGTACCTCATCCTTTTATAAGAGGGGAAAAAATAGCTTTACACATGAAGCTGTTTTAGAAAAGGATGTTTGGCAAAAAAAATAGTTCACAACAGCTTGTGAAGCTGTTGTGAGCTGTGTCAAACAGCCCCTAAACCTACTTGGTGAAATGGAATTAATCACAATCCTCGCTGAACCCAGTTGCTGTGCTAGTATTTAGAAGCAAACTGTTGAGCACTATTAAGTACGTTTATAACTGTGTAAATAGTAGGAAGAAGACAACTCCCAATTTCCAGATATCATACTCTTGCTACTCCAAAGTCCCAACTCTAAAACACAACAAACTGTGGATAAAAAAAAAACACACAAAGAACTGTCATTCACTCTCGATCACTTATGCACATAAAAAAGCCAGATTTGCCTAGAATGTACAGAAGGGCGACATGTTTATTTATGATTAATGCTGGGTTGTGCCAAAATTAACATAGCCACGACATTTCACTGACCGTCATCAGCTGGAACAAGTTTTGAACTTGATACCATGGCATCCATTTTTTTTAGCACAGCAAAGGAACTTGCAATAGATCATGCTGTAATCGGTTCGTCCTTGTGTCAAGTTCAAAACATGTTTCAGATGAGGATGGCCGGAGACATGTCGCCGGTCAGTTAATGATGGCCGCACGGTTGAGTTGATGAATTCATTGGTAGAATTCGTATGTCTTGGCTTTCAAAATGATATTCCTGAGCCCTCCAATCGGTGACAGTACCATCAGCAGCACTCCAATAACTATGCAGATCTGAAAAAAATATATATATATGAACACAGAGAAAATTATATTAGGGGAGGACAGGTTAAGCAGAGATACTCTTGTTGAAGCAAGATAGAGTCTGGACAGTTTGTTCTTATTACCCTGCTGATGAACCATGAGAGGCTAAACCTCCTGGGCTTGAAGATTGCCAGCCACATAATGCAGGGAAGCTGTCAGAAACAAGCAAAGATTCAATTTGGTCAGCCACATAAATAATGCGAGGAATTGAGCTAAAAACACACCATTTGTTGTAGCAGAAGCAAAATGCGTAAATGGATCAGTGGAGCTTACATAATAAGTTGTGGGTGCGAAGAATCCACCGAAGAAACTAAGCAATCCGTCAAAGAAGGGGAGGGTAATGCCTATGAACATTGTGAACGCTGCACAGGTTGCATTGCATCTCGTCAGTCGTACGTGTTTGTTTGTTCAGTGTGAGACGCCCATTTTTTGTGATCGAGCAGAGGAGTTTATTATTACCAACATAGACAGTCCGTGCGATCAGACGGAGCTTCAGGCTTGGAGCGAAGCGCAACTTCTTCACCAGAACCGTCTCAATCATGTCGAATACTGGCATGGCGTACACCTGGTAGCTGCCAATGACATGGACGACGACCATCATGTTGGCGAGGGCGATGAGCCACTTTGGCCTGTTGAGGGTGATGAGGACGTCGTCGTCGACTCGGTTGCCGAAGGCCCAGTACCCAACGAGGGCGACAGGGAAGTAGCACACGGCGACGACGATGTAGGCGACGACGACTCCCTTCCACATGGCCTTCTTGGACGGCTTCTCTGGTGTCGACGGGATGGTGGCTTGGATCTCCAGAACCACGTTGTGCCCCGCGTACGCGAACGCCACGGTCCCTAGCGCCCCCAAGAAACCAAACACCTTCCCTGGTGTCGTCGTGGCGCGCAGGAGTATGTATAATTGTATATAGCTGAGGCGAGAAAAAAGGAGACATGCAGTAGTGCATGCAGTAGGTGATGAAACTCTACCTGAGCGACATGACAGCGGCGGCGAGGGAGACGCCGGAGATGGAGTTGAAGCTGGGGAGCTGGGAGAGCACGAAGTGGACGGAAGCGAAGATCATGATGAAGTAGGTGAGCTTGATATTCTTGCAATTGCCATCGCAGATCACGTCGTGGAACTTGTGCAGGGACGGGCCGCCGGTGACCATGTAGACGATGTTTAACCCCACCTCCACCACCAGCTGCTGAGGCACCACGATCCAGAGGCCCAGATTATTGTCGGGACTTCGACGGAGACGGGCGGGCGCTGACCGGTGGGTCCCTTCCTAGATTTATTTTTTTTGTTTTGCTATTTTAAAAAACAGGTTTTCGGAAAATTATTTTTACTGGCGGTTTCTTATGTTGTACTGGCGGTTCACAAGCAACCGCCAGTAAAAATCGCTGATTTTTAGTGGCCCCTAGCACTGGCGGTTGACAAAAACGTCAGTAAAAATACGTTTGTAACCGTCAGTACTAAAGTTTTGTGTGCTAGTGATTGTCGCCGAACGCGTGTTGCCCCAGCTCGTGGTACCGATCGAACCGCTTGCCCGGCACCATCTCGTGCATCTCCACCATCTGCCACAAGGTGTACAGCGTGATGACCCATGACAAGATCAGCACCGTGATGCCAGGACCCCTGAGAATACAATCGTGATCCACCGAAAGACAAATATATATATATATATATAATGTTACGTTCATGAGAAATTTACAGATGAATAAAATGGAAGACGGATTTATAGTGTTCATGGCAAGGACCAGCCGAGTTCAGACATGGCGTAGGGAAGGCCAAGCACGCCGGCGCCGACCATGGCGGTTATGTTGTGGAAGGCGGAGTACCACCACTTGGCGTTCCTCGACGCGTTGATCGGAAGCCAGTCCTCGACTGCCTTCTCCTGCTCGCTCCTTCCATCCTGCGCGGTCGAGTTCGTTTTGGCCATTAGTTATGTTGCTGGCCAGCTAGCTGCAGAATCGTATTCATTTGACCAGACGATCCACCAGTGCCGTCGGCAAACAAGGAAGCAAAAGTCTACGGAGTATGCTTGATCCATCATCGACTTGACTACTCTTTTTTTTTTCTGATCTTGCTCTTCTCTTCTCGTTAGGGAGGCGGCACGTAATGGTACACACGGCCGGCGTATATAGCTAATTTATACCACTCCTTGTGAACGTGGAACAGGCTCTCCAGGAAAAGCTGTCTGCTTTGACAGAATATTGGCAGTTGCAGTGATTAGAAGATGATGATTCGTAGGCCATTGATGCTTGCATGCGAAGCACTTCGAAATATATATAGATACAAACTGGCAAAAGTCAATGGATAACTGAATTGCGCGCTTTGGCAAAGGTCCGCGCTACTCCGTGCAGATGTCGACTTGCTGGTTGGCTAAGCGAGTTCCTTCCTATCCAGAAGAAAAAAAACTGCAGATTGATAATCTTATCTTATCTTACTGTTACCAAACGGAGGCTACACATTAATCTTAAAAATTCTCACATTAATTAGAAACATCTGAACATAACATATCCAATTGAAAGACAGTCATCCATAACCAGTAGATCTGTTTTCTTTTGAACGTAAATAAATTCTGACCTACAGATAAATTCTTGATCACCCTCCCTTACCGACGTTCAGTTGGTTAATCTATATATAAAATAAAATATCAGATGGCCTACCAGTCACATTCGCTGCCATTATAGATTAAGGTGCCTAAAATCGTATTTTTATATAAAGAAAAAAAATATCGGTACACATAAACAATGGATATATAAAAATCTCCATTGGTGTTACCCGATGGCCTACCAATTACGTTCGATGCCATTATATATTAAAAAATTGCCTTTTTCTAAAAGAAAAACTTCACACCCGATGGCCTACCATTTACGTTCATTGCCATTATAGATTAAAAAATTGCCTAGAATCCTTTTTCTAATAAAAAAATGCCAGTATATGAAAAATTGGAGACAATTTTCGTCAACAACGTGAAAGCAGTAATCTATGTGTTCTAGGTTCATCTTGCTTTTTTCAACATTAATTGGCAAAATTAAAAAGTACGTATAACCATCTCGCCGAATTCTAACAGAATTTGTTCTCTCATATAATCTATCACGCTAGTCTTTCTGCGCGGGCCGACCCGACCACCTCTTCCTCCGTGCACGAGGCAGCCCAGGCGCACCAGGCGAGCGGCCCATCATGGCATATGGAGACGAGAAGTGCGTTTGTTTTTGTTTGTCCTTTCCACTTCCACTTGTTCCGGTCGGTTTTTTCTTTTACTCACCTGCTGCTACCTTTTTGTTTTGTTTGCTAGTAGCAGCACTACTAGGTACTAGCGCATGCATAGGCATACTCCTTCCGTTTCAAAATAAATATCATTTTTGATTTATTAAAATAACTTTTGACCATTCGTCTTATTTAAAAAATTTATAAAAATATAAAAATAATCAAATCAAGATTAAAGTACTTCTAATAATGAATCATTTCATAATAAAATAATTATTTTTTTATAAAATTTTTAAATAAGACGAATGATCAAAAGGAGATAGTCAAAATCTTAAAACGACATTTATTTTGGGACGGAGGGAGTAGACGCATAGCGCTGGGAAAGTGGCAGTGGAGTGAGTGATATGTGTACTCTCTCCGTCTCATAAATAATTGTAAATCTGTAACTCCTACCATTCTTTTTTGACCGTTCGTCTTATTTAATTTTTTATTCAAATACTAAAATTATTAAATCATTATGAAAATATCTCCAATGATAAACTAAGTAGTAACAAAACAAATAAGATTTATTAAATTTTTTTAAATAAGACGGGTAAGGCATCTTTGGTTTGGTTTGAGCACAGATGGGATGAATCCGTTTGACCAGGTTAGAAGCAATCTAGCACTTGACCAGTGACACTATGTATATACAATCTTCCATCTTGGCTTTGTATAAAACGCTCATACATCTAGATGCCACTACTAATCCAAGAGCCAAGACAACCTGGCAATGACATCGATGTTCTTCTACAACCAATGATCGATGAACTACTAGAGATAGTGGGAGAAGGGTGCGAAGGATGTTTGGGATGAGTACAAAAAAGAACATGTCACGATCAAGGCTATACTTATCGCTACAATCACTGACCTGTCAGAGTGAGGTTGCTTGTCTGGAGAGAAGACAAAAGGATACACCGAGTGTGTCGAGTGTTTGGACGAGACTGATGCTGTACATCTACCAGAAAACAGGAAGATGGTCTATGTGGAACACCGTAGGCTCCTATGAAGGGATCACCCTTACTGTAGGAATAGAAAAGATTTTAACGGGACTATTGAGAAACACAGACTCCCGAAATATCGAGACGGGAAACAGATACATAAACAAGTTAGCAAACTCACAAATGTTGTCCTTAGGAAGAAGGAAGGGGCAGTACCAGCGCCAGCCGATAGTATCTGAAAGAAAAAATTAATCTTCTGGAAACTACCTTACTAGGCCACTTTTGAGTGTACGTCACTACCTGGATCTAATGCACATAACTAAAAATGTGTGGTAACACACTTAACACCTTGATGAATACCGGGGGCACAACGAAGGATTCACTCGTGACACACAAGGAAATGCAACATCTTGGCCTCCGGAAGGTGTTGCACCCAATAAGTCTTGAGGATGGCCGCGTGAAACTTCTAGTGGCGTCATGGACATTGAAAAAGGAAGAAAAGAAAATGTTCATTTCTTTTTTCAATGATCTCAAAGTGCTGATAGGCTACTGTGTGAACTCGAAGAGGCTAGTGAATATGAGAGAAGTCAAGTTTAACTATGGTTGTATGAAGGCCCATGACTATCATATTATGACTCAGCTGCTCCTAATTGCATTGCGAGGTATCTTCAACGTGATCTCTGAAAAGATAATTGATGTGGCCAAGTTGGACCATTTCAAGCAAGAGTTAGCCAAGATTCTATGCAGGACTTGAGATGCAATTTTTCACCAGACTTATTTCAATATATCAGTGCATCTCCTTGTTCATCTTGTTGACCAAATTAAAAGCCCTTGGCCCAATATACCTACACCAGATGTTCCCTTTCGGGAGGTTGATGAAAGTTTTCAGGTGGTATGTCAGGAACAAATTCAGACCAGAAGGGAGCATGGTAGAAAGATGGACAACGACGGAGACCATTGAGTTCTGCACATATTATCTGGACATCAATCGGGTCAGAGTTTCAGAATCGCGTCACAAGGGAAGACTAGGGGGCAAAGGAACGATAGGTGAGAAAGCTGTCACAATAGACAAAGATGTTTCTTTCAGATAGGTACACTTCACTGTTCTCCAGCAGGCTGATGGTGTGATAGCGTACATTGACGAGTACAAGCCGTTACTGCAAAGTAAGCATATTGGTAGGTCACGGGCTTGCCTTGAGAAAAAAAAGGCAGAATTTGGTGACAGATTTCAACGCCGCAGGCTAGGAATGGTGACGGGTTGTTAGCTGGATCTCTTAGCTCCCGGTCCTTCGACAATGGTGATGATGTGGTATGATATAAATAGATTTACATTTTACACAAAAAGCAGGACGGAAACAGCATCAACCAAAATAGTGGTGTTCGTTTCGATGCCCATGATGAATACGACATGGTGGAGGCGACGTACTATGGTTTCATTGATGAGATATGGGACCTAGACTATGGGCGACAATTGAAGGTCGCTCTTTTTCGATGCGAGTGGGTCCGGCTAGAGGATATCAACACTGACAATAATGGGTCCACTACCAGTTGATCTAACCAAGATCGCTTATAGAGACGCCCCCTTCGTCCTTGTAAAAGATGTTTTGTAAATCTTCTATGTAAGGGATAACAAGACAAAGGGAAGACTACAAATAGTCACGCAAGGCAAAAGGAAGATTGTCGGTGTCGATGGAATGATGGATAAAGAAGACTACAGAGGTTATCAAGAAATGGCTCTCTTTAGAGCGAACGTAACCCTACCTATCCTTGAAGAGGGTGACGTGATGAGGCCGTAATTATTCCTGCACCATGAATAGTTAGAATATTATAAACTATTTAATTCTTAATGTAATGTTGCATCGGTAATTGGCATGGAATTTGAGATCATTTAATTTGGAGTTATTGTACGACTTTGATATTGTGTCAATTTGAGATCATTTGACCTACAACTTTTATTTTGGCAATTTATCCATTTGAATTTATTTGGATACTGTGCATGGTTCTTTTTTAAAAAAATCAAAACTCAAAATTCCAACAGATTTAGGCTACGACACAAAGTCATTAAAAACAGATTAAACCCCATCATTACCGAACTCGCACACACCATTTGGTGACCCATAAAGTTCTAAAATTATGAATTTACGTACTTTTTTAAACAAATGAAACATTTAAATTGTTCAAACAACAAATTATCTAAATAAAAGTTGTAGAGATAGTCAAGAGAAGTTCAATAAAACTTACCATTCTATTTTTGGAGTTTTCTATGAATTACTATAAATTTATAAACTTTCTATACAACTTTTAATCGAAATCTGTTACGAATCTAATCGAAATCTTTGGTAATCGTCTGTCCTGTGATGGACCAAAATGGACAAACTGTACTGCTACACATCGCAGCTCTTCGGAGTACAGGTAACATGCAATGTGTATAACAAATAATTGAAAGATTCCTGTGCTCCCTCCGCGCCCCTTTTTATAAAGCTGGGTTTGTTGACTCCGGTCAGGTTCAATAGCGAAGCTGTTTTTTAAAAAAAATAATATTATGAGTAACTTTGTTTATAAAAAAAAAACTATTTAGCAAAACAGCTCACTAATAACGCCATGTATGATTGAGAGAGAAAAATGAGATAGAGAGTTGTGAAAATATACTTTTTTTTTTTTACTTCATTCTAACTTATTCCTTAGCCGTCGGGAGATTAACAGCCGTCTGGAGATTAATAAACGTGATACACATGGAAATACATGTCTTCACTATGCAGCATCAGTTGGAGTTAAGGGTGTAACAAGCCTTCTGGAACACGAAGTTCGTATGCAGGGATAAGAGATTCAGGAACAGTTTTTTTAGAAAAGGAGAGATTCAGGGACTTTCTTAACATGATGGACGTGTACGGGAATACAGGATTGCATCTTGCAGTGCAAAATAGAGACGAGTCCAATTTCAGTCATCTTGTGGGGAACAGGTATGTGGAGCTCAACCATGTCAACAAGGATGGCTACACACCCCTCGATCTTGCAAGCAAGATAAAGATGCAAAGTTCTTTTGCCTCTCTCCAGCCCCTGGTGTGCGTGTGTGTGTGTGTGTGTGTGTCTCTCTCTCTCTCTCTCTCTCTCTCTCTATATATATATATATAGTCTTAATTAATAAAAGGGCTTTGTTTGGATGCACATGTATCCATCTGAATCCACATTCTGTGTTGGAGTGTATTGTGGTGGAAACCAAATCGTTTCAACACGCTTGGATTGAGTTGAATGCATGCGGTCTATTACTACTAGAAGATTAGGGAGGGGCCCTGACATTGTATTTCGAGGTTCTCTGTTTCTGCAGAACCCGATGGAATGGATGATCAGCGTATTGGCTCACTCCGGAGGTCAATTCAGTGCCCACAGGCGTGACTGGAGGCTCAAGACACCGGAGAATCCTCAAGAACAGCCGTCTCAGGTGACTGAGGGCAGCTCCAGAGCACGGCAAAGTGCTGAACAAGAGCGGCCTCCGGCGACCCAAAGCGTCTCTGGAACAACGCAAAAGGAGCAAGCAGACTTAGATCGGTCGACAGATAGTGTTCTGGTTGCATTGGCGCTGATTGCGACGGTGACCTTCGCTGCAGCATTCACCGTGCCTGGGTCGTACAAACTGGATGGTAATCCCAAGGCAGGCACGCCTGCATTGGGCACAAGTTACGGTTTCAAGGTTTTCCTCGTCGCCGATGTGCTTGCCTTCTTTATCATGGTCATCTTGAACGTAATCGACCTCTGCTGGACCTATATCTTCATATACATTGTTGCTTTGATTGCCCAGCTGAAGCTGAAAGCTGGCCATCTTCATCTCTGAGCGAGTACGTCCACAATATAGGATCATTGTATGTTGTGTCGTCTCGCAAGCATTTGTGTCACATTTTCTTGGATTTTCCAGATTCTTGTCCGGGTGATTACTGTTAGGTGTCAGGGCCGCAAGTGTGTTCGTGTCAGCTAGCCATCAGCTTCTGGTTTTCATTATATTACTTCACCTAAACATCAAATGTACAACGCCATGTGTTGGGAAGATTATTATTCCATAAGTTGCATGTGAATGAAAAAAATAATGTGATGACTACTACTATAAGTCCGGTGTGGTTGCCTTGTACAACCTCCGTCTACTATTCATCGAGGTCCGGGCCCTCATGCTGGCAAGAATTTTAAGAGAAGCAATCATGGGTTATTGCTTGATACCTCAATACTATACTACTTCAATAATCCCTGAAGTAATCAAAACATTATATTTGTATTATACATTTACTATTCTACCCTTTGTTACATACCTTAATTACATAAAGAAATTTTAAAAATAATATTATCACACTTCTTTTTTTAAGCGTTGGTCTCACCAATTACAGTATGCGTATAGTATCTAGAGTCCCACCATTTAGAAGGTACCTGGTGCCTCTCGTGCCTCTAAAATTGGAACCTCTTGGTTACTCTGTCTTTTTAGCCGTTGAATCGCTCCTCGTGAGTCATCCGTTTTTCCTACGCATAATAAAATTTCTCAAAAAGAATGGTTGGCGCTATACATACGTTGTTTATCCTGGTGCAAGCATCCCAGATAAAATTCCAGCAAATACGAGTCCTCCGAACCACTTATTTGATATAAACCTGCAAGGTGGGAATTCAATGAATAGTGTTTGAGCTCTTCAGTAGTATTACTATAACAACGAACCAACTAACAACAAGGATTCAGTCGGAGAAGGAACATATACTTTCTGCTGCAATCCGATCTATTGGACAAGTCGACAGTTGAAATCTGCCACGCTATATGTCCAGCTGCAGCTGCCAGAAGAGGATAGAAGGGCCACGCTGTTCCACACGTTTGAGGTAAGCAGTCAATATAATGGCAATGTGATGTGAACTAATATATTGCTGTTAACAAATGTGATGCTAAGCACCAACCAAGGTGAGCATTGTAGCCAGAGAGTGCTAAGCTGCCAATCGTTGCAGCACCAAAGCCACTAAGCCAATACTTGCTATTATCCCCAAACATTACGGCTGTACTCTTAACTCCTGCTTTGAGGTCATCTTCTCTGTCCTAAAATGCATGTACACAACAAATGACAACATCACAATTCAAGGTGATTTCCAATTGGAAAAATACCCAAAAAAGTATAAAAAGCATAATCAATGAATACCTGATGTGCGTATATGGTGTCATAAACCATTGTCCAACATATGCAAGCAAAACCCATTGGAAGGAGGACGGCATAATCGAAGCTTTGTTTAATAGCAGCCCATCCTAGGAGAACGCCCCAGCTCAAGGTGAAGCCAAGATAGGCTTGAGGCTGTTATATACAATAAGTGTGGATTAAAAAAAGGGTGGACTCTACGGAAACAAGGATAATTTACGTCAAGCTTCAGCTTGTGTTTCATGCTTACCCAGTAGGTGAGCCTCTTCATCAGGGGATAAGAGAAAAATATAACAAGCCAAGAAACTCCAAGAATAAAGCTGCCATATATAAGAAGAAAATGACAAACAGTTACAGATAAATATTTTTACATATATTTGCAAAGTAAAACAATTCATATGTAATTTGAGCTACCACTAGAGAACTTATTTAGGGATAAAGATGGGCTTAGTGAAACATAGACTAAGGTTTCCTACTCGTCCATAAATATTGTCCAGTTTTCTATATTTTATATCTGGATAGTCCAAATGACTCCAAAACATAGCAAAATTGTGTTCATAGCTCTCACAATGAAGATTATATTATGTCTTTAACTTACCTTTTCCTATTTAGTTGAGTAAGAAAGGCCAGCCATAGTAGAACCTGAAGTACAAGGAAGTTGAATCCTTGAGCAGGTGTTAGAGCACCTGATGCAAGGGGCCTCTTTTTTGTCCGCGAAACCTACAAGGAGAACATACATGATCGTTAGATCCATGCAACTGCCAAAGAAAATTCATAATTAGTAGTGACCGTGGGCGTGGGGTGGCCGGTGTTAATGAAGGAATCAGTGGCCGCCGGTGGCTTCAGTCTGGAAGGGTCCACTACTACTATTAGTAGTGCTCAACTAGGAAGGGGAATGGAACAGCACGGCGATCAGCGGTGGCACTGGAGGAAAACGACGGGTCATATATACTCTGTTGTCACGAGATTGGCGATTGCGTACAGCATACTGCAGGGTGGGGATGGTTGCAGCAGATGGCCAAGGCAGAGGAAAACGACGGGTCATATATACTCTTTTATCACGAGATTGCGGTAGCTTTGAATCAATATATTCTCTCCATTCCAAATTATGTTGTTTTGTTTTTTCTAGGTATTATATGACTAAGCATATATAATACATATTTATGTGCATAAAAATAATGTATATAGAAAAGTCAAAACATCTTATAATTTGGAGATCTTATTTTCTGAGAAATCAAACAATATCAAATTTGACCAAAGAAACATGTAAATGTATTACTATATATAATGTGTAATAAGTATCATTGTTGATTAGGCAAAGCATGAAATATATATTTATATAAATATATTTGAAAAATATAAATTTTGATATTTTTTTTTGTAAATCTAGTTAAACTTAATAATATTTTTGACTTCTTAGAAAACAAGATTTATATTTTTTCTGGAACGGAAGGAGTACCAGTAAGGTTCAATATAAAAATTCTAATTTTCGAATATGTTTCATAAATTTTAACCAAACATATAAAAAATGTACTAATATTTATGATGTATAATAATACTTTAAATTAGCATAGAATATATTTTTATATGAGGCTTATGTACAGATTCAATATTAATTAATATTATTTTCTATATTTTTAGTCAAGTGAGATGTGGACTGAGGTAGTAGAAAATTCTTTTTTGGCTGACGATGTGACAGCCTTAGCTTAGAGGCTCTTCTGATAAGAAGTTTTGACTAGTGAGCAAAATAAAACCCTTCACAGTAGCCACAACACTAGAATCTTCACTTTGACAGTAAAGAGAACTCACCTGCTTATCAAAGTCTCGGTCCCAAAGATCATTCACCGTGCAAGTAGCACCCTTTAAGGCGATCGAGCCCAATCCAAAGAGAGTCATCATTTTTAGGTCCGGCAATTGTCGTTTGTTTGATGCCACTGCAAGTGCCCTGTGACAAGAGCAAGGTCAATAATAAGATCAATAATAGAACCAAGTTACTTGACTAAACATCAAGTTATAAGAGCCAAGTCATACAATATATGTCTTCTATTTGTCTTAAAAAGATTTCTCTTTTCTATTCATCCTTACAATACTTGCTATTTGGGTCCACTTATGCATATTTTCTGTGTTAGCTTGGTGCTTACATGGGGTCAAGCTCTCCTTACTTCTCTCCTCCACATTAGTATTTGTTTAGCTATAAACCCACTATTGTACATGCTCTCAAGAGCAAAGGTAGGTTGGAGCCCTGTTCGACATAACAACATTAGGTTTACCTCAACAAAGGCACCAACGTCCCTACGTTCTCACCATGTCCACGTGGAAGGAGATCAGCTGTGACCTCATCGGCCCTAATCAGCCACATGTTTTCTCTATGGGCCACTCATTTACTTCCCTCCACACAAATATCTCACCCCTCTCCCTTTCGTCATATAAAAAAAGCAAAAAAAAAAACTTTCACCATCCTCTCTCGGTGTCTCCCGAGGTGGCAGTGGCGAGGGCAATCCCCCCCCCCCCCACCCTAGGCGGCGCACAGGCGGCCTCTCCCCCTCCGTCCCCCGTGCGGGTGAGTCCTGGCATTGGCCGCACAGCCTCCCACTCCTCCCGCAGAACGGTGCCCCCACCCCCGCACCTCCTCTTCCTCTCCCTCCCTCGATCCCGACGTGGTAGCGCACCGGCTGGGCCCGGAAGCGGCCCCCTCCATGTGCTACGCGCGGCTGTGTTGGCGGTGCTTCCAGTGTGTGGCGCGGCAGTTCAGACGGGCCCCGGTGGTGGTTGCCTCCCGGCACGCCAGGGCGTTACTACAATTAAGTGGTACCCACAACAAATTACCTGATGCTAACGCAACACAGACAGTAACAGTCCATACTATACAGGAATATCAATGTAATGCTACTGTGCCCATGCTGCATGTTCTGATATTGACCTGAATATGAATTTCTTTTATTGTTCTAGCGCCTTTGTTATGCACCAAATAAAATGATTCTTATGCACACAAAAATTAAACATACGAAGTTCTTTTCTAGGCTTGCAACACAATAATAAATAAACGATATATTAAACGAATCGTAGATATAAAGTACAGGAGAGCTAGTAGCAATCCGGGTACCGTACGTAGGTGGTGACATACGTACCAGAGGCAGGGCCATACGTAGAGCCAAGTGGCGTCAAGCCTGTCGAGACGGGCAAGCAGAGCATAGGGCTTCGCCGCCTCGGGGACCCAGCGGTCTACCCACGACGTCGTCGTCGTCGCCGGCGCAAGCTCCATCTCCATTGGTGGCGGTGGTGGAGGAGGAGGCTCTGAAGCTGAGGCCGAGATCCTCGTCGTCCTCCTGTTGTGCGTGGCCATAGCCACAGCCGCCGGCGCGGCCATACCCTCCCGGATCTTCATCGGCGACGGCGGCGCACGGCAAATGTCAATTTTATTTCCACAGAACGCTCGGGACCGGTGTTTGGCACCAGCAGCTGCAGGCATTATTATTCTAGACGATTGTAGCACCGAGAGGGCAGACCCCCGGTAGGAAGCCATGGCGGCTACAATGCAATAATCACTGGTCAGAGGAGAAGGAGCTCGATCGATCGATCGATCGCGCAGGTACAGATCGATAGCCCTTTGATCGGAGCGAGCTGCTGGGACAAAGGTTTGTGCCAGACAAATGAATGAATAATCACGTCTCATTTATACTACTCCGAGCAGCCGTATTTGATGACTTGACTTGACTTTGGTGAAATACCTCTGCAGGACGTGCCTGACGCCGTAGTTGATGACTTGACTTGACTTTGGTGCAGCACGTGCCTGACTTGCTAGTTATTCCAACACTGCAACAACCAAGCAGCCGAAACTATGCTGACAACGAGTAGACCATACTACATGCGCACGACGCTAAAATTGGCATGAGTATTCCACGTCCACCACCCGATGAGTAAAATTCGCATGAGATCTTTCTTCTTTTTGCTCCACCAAACCAGACGGGACCAAGTCCGACTTGGCTCCATGCGCACGCCGCTAAAATTGGCCTGGCCCTAAAGACGTGCACGCAGGCACCATGACACATACTGAAATAATAATATAATATTACAGCAACTTTGCTCAGCACCATGCTAATAATCAATGGCCAAATAAAGGTGACGTATGATTAGGCAATCCCTTATCTCCACGTGCATGGTCTCTATATAGTTACGTATTTGCTTGCCGTCATTGTCTTTTTCCAATCAATAAAGCACCTCTAAAATTATATTCGATGAAAGACCAGCAGTAGTAAATTTGTTCATGTTCACCCTAAATTTCTCATCAAAACTAATAGCTCCAAATTTAAGACTAGATGATATTAGAATTGTCAGCTGCTATATTTAAATTATCACTTGGTGTGTCTCCGTGAATATCATGGGAAGCTATGGGTTCATCATGGCCTCACCGCATCTTCTCTACTGTCATCGGTTTTTGGAACCACCAGTGAAAATAAAAGGCCACCGCTAAGATAAACTATTTCTGTAACTAGTGAGCATGGGATGACTTAGTAACCTTTCACGGACAATTCGACATAGTTGATTGTATAAATTATCATGGGATGCAATACAATGTCGTTGGTGATCAATTGCTGATTTCTAGGCCAAATACCAAAACGCTGGCAAGTTTTCAAAAGGCTATAATAAATTACGTTTTATGATGATGTAGATTAACTGCTAGCACATGGTTTTGATGGTCTACGTAGCGGAAGTAGATAATATATATAAACGTTTCTGACTACAAGACAGCTCAGAACTTGTGAGGTAAAGAAAAGAGAGAAAGCAAACATTCTTAAAAGCTAGAATTACTGGAATAAAAGATTCTCTTCTGCTAGTCCAAGCTAGAACTGCTAAACAGAAAGAAAAAAAAAAGTTTCTAGTCTAAGTTTAGTCCCAGCGATAGATGTAGTTTTCTCCTTTCCTTTGCTGTTATCCGTTGTAATTATATGTTGCAATTGGGAAACATAGTATACCAACTACTTAGTCTGGTAGTGGCACAGGGCGCAGCAGGTCCTTTTCGTGCCGTACACATAATCAAAGCTGCATTATTAGCGACATATGATACGTACATGACCAAGACATCTTGTTGTGTCACTGGACAAAGATTTTCTCCGCACAGTAGTCAAAGTGCAGTCAGCATTAATTCTGTGCACGTGGAATATATTCTTTCTGCCCTTGAAGAGTCCAAAAGGTCTATGCATGGTTTCCTCAGCATGCTACATCATCGCGCTCTTCCTGACTGCGTTAATTGTACATACGGATGAAAACGGGACGGATATTTTCCGATTTCCATCCGTTCCAAAACCGTCAAAACCCAATATAGATATTCGATATTTGAATCCGAACATTTAATATTCAACCGTATCTGAATTGGAGTACTCAAAATAACATTTTTTAGTACATATATGAGATAGATATCAATATCCACAATGATCCATATACGGATCTAATATCTGATGAAAAATATGGAACAAAATATGGGATATGGGACAAAATATAGGATCGCTGGTATCCGTATGTATCTGATCCGATTTCCTCCCTGATTGTACGAACTATGTTTGTTTTATTAAATCTCTTTTAACGTTTGTGTTTAATTTCACAATATTATTATCTTATTATACGATCTGTGTGTTTTAGTATATAAGAGTTTAGTTGTCTCATAGCAACACACAGATACGAACCTAGCTAATAGGGTAAATGGAGTGGTGGAGACATTGCAGGCATGTATCACCGTAAGGGCATCCTCAACAATGTCACCTTAGCTAGCTCTCATAGAAATACATGTCAATATTTTTCCAATATGGAAGAGAGAGAGGATAGAAAAGAGAAGAGACTATCTTTTATCTCAACACATATCTCTCTCATAAAACGAGGCAGTTTATGGGCCTGCTCATAAACACTGAGAGAGGAAAGGGAGAAGATGTATAATAAAAAATCACTCATTTGTAGGATTTACATCAAGAAATGGTAATGATATGGGGTAGCTGCCACTACTAGATTCAGGCGCTTTGCTGAATGCCTTGGACACTCGGCAAAGCCAGTAATGCACTCGGTAAAGGATTTATCGAGTGCAGCACTCGGCAAAGAACACTTGGGAAAAAAAAAACATCGACAAAGGAGTCTTGTTGAGTGTTATTTGTCGGGCACTCGGCAAAGAACAATTGTCGTGACGGCACCTTTGCCGAGTTTCTCTTTAGGCTACGCTCAGCAAAGCTTTTTCATTTCTTTTTGGATAATTCTTTTTCGAGTGTTGTACATGGTCGGCGCTCGGCAAAGACTTTTTTTTTGAAAATTATTTGCCTGAGTGTAACCCTAGTCGGCACTCGGCAAACACTACATCACAACACTAAAACAACATCTGACATCTGTTGCTAAAGATTAAAATTAGCGTTGGATGGTCCTAAAGATTGTCCCCAGATCGTCCGTCGCTAAAATCAAATACTGCGACGAATTGTCCGTTGCAAAAACAATATTTCGCTTCTGTGTTGAACAGTCTGTCACTATATCTTGGTGTTTGGATCAGACCGTCCGTCACTAAATAAAGGCTGGGCCTTAGCGCGCTCCAAAAGGCCTCTCCCGCTCTCTCTCTTGGCCCAATTATTTCCTCCAAACCCTAGCCCCTCCTTCATCCACTAACACACGCCGCCACAGTTGGGAAAAGAGCACACACGCATCTCAGCCATGCTCCCCGCCGCTCCCCATGACCGGCGGCGAGCCTCCGCCCTCCAAGTGATGGCAAAGGTGTCCACCTCCCCCACCACCCATTGACGGCCCTACATCGACGGCATCCACCTCCCTGCTATGACAGGCGAGCGGTGAGGGTAGTCGAACTGCGGTGGCGGCGAGCTATGGCACGACTGCTGCTGTTGCAGCGACAACGAAGCGCAGCGGCAAGCGGTGAGCGCACGGAGTGCAAGCGGCAACGCCTGCTGCTGTTGCTGCGACGGCCACGTCCAGTCCTAGACAGAACGCAAGATCTTCAAAGTTCAAACTCTTCCATTTTTCCTTTGTTGTTTACATATTGGGCTGCTGGATGGGAATGGTAATGAGGAATCTGACGGTGAACTGGGAACCGCCAACGTAAACACATTTTCCAGAAATTGTAAATCAGGCAAAAAAAACACGCGCGCAGCACTTTCGTGCATCTATGGGGGCTCAAACCCAAGACCTCACGCAATACTGTTCTAACCACTTCACACACATGACTCTTGTGTCCATTTCTGATATTCGTCCTCTTTATTTTATCTTTATTCCTTTTCAAATGAGTATTTGAAGCTCTAAATGAATTTAAATGAAAAAGTTATCAACTATAAAGTTTTATAACTTTTTGAGATCTACAACTTTGCTTTTGGTAGTTTCTTCATCCAAGGACCGAGATCATTTGAAAATTTTAAATTTCTAATGTGAGAAATTCAAATGCAATGCTCAGAGCTCAAATAATTTCAAATAAAAAAGAGTCAACTATAAATTTATAGATGTTTTCAAATACAACAAAAACTTTCATTCAGGTCATCATTTCTCCATTGGAGACCATTTGAGAATTAAAAAAAATCAATTTCAAATTATTTTTAGAGATGGTACATTAAGAAAACCGTAACTAAAAATACATCTTTATTGTCGGTTTTCTTTACAAAACCGCCAGTACAAATCACGTATTTTTAGTGGCGTCAGTAAAGATGTATTTTTTTAGTAGCGGTTTGTATGCATGGCCCCACCGTTTCTTCTCTACTGGCGTCGGTTTTTGAAAACCGCTAGTGAAAATAAAAGGCCACCGCCAAGAGAAACCATTGTTGTACTAGCTATAGTGAGCATGTGATGACTGAGTACTTGACATCAGTTGATTGTACAAATTATCATGGGATGCAATACAATGTTGGTGCATTGCTGATTTCTTGGCCAAATACGAAAACGCTGGCAAGTTTTCTAAAGGCTAAAAGACGTTTTATGATGATGTAGATTAACAACTAGCACATTCATTGTCTACATAGCGGAAGTAGATCATGTAAAGGTTTCTGACTACTAGATAACTAAGAACTTGTTGTGAGGTAAGAAAAGAGAGAAAGCAACATTCTAGAAGCTAGAATTACTGGAAAAGGTTGTCTTCTGCTAGTCCAAAAAGTTTCTCGTCTAAGATTACTCCCAGCGATAGATGTAGTTTTCTCCTTTCCTTTGTTGTTAGTCGCTGTACTTTTGTTATGTTGCAATAAATCTGCTCATTTGCCGTTGTTTTGTCTGGTAGTGGCACAGGGCCCCCAGGTCCTTGCCATGCATTACACGTAGTCTAAGCTGCATTATATTAGCAACATACTATGAATATATGACCACGATATCACATGTCGTGTCACCGGACAAAGATTTTCTCCGCAGTAATATAATAAAAGCTTAGTCATTCTGTGCACGTGGAATATATACTTTCTGCCCTTGAAGAGTCCAAAAGTCAAAACACGTTAACTTTGCAGTCGCACCTCGTGTAAGGACTGCCAAGACATCTTTTTGACATAATACGTCTAGCCAAAACGTACGTACGTTCTATATATATAGCAGCCAGCAGATAAAGGCTACTAGGCATTGCCATCTTTCATTGCATGAAGGAAGGGGCGCACACTAGCTAGTAGCAACCATGAGTCGGCTGCAGGTGGCATACCAACAACTCACGCAAGCGACCACACCTCTGGTTGTAGCAAAATGGCTACTATTGCTCATCGTTCCACTCCTGCTCGTGCTGCACTACTACGCTTCCCGACGGTCAAGCAGTCACCGTGGTGGCAGCAGCTCCTGCAACGACGGCGGCGACAAATCCACCAACGACAAGGTGCAGCAGCTTCCGCCGCCTTCGCCGCCGGGGCTGCCTATCATTGGCCATCTCCACCTCGTCGGTGACCTCCCGTATGTCTCCTTCCGTGACCTCGCCGCGGATCACGCTGGCGCCAGCGGCCTCATGCTCCTCCGTCTCGGCACGGTGCCCACCCTGGTGGTCTCGTCCCCTGGGGCCGCAGAGGCAGTCTTGCGCACACACGATCATGTGTTCGCCTCGCGGCCTGCATCCACCATCAGCGACGGCATCTTCTACGCTGGATGCGACATCGCCTTCGCCCCCTACGGCGAGCACTGGAAGCGGACCAGGAAGCTCCTCGCCACCAATGTCTTCGCCGCCAAGAACGTGCACCTGTACCGGCGCAACCGCAAAGAAGAGGTGCGCCTGGTGCTGGCCACGCTGCGGGAGGCGGCGCTCGCGGGGACGACGACAGCCGTGGACATGAGCATGACGATGAACGCGTTCGCCAACGACATCGTGTGCCGCGCCGTGTCGGGCAAGTTCTTCAGGGCAGAAGGCCGGAACAAGCTGTTTTGGGAGCTCATTTTGACTACCACCCATTTGGTTGGAGGGTTCCATCTGGAAAACTACTTCCCTGGGCTGGCGAGGTCTCTGAGCTTCCTCAGCAAAAGGTTTCTGCGGCATAAGAGGGTCCAAGAGACACACAAGAGATGGGATGAGCTGCTCGAATCCGTAGTGAGAGACCACAAGAGAAGAAGAAACCATGATCGCCACGACGACGACGTAGGTGACTTTACTGATGTGTTGCTCTCGGTCCAGAAAGAGTATGGTATGTCCAGAGATCATATCAAGGCCGTCTTGCTGGTGAGTATGCATGCGTGCCTTAATTTTTCAAACTTTGCTATATACATTCTGAACTCTAGATTTGACGATAAATAAGAACAAGCTAATTAGCATGCATGATGCGTATCCAGGGCATGTTTGCCGCGGGCACAGACACGTCAGCCGTGGTCCTGGAGTTCGCCATGGCCGAGCTGATGCGCAACCCACAGCAGATGGCCAAGCTACAAGATGAAGTTCGTAAGCACACACCAGAGGGACAAGAAATGGTGGAGGAAGAGAACCTATCTAACATGCCCTACCTGAGAGCCGTCTTGAAGGAGACAATGAGGTTGCACCCGCCGGGCCCGCTCCTCGCCCCTCACTTCTCCATGGCAGACTGCATCGTCAACGGCTACCACGTCCCTTCCGGCACCCGGACCTTCGTCAACGTGTGGGCTCTTGCCAGAGACCCGGCGTCATGGGAGAAGCCAGAGGAGTTCTCGCCAGAGAGGTTCATGGACGATGGCAGCGCTGCGGGCGTCGACTTCAAAGGGAACCACTTCCAGTTCCTGCCGTTCGGAGCTGGACGAAGGATCTGCCCTGGCATCAACTTTGGGTTGGCTAGTGTTGGGCTCATGCTAGCAAACCTCATGTACAGCTTTGACTGGCAGCTCCCCATCGGCATGGAGGCGAAGGATGTTGACGTGACAGAGGTGTTTGGACTCACGGTGCATCTAAAGGAGAAGCTCATGCTTGTTCCCAAGCTTCCTGCACGCAGGTGAAGATATATGTGACTGACTGAGTCATCTGCAGTATCCTTAGCTAGTATATCGATCCATCTATGTCTATCGCACTCAGCCGAAGGCACCTTATATATACACCTGCTGCTGGTCGTCACTACTACATGCAAGAGTGCTGAGGACCTCGGAGGTCATCTATATATGTAACTGAATCATCTGCAGTCTCCTCTATATTGTATATGTGTTATAAATAATCGATGCGCCTATCGCACGAGCAAAATGCACACACTATATTTTAGAAAGTAATCCAATTTTGATTCGTCTGTATTAGGAAAGAAAAAATAGAAAAAAGAAAAAGTTTTTCTATTTATTGCAAAATGCTTGTTGATTCTTCCTACCACTTATCTTAATTTATTTATCTTCCTGGGGTTCCCTCTCCGCAATTCACTTCTAATTATTCCTATACTAGTTCACCAACCCGTGCTCACGCACGGGTTAGAATATTATGAGATACTAACTAATAAGAGTTACTTATATTAACTATATTCTTTCTTCACTAATATTCTAAAATAATAGCTGTAATAGGTATTCCATAGTCTATATTCAATTGTGCTAATCTATCAAATATTAGTTTATATGTTTTTTCATCCATATCCATATTTGTTTTCTTCATAGCACCACTGTGTTTCTCCAATATATATTTTGTTGAAACAATTGTTTAATCTATAATTGCTAGCTGTAGTCTATATAGTTTGCGAACATGAACACAAATTTTTATTCTTTTCCTCAAATTTTAAGCTTATTAGTTCCTCAAATACAACAACTATTATTTACAATGATGGTTATAGTCTATTGATTTGAGCCAAAATGTTTAACATTTTTTGAGAAATTGATGATATATCTTTTTTTCTACCGGTTCCGTCGGTAATTTCTAAGATTAATCTTTTTTAGCACCATTCGTATTTAGTTGAAGCATAAATAAACATAAAGTGTATACACTCTTATTTCATCCCTTTATGTGATATCATGAAAATCAATATTAACCTTAGCCATTAATCTAATTGTTGCCATATATTTTATATGTACTAATTTTAAATTCTAATGCTTATTGTATCATTTTATTCAATTTTTTCATGTTTTATTTTATAAAAGACTATTCTAGGTCCTAGGCTACCTTCTAAGTTTTGACAATGTCATAAACAGATGTTTCAGAAAGCACCACGGCACTCGAGATGTTAAACTTATTGTATCGTATTAGTATTGTTTCATTAAATAAATGATTCTTATAATTATGTTACTAATGCTAATGTGATAAAAATGTTTAGACATTTTTCAAGACAATGCCTTACAACTTTTATCTTCATGAGTGTTAATATAACTTAAAGTGAGTTGTAAGTGTCATTAGTATCTAGTTTGCTAAGAATATATTTCCATGCTTGATAAGCTTATTAAATATAAATATTTATACTAAGTTATGTATACTAACTTATGGATGTTAAATTATTGATCTTAATAGCTTATATTAGCATTTACATGTAGATTTGAGAGATTTTTTTTATTTTTTGTAACGGTTGAGGAGGATAATTTAGTTGCAAATTATATAGGTACATATTACTTTACGTTATCTTTCATACTGCCATTTATGGCTAATTTGAATGCAAACTTTAATAATGGTAAAGATGTATGGTTTACTAAAAGTATTATTGGATTAGTTTAATTATCCTTTATAATTGTGGAGGTTTGAATTTCTCCATAGAGGCTTTATTGATAACTCCATAGATCGTGGTCCCCTAATTTAATTTGTAGCAACATTAGCTTGTAATTCTAAGTAATTTACTGACATTATTTTTAGGTTAATAAAAAATTATACTGAATGGCCGATAAGGATTAAATAAAAACTTATTCATGCGAAGTAATCCAAGGATAATAAAACTAAAAAAATTATACCTAATGAATAATCAATAATGAATAATCAATAAGATCATATCATGTATGTCGCAGGAGAAAAATTAAATTATAGTTAAGAGATCTAGCAAGATTGTCGTACCTTCAGTCTATAGGTGTGGCCAGTGCGAGTGTTGATGTAGATATAGTGGACATCGGACGTTGTGGCAATGCATTGGCATCCCCATGATGGTGCCACACTGCTGTCCTTCCGTTCCCCTTGATGCGTCTGGATCAAACGTCAGGTGCACGGCCGGACAATGGCTTGCTCCATGCTTATGCTCGCCGGATGGAAATTGTCACTAAGTTTGGTAGTTGATAAATTTTTTAGAGGCCTGGATTTTAGACAATTTTTGACAGTTGCTGGGGCACAGATGTCATTCACCTCATTGGCGTCGAGTGTTTCATGCTTGTCGAAGTAGGTGACGACGGTTTGGTGCAGCTGGAATTTTAGTTTGAGAGCCGAGTTTGGCAGATGGAAACTGCCGCCGCCTGCCTCGTAGACGTCTCCACGTGCAGCTTCGTCGTCGGGCCACCAACATAGTAGAATACGTGTGCTGCTCCTCCAGGGTGCGTCCACCTTCACATAAGTGCACAGGAGGGCCGGACTTCTCCTGCAGACGGCGCACCAACCACTATTGCTGTCGATCCGCATCCGAGCAAGGACACCGATGTAGATATAGGTGCCTAAGCTGTGTTGTCTTCCTCCTTACTTAATTGCTTGGACCGGCGATCACTTGTCAGCTGCTTGGCGGCCGCCGGCGTGCCGTATGGATCCGTCTTGAGGCAGTGCCTTATTTTTTTCTCCGCTGGAACATCCATCTCGTCCGGCACAGTTGAATGGATATATAATAATAGATTTATTTTTTCTTTGTTCTTTTAACTATAATAATGGCAAATGTGGATAATTTTTTTTGAAAATAAAGTAGATCTAATGGCTACTGATTAAGAGAGTCTATAGATTTAATGGATAGATGTTTCTGATTAATCTGAGAATTTCTAGTATTTATCTTTTTTTCTAACGCTTCTGATGAGAATTAACAGTGGTGGCTCCATTAGAGCCTCCAATTACTCATAGTAAGATATAAGCAACTCCAACATACAATCAATATCAGATATCGTATATGGAGATCTCCTAATTTATAAGCATTCTGCGTGACACTTTGCACAACATCTTCTCAAATTATTATTACAACGTCTACATACGATATCACTTCATCTCTATAAGTTTCATGATTTTCGGACTTCTTTTGCATTTCATAGATTTATAAAATACAATCCGCCCGTAAGTTCATACTGATGTTTCATGACTAAGACCTTCAAAAATTGGGGTATGTTTCTGGATACGGCCTCAGACTACACTCAGTAACAAGAATATTATTTTTTCAATCACTTAATTCCATTATTCGACGCATGCGTAGTTCATATTTACATTTTTTTTGAAAAAAAATCAAGTAAATGAAATAAATTAACGAAAAAATAGGAAAAAGCCACAAAAATGGTAATTGTAGAATGGAGTACCTGGAACTGTAGGAGGGCTGTAAAAAAAAAGAGGCCCAAAACATAAAAAACAAAAATATTTTGTGAGTGTCGAGGGATGGCGCTCCGCAAAGGTGATGTTTTGTAACACCCTAATTTAATTTCTATAAATTTATATTGTTGGTAGTAATTTTTAATTATATTATTGCCAATTAATAAAAGGACTAAATAATATTTTATAGAATTTTTTATAAATATTTTGTTGCATTCATGCCATTGTATATTTTATTGGGTGAAAAATATTTAGTATTTAAAATTCGTATAGGCTATCGACGATTTTTACTCTGATTATAAAATAAGTAAAGTAACTAAAAACTTATATTTTTTCTCTCAGGGAAATTTACCCAAGTATTCTGAAATTTTTATTTTGTATGTATGTATGTGTGTGTGTGTGTGTGTATAGTATATATATATATATATATAGATTTCATATTTGGCTTTCCAAATAAATTGCCAAATCAATTAAAAAGAAAAGAAAAAGGAAATCAGCAATCCCTCAGCTCACCCTCTCTCTCTCGGCCCACTCCCTCTCTATCCCCATCTTTCTCTGTGCTGTGCGCACGCCCGCATGGGCCAGCCCAGCGCCCAGCCGCCGGGCGCAGCGGCCCGCACCGCGCCAGCCCGCGCCACTCTCCCCTCTCACGAGCGCCGACAGACAGGCCCCACCTATCGGGCTCGTCTTCCTCCCTCCGCATCTCGCGCGCGACCGCGCGACACCACCAAACTGCTCCGCCATTCCCGCAGCGACCTCGCCCGTCTGCCCCCCGCCACCGCCCTATAAAAGGGACTCGTAGGTCCACAGCTGCACACCTTCTGCCCCGAGCCGCCTCCTTCCCCAGCCGCCGCACCTGAGGTTGCCATTGCCGCCGCGGCACCGAAAGCTCCGCCTCCATCGATTCGCCGTAGCCGAGGCACCACCGACCAAATTGGCGCATCCCAGAGCTGCGCAACGAGGTAAGGGAGCCATCCATGCCATTATTTGCTCCGGTTCATCCTCTTCGCCCGAGAACCACTGAACACCGCCGCCATTGTTGCAGCTCGGCCGAGCTCGAGAACCCACCGCAGAGGCCATCTCCGGCCCAAATTTCTTCACCAACAGCATCACAGAGTCTTTGCGACCTCGCCACGCCTACTCCTCGTTGCCAATTGGAGCCCGACGTGCCTTGTCCCGAATCGCCGCCGCCGACCGTCCGCCCCACGTCGTCAACGGTCATCTCCAAGCCCTCCTCTGTCCAATTCGAGTCCGTGGTGAGCATCGCCTTGATCCGCTATACCTTCCCATGCCTTCAATTTTGCAAATTAGTGGCCGTAGTGTCTTAGCCGCGAGCACCAACGTGCTCAAGCCGCCTGGCCATGGTGGCCGCTGCCACCTCGCGCCTCCCTAGGCCTCTCGGTTGCCCTAGTTGAGTTCGCACACGCCTCCTCGTTCTTCCAAAGGGCTCGGTTCGTCGAATCGTGGCCCCTAGCCTCCAGGCCGTGAGCGCCGACGAGCACACCGCCGCCGGCCATGGCGCCTACCGCTCTGAGCCCTGTTGCCAGCCCTCTGCGGTTGTCACCGAACCTCTAATCAAGTTCCCAGAGCTTTCCCCTCGATCCTTGTGCCCTTCCCGTAGCCAGCCGTGGCCCCTAGAGCCACTCCGGCGAGCCGCCGTCCGCGCTCCCCCTCTGTTCTGGCCGGCAGCCACTCTACCCCTTCCTCTGTGTTATATATGAGCCGTTGGATCTGAGATCAAGGGCTCGGAACAGCCGATACCCTTTCGGTGATCATTTTGCAAGAGAGACCCTACGGTTTTTAATGTATCAACCCTCCGTCCACTTTCAACTGTGCAGTGAGTCTTGGTAATCTTTCTTTGTAGCCCGTGCAGTTAGGTATAAATAAGGCGCAGTCCTCGGTTTAAACTAAAATCAGAAATTAGTTATCTTAATTCAAAAATGATTTCTATTTAATTACTGAATTACCATTGAACCCTAAATTAGTCATATCTTCCGCATTTTTTATCCAATTTGAACCATTCCACTTGTGTTAGATTCGTATTTTCATTCTCTTTATGTTTTCGTTGCTGAACAGTAGGTTTGAACCTTTTAAATTGCGAGTTAATAATATATTAATTATTATTATATAGGAAATCTACCTAAAAATCATATCTTTCGCATTTTAACTCCGTTTTTCATGATCTTTATATCGATACGATCGTAGAAACGAGTATAATAGTTTTATAGTATTTTCATACTGTTTTTCTACTGTTTGGTGTAATATTACTTATTGTATTTTATTTTGTGGGCCATGTTTGTTGATTGCCATCATGACGGTGTTGAGTGCGAGGATTTCTAGGATCCAGGTGTTCGATACTCCCGACCCTACCTAGTTCGAAGGCAAGTGTCCTTGCTCATCTTGCACCTACTTTTATTTACTTTTGAGTTAGAGTAGTTAGACCATTAGTTGCATACAGAGTCTAAATTTGCATCCCATGATATGGTTTATTAGAACTTGTTTATAACATCCTTGTAACACCGGGTTGGAAAAATGGTAGGAGTCATTGCTTAGCCCTGCAGTCATGGTTGATAAGAGTATAATTAAATACTGATTAATGATCTATGCAACATGTGGAATTGGTAATCTTTTTAGAAACATGGTGATTAGGCAAATCCGGCAGGATGGACCGTTTCGGTGGTGGTTTTGGTTTGTGCCGTGTAATGGCTGTTAATGATGGTGGGATTGGGTTTCTGCTAGTTATCCTGCCTGAATCCCTAGGATGACCCGGTTCTCGGAACGAGTAACCCGGCTTTACAGCGCAACCAGGAGGTCTGGAGTGGGGCTGGACCTGGCTAATTAATTAGATCCTATAAGTTATGGCTTTACACGGAGTTTGTTTATGTGGCTCAAGAGGGGGCTTCTGTAGTAGGTTGTTACCCCTGTTAGCGGTGAAACCTTAGAGGTACGTGTAAAACAGGTTTGGAGGGCTTTGTAACGGCCTTGTAGTGTGAGCCCCGCTGTTCACCTAGGCAGTGTTTGGCGTAACGGGGAACAATACGACTCGTGGTGAAAGTGTGCAACCTCTGCAGAGTGTAAAACTGATATATCAGCCGTGCTCGCGGTCAAGAGCTGGACTTGGACTTCTTCGAGATGAGTTGGTTACTCTGGATCTCGGTTGGGTGGTTCCTTTGGAAAAGGAACGGGTGCTTGGATGGACTTCCAAGTGTTGGTTGCTTGGATGGATTTTGAAGTGTGGTTTGCTCGGAATGGACTTCCGAGTGTTGGTTTATTTGAGGAGTTGAGATTTCACTTAGTTAAATAGGTACCTAGAAAATTCAGGAAATAGAGTTGTGTCGCTTTAGGTGCTGAGTCAAACCAAGTTAGCCTATCCTTTATATAAGTTACATGTTATATTTTTCTACACTTGCAGAGTACATTTCAATGTACTCACCCTTCCTCTTTGTCCCCCTGCTACCCCACCCAAACATCGACGTTGACGAGGAGGACTACGTGGAGGACGGTGACTTCGACCCTGACAACTTGTACTAAGCTGATGGTGTCTCTTCCCGTTGGAGATTTATTCATCATTTATGTATTTTTCTTTTAGACCCACGGGTCCTTTTGTAATAATTTTACGATTATTTCTTCAGCGTTGTGATGATACTATTATGGCGTCGATATATGTATGATTTATTAATCCTGATATACATATATTATGCATTCAATTTTATCCTTAAAATTGAGTGTGATATGTTTGCCGTATGCTAGCAAACCTCATGTAAAGCTTTAACTAGCAACTTGTCACACCTGATTTTAAAGATAAAATTGAATACTATATATATATATATATATATATATATACACACACACACACCCCTAGAGTATTTTATCACCTATGGGTGGTTGGACAGGGAATAGGTTGTTGCTGACTTACCCCATCTATTGGTGTCGTCCACGTTGTGTGCAGACGTGAAGAACAAGTGCACTGGCCATTTCGCATGAGAGGTGACGAGCTGTGCACTCTGACACACACAACTACAACCATCGCCTCCCCTCTCATATTTCTCTCTCACCTCCTCACTCCTCTCATGTCACTTCGTGTTTAGTGGGGGAAAGAGGGTGAAAAGTGCACTGTACCACTTTCGTTTGTATTTGATAATTTTTGTCTAATCATGGCCCAAGTAGATTTAAAAGATTCATCTCGAGTTAGTCAGGCAAAAAATACAAATATGCAATAACTGCTACTTCATTTAGTGCTCCATGCAGTCATAAAGTACAATCGATGTGACCGGGAGAGAGAAAAATTTTTAGGAACTAAACGGCCCCTTAGCATGCATGCAGAAGGATTAGGACATATTAGTTCCCTACTGTCGGTTACCAAAGTTAGGGGTACCCAACTTCCATGCAAAAAAGCTCATTCCCAACTTGGCCTGGCCCAAGTAAGGCCAGTGGAAGCCCACGAAGGCCGCGTCTACAGAGCCCCACGACATCATTCCACTAATGACAGCCTCCTCGGGAGAGCGGCGTCGTCGGCGCCCAATTCTCCGATTCGCCCGAGCCTCCTCGGGAGAGCTCGGGAGAGCGGCGTCCTCGGCGCCCAAGTCTCCGATTCGCCCGAGCCTCCTCGGGAGAGCTCGGGAGAGCGGCGTCCTCGGCGCCCAATTCTCCGATTCGCCCGAGCCTCCCCGGGAGAGCTCGGGAGAGCGGCGTCCTCGGCACCCAAATCTCCGATTCGCCCGAGCCTCCCCGGGAGAGCTCGGGAGGCGGCGTCCTCGGCGCCCAAATCTCCGATTCGCCCGAGCCTCCCCGGGAGAGCTCGGGCAAGCGGCCTCCCCGGCGCCCAAGTCTCCGATTCGCCCGAGCCTCCTCGGGAGAGCTCGGGCGAGCGCTCGGGAGGCGGCGTCCTCGGCGCCCAAGTCTTCGATTCGCCCGAGCCTCCCCGGGAGAGCTCGGGAGGCGGCGTCCTCGGCGCCCAAGTCTCTGATTCGCCCGAGCCTCCCCGGGAGAGCTCGGGCCAGCGGCCTCCCCGGCGCCCAAGTCTCCGATTCGCCCGAGCCTCCTCGGGAGAGCTCGGGAAAGCAGCGTCCTCGGCGCCCATACCTCCGATTCGCCCGAGCCTCCGCGGGAGAGCTCGGGAGGCGGCGTCCTCGGCGCCCAAATCTCCGATTCGCCCGAGCCTCCCCGGGAGAGCTCGGGCGAGCCTCACCCTCGGTGCCCCAAATCTCCGATTCGCCCGAGCCTCCCCAGGAGAGCTCGGGCGAGCGCTCGGGAAAGCAGCACTCCTGGGCGCCCAAGTCTCCGATTCGCCCGAGCCTCCTCGGGAGAGCTCGGGAGAGCGGCGTCCTCGGCGCCCAAACCTCCGATTCGCCCGAGCCTCCTCGGGAGAGCTCGGGAAAGCGGCCTCCTGGGCGCCCAAGGCTCCGATTCGCCCGAGCCTCCTCGGGAGAGCTCGGGAGAGCGGCGTCCTCGGCGCCCCAAACCTCCGATTCGCCCGAGCCTCCTCGGGAGAGCGGCGTCCTCGGCGCCCAATCCTCCGGTTCGCCCGAGCTTCCCTATCCCCCTCAAGCGCAATCTCGCGAAGACATCCAAGGCACAGGTAATGTCAGCGGAGCGATCTTGGACCAAGAGATCTCTCTGACCACTTGACAAGCACCGTCCCGTCGGGCGAGACTCTCGACGCAACCGTGCTTCGCACGCCCCTGACGGCCATACCACCTGTCCTCCACGGTATGGTCCACGGTGCGCCGCCCCGTTTCGGGAAAGACGCCCACTGCGCCGTCCACACGAAAGGACGAGCACGCCATCAGGATCCCGAGCCTCGGGAAACAACGTCCCAAGGTGACTCACCTCTTGTCACATCGTACGGAAGGATAGCCGGCAGGTGTGAACTCACCAAAGTCATGCGGACCACGACGGCCATATCCAGAAGACCCAGAGACCTGACGACATGACATAGTCAGACGACTGTTTCTACCTTGGAACTCGCGAACCAAGATAGCCATACCCATACCCCGGAGACACAGAGAAAAGGCAGAAGCCAGTCAAACGGGGAACGGCAACTCCTCACTATTTTAATAGGTAGCGTCGTAGCTGCCTTTGCCTCTCCCTTGCGGCTATAAAAGGGAGAGCAGAGACCAGCTTTAAGGAGACGAAGGGAGACGAACAGAGAACGGACGGAGAAGTTCCAAGTTCTCACCCACAGCAAACGACTTGTAAACATTTAGACACTCACAAGAGATCTGGGAGCACTTCCCTCTCTCGACTAGCTTGTAACCCCTACTACAAGCACCCCGGTGCAAGGCAACACGACTCTCCTCTCCACTGGACGTAGGGCTTGCTCGGCCTGAACCAGTATAATCCCTGTGTTCCCCCTTGCACACCATCCGTAGCCTCAACCGCAAAACACATATTTACTAGCCGGTGTTAGCCTCGCCAAAATTAGCACCGACACCTACCGTTTGTAAGAATCTAGATGGTTAGAGAGGGTGAATAGCCTATAGCAAAAAATTATTCTATACTTCACAAATCAGTAGAGCAAAGTGGTTAGAAAAATAAGTGATCCTAACAGCCACTACAAGCACTAACTATAGTTCAATTGGACCAAGGCCTCCTACACAATTCTAGCAAGCGATTTGATTGTATCTCACTTCACAACACAAGCTACTGCATACAAAACTAAGCTACAATAGATAGCAACGAACAACTAACAAAAACAACTAACTACTCTAGTGCTCCAAACAAGAAAGCTACAACTGAAACCCTACACAAGCAACAAACACTAAAATGGAAAGGGAAAGAATGGAAAAGGTGTAGTTCTTATACCGAACTAGGCAAGAAAGATGAGACAATAAATTTTCTCCCAGGGATTAGTTGTTTGCCAGCAACTTAATCACCGTTGTGACGAGTCTTATAGTGAATGATTCGCTGCACTCACTAGCATCACACGCTAGACTCGCAACTTGGATGTCACGAGAATCAATCACACAAGCAGCTAGACCTCCTTCTAACCACAAACAATTTTACTAGAGTGTGCTTCACACTTGCACAATAATCTTAGTCACATAGGGTATAGGAAGAGGTGCCAGGGATGTTGTGGCCCATGAAAAGGAAATATGATGGGCATTAGAGTTAATTTTGCCTTTAACATTACTTACTAACATTCCATGTGTTGTAACGGTATATATACAATTCGTTGTATGGTGCTCATTCCATGTGGATATTTGTGTTGGATTCAATTGGATTCTGACCCAAGCTTAAATTAAATAATTTTTAAGGCTTATAATGAATGCTAGACTGATAAAAGATTAATTCCTTATGAGAAGTTGATTAAAAATTAACTTCACTTAAATAGATGACTCTTGCATGCACGTTTTATGGATTTGTGAAAAGGTGAAAGACGAGCCACGCGCCCATGCAGTGTGTCGTTATATAAACAAACTAAGGTGACCATGCCATGTTATGATTGTGTGACACTAAGATTTTGTATATTGCTCCAAATTCAGTGAAAAGGATGATAAAACTGAGGGACAAAGAATAAATGAGAGATGAACAACGGATGAAATTTACTGTTTTTAATATTAGATATAAATTGTGGTTGTGTTATACTCCCTACATCCCAAATTGTAAGTCATTCTAAGAATCTTGGAGAGTCAAACCATCTCAACTTTTACCAAGTTTATACGATAGGATAATAATATTTACAATATTACTAAGTATCATTAGATTCTTCACTAAATATATTTTCATATTACACATATTATTTGGCGTCATAAATCTTTGCATATTTCTCAATAATTTTGGTCAAACTTGAGATGCTTTGACTCTATTTGGACTGGTTGTGAGATCTGAACATAGATTGGGGTCTAAATAGACGATTTGCGACTCTAGGACATGAACAATGACACAGTCAAAAAAAAAAGTTTGAAGACCAGTCTAAACCGGCAATTTGAATGTTTATGTATTAGCATGATAGTGGCAAATATTTTTGATAACCTAAACGAGCGATTTGCGAGTTTAGAGACGAAGACCATACAACAAACCAAGTTTGAGGAGGCTAGTATACTTTAGTCAAAAATTTAACAATATGAAAAAGAGAACTAGTAGCTGTATGCATGCATGCGGTTGTCAGGAGATGATAGTCCACAGTGGCCTGACATTTGGGATGTACTTATGGATGCAGAACGCTAACGGAATGGATGGTCAGGGTATTGGCTCACTCCGGAGCTTACTTCAGTGCCCGCAGACGTGACACGAAATACGGAATGATCACTCAAACGGACCAACGAGCAGACGACTCAGCTCCGTCGACTGAAGCAAGAACGCAAAAGGAAGAAGAAAGCAGCACAGTTGGACGAAAGTGTGCTGGTTGCGTCGGCGCTGATTGCGACCGTGACCATTCGCCGCTGCATTCACCATGCCGGGGTCCTACAAGACGGAAGGGCACCGGGCAGGCACGCCGGCGCTGGCCAGCCGCTACGGCTTCAAGGTCTTCGTCATCTCCGACATCCTCGCCTTCTACTGCTCCGTCGCGGCGACGTTCAGCCTCGCCGAGTACGGCAACCGGGACGACGTGGACCCGCTCGTCCGCCGCATCTACTCGCAGCGCGCGGTGCGGCTCTTCCACGTCGCCCTCAAGAGCGTCATCGTCGCCTTCGCGCTCGGAGTCGGCGTGGTGATGTGGGACATCTCGGTGGTCACCGTCGTCATCGTCGCCGTCGCCACCTCGGCCTTGGTGCTCTACGGGAACGAAGCGCTCGCGCATGACCTCAGGTTCATGTGGATGATGTATACAAGGTTTGGCTTCTCGCGCGCTTGGAGACTCTGCCCGTCCCACTCCCACGACCTCTCATCTCGACTGGAACAACTGGCGGCTCAGGAGCTTCTTCGCCACTCTTGCCTGGAACATAGCCAAGCTTTTCGGAACCTATATCTTTATATTTTTGGTTGCTTACATTGCCCAACTGAAGCAGAATTCTAGCATTTAGTTAATCTACGACTACGTACGTCCGGATTATCATTGTTGCGCATGTTTCGTCGTTTTATTATTTGTAAGCATTATTCGTGTTGCAATTTCTTGGATTTTATTGAATTTTATTCTCAAATTCTTGTCCTACTAGTGAACACTATAAATCAAAAGCACCTTAGGAAGTGAAGAGTTTAGAGAGCTAACAAAAATTCATAGGCTAAAACTTAATCGAGATAATTATTATAGCTTCCATTTAACTTTGATATTGTACATACATGTATGATGTCTATATATTGTGAGTACAAAACTTTGATATATATAAATGTATGTTATAACTAAATTGCATTTTGCTATAATTGATCATGACCTAATAGAGTTGACTATATACATTCAATACATATAGAAGTGTATATAAAAATATAGGGTTGGGGGAAATTTTGAAAATGGGCGGGAAAAACCTTCAGTGGCGGTTGAGTTAAGAAAACTGCTAATGAAAATTCATTTTCGCTGACAGTTCATTAAGAGAACTGTCTATAGAAATTAATTTCCACTGACGAATTTCTTAACTGAACCGCTAGTGGAAGTTCTCAGTTAATTACCAGTGGAGAGATTGATTTTCACTTGTCTCTACCACTAGCGGTACTGAGAAACACCAGTAGAAATGCCTTGTCAATTGCCTCTATTGATGTCCTGTGTACCAGTGTTCTAAGCCCCTATAAAGGTACAACGGTAAACTGTTGTACTAGTGTCCCTTGTCATAAAGGTACAACCGGTAAACTGAGCGTCGAAGGCAGCCCTCCCTATCTTCTTCTTTTTTTTTCTTTTTTTTTTTTTTTTGAACTTAGCCCTCCCTATCTTAACCTTCTTTGGGTGTTGCTGCAACTCGTATAAGGGCAAAAAGTATCCAAGTCCGACTTCGAACCATATGACTCACACACCCAACAAAATTTGCAGAGGAAGAATCATGTTAGGGGTAAGATGATGGAGTTGTACCTGAAAAGACTCCAGCACTATAAAATTTTTCACTAATAAGATTTTAAAAGTCTTAAAGAAACTAGGGATTCATTGGATATGGCAAATCCAAATAAAGTATTTAAAACTCATGAAAATATCTCTAGATGTTTTAATATAGATTTAGATATATAAAAATGAATACCCATAAATAAATGATATAAAATTCTTAAAGCATTCTGCTTGATATGTAAACGGGTTTTGAAAATGTTTTGCCATAAGATCATAATACACAACCATAATGAATGCATTAACGTATGTTGCATTATTTTTAAGCTAATTGCATCTTACATGTAGCATTTTTAAAATGTGTTTATACATCAATTAGAATTTTTGAATAATTCTCTAGATATTATATATCTCATTTTCATTGAGGTAAACCTAAACTTTTTGAAGTTCCTAAAAATGTTTTCATGAGCTCTAAACATATATATTTGTATTTATGTATGTCAATCTATCTCTATTATAAAATCCTATAGACATTTAAAAACCTTATCTAGTTTTTCTGAATTTATTTATTAGAAAAGAAATAGCCATTTTCAGAAGAGCTCTAAGTCAGGATATAGAGTTAATGTGAAGAGTTTTGAGAGTTCAGAGGTAAGATATCTGGTTCGAACTTGGAAAGTTCAAGAAGCAAAAACACACCATGCATGCATTGTGATAATTGAAGGAGGCATAATAGACTTTGGGCGTCAAATCAAATTCTAGAAAAAAAAAGAAAATCTACGCCTATATATAGTGATAATTTTTTAAGTTGAAGATAGAAAAAACGTGGTGATTTAAAGTTCAACAAGGAAAACACACCACTGTGAACTTTCAAAGCCTAGGCGCCGTCATCGGTATCGTCGTGGAAGACTAGCTAGCTAGGAGCCATGCATGTGTTTTTGACTTGCCGTCAACAGTGATTCTGTGCACGTGGTACTTTCTGCCCTTGAAGAGTCGTCCAAATGTCAAAATCACATTAATTTTGCAGTCGCACCTCGTGTAAGAACTGCCAAGACATCTTTTTGACATACGTTAGCCAAAACGTGCGTGCGTTCTATATATAGCAGCCAAATAAAGGCTACTAGGCATTGCCATCTTTCATAGCAGGAAGGCGCACACACACACACCAGCTGTACTGAACTTGCTGGCTCTCCTCTCCTAGCCAGCAACCATGGCATACCAACTCACGCAAGCGACCACACCTTTAGTTGTAGCACAATGGCTACTATTGCTCGTCGTTCCACTCATGCTCCTGCTGCACTACTACGCTTCCCGATACCGCCGCGGTGGCAAATCCGGCGACAAGGCGCAGCTTCCGCCTTCGCCGCCGGGGCGGCTGCCTATCATTGGCCATCTCCACCTCGTCGGTGACCTCCCGCATGTCTTCTTCCGTGACCTCGCCGCAAGCCATGGCAGCAGCAGCAGCAGCGGCAGCGGCCTCATGCTCCTCCATCTCGGCACGGTGCCCACCCTAGTGGTGTCGTCCCCTCAGGCCGCAGAGGCAGTCTTGCGCACACACGATCATGTGTTCGCCTCGCGGCCGGCATCCACCATCTGCGACGGCATCTTCTACGGGTCCTCCGGCATCGCCTTCTCCCCCTACGGCGAGCACTGGCGGCGGACCAGAAAGCTCATCGCCACACATGTCTTCACCGTCAAGAAGGTGCAGTTGTACCGGCGCGCCCGCGAAGAAGAAGGTGCGCCTGGTGCTGGCCACGGTGCGGGAGGCGGCGGTCGCTGGGACGGCCGTGGACATGAACATGATGATGAACGCGTTCACCAACGACATCGTGTGCCGCGCCGTGTCGGGCAAGTTCTTCAGGGCAGAAGGCCGAAACAAGCTGTTTTGGGAGCTCGTTTTGACCACCACCCATTTGGTTGGAGGGTTCCATCTGGAAAACTATTTTCCTAGGCTAGCGAGGTCTCTAGGTTTCCTCAGCAGAAGATTTCTGCGTAAGAGGGTCCAAGAGACACACAAGAGATGGGATGAGCTGCTTGAAACCGTATTGAGCGACCACGAGAGAAGAAACCTTGATCGCCACGACGACGACGACGGAGGTGACTTCACTGATGTGTTGCTCTCGGTCCAGAAAGAGTATGGTATGTCCAGAGATCATATCAAGGCCATCTTGCTGGTGAGTATATATATATATATATATATATATATATATATATATATATATATATATATATATATATATATATATATATATGCTATATATATGTTTTTCACAATATAAGATAGTCCTCACATATAGACTTTCTCCATCTAGAACTACAAGATATCAAAAATTCATAATTTTTCCTGAATAAATTATATGATATTCCGAATTGTTCAATCACCTCCATATATATACACACACGCACATGCGTGCCTTTTAAACTTCATCAATGTGTGCATGTCCTTTAATATAAACACTAGTATCTTGAACAAAATGACTTCTATATATAATTGTATCAGTTGATGAAATTAATGACATGCATGTGTGCCTTTTCAAACTTTGCTATATACATTCTGAACTCTAGATTTGACGATAAATAAGAACAAGCTAAGCATGATAGATGTGGTACATATCCAGGACATGTTTGCCGCGGGCACAGACACGTCATCCGTGGTCCTAGAGTTCGCCATAGCCGAGCTGATGCGCAACCCACAGCAGATGGCCAAGCTACAAGATGAAGTTCGGAAGCACACGCCAGAGGGACAAGAAACGGTGGAGGAAGAGAACCTATCTGACATGCCATACCTAAGAGCCGTCTTGAAGGAGACAATGAGGATGCACCCGCCTGGCCCGCTCCTCGCCCCTCGCTTCTCCATGGCAGACTGCATCGTCAATGGCTACCACGTCCCTTCAGGCACCCGGGCCTTCGTCAACGTGTGGGCTCTTGGCCGAGACCCGGCGTCATGGGAGAAGCCAGAGGAGTTCTCGCCAGAGAGGTTCATGGACGATGGCAGCGCCGCGGGCGTCGACTTCAAAGGGAACCACTTCCATTTCCTGCCATTCGGAGCTGGACGAAGGATCTGCCCTGCCCTCAACTTTGGGTTGGCTAGTGTTGGGCTCATGCTAGCAAATCTCATGTACAGCTTTGACTGGCAGCTCCCCATCAGCATGGAGGAGAAGGATGTTGACGTGACAGAGGTGTATGGACTGACAGTGCGTCTAAAGGAGAAGCTCATGCTTGTTCCCAAGCTTCCTGCAGGTGCTGATATATGTGACTGAGTCATCTTCAGTCTCCTAGCTAGAATATCGATCCAGCTCTTGATCTCTATCTATTGTCGTCACTACACTACATGTAAGATTGCTGAGGACGTCGGATGTCCTCTATGTAACTGAATCATCTGCGGTCTCCCCTCCCCTATATTGTATATGTGTTATTATATATAGTTGATGCATCTATCGCTCCGAATATATGGCCATGCACGGTGAAATGTACTAGACTGCACAGATTGTTTGGAGTCTGAACTCTATGTAAATCATATGGTAATAAATAGTGTACTTATAATTAAATTTGGAATCTGGTAAAAACACCAATGCAATGTCATGCTTTCGATGCCTGTGGTATTTTGATTTGGAAAAAGTCTACTTACCCCCTGAAATATTGACCTGTGTCTAATCTAGGCACTGAAGTATAAAGCCGGGTATTCTACACTCTAAAATTTGCTAAACCAGCCAAATAACCCCCTGCGGTGGTTTTAGAGGACGGGTTTGCTGACATGGCGGCGCCAGCATGGAGCGGTATGACACGCTGGCAAGTGGGATGGTGGCCATGTGTGCTAGATCGGACTGACCGATGGGCCCCACCTATCGACTCAGTTCCGGCGTCCCCATCCGGCTGCTGGCGCTGTCCGGACCAGAGCGTATCGGCGTATCGCTTCCTGCCGTTGAAGCCCTTGTTCCTGGACCAGAGCGTCTCGGCGAGGCTAGGCACGAGACCGGCGGCGTTTCCTCCTCCGCCTCCATTGACGGCCTGCAGCAGGAGCTGCAGCGCCTGCACATGCACCAGAAAAGTGTTGAGGCCTCCCAGGCTCGTCGCCGCCGAGAGGATCGCTCCTGCAGGGGAGGAGGCGACGGCGACGTCATCGGGGGGCAGCTGCTGGTGCGTGACGGGGTCGACGATGTCTATGCGCAGCAGCTTCTTCCGGATGTGCGTGTTCCAGTAGTAGTTCTTGATCTCGTTGTCCGTCCGCCCGTCCAGGGGCGTCGCGATCGTCGACCACCTAATAAATAAAGGACAAACGACAGCCGTGTCAGCGTGTAATTAGCACCAGGGTGCCTCTCGATGTGCCGCCGTGCCTCTCGATGTGCTGCACCAGGGTGCGGTCCCTTTCTTCACGCCGGCGTCGTGGCATCAGCACGGGGACCTCCCCATCGTCTTTTTCGTCTTCCTGTAGATCGGTGACACCGGTCTCGTGGCGTCCGACTGCTCCGACCACAACGCCACCTCACCCCACTCCCGGTCTCCCGTCCCGCTCCGTGCCGACACCCAAGGCCGGCCCGCCAGGAAAGCACACACCAATGGCGGACGCGTCGCCGCTCCTGCCGCCGCCGGCCACCGCGACGCGGTTCGCACGGTGCGCGTCCAGCGCGAACGACGAGCTCCGCAGCTTCCACGCCTGCCTTGCCTGGCTCTACGTGGACCACTCCTCCTCCCAGCTTCCACGCAGGCAGATGGGGACGCCGGAGCACTTAGCACGGGTCCACAACTCCACACTCGCCGAGATCCTCGGCAGTTTCAGACGGCCATGCGAGATGCGACTCGCCCATGCTCCTAGTCGCCTAGGATCATCTAAAAGGAACGGAACGGCATGACCTTCAACAACGCTGACAGGACGACGACACCGGTGCTCGCTGCGGTCACCGAAGAGTTGGACACCTACATCAGCGTGGGGTTCAGGTGTCTCGTGTCGCTCTTCACGGCTGGCAATTGGAGTGCGCGCCCAACTATCTTAGTCACAACATTAATTGGTTTACTAGTTTAGCACAACCTCTAGCTCCGCCTTAAAGTCGGCAATCTTCGTTAGTGTATTTGGTTTGTACACCATGGCAACTCTCCATAGGATGCAACCATATATTGTGTATTAAAAACTCCATCTTCTCTTAATGAAGGACGTGCAACACACGTTTAATTTGGAAAAAAAAAGGTTCGTGTCCTACAACTGGATGTCTTGCAAGCTCCTATCAGAGATCGACAGCGCCTTAGGGTTGAAAACCAACCTAAGCAACAACTTCATCGTCACTCCCATCCCAAAAGGCGGTGGGCATGCATGTTGTTATGGCTGAGCCAATTATCCTTGTAGAGCAATCGGTTGAACGACTCCGTCTTGGGCCGGTCCAAGAAGCTTGAACATGATGAACTTATCAGACAACACATTATTTATTGAGATCCTAGAGTAGTCGTGCATGCTTCTGTCCAACTCACTTGATTGCTCACTGCCAGAGAGCGGCGATATGCTGAGAGCCGTAAGCTTTGTCGAGGGCAGGAAATCGGGCACTCAGCATATGGCAGATATATGCCAAGTGTCAAATGGAAAACACTCGGCATTGATCAGACACTCGGCAAACCAGTCTTTGCCGAGAGCTCGGCGCACGGCATTACCACGACACTCGGCGTGCAGCTGTTTGCCGAGTGTCTAAATCCTAGCACTCAGCAAAAGTTCAACACCGTTACCCTCCGTCAGCTTTTTGCCGAGTGATAGGGTTTAGGCACTCGGCAAACAGCGATTTGCTGAGTGCTATTGTTTAGACACTCGGTAAATCGTTTTTTTTTCATTTCCTCAGCCTCAAATTTTTTGTGTGCATCTAATACAACATTTGGTAGTCCATATTAGAAGTTGATCTATTATTTTGTTTGTTTATGATTTTTCGTAATTAATTTCGTTGCAAACAATTTTTTCAATCGAGTCCAATTTGAACTGCAAGTGTTAGAAATACTTAGAAAAAAATAGTAGAAAATTGGTACTCACGTTATTCATGTTCGGAGGAGTCTATACCTATGAAACGAATAGAAATTATGATAAGCTTATTCTGGGACACTAGCCGGAACTTGTGGTCGAATGGTTTTTAAATTTTTAAAAAAGGCAAACGAACTCTGAAAATGTTCATATTTCATGTGGTGCCATTATATCATACACCGATGCTATGATAAAAATTTGAGACATTTTCGCACAAGTTGTCATGTATGTTGTGTAGAACTCCGAACATCTCCGAAAGAGTTTCATAAAGTTCAAAATGATCTGGTCAGATTTGTAATCAAAGTAACTATCAGTTTGGTGTTATGGTTTGAAACTTTTGTATAGACATTAATGGACATTGATGGAATCATGTGAAATTTTGGTAATTTATTGGATACGTTTAGCAATTTTTAGTTAGTAATATCAATTACTAAACAATTTCAATTTAAGATTGAACCACATGAAATAATGGCGTCTTTGTTAGGTTTTGACTTCAATTTTTTTTGTAAAACCATTATACACCATAGATTATTTCATGTAACATTAAGGTTTTTTTTGGATCCGTTTCATATAATATTTTTTTATTTGCAATTATACAACAAACATTGGTTTACAATGAGTTCCGACATATAATCGCTTAAAATAAAATAATGGATTATTATTTGTTGTTGCATTTACTGTCTATTGTTTATGGAATTTGAAATTAAAACTATGGGAGTATATTATACAATAAAATAGAGATCAATATTGAAAAGGAAAGAAATGAAAAGCTGAAGTGTAGGCACATGAAGCCGTAGACAAACAAGGGAAAAAAACAAAAAGAAAAGAAAATAATGCCGAGTGCACCAGCTCTGGGGCACTCGGCATCTAAGGCTCTTTTTTTTTATTCCAAACATCTCAAGTTTAGTCAAATTTATATAATAAAATATTACGATATCAAATAAGTACCATTATATTCTTCATTAATTATATTTTCAAAGTGTATCTATTTGATGTCACAAATATTTGTGATTCTCTTTATAACTTCGGTTAAACTTGTGATGCTTTGACTTTCTCCAAGAAATTTAGAATGGCTTAGAATTTGGAATGAATGGAGTATTTGATTAAACAAACAAATTAACTGCAGAACTATATGTAGAGAATTACAAATAGGATTTTCCACAACCAAAGATATATTTTGATTGTTCACACATTACCTATGAGATTTGAAATAATGTATTGTAGGTTGTTGGCATATACAACATGTGCGATATTTTGTGGCATATTTCAATTTATTATCATAATATTTGTGATATGTTCCGTTCTACACATGATTAATATAAAATATCCCCTAAATTTAGAATTTTATACTATTGCATAAAAACTTTTACAAGGCGTTTCGAAAATAGGCTACGAGGTGGTTGGACCAGTTGCCCTCCTCGGTTATTTGTGGCAGGGCAGTCAGCCCAGCAACCGACCTCAGTTAATCATTAACAGGCGATGTTAAGAGCCTGCCTCGATTAATACCAACTAATTGATGCGGTTTTCCTAACACAACCGTCTCGGTTAATCTATACTAGGCTCTTTATACTGCCCGCCTCCATATATACATTTCCGGAGGCGAACATACTATAAGACCCGCCTCCAAAAACAGAAAGCCCAGCTAAGAGTCCTATCTAATCTTCCTACATCGGGCTTATATATATATATATATATATATATATATATACACACACACATACAGGGGTTAGGGTTTCATCTATTCAGTCGTCTCCCTCACTTCTTCCTCCCTCCGCCGCATGCCAAGCACTCCATCTCTCCCTCACCCACAGTCGCGCACCACCACTCTCTTCTCTCGGCTCTCTCTACCTCACTGGTGGGTGGCGGCTGCTCTTGCAACTCTCTCTCTCCTCCTCCCACATCCCATCCCTTAGTGGCTCCGTCTATCACCATCGCTCTCTCCCTCATACTACCTCTCGCACTCCACCGCTCCCTCCCTCACAGCAATCAGCGAGTGGGATCCATGGCGGAGTGTTGTGTGTGGGATACCTGGCAGAGCTATGCATGGGATCGCTGGTAGAACGGCGCACGGTATCCCCAGCAGAGGTGCAGTGCTCGGGACCGGAAAGGAGCGGCGCATTGGATCCCCAGCGTTGTCACGACACCTGCGCCAGACCGGGCGTCGTGACCCATGAGGGTGGATACCGATGGTTGGAGGCCAGATCCAGCCACAAGAAGGCAGCATGCGGCTTCCTCCCTCGCCTATGGCCTCCACCACCAATTCAGGCGGCGGCGCATGACCTACTCCCGCGACAGTGACCTCCTCCACTAGCTAGGTCCGGGGAGCACATGGTGGGAGAGGGTACATCTGGCAGTATAGCGCGACTCCTCCCTTGCCAATGCTCCTAGTGGCTTCGGAATGTGCTTGCCGGTGGGCCTAATGGATTTCCAAGGCGAGCGTTCTAAGTCGCCTATCTCGGTTAACAGATTAACCCAAGCGGGGAAACCAACCGCCCGCGGTAGGTCTGGATTAACTGTGACCTGTTGAATGAAACAGTTAACTGGTTTGACCACCTCGGATATGATTTTTTTGCAGTAGTTATATTCTCCTATACATTTGGAATATTCTTCTTCTTTTCTCTTATGTAGATAGAGGATTTCTTCTAAACGGAGAATATTATTGTCTTGAATGGAGTATGCCTTTTGAACGCGTCTAGTTGACATATAGGAATGAAGTCGTCGCCTCGCGCGTCGTTCATAGTCTATCGCTGTCTAGGCTAGAGCCTGGAAAGGATTAAGGATGCAAGTAGCTGAACAAGACGGATCACATATGCCTCGTTCGTCGGTCATATACTTATATGCTATCGCTCTCTAGGTTGGCTTCCAGGATCTCTGACGTGCCGATTCGGTAATGCAGAAGTTCAGGGCAAGACGAACACATATGACGAGTAGCTTTGTTCTGTGTTCGTCACTCGGAGAAATCTTAGCAAATATGTACTATTTAAATTATTCTGCGTCGTACTTTTATTAATTGCCAAAATATCCGTGGAATTAGGTTGCGTGATACGGATCAACTATCCATACCTGTAATGGAACTAGTTGGATGTCGCCGTAATAGGTTATGCGGGCGAAATTTTCGTCAGTTGGATTGATGATGATAAGTCTGTTAGGAAAACAAATATAATCTCACCGCGTTAAGCTTGGGAGGAAGACTTGGTTTCTGGCATGATATTTATAGCTAGCTAGCTCTACCAACAAGCTAGTATATATATTTTCTAGTGGCACTAGCTAGCTAGCGCAGTTGTGACCTAGCAACCGTTCCGTTGGGTTTAGGTTGGCTATATTTTCCCGGCAATGCTGTGGAAGCTCCGTGCCCCTCTACTGGAATTTCTAAAGAAAAAAAAGAGAGTTAGCGCGCCCATGTAAGCAATCCGTTGAAAGAATTGAACAAGCTAAGGCTATATTTAGATGTTGAACGGTTGGAATTTGTTGGTACTGTAGCACGTGTGCTAACTTTTGAAATATGTGTCCAATCATTTGTTAAGTAGACTTAAATGATTTGTCTCACGATTCACATGTAAACTGTATAATTAGTGTTTTATCTATATTTAATACTTCATACATACGCCTACATTCGATGTGACGTGAGATGTGGTGGGAAAGTTCCAATATAAGACATACTAGTAGGTAGGTAGCTCACAACTCTTCAACAAAATGGCAAACTCCGCCGACTTCCGCTGCACCAGCTGAATTCCCTCGCGATGGCGCGGCAGAACAAGGGCAGCAGGCAGTGGAACTTTCTCGCGATATCGTTCATGACTGAAAAGTAGGGCTGATTTGGTTGATATCAAGTTGCGTGACTTGGATCAGTTACGTCATGGAACCAGTTAGATTTGAACGCCGTCGTGGCTTACGTTTTTCATCAGAAAAGCAAAACAACGCTGCATATGTATGTTCAGGCTTCAGAAAACAAATCTAACCTATACGCTTGAAGGAAGACTTGGTCTCTCTAGTGTTAAGCTAGTAATCTTGTGCCACTAGCCCACTAGCCCACTAGCCTAGCTGACCCAAAGCTCTGTTCGGTAGCACGGCCACATCTACCGCGCGCCAATCCAATCTTGGGTGCTAGGCTGCTAGCCAAGCCAACCTTGCTGGCTGTATGCAATTATGCATCGATCTGCAACCCATGTTGGCATGTTGCCATGCTGGGTTCTGACTTTTGTGGTTATATATAGAACAGGCATTGCTCTAAATACATTCGTGTGCCTTAAGCCCTCATCAAGCATTGATGCTAGAGTGGTACGGTGTGTTGCTGGAGCTGTTGTTGTGCGGCGTAGGTAGTCAAAGGTCCCAATCCCAACCCAACCAAGCATTTTTTGTGGTGTTTTTTTTTTGTTACATTGTAAGTTAGGTTTCATCTCGTCGATGTTTTTTATCCTTCAAAGTTAGTATATTGTTGCTTTGTTATACTGCCCATTCTACCTTTTTTTCTTTTTCTTTTTTTTTCATATTTTAATCAACAGATGTTTGAATCGTAAAAGAAAACCTTCAGCTAGACGGACAAGACAGGTAGCCTCCAGACAATAAAATGGCAGAGTTTACTGCGTCGAGTTCCGCATCGGCTGGAACTGGAACTCATCTCATCAATGGAGCTAACCTTGAGGAGATCGAGGCGGGAGCAGCACAACACCCACAGGAAGCAATTTACAGGCAAGCTTCTGTCTCCTATTCTTCTCTCCTTTTTCATGTGCTATGTATGTATTCCTTGGGTCCTAAAAAAATGTCATCACATTTTCTGAGAAGTCAAAAGCTTTAACTTTAATTAAATATATAACAGAAAATTTTAATATTTATAGTGCATAATTAGAATCATTAGACAAGTCTTTGAATATATATTATCATAGTAAATTTATTTAGAGATATAAGTGTTGCTAATATTTTTGATAAACTTAGTCAAATTTAAGAAAATTAGACTAGCATGCATCCTATACTAACATGTATTATTCTATGACACAACTACACAAGGGAGTACATGCTAAAGACCAAGTAGAGCCGTAGATACTGCCTCAGAACAAAGGGTGCCATCTAGTCTACAAACTTTGTGAACAGATTTCTAGATCTCTAATAAAATTGTTTCGTGGAATACCGTATATCCCTAAACTTTGGTGCTTCACAAGTTCATCTCCGGACCATTATGACCACTGCAGTGTACTTTAAGGCCAATCAGTGGAGAGTTTTATGACGTTGTTTTCAAGACTGTCATGTCATGCAAAATGAAATGAAATGTGGATCAAACACCCACTCTCAATGGAGAGTTTTATTCTACAGTTTCATTCTCATTTAATTCCATGATTCAAAAAGAGTTGGTAACTGTGCCGAGAAAGTTTGATTCCTATGGCATTCACTTTTTAAAAACCTTGCCACATCATCAAAAGTGCTTATATGGCAGCTCATTTAATGCAAATAAAACTGCGATTGAGACTGGTCTAAGAAGGTTGAAGTGTGCTTTCAAAGTCCATAGATTCAGCTGACACCTTTTTGATGTTCAAGGACTCTTTGTGTATTTAACTCCTTTTCTTTTAATTACATAGACCACTTATGGTGATAATTAAATATACCTGGCAAAACTTGAACGTTACTAATTATTATCTCTCTCTCTCCTCTGACTACAGTCCAGTGAATGAGACGTCGCTGCACAGAGCAGTGTGGCGGCGTGCTCCAGGGGCAGAGTTTCAAGATTTATTATATAACCACCGCGAAGGGTTTCGTGCGAATATCGACGGCATGCCTCCCCTGTATCTTGCTGTTTACTTGGGATACAGCGACACTGTTACGAATCTAATGGAAACCTTTGGTAATCGTCTGTCCTGTGATGGACCAAATGGACAAACTGTGCTACACATCGCAGCTCTTCGGAGTACAGGTAACATGCATGCAAGTGTATAACAAATAATTGCAAGATTCCCGTGCTCCCTCCACGCCCCTTTATAAAAGCATGGTTTGTTGGCTCAGGTCAGCTTCAATAGTGAAGCTATTTTATAGCGTCTTAGAAGTCAGATAAGTTATCCCCTTTTCATGGAAATTATAATTCGCCTTAGCTAGGCTATCTGGATGACCAGGAAGCAGATTAATGCCACGCCTAAAAGTTGCAAAAATCTGTTTTTGGTGGAGATGGGCGCACTCCTTTTGCGTGCAAAGAATAGCTATTCCCCAAGGCTTCAAGAATGGAGTTCCAATCTCACATAAGTCTGAGTTCGCTGGCGGCTGTGCTTAAGTTAATTTTCTTCGTCCTCTCCTTCCTAGTTCCCTAGGTGCCTCTCTGTTGCTTGCTGGACGTCCCAGCTGCCCCCTCTGTGTTGCCTGACACCCCCCTCTCTGTGTACTAGCTTGTTTACTTTGTTTCAACTTTTGTATTGAACTTTTTTAATTAATTTTATTCAGTAGGGGCCTCAAACCCCTCCTGTTCATTTCAAAAAAAAAATAGTGAAGTTGTTTTTTTAAAAAGATAATATTACGAACGACTCTTAAAAAACCTGTTTGGCAAAACAGCTTCCACCAATAATGCCATGTATGATTGAGAGAGGAAAATGAGATAGAGTTGTGAAAAGATACTTTTTTTTTACTTCATCCTAACTTATTCCTTTGCGAGAGGGGGATAAAAACAGTTTCACCCATGAAAATGTTTTCAAAAAAAGTGTTGGACAAAACACAGGTCATGAAGCTATTGGTGAAGTTGTACCAAGCAGGACCTAAGTTTCACATTGGTCCTTATTAGTATATCCTATTTTATTTTGGTTCTTTCCTTAGTGTAGTCCTAACCTAAAAACTATATATGAGATAATTTTCATATTTGTTGTCAGGTCATTTGGACACTAGACAAAGAAACCACATTCGAAACGTATAGTTTTTCAAAGTATATTTATGTCCAATTATTTATCTTCTCTCTCATGTTATTTGTTTATCACGTCTCTTATTATATTGGCTCTAATATATACATAATTTCATGTCAAAAACCATTTTAGTCTCTACTATATATTCTTTAATAATAATGTAACGTCATCATGTTATTGTGTTGTCGTCCTAATTAATGACCATAAAAATAATCACAGTTTCTGAGTTAGGATTACCCTTGCCTGTCAATGGCAATCACCAGTTCTCTCTCGCTCTTCAGTGTCAATCAATTCTATATACTAGGCATTTGTTCTTTCGAAGGTGCATTATTTTGGTATACACAGCAGTTTTTATGACAGCTTATTATTTCGGTATAATTACTTAATTATGATTGTTTGTTATTTTGGTATACAAAGCAGCATTTATTTTTTATATTGTATACTGATAATTAAGTACTGATCGTAAGGACACTTGATGATGGCAGACCTTACCCAAAAGGTTCTAGGGTGGCGGGAGAGTTGTCGGGGGATTAAGAGCCGTCTGGAGATTAATAAACGTGATACACATGGAAATACATGTCTTCACTATGCAGCATCAGTTGGAGTTAAGGGTGTAACAAGCCTTCTGGTTGCAGCGGATGCAAGCATGAAGAGCACGGGAGACAGGAACAGGATGTGCCCCATACATATAGCTGCTTCCGTTGGCGCAATGGACGCAATACGCTCATTATTGAGCAGTGATAAGAACTGCTCATCCGCCGATCTGCGTGATGCTAACGGAGGGACATTTCTTCATGTCGCCGTTAAGAACAGCAAGACAGACGTAGTGAAGTTCGTATGCAGGGATAAGAGATTCAGGAGCAGTTTTTTAGAAAAGGAGAGGTTCAGGGACTTTCTTAACACGAAGGACGTGTACGGGAATACTGCATTACATCTGGCAGTGCAAAATAGGGACGAGTCCAATTTCAGTCATCTTGTGGGGAACAGGTATGTGGAGCTCAACCATGTCAACGAGGATGGCTACACACCACTCGATCTTGCACGCAAGATAAAGACGCAAAGTTATTTTGCCTCTCTCCAGCTCCAGGTATATATATAATGCAGGAAACAATCACTACCCAGTTCTTGTCTTGATTAATATAAAAGGGCTTTGTTTGGATGCACATGTATCCACCTTAATCCACATGCCGTGTTGGAGTGTATTATGGTGGAAACCAAATCGTTTCAACACGCTTGGATTGAGTTGAATGCATGCGGCCTATTACGCTAGTACAGAAAAGCTCTATACAAACGGTTGCAAAGATATTTTTACAGGGGTTTTTTCAAACCGTCAGTGGGAAAGGCCAGTACAAATCACAGGCGGTGGTTTAGAAAACCACCAGTACAAATCGATTTGTACTGGCGGTTATCTTAACCAAACCGTCAGTACAAATCGTTTGTACTGGCGGTTTTCTTAGCAAACCGCCAGTACAAATATTTTTCGGAAAAATAGAAATCGGGCTAAAAAAACATAGAAAAAATTTTGCGGCATTTTTCGCGCAAAATTCACGCGCTACACAGCCGGCGGGATTTGAACCTGCAACCTCTGCTTCGCGCGTACCTCCTCTAACCATTCCACCCATAGTTCACTTGTGTCTGAATAGTATTAGGTTCGCCACGTATTGTTACGTAACCGATAGAAAACTGATTGTTTGGGGTCCTAAACGAAGTCAAATAAAAAAATTGTCAACTACAAAGTTGCATAACTTTTCGAGATCTACAACTTTCATGTAGACAGTTTTTTCATCCGAGGCTTTTTTCAAAAAGTCAAAATTCAAATTTCAAACTTTGACCGTATTTTACGTCAATAAGATGATTCCAAATAAAAAAAATTTCAACTACAAAATTTCATAACTTTTCGAGATCTACAACTTTTATGTAGACAGTTTTTTCATTTAAAGTCATTTGAAAAAAAATCAAATTTTTAAAATTGGCACCGATTTGAGGCGGTTTCCTTAAGATAACCGCCTGTACAAATTGATTTTCTACATTTATACAGGCGGTTTTGTTAAGAAAACCACCTGTAGAAATCGATTTCTACAGGCGGTTTTAGATTTGGACCCATCATTTGATTTCCAGTGACGTCCGATAATCAAAACCGCCTGTAGAAATAAAAGCGTGGCGCCTGCGTAGAGCTTTTGTGTACTAGTGTTACTGCTAGAAGATTAGGGAGGGGCCCTGACATTGTATTTCGACGTTCACTGTTTCTGCAGAACCCGACGGAATGGATGATCAGGGTATTGGCTCACTCCGGAGCTCAATTCAGTGCCCACAGGCGTGACTGGAGGCTAAAGACACCGGAGAATGCTCAAGAACAGCCGTCTCAGGTGACTGAGGGCAGCTCCAGGGCACCGCAAAGTGCTGAACAAGAGCGGCCTCCGGCGACTCAAAGCGTCGTCCCAGAAACAACGCAAAAGGAGCAAGCAGACTTAGATCGGTCGACAGATAGTGTTCTGGTTGCATCGGCGCTGATTGCGACGGTGACTTTCGCTGCAGCATTCACCGTGCCTGGGTCGTACAAACTGGATGGTAATCCCAAGGCAGGCACGCCTGCATTGGGCACAAGTTACGGTTTCAAGGTTTTCCTCGTCGCCGATGTGCTTGCCTTCTTCTGCTCCGTGGCGGCCACTTTCAGCCTCGCCGCGTACGGGACTCAGTGGAACGTGGATCCTCTTGTTCGTCGCAAGTACGCAGCAAGCGCCGTGTGGTTTTTCCACCTCGCTCTCAAGAGCGTCATCGTCGCTTTTGCTCTAGGAGTCAGCGTGGTGATGTGGGACATCTCTGTCGCCACCACCATCATCGTCGGCTTCGCCGCTTTGCTTTTGGTAATCTACGGAAATGAGGCACTTGCCCACGACCTCAGGCTTATTGAGGTAATGTGGCGGAGGTTTGGCCTCTCACGTTCGTGGAATCTACATCCGTCCACCAGCTCTCAGCTATATTGGGACACCTGGAGGCACAGAAAGTTTTTTATCACCGTCGTCTTGAACGTAATCGACCTCTGCTGGACCTATATCGTCATACATTGTTGCTTTGATTGCCCAGCTGAAGCTGAAAGCTGGCCATCCTCATCTCTGAGCGAGTACGTCCACAATGATCATTCTATGTCGTGTCGTCTCGCAAGCTTTTGTGTTGCATTTTCTTGGATTTTTTTTTCCAGATTCTTGTCCTGGTGATCACTGTCAGGTGTCAGGGTCGCAAGTGTGTTCGTGTGAGCTAGCCATCAGCTTCTGGTTTTCATTATATTACTTCACCTAAACATCAAATGTACAACGCCGTGTTTTGGGAAGATTATTAATTATTCCATAAGTTGCTTGTGGATGAATAAAATATGTGATGACTACTACTATAACTCCGGTGGTTGCTCCAATAAAATTGTACTTGCTCCGTGTACTATTCATCTGGATTCGTGCCCTCATGCTGGCGAGCATTTTAGGAGAAGTAATCATGAGTTATTGTTTGATATCTATGATAATAAAAACTTGAAGGACCGGATAGGAATTCACAGAGGAGTGAATGAGAGCCTCTAATTTCTTTCGAAGTATTTGGCCGTTGTCCCAAATTCAAACCCTCAAAGCAAACACACATGGCGGAGAAATCCATGAGCCAAAAGTGGCTGGGTGTCTATGGCAAGCACTAAAATCCAAGGATGAAACACTCAATTTCTATAGAGAAGAAACGGGTGAGCGATCCAAAATACTCGAGTCAAACAGGTCATACGAGTACTGTGAAGTGGTCTTTGGATCAATTAAAACCTACGCAAAAAGGCACACTCGAATCTGAGACCGAGTGAACAAAGACATGAAAGAATCAAGTGAACTCTGCACAGACCTGAACTATCCGCTGGTCTGGTATGGACTGTCCACCGTCAGAGGGTCGGACAGTCCGGCATTCACTCGCAGACAGTACACCAGTTTCAGATAGTGAACAGAACTTCTTCCGGACAGTTGGTTTTCTGAATTTTTGTTGGCGGACAGTTCAGGCCTAACCGCGGATAGTGTGAGGTCAGACTTAACCGATGCAGCCTTACCAATAAGATGTAAAACTATGGTGGCACTTACAAGCAAACCAGATCGGTGCCGATGCAGCGATGCTTGTTTGAAGAAACTCGTCAGAATCTACAGTACTCCTACTCCTAAGGGTTGAACAAAGCCGAAAGTTGTATTGTTTGGTTGATTGGATGATGTCTCATTACATTGGCCTAGATTTAACAGTTATACCCAGGGCTTTGACATGAGTTCTAATCGAATAAGATTATGAAAATGAGAAAATAAAAGATATTAGATAATTTGGACTTCAATCTTTCCTTTCTGCTAAAGTCCAACGCGTTTAGCCGATCTTAACAAAAAAAGCCGATTTGGATAAAACAACTTTTGGCTGTTAGTCAAGCTAGAATTGCTAAACAGACAAGTAAGTTTCTCCTCTAAGATTAGTCCCAGCGATAGATGCAGTTTTCTCCTTTCCTTTGCTGTTAGTCGCTGTACTTTTGTTATGTTGCAATAAATCTGCTGTGCATTACCCATTGTTCAGTTAGTGGCACAGGACGCAGCAGGTGCTTGCCGTGCATTACACCGCCTCACCACCGAAGATCGGCAACCACACCCCGCAACTACCATCTCCTCCACAAGATCCCGGCCTCTAGAATAGCGGCAGCCGGCAGGCAGTGTCACATGCCCCACTCATCGAATGCCTCATCTCACACATGGTGGACGCCGGAGGATAGCGTATAGCCTTGTTTCCATGCCTAGTTTTAACATATATAGAACCAATAGCGAGACCAATCCTTATCCCACTTATTACGCTGGGCAAAGGAAATATCTTGCTTATCCCCTTTCCACTAGTACATATCGCGCTAATATATATGCAAGGATCTCCCCTCCCAAAATTTTGGGGGGGGGTTGGGCGGGGAGGGGCGTGGTTTTTCTTCTCAGACGTCTTCAGGCTACCCGCCGTCGCACCGGAGACCCATGCCGTCACACCGGATACCACCACTCGTCATCCTCAGAGAGAGCCACCGCCGCGCGCGCTCCTCAATAAGCCTCTCCGTGCGACCGTGCCCCATCCGCCGTGTCACACCGTTGAGCTCAAGGCACCACCAGTAAGCCGCGCCTCGCCGCCCATTCTCCCTACTATACCCTCTCTGCAGGTGGTGGCACACGTTGGCTCCGCGGCTAAGGCAGCCCCTCGCTCGCCACGTGGTCGGTTGGCAGTGGCGGCGCGCGGTGGCGTGGCGCCTTCTCCAGTGCGGTGGCTTCTCCGGGTGCACGCTGCTGTGCAGTGGTGGTGGCTGCAACGGACAGCGGCAACAAGCGGTACGGCGGCACGGCAGGCGGTGCTGGGCCAGTGGGCCGGCCTGCTTGTGCTAGCCAGTGGTAAAAAATAATTAATTGCACAGTTTTTTTTTTACATGTCGTGATAAATCTTTTAAGTCTAGTTAGTTCATGATCGGACAAAAAATATCAAATACAAACGGAAGTGATACAGTACCCGAACCCAATTTTGTTCCCCAACTAAACAGCCCCTTACTAAAAAAAAAAACAATATGAAAAGGAGAACTAGCGCAGCTGTATCCATGCATGCGGTTGTGAGAAGATGATAGTCGACAGAGGCCCTGACATTTGGGATGTGTGGATGCAGAACCCAACGGAATGGATGGTCAGGGTATTGTCTCACTCCGGAGCTTACTTCGGTGCCCGCAGACGTGACATGAAATACGGAATGATCACTCAAACGACGGACCAACGGGCAGACGACTCAGCTCCGTCGACTGAAGCAAGAACGCCAAAGAAGAAGAAGAAAGCAGCACTGTTGGACGAAAGCGTGCTGGTTGCGTCGGCGCTGATTGCGACGGTGACCTTCGCCGCGGCATTCACCATGCCGGGGTCCTACAAGACGGAAGGCCACCGGGCAGGCACGCCGGCGCTGGCCAGCCGCTACGGCTTCGAGGTCTCTTCGTCATCGCCGACATCCATCCTCGCCTTCTACTGCTCCGTGGCGGCGACGTTCAGCCTCGCCGAGTACGGCAACCGGGACGACGTGGACCCGCTCGTCCGCCGCATGTACTCGCAGCGCGCCGTGCGGCTCTTCCACGTCGCCCTCAAGAGCGTCATCGTCGCCTTCGCGCTCGGAGTCGGCGTGGTGATGTGGGACATCTCGGTGGTCACCGTCGTCATCGTCGCCGTCGCCACCTCGGCCTTGGTGCTCTACGGGAACGAAGCGCTCGCGCATGACCTCAGGTTCATGTGGGTGATGTATACAAGGTTTGGCTTCTCGCGCGCTTGGAGACTCTGCCCGTCCCACGAGCTCTCATCTCGACTGGAACAACTGGCGGCTCAGGAGCTTCTTCGCAAAAGGGTGGGGTGTGCACACAGGCAGCCAGGCATATGCAAACAGCTTCCCAAAAGGGTAGTTGGAGTTAGTTGGGAGAATCTTACATCCAATGCAGGAAAACATACACCACCCGCTTGCCAGGCCACCATGAATGCTTGGCAACCAAACATGGCAGTCCACTAGGGCCACCTAGGTCCTGGCAATCAAACAGTCAACTTGCTGCAGAACAGTTAAACTCAAGCCACAGAAATTCTGGATTGATCTTTTCATACAGCCAGTTCACATTAAGGTGGTGATGTATTCATGAAACTTTAAACTCCATGGGTAGATGCTCTATCACATGACGGTTTCAATTCTAACGTGCCAAATGTCAGAACACAACTGGTATTGCCAACAGTACCACAAATCCCTTCTTTTCAAATAGTAACAATAAATACCTTATTCACCAAATGTCAGAATCACAACTGGCAACAGTACAATAAATGCCTTTTTTTTCCGAATGCAAACATGAGAAAATTGAAGAACTTGCATGCTAGTGAAGACGGGAAGTGCTAATGAATCAAACTGTACATCAAGGCAAATACACGCTTTTTTTTTCTTAAACTGCAGTTATTGTGTAATTAAGGAGACAATCTTTATTATGACAGCAATAGCCGCTAGGGTAAAAGTGACACAACCTGGAAGAGGGGAAAAAAGTGAGGTACATCTAAAGCAATTTTTAAAGTATATACCATATCAAAGTATAGAGGACGTAGCTTGTATTACCTTAGTTTTCTCTTGGATATCCCTTCTTAATTTTGTGCAACCGTGCAGCCACTTCCTGCATGCTGATGCGCTCATTCGGGGATGGCTTAGTGCAGAGAAGCCCAATGTTCAGAACTGAAAGCAAACACTCTAAGCTTTTCTCCTTCATGGCAAATGAAGTTTCCTGAGATAAATCTTGTTGCTCTTCTAGTAGTTGAGGGTCAATAATCTGTGGTATCATGTCAGGGAAGTTCATCTCAACAAATTTTGTAATGTTCATCCCACCATTGAACATATCATCAGTTGGGCTCCTCCACAAAAACAATTCAAGTAGAACAATCCCAAAGCTGTAAACATCCGTAGCGCTAGACACTGCTCCACCCGCAGCACACTCTGCAGATTGCACAAAAGAATTGCTTACTCCAAAGGTAAACATACATGAAACAATTACGCAGTATGAAAAGAACATGTATTACCTGGAGCAATATACCCTATTGTTCCCATAATAGCGGCTGAAGTCGATACCGAGTGAGTGGACGATGATGCCGCTGAGTTAAATTTGAACCTTGCAAGACCAAAGTCTCCAACATGTGCTGTCATATTGTCATCCAAAAGGATGTTGCTAGGCTTTAGGTCACAATGGATGATAGTTCCTTGGTTGCCATGGTGGAGGTACTCCAATGCATCTGCTACATCAACTGCAATACTTAACCTTTGAGCAATTGTGATGTGGATTTTAGTTGAAGTGTTCCCATCACATCTGGTTGAGTACAGTAGCTCATGCAGGTCACCTTGTGCCATGAACTCATAGACTAAGGCTTTGAAATCATTTCCACTGCCATCAATACTGGAGCATGCAGTAACTATAGGAACTAGATTTCTATGCCGCACCTTTTGTAGAGCATTGCATTCTGCAATGAAGCTCTTTTGTGCTCCCCTTGTCTCTAGACGAAAAACTTTGATAGCAACCAAGTTTCTACCTTGGAAGAGTTCGCCTTTATAAACGGAAGAATATGTTCCTTTGCCAATCAAATTGGATGTTGAGAACCCAGATGTTGCTCTGACGAGATCGTTGTAAGAAACTTTGGGAAATTTGGTATCGAATGAGGGCAGAGAGAACTGGTTTCTCTCCTGTTTTCTTCTCCAGAAAAGCATTACAGTTATGACTATAGCAACTAACAAAATGCTGAATAAGGGGATCACCACTTTTTGTACAATGGAATGTCGCCTCTGCTTACTTGAATTAATAGGCTTGACATGGCATGCGAGTAGGTGTAATTCCAATGGCCCACCACAGAGCCCTGTATTTCCATCAATCTGCACAGCAGTTTTGTTACTGAATATCCCTTTCATTGGGACCTCGCCACTGATGTTGTTGAATGACAGATCTAGTTGCTCAAGGGATCGGAGGTTGCCGAGGGTCGTTGGTATTGACCCGGTCAAGTTATTGTAGGACAAGTCTAGAATTTGTAGGTTACTTATGTTGCCTAGTGTAATGGGGATGCTTCCTCTAAAACTGTTATGTTGCAGCCCAATATATCCCAAGTTTTCACAATTACCTATAGTCGTCGGAATGTCTCCAGACAGCATATTTGATGAAAGATTCAAATATATGAGTGCCTTGGCATTGCCTACTTCATAAGGAAGTTGCCCATCCAGGTGGTTCACAGATAAATCCATATAATAGATTCTTGGAATTCTAAACATCTTTTCGGGAATACCACCATGAAGAAGATTGTTTGAAAAGCTACACTCTAGAAGATTCTGAAGATCACCGATGCTTGTGGGTAAGTGCCCTTCGAATTTGTTGGAGTGAAGATAGAGATATAATATCTGGGACAAGTTCGAAAGGGATGACGGAATAAACCCTGTGAAGTTGTTTTTTTCTAAATGCATCTCCCGTAAACTGTTTAGTGTTCCAAGCGATTCGGGAACTTCACCTGTAAATTGGTTCCCTAATAGATCTAACCTCGTCAGGCTGTGGAGGTTCATGATGCCAGAAGGAAAAGCACCTGATAATTGATTATACCCAAGTAATAATATCTGCAGTTCAACGGAAAGGTTACCTAATGAAGTTGGTATGCGGCCTTCTAGCTGATTGTTACTTAACGACAACGCTTGTAGCTTAGTACAGTTGCCTAAGGTGTGAAGAAACTCCCAGTCTTGACTATTACGTGCTTGAAGTTTATTTGTATCAAGAATCAGTAAGTGGAGATTGTGAAGTTTGCCAATGGAACTGGGCACCACCCCAGTGAAATTGTTCATTGGCATACAAAGTTTTGCCAGATCCGATGCATTGGCCAATGAGGAAGGGATACGGCCATGAAAAAAGTTGTCGCCTATAAAAAGAGATTGGAGGTTCGGAAGAAAGCTACCAAGGCCAGGTGGCACCACGCCGCTAAACTGATTCGTTGTAATACTAAAGGAAACGAGGGTTGAAAGATTCAGGATGGCTTGTGCAAAACTGCCTGACAAATGATTGGTACTTGCGTGCAGAGACTGTAGCTCTGGAAACCTTGCAAACTCATCTGGGATGTTTCCGGTAATGTTATTGATACTCAAGTGAATATTTACTAGTGATGTGATGTTGGCAAGAGAAGAAGGAATAGTTCCAGAAATGCTGTTAGATACAAGGTTCAGCTCTTTAAGTCCAAGAGGAAGATCTGGAAGTCCTCCAACGAGATTGTTGCCATTGAGCAATAGTTTCTGCAGACGAGAGCAGTTTTGGAAAGTTGGTATAACTCCATGTAACGTGTTATTACTCAAGTAGAGGGTTTGGAGGTGATGCAACTGGCCAAGGGATGCTGGGATTTGACCACTGAATCTATTTGTCAGTAGGGACAGGTGTTTCAGGAATGTCAGGTTTCCGAGAGAAGGAGATATTTGGCCGACTAAACCTCGATTTGCAAGGTCAATATTAGTGACATGACGGCTCCTCGTCCTGCACGTGACACCTTCCCAATTGCAGAAATGAGTGCTGTCATTCCAAGAAGCCAATGCTTGCTGTGGATCCAAACTTATTGCCTTCTTGAATTCAAGCAGTGATAGTCGATCTGTAAAGTTTTCAGGAGTGCAGGTGACAACCTGGACGCTGCAAGCCATGAGCACCAGGAGAACCCATCCAGGTGCAGTAGCCTTCATGGTGACTCAGAAGTGAGGAATTTCAGAAGTAAGGAATTCCAGCGGCTTCAGATTTCTGTTCTGTTACATGCAAAAGGATATGAAGATGAACACCAATTCCGAGCAAAGTACTAACCGTGAAATACTTCTAAAAATAAAATTTCAGAAAAATAATATTTCACTAGTGTCGTTTGCTTTGTGCCTCACATCTTACTATTACTAATTAGAGGCTCCAATGGAGACACTACGATAATTCTCACCAGACGCACTAGGAGAAAAGATAAATCCGAGAAATCCTCACAATAATCAGAAACATCTGGTCTTCGATTTGGTAGACTCTAATCATCTTCATCGATAATAGTCGTTGGATCTGTTATAGTTATAATGTAAAAAATTACCCACCACTACCATTATTAAAAATACATAAAGTAACCCCTAATTTTCCATATAAATTAGCCACCTATTCCATTACAAAACATAATTCAAAATAACCCCATAAATTTGTATCTAAATTGCCCACCTTAGCCATTATGAAACATAGTTAAAAATAACCCCATAACATTGTGTCTAAATTACCAACTTGGTCACTATGAAAGATAATTTAACCCTCTAACTTTGTATCAAAATTACCCAGTCTACCGTTATGAAAGATAATTTAAAATAGCATCTAATTATTTTATATATGAAAGATAATTTAAAATAGCTTCTAATTATTTTATATACCATCCAACTTTATCATTATGAAAGATAATGCAAAGTAAAATTCTAAGTCAGCATTTAACATACCAATATATGTCTTCTGAAAGATGGTTTGGTATCAAATTTATATTATTATGTACCTTAGCCAGTATGAAAAATAAACAACAATCTCTAAAATCTAAACCTAAATAGTAATATGTTATAAAAAATCAATATCCATAAAGTATGATATAAATATACATTTCTAATTTACATAGAGACTTCTATAATCATGAAATAAAATAATTATAATGCTATATTTCACCATGTATATCTAATCAACATGTATTCATTAGGATAAATATTTATTATAACAACTTAAGAAACATAAAAAATGTTTACTTAACAAAACCACATTGAAATAACACTTTATATTTGTCAGGGTCAAATATTTTAGAGCCCAGGGAATATGGCCCATATCACCTTGTTTGCCTTATCAAAGGAGGAACAAACTTGAGCGCAATTGCAAGCCCATGCGAGAAAGGTCTAGGACCCATCTAAAGCGTGTCCCGACGGGGCAACGCGGCCCAATACTAGAGAATGCCTTGAGGTGCCCGAACCCAAGGCTATGAACCACAGAATCTCTTGACGACCAAGAAGGTTCTGACTCGCCTGACCATGTGGGGATAAGGGTCGGGTGAAGGATAAGAATCATGTCATATCTACCGCGGTGGTAACCGGGTAGATCCCTCCTCGTGCAGGTGTCGCGTACGACACCTGACTAGGAGAAAATAGGGGGGTGCCGCATGCCACCACACACATGACATTGCAGTGCCCCTCAACCTAGAAGATTTGTACGCCCCTGCTGAGTTGAGCCGCAGCACGATGACGTGGGGGAGGATCCCCAAGCCGTGCCCCCCCCCCCCCAAGTCGAAGAAATACCCGGTGGGGAGAAACGTCGCCGCCAAGGAATCGATGTCTCTTCAACCTCTAGCCCACATCCTGTATCCAGGGGTTTACCTCTCCTTGAGCTATAAAAGAAGAGAGCCTCAAAACTCCTAGGGTAGAGGTCGCACTCTTACAGTTCAGCATCAGCATCAACTCTCTTCACACTACACTGCACACACCGAACACCAGAGACTTGAGCTCTTCTCCAAGCTCTCTCGACCTCCATTGTTTGTAACCACCCGTTACAAGCTGAATACAAGAGCGGGTAGCACACCAGCCCCGCGACTGGATGTAGGGACATTTAACCCGAACCAGTATAATCCCTTTGTGCCAACCTTAAATCACCATTCGGGACCTCTAACGTGCATAAACGAAGAATCACTGTCGACCGATTTTCAAAACACCGATAGTTGGCGCGCCAGGTAGGGGATCTTGCACATTTTGCCACCTTCACCAGGTTTCGGATGGCCTGTTGCAACATCGCATGGGTCCCTCGAGCGTGCGTACGCTTCGGGATCCTGGACTTCATCGTCACCTGCGAGGGGGCCTGGCTAGGGTTCACAACCTGCCACCCTCTCCCATTCTTGATCAACTCGGCCGATGAGATATCCGAGGCAAAATGGATGCGTCCTACAGGGAGCCTTGAATATAAGCACAGGTCCCCTGGCTCCTCTAGCCTTCAAGAGTTGGACCGCCAACTCATTGCCCGAGGGCTCCCTATCTTGGGCTATCACCCTTGGGATACCTCGATGATCCTCCACCATGACACAAAAAGTGGGAAATGGTGTCAAGCGGCTCGCACCGTGATCCATCTCGCTTCACCCAATGAGCAGCGAGGTTGGGGAGATAACCGAAAGCCCGTGCACCATGCGCGGGGCCGAGCCATGGTGGCCTCGAATTCAGGGCACAACAATCACCAAAAATGATGTCGCCCATCATTCACATTTCGCGAAGCCAGCAATGGCACCAGCGGCCATCAAGAGGAACGCTCTATCAACAAATCATCCAACGGGAGCCCTCCTCTGGCTCGCAAGGGCCCGAGGGAGGAAAGTCGCCCTGGCTATACGTGGTCGCAACTAAAGCGGCCATTAGGAGGGTGGCATGAGGGTGCACGTGCGCGCCCCTGCCCGCAACTACCATGCCAGCATAACGAAAATGGTGGCGGTGGGTTCGGTGGCAATGGGGGATGGCGCCCAGGGTCTCGCATAGGGATCCAGCTTCGAGGATGCCGTCCCCAACACAGAAACCACCCCTTGCTCGGCATGAGGATGACGCTCAGGATGCGGCGCATGGTGGACCCCACCGCAAAACAGTAACATGGTGGGACGACCCGCGTCCTTTAGGGATCTCCTGCAAGGGGACCTAGAGTGCAAGAGGCGGTACGAGGCGACCACGATATTGACAACTCCTCTTCACCAGACGATGACTCCCCCTCCTTGACAACGACTACGACGACGACGACGTGATAGGCCTCGATGACCTTGAGGCGGACGATTACATCCTCAGCAGGCGTGAACACCCCTTGGTGGGGCCTTTGGACTTTAGAAGGAAGGGTGTCGTGGGCTGACCCACAACACAAGGAGCGATCGGCCAAGGGCTCGGGCACGCGGAGCCAGACCAGGACATCAGGCGCCTGATGCCAGGGCCCTCTGACCAAAGGACTGCAAGCGTGAGACGACCACGCAACACCCGGGGTCTCGATGGAACACCAAACCATGAGCAGCTACACAGTCTCCTACCTTTGGAATAATTATTGTTTTTCCTTTATAATACCATAATCGAGCTACTTAAGTAATATTAGGTCCTCGTGACCTAAGCATGTCCTCACCACTTTTATCTTTGTTCTTAAGCAATGACACAACTACGTAGTCCCCTAAGAGAAAAAAAGAATTGTCTCAAAGCTTCATCATCACGCGTCCCATGAAGGGATGGTCAGAGCCCGAGCCTCAAATGAAAGTCCATATCTCGACCCCAGGCTAGGGAAATTCAAGGCAACGACCTCGACAAGCACGAGAACGAAAGGGTTCAACAGCCAAACAGGCCTAAAAGCTCGTAGGTTGGCCCGCTGACGTGTTCGACAACCGCTTAAGGCAAAACTAGAGTGAGGGGTGGAATGGGCAAGGCCCGCTAGTGGCTTATCCCCTGGTGCTCAACCAACGGGGGCCTCCCTGACCACGCGCGAGTCTTGGTAGGACTTGTGCCATGGTTTTTCCATGACAAAAGGCGTCGAGCCCTCGGGACCGATCGAACAGTCCTGAGAACTATATGGATAGGCCAACAGGAGATTGAAGTCGGTCACTGGCTGATCCCAGTTGGAACCCATCGGATGGGAGCCTAGGCTTCATTCACGCTAACCCGATAGTAGCTCACCGAGAACAGTAATTCACCCATCAAGGAAAATTATGACGCAACCCGGCCCATCCGCCCTACTGAAGGGCACGCAAGGGGTGAAAAACTCAGAGTCAAAACTGAACCCCAGGTCGAACCTTCCCCCACATGTGGGGGCTCGGGGGCTCAAAATCTCCACTGGTGACCAATGACAAAACGTGCGAACATGGAAAAGCAAGAAGGGGGTAAGCCGGGCTTTAGGCCCAACGGTGGCTCACAAAACAAGGGCCGGGTCAGGGACATCGGACAAAATCCCGATCCTTTGAGTTGAACTGGACACGCACAGTGAGGATGAGCGCAAGAAAGACAGAGTATGACCCGCCATGCATCGAACACGTGTCGGGCATCGACAGCTCGCACCCAGCCACTAAAGGCTCGAAGGGAACAACCAAGGGCATGAATTGACATATGAAAAGATGCGAGCGGCCAGGCTCCCGACGACCGCTGATGGTGGCTGGCGACATTAGGAACAAGCGCACATACAAAAAGGACATAAGCTTTATTTACCCAAATGAAATGCCCGATGGGCTTATACATCCTAGGTGACTACTACGGCTCCAATGTTGGCTAACTAATAAAAGGAAGGACGACTTTGGGAAGAAGACCATGGTCGTCATGATGAGCCACCACCACCATCGTGCCATGTCCGTGCTGAGTCGCCCTACCCGGGGTACGGTCTAGTGCTTCGGGCAAAAAAAGACCTGCGGCCGCGCGGGCAATACGAGCACCGCCTCGTCACCAACGTCTTCGGTTTCAGTGAATGGCGGCGCCGGCCGAGTCCTATGACGCAACCCTAGAATCTCGCGGATGACCTCCTCGGCAGGGACCTCGATGGCAATGGCCTCAGCGGTGTCATTGAAACCCTCGACGAGGTTGCTGTGGTCCACCCGTTTTCGCCCCAGCGGGAAGCCCAATAGTTGGCGACCCAGACCGGGCCTAAGTGATCGTTAGCGTGACCGCTGCCCCCGGTGGACACCATACTCCACCGCGCTCCGGACGCACGCTGGGATGTCGAGGAGGCGCTCCTCACGACGGTCACCCCTGGCGCTCACATAATCCGTCGCGGTCTACGCCGTCGCCTGGAGCACCGTGAGCTTCGCCTCCAACTCTAGAACACAGAACAATAACAATGGGAAAACACACAAATGGAATAACAAAGTAAATAGGGGCAGAAAACGATGACAGACCTCCTACCCGGCTGTTGGCCTCCACTTGCCATGAGCGGGCAACGGCCACCTCCTTGTCGGCCTGCTCAAGTGCAATCTCCATGGCTGCAAGACATCCTCGGAGCCGCTCGGCCTCCTGGGCAAGAGTGACAAACGCATGCCCCGGGAAGCTGGGCCAGCAGCGCCACGGGAGGCTAGGCCGGTGAAACCACAAGAGGCTGGCCTGGCAGCGCCATGGGGGAAGCGGTGTGAGGAAAATAAACGTCGCTTGTTGCTTGAGGAGGAAACGTTGCCTCCCTCAAATAACCGATGGCAGGACGATCACTCCTCCACCGACCTACCACTAGCAGAACGCCGACCGGATGCCATTGGGGATGGGCTGGCCAAAGAAGGAGAAGTAGGTGAAGATGGTTTTTCTTTGCCCAGGACGAGGTGATGAAGAATCAAATGTGCTCTGGCTTTTAAAGAGCCCGAGAGAAAGTTGAGCGGCGCCCGCGTCCAATCTTGGGCAATAATACCGCGACAGATGACAGGACGGCCATCCACGGTAAAAGAGCCTTGAGGCGCCCCTGTTTCCACTCTGCCCTAGACTAACCACTCCGCTCCATGAAGGAGTTGAAAATACAACCGCGTACCATGGTCCGCCAAGGTCCCAAATTTACGATGAGCCGGACCCAAGCGATGGCCTGAATCAAGGTGCGATTCACTCGCTGGGTGAGGCCTTGTTGACAAAGGCCCTGGCCCTATGACTAAGCTCAAAGACACCCTGCTTCTCAAGGAGCCAAGCCTACCCAAAGGTAGAAGTTAGGTCCTTGGGCGAACCGAGGATCTGCCATAGCAGTACCCACTAGGAGTCATGACAACTCGAAGGGTTAGGCTATGATGGAAGCTCGATTGCGAGACCACCGCCCTGGCCCCCGCAGTTAGCAAAACGAGACACATACTAGGCCGCGACAGCTGATGAGAGCCGGACAATGGCTATCAGGAAAGAAGACGTCCTAAAGCCCATGTGCTCACCATACATGAGGGGTGCTTGAGCTGAGAATCAAAGGTCGGGAGTCCCTATTGGAAGAAGGCTGACATGAGAAAACAATGGCACTCCGGCAGATATAAGAGCCCTCGGGCGATCATTCTGAAACCACTCAGGGATTCGGGGGGCAACTATCGGGGTCAAATGTTTTGATCCCATGGAATATGTCCCATATCACCTTGTTTGCTTGATCAAAGGAGGAACACACTCAAACCCAATTGCAGGCCCATGCGAGAAGGGTCTAACTCAAACCCATTTAAAGCGTGTTCCGATTAGGCAACACGGCCCAATACTAGAGCAGGCCTTGAGGCACCTGACCCCAAGGCTAATCGAATCCCTCAACAATGAAGGAGGTTCCAACTCACTTGATCATGGCAGAATAAGGGTCGGGTGAAGAATAAGAACCATGTCATATCTACCGCGGTGGTAAACGGGTAGGTCCCTCCTCGTACCGGTGTCACGTACGACACCCGACCAGGAGACAGTAGGGGGCGCTGCACGCCACCATGCATGACACGACAGTGTGGTGCGCCTCTGCCTAGAAGAATTGTATGCCCCTGCTGAGTTGAGCTGCAGCACGACGACGTGGGGGAGGATCCCCATGTAACGTCCCGTCTCTCCCAGGCTGAACCCGCTTACATCTGGCAGCTTAACTAGAATATAGACTGTCCTCACAGACCAACACTAGTCTTTTCTGCGCACTTTGTCCTCACTCATGCGCACCCAGGAAGGACTTCCCGGTCGGTCACCCATCGGTCCAGACCAAGCTCGCTTAACCTCGGAGTTCTTTGGAGATGGGCTTCCGGAAAAGAAGTTGCAACTTGTTGGTATGAGTGTAACATCCCGTCTCTCCCAGGCCGAGCCTGCTTATATCTGGCAGCTTAACTAAGATATAGACTGCCTTCATAGACCAACACTAGTCTTTTCTGCGCACTTTGTCCTCACTCATGCGCACCCAGGAAGAACTTCCCGGTCGGTCACCTATCGCTCCAGACCAAGCTCGCTTAACCTCGGAGTTCTTTGGAGATGGGCTTCCAAAAAGGAGTTATAACTTATTGGTATGAGTATCCTATCAATCTTATTAAGCCCTGGGCCAGGATGTTACATCCTCACCCCATTAGGAGATCGACGTCCTTGTCGATCAACCCCAGGACAGGAACTTTCCCTCTTGGCCACGTCCATGTGTCCAGTGCCAACGCATGTGTCATGCTGTGTGACCACTCTGGGTCCACACCAGCCATGCGCACCATGCCTGCGCAACTGCGACTCACACACCCGTGAAACCACGAGGGTTGGCTCTAATACCATTCTGTAACGTCCCGCCTCTCCCAGGCCGAGCCCGCTTACATCTGGCAGCTTAACTAGGATATAGACTGCCCTCACAGACCAACACTAGTCTTTTCTGCGCACTTTGTCCTCACTCATGCGCACTCAGGAAGGACTTTTCGGTCGGTCACCCATCGCTCCAGACCAAGCTCACTTTAACCTCGGAGTTCTTTGGAGATGGGCTTCCGGAAAAGAAGTTACAACTTGTTGGTATGAGTGTAACGTCCCGTCTCTCCCAGGCCGAGCCCGCTTACATCTGCCAGCTTAACTAAGATATAGACTGCCCTCATAGACCAACACTAGTCTTTTCTACGCACTTTGTCCTCACTCATGCGCACCCAGGAAGGACTTCCCGGTCGGTCACCCATCGCTCCAGGCCAAGCTCGCTTAACCTCGAAGTTCTTTGGAGATGGGCTTCCGAAAAAGAAGTTACAACTTGTTGGTATGAGTATCTTATCAATCCTATTAAGCCCTGGGCCGGGATGTTACATCCTTACCCCATTAGGAGATCGACGTCCTCGTCGATCAACCCCAGGACAGGAACTTTCCCTCTTGGGCACGTCCATGTGTCCAGTGCCAGCGTATGTGTCATGCTGTGTGACCACTCCGGGTCCACACCAGCCATGCGCACCATGCCTGCGCAACTGCGACTCACGTGCTCGTGAAACCGCGAGGGTTGGCTCTAATACCATTCTGTAACGTCCCGCCTCTCCCAGGCCGAGCCCGCTTACATCTGGCAGCTTAACTAGGATATAGACTGCCCTCACAGACCAACACTAGTCTTTTCTGCGCACTTTGTCCTCACTCATGCGCACCCAGGAAGGACTTCCCATCGCTCTAGGCCAAACTCGCTTAACCTCGGAGTTCTTTGAAGATGGGCTTCCGGAAAAGAAGTTGTAAGTTGCTGGTATGAGTATCCTATCAATCCTATTAAGCCCTGGGCCGGGATGTTACACCCCAAGCCGTGGCTTCCAAGTCAAAGAAATACCTGGCGGGGAGAAACGTCACCGCCAGGGAATCGATGTCCCTTCAACCTCCAGCCCACATCCTCTATCCAGGGGTTTCCCTCTCCTTGAGCTATAAAAGGAGAGAGCCTCAGAACTCCTAGGGTAGAGGCCGAACTCTTACAGTTCGGCATCAACATCAACTATCTTCACACTACACCACACACACCGGACACCAGAGACTTGAGCTCTTCTCCAAGCTCTCTCTCAACCTTCATTATTTGTAACCCCTATTACAAGTAGAATACAATAGTGGGTAGCACACCAGCCCCGCGACTAGACGTAGGGACATTCTACCCGAAACAGTATAATCCCTTTATGCCCACCTTAGCTCCATTTGGGGCTTCTAACGCGCATAAATGAGGAATCACTGTGGACCAGTTTTTAAAACGCCGACAATATTAGTACTCCATGATAAAAAAAATTATAAGTTATTATTAATTTTAAATATTTTTACTAAAGCATTATGTCATATCAATGTTATTAATTTAATTTTTGGTATAATACTACACATATAGTCTTACGGTATAACAAATTCAACATGTTTAGTATTGGGCTACAAGTCGAGTTCCAACTTATATGGAAAACAATACTATTAGGGCCTACACATTTTTTTAATAAAAAAGAATTTTTGAATAAAAGACAAAGAATACTAGAATTTCTAATTAACATGTGACAAAACTATAACAACTTGATTATAGATTTGCTGAGCCAAAAAAGGATTGTATCAAGAATTTAGATATCTTAAGACTAGATTTTAACTAAATACATCATATTAGAAAAATGTTAAATGTTAGAAATTCTAACTAGAGGTCTCCACTAGAGCTTGCTTGTTAATCATCACTAGACTGGATATGAAAACAAACGATAGATCTTATAACTCTCATACAAATCACTCTGTTATTGTATAAAATAATATAAACTAACTTATGACTCTAATTTTATATTGTCCACATATAAGTTGACCCAAATTTGTATTTAAGTACTGACGTCCTCTTATTATGATTGATAACTGACGTAACTCAGCTTTCATCCCATTTCTAGAAAAATGAAATATCCCCTCGAATCTACATATGTACAAATTATCAACCTCCTATTATAAAATTTTTTAGATAACGAATAGAGCATATATGGTTCTATATTACCCCATCTCTATCAATATTAATATAGTAAAATTTGATTAAAGTAAATATGTGCATTTTTGACATGCATAAGCAATAAAATATTTTCTTTAATAAAATATTTTCTTAACAACTCATATACTAATGATAGTAAATTATTTAAACCAAATAACCACAACTGTAATTTATATGATTTGTTACTTTATATATATTATGTAATTTAATTAAAATGTTTGACATGTCTATATCGATAATATAACCATAATTGCAGATATTTTCTTTGTAGAAAAATTCAACCATATTGAGATGTGTAGGAGACCATTGGTGGCTATATTTTCCCTGGCCTTCTGATAATATTTTAAAGTAAAAAAATCAATCGTTGTAAGGTATAAGTATTAAAATTCTCATCAGGTTAGCTTTGCAACTCCTGTCCGAGGTCTCACTTCAAGTTCTATGACTTATGTTAAGTGATATGATGCATGTTTGAAATAATGACTTATGCTATTATAATACTTAGGAACATACTCTATGGCCTAAAATTCTTATTTGAAAAAGTGAAAAAAAAGGAGAGTTAATGACCAATACAATAAGCATAAGAGTTTCAACTCAAGTTGAGGAGATGAAAAATCCATAGCAGTTGATAAGAATAAAGTTTGAAAAAAAACAAAATTTAGACTCATGGCTTGATAAGATAAATGATGCAACATGGGTCACCATGATTAATGATAAGGTGTCAAAGTAATTTCATATTTGAAATATATAGAGGTTCCACCTTAAGGAAAAATATGATAAAAATATATAGATCAGCTACTTGAAAAAATAGTAGTTAATAAGTTCATAGTAACTAGATACAGACTACAAAGTATCTACTATGGCTATTATGTTAGAAAATAAATAAATAATATACAATTTAATATAAGTAATTCTTTATTAGTGAGATGTACTCTCTCTATTACAAATTATAAGATGTCTTGTGTTTTTTAAATGCACAAATTTTGTTATATATTTAAATGTATGTTTAGATACATATTAAAAGCAATATATCTAGAAGATCTAAAACATCTTATAATTTAGAATGAAATGATTATTAAGTAGTATCCGATACTTATAACTTCTAAAATTCTAACTCGTGCGAGAGCACTGGTTGATGGACTAGTTAAAATAATACCTTTTCCTCTACCCAGTGTGCATTTGCCTTGTCAGACGGGAACGTATCTTGTGGTCTTCGGAACTGCGAGTGAAAATCCAACTGCAGGATAACCATCAATTATATCCTATTAACCTGCCATTTAGAGGTACGAACGTGTGCTTCAGAAATCAAAACCTTGCTGCTGCGTACAGAGCATCACCATACGGTAATAAAAAAAAAAACAAAGGCCAACGTGACTCACAAACCAGAGAAAGAAGGGGACACCTGGTTACAAAAATCGGAATGCTTGGATGCCCAGCGGTCGGAGGTAGTATCACCCGGCAAGGAAGAAGTTACCGGCACATCGAGCTAGAAGCCAGATTGAGCTGAGCTACCTGATGCTTGGCGCAGAGAATAAGAGAGAGACGACGACGATAATCTTTCTTGAAGGGTTTGTGGACTGCAGACAGTCTTTTTTTTTTCTGTGGTTCGGCCATATATATCAGCCATTTTTTCCCCTCCTAATCGGACGATACTGACTGCACTGCCGCCGTGTTGGTCCGGTGGTGGCGACGTGTTTGAGCGGTTTGAGTGGAAAAATCCCGCCTAACACGGTCTGCGACGACCGTGCGCAACGCGAATCGTGGCAAAATGAAGTGCGTGCTCGGGAATCGCCAACACAGCGTCCGGAGCTGCGGTCGCGCGACGGCGAGTCCCGGAACCTTTTCTGTGGATGATCATTTTTTTTTCCACTCCACTGTACTTTCTTCGACAGATATACGATCGATGGGTGTACGTACGCAGGCCACATCGGCAGATACTGATCTATCCACATCGACAGATACTGATCTATCCCCAGCACACGGCAACTTGCGTAGCACGGTAGGATGGATGGTCCAAAATTTGCAGGTCAAGTCAACCAAAGTAGACGCCATTGCCTGTCACCGTCAGGTAGCACTTTTTTTTCTTCCAATTTTGCAGTCGACTTGTGATGCTGGTTGCAGTGGACGACAGACAAGGGAGCGATTTTTGTTTTGGTTTTTTTTTTTTTTTTGACAACAAGGGAGCGATTTAGTAAGCGCACATTTACTTCTTGTGCCTTCGGCCTAGATGGATGCAAGGACTACGACTTGATTTGGGCGTGTGGGTCAGGTTGGCCCATATAACACACTACCAATGTCACAAAGCACGCGCGCGAGTGGGCCGCTGTTGCCCTGGCCAGGCCTAGTGCGCACGTTGGCTGCATCATATTACCAGGCATGGGTTGTGCCTGCTTCCAATTTTTAAGAAAATCCTTAATTAGAGGATTGATGGGTTCATACTATATGGGGCCTTGGAGGCTACCATATATACCCTGGAGGCTATATCTATATAAAGGGACTGTATGTATACCTATATAACTAGAAATTTTCGCGGCGTTGTCGCTTATGGCCATTGTTGAAGCCATGTATGACCATTATTAGATATTTAATTAGGTTTTATTTTGTTTATATATTATTTTGTGTATTCAAATGGAATTATCATATATTTTTGAGTATATTTGTCGTGAAGATACAAGGAGTTCAATTATTTTTTGACAAGGGAGGAGCATAATAATAATTTTTGGTAATGTATAGCATGAGAATTTATTCATATTAATTGGAAATTATCATTTACTCATGGTTTTATATGTTACCCGTAGATTTATCATTTGTTGATCTATATATTTTTAGAAGGATGCGTTGTACTTTTTTTAGCATTGAGATATGGATGGAAGTTTAATGTGATGATATTTTATGATGAGGAGTTTTAATCAATTGGATCTTCTATTTTTACTTTTTTAATTTGGTTTTCATATTTGCCTTTTAGGAACATAGGGAATAATTTTACGTTAAAACTTTTCTATTAAAACATGTTCTATTTTATATCAACCTCGTAGATGTATTTATAAGGATTCCAAAATAATTTGATTTTCTATTTTACGATTTTTGTGTGATTTACTATGCAATTTCCAAGTTGTAGCAAATTTATTTGTAAAAAGAAAAGAAAAAGCAAAACACCATTGGGCTGATTTTGGCCCACTAAGGCCCAGCCACGAGTGGCAGCCTGGCCCTTGAAACATGGAGTGCGGGTTAATTCTCGTAAAACCTGAGGGCTTTTTTGAAACATTTTCTAAGAGGGGGAAATGGACGGCGGGTTGATTTCATCAAATTAGAGGGGCTTTTTTGCAAAAGGACCGAGATTGGCACGATCTGGGCTGCCCGCCCGCCCGATCGGACGACCGGGAAAAGCGGGCGACGTGGCCACGCTTGCCGGCCCTCTTTTGTTGCAGGGTTCGTATTGTAAAGATGACTAATGAAGAGATGGCTCCCTCATATATCTGTGTGTCTCATGTGTTCTTGGGGATTAGGAGAGGGAGACGGAATCTGTATCTCAACTTCTACGCGCCTCTATGTTGGGATCGGGAACGGGAAACGAATTCGGCAATCCATAGGCCGATTCTTAACAGTCTGGCTTGTGTTGTTTTTTGATCTAGATTATGGCCCCGTTTAGATGTAGTTGCAATTTGGAATTTGGAAAATGAATCTTTTGCAATAAGTGTCCAATCATGGACTAAGTAGACTTAAAAGATTCGTCTCATGATTTACATCCAAACTGTGTAAATATGCAAAAATTTATCTACATTTAATGCTCAATGCATGTGCCGCATCATTCGATGTAATGAGAATCGTGGAATTTTGAAGTGTAACTAAACATGACCTATTTTAACGCGGTTGACTATAGAACAGATTGTTTTAACCGATAGCATTATGTGTGTATTAAATTGTTTTACTCCGTTTTTGCATCCTCATTATGTGACTGGCTAACCGGTCGTCTGTACGATGGCGTGCGAGGTTGATACGCCATGCAGAGGTTGTGAATTCGTGTAGCAAAGCAATTGATACGCAACATGTAGGGCTATATCGGCTAGAACGCCATGCTTGTTAATTGCTAACAGCATGTGTAAAATCTGATATATCCGTCATCAGCTGGCGGAGCCAATTGCGTGTTTTTCTCAAAAAAAATATCGTAACATCGTTCGTAGAAACGTCTAACTCATTTTTGCAGAGAATGATGTGTGATGTTATGGCCTCAAAATCATCCGGCATGTGTGTCGCTATTTATTACAGCTGGGTTGAGGCTATCCGTTTATTGTATTTGGCTTGTGTGCCGCCCTGTGAAGTGCCTATGTGATGTAATCTATTATTTATTTTGCCATTAGCGTGTAATATGCAATTTAAATTTTGTAATCCATCCGCATGAGGGGAGATGACTAGGCGAGCACACCGTCCGGAAGAAGGCGTTGGCATCCTTGCCCGTTGCTGGCGATCGTCTGGACGCGCTATTTTTCGTTGGACGAAGAAAGGCCATACTATCACAATAATTTGATTATCTGTGATGTTTACATTTGTTCTTTATCTCTGATACCACTGTTGCATTACGCGGATGGCTACTCGCTACCACAAATTAAATAACCGCATAAATAACCAGGATCACTTGCATGTAGATGATTATAAATTATACCTTCCCAATGCGCGGCGCAGCGGAATACTTGACAGAACACGCGTAGTCAATGTAGTCGACATCGAGGAAGTAGTCGTACGATACGACGAGCGGCACCTCTACGAACGTCCACACGTACGGACAGGAGAACGACGGCAACGCAGCGTGCTAGAGCTCGTTGATGCCGCGGATTATTGCATCCCTAATCAGCTCACCACAATAGCCAAGCCACCACGCAAGGACCTGCCGGCCGCCGTCTCTCTGTGCTGCTGTACGGATGAATCAAACACTTGAATTTGGAATTCATTTGTAACTTCCCTCTCGAGAGGAGATAATACATTGCCTAGGTATAATTTGTCAATCATGGTAATATAGACATAGGGTCGACATAAGATCTGAAGTTAACATGTTTTCCCCAGCTGGCTCTCTGCTGTAGAACAAGCGTGAGGTGCCATCCTAATCGAGGTTTGTTTCAAACCAACCTTATGTGACTTGAAGCTAATAAATAATACATCCCCCTTAACAACATGAAGTTTCTACGAAAATACCAAAAGAATTAATATTCTGAGTTTTCCCTAGTTAGTGCGAAAGCACGATACTTCTTCCGATGAAGAACAATGTTTGTCCTTTTTTGGACTAGTGAAGCCCTGAAGTGCATATCAGAATTATAGATATGCACAGTCACTGAAATGACCCTGGGCATCATGGCGGAAAACCATTGTATTGCCTACAAGTAAAGTAACCCAAATAATATGGGTGGAGTGACTACTTTGTGCAACAACATACTGGCTAGTAGCCCTGTATATGTCACACCTCATCTAATTTATTAAGTTCTACCTGCCAACTGCCAAAAGATGGAAAGCGGACAAGAAATATGAATCCCACATCACAATAGAGCTTGAAGCTAATTTTGATATTAATCAATTATATGTTATAGTAGTCATTCTAGGCTCTGAAAGGCCACATGGATGTTGAAAACTACGTATGTTCCTTACGTATATCTTTTACCTATGAATGTTGCGATATCAGTTGAGATTTTATCCCAGAAGGATATTGGTCATTGTTTGCTCTTGCCAAGCAGCCATCTTTTTGCTTAAGCTAATGGCTTTGCATTAAAATAATATTTCCTAGATAAATGAAATTCTTGGTCTCACATGTTCTATCTAAAAGCTTGTCTTCATGCTAAACAATGAAGTGATCCGAGCCATGCTTTATATAGAACAAGAAATATGTTGTGATAAATATAATGACTCAATTTCACTAATGGTATGAGTAATTGGGTCAAATTTGGGCAATAAACAAAAAGAGCTGGACTATGAAATAACTTTGCATCTGCGTTTTGTGCTTGGCAACCACGGCTAAATGCCATACTCTTGCTATCAAACTTATGCACACCAAGCTTAATGCACCTGAAAGCGCAATGCCACCGTTAATTGCATTTTTCTCATACATATGACCTAGAAGGTCAGCATATATAATGGGTATATTTGATTATAACCTATATGGCAAAAATTGGTGAGCATTAGCCTCTGAAGGATTGTATCATGGCTAAATTATGGGTTATGTCAGTAACTGCAGGTGTTAAGTCTAGCATACCGCATATGCATTTGTTGAAGGCAAGAACTTGCAGAGCAATAGTTTATAATTAACCAGAAGTTAAGGGCTCAACAAGAAGTTGAGGATATATACTCCTCCTTTAGAAGGAAAAAGATGCAGTGTTCATGCAACTACATTAATAAAGTATAAGCTCACTGCATATAAAAATAATAGCCCCCGATAAATTAGTGCGTGATTTTTCCCAAATAAATCACCACCAAAGCATACATATACACTACTAAGAGTGGTGAATGGAGAATTTTAGTATGATATTAAATATCTCGGCATTAGGGGGAGATGAATGCCCATTTTGTGGAATGCCTTGATATTTATGAATCAAAACGCACAAATCCAAACTAAACTAGTTGTTTAGTTACACTTCTCTATTGTATAGCATGGAGTTATGCCAGATAACTGTATTGGTGAGGAGCAACCAAATTGGTTAAAAATATAAATGAATGTTTCTACCCGAAGTAGATGTGGATATACCCAGGATTAATTTCATATCCACTTGACCATGGCATTTTTGATCTAATTATGCGGGGACGCTTGCATGTAAGATCTAGTGGCCTAAGTCTAAAGTATATGCTCATGATGCAAACTCACATTATGTGTGACAAAACTCCTCTTGTACTCGTGTAGAGAAATCACCTTGCTGGTGAGTTACCTCACGGTGAGGTTCATCCTAGAGATGAAATCCTAGCAATACGCGCGTACAACAAAACTAGGAAAATGGAACAACAATGGATCTATCATTTTGGGAAATAATGAAGATCGCTATTAGGTCGAAAAAAAATGTGTCGACATTTATTTACCTCTATAATTGTTAGATGAGTCTCTTTTATGAGAACCCAGATCCGGAACAAAGTCCATGGTAAGAGTTCTTGAAGCTCTCATATTGGGTCAAATGAAATATGCAATTGAGGTTGAGCCAAAAAATCGCTAAATAAATATCTTGAACCTGATGTTTGGATAATTATGGGTCATTATTGAAACAATGGGTGGTAAAAAGCGATGGTTCAAATGGTCTGAATAGAGACCAGTTCCGACATAAGGTTTAGATAGTATGTTCCACTATATAATAAATCTGGCTAATGACATGATTTAAAATATATATGCAGTTATGAGATTCTAAAAATTCATGAAGAGCAACATAAAAAAAACTTATACCAATATTGTCTTTTGGAGAATGGTCTCGATGTAAGCCGTGCCCGTGCCGGGCCGCCCGTTTGGCCATCTATAGCTTGGTTTACACTAGACATGTTCCCAGATAGTAGATGGGCTACAAAAATCATTTATATATTGCTATAAAGGTGATGAATTCACGTGCTCCTCAATCCTCATTCATCCAGTCCACAAGCGTTAAGTTTTGGAAATTAAACTGCGTCCACCACCGTGTCAAGAGGTCGATAAAGATCATCTCTCGCACTCACTCTCAAGAAAATCATCTAGCACTCACATGTCGCTTTGAGTCTCTTGGGAACACTGTCCACCACCGTGCAATCAAAGCTTGGTCCAAGGATAGTGTTGTGCTGATCCACCGAGTGGTCGTTGCTCCTGTTTCAGGTGACCAACAACCACAAGGAGAAACGTGCAGACATCTTTGGCCTTTGTACGCCTCCATCATCATCGACCTCTCATATAGCCTCTAAACCATCCCGTGCCCCCGCGTTGGTGACGGGCGCCACACGAACCTGACCTATAGTACGTCTGTGTCTCTTCTTCAGATCGGCAACGGCGCCGATCGGTCCGTTTCTAGACGGACTCCTCGCTCCCGGACGGCCTATGTCGCTCCGCGCCAAACCTTTTTATAACAGTTGTTTGTCACCGCTGCAACTTAAGGGTGAAAACTAAAACCAATTAGGTTACCCTCCAAACCTCTTTAGTTCAATAAAATGAACTAACTTTTCAAAATCTCCCATACTTTTGAGAAGCTAGTTCATTTCTTTGAACTAAAGAGGTTCACAGGTTAATCTTAAGTGCACCTATTAACACCCCTACTGCACCGTCCGGGAGGTCCTCGATGACAGGCACTGGGTCAGAGATATCACTGGCGCATCGACCATGGTGGTCCTTATTGAGTACTTCCAGCTCTGGGACACCTTAGAGAATACATCTGAAAGTGGACCACCAGCAGCACCTTCATCGCATCCTCGGCGTACAAGGCCTTCTTCTTTGGCTGGACTTCTCTGCCGGGCACCATGTTGGTGTGGAGAGTGGCTGTCCCGCCAAAGGTCAAGTTCTTTTTTTTTGGCTCGCCCTGCATGGTCGCCTCTGGACCGTAGAATGGTGCAAACACCATGGATTGCAGCCGGATGCCGCTTGCGCGCTCTGTGATCAGGAGGACGAGACTACATATCACCTACTAGCCTCTTGCCATTCACGCGCGAGGTCTGGGCGCGCTTGTTGGCCAATTCAGGGCTCCAGCACTTAGCACTGGCCCACAACTCCACACTCACCGACTAGTGGCTGCAAACGCACGATGAAATCCCCGACAGTTTCAGACGGGCATGCGACTCGCCCATGCTCCTAGTCGCCTGGATCATCTAAAAGGAACGGAACAACATGACCTTCAACAACGCTGCCATGACGACGACACCGGTGCTCACTGCGGTCACCGAAGACGTTGGACACCTACATCGGCATGCGGTTCAGGTGTCTCGTGTCGCTCTTCATGGCTGGCAGTTAGAGTGCGCGCCCAACTATCTTAGTCACAACATTGGTTTACTAGTTTAGCACAACCTCTAGCTCCGCCTTAAAGTCGGCAATCTTCGTTAGTGTATTTGGTTTGTACACCATGGCAACTCTCCACAGGATGCAACCATTGTGTATTAAAAACTCCATCTTCTCTTAATGAAGCACGTGCAACACACGCTTTGGAAAAAAAGGTTCGTGTCCTACAACTGGATGTCTTGCAAGCTCCTGTCAGAGATCGACAATGCCTTCGGGTTGAAAACCAACCTGAGCAACAACTTCATCATCACTCCCATCCCAAAAGGCGGTGGGCATGCATGTTGTTATGGCTGGGCCAATTATCCTTGTAGAGCAATTGGTTGAACGACTCCGTCTTGGGCCGGTCCAAGAAGCTTGAACATGATGAACTTATCAGGCAACACATTGTCTATTGAGATCCTAGAGTAGTCGTGCATGCTTCTGTCCAACTCACTTGATTTCTCAACCAAGAACCTGTAGGCTATTGCGCCTGATCAAGGAGGGACAATCATGGCAATGGCGGGATAACCTAGAGCTATGTGGGTGGCCCTTTAATAATATGAGAGCATCAACCCTTTAATAATATATACTCCCTGTGTATGAAAAAACGTTATCCTGGCCTCTCCTGGTTTGTGATAAAAATGCCGTTCTGCACCAGCAACTGTTGTTCTGGACGGGAGTGCCCTTGCCTCTTCGATGGCCGCATCGTGGGGTTCAAACCTGCACCATCTCAACACCAACTCCGTCGCGCTAGCCAGTAGAGTTGCGTTCCTTTCTCATATGGAACGGAGAAACAGACTTATTTAGATATGGTCCAATAATTACACCTTAGTATGCTAAATGTTGCTCTAAACGTCATTTTTATCAGTCTGGAAGGAGTATCTCTTGCGAATCGATTTCCACCTAGGAGCATCTTTAACAGTCTGGCATATTTCTTTCACATCTTTATTTTTTAAGAAAATGAAGAAAAATTCATCTCTAAAAAGTTTTCTCTGTGTCCCTTTTTTTTCCTGTTGGGACAGCCCGTTTCACGAACCCTAAGAATCACTCTTTGGCCTAATCAAAAGCGAAGGTCAAAGAAATCCAGGAATGAGAGTGCCCATAACCTGCCTACGAATGTGGAAGAGTGGTTTCTCAGTACCAAACGCGCCTCTGCTCTCCCATTTCTTCACCGTGGTACTCACTAGAGATGAAAACAGTTCAGATACAGACGGATATTACTGATATTATATTTATTTTCATATTTGTACTTGGATTCGGATTCGAATACGGATAATATCAGCTATGTCAGATAGAATTTGATTGGATATCGGCATCATAAAATGTGATTTAAGCATTCGGATACGGATATGGTATCAGATGTTGAATATCTAAACTTAGATACAGACGAATAAAAACTCCTCTAAACATATTCAGTCTCAAATACAGTCAGAAAATATCCATACCGTTTGGTTCCAGTACTCACAGAGCCTAGAAAGCCCTAAACCCTTCTGCCCCAGTTTTTTTTTTAAAAAACCTTCTTCCCCATTCGTCCCAGCTCGCCAACGCGATGTCGTCCACCTCTCGCGGCCGCCGCCGCCCCAACCTCCCAACGCCCGCGCCGCGTCCGGAGGCTGTAGGTCCCGCGAGGGGCCCTTCACGGGTGTGGGTGCCGCGGCTTCCCCCGACAGCCGCCTTGGTGCGCAGCCCCCACCCTGCCGCGAATGCGGCGGCAGCGGTCGAGCGGCCGATGCCGAGGGGCCCCGTATGGGTGCCGCGGCTCCCTCCTCCCGCCGCCGCCGTCTCCGCGCCGCGGGCGGCTCCGCCACCAAACCCTAGCCCGCTCGAACCCCAGGCTCGTGCCCCAATGCTGCCACCGCCCTCGTCCTCCTCCTCCTCTAGGCGCCACAACCGCCGCAACCGCGGCCGCTGGCGGAAGAAGGACGAGGCGGCGGCCCAGGAGGAGACGAGGGACTGGGCGTCCCTGCCGCTGGACGCGATAACGGCCATCCTCCGCAAGCTCGACCACATCGAGATCCTCCTGGGCGCCAGGAACGTGTGCCGCTCCTGGCGCCACGCCGCGCGCGACGAGCCGGCGCTGTGGCGCCGCATCGACATGCTAGGGCACCCTGACCTCGACCGCGTGGTCAACCTCTACGGGATGGCCAAGGCCGCCATCCGCCGCGCCAGGGGCCAGTGCGAGGCGTTCTGGGCCGAGTACGCGGCCGATGACGACGTGCTCCATCTTCTCGGCGATGAGTGAGATTTCGACCCCTCCCCGCTCCAAATTCTATCTTTTTTCGTGCCAATTGGCTCCGTTAAACTTGTGGTATGTACGCCCCTGTGCTTGATTTGGCTTGCCAAGCGATGTTTGAATCTATCTAGGGTTATTTGGACTGATACAATTACAACTTTCGGAGTTTTGAAAACTACCATTACTATTCAGTATTATTCACCTATTTTGAAGCGTACCATTACAATTCTAATTGGTTCAGCTGTGCCTTTTGGTGTGTGGTTGTAATAATCAATATTAAGCTGCAACCACAATCCATCCTCACCTGTGATTATGAACGGTTCGAATAATTGACATTAAGCTGCACCCTCAATTCATCCACTTCTCCTCATGAACTGTACTTCTAGTTAAAGCTACAGATTCATTACTAGGTTTTGGCAACTAAAGATATGTTGATGCTATAGACGATGCCCAATGCTTGAAGAGTTTTAGCATCCCATTTCTATGAGCATGGAGTGTTTTCTGTCAGAAATTTAGTTTAATACTGACTATAATGATTTTTCTTAGTTTACTTGTATGGATAGTATAAAGTGTCATCATCTTCAAAGCATGAAGCATTGGACCATGATCCGTATCATACTGTATTCTAACGTTTCCAGTGATGACCATGTCTAACAAGTGGAACAAACTCAATGAACTGGTGCAGTGGTGCTGCTATCTTAACTGCATTTCCAGCCCAGTGTGTCCATCTATTGTTTCTCATGCCAAATATAAATGAGTCTGGTGCCTGTAAAATCTTCCACAAATTATGACTTATCCATTATATGTGATTATCCTCTGAAATGACTTACCCCTGTTTACACTCATTTTTTAATGCTCTTTCGTATCAGGACAAGGATGGTAGCCAGTTATTGTTTTGCACGTCATACTTCTGCCTCTCTTTATGAAGGCTCTGTTATTGTTCAATCTTGTACTTCACTACAGTTATCTCCAATTACTCTTTCATAGCAAATAGCTGCAACTTTATCACAACAAGAATGGGTGCTTGTTATACGGATTTGTTTGTACAACAAAGGCGTATTTATTGGTTAGTGGTTACTAATGAACAAATACTACCTTTGCAGGGCACCGGCCCTAAAGAGTCTCCGCCTCGTTTGTTGTCAAGACATCGTTGAATTTGAAGAGGAGATAAAGAAGTTTCCTCTGCTTGAGGAGCTCGAGATTTCACTCTTTACAAATATAGGTGGAAAGCATGTGTTTGAGGAGGTTGGCAAAGCATGCCCGGAGCTGAAGCATTTCAGATTTAATAAGTACCGTTTCTACGACTTGGGAGACTCTGAGGATGATGATAGCCAGTTCAAGTACAACAAGGATGACAATGCACTGGGGATTGCAACTATGCATGGGCTGCGCTCTCTGCAGCTCTTTGGCAATGACTTCACCAATGAAGGACTGACTGCCATCCTTGACAATTGCCCCCACCTGGAGTTCCTCGACATCCGTCACTGCTTCAACATCCAGATGGACAATGCCCTACGGGCAAAATGTGCTGCAATCAAGATTCTGAAGCTTCCCCATGATTCAACTGATGACTATAATTTACAGTTTGATGGACCAATCTTGTCACCTTCCGATCTTGGTATTGACACCGACAGTGATGGATGTGACTATATTCTGGACTCAGACGACTATGATGATTACTGTGATCCGATGCGCTACCTTGACGGTGTCTATGAGTCTGAGCTTGGCCCAGAAGATCGGATGTTCCTCAAGGGTATGCGTATGCTAATGCGAGATGATGACGATGATGATTACTGAATCATTGTGGTCCTTACCGCCACAACCTATGATGCAGTGTCTATGTGGATTCCTTGAAGATCTGATGTTCTTCGTTGGACCTCACATGTTGCTGAAATAAATGCAACATGGGATTGCTAGCCCTTGGGATCTCAAAGTTATTTTCTGTAAACATTGCTTGGCAACTTTATCAGTGACTCGGTTTTGTTTCTTTTCTGTGTGATCGTTGAGTGATACTAATGTGATTTTTTTTTTTTTGAAACAGAGGGAGTAATGTGAATTTGTCGAGCTAACAGTCTTTTCATTGCTTCGCCTGAGATGTTCTTCCACAGTTGGAATTGGCAATGTCTGCATTACTGTAGATCTGACGTGTGTGGCTGGGCGAGGAACTGGTGTCCAACGATTTATCATGTCTACATTTGCTACCGTTGAAGAAACAATGGTATATCAAAAATGAAAATACTGATATATCATGTCTACATTTGCTACCGTTGAAGAAACAATGGTATATTAAAAATGAAAAATACTTCAGCAGTGCCTGCAGTGAACTAACGGTGTTTTCGTCTCACATTCCAGCGTAAGCCAAAATTTGAGGGAGTGTAACCTAGGACTTCCCGGTACAACTTCACGAGTGAATTAGTTTTTGTTGGCTTTTACCGAGATTGCTAAATCTGTTTTCATGAATATTGAATGAAACATCTTGAAGGATAGCGAAGAGACTCGGGCTATCCGCACTCGTCGTACTCTAAATCTGTCCTCTAAAAAGAATATTCCGTCCTGAACATCGAGATTCTCTCCTCTATATCCTTTTCTCCCATACCCATCCATCCTCTATATCGTCCTATATTCATAGTGAGACCCATATGTCTATAAAAAAAAATCTAAATATATTCATCTGACATCTTATTTTGAAGGATTTATTGAAATAAATTAAATGGCGTAATAGGAATTTAATTTGGATTTATGGTTTATGAGTTATAACAATTTTTAGTTAGTTGAAATGGTAGGGCCCGTGCCTCCCTCTCTCCTCCCTCTTCTCCCTCTCTCACGGGCAACCTCCTGGGGCTCCGCGCGCGCGTGTATGACGGCATCCGCTATTCGGCGGCTCCTGCGGTCAATTTAGCGTTCGTTCGCTCGCCACTTTGGATGTAGGACGGACCGCTATTCGGCCGCTCCTGCGCTCAATTTAGCGTTCATTCGCTCGCCACTTTGGATGCAGGACGGAGTAGAGGAGGCCGGTGCGGCTCACCGTGATCCTTCAGTACCATTTTACAGGTAGCAGTGCAGGCAGAATCTATCTGATCAAGGCCTGTTTGATAGGAGAAACAGAAAACAACTGTGAACTTGGAGCAAAAGCCACAGTTATATAAGTTGGTTTACGGTACAAGGTTACTAGAATAGCATGGTAAATACCACCATGGTAAGTACCTTCAGCCATTTATTTCAGCATTTTTCAAATCTAAGGTGGAGTTTTACCATATACCATTAGACTAATAAAGCCAGCTTATATAACTTTTGAGGAGGTAAACAAATCTATATCTTTTAGGGTAGCCTCAACGGAGGCAGCACCTGCTATTAGCCCTGGGTTTAAAAAGACATACCAGTAGAAAGCTCTATAGTTCCCATACTTCCATCGCACGCAGCCTTGCTTTTTTTGCATGTACCATCCCATCATGTCCCTTATACTGCTTTACTTTTTCTCCAAGACCACACTTTCGACACATGTTCTAGTTTGTACACTCTGAAGCTACTAATCTATTCGAGGTGGGCGTTTGGTGCTAGCGTGGACACGCCACATCCTTTACGTTGGGAAAGCCTTAGGCTATCCGCACCCGGGACCTCTAAACTGCACTGAACGCCAAATGTAGAGGCGCCCAGGCTGCACCGCGCAACTGCAAAACGATCGGTGTCATTGCGTTCGCTACAGGAGACCGCTACAGCTAGCGTTTCTCTCACCTCACGCTATCCTCTACAGCGGGCTCCACACCACCGGAGAGAGAGCAGTGGAGGCTAGGCTGCCACGCCGGAGAGAGCCAGGGAGGGAGGGAGAAGGCCGCCGGAGTCCGCCGCCGCGCTGCCGTAGCTTCGGCCTCGCTCGTGTCGTGCCGCCCCGCTTGGGAGCCGCGGATGGTGCCGGGGAGCCACGGTCCGCCGGAGTTGGAGAAGGGCGAGCCGGTTCCGCCATCGCCGCGTCGGAGTTGGGGAAGGTGAAAGCCCATGTTTGGTTTTGGGTAATTGATGAAACCTAGTTTGCTAACGATTGCTCTAAGTGTTTCATGAGAATTGATTAGCAAATGGCAAGATGGAGCAAAGGACCGGGTCGGTGGAGGACACAAGTGAAGGGCAATGACGGCGTCCATGAAAATGGTGTAAGCCCATCAACAAAGGAGAAAGCCTTATTGACGGCATCCATGCAAATGGTATAAGTCCATCATCATAGGTGTCCACAAGGTCCATCAAGAGATGAGAAGGAAGTTGATAAGAAACCGGGAGCTCAAGGCAAAGGTATAACCAATAGGAGCTCTTTTGGTTTTGGTGATCAAGACTCCATAGAGGGAGTGATCACATTTAGGATAGATAGCCGTACTATTAAGAGGGGCGAAATCGTTGATGAAATACGGTTATCAAGTGCCACTAGGTGTTCATGATCATTGCATATGCATATAGATGCTAGTGACACTAACTTGACCCGTGGAAAACTCTTTTGAAAAGGCTAACACACGTGCACAAGGTGTAGAACAATTGGTGTTAGCACATGGGAACAAAGGGTGAAAGGTTTGAGTGAAAATCCTGAGAAAACAGAGCGTCGGACCGTAGAGTCTCAGAGCGTCGGACCAATGTCTTCGGTCCGACGGCTAACACTGCTGTGAGCGTCGGACGCTTAGTCTCTGAGCGTCGGACCATTAGCCGAAGAGTCCGACGGTGCAGATCGTGCGAGAGATAACACGTGGCGAGCTCTGAGAGCGTCGGACTCTCGGCGTTAGTCCGACGGTGAGCGTCGGACCAAAGTCCGACGGTTTTCAGGGCTCGGGGAGCTCTCTGGAAGCGTCGGACGGCCGCGTTCGTTAGTCCGACGCGCTGTGTAATTTCAGTCCGACGGTGCAGTGGCAGTGGGCGTCGGACCGCGGGTGTTAGTCCGACGACCCACCGTCCGACGGTTCGTTTTGGCGCGAGGAAATAGCCGTTGTGATCCAACGTTCGACTTCAAACGGCTAGTGACACGTGGCGTTCATCCGAAGCGTCGGACCGTGCGGATTAGTCCGACGCTCTGGCCGTCGGACAGTCCGACGGTACGCAGAGAATTGAAAACGGCTAGTTTTTGTGTGTGGCTTATAAATAGTCACTTGGCCGGTTTGGGGAGTATCTCTTGGCACTCCTAAACATCATAACATACTTGTGAGCCTTCCCACTCCACTCTCACTCATCCTACTTGATTGTGTTCATCATTTGGTGAGTTTGGAGAGCATCAAGTGCATTGCATTGATTGAGATCATCTAGAGGCACTTGGTAGTGGTGATTCGCAGCGGTTTCTCTTGTTACTCTTGGAGTTTACCGACTCCTAGACGGCTTGGAGCTGCGAGGATCGTTGAGGGGAGTTGGTGATTGTCTCCGCCTCCGATCGGTGAAGTTGTGAGGGGTTCTTGAGCCTATCCCCGCGGGAGATTGCGAAAGGCATCTTTAGTGGATTGCTCGTAGCTTGGTGGATCCCCATCTTGTGTTGGTTGTGCGGCACCCTTGAGAAGGGTTTGGCGTGTGATGCCAATTAGCGCGTGAACCTCCAAGTGGGTGTATCGCTACAACGAGGACTAGCTTGCCGGCAAGCAAGTGAACCTCGGTAAAAAATCTTGTGTCATCTCTCTACCGAGGATTTCCCTTATATGTGATTGATTGGTTATATTGGACTTCATATCTTCTCTTCACCGGCGGTATTGAAATCACCTTCACTCTTTACATTAGTGTACTTCTCTCTTGTGTAGCTTGTTAATTAGTTGCTCACTTAAGAATAGTGTAAAGTAGTAACATAGCCTTTGAGTGTGAACTAGAGATCATAGTGTAGTATACTTGTCTAGGTGGCTTGCATAACTTAGTTTAGAGCTAGTGTTTTGCAAAGCTTGCTATTGTTACTAATCGGCTTGTTAAGTGTTGTTTGTAGATTTTTATAGGCTATTCACCCCCCCTCTAGCCATTTAGGACCTTTCAAGTGGTATCGGAGCCGAGGCACCGTTGATTTGAGGCTTAACAACCTACGGTGTAAAAATGGCTCAACTCAACATTCACATCAACAACACCAAGAAGCCACCCCAATTTGATGGCACAAATTATGCATATTGGAAGAGCAAGATGACCTCATACATCAAGTCAATCAATAGAGAGGTTTGGAGGGTTGTGGAGACCAAGATTGAAATTGCAAATGCGGCAAACCCCACAACCGCCGAAGAAAGATTGCTTCAACTCAATGACATTGCGGTTTGTGCTATTCATGAGGCCGTAGATGAAAAAGTGTTTGAGCAAATAAAGAACATTGAGAGTGCTCATGAAGCTTGGAAGAAGCTTGAGGAATCATATGAGGGCACCAAGGGTGTAAAGGCCGCCAAAGCATACATCTTGAAGGACAAGTTTGCAAGCTTCAAGATGAAGGACGATGAAACCGTGCCGGAGATGTTCCATAGATTGCAAGTCATTGTGAATGATCTCAAGGCCGTGGATGAAGAGGTGAAGGATAGTGACTTCTCCATGAAGTTCTTGAAGAGCTTGCCCAAGCGGTTTGCAACATTGATCACGGTCTTGGTGAAGACAACATTGAGTGAATTGACTCCAAATCAAGTGCTAGCGGAGGTGATGACCGATGATGCTTATAGAGATGATGATGATAAAGAGGAGTTGATCAATAAGAAGAAGAAAGAAAAAGATGAAGACTCCAAAGATGAAAAGAAGAAGAGTGTGGCATTCAAAGCCACATCTTCATCAAAGGGCAAGAGCAAGGCCAAAGAAGAGTCAAGTGAAGATCCCTCTAGCACAAGTGAAAGTGATGAAGAAATGGCCCTTCTAGTAAGAAGATTTGGCAAGTTCATGAAGAAGAAGGGCTACCGGGCAAGAAGAAAGAAGAATGCAAGAAGATTTGATGGCCCAAGAAGATGCTTCAATTGTGGAAGCAAAGATCACTTGGTAGCCGATTGCCCACACTCAAGTGAAGATGATCACAAGGGCAAAAAGAAGAACAAGCATGAGAAGAAGGAGAAGAAAGAGAAGAAGGAATCTTCATACAAGAAGAAGAAGAACTATTCTCATGTGGTGACATGGGATAGTGATGCCTCTTCAAGTGATGAAGAGAGTGATGATGATAAGAAGAGCAAGAGGAAGGCACATGCAAGCATTGCCATTCATGACAAGCCCTCCATCTTCGACACTCCTTCTTGCTTCATGGCCAAGGGCTCTAAGGTATCATCCGACACCGAATCTAGTGATGATGATAGTGATGATGACCTAACAAAAGAAGAATTAATTGAAATGCTTGATGATGCACGTATTCATTTTGATAAACTTAGAAAGGAATGCAAGGGCTTGCGCAAGGATAAACAATCCATTGAGCAAGAACTTGAGGAACTTAGAGCATCTTATGAGAGTCTAAAGGAAGACCATAAGAAGCTCCAAAAGGTTCACACTAAGCTTGATGAAGCTCATTCTTCTCTAGTTGAGCAAAATGAAGACTTGCAACAACAAGTGCAAAAGAAAGAAACTAAAACTTGCAATATAGGTGTAACATGTGACATATCTTGCGAACCTATTGTTGTTACCACTAACCCTTCTTTTAGCATTTCCACTACTACCTCATCCACTAGTGACCCTTCACTAGTAGTTGAGAACAAGAACCTAAAGGAGGAGGTTAAAAAGCTCAATCACTCCTTAGCTAAGGCTTATGGTGGTGAGGACCGCTTGCTTATGTGCTTGGGTAGCCAAAGGGCATCTCTCCACAAAGAGGGATTGGGCTATACCCCCAAGAAAGGCAAAACCGCCTTTGCTCCTCACAAGACTTGTTTTGTGAAGAGAAATGGCCGGTATTGCACAAAATGCAAGCAAGTTGGTCACTTAGAGCAAGATTGCAAAAGCAAGAAATCCAATGATCATGTATCCTCAATTAAGTTCGATTCTTGCTACATTCTCACAAAGGGCTCAAACGGTGTGAAGGCTAAGTTTGTTGGTACATCCATGTTAGGTCCAAAGAAGAAGACCATTTGGGTACCAAAGAGCTTAGTCACTAACCTTCAAGGACCCAAGCAAGTTTGGGTACCTAAAAGGAATTGATCTCTTTTTTAAGGTCAATTATAAAGCCGGAGGGAGGCATTGGGTGCTTGATAGTGGATGCACTCAACATATGACGGGTGATTCTAGTATGTTTGGCTCTCTCAACACAAGTGCAAATAGTGGCTATGATGCAATCACATTTGGTGACAACAAGAAAGGGAAAGTGAGAGGACTTGGTAAAATTGCTATCTCCAATGATATGTCTATCTCAAATGTGTTGCTAGTTGAAAGCTTGAATTTCAATTTACTCTCGGTTGCACAACTTTGTGATCTCGGTTTCAAGTGCATATTTGGGGTTGATGATGTTGAAATTGTTAGTGTTGATGGGTCAAATTTGATATTTAAAGGATTTAGATATGACAACCTATATCTTGTGGATTTCAATGCTAGTGAAACTCAATTGTCAACTTGTTTGATCACTAAGTCAAGTTTGGGTTGGTTATGGCATAGAAGGCTTGGTCATGTTGGAATGAAACAATTGAACAAACTAGTGAAGCATGATCTAGTTAGAGGCTTGAAAGATGTCACTTTTGAGAAAGATAAGCTTTGTAGTTCATGTCAAGCCGGCAAACAAGTTGGAAATACGCATCCTAAGAAGAGCATGATGAGTACTAGTAAAGCTTTTGAGCTCTTGCATATGGACTTGTTTGGACCAACCACATATACTAGCATTGGTGGGAGTAAGTATGGATTTGTGATTGTGGATGACTATACTAGATACACATGGGTATTCTTTCTAGTTGACAAGAGTGAAGTGTATGATATATTCAAGTCTTTTGTCAAGAGAAGCCAAAATGAGTTTGAAACAACCATCAAGAAAGTTAGAAGTGACAATGGTAGTGAATTCAAGAATACCAAGATTGATGAATTGTGTGATGAGTATGGCATTGGACATCAATTTTCACCCAAATATACACCACAATCAAATGGCATTGTTGAAAGGAAGAATAGAACCTTGATAGATATGGCAAGATCAATGCTAAGTGAATACAATGTTAGTCATTCTTTTTGGGCCGAAGCAATCAACACCGCTTGCTACTACATCAACCGCTTATATTGTCATGGTATGCTTGCAAAGACTCCTTATGAGCTATTGAATGGTAGAAAGCCCAACATTGCATATTTTCGGGTTTTTGGTTGCAAATGTTACATTCTCAAGAAAGGCACAAGATTGAGCAAGTTTGAAAAGAAATGTGATGAAGGTTTCTTACTTGGCTATTCAACCACAAGCAAGGCATATAGAGTTTGGAATTTGGCTAGTGGTACTCTTGAGGAGGTACATGATGTTGAATTTGATGAAACCCAAGGCTCTCAAGATGAAGTTGAAAATCTTAGTGACGTGAGAGGAAATGACTTGGCAAATGCAATGAAAAATATGGATATTGGTGATATTAGGCCAAGGCAAGTCAATGATGATGAAGATGATGGTGCAATTCATACTAGTATGCAAGTTGAAAATGAAGCAAGTACAAGTGACTCACAAGATCAATCTCAAGTGCAAGATCAACAAGCTAGTTCATCTCAATCCAATGATCAAGTTCCTATTCTCCAACCGGTCTCTATTGCAAGGGATCATCCTTTGGATCAAATCATTGGTGGTATTCAAAGTGGAGTTCAAACTAGAGCAAGACTAGCTCAAATTTGTGAGCATTTCTCATTTGTGTCAACCATAGAGCCAACCAAGATTGAGGAAGCATTGCAAGATGTTGATTGGGTTAATGCTATGCATGAAGAGCTCAACAATTTCACAAGAAATCAAGTTTGGGAACTAGTGGAAAGACCAAAGAAACACAATGTGATAGGAACCAAATGGGTCTTTAGAAACAAGCAAGATCAAGATGGCATAGTAATAAGGAACAAAGCTAGATTGGTTGCACAAGGTTATACTCAAGTGGAAGGTCTTGATTTTGGAGAAACCTATGCACCGGTTGCTAGATTGGAGGCCATTAGAATCTTATTAGCCTATGCTTGTGCCCACAACATCAAGTTATATCAAATGGATGTGAAGAGTGCATTTCTAAATGGGTACATCAATGAGTTGGTTTATGTGGAACAACCTCCCGGATTTGAAGATGTGAAGAAACCCAACCATGTGTACAAGCTAAGAAAGGCGTTGTATGGTTTGAAGCAAGCACCTAGAGCATGGTATGAGAGATTGAGAGATTTCTTGCTCTCAAAAGGGTTCAAAATGGGAAAGGTTGATACAACTCTCTTCACTAAGAAGCTTGGTAATGATTTATTTGTGTTGCAAATATATGTGGATGATATTATATTTGGATCAACAAATCAAGATTTTTGTGAAGAATTTGGAAATATGATGGCAAGTGAGTTTGAAATGTCCATGATTGGTGAGCTTAGCTACTTCCTTGGTCTTCAAGTTAAGCAAATGAAGAATGGTACATTTGTAAGTCAAGGAAAGTACATAAGGGACATGGTAAAGAAATTTGGATTAGAACATGCAAAGCCCATGAATACTCCTATGGCAACTAATGGGCATTTGGACTTGGATGATAGTGGGAAAATGGTAGATCAAAAGCTATATAGATCAATGATTGGAAGTCTCCTTTATGTGACCGCATCTCGACCGGATGTCATGTTTAGTGTGTGCATGTGTGCAAGATTTCAAGCCTCACCAAGAGAAAGTCATTTGAAAGCCGCAAAGAGAATATTGAGGTATTTGAAGGGCACACAAGATGTTGGGTTGTGGTATCCTAAGGGATCCAACTTTGAGCTTATTGGATATTCGGACTCCGACTATGCCGGTTGCAAGGTGGATAGAAAGAGCACTAGTGGAACTTGTCAATTGCTTGGAAGGTCACTTGTATCATGGTCTTCAAAGAAGCAAAATAGTGTTGCTCTCTCAACGGCCGAAGCGGAGTACATTAGTGCCGGAAGTTGTTGTGCACAATTGCTTTGGATGAAGGCAACCTTAAGTGATTTTGGATTGAAATACAAGAAAGTGCCTTTGCTATGTGACAATGAGAGTGCTATCAAGCTAACCAACAACCCCGTGCAACATTCAAGAACAAAGCACATTGACATAAGGCATCACTTCATTAGAGATCACCAAATCAAAGGGGACATTGCAATTGAAAGTGTTGGCACCGAAGATCAATTAGCGGATATCTTTACCAAGCCACTTGATGAGTCAAGATTTTGCAAATTGAGAAATGAGCTAAACATACTAGACTACTCCAACATGAAGTGAAACGCACCCTACATTATATGACATGCCTCTCCTTCGACTAAAGCAAGGTAAAATTGGTTGACATGGCATTCATACTTTGATAAGGATTTGTCTAGTTCATGTAGACATAAAATGCATGTTATAGGCTCATTCATGAAAAATCAAATGCTTTCATGTATATATGGTACCATTTTTGTTCTTTTTGCTTGTATGATCAAGTGGTAGCATATGACATATTGATGGGCTTGCAAACCTAGTGTTAAATCTAGAACATGAGCTCATGATGTGTAACTTCACATGGTCAAGATAACCCTACTAGTGAGGTGTGAAGAAGCTTGTCCTTGGATCAAACTTAGTTACATATTCTAGACAAGTGATCTAGATTGAACCAATGTGTAAATGAACTAAACCCCATTTATTGACTTGATATTCTCATAATTTGCACCATTTTTGGTGATTGTTGACAAAGGGGGAGAAGAAAGTCACAAAGATAAGAGAGGAAAGGGGTCAATTAAAAATTTTAAAGCACACAAGTAGGGGGAGCAAGCTCATGAATAAGTTGTTGCATTTGTGTATGCATTAACATATGAAATGTTGCATTGTCAAAACTTCAATTCCTATATTTGTTTGAATTGATGAAATGCTTAGAAATAGGATTTGAATGGTGATTTGACAAACTAGCATGCATAAGACTTATATGCCATACAAAGTACCTCTTTTACTTAAATGTTGATCTCACGAGGTATTTTGAGTTTGTGATGCATGACTAGTAAACAATGGTGCTAAGGATGGTATATTTCCGCAACTCCGATGGTATCACGCTTCAAAGGTCCATTCTATATACCTTAGCATCATTTGATAGTAGTAGCTCACCCAAACTTTCAAATTCATGCATATGTGAAAAATTGAACCAAACACAAGGAATCACATATGTAAGGGGAGCTAATACTACCAAAGTGCAAACTTGGTTTTCATTTCATATCTTTGTGAAGGTTGTCATCAATTACCAAAAAGGGGGAGATTGAAAGCCCATGTTTGGTTTTGGGTAATTGATGAAACCTAGTTTGCTAACGATTGCTCTAAGTGTTTCATGAGAATTGATTAGCAAATGGCAAGATGGAGCAAAGGACCGGGTCGGTGGAGGACACAAGTGAAGGGCAATGACGGCGTCCATGAAAATGGTGTAAGCCCATCAACAAAGGAGAAAGCCTTATTGACGGCATCCATGCAAATGGTATAAGTCCATCATCATAGGTGTCCACAAGGTCCATCAAGAGATGAGAAGGAAGTTGATAAGAAACCGGGAGCTCAAGGCAAAGGTATAACCAATAGGAGCTCTTTTGGTTTTGGTGATCAAGACTCCATAGAGGGAGTGATCACATTTAGGATAGATAGCCGTACTATTAAGAGGGGCGAAATCGTTGATGAAATACGGTTATCAAGTGCCACTAGGTGTTCATGATCATTGCATATGCATATAGATGCTAGTGACACTAACTTGACCCGTGGAAAACTCTTTTGAAAAGGCTAACACACGTGCACAAGGTGTAGAACAATTGGTGTTAGCACATGGGAACAAAGGGTGAAAGGTTTGAGTGAAAATCCTGAGAAAACAGAGCGTCGGACCGTAGAGTCTCAGAGCGTCGGACCAATGTCTTCGGTCCGACGGCTAACACTGCTGTGAGCGTCGGACGCTTAGTCTCTGAGCGTCGGACCATTAGCCGAAGAGTCCGACGGTGCAGATCGTGCGAGAGATAACACGTGGCGAGCTCTGAGAGCGTCGGACTCTCGGCGTTAGTCCGACGGTGAGCGTCGGACCAAAGTCCGACGGTTTTCAGGGCTCGGGGAGCTCTCTGGAAGCGTCGGACGGCCGCGTTCGTTAGTCCGACGCGCTGTGTAATTTCAGTCCGACGGTGCAGTGGCAGTGGGCGTCGGACCGCGGGTGTTAGTCCGACGACCCACCGTCCGACGGTTCGTTTTGGCGCGAGGAAATAGCCGTTGTGATCCAACGTTCGACTTCAAACGGCTAGTGACACGTGGCGTTCATCCGAAGCGTCGGACCGTGCGGATTAGTCCGACGCTCTGGCCGTCGGACAGTCCGACGGTACGCAGAGAATTGAAAACGGCTAGTTTTTGTGTGTGGCTTATAAATAGTCACTTGGCCGGTTTGGGGAGTATCTCTTGGCACTCCTAAACATCATAACATACTTGTGAGCCTTCCCACTCCACTCTCACTCATCCTACTTGATTGTGTTCATCATTTGGTGAGTTTGGAGAGCATCAAGTGCATTGCATTGATTGAGATCATCTAGAGGCACTTGGTAGTGGTGATTCGCAGCGGTTTCTCTTGTTACTCTTGGAGTTTGCCGACTCCTAGACGGGTTGGAGCTGCGAGGATCGTTGAGGGGAGTTGGTGATTGTCTCCGCCTCCGATCGGTGAAGTTGTGAGGGGTTCTTGAGCCTATCCCCGCGGGAGATTGCGAAAGGCATCTTTAGTGGATTGCTCGTAGCTTGGTGGATCCCCATCTTGTGTTGGTTGTGCGGCACCCTTGAGAAGGGTTTGGCGTGTGATGCCAATTAGCGCGTGAACCTCCAAGTGGGTGTATCGCTACAACGAGGACTAGCTTGCCGGCAAGCAAGTGAACCTCGGTAAAAAATCTTGTGTCATCTCTCTACCGAGGATTTCCCTTATATGTGATTGATTGGTTATATTGGACTTCATATCTTCTCTTCACCGGCGGTATTGAAATCACCTTCACTCTTTACATTAGTGTACTTCTCTCTTGTGTAGCTTGTTAATTAGTTGCTCACTTAAGAATAGTGTAAAGTAGTAACATAGCCTTTGAGTGTGAACTAGAGATCATAGTGTAGTATACTTGTCTAGGTGGCTTGCATAACTTAGTTTAGAGCTAGTGTTTTGCAAAGCTTGCTATTGTTACTAATCGGCTTGTTAAGTGTTGTTTGTAGATTTTTATAGGCTATTCACCCCCCCTCTAGCCATTTAGGACCTTTCAGAAGGGTGCGCCCGGTTCGCCAGTGCCGCCGAGCCGAGCAGCCACCGCCGCGCCGGAGTTGGGGAAGGACGCGCCTGATCTGCCACCGCTGCTGAGCCGAGCCACCGCCACCACGCCGGATCTGCCTTGCCGAGCCGCGCCGCTGCCACCGCGACGGAGTTGGAGAAGGGTGCTGGAGGAAGGAGGGAAGAGGAAGAAGGGCGCCCGAGGTGGTGGAGAAGGCCTGCGCCGGGGATCGAGGAGGAGGCCGCGCTGGCGAGGCCGCGCCGGGGATGGAAGGAAGAGGCCGCGCCGAGGAAGGAGGCGCTGCGCTCGCCGCCCACTCGTTTCTTTTTTTGTTCTTTTTCTTTTTTGCTTTTGCGGTCGCTTTACAGATGCCTCGGCGGCAGTTCGTCTCCCTGTATCGCTGCTGCAGGGTGGGTCCCGGCCTCTTTACCGTCTGCCTTTCAGATCGCACGGTGCGGATAGCCTTATAAAGCTAATTCTAAGGGCATCCACAATGGGCGCATCTAAATTGATGCAATGAAATAAATGCTGTTGCATGAGCTGGTTCTATACATTGTAGGGGTATGTCGATGGAGGACCAGGTCCGATCCATGGAGCCGAGTTCTATCAGTTAGAAAAAATCATAGAAGTCTGACATAGAAGAAAGGAAAGGAAATTTGGAGAACGAATTGCATCTGCATTTTATCAGTGTGAATCATATATATAGAAACCGGCTACGGGTCTATACGCTATGAAGCAAAGAACAGATGGTATCTAATCATTCTAGGGTCCATCTATAGAACCACCCATGTCTCGCTACACTAAGGACGGTCTAAGCCCTGTTCACTCGAACTTATTAGCATGGTTTATTAGCCATGGTATAATGTTTTTCTCTCACACCAAATCACTAAACAATATTTTTCAGACTGGCTAACATGTAAGTTATCCATGTCATTTTTCACTAAGTATCCACGTCATCGACTACTTGTCTCACTAACTTCTAATCTTTTAATATAACCCATTTTAATAAAAATGGATGTAAGAATATGTAGATGATTTATATTATCAAATAATAACCAGTGGGAATGTGGGATAAAATCAGGTCTGACCTCACTAACCTCAGACAGACAGAAGTCGTCTTTCTTTACTTTTTTTTATTTTAAGTAAATTAAAAAGAGAGAGAGAAAGGAAGCCCAAACGAAGTCTCCCCCTTTCTACTAGTTTCAGGGCTGCGATTCGGCGGTTGTTGCTCGTCGCGCTCGCGTTCCGGCACCAGCGCGGCCTCCGAGGTACGGCGAACGACAGCTGCTGTTCCTCGTCTCTACCTACCTGGAACATCCGTGCAAAACCTAACCTTTTTCTTTCCGGGTCTTGGGTTTCCTGGCGGCGTGGGCTGGTGGTAGTGCTAGTGGCGGTCATTAGGTGATGCGGACGTTGATACGTGATCCTTTCTTTGGGCTTTTCCGGTTGCCGGCGTGATTCCGACATCGGGCTTGCCGGATGGCGTTTTTTTGTCCTGTTGGATTTAATTTTTTATTCGTGGTCCTGATGGTGACGGCGATCAGTCGCCTGCACGGCTAGGCTGCTGTGTTTTTGGCATGCCTGGAGTAGTTTAAGTCATTAGTTCACGCGGAGGGAGGTACTATTTTACTTTCGAATCATTGTGTTTAATCTAAGTCAAATTAGGAGATGCGGCCAAAATGGAGGAGGCAGAGGGGATGAGATGAGGAAGAACAAGACTTTTTTTTTTTGTCTTATATGTGTTAATTAATAATAACTGAATTTTAACTGAAGCGAAAGTGGAAAGTTTTTTAGTGGCAATTCCTTGAACCTGTAACAAAATGCCGAACTTTGTTGCTCAATTTTTTTTGTTGTATTTCTTTTCGGATTCCTCCTCATTAGGAAATGGATTTTTGTCTTTGTGGTTATTAATTCATTGCATTTGTTAGTCAAGAAATAAAACTACATAAGTGGCTCTCTGTACTTGTGCCAAATGACAAACTTCATCTGTGATTTAGTCTTGCTCCAATTCCCTGTTCAGCCATTTAGATCGGTGCATTAGTGCATCTGAGGTACTGGGTTATGCAGTTGTGCTAGTGACAACCTGCTATAGGTCTCTGTCTTTGACAAAGGATTAACTTTGTTTTCCTGATGCACTTTTTTCTTGGATTTTATTAAGACAAGGTGATGCCAAACCTACACCTGGAGAATTTCAAACCTGTTCAGAACTACATGGCTTCAAGTCCTAGAACTACCGATCACAATCAGGTAAGCTTCAAGCATCACCATGTTTTTTTTTGGTGAAATGGAGATTGCATCGCTCCTTTAATACATCTCGTCATGTGCACTCCAGGTGGCAACCAATTTTTGAGTTTTTACTCAGAAAGTTTATTTTACACTTACGATGCCCTCATTCTTAGGTGCCACTTTGCATAATGGATGTCGACTCAAGCCCCTTACAAGCGGCAGACATGAGGGATTGGTCTGAGCTTCCATTCGATGCTCTCTCCTCAATTTTCATGAAGCTTGGGACCATTGAGATCCTAATGGTCGCAGGGTTTGTGTGCCACTCATGGTTAGCAGCTGCAAAGGCACCTGAACTTTGGCGCTTCGTGGACATGACGTGCCACAAGTTGGTTTTCTCAAAGCGTGAAGATAGGATGTGTGACATGGCAAAAGTGGCTATAGATCGCTCTGAGGGACAGATGGAGTCATTTTGGGCTCAGAAGTTTGTTACCAACGAACTCTTGGATTACATTGTGAGTAGGTACTGTTTCTTGCCTTGCTAAATTCGTCCTTGCATTTAAGAACTTGGATTAAATTGTGCCTGTGCTGTGAGAGATTTTTACTATTTAGTATTGTCCTCACCGATCGATTTCCTTACTTGGAATATGTTCATGAGAACAAAAAATAGACACTTATTTTTTGTCCTGTACATTTCATAGTTATATTATATAATATATGCTGCCCATAAACCACTTAAGTGGTCCCATCACACATTTTCTGTTAATTTACTGCAGTTTCTTAGAGGAACCATATTATATTAGACCAAGTTAACCTGCACTGATACAGAAATGGCCTTTGTTCCCGGTTGGGAAACCCCTTTAGCCCCGGTTTCCTAACCGGGAACAAGCTTCCGGGAGTAAATGTCACCCCTTTTAATCTCGGGTCCAGAACCGGGATTAAAAGTGGACCTTTAGTCCCGGTTTGAAACACAAACTGGGACTAAAAGGTCTGCAGCCCAGACCACGTGTCCTCGGGTCTGTGGAACCTTTTAGTCCCGGTTTGTATCAACAACCGGGACTAAAGCCTTCCTTTTTTTGTTTTTCGTGTTTTTTCAGTTCATTATTCGTTTTGTTTTTTAATTATGGTTTCGATTTAAAATTATCTATACACACACATATTACATATATATATATATATTTTACATATATATATATATATATATGTATATATATATTATATGTGTGTGTATCGGTTTTGACAAAGGGCACAATACGACATAAGACATATATATATTACAAACTACATATATATATATATATATATATATATATATATATATATATATATATATACATATACATATATACTAGAGAGTTTAACACTTTTTTCACTCCAAATGTTTTCCTCTCCAAAAGTTTTCACTCCAACATATATATATATATATATGCCCTTCAGTCATCTTCATCACCACCGTTGCCCGGCTTCCAAGATTCATTAGGGTCATTGTAAAATTCTCCGGAGGAATTCAAAACTTGATCATTAAGAAACCCTGCTATGGTCTTTTGAATTGCCTTGAGCTCGTCTTTTACCAGGACCTTTTTCTTTTAATAATCAGTCTTCAAACAGAGTCAAAGGAAAAGGTATTAATATATATGATTATATATATATATATGTATATATACATTTGTATGAGTTAATATGAGATCGATTTAACGTACTTTTAGCTTCTCCTGGTCAGTTCTGACTGAGTATACCCTCATGAACTCGCAGACATAGTATCCACAAGTGTTATTTCCGGGTTGTTGCCGCAGAACCCACTTTACAAGACAAAAAAGATTGTCATCCGATCCGGACAATACATATATATAGATACATATATAACATGAATGGCCTCTAAGTATATATACTTACCATGTGTGGGATTATAGTCAGTGGTGCTTTGCAATGTTTGAGGTCGTATTTCTCAATGAATCTTTTCCAAACACTGCCAATCAAAATAAAAATATCCAATGATCGATGTGAATATTTTCCAAACACTGCAATTGAAGAAGCTAAGGAGAAATAAATTACCTCTGAAAAATATCTATCATATCTTGGATTTGGTCCAGGCTCTTTCTCATAGAATCTAAGATCTCCATGTGGCTTTGTTGAAGATCGATGATGATCAATATCCAATGATCGTTAAAGTTGTAGGGGAAGAGTATCTGTTTCTTGCCGCGTTGCTTTGTTAAAAACTTCATGAGATTATTCTCTGTGTCTTCTTTCCATGTTGGGTTGGGTGTAGGGTATGAAACCAACTTCATTAGACCCTCTCTGTTTGCACATTTGCATCTCATAGCTGCATATATATAGAGAGAGAGTAAGGATATATATATATAGAGAGAGAGAAAGATTTGAATTGCAGAAAGAAAGTACACTTACAGACAATAGCAGCTCATTATTGTTTTGTCGAGGGAGTCCATGTGGCATAGTTGGTGTAATTCAGTAAAATCAACAAACATAATATCATCGCCACGGAACCAATGTTGGTTTCTAATTCGGACAGAAATCGAAGACTCACCTCGTGTACATGCCCCAAGGTACCACTTGTTTAGCAAGTACATTTGCGTACCTAGTTGACTGAGGGTTTTTGGATTCCATAGACTCCGACCATGTTGATATTTCCTCCACTCGTCAACTACTTGCGCTTTCTCCACTTGCTCCCATCCAACCATTTGGGCAAAGTTCATACCAGTTTCCGCCATGAAAGCTTCAAACTCGTTCAAATTGACCTCACTAGGTACCTGGATGCGGTCCATAAATGAGCCATATTGATTCGGTATCTGATCACTAACAATTAGCGGGGGGATTGCTTGCTTGTCTTGTTTGCCGAGTTGCGGAACATCTTTCCCTGCCTTCTTCTGTTTATCAATAGACTTCGTGAGAGAGCAGTCATAGTCCGATAGTGACAGGGGCTGTTTAGCTTCTCTCAACTTCTTCTCGTGCTCCATCCTTTTCTGCCTTAAAGCATCGCGAGGTAGATAGTAGTACGGTTGCGCTTTCTTTTTCTTCATCTCTTCTGTCTCCTTTGGTTTTCTTGTGAAAAAAATCTGCGACTTGTTTTTTCACCGCAATATCTAATTCCTCTTTAGTCTTTTCACCGGGCAGTTTCTGAGGAATGGGTTGCTTTGTTTGCCTGGTGGCTTTCTTCTTTGCGGGCGGGGTTGGTTGCACCACCTGCGGTGGAGGCCTCTTAGTAGATGGCTTGGTAGGTGGGGGAGGTGTTGGAAGTCGTGGCGGCGATGACGGCTTTGCTGTTGGTGGAGGTGATGGCGCCCTGCCTGGTGTAAACACATCTTCGTACTCGCAGCCCAGAGCACTCTGATGGTCTGGGGAACGGATTATTGAACTTGGCCTTTGCTTCTGTTCTTCAGGACGAGGCGGCGGTGGCGCCCTTGGAATAATAATGTATCGCTTGCGCCATACAATGAATGTCTTCTCAGCTTCTCCTAGTGTCTTCTCCCCATCACCTCCTTCAATTTCAAGTGGCACATTACCAAAACCTTTGGTAACTCTATCCACCGAGACGCTAGCATATCCAGGTGGTATTCTTCTCCCATGGATAGTGGGTGTCTTGGTCGGGTCTACCGGGTTTACAATACCGGTAGCAACCATGACTGTGGAGTTCCCCTGTGCAATGTGCAGCTCACACGGTGTAAGTGGATTAGTGATATCATCCACGGGGAAGCGCAACGCTCCGTCATCTTGCTGATTTGGCACCTCAGTAGAAGCACAACTGCTTTTTGCAAGATTTTCTGGTTGGCTAACTCCTTCTGATGTATGTCTACTCAATGCTAATTCCAACTGCCTTACTATTTCCTCTTGCATTCTTGCTTCAAGTTGTTTCTCACATTCATGAGACTGACGTAGCGCTTCACGTGACTCGAGAATATATTCTTCTAACTTGCGCATCCGCTCTGCCTCCTCTTTCTTCCTTCTTCGATGGCTTCTGTAGCTATCTTTGTCCTCAGGGAAACCATGTTCCCACGTCACACCCGGTCCCAAGCCTCTTGTTCGGCTAGGGTGCTCAGCGGTACCAATGGCATATGTCAGTTCGTCCTTCTCTCTCTTCGGCCAGAATACCCCTTTCTCTTTAACGTGCATAATATATTGCAATCTTTCTGCTGCGTCTACAAGTTTCTGGCCATGAACTACCTTCTCGGTCTGCAGGTCAAGACTTCCCCCATGACCAAAAAACCATTGTTTCGCACGTACAGGCCATGCAGCTGATTCTGGTATGAGCCCCTTGGCTAAAATATCAGCTTCCAATTTTTCCCACTTGGGAATGGCAGAAGGGTAACCATCTGATCCCAAGTGATGGTGGTATTCCTTTTTGCGAGCATTCTCAGTGTTCCTTCTGACCCGTGTCTCACCCTCTTCCGATAACTTGTACCGTACAAATTCATCCCAGTAGGGCCTACACTTTGTGATCGGACCAGTGGCTCGGTCAAAATCTGGCGTCTTGTTCTCCTTCTCATATGTCTTGTAGAGACTTTTCTTCCAACTCTAAAACTGTGTGGCCATCTTCTTCATTGCCCAGCGCCTAACTAGCGACTTCAAATCTTCGCTGTTGAACTCTGGATAATTATCCGTTTCTAGCGTGAAATGTTGAAGAATATCATTCCACACTAGATTCTTGTCAACATCAGAAACAAAGCTGACATCAGGAGCACTAGGCTTTGCCTTCCATTCTCGTGCACTGATTGGGATCCTGTCCCTTACAAGGTATCCACAATGGTTCACGAATTTCTTTATATGTGGTCCTAATGGTTCGTCCGTAACTGTGTTGAACTCTGTGATCACAAAGCGACCCTCTAATGGCTTCTTCGGGCCCCAGACTCCTTTGCTCTTGCCCGTAGATGTCGTCGTTCCAGATAGCTACAAAATTAAGATAAGAAACAAATATTTAATAAGTATTGGTAACCACGCATATAATGATTTCGTAACCATGTGTTCGCAATAAATAAATACCTCGCCAGTAGTATTATCTGCAACATTGTCTTGCTGCACATTCCCATCATCCACTAAGTACTGACTCACGTCGTCTTCTCCCTCCGGCCAGTATTGACTGCCAGTGTTGATAATGTCCATCATTTCTTGTTCCATATTAGCTCTTTCTTCGGCCATCTAGAGGAGAAAAATTATTAATGTTAATATTGCATGTGGAACAAAAGAGACAGAAAACCTAAACCCTACCCCTAACACTAATTAAACCGTAGCCATAAACCCTTACACTAAACCCTAGCCCTAACCCTAACACTAAACCCTTACACTAAACCCTAGCCCTAAACCCCACACTAAACCCTAACACTAGCCCTAAACAACCCTAACACTAAACCCTAACCCTAAACCCCCCTAAACCTAATTAATAATACAATTAATTAGTATAAGCTAATAACTAAACTAACTAGAAAAACTAAACTAAAACTAATTTACTAATTAATTACTAATATATTAACCTAAACTAAACTAAAACTAATTTACTAACTAATTAACTAATTAAACTATCTAAACTAAACTAAATTAATGAACTAACTAAAAATAATACAATTAATTAGTATAAGCTAATAACTAAACTAACTAGAAAAACTAAACTAAAACTAATTTACTAATTAATTACTAATATATTAATCTAAACTAAACTAAAACTAATTTACTAACTAATTAACTAATTAAACTATCTAAACTAAACTAAATTAATTAACTAACTAAAAATAAAACAAACTAACTAAATGAAAAAAAACCGCTAGCGTATATACCTCGGCGATGTAGGGCTCGGAGCTGAGCAGAGGAGAGAGGGCCGGCGGTAGATCGCGTGGGGGCCGGCGTCGAGGCCCGCAGAGGGGCAGTCCGCGGCGGTGGCCGGCAACACGGAGGCTGCCTGCGTCGGTCGAGGAGGTGGTGGCGGGCCGGGCGTCGAGATCCCACGCGAGGCGGTGGCGAGCTCGAGTAGGTCAGGACGGCGCGCGGGCGGGGAGGCGTCGCGCCGGCGGGCCACTGGCGGCCGGCGTCGGTTGCAGTGGTCCGAGAGGTGGCGGCGGTGTCGAGGGTGAACGGCGGACAGGGCGTCTGAATCGAAGAAGATGGACCGAGGTTGAAGGCGAGAGTATATATAGGTGGGGACTTTTAGTCCCGGGTCTGATCCAAAACCGGAACTAAAAACTTTTGTTCCCGGTTCCAACCAGGAACCGGGACTAAAGCTTAGACTTTTAGTTCCGGTTAAAGCTTTTGTTCCCGGTTCCAACCAGGAACCGGGACTAAAGCTTAGACTTTTAGTCCCGGTTCTTGGTAGGAACCGAGACTAAAAGTGTGTTTTTGGCGAGCCTGTAAATTTCAGCCCACCTTTAGTCCCGGTTGCAGCCTACAACCGGGACTAAAAGTGAAATTTCTGTTCACCTCCCGCCAACTAGATCATTTCTTTTTGTCTTACTTTATAATACTTATAAACCTTACTAATTCAATAGTAAATGGAAATGTTGACAAAAAAATTTTAAAAAAAGGTTCCTGCTTTATTTTACTGCATACCACACAGAAGAAAAATCTTTTACCTATATTTCTTGATTTCTTTACTAATATTAATAGTAATATACGATAATAATCATTAATTCATTAATGCAAAAATGTAGTGCTCAACAAATATAAATAAAATGGTTGGTATTTGACAGAAAAGTTGTTTTCAATTTATTTCAACGTAAATTCATGGATCTAATGTCTCACAATTATTACATAATAGCTAAATTCGCTCTAAGCAATCACAGTAGTGAACTTTTTTCAAATATATGTCCCTTGATCATAATCGACGTAGCCATGGGGTGTCTTCATTGTTCAATAGGATGCTTGGGTCTTTGTTGACCATGAAGGGTGGGATTCGATCATCCTTCTCATAATCTTCTGATGTGTCTGTCTTATCTTCAATTCCCACAATGTTTCTTTTTTCTGAAAGAACTATATGACGTTTTGGCTCATTGCTAAATGGGTTCTTATCGTTTTTCCCTCTTTTCGGTTTCGAAGGCATGTCATTGACATAGAATACCTGGTTGACATCCTTGGCAAGCACAAATGGTTCGTCTTTGAACCCACTGTTATTGAGGTCCACTATTGTCATTCCATACTGGTTGTCCACTGTTACCCCGCCTCCGGACACCTTTACCCACTGGCACTTGAACAAAGGAACTTTAAAAGTAGGTCCATAGTCTAGTTCCCATATCTCCTCTATGCGGCCATAGTATGTTTGCTTAGTCCCGTTCGGGTCTGTGGCATCTATGCGGATACCACTGTTTTGGTTGGTGCTCCTTTTATCTTGGGCTACTGTGTAGAATGTATTTGCATTTATCTCGTACCCTTTGTATGTGAGGATATGCCATGATGGTTGCCTAGCCAACAAACACAAGTTGCTCCGGAATACTCTCATCACCCTGACATTCTTTACGTAACCAACCGCTAAAAGATTCCATGTGATGGTGCGAAATGCAAGCTTCAGACTTGCCTGGAAACTGTGATAGTAGGAATTCCTTGTGTCTGTCTATATATGGCTCTACCAAGGTGGAGTTTTGCAGAACTGTGTAGTGTGTTTTATTGAAATAATCGTCACCCTGACCGATATATGTTTTCTTCCCTAATGTCCCCTTTCCACTTAGCCTCCCCTCATGTCGTGATTCTGGAACACCAATTGGGTCTAGATCAGGAATAAAGTCAACATAGAACTCAATGACCTCCTCGGTTCCGTAGCCCTTCGCGATGCTTCCTTCTGGCCGAGCACAGTTGTGAACGTATTTCTTTAGGACTCCCATAAACCTCTCAAAGGGGAACATGTTGTGTAGGAACACAGGACCTAGAATAATAATCTCCTTGACTAGGTGAACTAGGAGGTGCGTCATGATATTGAAGAAGGATGGAGGGAAAACCAACTCGAAGCTGACAAAACACTGAACCACGTCATTCTGTAGCTTAGCAAGATCTAGAGGATTGATTGCCTTCTGAGAAATTGAGTTGAGGAATGCACATAGCTTCACGGTGGCTAGACGTACATTTGGAGATAGAATTCCTCTTAATGCAACTGGAAGCAATTGTGTCATGAGCACGTGGCAGTCATGAGACTTTAAGTTTTGGAATTTCTTCTCTGGCATGTTTATTATACCTTTTATATTTGAGGAGTATCCGGATGGTACCTTGATGCTGTCTAGGCATTCAAACAGGCTCTCCTTCTCTTCTTTGCTAAGACTGTAACTAGCAGGTCCTAAGTATTGGCGTCCATCAGCTGTCTTCTCGTTCAAACGCTAGAGGTCCTCTCGTGCTTCAGGTGTGTCCTTGCTCTTCCCGTACACACCCATGAAGCCAAGCAGGTTCACACAAAGATTCTTTGTTAGGTGCATCACGTCAATCGCATTACGGACCTCTAGGACTTTCCAATATGGTAGCTCCCAAAATATGGACTTCTTCTTCCACATAGGTGCATGACCGCTAGCGTCGTTCGGAACGGGTTCACTGCCAGGTCCCTTTCAGAAGACTACTTTCACGTCATTGACCATATCGAGTACGTCCTCACCGGTGCGGTTGATAGGCTTGGACTTGTGGTCCGCCTTACCTTTAAAATGCTTGCCTTTCTTTCTTACAGGGTGATTCGCAGGCAGGAATCGACGATGCCCAAGGTAGACAACCTTTCTACATTTTTTCAAAAATATACCTTTAATGTCCGTGAAACAGTGCACACATACATTATATCCCTTATTCGACTGTCCTGAAAGATTACTTAGAGCAGGCCAATCATTGATTGTTACGAACAACAATGCACGGAGGTCAAAGTGCTCCTGTTTGTGCTCATCCCAAACACGTATACCTGGTTTGTTCCACAAAAGCAGTAGTTCTTCAATTAGTGGCCTCAGGTACACATCGATATCATTGCCAGGCTGCCTTGGTCCTTGGATTGGCACGGGCATCATAATGAACTTTCTCTTCATGCATAACCATGGAGGGAGGTTGTAGATACATAGTGTAACAGGCCAAGTGCTGTGACTACTATTCTGCTCCCCGAAAGGATTCATACCATCCGTGCTTAAAGCAAACCTTATGTTTCTTGTGTCCCCTGCAAAATCTGGGAACTCTTGATCGATTGCTCTCCATTGAGACCCATCAGCCGGGTGTCTCAGCATATTGTCTATCTTACGGTCTTCTTTGTGCCACCGCATTAACTTTGCATGCTCTTTATTTCTGAACAAACGTTTCAAGCGTGGTATTATAGGAGCATACCACATAACCTTAGCAGGGATTTTCTTTCTGATTCTTTCATCCTCAACATCACCAGAGTCATCTCGCCTGATCTTATACCGTGATGCATGGCATACCGGGCAAGAATCCAACTCCTCGTACTCCTTGCCACGGTAGAGGATGCAATCATTAGGACATACATGTATCTTTATGATTTCCAATCCTAGAGGGCAGACAACCTGTTTGGCTTCATAGGTAGTGGCTGGTAATTCGTTATCCTTTAGAAGCATCTTCTTTATTTTTGTAAGCAACTCCCCAAATCCCTTGTCGGATACACCATTCTGTCTTTCATTGCAACAACTCTAGTGTGCTACCCAATTTTTTCTGTCCTGCATCACAAGTTGGGTATAGCAACTTCTTGTGATCCTCTAGCATACGCTCGAACTTGATCTTCTCCTTTTCACTTTCGCATTCTCTCTTTGCATCGCAAATAGCCTGAGCAAGATCATCAACGGGATCATCTTGTGCTGGTACCTCTTCTTCAGCTTCCTCCATTGGAATATCATTGTTTAATATACCATAGTCAGCAATAGTGTCACCATCGTCCCATTGTTCTTCTTCGTCTTCTTCTATTATAACGCCTCTTTCTCCGTGTTTGGTCCAGCAGATGTAGTTTGGCATGAAACCCGACTTGAACAAGTGAGAATGAAGAATCCTTGAGCAAGAATATTCCTTCAAATTCTTACATACAGCACCTGGGCAGCACATGAATCCATCCCGCTTGTTTGACTCGGCTACATTTAAGAAAATATGCACGCCCTCAATGAAATCTTTGGAGCGACGATCAGTGTTTTACATCCAATGCCGACTCATCTACATTACAAGACAAACGAACACATATCACAATACTGGACATTAATTAATTTATGGAAGCCTCGCTGTAATGTAGACAGTCACAACTAGCACTAAACTAATTAAACCTAAAATACACTTCAACAGCCTAACCATATCACGACAGATCTCAACTAAATCAGACAAATCATTCGTCTGTTCAACATCAATGGTCTTCGTTCGCGGGCTCAGTGCCTCATCAGCTAGCTCATCACCCACCGTAGCTGCCTCTGCAAGAGTTCCAAACACGTGTTTGGCATACTCTTCTTCCCAGTACCATCCTGAACATCCACTGCCATCCCACTAAAATTAAAACAAAAATACATAAGTTTAGTAAAAAAAAATACATAATTTATTATATATAATCATCAAATGCGATGGAGTAACTCACATTACGATCCGGACACTTGTAGAAGATGCGCCTCTTGTTAGGACCCTCCTTCTTCACTCGAAACTCAAGCACATTCTTTTTCTTGCACTCGCCGCACTCAATGAGAGGGAGGTCTGGTCTCAGCCTCTTTTGAACCCGATGATAGGCCGATGACCCGGAAGCATTCGTCATCTACTCTTTACTCTGTAGACTCAAATTTGTAAAGCACTTAAATTCCTAATAATGTATTTTAACAAGTGAAAGAAAAAATAAAACTCCTAAAATTTAAATCACAAATATATACATACAACATTTGAGTAACAAATGTGAGCTATACATACTATAAATCTTCCTTCAACCAAATATACAAACTATCAAGTGATTTTGAGCTTGAGATATAAATTATTGGAGAAATATCAAGTGATTTTGACCTTGAAATACAAATTATTGGAGAAATAACCATAGAAATATCCTAGTGATTAAACAAGAGAGAATAAAGATAGTAACCTTTGCAACCGTAGAATTGAAGAAGTTGGAGGAGTAACCTAGCCAAGCTCCACACTTGAGCTGAGAAGAAGCAAGAACATGCACGAGCAGAAGCAAGAACAAGCATGAATGGCTCGGGGCCTCGGGCTTGGGGGGAAGAAAATGTTTAAATTGGAAGGGAGGAACATTAGTCCCGGTGTAGGCTATAAACCCGGGCTAAAAGTTAAGGTTTAGTCCCGATTCTGCCCATAAACCGTGGTTAAACTTTTAGTCCCGGTTGATTATCAAAACCGGGACTAAAGATAGACTTTTAGTCCCGGTTTTGATCACCAACCGGGACTAAAAGCTCCCTAGCCGTTGCGAGCCGTTGGGAAGGAGGATTTAGTAACGGCTGCTATATCTAGCCGGGATTAAAGGTTTCTTTCTTCCCGGGCGCAAAAAATTCCGGTACTAAAGTCAAAATCGGTAGTGGATCAAAAATCTGCTCTCTACTAGTGCTGGTTACATGATATATAATTCACTATGCTACTACCAATTGAATAGAATACAGGCTTAACTAGTGACCGCATTGATTATGTTTTAACTTATGGAAATATATATAAGAAAAATATGCAGTGTCGCTGAGAGATTTCTGGACAGTACTTTCACTCAGCCGAGATTAAATAAAAGGGAAATGAATGATGTGTGGAGTGAAGAAATCAGGAAATATGTTATTTGTTGCCTACTTGGCAAACTTGTGTTATGTACGTATGTGATTTAAAATGTCTACACTACTCTATTTTGGGTAACCTCTATTGGTACAGCATGATATTGCTCAGTTTGTTTTTTGGGCTGACCTCCGCAGGGCGGCCAATTCGTTGAAGAGCATTCGAGTCATTGGATGCCCATTAGCTTGGACCGAATCATTGGCAAGGGTTGCCGCTATGTGTCCACTTTTAGAGGAAATAGAGTGCTCATATGATAAATTGCCATCAGAATTTTTCAGATATCTTGGCAGTGTGAGGCCACAGCTGAAGCGTCTAAGAATCCATATGCAGTGGTACGATCATGATCAGATGATGCGTGAGTTAGAAATGGGAAATCGTCAAAATGATGATGAAGATGAGGAGCCAAATGAATCTGACGAGGCTTGGGAGGCAAGGCAAAATGAGGATGCCTTTGCCATTGAAGAAAGCTTGCATGAGCTACGTGTTCTTCAGATGGCAGGCAACCAAGTGACAAACATAGGGGTCTACGCCATCCTTGAGGGGTGCCCCAACCTCGAATGCCTTGCCATCTCCTCATGCTACCATGTTGATGTCAATGATGAACTCAAAGCCCGTTGCGCGAGGCTTAAGCATTTCTGGTTACCTAGTCAATTTACTTATGTTCGCTGCCCGGATCTTCATGGCATTGGAGAGCATGAAGGAGAAGACTGTGGGCTCACAACGATCGACCTGTGGAAAGCTGAGGCTGAGTCTCTCCGTGTCGAGGCAGAGATGGACAACGATGGTTCGTATGGTGAAATGTACTGGGATGACTACTGATCAGACATGGCTCACAAGACTTTTGACTAGCTGGTGTGTAGCACAGTACGTGTTCAGAGTAGTGTGGACAGGAGCACCATATTTTGTAGTATGAATATACTGGCAAGGCAAGGTTCTTTTGTGTAGCTGAATGAATGACCATCCTGCTCCTGCGTTATGTTGTGGTTTGTTTTAGCATCCAGACATCCAGTGCAATAGTCAGGCACGCATATTTATCCACCTATAGGTATTAGGCAGTATATATCTGCTGAATTGTTAATGGAGATCCTTGATGTTGTGTACTATGGCATACAACTCTTAATACCATGGTCCATGGTTTTGAATATTGACGGGGTCCTCGAAACATAATTTCATTTATCAAAACTAAAACATGATTTTTGATTTCTGTAGTGACAAAGTTAATCTACCAGATTAAAGAGGTAGGTTATAAAAATATGTACATTTAAGTTTACAAAGTTTATAGAGAAAGGTATCAATATCTATCACATTAGAGAGGTAAAGTATAAAACTATTTACACTTCATAATGTATTTAACCATGCTAATTTTTCGTTATACATATTATTGTTCTTTTTATATAAAGTTGTGGTTAAATTTAGGAATGCTCAAAACCCCTCATATTTTAAGAGCAAGGGTGTATATGAAAGGGCCTATTTTTTTTGGCTGTCATGGTTTTGAGAAAATATGTTATCAATAAACTTTATAGTTAATAAATGTGAGATGCGCAAAGACATAGCTTAGAGAAACGAAAAGGTCTTCAATGAAGTTTCTAGAACTTGAAAAATACTACAGTTTTAGAAATACAATGGTTTGCAAAAATTAAAGTATTCTACAAAACTTTAGTATTATATTGAATAAACCAAAAAAATATTTTTGCATCCTACCAAGGCCCAAGTTGTTCAATACGATGGAAGCCTAGTGAACTTAGACTTAGTGACCGAAATTTTCAGATTTCAAAATAATTTTGAATTTCATTAAAAACATGTCACTCTTTCCGCTCTGATCAAGGTATTTAAACAATTTTTGAATGACATTCTCCCTCATCCCAAATTAAACATCTTTTTAAATTTTCGTGCCACGAGTTTGACTTGATTTGTAGAAAATATATGTAATCTTTATATTTCAAAATAAATTTGTCAAAAGATTCAAAGATCTTTCCATTGATACTGATTATGTACCATAAATAGTAACAGTTTTTTAAATATATTTAGTCAAATAATTTTCTCGAGAAGCAAAAAACAACACTTATTTGGAGTATATAGCAAACAGAAAACAAACCGGACCCAACCGCAATAGAATACGCGAACCTCCCGACAGAAGCAAATCGACTAGGAACCGTCTCACTCGCCTCCGGCGAAGTTGCTCAGGAACCTTCCCCGCCGCCGCCGCCCGAGGCGAAGGTAACGAACTGATGTCCCATGGATAGTCATGGTTTTCTTCGTTCGGTACCAAGATCTGAACTTCCCTCGCCTTCGTGATAGGGCCACACGCTTATTGGGATGGGAAAATGTTGAAATTTCTGACCGATTAATGGATTTGGCAAAACGAAGTTTTGTTTCAACCTCAGCTCATCGTTTTAGCTTTTTTTGTTTTAAAAAAATCTTTCTTTCTTTCAGCTCATCAGTTTAGCTTGTTCTTAGTTTTTTGACACATGTAGATCGACACAAAGTCCTCTTCTTTGGATCGATCCAAGTTCGTTACGAACTTTACCTTCATTCCTGACTTGGTAATCGTTCCTCTCTTCTTTTCTCTGCAGCAGCCACCAGACCTGGCCATAACTCATAACTGTTTTTGGTACGAGATGTAGCGTCATAATTTAATTTCATCAAATCCTTGTGTTTGTTTCAATCTAAATCATCTGCTGCCGGTAGTTTTTTCTTATTAATGTTCTACTATGATCTGGTGTTGTGGAACAGCTTAATATATGTTAGATGGAATAAGTTACTATCTTGCAAACACATTGCTATTTTGTGGTGGTTTCCGCATATGAACCTATCCCTTGTAGTACAAATGTACAATCGATCTATTAAGATGGGAGGTGGTCTTGCATCCTAACCATCCAAGTTTGAGTTCTCTTAAACTCAAATTTATGTGCATCTTAATGAAAATCGCCTAATTCCTCCTATCTTGGTGTCTGCTTTTTTACTTTCTACAGTGCTCACGCTATTTAGTAGTTACAACTTACAACTTTTAAGTTTTTTACTGATTCTCGTCTTAGTTACCGGTTTGCAGAATGGATGTAGACCCAAGCCCCTTGCTAGAGTCACCTGTGAGGGATTGGTCTGAGCGCCCACTCGGCCCTCTCTCCTCAATCTTCATGAAGCTTGGGGCCATTGAGGTTCTCATGGGCGCAGGCCTTGTGTGCCGCTCATGGCTGGCAGCTGCAAAGGCACCAGAAATTTGGCGTTTCGTGGACATGACTCGCCATAAGTTAGTTTTCTCGAAGGGCACAGATACCTTGTGTGCCATGGCAAGAGTAGCCATAGATCGATCAGATGGAAGGATGGAGGCTTTTGACCACTAATAACACCCGTGTTATGCATGTCACTTCAGCCATAATTGTATTTTGGATTTCTCATGAATTATACCAATAGAACAGTTGTCTGACTGCAAACATCAATTTAATATTTATTCCCACCAATGGCATATGGACTTGATTTTCAGGAAAATGCCTATATGGATTTTGGGTCAACCAATGCGATATTTTTCTAACCTCATTGACATTACTCAATGTCAAGTAGTTGTACATAATCATGGCCTATAATTTTTGCTAAATTTGCTGGTACTTGGTATTTGCTCATTTCATTCAATTTCTTGTCCATTTTTGTCCCTATATCTGCAGGGCCAATTCTTTGAAGAGCATTCGGCTTGTCGCATGCGTATACTTTTGCCATATTCCATTGGTCAAGATGCTAGATAAATGTCTGCTTCTGGAGGAGATAGAGTATTCATATGAAAGAATGCCTAGATAAATGTCTGCTTCTGGAGGAGATAGAATATTCATATGAAAGAATGCCAGAAGATTTTTTTCAGATATCTAGGTGTTGTGTGCCCCCAGCTGAAGCGTCTAAGAATCCATATTGAGAAGGAGTGGTATGATTCTGATGCGATCAAGCGTGAGATGGAGATGGAATGTCGCCGCCAAAATGGTGACATAGATGAAGATGAGGAATCAGAGGAGGAAACTGCTGAAGCTTGGGAAGCGAGGAAAAATGTGGTTGCCTTTGCCATTGCAGAGGGCTTGCCTGAGATTCGGCTTCTTCAGATGGCAGGCAACAGCCTGACCAACAAAGGGCTCTATGCCATTCTCGAGGGCTGCCCCCACCTCGAATGCCTTGACATTTCTGACTGCTCCAATCTCCATTTCAACGATGAACTCCGAGCTCGATGCTCTAACCTCAAACATGTCTTGTTTCACAAACAGCAGGATAAGATTTGCTGCCCCGACCTTCAAGTCATCGGAGAGAAAGAGGGTGAAGAAAGGTGGAGCTCCTGCTTTTTCTTTCAAAAAAAAGGAAGAGGGTGAAGACTACAGGCTCACTATGCCCTATCTTTCAGAAGATGAAGATATGTTGTACGAAGAGGGGGGTACGAGTGATGGTTCTTATGGTAACTACTGGGAGGACTACTGACGCCTCCCGTCCCCTGATGAGCGCTCCTGTCCTGATTTGAGCAAAGTGACCTGTGATGACACAAGAATCTACAATGACATACATGAGTACTACTATTCTCTGAGATCAACTCACTTTCATGGTGTATGCTCTAAGTTGGTTAAGCCTACATCATAGTGTTTACATCTGAGTATATTATTGCCAGTTTGCCACCTTTGGAAAATCCGTATTCTTGGTTCCTGTGGAAGTTGAACTTTATTATTATATATTGTGTTAAGAGGCACAGGTCACAATTTCGAGCTGCTTCCTGATGTTCTGTTTTAACCTTATGAACTTTTGGGTAAAAACAGAATTCCTGGTGATGCTTTTACACTGCTACAGATTTAAACATCACTGTCGGCCCATCACTGCCGGATTTTTAGAAACCGGCAGTGATAACACTTCTCGACACATCACTGCCGGTTCTAGTGATAAGATGAACAGGCAGTGATATTTGAATCTTCACTGCCGGTTATAACCATGAACCGCCACTGAAAATAGGCATCACTGTTGGTTCTAACCACGAACCGCATGTGATACAATCACTGTCGATTCGTGGCTGAAACCGACGCTGATAGGCTGCACGAAAAAATTCATAACTTTCTCATATGGTGTCGGATGAAGACAAACTTTATATCAAAGTTATAGTACTATTTGAGATCTACAACTTTTTAGTTGACAACTTTTCATTTGAAATCATCTATCCAACGAAAATTATGTTTTTTAAAAAAAAAATTAAAAATTCGAAGATTTCAAATGACTTCGGATGGAGAAACTACCAAAATAAAAGTTGTAGATTTCGAAAAGTTATGAAACTTTGTAGTTGATAACTTTTTCATTTGAAATCACCTTGCTAGCAAAAAATACATTTAAATTTGTTAAATTTGAAATTCAAATTTTGTAATCGACCTCGGATGGAGAAACTTCCAACATAAGAGTTGCAGATCTCGAAAATTCATGCAACTTTGTAGTTGACAACTTTTTCATTTGAATTTGTTTAGGGTTCCAAATACTCAATTGAAAAACTAGATGAAGATAGAATTAGGCGGGGGAATATCTCTATTCCACATAAGTGTCCTACAGGTACAGTGGTTAGGAAAGGAATGCGCGGAGCAGGAGGTTCGTGGGTTCGAGTGCCGGTGGACGCGAAGCGCGTGTTTTTCGCATGAAAAATCGTGTGACATGTGACTTATGACGCGCGACCGTGTGGCTGGCTAGTGGGGCCTCTCCTGTTATTTTAAAAAAATATTTTTGCTATTTTTGGAGTCATTTTATGGGTTTTCTGCCTGCTCGTCACTGCAAAGTTGGTACTGTCGGTTCAAAAACCGATAGTAAAGGGGGGTTTCCAACCGACAGTGATGTGCAAAAATGGCGTAGTGTTACCCTCGCTGGGGAGGAGCGCAGGGCTTGATGCCTAGCAGGAGCCAAGGGTTTGTTAGCCTTGACTGCTCCTTTCCCTGGTGGTTAGCCTGGTGCCAGTGCTTGGGATCCTGGCCTTTTAGCTGTTGTTCTTGCGTACGTGCGCGTGCGCGCGCACGTGTGTGAGTGGTGTGTGTTGTAGGGCTCTTGCCCCTCTTTTTTTTTCTTAATATAATGAGGCATAGTTCTCCTACGTTTTTGAGGAAAAAAAAAAACCTTATGAACTTTTAGTTTGTACTGGTTACACTTATGCTTGTGTATCAGTGCATCTATTCATGGAGATATGCATGTATGCGAAGGTTACTGCTTGTACTTGGCTTGACATCACCTTCAAAAATCACATGGTTTTTTTTGAGAGAACACTGACATGAGTTGTACATGATAATAATAACCATGGCTCTCTTGTTCAAAACTCAAATGAAACTAAACTATCTGTATGTTTATTGATTGATTTAACAGAGATTGCTGATCCTAATTCAAGTGCTAAAACCAGGATTCTGTGGGTTTGATGGTAATTAGTGCTTTATTTGCTTGCTCTCTCAATACTAGTCTCTGATGACAATACTAGTCTCCGGTTTATTTAACTTATAAGGAGGAAAAAATGCATTTATTCCTAAATAATATAAGAGCATCCCCACGAGTTTCCAAAAATCTATAAATCACCAATATTTATGTAGTGGGGGTAGCCTAATATTAAGTTTTGTGAGTATTGGGGGAGTTATTTTAGTAGTATCCAGTATATCTCCCTCAACATCCATAGAGAAGGTTTCCAAAAAAAACATATATGAGTCCACGGGAGGAAAATAGGAGAGAAACCTTGTACCATGGCTGATAAGTCAGCTGATGTTGTTTTGTTATGAGAGAAAAACATTGTACCATGGCTGATAAACAGCTAGAGCTGATAAATTCAAGCGATCAGTTTTCACCCAGAGCTGATAAATTCAAGCGAACAGTTAAGGTGATCCCTGTACTAAGGCCCTGTTTGCTTCAGCTTTTGGCTGTAACTTTTGCTCCCAAAAGCTTAAAAGCCAACCAAAGGGCTTCAAAGTGACCGACAGCTTTCACCAAAAGTAGCTTTTGCGTAGTACAAACTTCACAGTAGCTGGAGACCTGCTTCCACCGGCTATAGGAGTGAAAAATTACCCACCTGCCATCCATTAGTTATGTACCGCTTCAATTTCCCCCTGACTCAGTGAAAAGAAAGCGCATCTTCTTCCTCCGTCACCACCGCTCGCCTCTCAAGCGAACAGAGAGGTATTGGAGAACTGGGGAGAAATATTTTCGGCCCAAGAAATGTGGCCCATGGCTACGGCACCGCATGAAAGGGACCTCGAGCCCACACGAAGCAGGCTTAGGAGAGACGCATGCCTTGCCCCACGACAAAATGGTCAGGGCCCGCAGAGGGTGCCTGACCCTAAGGGAATGGACTATCAAGTCTCCCGACATGAGCATAGACTCTGATTTGCCCGACCATGCGGAAACAAGGGTTGGGCCAGTAAAAGGGAGCCTTGTCCCCTCGCCTCGATAGAGTCCAGACAGCCCCATCACAGCTTGTATCCCAAGGCTCCATCCCTTGAGTCCCTCACCTTAGCTCACCATCTGAAGCCTCTAATGCGCATAAACGAAGAATCACTGTCGATCGATTTCTAAAACACTGGTAGAATTAATGACCTATGCTGCACTACAATAATAAATTGGAATAGTCAGGTTCCACAAAAAGGCTCAATCAGCTTAACTATGTTCAGTCCACGTTTATACTTTTCTTGACTGATCTATATATTCAAAGAAACTTAATTTCTTGGATTTCAACTATGTCTCACGTACTCAGATAAACAATTTTTTTACACTAAAAAATATGGGGGAGATCCCCACATTGTCATTTTGTATTTCATTAAAATAAAAGAGGGTTCAGGGAATACTTACAACAAGAGTTTAACTAAAAGCATGAAGCCAAACACAAAACAATGACCGTAGGTCATCTTTAAATCTTATAGACTGATAAAAGACCGATTCTTAAAATTAAAAAAAAACGAGAGAGCTATGGTTGGTTCACGCCTTTGGAAGACTTTATGATTCCGCAGTTTCCAGAGTTCCCAAGCAGCTGTCATGGCCGCCTTTGTGAAGAATGGCATAGAGTGTGATGAACGAGCCCGAACAAATCTATCAAATAGATCCAGGGAGTTGTTCCATGTAATTCCAAGCTTCAACCAGTCTTGGGCAAAAGGACAATCAAAGAAGAGGTGCTCTATGGTTTCCACCTCCCCTAAATTAAATGTCCTCTCTGTGGCATATCTTTCGTATTTAGTCTGTCAACAAGTATTAGCCAGACAAAAAACTTAACTTTTGGGGTGCATCTGGATTTCCATATAATCTTACAAATTGGGTGTGCCTCAATGCCCTTGAAGGCATAGGAATAAAATCTTTTGTAGCTATATGGATTCTCCCAAATAGGTACCCAACTTTCAATGCTATTTTCATCATATTCCATAGCCTGCAGATGCTGTTGTAATACCTCAAATTCTTCAAAGGCTTTAGATGAGAATGGGAGCATAAAAATGGAGTCAAGGTCTTCAGCATGTACAATCTCAAACATTGAGATCTCTTTAGATCTCGCAAATGAAGCCAACCTTGGAAATTTTTGAGATAGCACCTCACCGCCCATCCACAGATCATCCCAAAAGCACACAGTTTGTCCGTTGCCGATGACACATTTTGTAATTCCTCTGAATAGTACGTGCAGCAATAGTATATCTTTCCACCAGAAGGAGCCCATCTCCCTAGTTGCATGAGGGGCAATAATATTTTTTCTAGATCATTCGCCCAGAGAATATCAGCTTTGTTGTAATACTTGCTTAGATGCTTCTTCAGCAGTGCATCATTCTGAAGGCTTAGATTGATGATCCCAAGTTCTCCTTTTTATTTTGGGAGCATGATAGTAGGCCATGCTACCAAGTTGCCTCCTTTCTTTTTTGCTGAGTTTCCCCTCCAAAGACATTGTTTTCTGGCCTGTCAATATTTTCTATCACTCCTTTAGGCAGTTTGATTATACACATTGCATAGGTGGTGATTAGAGTTATTGCTAAATTGATCATCTCTAGTCTTACACTGTATGATAACCAAGTGGAGCAAGCAAATAATCTCCTCTCAAGTCTATCCATCACTAGTGTGAGATACTCTATCCTTGGTTTTGTGGTTCCCATGGGCAGACCAAGGTAAGTTAAGGGTAGTGTACCAATGTCACATCCAAAAGTGCCAGCTAGAATATTCATCTTATCAGGATCAACATTGATAGGATGCATTTGGGACATGCTGTAATTAACATGTAGGCCTGTTGACTTAGCAAAGCTATGAAGCATGGCTTTAAGAGACTGTCTTACATCAGCTTGTAGGAGGAGCAAGGTGTCATCAGCATACTGTACAATGGGAAAGTCTTCATTAGGTTGAGGCAATGGTATGATTAGTAGGTTCAATCTGCAGCCTTGTTGATGATCACCTGTAGTTGCTCAGCAACTAACACAAAAAGCAAGGGAGATAAAGGGTCACCTTGCCTTACCCCCCTCTTACATTTGAAAATTTTTCATGGTACGCTGAATCCATGTAGCAGGCATTCCCACACAAAAGAACAACTGATGGCCCAGAGGATAAAATTGAGTGTGCCCATTGAATCCATGTAGCAGGCATTCCCAGGTGTGTCATCATCTGAATTATGGTGGAGTGCTTAACTGTGTCAAAAGTTTTTCAAAATCTAACTTTAAAATAATCACCTCCCTCTTTGACTGGTGACATTGGTGAATGTACTCATAACTCCAGACAAGGCAATATTGTATAGTTCTAGACTTGATGAACCTTTTGATGTACTAATCTCAAAATGACTTGTTGTAATCTATCTGCCAAGATTTTAGTTATTAGCTTCAAGGAAATATTCATCAATGAGATAGGTCTGAGGTCACTAACTATCTCTGGGCTATCTTTCTTAGGTACTAGAGTGATGTAGGAGCTGTTGATGCATTCCAAGTTAGCCTGTCCTTGGTAGAAAGCCATGCATAGCCCATAAAAGTCATCTTTAATTAATTGCCAATATTTTTTGAGGAATAATCCATTGGAACCATCAGGACCTGGGGTTTTGTCTAGAGGCCGGCATTCTTTTTACAATTAGATCAATTTCATTTGTAAGGAGGCAACGAGACTATCAAGATCATCTACAACATGCACCATTTGTGACAAATCAAAGAGCATGGTTGGACTGGAAGAGCTACCCATGCGTTGTCTGAAGGATGCCTAGAGCAATCCTACCTTCCCTGTATGGTCATGTATCTAGGCGCCTTGATCATTTTAGAGATGTGAGATTGTATTTCTTCTGTATGATATTGTGGCCATACCATGAAAGAACTTTGTGCATTCATCTCCATATTTAACCATGTTCGCAGTGTATCTATTGCGTTAGTATATGTTCCTATATCGCCATGTTTTGAGCTGACTTTTGACAAGGATCCTCAGGTTTGCTTCTAGGTTATAAAGAGTCCTCTGGTCTTCAATGTTGTCCAATGACTTGATAACTTCGTTACAGTTAGAAAACAATAGCCGTAAGTTTGAAATATTTTTCTCCAATTCTTTAATCTTGATCTTAGGGCTTTGAATTTTGCAGAGATGTTTCTAGATGTATCACCCATACTTACTGATGAGGACCAGCAGTTTTGAACTGTTTCGATAAAATCATGATGCTCTACCCAATAATTTTCAAAGCGAAAAATATTGGCTTTGGGGATCTTTGTTCCGATGGAGATTTGACAGGGGAGATGATCTAAAGTTATCTTAGCTAGTGGTAGAACTTGAGAAAATTTCATGTGTGCCACCGAAAGATCGCAGAATTCTAGGTTTGCCACTGAATATTTGGTTTGTACATGAGTGCCATTGAAAAAGTTTTTACATTCCGTATATGCCACTACCGTCAACACCATTAGAATTCTCTGCCGTCACTTATTGTAGCCAAGTACTGTAGCTGAAATTATTTTTTGAGTTTTTCAAATGGCATCGTATGAAAAAACTATTAAAATAAAAGTTGTAGACATCATAAAGTTACGAAACTTTATAGTTGATAACTTGTTCATTTAAAATCATCTTGTCAGCGAAAAATATGTTTGAATTTGTCAAATTTAAAATTTGAATATTGTAAACGACCTCGGATGAAGAAACTACTAAAATAAAAGTTGTAGATCTTAAAAATTTATGCAACTTTGTAGTTGACAACTTTTTCAATTGAATTTTTTTATGGCCTCAAATAATCAATTCTTCATCGGCTCGTTATAATACGTGGGGAGTTCAAATGAAAAGGTTATCAAAAGAATCGATGAAAAATTGACTATTTGAGACCCTAAACGAATTCAAATAAAAAAGTTATCAACTACAAAGTTGTATAACTTTTCAAGATCTACACTTTTATTTTGGTAGTTTCTCCATCTGAGTTCGTTTAAAAAATTGAATTTTAAATTTGATAAATTCATACGTATTTTTCACTGACAAGATGATTTCAAATAAAAAAGTTATCAACTATAAAGTTTCGTAACTTTGTGATGCCTAGTACTTTTATTTTGATAGTTTTTTCATACGATGTCATTTGAAAAACTCAAAAAATTAATTTTATCTACTATACTTGGCTACAGTATTTGGCTACAGTAACTAACGGCAGAGAATTCTAACGGTGTTGACAGTAATGGTATATATGAAACGTAAAAATGTTTTCAATGGCACTTATGTCCAAACCAAGTATTCAGTGGTAAATCCAGAATTCTATAATCTTTCGGTGGCACACACGGAATTTTCTCGTAGAACTTTGTATTCAGGTAATGAAGAGTCTAGTTCGGTGATGTAAAAAACCAGTCTAGCTGTTTGTTGATGGTAGTTATTGTTTATTTTTACCCATCAACTAAACATGAATCAAGGGCATAAAACAATACACAACATAGTTATAGGGTTTGACTCTAACAAGTTCCACGAGTTTTGGTATTCTCATTTGTTTTGCAGGGTATGAAGGGATATTCAATTTTTCACCAATTAAAAGTATCTCAAATGAGGAATTTGAGTTCACCATTACATAGAGCTCGTCCAGACGATCGAAACGGACCTATGGTTTGCTATTTTTGGAGTCGGGAATAAAGAGATATGGATTTTACAAACACTGGAAGATTCTAGAAGCTAAGCTGCGGGATTAATTAAAAACTGCGGTATTAATTGGGCTTAAATAATAATTTGGCCGATTAAAACCTATGTGGTGGAAATGCTTAGTACCATATCGGTTGGCCAAGGTGGAGGGAAGGCCAGGCACCAACATATAAGGAACTCAGGACCCCCGAGTCAAGAGCACCATTATGGAGTTATAGAGGCGTCCCTCGAATGGATAACCTCTCAACTCTAGAGAATTAGGGCTAGACTTTTCAATTTAGTAGATTAGTTATAGTTGAGAGTTAGGGAGAGCGGAGCTGCGCTTCGGTTCTGGAGAAGTCTTCAGGGGTCGGTATATCTTTGTATCTCATCTTTATAAGACTTATGTTTTAATATATTTATCTTCTCTATTTATTTTATGTCTTGAATTTGATTGGTTAGTATAGTTGTTATACTTTGGTATAGGATCTCCGCTCGCATCGAGTGCTCTAGTTTTCATTTGGGATTAGAGTAGTAATTAATAGTGTAGGCATGGTGTCTAGACTAGAGGTTGTCTGAGATTGCACTCAACCTTACGAATAGTTGTGGTAGCCCCACGAGGTGACAGCCCTAATGGCCGACGTATTCCACCTCGTGTAGGTTGATGATTGTAGGACCGTATTCAGAACTTTCTAGTCCTATTCTCATCTCATTCCGTGGCTAGTGTTCTGATGTCCCGAAGTGCTATTGTGTGATTGTTTTATCTACCATGAATCAGTTATTATAGAAGCCCAGTAATAGAGAAGTATTTAGGAACCTTGAACTCTTCCGTTGTCCTCTCACTTTAGCTATTTACTCTTTTATCATAGAATTCTCCTGTATGTTTATATCATTCAAGCATAACTCCTATCATTTATCGTTTACCCCGACTATAGTCTAGTTGGTGTACTAAAATAGTAGACACATGATGGTTAACTATCAAATTCTTTAACCATTGCTTCCCTGTGGTAAAATATAAATAATGATACCTAAAATACTCCTGGTAAATGCTACAATGGTATTCTGTGCGCTTACGGAATCTTTCATATTCTATTTGCACTCAATAAATGCCAACACTGTTCCAATAAGGGATGTGATTGTATGTTACTCCAAGTGAAAGATCTTCCTTTCAGGGGTAATTCAACCAGGTCCAGATGCCCAGTGGCCTCATTGAAAATGATGGTGTGGTTGAGGTTTCCACCAAGTCTATTTTGGTTGTTCATTCAGCGAGAGAAATTAAAATCTCCTAGAAAAAAAAAATCCAATTTTCGTCATCCTTAATCACATGCCCCCGAAACTAGTGAATAATAGAATCTATGCATTATTGTGCGCTGAACAGAACCTTGTTGTGATGCCATATTGCTGCTTATCATCAACACTACCAATTAGGACCGAGCTATTCCAAACCACTAGAATGCCCCCTCGACGCACCTGCTGACGGAATGAAGTCAAAACTGTCAAAATGCTTAGGTGCAAATTTTCTGATGTATGACATATCAAAACTTTCCCGTTTTGTTTTTCCTACAGACATATCACTAAGCATGAACTTTCCTCTATCTTATTTCTGACAGCATCCTATTTTTCTGATACATTTATTCCCCGTATGTTCCAGCACAAAATGCTACGGTGGCACCTTGTTTCGTTTATTGGACCATTTTGTCTATGTAAGTGGCTGTTTAGCCTACATAATAACTAAATAGTGATTATTTAATCTAAATAATAACAAAATGAGTAATTAACTGACTATTTGTCGTTTACCATTCTTTTAGTATAAAACAGGTCTAATACTAATCAATAATGGGTTTTTGAACTTTTGATACTCTCTCGCTTGGCACATATTCAAATAACACCCTCCCAAGATGTTATACAAATTTTCTTTGAAGAAAGAAATTTCCTTACAACTTTGCTAACACCTGCTATTTTTGCTTGCGTGGCTTGCCAGATAAGGGTGACAGCTTGAATAGGCATTGCGAAAAGACAATTTTGGCCCGGCCTCCTCTTAACCTACTCGTCCCCTTCCTCTCTCTATGAAGGTAAGCGAGGTTGATGGAGAGCGGGAGCATGAGTCCAGTCATGTGGTGTTGCAAGTTGAACCACCACTAGATGAAGGCGTAAGAGAGGAAGGAGACGGGTGGGTTAAGTGCAAGGTAGGGGTAAAAAATTGTCTTTTTGCAATGTTTATCTATGATGGTATTCTGATAGGCAAGCCAGACAAGTTAAAATGGCTAATTTGGCAAAGTTAAAAAAAATTATGTCTACGATGATAAATTTGTATTTGATTTTAGGATGGTGTTATTTGAACGTGTGACAACCAAGAGATGGAACAGTAAAAGAAAAGGCGGAATAGCCAAATTCGTCCTTGAACTATCACCGAAAACTCAGTTTAGTCCCTAAACTATGAAAACGGTCGTTTTAGCCCTCAAACTTTTACAGCCGGCTTAATTTCGTCCCTAAACTATGAAAACGATCGTTCTCATCCTCAAACTTTCGCAGTTGGCTCAATTTGATCCGTGGTCCGACGTGGAGCGCCACGCTGGCTTGTCTCGTCATCATCCAGTCAGCTGGAATCAGTTTTCGAAAGCCTGTAACTGATTTATTCTTATTCCAACTTATCGCAACTAGTTGTAACTCTTCAATATAAAATGGGACGAAGATGATTTTTACATAAAAATTATAGATCTCGATAAGATCTACAACTTTCTAGTTTTAATGTTTTTTATTTGAGGACATTAAGATACTCAAAAAGTTCATATTATGGTGCTAAGATTTTATATTAGCTTTTATATTAATTACAAGTAGCAGCAGGTAATTATTATGGTGCTAAAATTTTATATTAACTTTTTGAACATCTTAACATTCTTAAATGAAAAAAATTAAAACTAGAAATTTGTAGATTTTATCGAGATCTACAATTAAAAATCATCTTCATCGAATGTTGTATTGAAGAGTTACAACTAGTTGCAACCAGTTAGAATAAGAAAAAATCAAGTTGCAGGCTTTAAAAATTGATTCTAGCTGACTAGACGATGACGAGGCGAGCCAGCGTGGCGCTCCACATCGGACCAGAGACGAAATTGAGCCGGCTGCGAAAGTTTGAGGACGAGAACCGTTGTTTTTATAGTTTAGGGACGAAATTGAGTCGGCTGCGAAAGTTTGAGGACGAGAACGGTCGTTTTCATAATTTAGGAACGAAATTGAGTCGACTGTAAAAGTTTGAGGATTAAAACGGCTGTTTTCATAGTTCAGGGACTAAGCTGAGCTTTCGACGATAGTTTAAGGACGAATTTGACTATTCCGCCAAAAGAAAACCAAGAGATGGAAAAAAACATAAACAATGAACATACAAGTACTCCGCTCTAACCTACAGAAGTAAAAAAAAAAAAAAAAAAAAAAAAAAAAAAAAAAAAAACACTACAGAAGTCGTCTTCTTTTCCTTGTTTTTATATAAAGTATAAAATGAGAGAAAGCAGGAAGCCCAAACAATCCCCCTTTCAGCCTTTCTAGCTGCGATTCGGTGGGGTGTTGCTCGTCGCGGTCGCGTTCCGGCACCGCCGCGGCCTCCGAGGTACGGCGAACGACAGCTGCTGTTCCTCGTCTCTACCTACCTGGAACATCCGTGCAAAACCTAACCTTTTTCTTTCCGGGTCTTGGGTTTCTTGGCGGCGGCTGGGTGGTAGTGATTCTTCCTTAGTGGCGGCGTCTGTCAGGTGATGCGGACCTTAATACGTGACCCTTTCTTTGGTCTTTTCTGGTTGCGGGTGTGATTCCAACATCAGGCTTGCCGGATGGGTTTTGTCCTGTCGGATTTAGTTTTTCTTCGTGGTCCTGACGGTGACGGATGTCGGATGGTGATTAGTAGCCTGCGCGTGTAGGCTTCTGTATATTTTCTATGACTGGAGTAGTAGTTTATTGCTTTAATTTGGAGGCTACTACTTCCTCTGTTTTTTATATTAGATATAGAAATAAAAAAGAATGTTATTAGTTCACGTGGAGGGAGTACTATTTTACTTTCAATCATGGTGTTTAATCTAAGTCAAATTAGGAGATTAGGAGGTAGAGGGGATGAGATGAGGAAGAACAAGCCTTTTTTTTGTCTTTTATTATGTGTTTAATAATAACTGAATTTTAACTGAAGCGAAAGTGGAAAGTTTTTTCTAGTTGCAATTCCTTGAACCTGTTACAAACTGCCGAACTTTATTGCTCAATTTTTTTGTTGTATTTCTTTTGGGATTCGTCCCTCCGTATTAGGAAATGGATTTCTGTCTTTGTGGTTATTTAATTCATTGCATGTGTTAGTCAAGAAATAAAACTACATAAGTGGATCTCTGTACCTGTGCGAAATAACAAACTTCGTCTGTGATTTACTCTTGCTCCAATTCCCCGTACAGCCATTTAGATCGGTGCATCAGAGGGGTAACACTGAGCCTGTAGGTTGTGCAGTTGTGCTAGTGACAAGCTGCTATAGGTCTCTATCTTTGACAAAGGATTAGCTTTGTTTTCCTGATGCACTTTTTTTTATGGATATTATGAAGACAAATGAGGTTTACCTGCTTTCAAGCATCGCTTGTACAATGTTGAAATCCTGATGTTATTGAGCTAAGCGCGTCTTTTTTTTTTGTGGTAAATTATAGATCCTGCACAACCTGCACACTGAAGTGCATCTTGGAACATCATGGAGGAGCAACCCTCACAGGGTACCATGGATGAAGGTGTGTCGGATCCTGCAGCATATGCTGCACCAACATGCCAACCTGCAGAATTGACATCTGCATTACCATCAGCGAGTGTTGTTCTGTCTCCAGCCTCCCAGCTTGCGCCTCCAATCATCTTTCCGCAACCCTCAGATCAGCACCAAATTGCACACCGTGGAGTCCAGCATGCAAACCTGCAGCAACAGCTCCAGGCCTTCTGGTCTGACAAACTCTCTGAGATCAATCAGACTACCAAATTCAATCTCAACTATCTTCCCCTCAAAAGGATAAAAAAGATCATGAAGACTGATGAAGACGTTCAGAAGATCTCTGGTGATGCACCTGTTTTTTTGGCCAAGGCTTGTGAGATGTTCATCCAGGAACTAACACTGTGGGCATGGCATCACACCAAACAAAACAATAGGAGGACATTGCAAAGGAAGGATATCTCTGTGGCATTGGCTTCGACTGATGTCTTTGATTTCCTGGTGGATATCAGTCCATTGAACAAGCTGGAGCAAAAAAGCACAGAGTTGCTGGCTGACCCTTTACTTCCCCTGCCTCCAGATGTTAAGGTTGAGCTTAAGGGCAATGGCGTGGGGTTGGTGAGGACGAATTCTGTGCAGCCTATTGTCCTGCAGGGAAATGCTGCTGTCCTGCCACTAGCACCACCACCGATAACAAACAAGGTGATGCCAAACCTACACCTGGAGAATTTCAAGCCTGTACAGAACTACATGGGTTCAAGTCCTAGAACGACTGATCACAATCAGGTAAGCTTCAAGCATCACCATGTTTTTTTTTTTTTTTTTTTTTGGTGAAATGGAGATTGCATCGTTCCTTTAATACATCTCGTCATGTGCACTCCAGGTGGCAACCATTTTTTGAGTTTTTACTCAGAAAGTTTATTTTTACACTTATGACGCCCTCATTCTTAGGTGCCACTTTGCATTATGGATGTCGACTCAAGCCCCTTACCAGCGGCAGACATGAGGGATTGGTCTGAGCTTCCATTCGATGCTCTCTCCTCAGTTTTCATGAAGCTTGGGACCATTGAGATCCTAATGGTCGCAGGGTTTGTGTGCCACTCATGGTTAGCAGCTGCAACGGCACCTGAACTTTGGCGCTTCGTGGACATGACACGCCACAAGTTGGTTTTCTCAAAGAGTATAGATACGATGTGTGACATGGCAAAAGTGGCTATAGATCGCTCTGAGGGACAGATGGAGTCATTTTGGGCTCAGAAGTTTGTTACCGACGAACTCTTGGATTACATTGCGAGCAGGTATTGTTTCTTGCATTGCTAAATTCGTCCTTGCATTTAAGAACTTGGATTGAATTGTGCCTGTGCTATGAGAGATTTTTTTCCCCAATATTTAGTAATTATCCTCACTGATCGATTTGCTTACTTGGAATATCTTCATGAGGACAAAAATATATATACACTTTTTTCTCTGTACATTTCATAGTTATTATATTATATATGCTGCCCATAAACCACTTAAGTGGTCCCATCACACATTTTCTGTTAATTTACTGCAGTTTCTTAGAGGAACCTTATTATATTAGGCTAAGTTAACCTGCAGTTACGTGATATATAATTTAGTATGCTACTAACAATTGAATAGGATACAGGCTTGACTAGTGACCACATTCATTATGTTTTAACTTATGGAAATATATATAAGAAAAATATGCAGTGTTGCTGAGAGATTTCTAGACAGTACTTTCACTCAACCAATATTAATAAAAGGGAAATGAATGATGTGTGGAGTGAGGAAAGGAGATATGTTTTCTATTGTGTTATGTACTTATGTGATTTACAATATCTACAGTCTATTCTGGGTAACCTCTATTGATACTACATTATATTGCTCAGTTTGTTTCATTTCCTATCCATTTTTGGGCTAACCTCTGCAGGGCCAATTCATTGAAGAGCATTCAACTCATTGGGTGCAGATATTTTATGAGTGAATCACTGGCAAGGGTTGCCGCTATGTGTCCACTTTTAGAGGAAATAGAGTTCTCACATCATAAAATGCCAGCAGAACTTTTCAGATATCTTGGCAGTGTGAGGCCGCAGCTGAAGCGTCGTAGAATCCATATGCAGTGGTTTGATGATGATCAGATGATGCGTGAGATAGGAATGGGAAATCATCAAAAGGATGAGGACGAAGATGAGGAGCCAGAGGAATCTTACGAGTCTTGGGAGGCAAGGCAAAATAGGGATGCCTTGGCCATTGCAGAAAGCTTGCACGAGCTACGTCTTCTTCATATGTCAGGCAACAACTTGACAAACATAGGGGTCTACGCCATCCTTGAGGGGTGCCCCAACCTCGAATGCCTTGACATCTCCGAATGCTACCATGTTGATGTCAATGATGAACTCAAAGCCCGCTGTGCCAGGCTGAAGCATGTCTGGTTACCTAGACAAAGTACTTATGTTAGCTGCCCGGGTCTTCATATCATTGGAGAGGATAAAGACGGGGGGCCGTTTGGAGGCCAACGATGGTTCATATGGTGAAATCTACTGGGATGACTACTGATCAGACATGGCTCACAAGACTTTTGGCTGTCTGGTGTAGCTCAGTAGTCAGTACGTGCTCACAGTAGTTTGGACACGAGCACCATATTTTGTAGTATGAATATACTGGCAAGGCAAGGTTCTTTTGTGTAGCTCTGTTCCTGCGTTATGTAGTGGTTTGTTGTAATAGTTAGGCAAGACAGTATACGTCTGCTGAATTTGTTAGTGGAGATCGTCGATGCTGTGTAATATTCTTCTACGAATCTCCCTAAATGGCATACATCCCTTGATAGATGCACGATCCATGGTCATAATATTGACGGGATCCTTGGAACATAATTTCATCTATCAAAACTAAAAATGTAGCTTCGTAATTGATTTTGATGTCTGTAGAACTACTCCCTCTATCCTGAAATTTAAGTTTATCTTAAGTGTATCTTAAGTTTGACCAAATTTATAGATAAGAATATGAACATCTACCAAGGTAAATTAGAAAAGTATTTACATTTAAGTTAAGTTTGATCAAAAGTTTATAGAGAAGGATACCAACATGTACCGAGGTAAATTATAAAACTATTTACATTTCACAATGTATCTGATGTATTAAATATCATTGGTTTTTCTATACAGTTTTGGTTAAATTTAGGATAACTCAAAATCGCTTACTTTAAAAGCAAGGGAGATCCGAGGGCCTCCGTCGACGGCGCCTCCTCTGCCTGCTGCTCGCCCTGCTGCGACAGGATGGATCTGTTTTTATTTAATTTTTTTTCCAAATAATAATACGTTTACCTTTTATAAAAGAATAAGAGATAGAAACGGATATTCTCAAAAGAAAAAAGAGAGATACGGATGCACGCAATACAAACTGGGCCTAAGCGCATTCTGGGCCTGATGGCCCATGGAATACTCGATCCACCCCCGACAGAAGCAAATCGACTAGGAACCCCCTCGTCTCCCTCTTGGTCTCCCTTTATTTAAGTGCGGCTGCCAGCCCTCCTCGTCCGGCGAAGTTGCTCAGGAACCGCCGCCGCCGCCGCCGCCACCGGAGGGGAAGGTACGTAGCGAAATGATCTCACGTGCGGCCGTGCCTAGTAATGGATGGTTTTCTTCGTTCGGTTCCCAGATCTGAACTTCCCTCGCCTTAGGGATAGGAAAATGTTGACATTTCTGATCGATGAACGGATTTGATAAAACGAAGACTTATTTCAATTTCAGCTCGTCGTTTTAGCTTTTTTTTTAAACTTTCTTTCCTTATCGTCTGATGCTCGTATGTTCTACTATGATCTGGTGTTGTGAGACAGCTTATATATGTAATTTGTTAGATGGAACAAGCTGGTGCAAGCACTGTTGTTTTGTGGTGGTTCGGCATATGCATATCAACATATATAGGGTTTTATCCATACAAATGTACAATCGATCTATTGAGATTGGAGGTGGTCTTGCATACTAACCAATAACCATCCAAGTTAGACTTCTCTTAAACTAGAATTTATGTGCATCTTAATGAAAAAGCCGCCGAACAAACGAAGTGGCTAGGACTTCAGAGAGCTGGACATAAGCCGCGCGGGTCACCACCACGCGGGCGGCTCGAGCGGCCAACCCTAGCCGCTGCGCCCTCTTCCTCCCTTCCAATCTCCAGTCGCATCGTCGCCGGAGTGGGCCGCAGGCAAGGCCGCACGGCCGGCCGAGATGGCGGCGGTGTGGCTCTCTCAGCCAGTGGTATGGCGGCGCTGGACGACGCGGCTAGGTGGGGCGACTCGTCCGAGCCGCGTGGGGCTCGGTGAGGTCGCCGACCACGACCGCGGCGGCGCCGGCCTGTAGCCCGGGCAGGCGTAGGGTGGTGCGGCGGTGGCAGACTTCTCCGTCATCGGTGTGCAGTCGCTGTGGTGGTGGACGGGCGGATTTGGGCCCTGCGGGCCTGGATCTGGCATCCTCGGTCTGGGTTGGTGCTGCCCCTCTGTTGGCAGTACCCTGCTCCATGTGATGGTGGATCGTCGGCGGCGGGTTAGGATTGGGCCCCCTGGGTATGGATCTGATCCACGGTCAGCGCCTGGGCTGGCCGCCTTCTGAGCATCTCTGATGGTGACCTTCCAGTGAAGGCGGTCTTCCACGTTGGTCGGGCGCAGAGTCGATGGTGGTGGCAGCGACATGGGCGAAATCCTTGCCTGGCGTGTTACGCCGGGCCGGCGGCTGTGGAACTTTTGTGCCACGCACCTTGTTGAAGGCGCGCTGGAGCCGTTGGTCAGTCCGTCCCTTGCTGCATCCGCGGGCGTTCAATAACTGGGTGAAAACCTAACCTGGTTTCTCCGGGCCGGCGGCGATGGGGCAGGCGCGTTGTCGAAGTTCTTAATCGCCAAGATCGGGCAGTTTTCCCGCGTGGTTACCATGTTCGGTGTTCAGCTCAAGGCGGAGGTGGCATTCGATGGCGTAACAACTCGGCGTTTGTTGGTTTACACCAAGTTCTTCATGCTGTTGCCAAGGAAGAAGCATCCGGTCTTCAATGGTGGTCGGTGTCTAACATTTTCAGTACCTTTATTAAGTCTGACAAACCTGTTTGGCGGCTTCGTCTTGACGTTGGTGATCTTATTCTGTGAAATTGACATCAAGGTAGAAGTCAGAAGTCGCATAGGACTACTCGAGCTCCATGTTGGGGATGTATTTTTTTTTCAGTTAATTTCTTTCTTTACCTTTTAATGTTGTAATAATTTGATCTGATTCTACCCACGGGTAAATAAAGCCGGATAGTTTCTATCCTTTATTAAAAAAATGAAAAAGCCGCCTAATTCCTCCTAGTATCTTTTTTGTTTTTTTACTTTCTACATTGCTCACGCTATTTAGTAGTCACAACTTACAACTTGTAAATTTTTTATTGATTCCGGTCTTATAGGTACCGGTTTGCACAATGGATGTAGACCCAAGCCCCTTGCTAGAGTCACCGGTGAGGGACTGGTCTCACCTCCCACTCGACCCTCTCACCTCAATCTTCACGAAGCTTGGGGCTATTGAGGTTCTCATGGGCGCAGGCCTTGTGTGCCGCTCATGGCTTGCAGCTGCAAAGGCACCAGAAATTTGGCGTTTCGTGGACATGACTCGTCATAAGTTAGTTTTCTCAAAGGGCACAGATACCTTGTGTGCTATGGCAAAAGTAGCCATAGATCGCTCAGATGGAAAGATGGAGTCATTCTGGGCTCAGCAGTTTGTTACCGACGAACTCTTGGATTACATTGGAAACAGGTATGTTTCTTGCCGTGCCAAGTTTCATTTCTTATTAGGACAAGTTTTGGGGCTTTAGGAACTTTAACTTGCTTCATTTTGGGATTTCTGGATTTATTTATGCAGTAATTCAATAATTTAACCCCCACTAAGCGCGCACTTAGCTATACTACTTTTGACCACTAAAACCCCAGTTATGCATACACATGATGCCTATGGATCTCTCCCATTAGTAACCCTATGTCACTTCAGTCATAATTATATTTCAGGTTTCTTTTATGAATTTTGTAATTGTACAATGCAGCCACTAATTGAACACTTGTCTGATCCGTAAACATCAATTGCATATTTATTCCCACCAATGCCTATATGGACTTGATTTTCAGGAAAAAATACCTATGGACTTTGGTCAACCAATGCAATATTTTTATAACCTGATTGACATTACTCAATGTCAAGTTGTATTTTCACATAATCATGGCCTGATATAATTTTTGGTATTTGCTCATTTGATTTGAGTTCTTGTCCATTTTTGTCCCTACATCTGCAGGGGCAATTCTTTGAAGAGCATTCGGCTTGTCGCATGCGCATACTTTTGGCATATGCCATTGGTTAAGATGATAGATAAATGTCTGCTTCTGGAGGAGATAGAATGTTCACATCACAGAATGCCAAAAGTGTTTTTCAGATATCTAGGCATTGTGTGCCCACAGCTGAAGCGTCTAAGAATCCATATTGAGGAGAAGGGGTATGATTCTGATGAGATCAGGCGTGAGATAGAGATGGAAGAACGTCGCCAGCAATACGGTGACGAAGATGAAGACGAGGAATCAGAAGAGGAAACCGCTGAAGCTTGGGAAGCGAGGAAAAATGAGGTTGCCTTGGCCATTGCAGAGAGCTTGCCAGAGCTTCGGCTTCTTCAGATGGCAGGCAACGGCCTAACCAACAAAGGGCTCTATGCCATTCTCAAGGGCTGCCCCCATCTCGAATGCCTTGACATTTCTAACTGCCCAACTCTCCGTGTCAATGATGAACTCCAAGCTCGATGCTCTAAACTCAAACATGTCTTGTTTCGCAAACAGCAGAATAAGGTTTGCTGCCCCGACCTTCATGTCATTGGAGAGAAAGAGGGTGAAGACGACAGGCTCACTACGCCCTACCCTTCAGAAGACGAAGATATGTTGTACGCTGAGGGGGAGATGAGTGATGGTTCTTATGGTAACTACTGGGAGGACTACGACTGAGGCCTCTCGTCCCCTGATGAGAGCTCCTGTCCTGATTTGAGCAAGTGACCTTTGAATCTGTGATGACACAATATTCTACAATGGCATACATGAGTGCTACTATTCTCTGTGATCATCTCAAAGTCCTATTTGAACCGTTGCGGGTTGTGCTAGCTATAAGTTGTTTATGTCACTGTCATGGTGTATGCTCTATGTTGGTTAACCCTACATCATAGTGTTTTGGATATTTAGTGTTTGCATCTGAGTTAATTATTGCCACCTTTGGAAATGCCAGATTCTTGGTTCCCGTGAAAGTTGAACTTTATCCATATATTCCCTCCGTATCAAAAAAAGAAAGTTGTTTTGGATAAAGTTTTGGTCAAACATTGAGAATATAAATCATAAATAACTTTTAAATTGTTGAGTTTAGAAATATGGAAACTATATAAATAGATTTGTCTTCGAATATATTTTCATAAAAGTATACATATATCACTTTTCAATAAATATTTTTATAGAAATATGAAGTCAAAGTCATGATTTGAAGACCATGTCATTGTGCTATACGACTTCTAAATTAGATACGGAGGGAGTATTGTGTTAAGAGTCACTTGTTACAAGTTTGAGTTCTGTTTTAATCTTTTGAACTTATGGTCTGTACTGGGTAGCCTTATATGCTTGTGTCTCAGTGCATCTATTCAAGGAGACATGCATGTCTCAGTGCATCTATTCACGGAGACATGCATGTATGCAAAGGTTACTGCTTGTACTTGGCTAGTTGGCTTGACATAGCCTTCAAGAATCACGAAATGATTTTTGAGAGAGATCACTGACATGACCTGTATATGATAGTAATAATCATGGTTCTCCTTTTCAAAACTCAACAATGAAACTAAACTTCTACGGAGTACTCCCTCCGTATTGGTAAAAAATATCGTTTAGGACAACGACACGATTTTAACGCATGACTTTGACTTCATATTCCTATAAAAATATATGTATATTTTTATGAAGATATATTTGAAGACAAATCTATTTATGTAGTTTTCATATTTTTAAACTTAATAATTTAAAATTTATTCATGATTTATATTCTCAATGTTTGACCAAGACTTTTTCCAAAACATCACCTTTTACCAATACGGAGGGAGTACGTCTCTATGTTTACTCCTTGATTCCGACATGTTAATGCTGATACTAATGCAAGTACTAAAACCAGAATTATGTGGGTTTGACAAAATGCCAGTGGAGTACTTTGACTGGAATCAGTCTTCATACATAGGTTTAGAACAGAGGGAATATAACATTTCTTGAGTGAACCGGGACATACATTCACTACGGCGATGACGTGTTTTGTTACCCACTCCTCTCATATCGGTGTGAAGGTGTGAGTGTGACAGCCTACAGTAATTTTTTTGTTTTGACATGTAGGCTCATTTGGTTTTTGACCCTAAAAAGTGCTGAGCCAAATTTGTGCAGTGCTCCTATAGCGCTTGGATTGGCACCAAAAACTGGCACGGCCAAGGAAATTGTGGCCGGCCCTTAGATTGGTTCTCGGCGTTTCCTGCGCACCTTTGACAAAATGCCAGTGGAGTACTTTACCCAAATCAATTAATAGGGGGTTAAGGATATAAAGGCTTGGCCATACTCTCTCTATACCTAAATATCTGCCGTTTGCTTTTGAGTTCATCTTATCATGCAAAACTACATTTTAAATTTAAAAAATTTATATTTCAAATTTTTCAAGATGGAAAAACACTCAAAATAAACTTTGTAGAGCTTTGTCGATATTTTTTTTTTACCGAGTGCCCTTTGTCGAGTGTTACACTCGGTAAAGGCTTTGCCGATTTGGGACTTTGCTGAGTGTTTGAATCATCTCGCTACGTATCAACAATCTTTGGTAATATGTAAAATTGTTTAAATAAAAGTAAACTTTGTCGATCTATGGTTTCACGTTACACCCTGTTTGAGAATTCTAGATCCCTTTCGTCTAATAAAAATACGGCAAAGCTTTTGCCGCCTTTCTAAAAAAAGAATTCTAGATCCCATTATTGGAATTTATTAGAGACGTTTATTAATCTCTCATCTAGACGGCACATCGATCCTTTCAAATTTACTTTGATTCGTTTTTTAAGTATATAATAATTTCTTTTCCTTCAGGGGAAAATTTTATTAGAAAATGGGCCGGGCCTGGTCTGGACTGGGCTCGCATGACTTGGGCCTTGGACTGATAGGCTTAATCCCAGCTGAACCCAGAGCTCGATCCTTCAGGTCCAGTACACTATCCGAATTTTTCTATATCTGACCGACCAAACGCCTAATACATGTTGCTGTTGACGGGAGCACGTAGGATAGGAACCAGGGCGCGAACAAGCTGCTCCTAGGTTTGGCCTTTTGCATCATGAACGCACAATCCTAACAGACTGGGCCTTCTGAATGACAAATAATTTGTCGATTGCTCCTTATAGATAAGACTGGGAGTTTGAAGAAAAGGGGTATATAAAGGTGTGCGTGATTCCAGGCAACTAATGATGTTTACCTTCAAAATTAGCTGTAGTGGATCAAACAACCCCCCAACTCGAAATCAAAGGTGTCAGTAATATAAACTGATATCATTCAGAGAGAACCTAGTTAAGTGTTCCCCCAAAAGAAGCCATTTTAGCTTCAGAAGTTATACTTCTCATTGGCAAAAAAAATCATTAGAAAAAGCTAGATTGCGCTCAAAAGGTCGTTGCACATGCACGGACGCAGTCACGCAGATATACTTATTAGCGGCCTTCCCGCCTGCAGCCAGGGAGGACGGGCAGCCGTGGCTGGCCAGCCATCGCCCAACACCGTCAGTCTCAGCCAGCCTATGTTATTTAGCCTTGGCCTATTTCTAGATCCGCCACTGCTTCCCACTATGTGGCCACAACCTCGCTTTCATGAGGCTGCTCTGCTCATGGTCATGTCTTCCTCTTCCTCCACAGTTATGTGGCGGTGATGGCCCGGTGGGTGCTCTGTCTCATCATGCTTGGTCCTTGAACTCACTTTGAGTCTCATATACATCCAGTCGGGTCGGGTCTTGTGTGTCAGCTCCATTTGCAAGGAACTGGTTGACGCGCGGGCGACATCCGAGAGGGGGTCGCATCGGAGGAGCTAGCATGGCGAGGGTCACCTAAAGGTGTAGCAGCCTACTAGCGGTCTGCCTGCCGCCCTGCGGCCCACTTCAAGAGAGGATAGGAAGATGACATGTGGGTCTCACGTGTCAACATGCTTTATGGGTATGGGTTTAGATCTATTTGGACTAGCTATAAGATCCTAACTAAGTTAAGACCAAAATAACAGTTTTTTGTAGTAGGACCGAGATGACAAACTTTCATAAGTTTAATTAAGAACCAGCCGTATATTAATCCACTAGCTATTTGCGTTGCGTGAGGTTTGGCACGGTTGAACTGGTCATGAAAAGGAACGGCTCCCGTGGAGCCGTCTGCCTGCCCCTGCCACATCTCTTTTGCCATCGCCATGGCTGGTCAATGGTCATCCGAAAGAGAACCCCATGGCCATGGTACAGGAAAAATTCCTATGCACTCGTGACATAGATGAAGCCCGTCCGCAACAACCTCATCACTGTACGCTCGGCAGATCCTTCCCAGCGCAATCCCGTCTGGGTCCTGCCCGGTGCTTTCGACCATCACGATTGAGTTCACCACGCACCTGATTTACATGTGGTGCTGCACGAGACTTCACGGTACACCTAAGTGCACAAAACTGCAAGTATAAGGAATCAGAGCACGGTGCACAAAAGCTGTAAGCTCATCTCTCTTGCTTGCTTTTGGCCCTCTTTGATCCTCTAGCTGTGCTAGAGGTTATAGTTAGTTTCCAGCTGCAAATTAGCCCTCAACTAGCTCTAACTCAATTGTTGTTTGGATGGAAGGGTTAGATTGATAGAAAAAGTACTTTTAAATCATTTGTAGGCCATAATGTGACTAGATGTGAGGGGAAAGTATGGTCCCCACCTGAACTAGCCCAAATAATCGCTTCTTGGAGGAGCTAGATTTTTGGGGTGGACTAGTTGCAAATAACCCATTCTAACCCTCCTGTTTGGATACTTTTGGGCTAGTTGAGCTCAAATTAGCTCAAACTAGCTCTACCCTCTGTATCCAAACAGGGCCTTTGTCTTTACGAGGACCTGTACCATGACCATTTTGCATCAACATCGTGTCACATGGTTCATCCCATCATTGATATTGATTTCAGAGCAAAATTCATGGCCGGTCCCTGAATGTGACTCATGGTGTCATCCAGTCCAACTTCTAAAGATGTGTCCTTTCCATATCTCTCATGCATGCCCATTATCTTGCCTCGCTATCGGGCTACTGGGCACAAAATAGCAAAGCGATTTTATAGCGAAAAGAAAAAGAAACAAAACAGCTTCTGTTAAAAAAATCTCCGACATGATTTGAGTGGAAAGAAAAAGGATAAAAATCAATGTTGGTCAGCGTCCAGCTAACCCTAAACCCTACATATATTTGTCAAAACATTACAAAGTTAGTGAATTTGGTAAAAAAATGATATTAGTTAATTGGTAGAAACTGATTATTTGGGCACGGCTGATTAATTATAGGGGAAACTGATTATCCGGGACCAATATTTAATTACTTATAAATTGGTAGAAACTGATTACGTACATCATCTCTGGGAGATAAAATTCGCCATGTGCTGCGTCGCGTCCAACCCAACCCACGCAGCCCAACCGGCCGGGAGAATTAATAGAATTGGTAGAAACTGATTACATATATAGCTGGCCCGGCCCGTAAGTTCAGTTCGCCGTGCGTGCCGCGTCGTGTCGCATACCTAGGCAGCCAACCCCCACCCAAATGAGCTCGTCCATTGCCGCAGCCTGCACCCTGCAGCGTCGCCCGCAGCCATGGCGAGCAGCATCGCGCTGCTGCTGCTCATCCTGGCGGCGGTCGCGTTCACCACCGCCCAGCTGCACGAGAGGGAACCGCACGTCGAGCCAGCGTCGTCCACCTCCACCGAGCGGGCGATCGCGGCCCTCACCGCCGAGCTGCAGTCGCACGTCGTCAAGCCAGCGTCTACCACTGTTGAGCTGGAGCCAGCCGACGAACACGGCTACAGGATGTACATCGTCATGCTCGATCCACCAGAAGGAGGCCAAGATGCCGATGCCGATGCCGATGCTGATGCTGCCAGAGCTTGGCACCTCACCTTCCTGCCGTCGACGACGACGGCACAAGGCAAGCAGAGGCTGCTCTACTCCTACCGGACCGTCTTCACCGGCTTCGCTGCGCGGCTGACCGAGGAGGAGCTCAAGGAGCTCTGTCCGAAGCCTGGCGTCGTGCGCTCCTTCGAGGACGTCATCTACACGTCGGCCTTCCTCGGACTGCCCAATCGCATGGGCGAGTCACCGGACAACTGGCCCACTCTGCCGGCGGATACGTGTTCGATTGATCCCAAATCCAAGGGGCTTAAAAGGGACCCGATATATCTCAATGCAAGATCAAACAAACAGGGTCTAAAAGGAATAAGAACTGTGGGTTGAAAATTTGAAATACCTTCTCCCCCTTCAAAGAAATTAATGTGCCTGCGCACATTAAGCTTTTGATCAAAGAACTAGCTAGCGCTTGTAGTTGTACGAACTAATGTGTGTTTTGCTCATATACTACTTGCTACTGTGATCACCAGCTGCTGTTACCTTTATAAACTGATCACGTTCGAAATAATCTTTTACCCCAAACGAACAAATCAACCCAAAGAGCTGCTGCGAGCTCGCGGAGGCCAAGGCCACAACGCAGTTGGAGCTTTCAAGGACGCGCCAAGTGGTGATGGCTTGAGACTTCAGACAGGCACGCCGGGGAGAATGCTTCAGCGGCGACCGAAGAGGAGGCGAGGTGAGCGGCGGCTGCTCCAGGCAAGGTCGGAGAGGAACTGGGGGCTCTGGGAGAGGTTGGCGGCAGCGGACCTAGGCGAGGTTGGCGGCGGGCGGCTGACGCGTGTTGGGCCATTGCCGGGCCGTGTCCCAAGTCCCGTCCCAGTGGAAAGGTGGGACGAAATCCCGCAAACTCCGGATCTTGATCAGAGCACAATTCATGATTTCCCCAAAACGAAGGCAGCGAGCCCTTGAGACCGGTCGAACGGACTCGGGAATTATATTGACCGGCCCTCAAGAGTTTAGAGTCGATCACCAGCTCATCCCAACCGAAACCTCGCGAATGGGTACTGGGGCCCCACTTGGATCAACCTGTTAGTAACTCATCGAGCACCACGACTTGCCTAATGAGGAAAGCATGGTACGGCTCAACCCCTCCGTCTCTTGGAAGAAACATGTGAGGGGAAGCGATCATAAGACGAAACGACCTCATGGCTGGACCCTTGAAATGTAGAAGGACCCGAGGGCTCGAATTCACAAATGAGAACGTCGACGTGACCTCAAAATAACCGATGAAGTAGCGTCTGACGGAGAGAATCACTCCTCTAGAGACTCAGGTGATACACCCGGTGGGTGCGCTTGCATGCATCCCGTGGAAAGTCAAGAAAAACAATACGAAACAAGTGACCTCAATGGACAACCACACTTAAAAAATAACCTCTGAAGGAGTGCCTCACCCCCAAAGGCTTGGGGGCTACTGTCAAAGATAAATATTTTAGTACCCAAAAAGGTGAGATAATAAGCTTCAGGGTCAGTCCTGACGCTTATACCAAGGATGGTATTGTGGGTCCTATATGGCTCCATGATGAGCAATCGCCTCACCTAACCTGTGGATAAAGGCTCCGATTCGTCCGACCTAACCAATGGAGGCACGCACTAGCCGACCAGGTAGCCGCCTCCTTGCCTCGCTCGATGACAATTTTACAGTCGACCCCTATGGTGAAAGCGGGTTCCTTTACCATGGGCCCGTGCCACCAGTATCTCCCCATCCCATCCCCTGAATTGGGATAGAGAGCCATGCCCTGGATGACCGGAGAAGTAGCAGCTTTATCATTCCAAGGACTAGTGGGACCCTTAAAAGGGAGAAGGATGACGCAACAAACCGCCTATTACTTTGTTTTCTTTCCATTGGTTTTCTTCCTTTCTTGACTTTAACCGACCCACCTCTTGCATTATAAAAGGGGAGGCAAGGTGTCCCAAGCGGGACATGACACAAGGAGCCATAGCTCTATTGCAAATAGGATCGGTAACATGAGCCAATTAAGATTGGATGTAGGGTCATTCTGCCCGAACCCGTATAAATCTTATGTCCTCTGATTCACCATATGAGCTTAGACACGTGATACAAGTTTACTAGTCGATCGCAAAAGGTTACCGCGACTTTGAGTCATTGGCGTGTGGGCCTGAAATCGGGACTATCCTTCCAATTGTCCCTTTTTAGAAAGGGTTTTTGACCTAGCCTTCTTTGGAGGCAATTATGGGAGGCAGCCCTAGGGCCAACTCCCACCTTGGAGACATGCTGCCTACTCTACGAGCAGTTCCCAATCCCTATCATCTCATGGGAAGTTGAATCCACTGCTTCATTACTCGGATGCAGGGCTTAAGATACTCATGGTTTCTTTAACATCCACTAGATTAAAATGCACATTTTTTATGGAGACTCATCCACTACATGTCTTCAAACGCTAAGCATTTCCAAGTTGTCAGTGCCCAACGGGGTTGCAGACAGTTAATTTAAGTCTGCATATTTTTCCTTTTTAGCGAGAGCTTCTTTATTTTCATATGGATTACGAACGTCACTAGTCAAAGAGGACATCTTAGTCCAAGTTTGGTGGGCTCGTATAAAATCACTAAAGACATGTTTTATCCCCTGCTTTTAATCACATTATTCTTAGTTCGAGTCTTGTTTTGGGCAAAGGCCCAAAAAAATATGAAAAAGGGAGTTTTTGGAGAGGGCATAAAATACGACATATAAACTTATAAAGCACATCTAAAATTTATGATCATGTAAATAGGTCGAAGAATAGACACGATTAGAATCCATTAATTATTTGAGCATTCTTACAAACTTATGGTCTTTTACCGGTTTCCACAACTTACCTTTATATAACTTGTACATACCTTTTTAATCAAAGATGACAGTAAACAAATAGTAACATCTCTAATATTTTTATTTTCAAATCTTGACAACTCATCGTATGAAGACCACAAACAGCAACATCACTTGCTTATCATCATCTGATAGGAAGCCATTTCTTGGTGTATGTAATGTTCTTGCTGGATTCAAGAAGCTCTTGTAAGTCATGTTTTATGTACCAAAACAATCTTAAATTTCATTTGTTGTTGATAGTAACTTTACCTTTATTAATTTATAGGAAGAAGCTCTTTGGAGCTAACGATATAGAGATTGATAGAGAATATTGTCATGCAATGCTTATTTTGATAGCATTGAAGATGGCATAAGGGTATTGTTTGTTGTTATATTTATGGGATTTTGAATATCTGATCATTATTCAGCCTACTTTATCTAATAAGACTTTTTTGGTACAGGGACTAAGGTTTAATAGCATGAAGTTGCATAATAGTTAGATAATCATTAATTGGGAGGTTCCTAAGTTCACGAGGTGAGTCTTCAAATAATCTCTTAGTGACACATATAAGAAATTGCCGTACTCATTTGAATGCAACTTGATTTAGTCAGTTAGTATGTTGGTAGCTAAAGGCCTTAGCTTATAAGTTCCCATGACAAAACCACCTGTATTTTTTATTGTTTGATTTGAATTGACTTGTTGAAATGTTATTAGATGATACACGATGGATATAATTTTGTTTGTTCAATTATATCTTAACTTTTTAAATTTTCAGGACAATCTTTATTCAAAGATTTTCTTCTTCATTTAAACATAGTCCCTTTCTAAAGCACAACAAGGTAATAACTCATACTTAACTCTTTTATTTCATATTTGGCACATTTTTACAGTTGATTTTGTCAATCCAACTAAAAATTCATAATTTATTCGATCTGAAGCAAAATCAAGTAATGACTTGTGCTATATTCTGTGAGAGCATAAGAACTCCAGAGGTGGAGATGATTATATATAGAGGGCTTCGGAGCCTAATGGGCTGGGCCATATAGGCCTATAATGTAAGAGCCATTTAACACCCTCTTCAAACTCAAGGTGGAAGTGGAGGATTGGAAGCATTGAATTTGATCAAGTGAAGCCGATGATGCTCTTTAGTTTGTGCTTTAGTGAAAAAGTCAGCCAGTTGCAACTATGAAGGCACATACTGGAGAGGAATAGTTTTCTATTGACAATGAGACCTATTAAAGAAGGCATCCACACCAATATGCTTTTTAAGTTCTTGCTTCACAAGATCATTGGCAATTTGTATGGCCCCTATATTATCACGGAGAAGAGGTCTGACAACATCATAAGAAACACCAAAATCAGCCAACAACCATCGAAGCCAGACAATCTCTGTAGTAGTTGTAGCAAGGGCTCGAAGTTTGGCCTCTATGCTAGAACGAGATACAACTACTTGTTTCTTGGACATCCATGCAAAGAACCGAGAAAAATGCAGTATCCTGTGATGGAACATCGATCATTTGGATCACTCACCCAAGTGAGTAAGCATGAAGCTGAAGCAGACTGGCATGTTCATAGACTAAACTCTGAGATGATGTCCCTGTAAATATCGCAGCACATGAAGATGTCCAAAATGAACAGAAGGTTGGGCACAAACAAACTTACTCAAAATATGGACAACATGAGCAATATGAGGCCTGGTGACGGTGAGATAAACAAGGCTACCCACAATATGCCGATATCGAGAGGGCTCCTCAAGTGGTACCCCATCATTGAGACGAAGCTATAAGTGAAGATCCATAAGTGTAGCAGCATTACGGTTATCATGCCTGAACGAGCAATAAGATCTTGTATGTACTTAGATTGGTAAAGATGATATCCCTTAGCGGATCGCTTGACCTCAATGCCTAAGAAATAGCTGAGGACCCAAATCGGACATCTGAAATTCAGCACTAAGTTGTTGCTTCACATAAGAAATGTGATCCTCATTATCACCCATAATCAGCATATCATCAACATACAGAAGAAGCATAGTACGACCACGCGCTGAAAAGTGAACAAATAAGGCTGGATCATGATCACTATGTGAAAAGCCAGCAGCCCGTATCACAATACAAAATAAAGCACAACGAGGACGACAAACATATCCCGGAGGAGCAACAATGTCTGCCGATGGTTGCATATAAACTTCTTTAGTCAAATTACCATGAAGAAAAGCATTCTTGACATCCATTTCAGATATGGGCCAAGAAGAAGAAGCAGCCACTGCAAGTAACGTCCGAACCGTCATCATATGAGCAATAGGTGCCAATGTCTCATCATAATCTAGACCTTGGGTCTGCTGAAAACCTCTAGCAACAAGACGAGCTTTATAGCTCTCTATAGAGCCACCGGACTTGGTCTTAAATTGAATACCCACTTAGATGTAATAGGTACCATGTGTGATGGCAATGGAACAAGATTCCAAGTGCCTTGACGATCAAGGGTAGCAAGTTTCTCAGACATAGCAAGCTGCCATTTTGGAATACAAGAAGCTTCCTGATAGGTGGATGGCTCATCAACAAAAGCATTGACATGAGGAAAACCATACTTGTTTCCAGAATGAATAGAGCTACGATCACGAAGATTATATCGTGGACCAACTTCTAACTCATTAGAAATAATAGATGACTCATCAATAGTATTATTATCAGAATCAGCAATAGCGGGCTCGTCGGGACTGGCCAAGGTGGTCGAACTAGGAGGAAGTTGTGTAGTTGTTTCAATTTCATTGCCTTCATTTCAAATCTGTAGTGGTCTTAGTCAGATACGCATGCATGTGATGTTCCCGTTGCTACTATTTTGTGCCTACAGTATCATCGAGCTAGGTTGACTGCTTGAGCACGTGTATGTACCACGTTAAAGGCTAAAATAGTAAAATGGAAACCTTAGTTATATACGAATGTGATGGAAGTGGATCCTTCAGCACTCTCAGTTCTATTAATTGGCTGATGGCATAGCATCCTCTGTTTTCTGTTGGTTGCCTTGCTCATTTACTGTTGGGCACCGGCCTGCAGCACGCCACCCGTAGACGCGCGGCTGCTGCAGGCTGGCCCCATGGCACCGACTCTTGCTGCTCGCCCAACCTGCGCCACTGGGCGGGCCTTGCGCGGCTGCTTGTTTCTAATAAAAAAGGATATTGTATTTCACATGTGTAACTTAATATTTTCTAGATCTTTTGGTATATTAAAAAATAAAATGTTCAAGAACAATGTAACAAAAACATATGCTTTTGCTCCAAAAAAAAAATTGCTCGAGAGTCTAGACCGGAATGATTTCTTTTCCCAAACAAATATCAATGAATGGTTGACTGGCTTAAAGATTAATTACCATAAAAGTGAGTTGCTTGTTTTTAGTTACTCACAAGAGAAAAGGAGAGGAAAGCTAATATGCTTAATTGTGTCCTGGGGGAGCTACCTCTCAAAATATCTAGGCATCCCAATCAGTGATAAACATTTAGTCATGGAGGCTTTTGGAAAGGGAAATTTTTAAAGGTTGGATCCTTGGAAAGGGAAATTCTTAACGATGGTGGGGGGGCGGGGGGGGGGGGGGGGGGGGGCGTTGTTGCGGATGCAGATGGGCAAGGCAGGGGAGGTCAACGGAGGAGATGGCAAGAACGGGGATGAATGAAGATGGTAAAGGAAAAGAATACCACCAAGGGCAACAATCCATTACGGGAACTCTGGATCTACGACCAGGAACAACCAAAGCATTGAGATTCATGCAGGTATTGGATCTAACGATCACGGATCTTTCTCCATCGATCCAAGTGAGCTCCCCAACCGCCAAAGTTTTTTTCTTTTTATAGCCATTTTCTAATTTTCATATAATATTAATATTTTCTAGATCTTTTGCTATATTTCAAACAAAATAAAATGTTCGAGAACAAGGCTATAAAACATGCTTTTGTTCCAAAGAAAAAAATGCACTAAAGTCCAGACCAGAATGATTTCATTTCCCAAACAAATATCATTTTTTTGTTATAAATTCACCTCGACATGAGGGATTTGGATTTCGGTGGCTAGGTTAATGCTCAACTAAGAGTAGGTACAATAAGCGATGTCAGCTTGGCTTATAGCCAAGACAACTCAGCAAAATCCTATGTGGAAGAGAGAAAAGAGGAGAGAGAACAAACTTGGCGTCATAGGTTGCACCGATCTCCAGCACACGAAACTAGGCATTGCAGCTGATTTAGCGGCCAACTAGTCGATTAGGATGGGTCTCTCTCGATCCGGTGCGCCTCGCCTCCTTCTCCCTCCCACAGAAACTTTCCCCACCCTAGAGCGCGCCAAATCGTCTCCGCCTCACGCCAAATCCTCTCAGCCTCGCGCCAAATCATCTCCTTCTCGCACCAAATCGTCGATTTCACACGCCAAATCCTATTCTCTTGAAGACGAATTGTCTACTTCCGGTGCTGATTTAAGGGCATGTTTGGAACACGGGAAAATTTCCCTGTTCTGTGTTTTTCCTATGAAATTGAACTAATTCCGGTGAAATTCCTATGCCATTCCCGTGAAATTCTTGCGTTCCAAACAGGCCTTAAGTTTTCCCCGCTCTCTCTTCCAAGGTTCTCCATCCGCTGATGCCTCGTCGGTCAAAGACGGAAATGGCGCCGCCGCCGCTGCCACAGCCATGTCCAAGTTCTTCTCCGCCCCTCCACATCTTGCCTCTGACACCACTAGAACCCCTCACGCCTGGGTGTTTCGCTGTGCCACCAGCTTCCAGGAACATCACACTAGGGTCTGCAGCTCCCGGCCCTTGGTGTTGCGGGCCGCCGGTGCCCCAGCAACGGTTGTGATCGATCTGCGCCTAGCTGTGGTGGGGCTGCTGCTGTGTCATCTTCACAACAGGGTCGGAAAGATGATATTTACTCTGATCCAAAGGAATGGCAAGTACCTCCTTGCACTGCACTTCTTTGCACCTTTATTTTTTATATCAAATATATTAGTGGAAAGTTGGAAGGTCCTCTCGTTACTTGTCTTTAGATTCTATAGCTGGTGCTCCTGTGCATGCTATTTAATTATTGTAACTTTGTTTGTCGTAATTCAAAGAGGAATTTACGATTTTTCGTTGCCTGAATTAGAGTCACGAATTTAGGAAGACCATAGATTTCTTATGGTAACTTCACTAGATAAGTTTCATAACAGTTTCTCTGAATCAGGAATCCCTTTTTAAGTTGTTATATAGTCATATGGATTTATTTATCTAGCTGCGGGGGTGATAATCACCCACCTAGTGGTTTCCTTAGCTATTTAAATCACCCATGGAGTCAGCCACTTCCCCAGCCGATCCCACCACACTTAGTTGATGGAAATAGAGGGAAAGGGAGCCTAGCAATGTCAGTTTCTATGTCTCATCTATGACCCCAGCCCTTGATCAATTTAGAGAATGATGAGAATCATGGAACCGGTGCTAGGATTGACAGACGACTACAAATGGACGAAGCCAGAGGAAGTGCGCTTGGTGAGTTGCATTATATATTTATTTTGTATTTTCATGTACGTCTTCATGGCTGGCAACACTAAACTTGCTTGCACTGCAGGTGGTTGCATGGTTGAACAATTCAAATGACCCAATCAATGGCAACAACAAGAAGACCGATCGTTATTGGGGAGATGTTACTAATGAGTATAACAGTACCACCCCCGAAAATAGAAGAACATCAAAGCAGTTAAAGGACCACTTTCAGAAAATTAAGAAAAAAGTTACTTGGTTTTGTAGCTCATGGAAAGAGGCTGTATCAATTTGGCCTAGTGGTCATTCTGATGACCAGATACTAGAGAAGGCCGAAGGTATCTATGAGGAATACAAAGATGGTCCATTTACATTCAAGCATTGTTGGAAGATTCTACGTGATGAACCAAAGTGGCAAGTGCAACTAGAGGAGGGACAGCAATCAAATAAAAGGAATTTGGATACTGATGGGAGTGTAGGAGAGCTCATGCCCAATTTGGCACAATCTGAAGATCGTCCAATAGGCAACAAGAAGGCAAAGAAAGAGGCCAAGAAATGTCCTTCGCAGATGGATGATGTCCTACAGCAGCTTAGAAACATTCAGGGAACCAATGAAAGTTGAGAAAAGATGTTGGAAACCCAGAAACACGTTTCAAGCGAGAAGCTTGAATCGGCTAGACTTAACCACCATGCAGCCAAAGAAAATGGTAAGCCGGCTATGCTAATTAAGTGAACGAATATTTAATACTTTGTCCATGACATTATCGATACACGCTGAGTAGTCCAGCAAAATAGCCACACTTAACCGTCTCCAGAATAAAGGTACAGATAACGAGGGCATTTACATGTTACACGAGTTCTAGGACATCAAATACTGACAAAGCATTCTTGATGATTCTTCCAGTTCATCGTTGCATTCTTGCGCATCACTAATGCGATCAGTACTCAAGTCTCGAACACGGTCCTTTTTCCTGCACAAGGAAGGGTGGACGCATCAATGACCACCAAGTTAGATATCGCCAACAACACACGATGACACGAATACAAAAAACACAACTTTCTGGTTTGGTGATATACCTGTGCTGGGTATGGCCCAGCACGCAGTGTCAACATAGCTGCCTGAGCTGCCTCCAAAACTGCCACCACCTTTCCCCTTGTAATGCCATGGAAAACTCAGCACCTCATGCCATTTAGTGACACACAGTTTGCGACCATCTCCCAGGTCCAGTCCATCCCGCTCTAGTGCTGCGACTAAGTCGGTGTGCTTATTGAAAACCACAAAGGCTTTCCTGCAAGATAGACCACCAAATAAAACAATCAGTACCATGAAACGTACATGCAGAGGAACCAATCAATGAACAGGTTGGTCAACTTTGTTACCCTGTACTTGTGCCATCTTGATTCTCTGGGGTGATGATAGTTCGTTCACCATTTAGGAGGAAATGAGATCTAAGCATACTTCTGATCTGCAGTGGGCGTATAATCAGTGAGCCAGGTGGAATGACAACACAAAGGGAGGCTGATCAGGGGTCCCTTGTGCACAGAGATGCAAGATTAATTACCTGTCTGATACTGAGAGATGTATCGAAGCCCGCAACACAGACGGTGCGACGTACTCTACTAGGGAGTAACTCCATCACATGAACAGCATCTCTCAGAAATAAAATTAATCCAGGAAAATTGAGCCGATGAGTTATTACAACAGAGAGCATTCAGCGTGGAGTTTACTTGTTAAAATCATAACAGTTCTTATCATACCATGCAAATTTGAGTGGACGACCCATCAGACAACATCCGGTAAGCTGGTAAAGTGCCTATAAGCATATTTAAACAAATTACAACACCTCTAGAGAAAAGAAACGACACAATAATTAATGTAACAACCACAAACAAAGAAAATAATTCATGAGACCAAAGTGGCATGTTATTGATCGATAAACTTCAAAAATATTGGTGTAACAAGCATAAACAAGGGAAATGAATTAGAAACATTTATTTACCATCTCAGCAGCAACTGATGTAGCAAAGCGCACAACTGTACAGCGTTTTGTACTACTGAAAGAAATGTCAAGAACCCCGCTAATCTCCTTAAAAAGAACCCTCCTGTACATGTAACAGAGTAGTAAAATAACGGAGATTTAAGACCGAACTTTTGGAAGCAAATTAAGCAGTAAGATATTTGTGCTTGCATATAAGCTTACACTTGATCATAGCCAACATGTAGGGCCAAGTCCCAACAAACAACTTTGGTCATTTGATGAGCTTCCGGACCTTTGGGCTGCTTCACACAATATCAAGAGATCACAATAATTAATGGATCTTAAGGTACAAGAAACATGGTAGGTTACTTTGTACACTTTTGTTGTCTGACAGTACAAACAGGGCCAAATCGTCATCATCAGAGAGCGAGAGAGAGAGAGAGTTAATACACATATGATAGTTGATATTTAAAAGAATTGCCATCTAATCTTCGAGTAGTGAATCTGCACCTACGTACAACATAGTTTCACAGATCGGAAACATAAGAGCAGCTGCTGTTTCAGTACAAGTTATACAAAAGTGAAAATAAATGCTAATCAAATGCAGGGCTAAAATGCACATATGGCTCGACCAAGGAAAAACACCCAGTGATCCAAGGTGTGCACAGTGCCAAACACACTTAGTTCCTAGTGAAGGCATCAATTTTAGTGAGTGATGAAGATTGTTCACTAAAGAAGTTTGTTTATCTGAAGCACCTACTCCAATGCAGTCTTTGAGCACTACAGATAAGCGAGGGCTTGAATTGTTTTTTGTGGAGAGTGCAAGAGCCACCAGATTGCTATGATGTAATACTTGTCAACAGGGCGCTAGATTCTATTAGTGTAATAGAGCTGTAGTAGATAATAGTCTGAACAACAGCCAGTTTATAAATGGTGTTAGCAATGGCGCAATGCTTTGGTTTGGTCGGCAGCTTGGCACGTCTTACTATACTAAACTGAACGAGTCTAGCTGTTACAGTACAGACTTCAGCACAATCAATCATCAATACTCTAACAGAAGAAGAAACACTAATTTGATTTGTTGTACCAATACCCAAAAATTACTCGCCAAATCACCTAGTTGCAGTCAGTCTATTCACAAGAATCAAGCTACGACAGGCACCTTTTGCACATCGGAAACAGAGAACGACATTGTACGCTGACGGAAAGAAAACTCACGCATTCCAAGCACACAAGTTTCACCATATCAAATTGGACAAGACAACTAGATCAGATTTAGTTTCAACAAGTCAAATTGGACAAGAGGAATGGCTCAAATTTCCTTGTCTACTTGTAGGCTGGCAAAACAAGTAAATTTCCGAATTACCTTTCGCGCCCTCCTCGGAGGGCCAGGCCTTGGTCGCCTCATGTGGAGTGGGAGACGATCCTCCGGAGGACAGCCGATTTTCTTCTTCATCCTCGCCACCCCGAGTCCCCGAGGGAAACCCTAGATTATGGCTCTGGATGATTTGGGGAAGACGAGACGAGTCTGCGGGGGTCGGGGCGTGGAAGGCGGCGGGCAGGGGGGAGAGGATGGGATAAGACCGGCCGGGTGGGTTGGTTTGGGACGTTCCTGGACCTTGGGGACAGACGACGCGGCAGAAGGACGCAGTGGCGGAGGAACGTGGGGTACTGGGGGTGGGTTGGTGATCGGCCACGGCGATGGGGGCGGAGGGCGGTGGCAGCGGAGGAACTTGGGTAGGAGATGGGCGACGCAGAGGCCGTCTCGTCTGAGATCGCTCGTGTTTTGTTTTGTTTTTTTGTTTCTTTTATTTACGTGCTTTGGGGGATTCGAGCCTGGCGTCCGCCGTGGGCTCAAATTTTGAATTTTTTTTTAAGGACTACTCCCTCCGTCCCTAAAAAAAAATATCGTTCTCGCTTTCCGAGAAATATTTTTGATTAAATTTATATTAAAAAATATAAATATTTATAACACATAATTAGTATCATTGGATAGATCTTTGAGTCTAGTTTTTTAACAAATTTATTTAGGGATGTAAATGTTGCACGTATTTTCTATAAATCTAGTCAAACTACCGGCACGAACACGCAAAACGTCTATTTTTTAGGGACGGAGGGAGTAGGTCCTTTCTCCATCACGGAGGACCTTGCTCTCCAAGCGACATGTGGATCTCAACAATCTCAAAGGTACGTGCTCCTTTCAATTCCTTTCCTATTCTTATTTGACGGGCGTTACGTACTTCCGTAAAGGCACCATCCTTCCTTCTATGGGAATACAGTCAGCCACCACCACCAGCAGCTACATGCGCCTGAGAAGTTGCCTTTTGTTTAGTAGAAGTATGAAGCATGCTCGTCCACATATAAGCATTAAACTAAGTAGTAGAGGTAAGTAACAAAACCAGTTACATACACTTACGAGCTTTAAGAAGCATATATTTCATAGTCGTAAAGGTACTATTATATGTAACGAAATCAGTTACATACATGTATGCGCTTTGAGAAGCATATATTTCATAGTAGTAAAGGTAATTAATGCTCAAGTTTCATGCCAACTTCAGAAGCTTAGCACACTGTCTAACAAAGAGTGGAAACTCAGCTCTCTTTTGGTCTGATCAATGGAATGACAGCTGCTTAAAGGCTAGTTTCACAAAGTTGTTCTCGTTTGCTAAAAAGAAAAAAAAATGTTCTATCAAATTCTTCATGGAAAATGGCACTGACAGGAATTTCTTCATGCCCCCCTTTCTTCTCAAGCTGTTGATGAATATTAGGACCTACAAAATCTACTACTATCATTTGATTGGGATCCTGAGAATAATGATTGCTAGCTGTACAACTAGAACTCCTGCTTTTACTCTTCAAAAAAGGCATACAAACTCTTGTAGGGAATACAACAAGCAGCACCCCTCTTGAGTTGGATGTGGGCTGGTGAAAAGCCATAGTTTGGTTTTGGTAATTAATGAAACCTAGTCACTAACCTAAATTGCTAAGTGTGTAGCTCAAAAAAGGTTAGTGAGGTGGATCAAAGGGATGACATGGTGCTCAAGTGGAGAATTGGTGAAAGAAAAGGGACAAGGAGCTAGAGGTTAAGGTACACAGGTACAGAATTGGGCTTTGTTCCCGGTTGGGAAACCCCTTTAGCCCCGGTTTCCCAACCGGGAATAAGCTTCTGGGAGTAAATGTCACCCCTTTTAATCCCGGGTCCAGAACCGGGATTAAAAGTGGACCTTTAGTCCCTGTTTGAAACACAAACCGGGACTAAAAGGTTTGCAGCCCAGACCACGTGTCCTCGGGTCTGTGGAACTTTTTAGTCCCGGTTTGTATAAACAACCGGGACTAAAGCCTTCCTTTTTTTGTTTTTTGTGTTTTTTCAGTTATTATTCGTTTTGTTTTTAAATTATGGTTTCGATTTAAAATTATCTATACACACACATATTACATATATATATATATATATACACATATATATATTTTACATATATATATGTAAAATATATATGTGTGTGTATCGGTTTTGACAAAGGGCACAATACGACATAAGACATATATATATTACAAACTACATATATATATATACATATACATATACAGATACATATATACTAGAGAGTTTAACACTTTTTTTACTCCAAATATTTTCCTCTCTAAAAGTTTTCACTCCAACATATATATATGCTCTTCAGTCATCTTCATCACCACCGTTGCCCGGCTTCCAAGATTCATTGAGGTCATTGTAAAATTCTCCGGAGGAATTCAAAACTTGATCATTAAAAAACCCTACTATGGTCTCTTGAATTGCCTTGAGCTCGTCTTTTATCAGAACCTTTTTCTTTAAATAATCAGTCTTCAAATAGAGTCAAAGGGAAAGGTATTAATATATATGATTATGTATATATATATATACACACACACATTTGTGTGAGTTAATATGAGATCGATTTAACGTACTTTTAGCTTCTCCCGGTCAGTTCTGACTGAGTACACCCTCATGAACTCGTAGACATAGTATCCACAAGTGTTATTCCTGAGTTATTGCCGCAGAACCCACTTTACAAGACAAAAAAAGATTGTCATCCGATCCGGACAATACATATATATAGATACATATATAACATGAATGGCCTCTAAGTATATATACTTACCATGTGTGGGATTATAGTCAGTGGTGCTTTCAATGTTTGAGGTCGTATTTCTCAATGAATCTTTTCCAAACACTACCAACCAAAATAAAAATATCCAATGATCGATGTGAATATTTTCCAAACACTGCAATCGAAGAAGGTAAGGAGAAATAAATTACCTCTGAAAAATATCTATCATATTTTGGATTTGGTCCAGACTCTTTCTCATAGAATCTAAGATCTCCTTGTGGCTTTGTTGAAGATCGATGACGATCAATATCCAATGATCGTTAAAGTTATAGGGGAAGAGTATCTGTTTCTTGCCGCGTTGCTTTGCTAAGAACTTCATGAGATTCTTCTCTGTGTCTTCTTTCCATGTTGGGTTGGGTTTAGGGTGTTTGAATACAATATGTGGATCAATGTAACCAACTTTATTAGACCCTCTCTGTTTGCACATTTGCATCTCATAGCTGCATATAGATATATAGAGAGAGTAAGGATATATATATATATAGAGAGAAAGAGAGATTTGAATTGCAGAAAGAAAGTACACTTACAGACAATAGCAGCTCATTATTATTTTGTCGAGGGAGTCCATGTGGCATAGTTGGTGTAATTCAGTAAAATCAACAAACATAATATCATCGCCATGGAACCAATGTTGGTTTCTAATTCGGACAGAAATTCAAGACTCACCTCGTGTACATGTCCCAAGGTACCACTTGTTTAGCAAGTACATTTGCGTACCTAGTTGACTGAGGGTTTTTGGATTCCATAGACTCCGACCATGTTGATATTTCCTCCACTCGTCAACTACTTGCGCTTTCTCCACTTGCTCCAATCCAACCATTTGGGCAAGCTTCATACCAGTTTCCGCCATGAAAGCTTCAAACTCGTTCAAATTGACCTCACTAGGTACATGGATGCGGTCCATAAATGAGCCATATTGATTCGGTATCTGATCACTAACAATTAGCGGGGGGATTGATTGCTTGTCTTGTTTGCCGAGTTGCGGAACATCTTTCCGTGCCTTCTTCTGTTTGTCAATAGATTTTGTGAGAGAGCGGTCATAGTCCGATAGTGAGAGGGGCTGTTTAGCTTCTCTCAACTTCTTCTCGTGCTCCATCCTTTTCTGCCTTAAAGCATCGCGAGGTAGATAGTAGTACGGTTGCGCATTCTTTTTCTTCATCTCTTCTGTCTCCTTTGGTTTTCTTGTGAAAAAAAATCTGCGACTTGTTTTTTCACAGCAACATCTAACTCCTCTTTAGTCTTTTCACCGGGTAGTTTCTGAGAAATGGGGTGCTTTGTTTGCTTGGTGGCTTTCTTCTTTGCGGGCAGGGTTGGTTGCACCACTTGCGGTGGAGGCCTCTTAGTAGATGGCTTGGTAGGTGGGGGAGGTGTTGGAACTCGTGGCGGCGATGATGGCTTTGCTGTTGGTGGAGGTGATGGCGCCTTGTCTATTGTAAACACATCTTCGTACTCGCAGCCCAGAGCACTCTGATGGTCTAGAGAATGGATTATTGGACTTGGCCTTTGCTTCTGTTCTTCAGGACGAGGCGGCGGTGGTGCCCCTGGAATAATAATGTATCGCTTGCGCCATACAATGAATGTCTTCTCAGCTTCTCCTAGTGTCTTCTCCCCATCACCTCCTTCAATTTCAAGAGGCACATTACCAAAACCTTTGGTAACTCTATCCACCGAGACGCTAGCATATCCAGGTGGTATTATTCTCCCATGGATAGTGGGTGTCTTGGTCGGGTCTACCGGGTTTACAATACCAGTAGCAACCATGACTGTGGAGTTCCCCTGTGCAATGTGTAGTTCACACGGTGTAAGTGGATTAGTGATATCATCCACAGGGAAGCGCAACGCTCCGTCATCTTGCTGATTTGGCACCTCAGTAGAAGCACAACTGCTTTTTGCAAGATTTTCTGGTTGGCTAACTCCTTCTGATGTATGTCTACTCAATGCTAATTCCAACTGCCTTGCTATTTCCTCTTGCATTCTTGCTTCAAGTTGTTTCTCACGTTCATGAGACTGACGTAGCGCTTCACGTGACTCGAGAACATATTCTTCTAACTTGCGCATCCGCTCTGCCTCCTCTTCCTTCCTTCTTCGACGGCTTCTGTAGCTATCTTTGTCCTCAGGGAAACCATGTTCCCATGTCACACCCGGTCCCAAGCCTCTGGTTCGGCTAGGGTGCTCAGCGGTACCAATGGCATATGTCAGTTCGTCCTTTCCTCTCTTCGGCCTGAATACCCCTTTCTCTTTAGCGTGCATAATATATTGCAATCTTTCTGCTGCGTCTACAAGTTTCTGGCCATGAACTACCTTCTCGGTCTGCAGGTCAAGACTTCCCCCATGACCAAAAAACCATTGTTTTGCACGTACAGGCCATGCAGCTGATTCTGGTAAGAGCCCCTTGACTAAAATATCAGCTTCCAATTTTCCCACTTGGGAATGGCAGAAGGGTAACCACCTGATCCCAAGTGATGGTGGTATTCCTCTTTGCGAGCATTCTCAGTGTTCCTTCTGACCTGTGTCTCACCCTCTTCCGATAACTTGTACTGTACAAATTCATCCTAGTAGGGCCTACACTTTGTGATCGGACCAGTGGCTCGGTCAAAATCTGACGTCTTTTTCTCCTTCACATATGTCTTGTAGAGACTTTTCTTCCAACTCTGAAACTTTGTGGCCATCTTCTTCAATGCCCAGCGCCTAACTAGCGACTTCAAGTCTTCGCTGTTGAACTCTGGATAATTATCCGTTTCTAGCGTGAAATGTTAAAGAATATCATTCAACACTAGATTCTTGTCAACATCAGAAACAAAGCTGACATCAGGAGCACTAGTCTTTGCCTTCCATTCTCATGCACTAATCGGAATCCTGTCCCTTACAAGGTATTCACAATGGTTCACGAATTTCTTTGCATGTGGTCCTAATGGTTCGCCCGTATCTGTGTTGAACTCTGTGATCAAAAAGCGACCCTCTAATGGCTTCTTCGGGCCCCGGACTCCTTTGCTCTTGCCCGTAGATGTCTTCGTTCCAGATGGCTACAAAATTAAATTAAAAAACAAATATTTAATAAGTATCGGTAACCACGCATATAATGATTTCGTAACCATATGTTCGCAATAAACAAATACCTCGCCAGTAGTATTATCTGCAATATTGTCTTGCTGCACATTCCCATCATCCACTAAGTACTGACTCCCGTTATCTTCTCCCTCCGGCCAGTGTTGACTGCCAGTGTTGATAATGTTCATCATTTCTTGTTCCATATTGCCTCTTTCTCCGGCCATCTAGAGGGAAAAAATTGTTAATATTAATATTGCATGTGGAACAAAAGAGACAGAAAACCTAAACCCTAGCCCTAACACTAAACCGTAGCCCTAAGTCTAAACCCTAACACTAAACCCTAGCCCTAAACCCTAACACTAAACCCTAGCCGGCCTAAACCCTAACACTCGGCCTAAACCCTAACACTAGCCCTAATACTAAACTTAATACAAGCTAACTAATAATTAACTAATTAAAAAAACTAAACTAAACTAAAACTAAAACTAATTAATTACTAATACAATAAAACTAATTAAGTAATCAATTAAAACTAACTAAGTATTACTATAATTAAGTAATACAAATTAAGTAACTAACTAACTAACTAAGTAAAAATAAAAACTTTAATTAACTAAAAATAAAACTAACTAACTAAAAATAAAACTAATTGAGTAATACAACAATTAAGTAACTAAGTAAAAATAAAACTAATTGAGTAATACAATAATTAAGTAACTAACTAAATGAAAAAAAGAACTGTGGAGCTACCTTTTAAGACTTAGCCGCTTGTGTAGCGCACACACACGCAGAGAGGGGCGGCCGGATGGCGACGGCGTGAAGAAGCAGAGCTCGGGCCGGGGCGCGCGCAGAGGGAGAGGGCCGGGCCGGCGGCCGAACTTGCGGCGGCCGGCGTCGAGGCTCGCAGGCAGCCCGCGGCGGCGGCGGCTGGCAACACGGAGGCCGGCGGCGTGTCAATGTAGGGCACGGCGGGGCGCATCCAGATCCCGTGCGCTGGGGCATGGTGGCACGCGCGGCGGTGGCGAGCTCGAGCAGGTCAGGGCGGCGCGTGGGCGGCGGGGCGTCGCGCCGGCGGGGCACTGGCGGCCGGCGTCGGTTGCAGCGGTCCGAGAGGCGGCGGCGGCGTCGAGGGCGAACGGCGGACAGGGAGATCGAAGAAGTCCGAGATGGATCGAGGTTGAAAGCGAGCGTTATATATAGGTCGGGACTTTTAGTCCCGGGTCTGATCCAAAACCGGGACCAAAAAGTTTTAGTCCCGGTTCCAACCAAGAACCGGGACTAAATCTCATACTTTCAGTCCCGGTTCTTGGTAGGAACTGGGACTAAAAGTGTGTTTTTGGCGGGCCTGCAAATTTCGGCCCACTTTTAGTCCCGGTTGCAGCCTACAACCGGGACTAAAAGTGAAATTTCTGTTCATCTCCCGCCAACTTCTTCATTTCTTTTTGTCTTACTTTATAATACTTATAAACCTTAATAATTCAATAGTAAATGGAAATGTTGACAAAAACATTTTAAAAAAAGATTTCTGCTTTATTTTACTGCATACTATACTGAAGAAAAATCTTTTACCTATATTTCTTGATTTCTTTACAAATATTAAAAGTAATATACGTTAATAATCATTAATTCATTAATGCAAAAATATAGTGCTCAACAAATATAAATAAAATGGTTGGTATTTGACAGAAAAGTTGTTTTGAATTTATTTCAACATAAATTCATGGATCTAATGTCTCACAATTATTACATAATAGCTCAATTCGCTCTAAGCAATCACAGTAGTGAACTTTTTTTAAATATATGTCCCTTGATCATAATCGACACAGCCATGGGGTGTCTTCATTGTTCAATAGGATGCTTGGGTCTTTGTTGACCATGAAGGGTGGGATTCGATCATCCTTCTCATAATCTTCTGATGTGTCTGTCTTATCTTCAATTCCCACAATGTTTCTTTTTCCTGAAAGAACTATATGACGCTTTGGCTCATTGCTAAATGGGTTCTTATCGTTTTTCCCTCTTTTCGGTTTCGAAGACATGTCATTGACATAGAATACCTGATTGACATCCTTGGCAAGCACAAATGGTTCATCTTTGAACCCACTGTTATTGAGGTCCACTATTGTCATTCCATACTGGTTGTCCACTGTTACCCGCTTCCGGACACCTTTACCCACTGGCATTTGAACAAAGGAACTTTAAAAGTAGGTCCATAGTCTACTTCCCATATCTCCTGTATGCGGCCATAGTATGTTTGCTTAGTCCCGTTCGGTTCTGTGGCATCTATGCGGATACCACTATTTTGGTTGGTGCTCCTTTTATCTTGGGCTACTGTGTAGAATGTATTTCCATTTATCTCGTACCCTTTGTATGTGAGGATATGCCATGATGGTTGCCTAGCCAACAAACACAGTTGCTCCGGAATACTCTCATCACCCTGACATTCTTTTCGTAACCAACCGCTAAAAGATTCCATGTGATGGCGCGAAATCCAAGCTTCAGACTTGCCTGGAAACTGTGATAGTAGGAATTCCTTATGTCTGTCCATATATGGCTCCACCAAGGTGGAGTTTTGCAGAACTATGTAGTGTGCTTTATTGAAATAATCGTTACCCTGACCGATATATGTTTTCTTTCCTAGTGTCCCCTTTCCACATAGCCTCCCCTCATGTCGTGATTCTGGAACACCAATTGGGTCTAGATCAGGAATAAAGTCAACATAGAACTCAATGACCTCCTCGGTTCCGTAGCCCTTCGCGATGCTTCCTTCTGGCCGAGCACGGTTGTGAACGTACTTCTTTAGGACTCCCATAAACCTCTCAAAGGGGAACATGTTGTGTAGGAACACAGGACGCAGAATAATAATCTCCTTGACCAGGTGAAGTAGGAGGTGCGTCATGATATTGAAGAAGGATGGACGAAAAACCAACTCAAAGCTGACAAAACACTGAACCACGTCATTCTGTAGCTTAGCAAGATCTAGAGGATTGATTGCCTTCTGAGAAATTGAGTTGAGGAATGCACATAGCTTCACGATGGCTAGACGTACATTTGGAGATAGAATTCCTCTTAATGCAACTGGAAGCAATTGTGTCATGAGCACGTGGCAGTCATGTGACTTTGAGTTCTGAAATTTCTTCTCTGGCACGTTTATTATACCTTTTATATTTGAGGAGTATCCAGATGGTACCTTGATGTTGTCAAGGCATTCAAACAAGCTCTCCTTCTCTTCTTTGCTAAGACTGTAACTAGCAGGTCCTAAGTATTGGCGTCCATCAGCTGTCTTCTCGTTCAAACGCTGGAGGTCCTCTCGTGCTTCAGGTGTGTCCTTGCTCTTCCTGTACATACCCATGAAGCCAAGCAGGTTCACACAAAGATTCTTTGTTAGGTGCATCACGTCAATCGCATTACGGACCTCTAGGACTTTCCAATATGGTAGCTCCCAAAATATGGACTTCTTCTTCCACATAGGTGCATGACCGCTAGCGTCGTTCGGAACGGGTTCACTGCCAGGTCCCTTTCCGAAGACTACTTTCACGTCCTGGACCATATCGAGTACATTCTCACCGGTGCGGTTGATAGGCTTGGACTTGTGGTCCGCCTTACCTTTAAAATGCTTACCTTTCTTTCTTACAGGGTGATTCGCAGACAGGAATCGATGATGCCCAAGGTAGACAACCTTTCTACATTTTTTTCAAAAATATACCTTTAATGTCCGTGAAACAGTGCACACATGCATTATATCCCTTGTTCGACTGTCCTGAAAGATTATTTAGAGCAGGCCAATTATTGATTGTTACGAACAACAATGCACGGAGGTCAAAGTGCTCCTGTTTGTGCTCATCCCAAACACGTATACCTGGTTTATTCCACAAAAGCAGTAGTTCTTCAATTAGTGGCCTCAGGTACACATTGATATCATTGCCAGGCCGCCTTGGTCCTTGGATTAGCATGGGCATCATAATGAACTTTCTCTTCATGCATAACCATGGAGGTAGGTTGTAGATACATAGTGTAACAGGCCAAGTGCTATGACTACTATTCTGCTCCCCGAAAGGATTCATACCATCCGTGCTTAAAGCAAACCTTATGTTTCTTGCGTCGCCTGCAAAATCTGGGAACTCTCGATCGATTGCTCTCTATTGAGACCCATCAGCCGGGTGTCTCAGCATATTGTCTATCTTACGGTCTTCTTTGTGCCACCGCATTAACTTTGCATGCTCTTTGTTTCTGAACAAACGTTCCAAGCGTGGTATTATAGGAGCATACCACATAATCTTGGCAGGGATTTTCTTTCTGGTTCTTTCATCCTCAACATCACCAGAGTCATCTCGCCTGATCTTATACCGTGATGCATGGCATACCGGGCAAGAATCCAACTTCTCGTACTCCTCGCCACGGTAGAGGATGCAACCATTAGGACATGCATGTATCTTTGTGATTTCCAATCCCAGAGGGCAGACAACCTGTTTGGCTTCATAGGTAGTGGCTGGTAATTCGTTAGCCTTTGGAAGCATCTTCTTTATTTTTATCAGCAACTCCCCAAATCCCTTGTCGGATACACCATTCTTTGCCTTCCATTGCAACAACTCTAGTGTGCTACCCAATTTTTCTATCCTGCATCACAAGTTGGGTATAGCAACTTCTTGTGATCCTCGAGCATACGCTCAAACTTGATCTTCTCCTTTTCACTTTCGCATTCTCTCTTTGCATCGCAAATAGCCTGAGCAAGATCATCAACGGGATCATCTTGTGCTGGTACCTCTTCTTCAGCTTCCTCCATTGGAATATCATTGTTTAATATACCATAGTCAGCAATAGTGTCACCATCGTCCCATTGTTCTTCTTCGTCTTCTTCCATTATAACACCTCTTTCTCCGTGTTTGGTCCAGTAGATGTAGTTTGGCATGAAACCCGACTTGAACAAGTGAGAATGAAGAATCCTTGAGCAAGAATATTCCTTCAAATTCTTACATACAGCACATGGGCAGCACATGAATCCATCCCGCTTGTTTGACTCGGCCACATTTAAGAAAATATGCACGCCCTCAATGAAATTTTTGGAGCGACGATCAGTGTTGTACATCCAATGCCGACCCATCTACATTACAAAACAAACGAACATATATCACAATACTGGACATTAATTTATGGAAGCCTCGCTGCAATGTACACAGTCACAACTAGCACTTGGAGTAATAAAGATAGTAACCTTTACATCCGTAGAACAGAACTTGGAGTAATGTAGACCGAGCTCCAAACCCTGCTTGACTACTTGAGCAAGAACACCGAGAGCAAGAACAGGGAGAGCAAGAAACTGAGCTTGAGAGAGCAAGAACACTGAGATTGAATGGCTCGGGCTCGGGGAAGAAGAAGGTTCAAATACAGGGAGGAACATTAGTCCCGGTTTTGGATACTAACCCGGGGTAAAACTCAAGCTTTAGTCACAGTTTTGGTCACAAACCGTGACTAAAGCTTTAGTCCCAGTTTTTAGCTTCAACCGGGAGTAAAGCTTGACTTTTAGTCCCGGTTCTTGACCTCAACCGGGACTAAAAGCTCTCCCAGAGCATCTAGCCGTTGGGAGCCGTTGGGAAGAAACATTTAATACCGGCTGTTCTTTAAAACCGGAATTAAAGATATCTTTCTTCCCGGGCGCAAAAAAATCCGGTACTAAAGCTGAACTCGGCTACGGATCAAAAGTCTGCTCTCTACTAGTGGTAAAAAGAAACTAGCTCTTTGTTTTAGTGATCAAGGCACTTAGTGCTATTAAGAGGGAAATTACATCGTGACTCGGTCATCAAATGCTTTAGGTTGCATATCTCTTGCATACACTTGGAACTAACCTAGAGTGAAAAATCCTTTAAAAAATGATTGTGAAAACCTAACACACGAGCACAAGAGATGCACACTTGGTGGTGCTAGCATTTTTGCCAAAGGAGTTGAAGGTAGAGAGGGTTTGAGTTTTCTCTTCCTCCTGACGAGCTTGCGAGAGAGGACTCAGCGATTTCCGAAGACGCTTCTCTATCAATACTCTAGCTGTTACAGTACAGACTCGTGTACAATCAATCAATACTCTAACAGAAGAAGAAACACTAATTTGATCACTCTGTTCGGCTGGCTGGTCCAGCCAGCCCCAGCCAACTATTCAGCAGTGTTTTTCTCTCAGAACAATCAGCCAGCCAATCGTACCGTACCCGCCAGCCGAACAGAGTGAATTTAATTTGTTGTACCGATACCCAAAAATTACTCGCCAAATCACCTCGTTGCAGTCTATTCAGAATAAACAAGCTACGGCAGGCAGGCACCTTTTGCACATCGGAAACAGAGAACAACATTGTATGCTGACGGAAAGAAAACTCACGCATTTCAAGCACACAAGTTTCACCATATCGAATTGGACAAGACAACTAGATCAGATTTAGTTTCAACATGTCAAATTGGGCAAGAGGAATGGCTCAGATTTCCTTGTCTACTTGTAGGCAAACAAGTAAATTTCCGAATTACCTTTGGCGCCCTCCTCGGAGGGCCAGGCCTCGGTCGCCTTACGTAGAGTGGGAGACAATCCATCAGAGGCATGTCGAATTTCGCTGCGAAACCCTAGATTATGGCTCCGAATGATTTGGGGAAGACGAGACGAGTCTGCGGGGGTCAGGGTGTGGAAGGCGGCGGCCGGCGGACTCTGTTTTATCCTCCATGCCAACATACACTACGGGAAACAGGGTCTTTGCCGCCTGCCAGAATCTTTGCCGACTGCCATATCTAGGGCAGTCGGCAAAGACTACCTTTACCGACTGCAGAAGTGAAAACAGTTGGCAAAGGAAGGCAGTCGGCAAAGAAAATCTTTGCCGACTGCCAGCCTGCTCCGAGCAGCTGGCAAAGAAAGGCAGTCGGCAAAGACAGTCTTTGCCGACTGCCAGCTTGCTCCCGGCAGTCGGCGAAGGAAAGCAGTCGGCACACCTTGCAAGCGGCGTGATGGCGTCCGTCTCCGTGTTCTTTGCCGACTGTCACGCCGTTTGGCAGTCGGCAAAGAAGGCCTCTTTGCCGACTGCCAGATCAGCGGCAGTCGGCAAAGAGGCCCTTTGCCGGCTGCCCCTGCTGGCAATCGGCAAAGTATTAATTTTTTTTTTGAATTTTGGTTTCAAACTTTTTTTTGGCCCATATATATTGTGTAAGAGTACATGTTCAAATGTGGAGCCTTTTTACAAAAGTTTACTATATTTCGTTCATTTTTTTATTTACTTGAATTTTTTCGCACAGTGCAGAATTGAACTGCAGGTGCATGAAATAATGAAATGTAGCCATTCAAAAAATGATATTCATGTTGGAGAGTTTATTTTGAGGCCGTGTCCATAAAGTCACCCAAAAGTTTGAAAGTCTTGTCCACGAAACATGACCGTCCACGTGCGGTAGAAGTGTGTTTTAATTATATTAAATCGAAACAAAGTCGGAAAATCACGAAACTTGACGAGGTGTTATGTTATCGCATGTGAACGCTATGATAAAAATTTGAAAAAGTTTAGAGCACGTTGCGGCGTCGAATGTCCAAAACCCAGACATCTCCACATGTGATCATATACGATCACATGCAGAGATGTCAGGGTTTCTAACATCCCACACCGCAACTTGCTCCAAACTTTTTGAATTTTTTTTCATAGACTCCGCATGGGATAACCTGACACCTCGACAAAATTCGTGATTTTTTGAATTCGTTTGCATTTTTTATAATTAAAAAACACCTCTACCCCGCCTGGAAAGTCCTGTTCCGTGTAGAAGGACTTCAAACTTTTGGGTGACCCTCTGGGCACGGCCTCAAAATACACTCTCGAAAATGAATAGCATATTTCGAATGCCTCTGTTTCATTATTTCATGCACATGCAGTTCAAACTTGGATATGCGGGAAAAATACAAGGAAAAGAAAAAAAGAAAGAAATATAGCAAATTTTTTTCAAAAATGCCGACATTGCTACATGTAATTATAAATAATATACTTGTTCTATAAAAAAAAGTTTGAAATCAAAACCTTAAAAAAAAAATCTTTGCCGACTGCCTTTTGTGGCAGCCGGCAAAGGGCCCCTTTGCCGGCTGCCAGCGCAGCAATCGGCAAAGGGCGACTTTGCTGACTGCCAATAAAGGCAGTCGGCAAAGAAGGGCCCCTAGGGTTTCTGCACCGGAGGGAAAGCATTTTAATTTTTTTTTAAAAATCTTTGCCGACTGCCTAAATACAGGGCAGCCGGCAAAGAGGTATTCAGGTTATTTTTGAAATGAAAAAATCAAAAAAATTCTTTGCCGACTGCCTTCTTTGGCAGTCGGCAAAGGCGGTTTGCTTAGATAATACTGGGCCAGAGGCCCAGTCGACCGAGCCAGTCGGCGCCCGCGCCCCCAGCCCCGCGCCCAGAGCCGCCCGAGCTCGCCACCACACGCCGCCGCCGGCCGCCGCCGCCGCCGCCCCTAGCCCACCCGGCCCTCTTCGCCCCGGCCCGCCCCTCTCCCGCGCCTACCCGCCCCGCCCCCTCCAGGCCCACCCCGCCCCTTCGCGCGCGCCGCCGGCCGCCGCCGCTAGCGGCCGCGCGCCCACGCGCCGCCCCCGCCCCGCCCCCTCCAGCGCCGCCCCTGCAGGGCCCTGCCGTGCTGCCGCCGTGCCCGATCTGCCGGGGCAGCACTGGCCGGCGGGTGTACGGAGGAGGGAGGGAAGAAGAGAAGGGGAGGAGGAAGAGGAGGGGAGGAAGAAGAGAAGGGGAGGAGGAGGAAGGAGGAGGAAGAAGGCAAGGGAGGAGAAGGAGAGGACGGAGAAGGGAGAAGGGGAGGAGAGGAAGGAGAAGGGAGGAGGAGGAGAGGGTCGCCGCCGTCCACGCCGTCGGTCGACACCATCGTCCGTGCCCCTCGATCGCCGGAGGATAAGGTATAGCACAAGATTGTCGGCTATCGTGCCGTTTATGTCATTGTCGGCCTTCGTGCCACAATTGTGGATGTATAGGCCTTCGTGCCGAGAAATGTGGACGCCGGCCTTCGTGTCGTCTTTTCTTGCAGGTTTTGGAAAACCTCCCCGTGCAGGGGAGGTGCTGCCAAAATTTTCAATTGATTCTAATCTATTGTCTTTTTTTGCAGGACCTGTGGGAGGGACTCGGCCACCCTCATCGGCTTCGTCGCCACTGCCCCGCTAGCCTCTCGCCATCGCCACCCGAGGTATAAATCACCTCCTTTCCTTACCCATTGTCGTACTTAGGTCGCGTAACCGAGTTAGGCGTCTCCCGTCCGAAAGGGATACGCGGTCGTTGGTATGCTGGTCAGTGCATATCTGCGACGGTATCTCTTTCGGATTGTCCACGTTTCTTGGACAGCCCGCGGATGCGTAGATGGGTTAGCTTCCATGTTCCGCCCCCATCCGAGCTGGAGTTTCAGCAGCACCTCCCCGTTGTTCTCCGGATACACACTCTCTCCAAACCGGGACGTGTATCGGGAGAACAGCGGGGAGGTGCTGCCGAAATTCCGTCTCGGTCGGGAGCGGAGCATGGAAGCTAACCTCATCTACGCATCCTCGGGTGGGATTAGGACCTATCCTTCACCTATTAGATGGTAGGAACGCCTTGTACATGCAAATGCTGGTTTTATTACTCACATACATTGGCGTATGACAGAAGATGGCTGGCCATGAGTGGATGTACACAGGCTGGACAGAAAAGAGGAAGAGCGCTGAATGGGTTCACGGGACCAATCAGTTCCTGCAGCAAGCATTTGGCCCGGCTGCTCATGGGTCCGAGCGGACGCTGTGTCCCTGCAAAGACTGTAAGAACCAAAAAAGAAAAGTAGAGAGGGAGGTATACAAAGATCTTGTGAAGCATGGATTTGTGGAAAACTACGAGAGGTGGATCTTCCATGGTGAAGCGAAAGCGAATGTTAGAGAGGAGGAGGTTAGAGCATGCCTCGAGGAGATTGATGGAGATGCCGGGGTGGTCGACATGGTGGTAGACTATAACGAGGCACGTGGCAATGAAGGATTGGTGGAGGAGGATCCAGAGGAAACCGCAAAGGCGTTCTATGAAATGATGTCTTCGGCACAGAAGCCTCTTCATGAGAAGACAACAATGTCCCAACTGGATGCCATTGGACGTCTTCTAGGGTTGAAGTCGCAGTTGAGCCTGAGCCGAGACGGCTTCAATCTCATGTTGAAAGTGATCGGCACAATGCTTCCGAATGACCACACGCTGCCGAAGAGCACGTATGAGTCAGTGAAGCTCCTCCGTGCACTTAAGATGCCATATGAGTCGATCCATGCTTGCCGTAACGGGTGTGTCCTATTTAGGGGCATTGAACTAGTGGCAGCAACGCACTGTCCAAAGTGCAAAGCCTCTAGGTATGTGGAGGTGGACGTTATTGATGGCAAGAAGGAACAGTCTAAGATCCCCGAGATGGTCGTACGGTACCTTCCACTCACACCGAGGCTCCAACGGATGTTCATGACAGAGGAGTTGGCGAAGCAGATGACATGGCACAAGGATGGCAAAAGATACAGTGACAAGATGGTACACCCAGCGGATGCTGAGGCATGGCAGTACTTTGACGAACAGTATCCTGAGAAAGCTAGGGACGCTCGGAATGTACGCGTAGCGATAGCAACAGATGGGTTCAACCCGTATGGAACACATGCGGCCCCGTACACTTGTTGGCCCAAAGCTCTTAAGCCAGTGGTGTTCAAATGCCAATGGTTCGATCCTCATGTCATGAGAAGAGCCGATGACATTGGGCTAGTCGAAATTCGATAGGATTCCGTCTATAGTGGAGACGATGTCTATATTGTGGCTCAGCAGGCCAGGCAAGTTTATTATCTCCCATGGACGTGCCAAAAAGACGAGAGGCTTACGGGTTGGTACCTTGTGCAATCGGTATCGCCACGCGGTAAAGCGCCTGTCCCAATCGATGATGACTACAACTTTGACCCAAAGGCGGATAGCGGAGAGTTCTATCAACCTGAGGGGCTAGAAGGGCGTTTGGAGATAGACATTCTTTCGCTGATGAGCATGAAAGCAGACAACGTCATCGATGATGACGAGGACGAGGGTGAAGTGGTGCAAGATGCTAAGGACCTAATGATGCTTGAGCGATGGAGGGCTCATCGCAACCTAAATGTTGAGGACGATAGAGGTGGTGAGGAGAGTAATGGAGATGATGAGGACTTAGGTTTCGATAATATTGATAGTGGAGACGACAGTAGTGATTGTGATGACAGTGGAGGAGGTGATGACAATGGTGATAGTGATGACCAGGACTTCGGTTTCTAGTTCATGTAATACTATATTGTTCTGATTATTATTACTTTGCAATTATGTTTCGTTCATTTTGCATCTCTTTACAAATACTTATCGATTATTTGTGCTAATTGGTTTAATGTTTGTCATTGCAGGCATAGGACAAAATGCCGGGCGGAAGTAGACGACGACAGAAGAGACCGGTGAGAAAGGTCCACTCGGTCTACCAGAGAGAGGAGGAGGAGGCGTTGGAGGAGGAGGAGGCCTTCGAGGAGGAGGAGGCGTTGGAGGAGGAGGAGACTTTGGAGGAGATGCGGGGTAGAACTCGCTCTACCAGACGCCTGTTTGCCCCGGTCGGCGGCGAGGACGGGGGCGGTGAGGACGGGGGAGGCGAGGACGGGGGCGGCGAGGACGGGGGCGGCGGCGGCGAGGACGGGGGCGACCAGGGCGGGAGCGAGGCGACAGCAGGGGACTCGTCTTCCACAGCTTCGAGGAGGCCCTACCAGCGTGGGATAACACGCCTCCCAAGCGCCGCGCCCACGCTAGCCTTCCGTCCGGTGATTCGACCCGACGGGCCAAGGTAAGTAACCATTCATGTTTTCACTTACTTGTTCAAATGCCATGTTGAAAATTGAACTTCAAGATTAACAGTTCTTCTTAATGACTTGTGCAGCAATTGGAAGCGTGTGGATGGAAACAGAGGTGGACGCCATCCTAATGGCATTCTGGGCCTCCTGATTAAGAAGAATTTTCCTGGCCTAGTCACCATAGATGGGAGGGATAAAGTGCCCCAGCACTGGCCAGACTTCTTCAAGGTAGTGCACGGAGACGTCACCCTTGCCGACAAGATCAAGAGGGAGTTCTGGGTGAGTCTTCATTGCACCGCTTTGCCACTACTAAGCATTTGTTGGATGTCCTTGAAATAATCAACTCATAAATGATATATGTATGCAGGAGTATTTCACGTGCGACCCAGGGCACGAGAATGAGGCGTCGGTAGTGCAGGACAGGGTCTGCCAGATCAGGCTCAAGGACATGTTCTACGAGGCACACGTCCAGTGCCTCATCAGCTACCACGCCAACGTACTCAAGGAGAAGCTAGACAAGGCGGATGCGAGGAAGATGATCCAGTGCCCCGAAACTGACATGCCCAGGGAGGCCTACATGCTCGTAAGTAGGAAACAATAATTCTAATTTCATTCCAATTCATCTTCTTACTCACCTAAATGCACGTTGTAATGCATGCAGTATCCTGCTGATTGGTGCAAAATGCACATGGACTGCTGGGAGGCGATTGTGGACGGGTGGAGAACACCGGAGGCTTACGAGATGCGCAGGAAGAAATCTGGATATGCCAAGGCGAAGGCGGGGCCGTCACACCACCAAGGGTGCCGCTCTCTCGGAGAGTACATGGACACATGGGTACCCTTCACACCAATTTGTTTATTTATTCAATTGATTGAGTCATTCATTCTCATTACGTGTAATCGTCCTTGTGTTTTCCTCGCAGACCCAGTCGCATGACGGCCAGGTGATCAACGAGTTCACGGGCTATATCCTGTCTCACCAGGGCAAGGCGACAGATCCAGAGAACGTCTACGACACGGCGAGGGGGCCCGACGCCATCACCAACCAAAACGTCTACGATAGGGTGGTCCAGTACACCGAGGCGGTTCGCACGCGCCATGGTGCCGACTACGACCCGTCGACCGAGCCCCTCGATACGGACGTCCTGATGAGGACGGGAGGAGGGAAGCAGCACGGCCGGTACCTTATTGCCCACAGCGTCATCGACCCGGCCACCGTTCCCTCCCTTCGTGAGATTCGTCGTTCGGATAGCAGTGCCGGTACCTCCTCCGATGTCCCCATACAACCTCGGCGGGCAAGCTCCACACAGATGATGGCGGCGCTTCAGGTAACTATTCGTCGTTCATTGGTTTCACATATGTTGCCGAATGTTTATGCATTGTTTAAACATCGCTTGTGTAATATTGCAGGTCCAACTGGAAGAGATGCGGGCCCAACAGGCGGCCCAACAGGCAAGAGAGGCGGCCCGAGAAGAGGCCTATCGGCAGCAGCTGGCGGCCCAACAGGAGGCCCATCGGCAGGCGATGCTAGCTTTCCAGCAGCAGTCCCAGCAACAGATGACGCAGTTTGCCTCCTCGATTTCCAGCTACTTTCAGGGCCTGGAGATCCCTAACTACAGACCCCCTCCGTTGCAAGTGATGTTCACTCCACCCCCGGTTGTTCTCCCTCCACTCCCTGATCTTTCGCCTGTAAGGACTCCGGTGAGTTACTGGCAGCCTATCTATTGTTTTCGCTTGTGCGGCCATCCCTTAGGTACTAATGAGATCGCTTATCCGTACAGCTGCAGTCGGCGGCTTCGAACCCGTCTCCGACAGTTGGACCTTCTCCACAGCCGCAGGTCGGACCGTCCGGGTGGTCTTCGTGGCCGACAGGGAGCTCCTCACACCACGGTGGTGGCGACTGGTCGCAGGACGAGTGAGTGGCTCGGTGCATGTTGTTGGATAATGGATGTAACTTTGTTATGTTAGACCCTTTTGCAACTTTGCTGGATGTTGGACTTGTGCGACTTGTTGGATGTTGCATTCGTGCGTGCGACTTGATGGATGTTGTGGTTATGGATTATTTGTGAATCTCTGTGATGTATATGTGGATTTCTGTGATATGTACATATATGTGTTTTGGTTGCTGCGATACGTGAGCTAAATCGGCAAAAACAGCAAAAAAAAACTGCAGTTTCCAGCTTTGCCGACTGCCACGGCAGCTGGCAAAGCTGGGAACAAAAAAAGCAAAATACCCAGCTTTGCCGACTGCCACGAAGCAAGGCAGTCGGCAAAGGCTTTGCCGACTGCTGAATTGGCAGCTGGCAAAGATATACACATTTTTTTAAAAAAAGGAAAAAATCTTTGCCGACTGCCAATAAATGCAGTCGGCAAAGGTCTTCGATTAAAATAAAGGAAAAAAATATTTGCCTCGATTAAAAAAAATAAAAAAAATTCTTTGCCAACTGCCACCTAGGCAGTCGGCAAAGAAAACTCTAACGGTTGTGCGCGTTTGCTTTGCCGACTGCCAGAGTGGCAGTCGGCAAAGGCTTTGCCGACTGCCTTTCATGGCAGCTGGCAAAGGTGGCCTTTGCCGCCTTGGGCTTTGCCACCTCCCCTTTGCCGACTGCCTCAAGAAATGCAGTCGGCAAAGCCTTTGCCGACTGCATTTCCTCCTTTGCCGACTGGTTTCAGCAGTCGGCAAAGAGGGCGAATCCAGTAGTGATATTATATGTGCACTCTAGTGGTACCCCACAAATAATTGCGTAGCGCTTTCGTAGAGCTTTTCTGTACTAGTGAAATATAGAAAACATTGTATTTGAAGTAAATGTGATATAGAAGGGGCATGTTTAGGGAACCAGCATGCAGACCTAAAATTGAGGGTGGTTTATGCATCATTGCTATCAATACACAAAACAAATCCTTACGGATGAAATTCTTGGATAAATTCTGTAATCATGCAGATGTGCCCTGGGTACAATTGACTTGGGATAAATTATGTCACAACAGCATTTCACCACCACATGCCAAGAGTCCTGTGGGGTCTTTTTGGTGGAAGGATATCCTCAAGTTTCATGCCAACTTCAGAAGCTTAGCACACTGTCAACCAAAGAGTGGAAACTCAGCTCTTTTTTGGTCTGATCAATGGAATGACAGCTGCTTAAAGGCCAGTTTCACAATGTTGTTCTCGTTTGCTAAGAAGAAAAAAAATGTTCTATCAAATTCTTCATGGAAAATGGCACTGACAGGAATTTCTTCATGCCTCTTTCTTCTCAAGCTGTTGATGAATATTAGGACCTACAGAATCTACTGCTATCATTTGATTGTGATCCTGAGAATAATGATTGCTGGCTGTACAACTAGAACTCCTGCTTTTACTCTTCAAAAAAGGCATACAAACTCTTGCAGGGAACACCAACAACCATCACCCCTCTTAAGTTGGATGTAGACCGGGGAAAATCTTGGCAAACATATTTTCTTCTTCTGGCTCCTTCTAAAGGATAGATTAAACACAAGATATCTTCTCGGAAGGAAGCATATGCATTTCGACAGTTATTCTTGTGCCATCTGTAGCTCCATGTGGAAGAAACCCTTATGTATCTGCCCTGCGTCCCGCCCCAAGCACGCGTGGCCGCAACCGCGTTCAGCATTGGGAAGGGAAAAAAGGGCGCCTGGTTGGGGTCTCCCAGTTGGGGGAGCAGGAGGCTTTAGGGGGTTGGGGTTGGGAACATGTTGCAATATTAATAAAAAACATGTTGAAACATAAAGAATAGGCTATTGCAACACTGCAAAAACACATTGGGTTGGGGTGCCGTGGGAGATGCAGATCGTGTCACCTGGGCCGCCGTCGCCTGCTGGCTTGATTTGCATCAACGCCAAACTAAGCCATGCAGGCCCTCTAAAATTATGGTTAGAGAGTATATCTTTATGATTTCTAGTTCTCTCCTTTTTTGTGCTTTGCAAGATCCTAGCTTTTTCCACCTCTTGTGCGCTTGTAATTTTTGCAGACTCATCCATATTTATATAAAAAAAAATAGGTGGTTTACCCCCACCGAGCCCTAAAAAATCATGGGAATATTAATTTTGAAGGTGTAATTATGGCCTGTTTAGATGCTAGGGACTAGGGATTATGCAATACACAGGACTACTAGTCCCAATTAGCACCTATATGGACTACTAGTACTTTTTTTAGTCCCCTGATTTAGCAATCTAGTGACTAAAAAAACTAAAATATAGTCTCTAGTCTATAGTGCCTAGGAACCAAACAGGACCTTAGTCTTCTCTTCGAGATGCTCAATAGCCATAACCTTTGAGATCTTTGTTTTTCCCACTAATGTGCTATACTGTGGACGAGGCTACTTAAGGGCGTCCGCAATGGTGTTATCTATGTAGCTAGCTGATATGGAGGTGAGAGATAAAAGTAAACACTATTTTATATATTTCTTGCACAGAGGACACACATGTTTGTCGTTCAGTTTTTTGAACCACGTGAAATAGATAGACTATTTGTTCGTCGCTAGTGACTACTCTCTCCTACTTTTTGCATGTCCACGCCATAATAGCTACCTAAATAGCTAGTCATTGCGAATGCCCTAAGAGATGGAGCATTGTGCTCGGCCGTGCCCTAGCTTGGGACCACACGCCCAGATAGGCTTATGTATCTCACGAATTCAAATTAGTTTCGTTTTATGTCTATAGTATTAAAATGATGAGGATATTACTTCTTTGAATTCACACAACACTCGTCAAGTTATACACCTAAATAAATCTACAGAAACTAAATGATTCAATGAGTATAAAATTTTTTTACTACAGTTCAAGCATAGAATAATTGGCCCACTACAAAAATTTCATCATAATTGTACCATAGAAACTGCATCAATAAAATAATGAGTAAAATCCACGGGTGGCCGCGCCCTTAAACTTGTCCCGCCATGCCACTTAAGTCCACAAACTCGCAAATGCGAAATCTAGGCCTCTAAACTTGTCAGTTGTGCCACTTAGGTCCAAAACTCATTTGAGTCGCCTTCCGTTCGACGCGGCACGCTAGCATGGAGGCTAAGCGCACGTGAGGATGCTAGAGCCTTGTCAAATATGCAGCAAGCACCCTAGCTGTCAACGACTCCTATTTCTTTTCCTCCCTTCTCTTCGAGCTCGTCGTTTGTGAGAAGGAGAGGTTGGCGATGGCGGAGCGGCTGCTGGGGGGGGGGGGTGAATTGGCAGCGGGGTTGGAAGATCTGTGGTAGGGAAGGAGGGTACGGAGCGACCCGGTGAGCACGGATTACTGCATTGCCAGAGGTAAATCTGTGACGATGGCGCCAACGCTGCGCGCAGAAGGAGAACCGTTGCCCGATTACGGTAAGAGAATCGAAGCTCGAAAATGCGATATTATGGGTTTTAGGTTGTAGTGTTGGTTATGTGCTTCGATTCAGGTGTCGAAATTTGTGATCTCTTTATGTTGCTAGAGTTTAGGGTTTGGTTGATTTCAGTTCGGGTTTGAAGGTAATGGTGTGAATCAGTTGTTGATGAGTTTGAATTGGTAAATGTAGGTGGTATTGATGGCATGTTTACGGTTGAGGCGCATCATAGTGGTTTCTTTGTTGGGCATAGATCAAACAAGGCATATCTTGATGAGAAAGTGAACTGGTTCGATTATTGTGAGGTAGATACTTGGTGTGCTATGTGCTTGAAGGACTTTGTTGCTGAACTGCATTGTGCCAACTCAAAGAGTGTGAAGGTTTCCTGGTTGTTGCCTAGGAAAGAACTTCATGAAGGTCTGAGGCTTATTGACCGTGATTCAGAGACAAGTATATCTTCTTAAAAAGAATCGCACACCATTCTTTGGCCAAAGAGAATGCCACATCACTAGCTGCTCTCAGCCGTCCGATCGGCCAGACGAACAGCCTAGATCGGGCCAGCCCGGGTCATTTTGCAAAATAGCCCTCAAACTCTAACAAAATCAACCCGCCATCCAACCTCCTCTCTCAAGTTTTCTAGCAAAGAAGTCCTTAAAGTTTTTCGAAATCAACCCGCCGTCCAAGCCATTCTATGGGCCAGCCTACCACCGCATCCGTTGTACGTGGGCCAAACTGGGCCAGATTTAGCCCAAATGGCCATCTCCTTTTTGTGTCTTTTATTAAATCTCATGGCACACTAATTTTATTTATTTCATACAAAAATGATTAGAGCTTCTAAAACTATAAATTTTTTGTGTAAACTCTCCATAATGTAATCTATGTAGAAAAAATATGAAACTTTGAAAATAAATAATTTAAAATAAATTCTTTTAATTAATAAATAAACCTTTCATGATTTCTACACATCAAAATATTAATCCAAAAAATATTAAAATTTTGTTTTTTAGCTACTTTGTGATGTTTCCAACCTCTACAAAAAATTTAAAGCAAATACGAAATGTTCCGACAAATTATTATTCCAAGCTAAGTTAATAAAGTAATTTTAAAAAAGGACTCATGCTCGATCTTTATAGGGCTCGAAATATATATACAACAAATAGAAAATCCACAGTTAACATTTACAGTCATCCACAAATGATTCTTTCTAAATAAAACGAAAATAACATAATACATTGCATAAAGAACCATTTAGGTACCATTATTCACACTCATGTCTACAAAGAGAAACAAATATCTAACAATGGCCACGCGTGGCTATAACAACGGCCATGCGCGGCAAAGCCGCGCGGCTTTCTCGTTGTCGACGGAATGCCGACGATGGTCTACCGAGGGGTATGCCTAAGGTACTAGATTGATCGGTGAAGGTGCGCCGGAGACGAGCAAGAGTTACACTGGAAGCGTGAGACACGAGATTTATACAGGTTCAGGCCGCCGCGAGGCATAATACCCTACGTCCTGTGTGTTGCTGTATTGTATTGCTAGTAGATGAATTGTGGGTTGAGTTGTGGGATCTATCTCTGCCCCTCCTTATATAGTCTGAAGGGACAAGGTTACAAGTAAACTATCCAAGTTGGTACAATAACCATGCGGTGCAATGCCTTGCGCCGCACGCCTTCATGTTCTGGGCCGGGCCAGATTTGATGGTGCGGCCCATGTCTTGTCTTATGGTACCGGGGGGTTTATATCCCCAACACTAGTTGTCTTCATTTGTGTACAAGTTGAAGAATTTTGTTGTCTACTTTGTCCATGGTGACAATAGCATAGATTGGGAGGACATTGTGGCAAATCCAATTTCTTCACTGTCTAGAGTTTTCAGCCCCACCAAGATTGGGTACATGCAGGAGGATACAACTGAACAGCTACCTGAATTTTACTAGAACTTGAAGTCATCGTCTGAATGTGATAACAGTGCAAGAGATGGTGGTAACATTGAAAATAGTGATGATGTTTCAGATTTTGATGATAGTGATTATGATCTTGAAGAAGATGATGATATATGGAATGACAATGTTGATGAAGAGATTGGAACTGAAACAAGTGCCAAAAGAAAGAAGGCTACTGGTAGCAAATTGAAGGGAGTAAGGATAGAAAGCATGGATATTTATGGGGATGACTCAACCAATGGATCTGAGCTAGAGTTGCCTAAGTCAGATGGAGAAAACCCAACAAGACTGAAGTTCAAGACATTTATGCCTGAAGACATGGAAAATCCAACCTTCAAAGTAGGAATGCTATTTGAATCAGTTGTACTTCTCAGGATAGCTACCACAGAATACAACATTAAGCATAGGGTAGACATCAAGATGCCCAGGAATGAATATAAAAGGCTCAAGGCTCACTGTGAACATTGTTGCCCTTGGAATCTTTATGCTTCAACTGATAAGAGTGCAAAAGGTTGATGGTGAAGATTTATTTTGGACACCATAATTGTCAGAAGATGTGGAAGCTGCAGAGATGTAGTTCAAAGTGGCGGTCTGAGAAGTATGTGGACTCTTTTAGAGCTGACCAGAAGATGTCACTTACCAACTTTGCAAGGATAGTACGGAAAGAATGGAATCTGTCACATGCTAGAACAAAGCTTGCTAGGGCTAGAAGGCTTGCAGTGAAGGTTATTCAATTAAGAAGAGTAGTACAATAGGCTATGGGACTATGGAACTGAACTGATAAGGAGTGAAGAAGAGTAGTACAATAGGCTATGGGACTATGGAACTGAACTGAGAAGGAGTAATCCAAGTAGTTCTTTCTTTCTCAATCATACTGGTAGCCTTTTTTTCTTCACTGTATGTGTCCTTGGATGCCTGCAAAAGGGGTTTTTTAGCTGGATGTAGACCTATAATTTTTTTTAGATGGTTGTCATTTGAAGACAAAATATGGGGGGATAATGCTCACTGCAGTTGGCATTGATCCAAATGACTGCATATATCCAATTGCATTTGCTGTAGTTGAAGTTGAGTCTCTAATAACTTGGAAGTGGTTTTTGGAAACTCTGAAGGAAGATCTTGGGATTGAAAACACATACGGATGGACTATCATGACAGACAAGCAGAAAGGTACCTTGTTTTTGCAATGTTATCTGATTATTTCCATATAATAGTTTATTTGTTTGATGAAACTAAAAATTTTGCTTACTGATGCAGGGATTAATACCAGCTATTGCAAAACTGTTTCCACAATATGAACACAGATTCTGTGTGAGACACTTGTATTCCAATTTTCAAATGCAGTTCAAAGGGGAGAATTTGAAAAAACCAACTTTGGATGTGTGCCAGGTCAAAAATAGAACTGAGATGGAATGAGAACATGGAAAAAATAAAGGCACTCAATTAGAAAGCATATGAATGCCTTGCAAAGATGAAACCAAATACTTGGGTAAGAGCTGTCTTTAGTACTTACCTAAAGTGTGACATTTTTTTAAACAATAGTTGTGAGGTATTCAATAACTATGTACTAGAAGCTAGAGAAATGCCAATATTAAGCATGTTAGAGCAAGTGAAAACACAATTAATGACTAGGCATTACTCAAAAGAGAAAGAGGTAGGTGATATCTGGCAGGGCCCTATCTGTCCCAAAATTAGGAAGAAAGTACATAAGATCACAGAATGGTCAAACACTTGTTATCCACAACCAGCTGGACATGGTGTTTTTTAGGTAAATGTGATGGGTAGGCAGTACACAGTGGACTTGTATCAAAGGAAGTGTGATTGCAGGAGATGGGACCTAACTGGTGTACCATGTTCTCATGCCATACCTTGTTTTAGGCATGAAAGGATTCCAACTGAGAGTATGGTACATGAGTGCTACTCATCTGCAAGCTTTTTAAAAGCTTATGGTCCCAAGATATGTCCTACCAATGATAAGACTATGTAGACCAAAGTTCAAGGACCTTAGGTTCTGCCTTCAGTTTATGAAAAAAGAGTTGGCAGACCTCCCAAAAACAGAAGGAAGCAACCACATGAGGTTGAAGAAGCAAGGTTGGTCCCAAGATGTCTAAGCATGGTACAATCATCACTTGTTCTTATTGTGGGATAGAAGGGCGCAATAGGGCTGGTTGTGAGATGAGGAAGGCTAGGATTAGGCCAAAATTGTAACCTGTAAGGAATCCTACAATGTCTGTTCAGATTGATGATTTTGAGGCCGAAGTGCATGATTTTGAGGCTCCAATTGACTGTCAGGTATGATCAGTTAACCCAACTGATCATATGCTATTCTCGTGTAACTCAGTGTGTATTATGGTGTTGTACAAAAAAATTGTAGGTGCCAATGAACTATAGATAAGGGAACCAACCACTTCTGTCACAAATGTCAGAAACCATGCTATCCAAATAGATACACAGGTATTTCCTTTCCCGCTTATCAGTTTGTGCATTTAGAACTTGTTGACAACATTTCCTTGTTGTAGTCCTCACAAGCCAGCACAAGGCAGAAGCAGCAACCATTGCCAGATTCAAGCTTCATACAAACCAGCTTGCCAAGCACACGGCGAGTGCCCCCTACCACTGCATCAAAGGAAGGAAAAGCAAGGATGAAGCACAATGCAATTTCGGACAAGGTCTGACACAAGATAAGTCCAAGAAGGTTGCAAGATCAAAGAAGAAGCCCTGATCATCTTTGATTAGTGTCTGCTCTGATTTTGTACAGTAGTAGTAGTAGGGTCAAGAGGACTGCTATGGTTCTATAATGCAGCGTAGTTTGACTGCTTAGGTTCTTTTGGTTCTTCCAGAAACACAGGGAACACTACAGGAAACCGGCGCTTTGCCGAGTGTCTGGAAGTTTGCCGAGTGCCAAATATTGCGCACTCGGCAAACTCTGGCACTCGGCAAAGGCTTCTTTGCCTAGTGTCCAGCACTCGGCAAAGCAGGGCACTCGGCGAAGATAAGCACTCGGCAAAATATAGGCCGGAACCGACGGCGTCGGACGCCGTCATCTTTGCCGAGTGCCAGGCGTTTGGCACTCGGCAAACTGGTGACTTTGCCGAGTGGCAACCCTGGGCACTCGGCAAAATAATTTTTTTTATTTTTTTTGGCACATAGTTTTTTTGAAGGTTTACTACACCAACACAAACAACATGTTCAAGTTTGGCACATTTTCATTGCATTTTGGCATATTTCTTTAGTTTATTTTATTTTCTTAAATTTTACCAGAAAAATAAAAGTTTGAACTGCAGGTGCATGAATAATAGATTTTATTCGTTTAAAAAATGTTATTCTTGTTTGTTATTGTAAATTTAGGCTAAATCTACCATCTCTCGAATTTGCAGTGAATGTGCTCACGGGGCAACGTCACCAACTAGCGTGCGGGTGGATTTTTAATTATATAAAATGCAAACAAATTCCGAAAATCACGAAACTTGTCGATTAGTCACGATATCATATACGTATGGCATGGTAAAAATTTGAAAAAGTTTCGAGTACGTTGTCACGTACGATGCTCACAAACCAGTACATCTTCACAAACCGGATTTAGACTTGTGTTGCACTAGAGACACTAGAGATATATTTATATGTATGTGATGGAGTATAGATTCTATATGATGGATTATGGACGATGTGCGTATGTGATGCACGATGGACGGACGATATATGTGCATTTCGTGGATTATGGATGATGAATTTGATATATTATGTGCTGTGTGTGATGATATATATGTGATGTGTTTGTTTGTTTTGATGGAAAGCAAAAATAAAAAAACAGCATTTCTCACCCCTTTGCTGAGTGTGGCACTCGGCAAGAGTCCTTTGCCGAGTGCAATTGCACTGGCACTTGGCAAATCTGGGCAACAGAAACCTGGTTTCTCAGATTTGTCGAGTGCCAGGGCTATGGCACTCAGCAAAGAATTTTTTAAAAAAAATAAAAAATTTCTTTGCCGAGTGCCAGTGCAGCAGCACTCGGCAAAGAGTTTTTTTTTAAAAAACAAATGCACCATTTTCTTTGCCGAGTGCAACGGCTAGGCACTCGGCGAAGAATTTTTCAAAAAAGATTAAAAAAAAATCTTTACCGAGTGCCACATCTGTCGGCACTCGGCAAAGAAGTCGTCAAAGTTGATGGTTGACTTTTTTTTGCCGAGTGCCCGATATTTGGCACTCGGCAAAGAAACCTTTGCCGACAAATTCTTTGCCGAGTGCGGCACTCGGCAAAGCCTTTGCTGAGTGCATTAAGGTCTTTGCCGAGTGCCCCAGAAGCCGCATCCTGTAGTGGAAGATAGTGAACACACATCTCTTTCGGTTGCAGCACTACACCTTTTGGTGCATCATGATGTGAAAACATACATCTTTTGGTTCTCGTAGACAATTTAATGTATGATTGCTTGATGCTTAATGCTGTGAAAAGATCAATGCTTGATCAGTACTTATGATTGCATTACTCTAAATATTTTGAAACAGATCCATTTGTTACAAAATATATCACTACTAAATAGATCATCTAGGATTACAAAAGCATGATGATGGTTTCAACAAAGTGATTAGAAGACTGATTATAGAACTGGACACTAGATCCACTGTCACTTGTCATGTTCCAGTTAGCATGCCCTGGTCGCCGCGCCCCTACACCCCAAACCCTAGGGGTGCATCACACCGTTCCTTAGCCGTTGCCGCCCAAGTGAAGAGTCGCGCCCCCGCACCGCTCGATACGTGCCGTGTGGACAGGGGTACCGACGTTGAGGCATCTCACCGTCTGCCCCTAAACGCTAGGCGCCGCGCCGCTATAAATGGAGCAGCGCCCGCACCTCTCCCTGTAGCCGCCACACCCTCCTCCTCTTTTCCTCCTTCTAGCCGTTGCTGGCCACACCAAAGCCGCAGTAGGCCACCCTGCCATCACACCGCCTGATCGGCCGCCACCAGAGCCGCCTCCACCTCACAGCAAGGCCAGCCACGACGTCTTCTGTCCGTCTGCACCTCGCCTTCCTCTCCGCCAAGCCACTCCGCCTCAACACCGCCACTGCCGCCATCCAGCACTCTGCCACGTCAGCAGGCCGCCTCCGTCATCCCCAAGCCTCGCCATGTCCATCGCGCGACCAACCACATCCACGGCTCCACACCGTCACCTGGTGCACCTCCAGCCCGAGCTGCTCCTTGCACCGTCGCGCTGCCCCGGTGACCCCATCTGCGTCCGCGACCGCGACCTTCTTTGTCTCTGCTTCATCGGTGCTGAACAGAGTCCGCGTCCAAGGCAGCGCCGAGCGTCACCATAGAGTTGTACCACGAGCTAGACACCGCAAGCCTCACCTTTCCATGGTCACAGATGTCGTGCTCCTCCGAGGCCGTGTTGCCAGACTCCTTCACTGCTGCCATTCCCTGCTCACCGCCACGTTGACCTTGAGCCTCTGTGTCGCTGATGAGCCACCAACGCTCAAGCTCAGCCTTTTTCATTCTTGCCGGTGTTCTTGCCTGATACCGGCTAGCGCGAAGATCGTACACTTACGCTCGAGTTGTAGTGTGTCGGCAGATCGTCCTTGTCGTTGCACGTTGTCGTGAGCTCGACGTGTCTGCTGACGGACGATTTGATCTATAGCTTATTTAATTTATGGTCGATTTAGTAACGGTATGGCACGATTTTTGGTAGATTTGAGGAATGCTGTTCACGTTGCCGTGAGCTCGGCGTGTCTGCTGATGGTAGATTCGATCTATAGCTTATTTAATTTGTGGTTGATTTAGTAACAGTGTGGCATGATTTTTGGAAGATTTGAGGAATGTTGTTTACGTGATGCAGTTTTGTGGTAGGGCTCATGTATATTTATATAGTAATGACAGCTTTGATCTGGTCCGTGAAATGTTTGTGTTTCTTGTGACAGTGACGTGTGGTGAGAAAATCTTCTTTTTTTATTTGGTTTAGAACTCCTTTTGATTCGAGTTGCTCTTTGGCCTTCTCTTTGTCAGAAATCTTTTTTTCAATGGAACATTTTTTTGAATGGAAGGGCTGTGACGAATTTTTGCGCACTTTGCTCCATCTCCAGATGCGGCCTGATTCCCCTTAAGAGGGATAAGAGCTACATCCAATGGCCTGGTTTCAGTGTTCATACGAGGCGTAAGCCTTTAGACAAACACCTACTGTTAAAGAGAGTTTTGGAGAAACATACAAACGGTTACGTTAATGCGCGTGTCGTTCCAGCACGAATTGGCTTTGAAATTCTTGGGGGCAGGTCTTTTTGCCACTTGAAAGGGGTTGCAAAAAGGCCCAAAAATATCGTGCAAATATTTGATTGACGCATATTCTGAGCCCTTATTACTTTTTTCGTTACACATTTGGTTTTTGTTTCCTTTTTTGTCGTTTTCCGCATCTGATTTTTATTGTCCGTTCACAACTATGTTCTACATGGATATTAGTTTTTGTTACTAATAATGCACTTTTCGTAAGCATGATGATGATAACACCTGATATTAGTCCTTTGCCAACAAAAATCATATCATATTATAGCATGACAAATGCAGCTGATGGCATGTTTTGATTTGTTTAAAAGATATCATACATGTTTAACCGCGTTTTTTTAAGCTGGCTTAACGAGGAAGGCTTTGGTGTAGAAAGATTCTCAGTTGTTTTTCAGTTTGTATGTTGTAAAATGGTTTTTTGACACAACGAGGTTAGGACCTCTTTTCCCACTCCAAACCGTAGTCCTAAACCTAGAGAGCAAAGGGAGAAGAAGCAAGAATCAAAATGAAAGAGGTAGAGAGGGGAGGTGGCTGCCCTCTCTCATTTATAGGCCATATTACAATTTTTGACAAAGCCCCCTACTTATTCTCTAATCCTAATATGCGAACCAGCTACACTAAAGCACTCTGGAACAACCCTCTCACGATCTTTGATTTGAAGGCCCCGCTTACTGCTTGGACTTGCCGTCGCCTTGGCACAACCTCCAGAATTCCGCCAAGTGCCGACACGCTTCCTCGGAAGTTCCACCCGGGTTTTGATGCCCAAACCCAAAAACCGTCCACCAGTGGTTTTGAGGCCCAAAAGACCAAACCATCCTGGGCCGTGTCCGCCAGTCCTCGACTGTGTCCGGCCATGATCTGTTGCATGAACTCTTTCTCTTGATGATGTCCCCAGGTGTCAGCAACCACGGCTCATCACCCGGGTTCTCCAGTCCCTCGGTCCGAGCCTCAGTATTCGTCCTTCACCGCTCCTAATCCATCAGCACAAACCCGCTCGACCTTTGCCATCGCTGTCGACGACCGCCTCTGTGCTCCACACTTGCGCATCACAAGACAAAAGACATGCCAAGTGAAACCCGTTGATAATCACTCATCACAGACTCAAACCACAAGGCCTCAACCCACCCTATGTTCGCAAAAATACCAAACTAAATGTTTTGCATGCAAAGAACCTAGTTAGTATATTGCATCCTGGTTACCCAAGAACCAATCACGTCTTAAAAGAAGGAATCCTCATGAATCTAATATCAATATTTGGTTTGGGAGGATGAATGACTCTATCCTTATGCTCCCTCCGTCCTAATGTCATGTTTTAACATCTTATATGTGTCGAATATCAACACTAGGGATACCAAGAGAGTAAGGCTAATCGACTATGATGCCCAAATCGAGTTAAGTGAACTCAGAATCAAGATTCCTGTCACCTTCGACCCAACAGAGGTGGGACCGGTCTCGCCGGCCCTAGGGATGCGGGTCCCACCTCACTGACTCTAGGGGTACGGGCTCCGCTTTGCTCAGCCCTCCCAGGGGGTAATTCCGCCACGCTCGAGTACTCTAGCGGTGAGTCGCGTGAGAATTCAGGTAGGCCCACGCAACCACTGACTGCTATAACATGGCAACAAGGGCTCAGGCCCGTGCCCCTGGCATCAACAGGAGATAAACGTACCACGATGCGACGCCCAATCGTGACAGGCCATACCCGGGCACTTATGTCATTGTACCAGGGGATCACTATATGTTCCCTACTCCGTCACGATACCACGTAGGGCCAACTGTTGGCCCAACCTATTGACCATGTCGCACACACGAGCAACATTGTAAGCCTTGACCAGTCTGCCATGCACATGCACAGCTGCAACGACGAACAAGACAAAGGGGACCTACACCCACATGGAGGAAGAGAAGGACGCCACCATGCTTAGAGGCTCCACCCTTTTTTGCTTTTTCTTCTTAGTCCACTCGACCCTTGTATTTGCATCACCCCTGGCACTTGTAACCGGTCATTCCAATGAGCTATAAAATGGAAGGCTGGACAGCTGTTGATAGTTACTAACGCTATCAAAAGAGTATAGCTAAATCTATCCTCTAGCAATGGTGACGATACTTCTCAACGCAATCACGGGGGTTGTCAATCCCTATGCTCAAAGTATGTGATTGTTGGCCAAAAATGCTATGGGTAGCTCTATAGGATAGGTGATGGGATTCTGCAAGCACACAGAACTATCGTGTAGCACTTTACCTGGGAGTACCAGGTGTCGAATTTATATTTCCCAAAGGAAGGCTTGGTTTGTGATTCCAAGGATCTAGATATGGATAAATAGGGTAATAACCTTAGTAAGAATAAATCAATGAAGTAATACTATGGTGAAAACATGCTAGGTAGCTCTGGAGTTTTAGGGGAGAACTCTATCTCAGTAAAAGATCAAGTGATTGTTATACCAAAGAGATTGCTATACTCGGGACACTCAAAGTCCTAAACTCGCCGGGGTTCGACTGATTAGGCACCGTACGTCCCAAAGTCCTACGATAATAAAACTAGACCGAACATGGTGGAATCCAGAGGATTCTAGGGCTGTCACCACCTAGAACCTACCACTACTATCCGTGGGTCTAGCCGCACTCAAGGGTAAGATTATAGCCTAAGCACCTCGCTTAATCTATAAAGCTTACAACTCTAACTCTGGCCAAGGAATTAGAGCACTCTAACCAAGCAATGAGACAAGTATGCAACTGCTTAAAGTATGACAATAAGTAAATGAAACAGGGGATCTTTATTACCGATAAGAGTGAAGAACACCGCAGAGGAGGTCACCGACAAGCCCGGCTCCTCCACAGACTTCCTCCTTCTCCCGACTTCTCTCTCTACTCTACTCTTCTCTAGCTAGCACTATTCCTAAGAGCAGAGCTTCGCTAGAGAGAGAGAGAGGAGCTACTACTGACTATGAGCTGAATCTCAAGTGGTTTCTCTAGTGGTTTCTAGTGTGTTTCTCCCTACAAGTGAGGATTCAAGTCCTATTTATAGTGTAGGAGTGCTCTACGGGTACTTGTAGGAGTCTTGGAGGTCGGTGGCATGAAGGAGCAGGGCGGACGCCCCCTTAGATGCACCGCCTTGCATCCAACGGCCCTCCTTCCTCCCCTATGGCGGTTGCAAGGTCGGTTTATGTACTGAAATGGTGGTTTGCAACCCCTGGGAGGATGACATGTGGGTCCTTCAATCCATGGCACATCACTTGATCACCGTTGGATGAAAACCGACTTCATTTGATGGCTTAGATGACTCTTGGACACCTTCCCTCGGATTGTGGACGTGGCACTTACTTTGGACAGGGCGGGCGCCCTGTTGATAGGGCCACCGGATCCTCTTGCCTTGTATCTGAGCCGTTGATGTTGTTTCAACGTGCCACGGGCCATTTGGGAGGTTGGCACATGGATCCGTGAGGTGGCAAGTCCCATTTGGCACACTTGATAGGGCAGGCGCCCTACTTGGTTGGGTGGGCGCCCCCCCTCTGGCCTCCATGTGGCAGTTGAGGTGTCAAGCTATCTTGGTATGCTTCATTTTTGCCTGATTTCACCATTTTTCCTGCATACACAAGATTTCTCCAAGGACATGTGGAACTAGGTAAGTTTCAAAGTGAGTTCTTTGCTTTTCATGTGATTTTACCTTAATTATGGGTGAAATATTGACGGTAAAATAGAGTGTTAGCGACCGTCAACAATAGCCATGCAAGGCATCGAAATTGATCGACCCTTGTTACAACCCACCACACTCATTCACCAGAGACTTGGGAACCTTTTCTTTCTCGACCTTCTTTGTAACCCCCTACTATAACTTAGTACAAGTAACACAAGCCACCCTCGGCTGGACGTAGGGAACGTCCCGTCGGAACCAGTATACATCCTCGTGTCCTCTTAGCACACCTTTTGAGACAAACACGCATCACAAATTTACTCGTTGGTGCCGGTATGAAACAACAACATTATATTTAGCCGATTATATATAAATAAAAGTATCAATACTTATGATATCAAACGAATACCATTAAATTGATTACAAAAAGTCTTCTCATAATAAATTGATTTAGAGCCACAAATGTGAATACCACTAATTAGTAACTGGCACACAACCAATAGTTATATTATTTTTGGGACAAGATGCTAGTGAAGACACTTTTAGGGTCAAGGATAGTCCTATCCTGCTAGCCCTATTCCCGTAATCAACAGTCTTTTGGCCAGTTACTGGGAAGAGTATTTTGCAAACATGGCCCATTCCTCACTTTTTTTTTGGTTTAGAATGTGGAATGGAATAGAATCAAGCATATCCTCATGGGCTAATAATTAGTACTAGTATTAAAAATGGAGTCATTTCATCAAATTGTGTGTTTGGTTTAAGGAATCATTGTATCATCGACGAGGTGGTGCATCATGAGTTTGTTTCTCAAATTTGGTAGAATGACTCCCTATCCTTGAGACGAATGGGATGATGAAACATCAACCTGTTCCATTTCACAAATCGATAAAAAAGTGAGAAATGAGTAGATATGGTGGTTCATCACGAGTTGATCCTTGCTCCTTGGGGTGTTTGTTTCGTAAGGAATGAGTTAATCCATCATTTACTCGTATCTCATTTTTTTATTTGGTTCCTGGAATGAAATAGGTTGATGTTCCATCATCTCAATCCTTCCAAGCTAATGATTAATACTAGCATAATTTTTTTTAGAAGGGACGGCAAAAGCTTTGCCGCGATTTCTATTAGACGAAGAAAAAGAAAAACAAAGAGTCGGCCCAGTTTTTTTGAATGGAAACTGGTCCCCAAAACGATTACAACCGAGGAGAGAGCCACACTTATCTCGCACGACTCTGGTGCATCTGTCGAATACAACGTGAGAGCACAACTTCATACACTACTCAACTATGAATCCAACTGTAACACAAACTCTACCTACAACACAAACCGGTCAGATTGGGACATCGACATGGTTGCGCAACTCAACTCATACACCAATACCACCAAGCCGCACCCCCAAGGAGTTGTCGACGAGCAGCCCACCTCGCGAGCGCCGTCGTCCCGACGATGTCCCGCACCAACCAGCCACTGCCAAGCAGAAAACTTATTGGCGCAGTCCGCTGCAAGCCAAATAACCACCACGCCGACTCCACCGTGTCACAATCGTTTTCTGATCACGCACAGTCGATCTCCCAACCTTGACCAACGTTGGCATAAGTAAAAAGAGGAGCCCACCCCCATGCTCTCTAAAACAAGCGAAGCACCGCACCGGATCATGACTCTGAGACAACTCATCCTGGTCGGATTGAGACATCGACCTCGTCCTTGACGCATGGGGTCTCGCCACATCCACCACCGCACACCACTCCACTTCTCCCCAATGATCCAGTCATCCAGTAATACTAGCATAATAAATGATGTTATTTCACTAAATTTAAGGAACTAATAATAATGCCCTACTTTATTTAGGATGGAATGACTTTTTGAACTAAACACACCAAAGTCACTGATGAGCCAGCAAACGGAGCTCATGAGTGACCGAAATCGAAAACGTGTCCAATGCCAGCAAGGAAAATAACCGGCCAAAACCTTTCCTTGTTTGGATATATATATTTTTGCATAGGAATAGGCTGTGGCAGCAGCACGCTGACGAAAACACTGGTATATCCTCTCCAGTCTCCCGATGCAAACGGAGCAGCAGCGCCGGAGTACACAAAGCGCGACCGCAGCAAAGCAGCCTTCGCTTCTTCTTCCGAAGCCGCCGTGAACCCTCCTCCAGCCTGCTTCCGCTCCCGCTCCCGCTCCAGCCTCATCGGGCTCCTCTCTCCCACTTGCGCCGACATCCAAGCCCCGACACCAATTTTGCACCCGCGAGGTGCTCGCCCGCGCGTCTCGCGTCCACGCCACGCCGCGACTTGTCTCCCCCTAAACCCCAAGACAGGCCTGCCGAGGTACATGCGAGAGTGATCCGCCTCGGCGTCACGCGGAGAGTGTGATGGGCAACGCCTGCGGCGTCACGCTTAGATCCAAGTACTTCATCGCCAGCACCCGCCGTGACGGGGCGGGGCACGCACCCGCCGTCGCGACCTCCGCTGCCGCCGATGAGGCCGCGCCGCACGGGAATGGGAAGCGAGCCTCGCGTCCGGCCGAGGCGAGAGCGGCGGCAGATGGGTCGGCCCCGCCCCCTGCCCCGGCCGCCACGAAGCTCACGGACAACGTGCTGGGCTACCCGACCCCGAGCCTCCGCAACCACTACGCGCAAGGCCGCGAGCTGGGGCAGGGGCAGTTCGGCACCACCTACCGCTGCACGAACCTCGCCGTGCCGCACGGGAACGGGAAGCGAGCCTCGTGTCCGGCCGAGGCGAGAGCGGCGGCGGACGGGTCAGCCCCGCCCCCCGCCCCGGCCCCAGGCATGCCGGCCGCCGCGAAGCTCACGGCCAACGTGCTGGGCCATCCAACCCCGAGCCTCTGCGACCAGTACGTGGTAGGCCGCGAGCTGGGGCAGGGGCAGTTCGGCACCACATACCTCTGCACGGACCTCACCACGGGCGTCGACTACGCCTGCAAGAGCATAGCCAAGCGGAAGCTCATCACCAGGGAGCATGTCGAGGGCGTGCGCCGCGAGATCCAGATCATGCACCACCTGGCCATAGCCGGCCACCGGAACGTCGTCGCCATCAAGGGTGCGTACGAGGACCAACAGCACGTCCACATCGTCATGGAGCTCTGCGCCGGCGGGCAGCTGTTCGACCGTATCAAACAACGTGGGCATTACAGCGAGCACAAGGCCGCGGAGCTCACGCGCATCATCGTTGGGGCCGTCGACGCGTGCCACTCGCTCGGGGTCATGCACAGGGACCTCAAGCCCGAAAACTTTTTGCTCGCCAACAGGGATGACGATATGTCGCTCAAGGCCATCGACTTCGGCGTCTCCGTGTTCTTCAAGCCTGGTGAGTCACCTTGGGCGTGGGCGTTAATTGTGTTCATTTTGTGTTTTGCTTTGTTTTGATGCTAAATTAATTGGTGAAACTGTGAAACATCGATAAAGTCTGCATTGCAATGATTCGGTTCAAAAACAATAAACTATGGTTGGCTGAATTAATATTACAATGAGACAAGGAAGTCCATCTGAAGGGGGAAACTTGCATTACTGGTAAAAGATTATTCTAGATAACGTCAGTGAAATTACTGGCAAGGTATTTTGACTATTTTTATATTGCTGAAGGCAAGTTTTGATGTCATTCAAATTGGCATTCATTTGCTTACTTGAAACCCTCTTTCCCATTCTCTTGTGCAAATGCATTCATTTGATTAGGATATTGAAGTTTATCTGCAGATCGTAAACCATGTTTCCCTTTGTTGTTTATTTATTATAGGTCAAACTTTTACCGATGTTGTGGGAAGCCCTTCCTATGTAGCTCCAGAAGTGCTGCGCAAACGACATGGACCTGAAGCTGATGTGTGGTCAGCTGGAGTAATTCTTTACATACTGCTAAGTGGTGTACCACCATTTTGGGCAGGTACAGCTTCATCTTTGTGTTCTTTTCCTATTTTTAGTAAAATGTTTGCTGTTTAAAGGTCCAAAGCTGTTTTTAATGGACAGATCTTTTTGTTTTCTAGACTGATTTTTTAAATCTATTCATTGCAGAGACACAGCAAGGAATTTTCGATGCTGTTTTGAAAGGTGTAATTGATTTTGATTCGGATCCCTGGCCTGTGATCTCTGAGAGTGCTAAGGATCTTATAAGAAGAATGCTGAATCCTCTCCCATCAGAGCGCCTAACAGCACATGAAGTTCTATGTTAGTTAGTTTCATCTGTACAGAGCTCCTTCCCTTTTCTCTAATAACTTCGTTGATTAGTTGAATATATACTGTTCTGCTGTACATTTCTATTGTTCAGATACAAGTATATGCTAAGCATGCCTACTTGAAATTGAACAATGGCTGTGCACCCACATTTTTAATACCTAGTATTAATAATCTGCACAATTGTTCTGATAAGGAACCCAATTTTCTTGTGTTCAGGTCATCCATGGATATGTGACCATGGAGTTGGTCGTGACCGTCCTCTTGATCCCCCGGGTATCCATGGCAGACATGGGCCGCGCCGCTAGTAGAGGCCCAGCCCATGACATCAAGGCAAGCGGTGCAAGGCATTAGTCGGCATGAACCAAAAGACATCTAAAATACTTCCCATTTAACCGACTATGATACTTTCCTTGCAATCCTACCCTCCAAAGTATATAAGGAGGGACAGGGGTCCCTTAGTCCGCAGATTCTAATAAATCAATGCAATACAACGGAACACAGTTGTAGGGTTTATACCGACGACAGGAACTTATCTAAATCTTGTCTCGAAGCTTTTGTGTTACGTCTAGCTTGTCACAAGGCACCTCCACTGATTCATCTACTATTTTGGGCACACCCCTCGGTAAATACCGATGATATTCTATCAACATTGAGGCGCTAGGTAGGGGGTGTGCGTGCTAATTCCAGTGAACCAAATGTGAATCTTCTTGATCAACATCATCCACATTGACTCGGCTTCTTGCAGTTGGCATCCTTCGACAACATGTACGGCATGATGCTCTTGATTGGCCTTGGCAGCGGTGGCTCATTTAGTTTGTGGATGGAGGCATTAAAACCCACCATTCATATTTTGAATAGAGTACCAAGTAAGTCGGTGCCCAAAACAATATATGATTTGTGGACAGAAAGAGTACCCTCACTAAACCACTTACGTGTGTGGGGGAGCCCAGCTAAGGCTAAAGTATTTAACCAAAATATTAGGAAGCTAGATCCCAAGACAGTAAGTTGTTATTTCATAGCTTGAAAAGTAAAAAGGTTGTCGTATCTACTATCTAGACAGACAAAGAAATTTTGTACAAATGAGACATGTTGTCTTCTTAAAGGATGAGATCATGAGGGGAGCATGGTAGCTCGAGAAATTGACTTTGAGGAGAAGTGGGTATATGCGCCCACTCCGATAATGTAGATGCCATTTTCTCACTACCTATTGTTCCTTCACCGACAATGCAAGACATTGTGGTGTCAACACCTGTTGTTATTTCTCCTATGGAAACAATGCTTGAGGTTGAGGAACATGTTCTTCAGAACCCTATAGAACCTATTGCCACACATGAGGGGGGGGGCAACCATAGCCTCAAGCAGAAGATGTGCCAAATGTAGAGGCCTCTAGAAGGTCTCAAAGAGTCAGAAAATATGTTATTCCTAATGGCTATGAACTATATCATACTAAGGAATTTCAAATGGAAGATGATCCCTCCTCATTTAAAGAAGGCATGAGAAGCGATCATTCATCAAAGTGGATTTAGGCCATGAAAGATGAAATGAAATCAATGAGTACCAATAAAGTTTGGAACTTAAAAACAATTCTTAAAACAGCCAAAATAGTAGGCTATAAATGGGTCTACAAAACAAAATATGACTCCCAAGGGAATATAGAAATATTTAAAGCGCGACTTGTGGGAAAAGGTTTTACGCAAAGAGAAGGGATTGATTACAATGAGGCTTTCTCTCCAGTCTCATGTAAAGATTTCTTCAGAATGGCATTAGTAGCACATTACGATTTAGAATTACATCAGATGGATGTAAAGACGACATTTCTCAACTGGGATTTGGACGAAAATGTTTACATGGCACAACCAAAAGGTTTTGTCGTGGAAGGCAAACAATAAATAGGATACCGCCTAAAGAAATCAATTTATGGATTAAAACAAGCTTCTAATGCAAGACACATGATAGTATGATAAAAGGTCTTGCATTTAAAGGGAATGCACATGATAATTGTTTTTATGCAAAGTTTAAGAATGAGAAGTATATCTTCGTAATCTAGTATGTGGATGATATCTTAGTTGCTAGTAGTGATGTCAGTCTATTGTGAAGACGAAGAATTTTTTGTCCTTAAATTTTGATATGAAAGGTCTTGGTGGAGCTTTGTTCGTTTTAGGGATTGAGATTCATCTAGATAGAAGTAAAGGGATATTAGGACTATCACAAAAGATATACATATAAAAAGTTCTAAAGAAATTAATATGCACAAATGTGGCCGAAATTGATTACGTTTGATTTCTTGAGAAGTGAGAATGACACTTAAAAGAGGATGAAGAGAGTAGCTCACTTTTGTTCACGTAAGGGATAATATATAATCATTATTACTCCCTTCGTCTCTAAAAAAGCTTCGTTCTCGCTTCACGAGAAATATCTTTAACTAAATTTATATAAAAAATATTAATATTTATAATACATAATTAGTATCATTGAATAGATCTTTTAGTATAGTTTTTAATAAATTTATTTTTGGGATGTAAAAATTACATATATTTTCTACAAATCTAGTCAAACTATCGACACGTACACCCAGAACGACCCCAAGGGACAGAGAGAGTTGGTTCTAAAAGTTGTACATTTCTAATGCATTGCTTAGTCAAACCATGCTATTCATAAAAAAAATGATAATATTATTTTGTATTAAACAAATACAGTATTTATTAGATTTGTCATGTACTATGTTAATAATAAACTTAGTCAAACATCGGCATGGTAGAAATCACTACCGGAAACTGGTCATATGTCGAGTGCCGAAACCTTTGCCGAGGATAAAAACACGGGCACTCGGCACTTGCCGAGTGTGTTTGTGTCTTTATCGAGTGCCTTTGGCACACGGCAAACATGCTGGATCCGGTAGTGAATCAATTCGGGCATCACGCCCACCCGCATCGGCACTTGTGTAGATGGAAACGCCGTGCGAATTATTGTGATCGCTCGCTGGTTGGAGACTAGTTGAACAAACAATAGCGAGGAATCGAAGAAAGGGACATGTCGATGGAGCAATTATATTATTTAGAGTTTATTGCTTACGCGATCGACGGGATTCCACGCAACTTGTTAAGTTTGTTTTTGCAACTAGTAGTCGTCGCCCGCCTCTGGATGTCTGGATTTCAACGACTGAAACCGGGGCGGCCGGCCGGGCAGCTGCTTGTTTCAATTTCAACCGGCCGGGTTCTAGTATTTATATGGACAGCGTGCTGTGCCTGTCTGCCACGTAATGTACGCGCTCCTGTCAAACATTATCTGTCATGCATGTCTTCGCCGTTCGATCGATCGGCGTTGCCCTATATATGTCACTTTGATACCGAGCAGAAGACGAAGATTATTGTTGCCGATACATCACCACCAGTGTACCAGAGTACCAGACCAGGTGACTTCTCAACAACACTTCATTTAAGCTCTCTTTCGTGTTTCGGTTTCCGTAGAGCTCACCGGCCGGTTGCAACGAATCAACATATATATACACGCAGCTTATTACCTAAATGGGTGGTTCGAATTTTAGTACTCCAGTCCTACTAGATGCTACAGTAGCTAGCAACAGAATTACAGGGTTCGTTTTGAAAGAAAATAAATTACTAACAGTTTTACTACCGCGGTTGATTGCTAGCTCCCGGGCCCGGCGGTGGCGGTGGGAAGCTCCAGGTTGGGACTTCAACTCTCCACCTTCGCATGCACAATTGCGTGTTGTAAAAAAATCACATCGCTTATCCTACATCAATATACTAGTTTTAGGTCAGGTTTACAGTGCCGCTGTATAAAGGTGGGATAAGGTTCGAGGATTTTTCTCTTAAACAGAATACCTGAAGGCTATCTTTTTACCCTCGCGGGCAGTGGCGGAGGACTCAATATGGCTAGCTAGGTAGGGCATCCGCCATACCTTAATTTTTGTGCATCAGGTTAGTTCTCTTTTATATCTTAGTTTTATCTAGTGTTTTTTCTATGTTTCACCATAAATTATAGCTATGAAGCTTTATTTATCTATAATTGTGCCACACCTCAGTTGCCATACCTTAATTTTTGTGCATCAGCTTAGTTCTCTTTTATATCTTAGTTTTATCCACGGGTGGACTCAGGGCCCGGCGAGCCCAGGCACCTGCCCGGGCTCTACTCCACAATGCACTCCATGTATATACACTGCACAGTCTTGTTACTAGCTTAGAATTGGCAGCGTTTGTCACAAAAAAGTTGCCTCGCTTGCTTATAATAGTAATTGTAGTTTCAAAACTATCAAAGTCAACTTGGCTTATTCTAGTTGGTTGATATATCTGAGTGAACTTATTTACAATTGTTATATTCGTCTAGGCTCTAAAAAATTTCTAGGTCCACCGCTGGTTTTATCTAGTGTTTATTCTACGTTTCACCATAAATTATAGCTATGAAGCTTTATTTATCTATAATTGTACCACACCTCAGTTTATATCTGTCCTCCGCCACTAGTCGCGGGTCGAGTTTTTTACTACCAGTTTGTACTGCCAAAATATTCTTCTGAGTCGTCTTCATCGTTGGTTGGGGCTTTGTCTCGACATATGCACATACTGTTTAAAAGGCTCTTGGCGAAGTAGACCACACTATAGTCAGGAACAGTCCTGCAATCCTCCGAAGAATATTGCGCCCCCCCCCCCCCCCCCTTTTTTTTTGTTTAATGGAAGTTTCCTTCATGTTTTAGCTATATATATATGGCGCAGGAAAACATGGAAGGAATTTTTGAAGGTTCCAGTGAGGCCACCGGGAAGCTAAGCGTCCTTCAGCCTTGTGGAAGCACTACTTCATTCGTTCATTCAGAAGATGGTGAAACATCCATCTCCATCTGCAGGAACTGCAATACCGTATTAAAGGATACTGGTTGTAAACATGGGACGAGTACTCTGAAGCGACATAGTGATGCCTGCTCGAGAGATGACTACGGCCCTCCGGCGAAGCAACAACGGCCAGCACCATTTTCGGAGGAGGGTTCTTCACCGGCACCACAAGCTCATCCTGGTGGCTGGTTCAATCAGGAAGAATGCGCTGCCGAGCTTGTCCAGATGATCGCCTTCCACGGCTACCCTTCCTGGATCGTCGAAGACGATTGCTTCAGGCACTTCCTGCGCAGCCTCAACCCCTTCTTCCAGATGCCGCCGCGTGCTGCCGTCGAGGGCATCTGCCACCGCCGTGCCCAAGACGCCATGACCCAGCTGAAGAAGACGCTGGCACGCTGCCCCGGAAAGGTCAGCCTGGCCATTGGGGTAGCAGACACCGGCGGCGAAGGGAGAGCTCTGTACATGGCATGCCAGTTTGTCGACGACGATTGGGTGTTCGAGAAGAGGATCATGCAGGTGTTCAGGGCGGCGCAATTCCCTCCGTACAACCACAGCGCGCTGCTGGGCGGGGCGGTGGAGGTCTGTCTCGACGTGCCCGAACGGGTTCTGGAGCAGTTCTCGCTTCCGACGACCTCTGCCGTGCTGGAGGAAGAAGTCAGGCGATGGGGTCTTCTTCCAGGCCGGCTCTTCAGCGTCGCGTGGTGCCAGGAGCTCCACCAGGAGCGTGGTCTAAGACGGCATGGTTCCTTCCTAGACCAGGTGACGGTTTAGATTTCGGGAAAATATTGTAAAATTTTTTGAAATAGTCTTTTTTGTCCGAACCCAAATTTCTTTTATATCGGTCAAAATTTTCGATTTCACTTTAAAATTACGTCCATTCACACTAAAATGACCATCCATATCCTCTAGTCTCAGCATAGCCCTAAATTTCTTCAAATTTATTAATTTTGTCACACACGTTTGACAGTACTAGCAAATATATATATATATATATATATATATATATATATATATATATATATATATATATATATATATACAGCTCGCCTTTTGTCTGCCCGCAATATTAATATGGCTCTACTTCTGTGATTGGAGGGTTTTTCTAATGAAATGATATCAATTTTTTAAAAAATTGACTTGAATTTATTCAAATGTGATCCAATATTTTTGAAATTAATCTCACGTTTATCGCTAGGGACCGATTTTTTTTTTCTTACTGGTTACTGGTATTGAAAACCGGCAGGTGGTGCCCGTTGTCACCTACACCAGTGAAGTGCTAGATTCGGTTGCTGCATCGATTCACAAGGCACTCGATGGCAACTACGAAGTGGCATGTCTTGACACTCTCAGGGGCTTGCAGCTGAGCCATGAGAAGCGAGCTCGAAGATTTTCAGAGCTGGGGCTAAATCATGTCGGCAGATATGACAAGCGATGGTACTCGTACTACTGCGCCCTGGAAGTGCTTCACAAGGAACATTCAGAGCACAATCCAGCCCTACTAGCAGTGGAGGAGGATGATCAGGGACCTGCAGGTTTCAGTGAGAGTGAGCTCACCGAGATGCTTTCAGAAATCAGAGTATCCAGAGAAAGGCAACCACCCATGCTCAAAAGGGTCACCAAGAAGAAGCCCAGCAGGCACAAGGAGAGCCTGTTCACGGATCTACTTCGGAACATCTTCGGCACGATATACCGGGCCATTGAGGCCGTCTCTTCTCCCGGCTGCGCAACCGCCAGCCTCTGCCTTGGGGAGGTGAAGAAGGTGCGAGACGTCGTGCAATCCGAAGCCATGGACGCCTGCCGAAACGTCCCTAAAGCGATAGCCTACTCAAAGGGGGGTTTTGGCCCCGGCGAAGATGCCAACGTCGTTCTCCTCGAGGCTCAAGGTATGCTGGACAAGTTCCTGGAGGACTCGTACGTTCACCTGTCCATACCCGCCGTGCTAGACCCAAGGTTTAAGCTGGAGGGCGTGAGGAACATCTTCTCCGAGGTTTTTGATGAATCGGCTGGGCTTGGGCCAGACAATTTCTCCATAGTTGCCAAAAAGATTGAGGACAGGTTCCGCGACTACATCATGACAGGAGGAGCTAGCCCTGCAGCAATGGATGTGGACGGCACCTCGCAGCAGAGCGTCACCATGGACGAACTGGAGCGTTACCTTGAAGACGGCGTGGTCGTTCATCATGGAGGTGAAGCTCAAGCAGCTGGCGGGTTCGATGTCCTCCAGTGGTGGAAGGAGAATGAGGTGAGGTACCCGACCGTGGCTAGGATGGCGAGGGACGCTCTTGCCATGCCGGCGTCGGATCTGCGGTCTCCTCAGCACTTGTGCCGTATCAGGAGCATGGCGAGAAGCTACTGCTGTGTCACATATCCTTCAAACATGTACACTAGCTAGCTCGTTGTATGAATACTGAGGTATGGTACTAGTTCATTACAAGCTACGTTAAAGTCGGATTCATAAAATTGTAATAATGTGAGTACTTTTTCGTGACAGGAGGAGGAAATTATATTAAAACTTAGCATAGTATATATCTCCAAAAAAATGATTCAGATTATCCAATCTTCTTCATTCTTAGTGGCTTCCTGACGAGGAGATCACTCCATCAAGTTCAACCCAACGAGGAGAGGAGGACCAGCGGGGTGTTCAACTCATGGAGGGATCCATATCGGATTTCAAGAGCAGTCTCATGTAAAATCAACGGCCAAAGCGTATACGGAGTCCGTTTTCGACGATCCGGATATGCATGGAAAGATAATTTGATTATAGAAGCTAACCAATAGCTTTCGTATCACGTCCAAATTTGTCCCGAGTCAATGAAAATCATCAAAATGAGTCAGCATCCAAAATCCACCAGGATGTTGCGACACCGTCTATTAAATGCAAGTTCATCGGTCTAAATGGTACAAGTGCAGTACGCAGTTGTGGGACTTTCCTGTGTAGTGTAAATATGTAATCTTATATTAGCCCTGTTTGGATCCTCTAGCTGTGCTAGAGGTTAGAGTTAGTTTCTAACTACAAACTAGCCCTCAACTACCTCTAACTCAAGTGTTATTTGGATGCAAGGGTTAGATTGATAGAAAAAATACTTTTCCAATCATTTGTGTGGACCATGGTGTGGTTAGATGTGAGGGAAAAGCATGGTCCCCTCCTGAATTAACCCAAATAATCACCTCTTGGAGGGGCTAGATTTTTGAGATGGGCTAGTTGCAAATAACCCACTCTAGCCATCTTGTTTGGATACTTTTGGGCTAGTTGAGCTCAAACTAGTTCTAGCCCTGGGATCCAAACAGGGCCATTGCTGGGGAAAAAGGATTTTTACATAAGAGTTCGGTTATTCCCATTTATCTTCCAACAAATATTTCATGGTTACTTAAAAAAACAAATATTTCATGAACAAACAACACATGTACTGAATAATCCAAGCTCGCCAAATATAAGTGCCGCGGCCGTATAGAAACAACAGTTTCACGTCACGGTTCTGCCAGTATATATATATATAATTTTGTAAAGCAACAAGGAAAAAAAAGAAGAAAACACATCAATTGAGGAGAGAAATAATAATCTGAGACCTGCCTGAAAATCTCACAGCCGATAGCTAGCGCTTCATTTTGTTGGTAACGAAGAACACAATAATCATGATGACGAGCCGCAGTAACTTCAGAAGTACGTCGAGATAATTCACATGGAGAGTGAGCGGCGGCGGGGTTATCACTGTAGTGGCCAGCATCAGATAAAGGCTGAGAATGACTGTCAACAACAGCATCAACCCTACAAAGCTGAATTCCTTGTGTCCATTTGCCGATGAAATGAAGTGCATGATGATTTGCTGGAAACCGCGATAACGCCACCCCAGTTGAGTAGTTGAGCCGAGAAGTCGAAGATGTCACTGAGACGCTTATTAAATTCGTCGTCGTCGGTATTTTGCTGGTGCCTTCCAGGCCTTAGCTTGTGGTGGACTTGACCTGCGCCCATGATTAGAGGCACGAAGGGAATGGCACAGGCGTAGTAACTATCGAACGAGATGAACATGAGTAATGTCGTCAGCATCAAACTGAACGATGAGACGTACACCAAGAGACTGCCGTCGTCCCTTGTCGCGTTTCTCCAGGAGAACAAGTCAGCACAGACGGCGACGAGAAGAAGGCTGGCAAGCAGAATTTGAAGGCTATCTTTCCAGTAGATGATGGTGAACTTGTCAGGTACGCGAGGAATGAGGAGATAGCGAACCCCAGGGCCTTCTGACAATATTTGTAGCAACGCTCCCGCTGCTCCACGATCTGATCCGCTGAACGCTCCCGCTGCTCCTCAAGTTGATCCGCTGAGTAGGTGCCGCGGATGTTTAGAAGCTGCTAATTTAAAGATCAGTTATGTAGGCTACACACACACACACACACATACCAAACAAGATCGCACCTCCGCCCTACGTGTTTGGCGCGTCGGAAGGGAGACGCGATTACGAGCAGGGTCCTGATTAGGAGCCTCGTCATTCCGGCGCGGATTGGCAACAACCCTGTGGTTGTTCTCTGTCTCTGTCCCCCCGCAATTCAGTGGTCGTTGAAGCACCTAATACGCGGATCGAAGTAAAAATTTGGCTCATTTCCAAGAAAATAAACAGTAGTCAGCTCCCTACCAGATCAGAGTTTCGAAGACCAAACCATGTGATACAAAATATCCAAGTGCAGACTACAGGGAGAGTAACAAACTAACTGAAAGGGAAAAGGAGGTATGGACAATGCTGCTGTGTTACTCACAGGTACTTGGTCTCGGTGGTCGCTACGACGGGACCGAGGCTGGGATGGCGAATCGCGTCTCCTCAGAGCACTGAAGATGACGGTGGGAGTCGGACGAAACTGTTGCTGGTTCCCGGCAGCTTGTAGTACCAGCCATTCTTTCCTATGGGGTTCAGATCGCACATCGCGTCTGTTAGCATCGATGACCATATGAGCGTAGTCACGCTGGGGTTCAGATCGCACATCGTGTGTGTTAGCATATCGATGGCAGACCGCGAATCGCGTCTCCTAATTCTCAATTGCTCATCCATTTCACCATTTTCTTGCTTCTCTTTGGGATGGAGCATGTTAATATTATATGGTAGGGCAAGGGTGTCTGGCAAAGCGCGTTGTTCGTTGGCACAGGGTATTTGCCTAGTTTTTCTTTTTTTTTTAAAAAAAAAAAAAAGAGGTAGGTACCGAGTTATTGACTTGTTTTATGAATGGACTGGACTCTGTCTAAAATTGATATAGTATTATTGATATAATAGTATAATAGGTTGAAGCAAGTAGCCTGACAGGCTACCTCAAGGAATGAAGAGTTGTTGATTAAGGGCATGTTTGGTTGAGCTATGGCTATAGAGAAAAGCTATTGTGGGTTGTATGCCGTAGAAAATCTGTTGTAGATTATCAGCATTGCAAAAGTTGAAAGCTATTTGGTTGAAATAAGTGTAAAATATACTTTTTATCTTTATTTCTTTTGAAATGACTATGAAAGAGTATTTTATTCCACCTATTTTAAAAACTAGAAACCTTTTTTCTACAAGCGGTTTCTTTTGACATGTGTCAATAGAAATCAAATAGTTCCGAACTGCCATTAAAAAATAAATCTTTACATATGGTTTTTTTAACAAACCGCCACTAGAAGTCATGGATTTGGCAGTTTTCTTAAGGAATCGTCAATACAAATAATTTGAAATTGATTTTTTTCAAAATGGCCTCGTATGGAAAACCCATCAAAATAAAAGTTGTAGGTCTTGAAAGGTTATGAAACTTTTTAGTTGTCAACTTTTTTTTATTTGAAATCATCTTATCAAGGAAAACTACATTTGAAGAAACTACCAAAATATAAGTTGTAGATCTTGAAAATTTATGAAACTTTGTAATTGACTACACGGTTTAAGGATAATGAATTACTATGAAACAACCTAAAAGATAAACTACCATATGAGTTGGTTATTCAATTATCTCACGGTTATACTATATGAGATCATCTACAACTACAATACAATGCCAATTTATTTGCACTTACCGAATGTTTTATGAAAAAGTGCTGCATTCTAGTCCTATGCTTTTTCTGTCCAAGCACTACTACAAAAAGATTTTTAGCGACGGTCAAAAGTGATCTTCTGAAATGGTTTCAAAAACCGCTATTATGCCAGCGACTGTAAAGTGATTTTCAGAGACGGTTGTATTAAGTCAACCACCCCTGAAAATCGATTTAGCGATTGTAAAGTGATTTTCAGTGGCGGTTGTCTTAAGTCAACCATCCCTGAAATTTGATTTTCAAAGTATTTCAAAACTTTTAAAAAACCATTTATAATGTAATAAAAATAATAAAAAATATTCTTAATATAACCTAGACGGCCAAGAACCGGCCACTACTCACAAAATTTATATTTTACAATTGTTTCAGACAAGTGATGACATCATGATTTGAACCCACAATCTCTCTCTTGCACGATCCCTTCCATACCACCACACCAGATATGCACTTATATTTTTTTATGATGTTGTCTATTTATACCAATATCAATATGTATTTATTCTAAAATGTATAAATTTTGTTATCAATATTTTAACTCATAAACAAACCTAAAAGAGAAAACTTTCAACTACAAACTATTAAATTAGATCTTGTTGAGCATTATAACTTTGATACAAGACATTTCTCCATCTAAGGTCATTTGAAAAAAAATCAAAGTTGGAAATTCAAAATCTGATATTTAATTTATATATATTTAGAACCCTAAATAACCTCAAACAAAATCAATCAACTACAAAGTTTTAGATCTCATCGAGCTATACAATTTTGATATAAAGTTTATCTTCATTCGACTTCAACAAAAAAAGATATAAATTTATTTGTGTTGTAGCTATTTTTAAGGACGGTCAACCGTCTCTGAAAATCGTTTTTAGTTGTCTTATTAAGAGAACCGCCTCTGAAAATCTTAGAATAATTTATATATTAATGGTAAAGCTTAGTTAATGTTAAAACTTGTTAGTATGTAATCTTTAAAGCTTAATGAATTTTAAACTCTTTGATCCGATTAGTGTCACAAACCAGAGGCAAATAAATTATTTTTGTAGAAATGTAATATATCTCATCACTAAAGGCAATAATAAAATTCAAGATCTCTAGCTATAAATTTCCTTGTATATTTGTCTAAATTACATGGTTATAAGTTTGGGCCCAACTGACGGTATTGAATGTCTATAGCAGATTAGTTGCACAACTAAAACTATTTATGATCAGCTTTAAAGTCTTTGTGTTGATGCACATTTTTATTTCTGACCAGGAAACTATCTCAATATGTTTTATGATTCACTTTTTGACTATTACAGTTATTTACATTCTAAATTGTAAATTATATTTTTCAGTTCACATGTGAAACCATTTGATAATAGTCTTAAGTCTGTCTGTTCACACATTATTGTTCACATTGAGACGAAATAATCTATCATTTTATGATTCATATAGCTTATTTTTAATTAATTTCTATGTCAAGTGGTAGATGTCGTTGTGTCTTTATAATTTCAGGCGTGAAATCATTTATCACTTTCACAGGTATAATTTTTTATGACCATGAAACTCATGATACATTTCTTGATTTTATACAACCTTTTTCAGGGCTTGCGACTGCATCAAGCAACGACACCCCAGGGGCATTCTTCCAATGAATTGCTTTTACCTTCATCTTTAAACATCAGTCTCTGCTATCTTAATTTGGTCATTTGAATGATCATGTTCTCCGTCTCCATGGAGAAGGCCCTGCATTTTACAAGCTCTTTAGGATCAATGTGGCTAGTTTTTGGCATGTGTAAATGATTTTGAGTTTTTTTAGCCTTCTTACTATGCAAATATGACATGATGTTTTTGTCATATGGTCAATTCTCAGGATATCGACTATTAAAAATAATTTGAACAAGTAGGCATGGCGCATCTACTTGTCTGCTTTTGGATTTATTCTTTTGTTTTATTGCATTAATTTTAAGTGATTTAAGGCTTCTTCTTCCAACTGAATCATTTGAGTAAACTAAAATGAATTCTATGTGTTTACATGGATGTCTTCCAATAATTCTGTGTTGAATACAAATTCCATTGATTTATTGGAAATTTGTGCTGATCAAATGGACAGTCAGTTTTTCAATACATCTTTAAGCAAAATGTGCTGCAACTATATAAAAGGTTGTCATTTCATATAATTCATGGTGAATGAAGAATAAAAAATATCTTAACACATATAAGCAATCTAGTCCACACAGGATTAGTTCCTCTTAAGTCACGGACGTAAAAAAACATTGCTCGAAAAAAAAACAGCCTCAAATCATCAAGCGCGTTAAAAAATTGTACGGAAGTTTACACACACATTTAGTCCCTCATCATGAACATAAAAAAATTGCTCAGAAAAAAACAGCCTCATATCATCAAACCCGCAAAAAAAAAAATGTACGGGCACAGCGGCAACCTTCTGAGAGGCACGCAAAAAAAAAAAGTCAAGCAGACATCGTCGCTGGGGGATATGCGTGCGGCTGAATCCCTGCTCGAGAAGCAACCGCACCGAAAAGAAAGCTTCGACGGAGGAAGCTAGCGGCTCTGTGCGTGGGTACCAAATAACTCTGGATACCAAATGTGTGTGTGTGAGAAAATTAACAGGGATAGAAACCACAGGCATTAGAAAGACACCTTTTGGGCCAACCGACACCTTTTTACCAACAGTAAACCGCCCCTTGTGCTTGTATAGATATACCCTACTTTACTCATCAATACAGACAATCAGTCATTCACTTTTACAGTTCCATTTTTCACTCAATAGTCACAATTGTAAAAATAGAAAAATATATAATCAGTCATTCACTTTTACAGTTCCATTTTTCACTCAATAGTCACAATTATAAAATGAAACAATAGATAGATGTCCAATTGCAGAATATAATAAATACGTAGCCGAAACACAAAGACGACCAAAACAAAAGAACAAACACACACAACCCACAGTTTCAAATGGACAATGCCGCAAAAAATTCCTCAGGATCAGCTCCGTACGGTTTCTTGGAATAACCACGGAGGATGCCCCTGACCTGAGCCATTTGGTCGGAAGAAAGCTTGTTGCAAGTGGGCATGGCCAAAGCATCCCTCGCCATCCTTGCAACCATCGGGTACTCCGAGCTGTGATCCTTCCACCAGTTGAGAATGTCAAAATCTTCTTCTTGAGTGTCTTGAGAGGCAAGAGGATCTTTGAGATAACAGTCGAGCTCCGTCTCAGCCTGATTCGCACTGGCACCATCTGAATGATGTGCACCACCTGCTGTACAATACTGATACTGTTTAACGTAATCGGCGTACAGCTCTGTGATCATTGTAGTCACGTTGGAGACGTATTCTTTTGCGGCTTCTGAACCATATGCTTGTTCGAAGTTGGATGTCATAAACTTGAGTTTATAGCACGGGTCCGTTGCAAGTGGTAGTGACCAGGCCAGGTAAGAATCTTTTATAGCCTTAACTAAAGTGTCGTTTGCCTCGTTAAGAGCATAAGCGGCATATTCGATATCTGGAAAATCGTGCTGAATATCTTCATGGTCTCCACTACGAAACCATTCTAGTTCAGAATGGAAAACTTCCCTCAGCTTAAACAGCTCTACAAGACAGAGATTCGCAGTGGGACGGGTGGAGGAAGAAAATTTTTGAATGGCACGGAATATTTTCTCCCAGACCGTGCACAATAGCTTTGCCATAGCTATAAATTCGAACTGTCTAATTTGGCCAGGAAAGCCTTTCTTGCGTAGAACTTGGAAAGAACAGTAGCGAGCATACCAGTGTTCGTCGTATGCCCATCCGTAGTGTAGGCCCAGCTCCGCAAGAAGTTCCAGGCGCTCTTGTCTAGTCAACTGTAAGGCCTCCATGTCAAGGAACACTTTATCAGTGAAGGACAAGTCTTCATCGGGAAGAAGGCATCGAGCAATGGAGTGGAGCACATTGTCGACGTAGGTGTTAAAAAGTATTGGATTGGTAAGGCTATACTTATGCCACCGTGCATGTATATCTTTGTCGGTCGTTTCATATGCCACCGTGAACAGCCTGTCGTCAATACCATAGTCTTCAGTAACTTTGTCGACATAATAATCCATCATATAAGTTTCCCATACGTCCAGTCCCAATATTGGGCCGTCGCCGAAATCAAGATGATTTGTAGTTACAGCGGCATCTAACAGCAGGTTGTGAAGATTCCATCGGTCATCTATGAAGTGGCACGACACATAAAAGACATTCTTCTCCATGGTTTTGGCTCTGCCCACTCCTACATTGACCTTCCCACGACTGCGCCTCAGCTTGTCCAAGAGATCCCTCCTTGCTTTGTCAAAGATACCATCACACATGTTCTCAATGGCGTCGCGCGACGGCACCTCAAATTCAGGATTGAGGCTTCTGATGAAGCTCTTGAAGCAGTCGTCTTCCAGGACCGAAGCATCATATCCACGCAACGCAATCATCCGGGCGAGGTGTTCACTGGCTTCTTGCAAGCCAGCAGGGCCTGAGCGTGACGGAGCACAAGGCGGGGGCGGTGTCTGCTGTTGCTGTGGCGTTGGTGCTGCCCCCATATCCTGCACCATATCTATGCTTACATTACACAGCTTTTCAAAACCAGACATCACCTTCTGAACTTCTTCTTCGTCTTGGTCGCGCATGGATGAACCGGGTAAAGAAATAGACAATGACAGCAGCGACGACGACACTGGCTGTGGTGGTGGTGCTGCCCCCACATCAGCTGTTTCCAGGCCAGATTCCCCGCGGTCCGACGGGGGGAGAAGGGGCTGCTGCTGCTCTGGCGTTGGTGGGAGATCAGAGGGAAACGACGACTGCGAGGATGCCCGTGTTGGGAGCCATACCGGCGCTGACAAAGGCATTTCATAATTATCATAAAGCAGCGTTGATTGATCATAGTGTGCTTCTTCAAGTTGCATGACTTGATGAGGCTCACGACATGACGATTCACCAGGGCCTGATGACAGCTGCGGCTGCATCGTCAGCGGCAGTGACGAACTCGTAGGATGTGATTGTGGCACTGATACCCCGTCCCGGCGCTTGCAGATTCTGACGTGGTTCCACAGGGTGCTCGTGCCGCTCTTGGTGCGTGCGCCGAGCACCAGGCGGCAGCGCTTGCACTCCGCTCTGTTGACGTTGCCGTGACCGTCCGTGAGGGAGTTAAAGTAGTTCCACACAAGGGACCGCCTGCGCCGGGCCATCCTGGGCGCTGCTTGATTCCCCGCCGTGATGCTGTTCTCTTCTGCCATGCCCCAAGATTTAACTCTCCGGCGCAGACAAGATTTTCTTGTTTCTTCCTCCCTTCCCCTTCCTGCAAACAGATCCAGCTAGATGGAGAAGACACCGCCATACCGGCCGGTGGTGGAAATCAAGTTATGGACCTAGCCTTGCCAAGGAAAGAAATCGGGAAACACAGAAAAATTACGGCTTCTTTAATTTGTGGAAACTTACATGTTGATGAGCGGCGCAGCTTTGCTTGAGTTTGCGCCCGAGTGCCCGGAGGTGGAGAAGGGGTGGAGCAGGTCGCCGTTCGCGCGTACGCGTTGGTGAACGGCCGGCCGTGACGCCTTTCTTTATTCAAAGTGCCGCGAGCCGGTGAGTGGTCACTCTAAATGATGCAGCCAAGTGGACTCGTTTAATTCGGAGGCTTGACTGACTTTGCAAACCCCAGAGGCCCAGACTACAACTCTACCTACCAATTGCATGTCGCCGTGTGCTGGGCTTCCTTTGACCCGCGGGAAGCGCAACTGTTTGGGGTCAGCCAGGCCCGCAGGCCTGTCTTAAGCCAGCCACAGCCAAGTCTAACTCGTGTAAGTTTATACGTTTGTTTCACTGGTCCAGACAAGAGATAAGCCTGGTTAAATAGAAGTCTTGTTTAATTTCTGGCTTAGATGACTATGGTTACTCTGCAGTAGAAATTCGGTAACCTTACCTTTTGTTGACATTTCATTGACCACCTCATGTGCGTGGTGTGTCATCCGTCGGCACCTCATACCCCCCCCCCCCCCCCCTACACACACACTGTCGCACTCACCATATATACAACGATGTCAAAAGCCAAATCCCACAACCCGCTAATCACGACAGCATCCGCTCGCTGATAGTAGCCGAGACAACGTCTGCTGCTGCCTTCTACACTGCGCCGTCACTGCAGTCCGGCGGAAGGAAAAATTCCCGCACGCACTCATTCTAGCCGCCACCGCCGTCCATGTCCATGGACGAGTCAACGCTGCGGCGGAGCTGCGCGCACACAGTAAGGCAGCCGGCCAGGCTGTAGAACCGAGCGTGGTGGGACAGCGGGTAGGCGTCCATGGAGTATTTGGTGACGTCGACACAGAAGCAGGGCCAGCGCGCTATGTCCGCCTTTTGATGAGCTGGTTGGTGGCTCTCGGTGGTGCTTGTAGTGCGTGTGTCCGTGTACGTGCGCGACGTCGGCATATGCTTGGTGGCTCTCGGTGGTGCTCGTAGTGCGCCCGCCGCCCTTGGCTGCATCGCGTCCAAGAACGTCGTCTCGATGATGCAAAAGATCCTAATGCTAGAGGGGATGAATAGCCTATAAAAAATTTCTACAAATAATACTTAAGATAAGTAGTTAAAAAATCAAACAGCAAAGCGAATTTTGCGCTTTTCTACTAAGCTACCTAACCAATTGTATGCTATTATCTCTAATTACACACCAAGAAAGCTAAGTCACTAAATCTATTCAACACTAGGTGAACAAACTAAGAAGTCTACTACAACATAAGTAAATATAAGAATATAAAAGAGATGAAGTGATTCTTATACCGCCAATGTAGAAATGTGAAGACAATCAATCGCAATATGTAAGAGAAATCCTCGTTAAAAAGATGACACAATATTTTTTACCGAGGTTCATTTGCTTGTCGTCAAGCTACTCCTCGTTGTAGCGATACACTCACTTGGAGGTTCACGTGCGTATTGGCATCACACGCCAATCCCACTCGCGGGAGCCACTCATCTAACACATGATGAGGATCCACAAGCTACGAGCAGTTCACTAGAGTAACAAATTTACGAACTCCCATGGTAAGGCTCAAGAACTCCTCACACTTCACTGATCAGAGGCGGAGATAATCACCGGGCTCAACGGTTCTCGCAGTTCCAAGCCATCTAGAAGTGTCGGCAAACTCCAAGAGTAGCAAGAAAACTCGCTGCGAAATCCAATCAACAAGTGCCTCTAAATGAACACACTCATGCAATGTGCACTTGGATGAGAACTTGGATGCTCTTCAATCTCACCAAATGATGAATCATTAAAGTAGGATGAGTGAGAGTGGAGTGGAGTGGAGTGGCTCACTAACTTGCCATGACAATGAAAATGGCTAAAAGAGACACCCCAAGCCGACCACTCCTCTATTTATAGCACCCTCACAAGATTCCAACCGTTACGCTAAGGGGGCACCGGATCGACGCACTTGAAGTAGCACCGGAAGCGGACAGTGTAGTGTCCGAAGTATGACCCATGGACATGTGTATTAGCTAGCCATTTGAAATTAGCTGCTGAGCGCCAACTGTTGTACACTCACTGGATGTGTTAGCTTGACCACCGGACGCACAAGCCTCTAGCGTCCGGTTGATGTCCAGAGAGTTCCCGAGAACTCCTAGGAGCCATCGGACGCGTCCGATCCATGGTCATGGGACACACCCTGCATCCGGTTGTTGTCAGCACTCGCTCAGTCACACTTTCATCGGACGTGGTGTAACACTGTTCATGCGTCTGATGCTTCCATCCGATCATAGTCTAGAAAGGTTCCGAAGAGCGGTTTTACTGACCAGACGCGTCCAGTCAGGCACCACCAGGCCCACCCCTACGTCTGGTGCTCTCTGACTCAGTGAGCAGAACCAGGGTTAGCCACCAGACGCTCTGAACTAGCGTTCGGTGCGCACGAGGCCAACGTCTGGTACGTGTTTTTCCACGGAGACAACTTTAGAAATCGCTGAATCCTTCCGAGCATGAGAATGTGCGAACACCACCAAGTGTACAACCTCATGTGTAAGTGTGTTAGCATTTTCACAATAATTTCTCCAGAGGTTTTGTTAGTAGTCACTAGCATCTACATGCATATGCAACAAGTGTAATCATCTAGTGGCACTTTGACAACCGTATTTCACGAATAAGTTCTCCCCTCTTAATAGTACGACTGCCTAAATGTGATCACTTTCTTTAACGAGTCTTGACCACCAAAATCAAGGGCTCCTACAAGATGTACCTTTGCCTTGAGCTCCTAGCCAAACTCCAAATAAGAAGCGCTTGATCTCCACTTGTTGATCGACTTACACCATTGCATGGACACCATCAAGGCTCATCACGTATAGTCTTCGCCATCTTGATGTTTGCTAATTCATCTCATGAAACACTTAGAGTAAAACATTATCAAACTAGGTTTCATCAACTAACCAAAACCAAACTTTGGCTTTCAGGCCTCCGACTCGTCCAGTGTGCCCAGGGACCAGAGCCAACCGTGTGCCCAGGAGTCTACTGCTCCAGTGCTGTTGCCGATCCATGTGTCTTCTTCCCTGTGCAGCTCGTCATCCGCAGCGAGGAGGTTAGAGAAGGTCAAGGACGAAGCGGAGGAGCCAGGGAAGGCCGTTGTCTCCATGCCGGCCTCATCCCAGAGCTTCCAGCTGCGGAGCCTACAGAAGAACCTTGAGGGTGAGCAGGTGGCTGCTGTGGTGCTGTCTGCCATCAGGTGCCGCAGCGGCCGGTTCTCACCATCCGCCGTACAGTGTGCCACCGCCGTTCGACGGACGCACTCCGCAGGGAGGCAGACAGGTGAGCCACGTTGACCCTGAGCCTCCATGTCACTGGTGAGCCACCAACACCCAAGCTCAGCCTTTCTCATTCTTGCCGGTGTTCTTGCCTGATACCAGCTAGAGCGAAGATCGTACATTTACGCTCGAGTTGTGGTGCGTTGGCAGATCGTCCTTGCCGTTGCACGTTGCCGTGAGCTCGGCATGTCTGTTAACGGTCGATTCGATCTATAGCTTATTTAATTTATGGTCGGTTTAGTAACGGTGTGGCATGATTTTTGGTAGATTTGAGGAATGCTGTTCATGTTGCCGTGAGCTCAGTGTGTCTACTGATGGTAGATTTGATCTATAGCTTATTTAATTTATGGTCGGTTTAGTAACAGTGTGGCTATGATTTTTTGAAGATTTGAGAAACGTGTTTACGTACGTGATGCAGTTTTGTGGTAGGGCTCATGTATATTTATATAGTAATGACAATTTTGATCTGGTCCGTGAGATATTTATGTTTCTTGTGACAATGAATGTATGCTGAGAAAAACCTTCTTTTTTATTCGGTTTAGAACTTTTGATTCGAGTTGCTCTTTGGCCTTCCCTTTGTCAGGACTCTTTTTTTAATGGAACTTTTTTTTTCAATGGAAGGGTTGTGATGAATTTTTGCGCACTTTGCTCCATCTCCGGATGCGGGCTGATTCCCAGGGATAAGGGCTACATCCATTGCCCGGTTGCAGTGTTATTACGATGCGTAACCCTTTAGACGAACACCTACTGTTAAGAGAGTTTTAGTGAAACATAAAAACAGTTACGTTAATGCGTGTGTCGTTCCAGCACGAATTGACTTTTAAATTCTTCGGGGCCGGTCTTTTTGCTGCTTGAAACGGGTTGAGTGCGACGACCTGTGCAAAAAGTCCCAAAAATATCGTGCAAATATTTGATTGACGCACATTATGCGCTCTTATTACTTTTTCCATTGCACATTTGGTTTTTGTTTCCTTTATTGTCATTTTCTGCATCCGGTTTTCATTGGTAGTTCACAAATATGTTTTACATGGATATTAGTTTTTGTTACTAATAATTCACTTTTCGTAAGCATGATGATGATGACACTTGATATTAGTTCTTTGCCAACAAAAATCATATCATATTATAGCATGAGAAATGCAGCTCATGGCATGTTTTGATTTGTTGAAAAGACATCATACGTGTTTAACCACGTTTCTTTAAGCTAGCTTAATGAGGAAGGCTATGTTGTAGAAAGATTCTCAGTTGTTCTTCAGTTTGTATGTTGTATATGTTGTAAATGATTCTTTGGCACAAAGAGGTTAGGGTCTCGTTTCCCACTCCAAAACGTAGTTTACACAAGCATGAACCTTGATTGTGGACTTGTCTCACATGGAATCCTAAACCTAGAGAGCAAAGGGAGAAGAAGCAAGAAGGAAAATGAAAGAGGTAGAGAAGGGAGGTGGCAGCCCTCTCCCATTTATAGGGCTTATTACAATTTTTGACCTAGCCCCCTACTTAGTCTCTTATCCTAACCGGCGAACCAGCTAGCCCTAAAGCACTCTGCAACAACCCTCTCACAATCATTGATTGGACGGCCCCGCTTCCTGCCTGGACTTGCCATCGCCTCGACACAACCTCTAGGATTCCGCCACGTGCCGACGCGTTTCCTCGGAAGTTCCACCCAGGTTTTGAGGCCCAAAAGACCAAACCATCCTGGGCCGTGTCCGCCAGTCCTCGACTGCGCCGGGCCATGCTCTGCTGCATGAACTCTTTCTCTTGATGATGTCACCAGGTGTCTGCAGCCACGGCTGGTCACCTGGCTTCTCTGTTCCCTCAGTCCAAGCCTCAGCGTCCGTCCTTCACCGCTCCCAGTCCATCGGCACAAACCCGCTCGACCTTCACCATCGCCGTCGACCACCGCCTCTGTGCTCCACACCTACGCATCACAAGAGAAATGACATGCCAATTGAAACCCGTTGGCAATCACTCATCACTGACTCGGACCACAAGGCCTAAACCCACCTTATGTTCGCAAAAAATACCAAACTAAATGTTTTGCATGCAAAGAACCAAGTTAATACATTGCATCCGGGTTACCCAAGAACCAATCACGTCTTAAAAGAAGGAATCCTCTTGAATCTAATATCAATATTTGGTTTGGGAGGATGAATGACCCTATCCTTGTGCTCCCACCGTCCTAATGTCATGTTGTAATATCTTATTTGTCGGGTATCAACATTAGGGATACCCAGAGAGTAGGGTTAATCGACTATGATGCCCAAATCGAGTTAAGTGAACTCAGGATCAAGATTCTTGTCACCTTCGACCCAACAGAGGTGGGACCGGTCTTGCCCGACCCTAGGGATGAGAGTCCCATCTAACTGACTCTAGGGGTACGGGCTCCGCTTCGCCCGGCCCTCCGGGGGGGGGGGGCAATTCCGCCTCACTCAAGTACTCTAGCGGTGAGTCGGGCGAGAATTCAGGAAGGCCCACGCAACCACCGACTGCTATAATGTGGCAACAAGGGCTCAAGACAGTGCGCTGGCATCAACAGGAGCACAATCGTACCACGATGCAATGCCCAATCGTGACAGGCCATAACCGGGCACTTACGTCATTGTACCAGGGGGTCACTATATGTTGCCTACTCCATCATGATGCCACGTCGGGCCAACTGTTGGCCGGACCTATTGACCATGTCGCACACACGAGCGGCATGAGAAGCCTTGACCAGTCCACCATGCAAATGCTCGGCTACAACGACGAACAAGACAAAAGGGACCCACATGGAGGAAGAGAAGGACACCGCCATACCAGGTGCTTAGATGCTCCACCCTTTTTTGCTTTGCTCTTTCTTCTCAGTCCGCTTGACCTTTCTACCTGCAACATCCCCGGCACTTGTAACCGGTTCTTCCATTGAGGTATAAAAGGGAAGGCCGGACACCCATGCAAGGCATCGAAACTGATCGACCCTCGTTACAACCCACCACACTCATTCCCTAGAGACTTGGGAGACTTTCTTTCTCGACCTAGTTTGTAACCCCCTACTATAACTCATTGCAAGTAACATGAGCCACCCTCGACTGGATGTTGGGGACGTCCCGCCGGAACCAATATACATTCTCGTGTCCTCTTAGCACACCATCCAAGACATAAACACGCATCACAAGTTTACTCTTTGGTGCCGGTACGAAACAACGACATTATTTTAGCTGATTATATATAAATAAAAGTATCAATACTTATGATATCAAACAAATACCATTAAATTGATTACAAAATGTCTTTTCATAATAAATTGATTTAGAGCCGCAAATGTGAATACCACCAATTAGTAACTGGCACACACAACCAATAGTTGTATTCTTTTCGGGATAAGATGCTAGTGAAGACACTTTTAGGGTCAAGGATAGTCGTATCTTGCTAGCCCTATTCCCCTGATCAATAGTCTTTTGGCCAGTTACCGGGAAGAGTAATTCCAATGCTACTATTGATTACAGTATGTTTTGCAAACATGGCCCATTCCTCACTCATTTGTTTGTTTAGATTTGTGGAATGGAATAGAATCAAGCATATCCTCATGGGCTAATAATTAGTACTAGTATTCAAAATGGAGCCATTTCATCAAATTGTAATTAGTACTAGTATTCAAAATGGAGCCATTTCATCAAATTGTGTGTTTGGTTTAAGGAATCATTGTATCATTGACGAGGTGGTGCATCATGAGTTCATTTCTCAAATTTGGTAGAATGACTCCCTATCCTTGTGACGAATGGGATGATGAAACATCAACCTGTTCCATTTCACAAACCGAATAAAAAAAGTGAGAAATGAGTAGATATGGTGGTGCATCACAAGTAGATCCTTGCTCCTTGGGGTGTTTTTGTTCTGTAAGGAATGAGTTAATCCATCATTTACTCGTATCTCATTTTTTTTATTTGGTTCGTGGAATGAAATATGTTGATGTTCCATCATCTCATTCCTTCCAAGGCTCCAAGCTAATGATTAATACTAGCATAATAAATGATGTTATTTCACTAAATTTAAGGAACTAACTTATAATAATGCCCTACTTTATCTAGCTAGGATCGATGGAATGACTTTTTGAACTAAACACACCAAAGTCACTCAACAAGTGAGCCAAATGACTCGGGAAACCTTGCCCAAAAAAGAAATCGAAAACTCAATGCCAGCATGGAAAATAACCGGCCAAAACCTTTCCGTGTTTCGATATATATTTTTGGATAGGAATAGGCTGTGGCAGCAGCACGCTGACACTGGTATATCCTCTCCAGTCTCCCGATGCAAACGGAGCAGCAGCGCCAGAGTACACAAAACGCGACCGCAGCAAAGCAGCCTTCGCTTCTTCTTCCAACTGGCCACGAACTTCTCCCCAAAACCCCAAGACAGGCCGGCTCAGGTACATGCGAGAGTGATCGGCCTCGCCGTCGCGCCGAGAGTGTGATGGCCAACGCCTGCGGTGTCACGCTTAGATCCAAGTACTTCATCGCCAGCTTCCGCGGCAGCGCGTCGCAGCACCTTGACGGGGCGGGGTACGCACCTGCCGTCGCGACCTCCGCGGCCGCCGATGACGCCGCACCGCACGGGAACGGGAAGCGAGCCTCGCGTCCAGCCGAGGAGAGAGTGGCGGCGGACGGGTCAGCCCCGCCCCCCGCCCCGGCTGCCGTGAAGCTCATGGACAACGTGCTGGGCCACCCGACCCTGAGCCTGCGCGACGACTACGTGCAAGGCCGCGAGCTGGGGCAGGGGCAGTTTGTCAGGTATCGCCTATCATGTGGGCCCAAGCCAGGCTGGTACAAGGGAGGGCTCCAGCTACTTATGTGGACCAGTGACCAAGACGTGGGCATCAACCAATTATCAGAACACATTTACTACTTTACGGTGCATCTTCCTCTCAACTCTCCCTTCTACTGTACCCTGTTCCTAGTCTCTCTCTCTCGATTCCCCTGCTCGCTCTGATTCTAGGCCTCCCTTCCCCTTGAGGCATTGTATCCTGCTACTCGAATAGATCGGTTGGCAATCAATTGAGTAGGGTTGCTAACAATTGGTATCAGAGCCTTCGATTCTCGGAACCCTAGCGCCATGGATTCCTCCCTCAAGCTTGCCTTCGACGAGATCCTCAGGAGGTTCGACGAGATCCTCAAGAGGTTCGATGAGTTCGATGCTCGGATGGAGCGACGCTTCTCGTGGATCATGGCCATCCTGGAGCAGCGGAGCACCGCCGCCGAGCTCAGCATCGGCGGCATCGAGCAGTTCGGTACGACGCAACTTGGCGCGACTGACAACTTGGGGAATCGCTCGACCCCGTGCCCGTTCTGGAGGACTGCGTCTTCGATGCGACCGTCACCGACTCTGCCTCCCCTCCACCGATGAAGGAGCAGAAGGATGCCGACCAGATCAGCGACGAGTCCGACCTCGTCTGCTCGGAGCAGCTCGCCGTTGACGCCACGGCGACCAAGGAGAACGCGCCCGTGGATACTTCCCCAGCGGCGTACCGGAGTCAGATCCAGGAGCTCGAGAAGTCGTCTCCGCGCAAGCCAGCTTCCGGGAAGTTTGTCACCATCACGCTCGACGCCGCATGCGCCTTCCCCGCGCGACATGGATCCCTCCGGTCTTCTCCTCCACGCCGCCTTGGATACTCCACATGCATCGCCCACAGGGTGCTCGACGTTCGGTCGCAACCACGTCGCGCACGTCATCGCGCGGATGCCACGGAGGGTCGTCGCCAGGGACTGCGGTGGCACTGCCGTGGACCGGCTCGAGCGCGCCTGTGTGGTCGGCCCCAGCGCCGGCAAGTTCTGCCTCTTCACCGACCTCCCATCTCCGCGTCCGCCTTGGCTTCGCCGATCGCAGCGCGCTCCGCCTCGGCTTTGCCGGCCGCGGCGTGCTCCTCCGCGTCCGCCTTGGCTTCGCCGACCAAGGCGTGCCCCGCCTCACCCGCCACGGCTTCGCCCAGCCCCGCCTGCGCCGTCGCGTTCGGCCGCTACCTGGCCGCATCGCTCGCTGCCTCCGTGCATAGGTCCGCCAACGCCATCGCCTCATAAGTACTCCATCACTACACAGGGGGGACTCGACGCCAGCGTCTCCGCCCACGCCGAGCTCCTGGCCGCCACGGGCAACTGTGCCTCCAGCGAAGCCGCCGCCGACTGCTTCTTCCACTGCAACGGCTTCTTCACCCAGCAATCCAACAACGACTACATCTTCCTGAGGTTCGATCTCGGCGTCTTCATCGCGGGCGTCATCCGTGCCCGCGACGACATGCTGCGAGCGGCCTCAGAGGCGCTGGCGGAGCAGGTCACCGCGGAGCACTTCGCCAAGGGGCTCGCCTTCCTGCCCATCACCAACATCCGCCCCATCATGCTCGCCAAGGCCTACGAGTTCGCCCTGGCCAGTCGCCTGCCCCACTCCAACGACTTCGACAAGGACGCTGAGAGCTGCGTGAACACGCCCACTAATTGCTCGATGAAAGTTCCCAACGGCAACAGCAACAACAGGACCAACCGCATCGTTCCGGAGTTGGTGGCGAGCGTCAACTACAAGGAAATCCTGCTCCGTATGGTGTTCTGCACCTCAAGGCTCTGGTCATCGACTCATCGTGCACAGCTTCGGCGTCCTGCTGCTGGAGTTCGTCACCTGGCAGCGCGACGTGGACTTCACCAGGCCCGCCACAGAGCATCTTCTGGTCGCCTGGTTCATGCCTATGTTCCGGGACAGCAAGGAGTACTGTAAGCCGGCCGGCTTCACTGTCTTCGACGACGCCGTGGGCACCAGAAGCGCGCCGCAGCCACAGCGCCATGTCGTGTTGGCATTCTTCGACCACGTCATGCTACTCGTGTCCGTGCTCCTCCTCGCAAACCTTGTCGGCAGATGCGTGCTCCAGAATCAAGACCGTGTTGCTGGAGAGGGGGGGGGGGGGGGGGGGTGGGGGTGGGGGGGGGGTCCTGCTGACATCCCAGCAAGGCACGATGTACACCAGTGGCCGTCCTGCTGCTTGTGCCGGCGTCTCTGGCCAAGAAGCCAGGCTGCTGCTCATGCACGAGCAATGCATCCCCAAGGTCCTCCGCCACGACGTCAAGACAGCCGCCCAAGTGCTGCTGGACGAGCACCACGAGGCTGTCGTGTGGGCCTTCGGCCTCGCTAAGCTGCTCATCCACGGTGGCTCCTTGACAAGTGCATAGAAGTTCAGTGCTGCGGCTTGAGGGCAAGCCACAATTCAATGAGGGGGGAATGTCAGGTATCGCCTGTCATGTGGGCCCAAGCCAGGCTGGCACAAGGGAGGGCTCCAGCTACTTATGTGGACCAGTGACTAAGACGTGGGCATCAACCAATTATCAGAACACATTTACTACTTTACTGTTCATCTTCCTCTCAACTCTCCCTTCTACTAGTCTCTCTCTCTCTCTCGATTCCCCTGCTTGCTCTGATTCTAGGCCTCCCTTCCCCTTGAGGCATTGTATCCTGCTACTCGAATAGATCGGTTGACAATCAATTGAGTAGGGTTGCTAACACAGTTCGGCACCACCTACCGCTGCACGGACCTCGCCGCAGCCGCCGATGAGGCCGCGCCACACGGGAACGAGCCTCGTGTCCGGCCGAGGCGAGAGCGGCGGCAGACAGGTCAGCCCTGGCCCTAGGCATGCCGGCCGCCGCGAAGCTCACGGCCAACGTGCTGGGCCATCCGACCCCGAGCCTCTGCGACCAGTACGCCGTAGGCCGCGAGCTGGGGCAGGGGCAGTTCGGCACCACCTACCTCTGCACGGACCTTGCCACGGGCGTCGACTACGCCTGCAAGAGTATTGCCAAGCGGAAGCTCATCAGCAGGTATGATTTCAAGAACGTCCGCCGCGAGATCCAGATTATGCACCGCCTGGCCAGCGCCGGCGACCGGAACATCGTCGCCATCAAGGGCGCGTACGAGGACAAACAGCACGTCCACATCGTTATGGAGCTCTGCGTCGGCGGGACGCTGTACGACTGTATCATACAGCGCTGGCGTTACAGCGAGCGCGAGCCCGCGGAGCTCGTGCGCATCATCGTAGGGGTCGTCGAGGCCTGCCACTCGCTCGGGGTCATGCACAGGGATCTCAAGCCTGAGAACTTTTTGCTCTCCAACATCCAAACAAGGCCTTAGTAACGTTGGTTGTCATCTTTCAAGAATTGGGGAGGTTCCATGTTCGAATTATAATATTATTGAAGGAAATGCCGTGCCCAAAGTTTGTGTCCATGCAATTTTTCAAGAGTTATGTCACTGCAACTCTGTATATGTAAGCGATTTATAATGCACTGCAATCGTTAGTATGTGGCTATGTGCTGAACACTTCCATGTTTGATTTGTTACACTTTCATTTTACTGTTCCAAAAGAATCATGGCAACAGGCAAGAGGCAACTTTTTTTTTTTGAAAAGGGAATATATTAATATCTTAACTTCTGCATCGATTGATGCATGTAGCTGTTCCTTATAAAACATTATTCAAGATAGCATTGAAAGGGGAAAACATTACTGGTAAAACATTATTCTACATAACGGCAAGGGAAATTACCGGCAAGGTATTTTGACTATTTTTATATTGCTGAAGGCAAGTTTTTATGTCATTCAAATTGGCATTCATTTGATTAGGATATTAAAGTTTATCTGCAGATCGTAAACCATGTTTTCCTTTGTTGTTTAATTATTATAGGTCAAACTTTTACCGATGTTGTGGGAAGCCCTTACTATGTTGCTCCAGAAGTGCTGCGCAAACGACATGGACCAGAAGCTGATGTGTCGGCAGCTGGAGTAATTCTTTACGTACTGCTAAGTGGTGTACCGCCATTTTGGGCAGGTACAGCTTAATCTTTGTTTTCTTCCTATTTTTAGTAAAATGTTTGCTGTTCAAAGTCCATAATATTTTTAGGCAAGATATTGGCATTCTGTTGACCCTTGATTACCAAAGGTCCAAATTAAAACTGTTGTTAATTAATGGACAGATCTTTTCATTTTCTAGACTGATTTTTTTAAAATGTATTCATTGCAGAGACAGAGCAAGGAATTTTCTATGCTATTTTGAAAGGTGTAATTGATTTTGATTCGTATCCCTGGCCTGTGATGTCTGAGAGTGCTAAGGATCTTATAAGAAGAATGCTGAATCTTCCTTCAAAAAAAAAGAAGAATGCTGAATCCTTTCCTATCAGAGCGCCTAACAGCACATGAAGTTCTATGTTAGTTTCACCTGTACACAGATTTTTACCTTTTCTCTACTAAGAACTTCGTTGGTTAGTTGAATATACTGTTCTGCTGGACATTTCTATTGTCAGATACAAGTATATGCTAAGCATGCCTACTTGAAATTGAACAATGGCTGTGTACCCACTTTTTTTAATGCCTAGTATTAATATCTGCACAATTATTCTGATAAGGAACCCAATTTTCTTGTGTTCAGGTCATCCATGGTCTGTGATCACGGAGTTGCTCCTGATCGTCCTCTTGATCCCTCGGTATCTGTGGCTACAGACATGAGCCGTGCCGCTAGCTAGGAGAGGCCCAACCCACGACATCAAGGCTTGCGACGCAAGGCACTAGTTGGCATGCACCACAAGGCATCTAGAATACTTATCATATAACTGACTAGGATACTTTCCTTATAAGACCTAGTCGGCAGATTCTATTAACTCAATGCAATATAATGGAATAGGGATGTAGTGTATTACGTCGTACTGATAGCCTGAACCTGTCTAAATCTTATGTCTCAAGCTCTTGTCTTATGTCTAGCTTGTGTTAAGCGCACTTCCACCGATTCATCTAGTATCGTGGATATACTCCTCAATAAAATGCTGGCGATATTTCATCCACGGTGCCTTACCAGGTAGGCGGTGTGCATGCTGATTTCATGGTGAACCAGATGTGAATCTTTGTTGATCAACGTCATCCGCATCGATTCTGCTTCTCGTGGTGGGCATCCTTCAGCAACATGTACCACATGATGATCTTGATCGGCACTGGCAGCGGTGGCGCTTGTTGCATCCTGGAGCATCGTGACCATGCATCGAGATTAATGATGTGGTGCGACCCTCAACAGACACACTAGTACATAAAATCTCTGTGCTAGCGGTTTACAAGACATTTCTGTATGCGTTTTCCGTAGCCGCCAGTGACATAGGCCAATAGAAATGGCGGTTTTCTGTGAAAAGAAACCGCCTATAGAAATCAGTTTTCTATAGGCGGCTCAGTTAACTGACTGCTTGTGTTTATTTTTTCTCTTTTTTTTTCAAAACAGGCTGTGCACTATTTTTTTGATATTATAATACAATATAATATTGAATATATTAGGTCCTACTACAGGGTCATTATCAATACATATATACAAACATGCAATTAATTAATTATATGTGCACATATTTATTATATACTTCTAAGTTTTTATATCACATGCGATATCGATACAATACACACATATACATCAAAGTTTTCACATTGTTCTGTGCCCTAGTAATCTGCACACTGAAGATTTAGCCTACCAATGTCTGTTACCACTCGATACTTGGGCTGTGCTAAGATGCCGGTAGCATCGTGATATTTGCCGTCGAATGATATGACTTGTTTCAACATGAAATTGCACATATACTCGATGATGCCCAGTAAAGTTTTTTCTGACATGTTCTTTGCCCTTCCTATCTTACATCCCCGTCCCTGTATAAAATCATATTTTTTTTAACTTGATTATTACATATTAATTTAAACATTAATGACATATTGTTACTTGTGTATTAATTACCTTAGGGTCGTTGACGTATCGTCCGTTCACTCTCATGAAATCGCACACGTAGAATCCACAGTGAACCGATCCGACTGGTTGCTTATGATACTATATATAACAGACAAATAAGTTGCCAATATTATATATTGTCATATATGTTATGTGTATGAAATACGTATCCGTACCCTGAAGGATATGCATGGTGCGAAGCTTGATGAGTTATTCCACCATACCGTTTAGTTTGTGGATGGAGGCGTTAAACACTAGTACAAAGGAGATTTGTACTAGCGGTGGTGAAAGCATTTGTATTGGCGTTTTTATGAATCGCCAGTGCTAGGAGGCCAGTAAAAATCAACGTTTTTTACGGGCGGTTGCTTGTGACCTGCCAGTATAAATCGATTTGTACTGGCGGTTTACTTAAAAAACTGCCTGTAGTAACCCTTTTCCAAAAATTGGGTTTTAAAAATAGTAAAAAAAATCTAGGAAGGGACCCATCGGCCAGCGACATTGTTCACGCAAAATTCGTATGCTACGCAGACGACAAGATTCGAACCCGTGACCTCGGCCTCGCGCAAAGCCTTCCCTACCAATTCACCACACTATCACATGTATCTAAAAGAGTGTTTGGTTCCCCACATATTATAATAAACGATGAAAAATTGACTATTTGGGGCCATAAACGAATTCAAATAAAAAGTTGTCAAGTACGAAGTTGCATAACTTTTTAAGATCTATAACTTTTATGTTGGCATCCGAGTTCGTTTACAAAATTTGAATTTTAAATTTGATAAATTTAAACATATTTTTCGGTAGCAAGATGATTTCAAATAAAAAAATTGTCAACTACGAACTTTCATAACTTTTTGAGGTCTACAACTTTCATGTAGATAGTTTTTCTATTTGAAGTCAATTGAAAAATTAAAGTTTAAAATTTACATGCATTTCTAATGGCTGTTTCTTGAGAAAACCGCCACTGAAAATCGATTTCTATTGGCGGTTGTTTAACAAACCGCTTGTAGAAATGGGTGCATTTCTAGTGACGGTTTATAATTTAGACCCACCATTTTATTTATAGTGACGCTCGTTAACCAAAACTGCCTGTAAAAATAAATCCACGGTGTCAAGACAAATTATTTTTGTACTAATGAAAAAAACATCATTCATATTCTCAATAAAGTACCAAGTAAGTTAGTGCTAAACCACTTACATATGTGGGGGAGCCCTGCTAAGGCTAAAGTATTTAACCCAAATATTAGGAAGTTAAATCCCAAAATAGTAAGTTGTCATTTCATTGGCTACCTTGAAAAGTCAAAAGTTTTTCGTTTCTACTATCTAGATAAACATACAGAGTTTGTACAAACAAGACACGCTATCTTCTTAGAGGATGAGATGATGAGAGGGCATGTTAGCTCGAGAAATTGAATTTGAGGAGAAGTAGGTTTATGCAGCCACTCTGATGATTCAAAAGTCATTTTTCTCACTACCTACTTCACCGACAATGCAAGATATTGCGGTGCAGCTATGATGGGAACGATACAATGATGATGAACATGTGGGTTAGTAGGTTAAGAACAACTTATTACTAAATTAATTCTATTTTGACCTACTAAAAGCTGACCGCTTGTAAACCCATGTCTACCTTTTGAGCTTCATAACCTTATGTTATATTTGCTAAGTACGTCATGTGTTCACCCTTGCTATTTCAACCACAACAGTTGGACTTGTGATCAATCAGTCCGTTGAGTACCAGTGGAGTTGGCGTCTACACCTGAAGACCGGAGTTGTCTTTCCGCTATTTGCACTCTGAGGTTATGTTCTTCATATTATTACATTATGTACTTACGCATTTTTTGATATTTCCCTTAATCTGTGGCCATATATGTGTGATTTAATTTCCTGTGATCACATGTGGTGTGTATTTGGTTTCTTCTTAAAACCGGGTGCTACATACATAGAACTATCCGATTCATTTGCTTGTTTCTTATGTCACTCCCATGCAGTGGGTGAGGCAGCTTCCCAGGGCAGTGCTTTTTAGAAACTATGTATGTCACTGGATGAGAATTAATGTAAGTCGATTAGTCGAACCATATTATAAGCATGTGTTAATTAATATACATACATATTTTTGCCCCTGTGCAGCCTAGGCCGTATTCGACTTGCACCCACCTTGATCAAAATGATATTCAGGAACTTCAAGATGATTTTTGCAAGTTCTTGCTGCGTGATGTTTTTCGGGAAGGGGCTCCACTCCTCCATGGAGAGTCAGAGTATGCCACAACATCCAAGGTTCGTCCCTTTTCATGCTAAATGTGAGCACCACTTGTTTTCATTTTTTGGGTCAAGCAATCTCTAATAAAAATAATTGGAGTTTCTAATGTTTGTCGCCAATGATGTAAATATTTTATATAACGATATGCTAGTTAGCTAGTTGTCTGCTCTGTGTATTTACGTAGTTAATTTGATCATTTCAATTGGCATGTAGGTGTGAAAACATGATTTAAAATATTACGAGAAATCTAACTTTCAAAAGTTTGAAACTGCTTTTTAGAGGCGGTTCATTTTGCCGCCTCTAAAAATGTATCTTCAAGAGCGGTTTCATTGTAAAAGCCATCGTTGATAAAATTTCACGGGCGGTTTCATTATGTCCACCACCCCTGAAAATGCATATTTAGAGGTGGCTGTCTTACTGAAACCTACTCCTGAAGATACAATTTTAAAGATGGTTGTCTGAAACGACCTCGATTTCCGTGAAGGGAAATTCACAGGCTCGAATTGTAATTCAACAGATTGCTTGGGACAATCCATGAAATTACCCATATCTCAGTTGACACCAGGATCCATACAACGGTAATTAAGTCTTACATAAACACTTATTACATCGTCACACTGGCGGAATCAACATTCAGAGAAGCTTTAAAAGATGCGGAAACGTTTCATCCTTCACGGCCAACTTGAGTGTAGCACGTGACCCTATTCTTCGCCATCGTCTTCCTCGAAGTCGTACTCATTCTCGTCACCTGACAGTAAATTTATCAGTACGATATGTACTGGCCATGGAGCCCACCTATGCAGCATTTACTTTGTGGAAAGTGGATGCAAGGCTATACAAGCAGACCTATAGGCTGAGGTTTTCCTATGCAGCTGTAATCAATGTTTAATTAGTCAAGTTTTATCTCCAATTACACCATCATCCCTTTTCCCATCACCACATCTCACATACCCACACCTCACTCTCATTCGACAGGCCCAACTCCCTCTCGGGCCTATCTCAGCGGCACGCTACCACAACGGGTACACTACCAGAAAAATGTCATCCAGGGAGAGAAGAGAACACTCACTACACTAGTAGAAACTTCACAGGAAAGGTCCATAGCCAACAAGTTGGCATATGTATCGATCGATCAACTGTACACTCTGCAGAGGTTTAACTACCCACAAGATTAGCCATCATAGGTGTTGCGCAAACATCTAGACAGAATTCCGGGTGCTTGCTTGCCTAGGTCGATGCCACCCTACCACTCAGCCCTGGGATATTCCGGATCCTACACTGTTATGCTGAGACTGGGAGACACAGTACCGGGCCCATCCAGTGGTACTGTGCATCTAGAACGGAACGGGAACCCATCGACCGTCTCCGCCCACCCATATCACCTCTCAACCTAGCAGTAGTGGCACCGTCCTACCAAGTAGTCCAGCCGTCTCCCGCCCATCAGAAGCGAGTGAGTAGAAAAGGATTCCCATGAACCTGAAACTAGTCCGTCCTAGATTTGACCAAGCAGGCATCTTCACTTAGGGGATACTCTCCCCGTGCCATCACAGCACCTCCGTCCACGGGCTTCAAACCACCAAGGCTATCCCACCCGGAACCTCCTCAACAACTTTACCCGCCACAGGTATCTCGCTTGGGGATGCCCAGGTTGCACCCCCGGCACGACTTGCCCCATGGGCTTGTCTCACATCCCACTTGGTCGACATCAACCCTTACCACGCACCCAAGACGCACGCAGCACTATCTCCCAGTGGTTATAATCAGATATACACCGTCCCAATTCCACCATATAGCATATAGCAAGTAGAAAGTAATGGAAAAGTAACAGTAAATTAAGCAGCAGCTAACCTAGCAGCGGACAGCAGGGTGTAGTCTTATCAAGGCAGGGAATTCAAATATACTACCATGCAACCAATCCATACATAATCATAAAGCAATAGCAACAATGTCATTTGCAATGCGTAAATAGGATCTAAGGATTTGGTGGGACGTGGCACCTTCGTAGTCGTCTCCTAACTCCTGAAAGTACTCGTGGTCGTCTTCCTTAGTCAGATCCTCCTCCGGCTCTGAAATCGAACACGAAATAGTCGCGTCAGCGACTCCTATAGAGTATTTCAAAAAAATCCAATAAAATAAAGAGCCAAATGCACACAAACATAGTCTTAGATTGTAGATCTTATTTTTCTGAGAATTTTGATATATGGTGCGCAATTTTTGGACATCGTATGAATAAGTTATGAATTTCCGAAGATTATCCTATTTTCTGAAAATGGAAAATGGTCGATTAATCAGGGGCAGCTCGGGATTGGTCCATGTGGCGCGCGGGTCCAGTAGTGCGGCATGTGGCACCTCATCAGAACATAGACCCGATGGTCACCCATCAGGTGTTCGATGCTGGTTCCCAGAGAGTCGACGGCATCGGCGTAGCTCGGCGTAGCTCGGCGGAGCTCGGCATAGCTCGGCGGGGCTCGGCGGAGCTCGGCGTAGCTCGGCGTAGCTCGGGCGAATCGGAGATTCGGGGCGCCGAGGGTGCCGCTCTCCCGAGCTCTCCCGAGGAGGCTCGGGCGAATCGGACATTTGGGCGCCGAGGGTGCCGCTCTCCCGAGCTCTCCCGGGGAGGTTCGGGCGAATCGGAGATTTGGTGCGCCGAGAGTGCCGCTCTCTCGAGCTCTCCCGGGGAGGTTCGGGCGAATCGGAATTTTGGGCGCCGAGGGTGCCGCCCTCCCGAGGGTTGGCTGTCATTAGTGAAATGATGTCGTGGGCCTCCTTCTCTCCCACGGCATACGACGGTTCTCCGACGAGGTGGAGGCGCACGTAGCCAAGGCGACAGACATGATTCGGGGCTCGGCTATCTACGCGGCGGTGTCGAGGCAGACTTGGCGAACCTCGTCGGCCTTTCTCCGCAGCGCGAGGCGATCGGGGGTACTCGGAACGGATTTTAGGCGAGGCGGATCGTGTCGGCGGCGATCACGTTTCCCCGAGAACGCACCTCTCGGTGTTCCGGGCTATGGAGGTTCGATCTTCCGCAACTAAGCTTGTCCGAGGTGGTCGGTGAGTTGGTGGTCACGCTAGCGGGTCGCGTCGGCGGTTTCACGGCTTGTGCGCGCGGGAACGCCGTCGAGGTGGCGGTGCTCCGAGCACATGTGACGGCGATGCCCGTCGGAAGTGGCCTGACGTCCATAGCCTATGTCCAGTGGTTTGATGGCCGGTCTTGTGCGTGTGTTGTGCGAAGTGTTCAGGGGCCGGAAACAGCCCGCGGCCTACACGCTCGTGATACCGAGCGCCATGACCGTAGCACGGCGAGGTTGGATGAGGTGCTCGGTGGCTCACCGTGGGGCTGGTGAGGTAAGGATGTCGGTGCAGTGACGAGGTGACGCTGTGCAAAGTGATCGCAATGCCGTGCCGCTCCTTGTCCGCAGCTCGGGCTTCTCCTCCGTGTCCGGCTCCGGCGTGCTCCGCGGCGGTGGCGCTCCGGCAGCTCCTCCTCCTCTGCTCCGCCCTTCTCCCTCTCTCTCGGCTATGCGGTGGGGTGCGGTGGCTTGTGGAGCCGCAGCGTGGCGGCTGCGAGTGGGAATGGGCTAGGGCTCCTCGGGTGCTCCAATTTATAGGCGGCCGGTTCTCGGAACAGCGGCGGACGGTGATGGGTATCGGTGGGTGTACGTGGAGCTCATCCGTGCGCTTGAGCTAGGGTTTCAGGGTGCACGCGGGCTCGCTTGGCGGCCAAGAAAGGAGGGGACAGGAGGGGGACAACTCTGCGGGGCGTGGTGCTGTCGGCCGTGGGTCCGGGGCCACGCCATTCGCGTGACACCCCCGGCAGGCGCGTCGCCTTCGTGAGAAAGAGAAACAGTGGAAGGGGAAGGCGGCTGACATGCGGGCCCGGGTTGGCAGCGAGTGCGAGCGCGAGCGCGTGTGTGCCGGTCGCGCGCGCGTTGCCGGGCCGCAACGTGGGCTGGCCCATCTCACGTGTGCGGTGGGCGCGAGGAGAGAGGAAAAGAAAACGGGGCCGGTTTGGGCTGGCGCCGGGCTGGTTCTGCTCTCCTTATACTCTCTTCTTTTTCTTTTTCTTTTTCTTAAGTGTATAAATACATATATTACCCATTTTAAGTATTGAGTAAATACAAACATAAATTGCAATAAATCCCAAATGTGATGCATAACCTATTATTCTATGTGAATGGAATTAAAATGCAAGCTATACTCCTTTATTTACCAAATTCATAATGAAACCTATATGTTTGCACAAGAAAAATGAGTTTTCACAATAAATAAATCAAAAAATTTATTTGGTTGGGATTTTTAGGTTGTGTGGATTTTTAGGGTTGTTACATTGTCTTATCTCGACACCCCTAAAATATATATTTAGAGGCGGTTGTCTTACTGCAACCGCCACTGAAGATGTCATTTTCAGAGACAGGTTTCGTAACAGAACCGTCGTCAAAAATTATCTTTAAGGACGATTAAAAGGCCGTCGCTAGAAACGCCATATCTTTACTGTCGGTGCGTTCGTAGTGGTTGGACGAACCGCCCATGAAAAGACCATTTAACCACCTCTAAAGACTGCTATTGTACTATTGTAGTAATTTATTCTTGAAACTATGAAATGATTTGCTTAAAATCAAGCTCATCTCTAAATTTAATTGTTGTATTTGAAGCTCGAATTGTTAGACTGGACGGGGGGGACGGGGGCTCATGCGGGGACACGGCGGGCCAGCCTAAGGTTCCTTCGGTGGCAGCCACCATCGCACGATTGGAGAAGGTCAACACGATTTTAGTGTGAGCATCGAAGTATATATAGAGGGATCGGATGTGGAAATGTAAGTACAACAAAATTAAGGAAAAAAAAACTTGATTTCGTAGGGAATTGCAAAATAATAGTATGTTCATCAAAGTACATATACAGGTCTTTGGTAATGGCAATAAAAGTGTAACAAAGCAGGATACAACGAGCAAGCAGCAGATAACAAATTAAAAGGTGCATGCACACACACAGAGCACCGTCTGGAAATACAGCATTGTTTATGTAGAACTTCATAAATTAAGTTGCAAATAAATCAAACAGCAACCAGCGCTTGGCTGCTTGGAGACTTAATTTGGAGTAGTAGCAGGCACTCGCGCTGCTTACTGGTTACCATACGGCCAGCAGCTGACCATGCTCCTGACAGTGGAGGCGTCGTCTGGGGTGAGAATATCGGACGCGGGCATGGCCAGAGCGTCCCTCGCCATCCTAGCCACCGTCGGGTACCTGCACTCGTTAGTTTTCCACCACTGGAGGATATCAAAGCTGCCGTCGTCGTCTCCTTCTCTATTGTCCACCAGATGTCTGCCTTGCAAGTAACGCTGAAGCTCGTTGATGCTCTCATCCGAGATGCTGTCTGCTGACATGCCTGTCCTTGCTTCAGCACTACGGCTTGTGCCCTCGCCGCTGATGTTGTGGCACAGCCGCCGCCGATGCTCATCAAAGAGATACTGCATTGTCTGCCTGACCTTTTCTGTGCATTCTTTGGCTTCGGACTCCTCACCAAAAACGTCCTTGAAGGAGTTTGTTATGTATTCCATTTTGAAGCGAGGGTCCAAAACAACAGGTATGTACAGATACTGGTACGTTTCCTTCAAAAACTTGTCCACTACACCTCACTACTGGAAAATGGGTCTTTGCCGACTGCCTGTATATTTGCCAACTACCAAGAAAAAGGCAGTCGGCAAAGACCATCTTTGCCGACTGCCAAGTAAAAGGCAATCGGCAAAGACCATCTTTGCCGACTGCCCTTAGGACGGCAGCTGGCGGAGAAATACAGTCGGCAAAGGAATATCTTTGCCGACTGCCTTCATCGAGCAGTCGGTAAAGAGGTGCTTTGCCGACTGCCTTGGAGCCATGCCGACTGCCTTGGAGCCAAGGCAGTCGGCAAATTCCCCTGGGCCAGGGACGGCATCCGCCGCCGTCATCTTTGCCAACTGCCATGCCGTTAGGCCGTCGGCAAAGAATTTTTTTTAAAATTTTTCGGTTGCAAAATTCCTAGGGCAAGGATCTTTGCCGACTGCCTCCTATGGCAGTCGGCAAAGGAACTCTTCGCCGACTGCTTAAGTAGGCAGTCGGCAAAGATAATTTTTTTTTTGAATATTCGGTTCAAAATTTTTTTAAGGCCCAAATATATTGTTTGCAAGTACATGTTCCAATTTGGGGCCATTTAAAAAAAATTTGCTATATTTCATTGATTTCTTTCTTTTCCTTTCATTTTCCCCGCATATTCAAGTTTGAACTGCAACTGCATGAAATAATGAAACTTAGGCATCCGAAAAATGATATTCATCTTGGAGAGTGAATTTTGAGGCCGACTGCAGAATCTCAACCAAAAGTTGTAACTCCTTGTCCACGGAACAGGACTTTCCACGCGCGGCACAGGTGCTTTTTAATTGTAAAAAATCCAAACGAATTCGGAAAATCACGAAATTTGTCGAGGTGTCATGTTATCGCATGTGAAGCCTAAGATAAAAATTTGAAAAATTTTGGAGCAAGTTGCGGTGTCAGATGTCCAAAACCCAGAGATCTCCACACGTGGTCACATATGATGTTTTGGTTGCTGCGATACGTGAGCTAAATCGGCAAAAACAGCAAAAAAAAATTGTAGTTTCCAGCTTTGCCGACTGCCACGGCAGCTGGCAAAGCTGGTAACAAAAAAAGCAAAATACCCAGCTTTGCCGACTGCCACGAAGCAAGGCAGTCGGCAAAGCCTTTGCCGACTGCTGAATTGGCAGCTGGCAAAGATATACACATTTTTTTAAAAAAAGAAAAAAATCTTTGCCGACTGCCAATAAAGGCAGTCGGCAAAGGTCTTCGATTAAAAAAAAGGAAAAAAATATTTGCCTCGATTAAAAAAAATAAAAAAAATCTTTGCCGACTGCCACCTTGGCAGTCGGCAAAAAAAACTCTAACGGCTGTGCGCGTTTGCTTTGCCGACTGCCAGAGCGGTAGTCGGCAAAGGCTTTGCCGACTGCCTTTCATGGCAGCTGGCAAAGGTGGCCTTTGCCGCCTTGGGCTTTGCCACCTCCCCTTTGCCGACTGCCTCAAGAAATGCAGTCGGCAAAGGCTTTGCCGACTGCATTTCCTCCTTTGCCGACTGGTTTCAGCAGTCGGCAAAGAGGGCGAATCCAGTAGTGCCTTGTGCCTCTTAGAGAGCGCCGACAACATCGTGGTCACCCTACACTTTGTGTAATCAACTGCTATAGCAGGAATTTGGGAGGCCTCATCGGCATCAGATTGCAAGGCTTTCTTCAGCTTCATTAGCTCTTGGAGGCATATGTTGGAGGTTGGGCAACACTTGGGAAGGGACGAGATTGCCACGAGGGCGTGGTATATCATTCCCAAGATCTTGCGTAGTAGTTCTGTGAGGATGTTTTGTTTGAACTTCGACGGCCTGAGCAGCTCCCTGAGTTGGGTATTACTGTGTTTCGATCGCCTGAGTAGCTCTCCAATTTTGCTTGCGTTGAATTCTTGTTCCTCAACCACTGAGCATGCACTGTGCGTTAGAAGTTCTAACGCACAGTAGTAGGAGAACCATCTCTTGTCATATCTTCCCAGACGCTTGAGGCCCAAGTCCGAAAGCATTTGATCACGCTGCTCTTGACTCAGAACCAAAGCCTTGACGGCCTTGAAAGTGCTCTCTACAAAGCTATTGTCCAGTTTGCTGAAAATGGAGTCCGCAAGACCGCAACTGAATTTAGTACGTCGCTGATGTAGGTGACGCGGAACACCTGCGGGACATCACTGACTTGGTTTTCCGAACACAAATCGTTGAGGAAATCCTTGTGTTCTAGATGCTTCTCTAGCTCCTCGCCCCACGCCACGCTGAAGAGCCGATCTGGAAGAATCCAGCGTTGAACCGCTTCCTCGGGGTGGTCGTTGCCAACGAATACTGCTCCAGTTTACTTTCGTCTAGCTCGATGGAAATCTCCTTGGAGCCCAGCAATGTGTCGTGGTGGTACGGAGGGAAAGGTACCACCGGGAACACCTGGGCGATCCTCTTCTGAAGGGTCCATTCGTCGTCGATGAACTGCCACGCCATGTACAGGGCACTTCCCTGGAGGGTAGGTGATGTCCCTGTCGCCAGGCTGATCTTCCCTTGGTTGCTTTGCAGGGCCTCCTTCAACTGGTCCATGGCTTGCTTGGCGCGAAGGCGGCAGATGGTCTCCATGTCGGCACGCGAGGGCATCTGGAATTGAGGACTTAGGACACTCACAAAGCTCCTGAAGCACTTGTCCTCTACGATCGAGGAAGGGTAGCCGTGGAAGGCGATCATCTCAGCAAGCATGGCTGCAGCAGGATGAGCTAGTGATAATTCAGAGTTATCACCAGCTCCTGGTTCTGGTTGCGCTGATGGTGATGTCCGTGGTCGTTTCAACGGATCATTGATATTGCACTTGTCAACGTGTCGCCACATATGAGACGTCCCGTTGCTAGTCTTGGCGCTATATGGTTTCTGGCAGCGTTTGCAGGTGGCCGTTATGCCGTCTTCCGAACGGCTAAAGTGGAGCCATACATCTGAACGCGTACCGTCGACACCTTCTGGACCTTCACGACCCCCAGCCATAGCTGTAATACAAAAAGTTTTTTTTTTAATTTAACTCATGTAATGGTCAGGGAAAATTCTGCAATCAGAATGCTAATGCAAATTTCTTAGGGGCAGGTGCAGCAATCCCCAACGCTGACAACTGGGATAAATGGGATCCGGCGCCTGATGTGATAATGCTAGATGTGTTTTGCAGCCTTCAGAGGCGGACACAAGTGTGAGACTGTGTCTGGATTAATGATGAGTGATTGTCAATGGAGTTCACTTGACATGTTGCTCGGCTTGTGGTGTGCAGGTGTTGAGCACAAAGGCAGCGGCGGATGGCGGAGTGAAGGTCAAGTGAGCGGGTTGTGTTAATGGACTGGGAGCGGTGAAGGACGGACACGGGACTTGAAGATTGAACCGAGGGACTTGGATGCCGGAGCGCTAGTTGCAGTGAACCGACATCGACAAGCGTAATCGAACATGGTCCAGGGACTCGGAGCGGTACGTGGGCCGGCGTGGTCAAGGACCGGCGGGACACGCCCAGGATAGTTTTCGGGCTTGGGCCTTAAAATCCGGGCCAACCTGCTTCCGGGGGAAGCGGGACGACACGTGGCGGAATCTCCAAGGTTGTGTCAAGTCGACAACAACTCTGAGCAGGAAGCGGGGTCGTCCGATCACATCTTCAGAGACAGGCTGTTCCAGAGTGCTGTAGGGCTAGCTGACTCGCCTGATTAGCCGTAGTGAGTAGTAGGCCTGGATATCGAGCCAGCTCGGCTCGTTTCAGCTCGGCTCATTAATATTCTGGCTCGACTCGGCTCGTTTCACTGACGAGCTAGAAGAGCAGCTCGGCTCGGCTCGATAATTAGCTCGAGCAACTCGGTTTGGCTCAACCTTAAAAACACATTACAGGGACATGCAAGTGACCAGTAAGCCAATAAACATAAAGTACATATAAATTTAACGAAGGAGAACAGAATCCATCCATGGATTAGTCCACAATTCGTTAATGTTTAAAGGCAGCCCACCACAAGTCCACTATCATTACCATGAGTCCACGATAGTCACACACTTGTACAGTTTAAACATCATCCATACATAATTAATGTAAAGCGCAAATAAATAAAAAATGGCTTGACTGGTAGAGTGGTAGACTGGTAGAGGGCAAGGGATGGTATGGGCCGAGCGACTGGCTCGTATGAGCTAACGAGCAGCTCGCGAGCCAGCTCGAGCTGGCTCGTTATAAATCGAGCTGGCTCATTATACAACGAGCTGGCTCATTATAAAATGAGTCGAGCTCGAGCCGAGCCATTAACGAGCGAGTCGAGCGAGCTAGCGAGTTTCGAGTTTTTCGTCCAGCTTTAGTGAGTAGTTAGGAGTGTTTTTGCAAAACTATAAGTGGATATCAAGGGGCATGGCAGCCCCCTCATGTCTATCTCTCTCACATTCACTCTCATCCCCTCCACCACTTAGGGTTAAGACACTTACTTAGGGAGAGATCCACTACTAGTGTTCATGGTAGTGTAAACTCGTGATTTGAGCTGGGAATCGAGGCCCTAACCTCGTAGTGTCTCTGGGATTCGAAGTAAGGCATTTGTTCTTTGTGTTCTTCGTTCCCCCCTCTCTTGTGTAATTTGATTCGCGAGTTCTAAGTCATTTCCATTCGTTCCTTTTTCGGGCACTTGTTGTTTGTCCTGTGAAGAATATCTTGACCGAAGGAAACCTTATTTGCCATTGATTTGTTTCGAATTGGGTCTTAATCTTTTGGGAGTTGATTCTAGGCTGCCTTGTGACCTTATGGCCGAAAAATCGTGGCAGTTCATCTCCGTTTGATTGTGCTCTCTTTGATTTTAGTGTCGGGTGATTTTGAGTTCTCTGTCGTTGTAAAGGCGCGGATAGTCCAGGGGGTACCCCGGACAATCTGGCCATCGGGGCCGAGCACTGAGGGCTGCAGCAGCCTGCTCGGTATACAGGCGCAGACAGTCCGCACCCCAGGCGTGGACAGTCCCTGACCCCTCCCGACAGCGAGCAGTTCATTTTGATTCGCTTGAAGTTTTAGGGAATGAATGGCGGAGAGTCCGGCTAAAATTCCCAGACGGTTTGGCGTTCCGAACCCAATAGTGTCCAGTTTCTGTCCGAAACACTGTTGCATGTCACAGCGTGCCGCTGGACAGTCCGGGGTCTGCCTGCGGACAGTCCAAGGCCAGTATGGCGAACAGTCCGCCCATGACTGGCGGACAGTCCGGGTCTGGGTAGATCACGCGTGCTTGAATCTTGCTTCCGCGCTTTCTCCGGTGTTTCTGTTGACATCTACTAACGTCGCCAAATATAACTATATAACTTTTAATGCGAGAGGCGAGATTAGAAGATGAATGGTAATTAATTAACATGTCATTAGCAACTAGCCACTTTTCTATTACCAACATTCTTATGCAAGAACTAGGTTGTCGTCCCTAATTAATAATGCTAAGAATAAATAAAGGTTTCATATATTAATCTAGGTGACTAGATAGAAATAAATATAAATAATATAAACTAAGATAAGTTCTGCAAGCGGATAGAGGACTCAGCGCAGCTGTCACCTACGCGATCTACCACATGACCCGGCACATCAGGGTGCACTCGCAGATAAATAGAATACCTAGACACCACGTCTACATATCGTTCATCATTTATCCATCCTATGCATGAATAAACCCTATACGAGCAATTACATGAATTCAATAAGATCAAACCAACTATACTAGACATATAATCAAAGTAGACAAAGACTATTGTAATTAAGAACATATAAACTATTAAGAACAATGTTTTCCTAATCATAATGAAGAATACAATAATAGAGAAAGAACTAGAATTATACCGAATTCCGTGCTCTAGACAGACTCGGGGCTTCAGATCCGCCGAAGAACTAGAACTCCTCTACTCTCTAATCTAATTAGGCTAGAACTATGAACTAGGAGGCTCTTCATGGCTTAAGGACTTGATGCCTTGAATGAATGATGGGGTTGATGCCCCTAGGGGGGTCTGTCCCTTTATTTATATCCCGGTGGGATGCACGTGCGTCGTAGGATCAAACAGACTTAGAACAAGGGCTGAGATAACTCCACAAAGGCGGTGGAAGAAGACTCCAGAAGGTGGGCCAAAACCCTAGCAGGGTGGCGCCGGCCGGCCCCACCCTGGGGGGTCTCGGGTCCCGGTGCCTCGGATGTGTTCCAGATGCTTCTAGTATTCTCGTGATAATGTTTCCTTGGCGGTTAAGTTACATGGTAATCATGCTCTTTAACCCTTCTTTTATGCTTTTCTGCAATAGCCCCTGAAAAATACAGAACATGTAAAACTCGTGGAAACTGTCAGTCAAAACTCTAGACTAGTGTGTATTCATGTATCCTTTGGTGTCTAAAGTTCTAATAAAAGTTGACGTTATCCACCGTCAACAACACCCCCAAGCTTACCTGTTTGCCAGTCCCTTGCCAAACAAACTAAGCCTAATTACTAATGTAATTGGATCAGGAGTTGCTACAATGTTCTCATAATTTCCAAGTACACATGCTTCAAACATAGATTCTCCTCCGGATTAGACAAAATCACTCTAACTTTTAAACTTACCCATTTTACCTTTAACTATGGGGCTTTACAGCTCTTGTCTTAGTCTTGATTAATTGAAAGAACAATCAAGTCTTGCACTATGTAGCAAATTCTTCGCAGTACCAATATCCTGGAGTTTTACAAGTTTTCAAAATAAACTCAGAGCCATAATTGTATGACACCATCAAGTCTCTAAATATATATGGTATTTGTGGATCTCACTTAAGGCATTAATGTTATGCCTTCCTATAACTAAGGATTTATAGTGGAGCTCATAGGAGTGGCAATAACAAGGTTTAAGCATACTTGCAATTCATATGTTGTAAAGTCAAACAATGGATCCACAGAGAATCGAGGCATACAATCAAACCAAGATGTGCATGTGCGTGGAATATGGTGGATAGGTGTATATGTGGTATTTAGTGGCTATTCGTAATTCTACTTTTGCTCTTTAAAAATGATTCACTCTCCTTTGTAACTTGGAGGAACACATGGGCTATCTTTATTCTTTCTTTCTTTCTCTCTTCTCTCTCTTTTTTTTTTTGTTCGGGAGGCGGGCATCTAGTACCCATTGTTTTAATGTTGGGACACTTGTCCATCTTTTACTCCCTTTTTATATTTTTGCATAGCCACATGTATCCTTTGAATATGAATAACTGGAGAGATAATAATAATAAGAACTTAGAGCAATTATAACAAGGCTGTCCTACGGGGTTTATATATTTTTGGGTGTTTACTCCTAGTGTAGGAGAAAATATTTTCATGATGAACATTAATAAAAGTGGAAATGGTTGCGATTACTCCCAGGGTAGGAATAATGCATATGTGCTAAAGTGTGTACGTGATCTTGGTTTTAAAAGCATGACAAGACTCTCATATGGTACACAACAAAGGTTGACTAAGCTCAATGTAAAGCAAGTAGCATGAAAAGGTTTTTCTATCTCTAGATGTATCATATATATGGCTTTGGTAGGAATTCATATTTTGTCATACAAAAGCTCATCATGTAAATTTCAAATTATCAAAATAAATCTACAGAACTTAGTAATGTTAGGAATAAGATAAATAGTAGCTCAACTTTCATGAATCATATCAATCAATTACCTGGACTTAGCTCAAACATATGCCTCCACAAGTTTAAGGTTCAGAGTGAATTCCTAAGTTAAAACAGCAATATCTAAAACTCAGGAGAATTTAAGTTTGACAATTAGGCATTTGAAAAGTATTTAGACAGAGCAACTATTTATCATCTCCAAGATAAAATTTTAATGTTCATCATTTTAATTTAGTTCTAGTCTAGACCGACTCTAAACAAACTCTAATATATAGATAGATATTTATTTGGTTTTCAGATTTTATTTTACTAGCTAACTCACGCGAAAAAAACGATATAGTAATAATGATAAATAGGATAGAAAACTTATACTTAACTGGATTTTAATTGAAGGGTGCCCTCCCCCAAGCTTGACTTTTGACAGGGTCTTTGATGTTGCAAATTGAGTGATCCTTCTGAGCAGTGTATTGGCAGCGTAGAGGCGTCGGGTTGACTAGCTCCTTAATCTTGTATTTTCCTATGAAACTCAATTGCCAATAAAAATACCAAGTCTTATGGAGAGGGGTTAGATTTAATACCACTCCATGGTAAGTGATTGATTTTATATTTTTAGCAGAAGCTTAAGCTTCTTTACCAAATTAGGAAGCTTCTCTAAGAGTGTGGACCTTCATGTTCCCACATATTTTTGATATTTTCGTGAAAAGTGTGGGTCTTCATGTGCCCACATATTTTTTGGCATTTTTAGATTTTCCTATGATACTATGGTGAACCTTCATGTGTTCACATATTTTTGGTATTTTGTGTTTGTATAAAGAAGACTTAATAAGCGCATAGATAAAGTTACCTGATAACTAGGGGATGCTCCTCCCCCAAGATTGATGTTTTAAATACTTGGTGCTTGAATGATCTTCAGAGTGAGTTGTTTAGCAGCAGTCCTGGTGATTGCCACTAATAGACTCTCTTCTTAGTCATAATATTATTCCTGCATAGTTATACTCCATCAAGAAAACCAAAACTCGAGGCTTGAATTATCAAGGGGTTAGCGGTCAGCCAATGAGCACTTTGATTATTCTTTCAGTTGATTTTAATTAATAGATTTTAGCAGGATTCCAACAGATTCTCTTTTTAGGATTTTCTAATTTTCTTATGCAGAAATCAAATATTTATGCATGCTACTAATAATTTTTATGCCACCACAGGGAATGTTCATTTTCATGGGGCCTAGGATTTTCATAATGCAACAAAGCAATTATAAATATTACTACCATCTATAAATCTTTTTTATTTTTATGCCACCACAGTAAATATTCCTTCAGGGTTTACCATAGGTGTATTTACATGGGGCTTGGCTTTTATGATGCAATAAATAAAGTAGTAAATATTTTCGTTGGTTTATTATTATTTTTTAATATGTAAAATGATTGTACTAATAAATATGCTAAGCAAAATTACTAATGAATGCTAAATTAATTAGATAACTACCATTCAAACCTTATGGTTAGGGTACGGAATTTAAAGTCTACCGACAGGACTTAGATAGAGGAGAGTACTTACTCAGTAGGTTTATTGTCTGAGGTTACCTCAGTCAATTCCTCATTTTGCGGTGGTGTAGCAGGTGCTTCTTCCTTCTCCTTCCATCTCTTTTCTGTCTCTTCTGCTTCTCTCTCTTCTAGCTCCAGCTCTTCCTTGTATGTTTCTCTTGATTCTTCATCTCTCTTCATCCATTCTTCTACTTTTGCCTGGATCTCTTCTTTCTTTGCCTTAGCAATCCGGTCCATCCTTTCAGCTTCCACTTCCCACTCACTCCAGCGTGGTGCTTGTACGGCTTCTTCTTGCTCCTTGTGGCAGTCTTCATACTTCACAATCCTTCCAGGGAACTCCTCCCATCCACATTGAGGCTGGGCAGCCTGACGGCGGGCTTGGCGTTTCCTTCTGTTGCGTTGTTTCCTGATCTGCTCATGGTTAAGATGTGTTTTAAATTGACAGCGTACCTTTCCGGTGGGTAGATAGAAGTGGATCTGTCCAGACCCGATGTAGATGATAGCATTGGCGGTGTAGAGGAACAGTCTTCCCAAAAGAATAGGCGATTCATCGTCTCCCTGCGTGTCAAGAACTAGAAAATCTGCGGGTATATATTTATTTTGAATTCTTACCATGACATCTTTGACTACGTCTTCAGGGAATCTCAGTGATTGGTCTGCCATCTGCAACTGAATATATGTTAGGTATAATGGTAAATCATCAAATAATTCATCGTATACCTTTTTGGACATTACGTTGACGCCCGATCCTGTGTCGCAGATGGTGTCAGGAAAAGTGATGTCTCTGATTGTGCATTCGATGATTGGTACACCTGGGTCACCTTTCTTTGTTGGAAATGGCTTCGGGAGCATATGATCATTTTCTGTGTTTATCATTGATTAGCTGAGCGGTTCCTTCAGGTACATGCTGGGGCTTGTTCTTCCTCCATCTTCTATTGTTCTTCTTCTTGGGTGCTGCTTGTTGTTGTTGCTCTTGTTGTTGATGGAATTGCTTCGGGACTGCAGGATTCTTGAGGATGCGGTTCTTGAATGAAAATCTCTCCTTCTTGTCCTTGATGGGGAGGACAATCTTGGCGTGTTCCGCATAGATGATGGCTTTGGTTGTGCATAAGAATGGTCGCCCTAAGATAATGGGTGCTGTGACAGAACCGCCTTAATCATAGGGCCCACGTGCACCTCATCGTCCCTAAGGACCCACGATCAGTCTGTACGAGTTCCCCTTGACTTAGGTGCCCTACCGGGTTCCCTAGGAAACCCTAACTTCCCGAGGATCTCATTGTAAGCATTGCAGTATTACAACAGTTTACACAAATAAAATGAATCAGAGTAAAGAGTGCGGAAGTATTACATAACCATAGGTTTACAAATATATATTACATTAGCCCGAACCAGAGTTTCGTAGTGGATAAGCAGTGTACAACTATACCCTTGCCCAAGGGTTATATCATATACACATTCTTGATCATGCGCGATCCGTCAACCAACACGGTCCCAGGCCGAACTGTACACTCGGCTCACCTGCAATAGGGGTTAACAAACCCTGAGTACTGGGGCACTCCGTAAGACTTACCCGACTAAGAAAAAGGAATGAGACTCAGGAATGCAGGCTGAAGGGAGTCAAGGCAAGGCTTGAGCAAGAGTCAAAGGGTTTTGCAGAAAAGCATTACTATCCTATTTCAATATTTTACTCAATCTTATTTTAATCATAATCCATAATTCCAAATTCATTCTCATATATCATCATACTTTCAAATTCTTACTTATTCTCAAAAACACCTAGTTCCAAACCACTTTTCAATTGTAGGTCAAAGGATCAAGTCTCCATATCCGAGGAGCAACGACGATTCGAATCAATTAGTACCCAGCTGGGGATCCCTATCCACACTGCATATGTAGCACTTAAGCTTGCATATACCAACCCCGCCTACCACGGCTTTTCTACCCCTGAACCGGTCCTGCGCCACCCGAGAGCACAGTACTCCTCCTCTCGTCTCCAGGAATGACGGCCACGAGGGTACACGTTACTCTCGCCATCTCTCCACTCCCAGTGCGTGGTTGTCGGTTCAAGCAGTAGAGCCACCGGAGTCAGAGGCTTTCCGTAGTATGTGGTTAGTTGCAAAGTCTTGACCACAGCAGGCCTACAACGAACGGTCCCTAATTCTTTTTCCGCCGGTGACATTGCATTGGGACTCTAACCCAAGTACAGGTGTCCCAACGGTTTTCAAATCCTTTTTCGCCGGTGGTCAAGCATTGGGACTCTAACCCAAATTCACAACCACCGAGCAAGAAAATCCCTTCTCATCGGTGACAATGGACTGATCAGGTGCACAGCCACCGAACAAGAATATAACAATTCCCTTTTTCATGAATTAATCATCAGCATATATATATATATATCACACAGCTCAAAAATAGCATTTTATGCAAAATCTAATTTATTTAAGCAGGGCTAAGCATTTCAAATATTTTATTTTAAAATGGGTTCTAGATATTTCAGTGGTCAAAGTTGGTAATGCAGCAATTGGGTCATCAATCAACTCCTATCAACTTAATGCAATAAATTAACTCAAGTTATAAACGTTTTTCAAATCACAAGGAGAGGGGTTGAATGCACCGGGGCTTGCCTGTGTTGCAGGTCTGTCACTTCCGCCAGAAAACCAGAGCAACCCACTTGACTTCTCTCGACGAATAATTCTTCCGTCGGGGAGCAATCAAGAAACTCTTCCGAGGACCCAATCTCTACACGTAAAATAATGATGCATGCTTACATGGTACGGAATGACATTAATGGAAAATGTAGAACAAATATTTAATTAACAACCTTGAGTACAACTTTCCTTCACGGTAAAGTTGCAAAACATTTCTCATAAGGTCAAAGGGTGTTTTCGCATTTCATTTCTATTGACCATTTTAACAGTCATAGAAAGCCGCTGCACAACTTGTTCAATATCTACCACAATACACCACTTAACATGCCAAGGATCACCGCAGAGAATGACCCAGGGTCCACAATCAATCCAAAAGTCACTCAAACCTAGTTTATTGGGATTTTCTATTTATTTTATTAGTAGATTAATGAGGTATAAAATATTAAATCTATAAAATATTTCTAATTGTGCTCAAACTTTTTCCATAGCTGAATCTCATCCTAAAACAGTGTCCATTCAAATTTCATGATTTTTGGATAATCCTATTGGCCTATAAAAATCCTAGAAGTTTCATTTATTAATTAAAAGACATATTTTTACCACATACAGGTAACACCCAAATTTCATGTTTTATATTTTTATCAAATACTAAACACTGCAGAGAGTATATAGAATTAATTTCATAATTTTCAGAGCCATACATTTATTCCTACAAAAATTACAAATTGCTCTACTATTCATTTATCAGAAAATTGAAAAAAACGCAATCCTTAAGCTATTCGGGCTACTCCGCTGGACCGGCCCACCGCGGCCCAGCTCCGGCTCTCCTCTTCACCACGCGTTCCCGCGCGTGACTGGGCCGGCCCAGACGGCCTGGAGCACGGCCAAGCAGGCCCAGCTTGGACTTCTCCCTCTCTGCCCCTCCCAACACCACCGCGTACGCGTGCGCGCGGCAGCTCCGGTCACTGGCTCACCGCCGGTGGCTCTCCGGCGAGGCCAAAGACCCCAGCACATGCCCAAACACCTCCTGCCCTGATCTGGAGGCCTAGCCCCAACCAGAGGGCTCGAGCGCGAGCTCCAGTGCGGCAATGGCGGCCCGAACGCGCGGTGCGCGGCGGCGCGACGTGTACCAGCCACAGCGGACCATGCGAAGCCTAACCAGTTACACCAATGCCTCCTATAAGCTCACCTAGTCGCGATGCGCGCGCGGGTTGTAGATGGGGTTGACCAGAGATGGCTCGTCGACGATGAAAGTCACGGCGGCGAGGCGAACCGAAGACATCGTCGGCGTGCCGAACGCTCCCGAGCGAGATCAAAGGAAAAGACAGGCCGATGAGCTTCCTGGAGTTACTAGGAACACGAAACGAGAGATGGACGGAGGTCTACCTTACTGTGGCGGTCTGGCCGCGCTGAGTCCGAGCGCGGCGGCGCTCCAGCGGCCACGGAGAAGAAAGACGGTCGGCCCCTCGGCTCGGGCTACTAGAGTGGGCAAAAGTAGGCTCAAACGACGCGCAACAAAGTGACGTTCCTATTGGCACAGGAAATTGGACAATGGCTCAAGGACGACGGCGAATTCGGCCACGAACAGAGAGATGGCCGGCGGTGGGAATGGAGGAAAGAGGAGGAAGGTGGTGACGACAGGGCACTTAAATATGACAGCGGCGGGCTCAGGACGCGGCCGGGACCCCCACTACGCATCTCCCCCACGGTCGCACGCTGGCAGGCAGGCAGGACGGCGGTGCCGCGCGGCGGCACGCCCGCCCCTGTGCGCGCGCAGGAAGGGAAGATTTGCCATCCCCAGCACTGTAGCCCATTAGTCTCCCCCTTTTTACTGTTTTATCAAAATTACTTTTTATTTTATATGAGAACTGGAAAAATCATCAATGTAAGAGTTGTAGTAAATTTCGTGATGCACAACTTTTGTTTTTGAACCACATTTAAATTTTTAACAGATTTTGAAATATTCAAAAAGGGGTAAATGTTCATTTTGAATTCCATTTCAAATTCACTCCAATTCTCAAGATTTTTTTTTCAATAAGTTGAAAATACACAAAACTAAAAGTTGTTCTATTTGAAAAGCTTTACAACTTTCATTAAAGATGCTTGGTCAAATTCTAGATAGTTTTTGAAATAGAATTTCAAATTTGAATTTCAAAACATTAATTAGGGTTTAATTTGAACCCTCAATGCATAAGTTCAAAATCCCCAAATATAAAAATCGTTCAACTTGAAAAGCCCTACAACTTTTATTAAAGGTATTTGCCCAAATTCTTAATAGTTTTTGAAAGGGTATTTTAAATTTGAATACACAAACACTAATTAGGGTTTAATTCAAATTTTCACTGGTAAACTTCAAAATTTTCAAAAATAAAAGTTGTTCCATTTTGAGAGGTCTAAAACTTTTATTAAGGAACTATCACTAGATTCTTGCTAGTTTCTGAATGTGTATTTCAAATTTTAAACTTTAAAGTATAGATTAGAGTTTTATTTGAAATCCTTTTTAATAACTTCAAAATTGCTCCAAATAGAAGTTGCTCAACTTTTAAGTATTTACAACTTTGGTTTAAGGCCCAACCTCTATTTCCACTTAGTTTTTAAATTAGGGTTTTGGGTCCGATTTCGGGTTTAAAAATGATTTTCTTTTTATTCTCCAATTGGATTTAGATAATTACACACCAATACAAATATTTACATATCAAATCAATATAATTTACCCATTCACAATCAAATGCAAGAATAAAACTGATTTTAGTTGATGCAACTTAACAGGGTCGAATGCGGGATGATTTACATGCAATCATGATGACATGGCAGGTTTTAGTGACAGTAACACTAGGGGTGTTACAGGTGCATTCTCATCTCCTCCAGTATCCATGATCACAAAGTCAATTGGGACATATGATTGCCCCACTCTGATAACAGCTTCTTCTAGTACTCCCTCAGGGTAGCAAATGGACTGATCTGCAAGCTGCAAACGCATATCTGTGTACAACAAAGGATCACCTAAAATTCTCTCATAGATTACCTTGAGCATTATCTTAACACTTGCGCAGAAATCGCAAATAGCCTCTGGAAAGTTGTGACATCCTATGGAGATAGGAATCACAGGTCTTCTAGGGTCTCCCATCTTCTCAGGTAGTGAGTAATGTATCCACTGTATATCTACAGGCTCAATTTGGTATTGTGTTACATTGTGAATATCAACAAGGTTAGCAGTTTCTAAATCCTCCGGCTGGCCCGAAATCTTTCCTTTCTCAAATGGAGGGACAGCAGCAGCAAGCTGAGCTAATTGTTATTCTAACATTTTATTAAAGCTGTGCTGATTCTTTATAGCAGAAGCAAAGGTATCCATTCTAGTATTTATATTTTCTAAAGCTTTATCATTCGAGGCTACTTTTCTAGACATTTGATCTAATAATTTAGATTGACCAGCAACTAAATCTCTTAAAGGCGAAAGATTGTAATTATTGTAATTATTACCTTGGTTGTTACCTTGGTAATTACCTTGTCGAGGTTGCTGATTCCATCCTTGGTTTGGCTGGTTCCATCCTTGATTTTGCTGAGGACGATAGTAGGTGTTATTGTTGATGAAGTTCACATCCTCTTGCAACGTAGGGCAGTTGACTGCTGAATGCCCGTAATGTCCACATTCTTCACAGGTCATGCGGGAATCACTGATATGCATGACTTCCTTCTTCTCTATGTCGAGCTTCTTCATGATTAGGTCTAGCTTGGCAGTGACTATGTCAGTCTCCTTCAGATGATGGATGCCTCCTCCTCTATTGCGAGGCTGAGTACGTTCTTCATTACAGCTTGAATTTGAGGCCATCTTCTCAACGAGTGCTTGAGCTTCTGGAAGTTTAAGTGACAGGAAAGCTCCTCCAGCTGCAGTATCTATGGAGTCACGGGTGCTTGAGATAAGCTCGTGGAAGAGGGTCTGCAATAGTAGCCAATCCTCTTTCCCATGATGAGGACAGTCTTCAATGTAATCTAGGAGTCTCTCCCATCCTTCAGTGAATGATTCGTCATGTTGCTGCTGAAAATTTGAGATTTTCCCACGCAGCGCATTTATCTTGCCTTTAGGAAAGATCTTTGCCAGGAAAGCAGTTGAGCATCGGTCCCATGTAGTGTTCTTGTCTTTGTTGGCGTAGAACCACTGCTTGGCTTTCCCCAAAAGTGAAAATGGGAAAAGACGGAGTAAAATAGCATCTCTTGGTACTCCTCTAATCGTGAAGGTGCTGCAAATCTCTAAAAAATGTTGTAAGTGTGCACTTGCATCTTCATGAGCTTTTCTACAAAACTGGCTGGCTTGAACCATGGTGATAAGAGCAGGCTTGAGCTCGAATCCATTCTCCCCCGTGTTTGACTGCTGGTCCAGTCCGAATGTTTTCTGTTGTTGGGGCAGAGAACTCGCGCAGCGTCTTCTCAGCCATGTCTTCAAACACAGGAGATAAATCTTCTCCTAAGTGTTCTTCTTCCAATATTGGAGCTGGCTCCTTTGATAAACTAGCTCGAGAAACGATGGGTGTTTTTGATAGTGATTCGGGATCTTCTCTCGTCTCTACAAACTTCTTTCTTCTCAGAGTTTCTCTGGATCGTCAATATAATTATTTGGAAGAGAAAAACCATTCATTCATCACCCTGCATAAGAAAAGCAAATGATAAAAAACAAGGGTGTACCTGTTTGAGTTAGAGATCAATCGGTAATACAATTTTATCCATTATGTATACATATGCTATCAATATTTTCTGAGTTTATGTGCCTTCCCCGTCAACGGCACCAAAAATGCTTGTTAACATCTACTAACGTCGCCAAATATAACTATATAACTTTTAATGCGAGAGGCGAGATTAGAAGATGAATGGTAATTAATTAACTTGTCATTAGCAGCTAGCCACTTTTCTATTACCAACATTCTTATGCAACAACTAGGTTGTCATCCCTAATTAATAATGTTGGTAATAGAAAAGTGGCTAGCTGCTAATGACAAGTTAATTAATTACCATTCATCTTCTAATCTTGCCTCTCGTATTAAAAGTTATATAGTTATATTTGGTGACATTAGTAGATGTCAACAAGCATTTTTGGTGCCATTGCCGGGGAAGGCACATAAACTTAGGAAATATTGATAGCGTATGTATACATAATGGATAAGATTGTATTACCGATTGATCTCTAACTCAAACTGGTACACCCTTACTTTTTTATCATTTGCTTATCTTATGCAGGGTGATGAATGAATAGTTTTTCTCTTCCAAATAATTATGTTGACGATCCAGAGAAACTCCTAAGAAGAAAGAAGTTTGTAGAGACGAGGGAAGATCCCGAATCACTATCAAAAACACCCATCATTTCTCGAGCTAGTTTATCAAAGGAGCCAGCTCCAACATTGGAAGAAGAACACTTAGGAGAAGATTTATCTCCTGTGTTTGAAGACATGGCTGAGAAAACGCTGCGCGAGTTCTCTGCCCCAATAACAGAGAACATCCGGACTGGACCAGCAGTCAACACGGGGGAGAATGGATTCGAGCTCAAGCCTGCTCTTATCACCATGGTTCAAGCCAGCCAGTTTTGTGGAAAAACTCATGAAGATGTAAGTGCACACTTACAACACTTTTTACAGATTTGCAGCCCCTTCACGATTAGAGGAGTACCAAGAGATGCTATTTTACTCCGTCTTTTCCCATTTTTCACTTTTGGGGAAAGCCAAGCAGTGGTTCTACACCAACAAAGATAAGAACACTACATGTGACCGATGCTCAACTGCTTTTCTGGCAAAGTTCTTTCCTACAGGCAAAACAAATGCGCTGCGTGGGAAAATCTCAAGTTTTCAACAGCAACATGACGAATCATTCACTGAAGCATGGGAGAGATTCCAAGATTACATTGAACACTGTCCTCATCATGGGATAGAGGATTGGCTACTATTGCAGACCTTCTACCACGGGCTTATCTCAAGACCCGTGAGTCCATTGATGCTGTAGCTGGAGGAGCTTTCCTGTCACTTAAGCTTCCAGAAGCTCAAGCACTTGTTGAGAAGATGGCCTCAAATTCAAGCTGTAATGAAGAACGTACTCAACCTTGCAAGAGAGGAGGAGGCATCCATCATCTGAAGGAGACTGACATGGTCACTGCCAAGCTAGACCTCATTATGAAGAAGCTCGATATAGAAAAGAAGAAAGTCATGCATATCAATGATTCTCGCATGACCTGTGAAGAATGTGGAGATTACGGGCATTCAGCTATCAACTGCCCTACATTGTAAGAGGATGTGAACTTCATCAACAACAACACCTACTATAGTCTTCAGCAAAACCAAGGATGGAACCAGCCAAACCAAGGATGGAATCAGCAACCTCGACAAGATATACAGTGGATAGATCACTCACTACCTGAGAAGATGGGAGACCCTGAAAGACCTGTGATTCCTATCTCTATAGGATGTTACAACTTTTCAGAGGTTATCTGCGATTTCGGTGCAAGTGTCAACATAATGCCCAAGGTAATCTATGAGAAAATTTTAGGTGATCCTTTGTTGTATACAAATATGCGTTTGTAGCTTGCAGATCAATCCATTAGCTACCCCGAAGGAGTATTAGAAGAAGCTGTTATCAGAGTGGGGCAATCATATGTCCCAATTGACTTTGTGATCATGGATACTGGAGGAGATGAAAAGGCACCCATTATCTTGGGACGACCATTCTTATGCACAACCAAAGCCATCATCTATACGTAAAGATTGTCCTCTCCATCAAAGACAAGAAGGAGAGATTCTCGTTCAGGAACCGCATCCTCAAGAATCCTACAGTCCCGAAGCAATTCCATCAACAAGAAGAGCAACAACAACAACCAGCACCCAAGAAGAAGAACAATAGGCGATGGAGCAAGAACAAGCCCCAGCATGTACCTGAAGGAACCGCTCAGCTAATCAATGCCATAAACACAGAAAATGATCATATGCTCCCGAAGCCTTTTCCAACAAAGAAAGGTGACCCAGGACTGCCAATCATTGAATGCACAATCAGAGACATCACTTTTCCCGACACCATCTGCGACATTGGATCAGACGTCAACGTAATGTATAAAAAGGTATATCATGAATTATTTGATGATTTACCATTATACCCAACATATATTCAGTTGCAGATGGCGGACCAATCATTGAGATTCCCTGAAGGCGTAGTCAAGGATGTCATGGTAAGAATTCAAAATAAATATATACCCGCAGATTTTCTAGTTCTTGACACGCAGGGAGACGATGAATCGCCCATTCTTTTGGGAAGACCGTTCCTCTACACCGCCAATGCTATCATCTACATCGGGTCTGGACAGATCCACTTCAACCTACCCACTGTAAAGGTACGCTGTCAATTCAAAACACATATTAACCATGAGCAGATCAGGAAGCAACGCAACAGAAGGAAACGCCAAGCCCGCCGTCAGGCTGCCTAGCCTCACTGTGGATGGGAGGAGTTCCCTGGAAGGATTGTGAAGTATGAAGATTGCTACAAGGAGCAAGAAGAAGCCGTACAAGCACCACGCTGGAGTGAGTGGGAAGCGGAAGCTGAAAGGATGGACCCGATTGCTAAGGCAGAGAAAGAAGAGATCTAGGCACAAGTAGAAGAATGGATAAAGAGAGATGAAGAATTAAGAGAAGCTTACAAGGAAGAGCTGGAGCTAGAAAAGAGAGAAGCAGAAGAGACAGAAAAGAGATAGAAGGAGAAAGAAGAAGCACCTGCTACACCACCGCAAAATGGGGAATTGACTGAGGTGATCTCAGACAATGGACCTACTAAGTAAGTACTCTCCTCTATCAAAGTTCTGTCGGTAGACTTTAAATTTCGTACCCTAACCATAAGGTTAGAATGGTAGTTATCTAATTAATTTAACATTCATTAGTAATTTTGCTTAGCATCATTTATTAGTACAATCATTTTTGCATTAAACCAACAAAAATATTTACTGCTTTATTTACTGCATCATAAATATTAAAGCCCCATGTGAATGAACTTATGGTAACCCTGTAAGCACATTTACTGTGGTGGCATAAAAATAAAAATGATTTATAGATGGTAGTAATATTTATAATTGCTTTGTTGCATTATAAAAATCCTAGGCCCCATGAGAATGAATATTCCCTGTGGTGGCATTAAAAAAATTATTATTAGCATGCATACATATTTGATTTCTGCATAAGAAAATTAGAAATTCCTAAAAAGAGAATCCTGTTGGAATCCTGCTAAAATCTATTAATTAAAATCAACTCAAAGAATAATCAAAGTGCTCATTGGCTGACCACTAACCCCTTGATAATTTGAGCCTCGAGTTTTGGTTTTCTTGTTGGAGTATAACTATGCAGGAATAATATTACGACTAAGGAGAGAGTTTATTAGTGGCATCCATCAGGACTGCTGCTATCCAACTCGCTCTAAAGATCATTCAAGCACCAAGTATTGCAGACATCAAGCTTGGGGGAGGAGCATCCCCTAGTTACCTGGTAACTTTATCTATGGGCTTATTGAGTCTACTTTATACAAACACAAAATACCAAAAATATGTGACACATAAAGGTTCACCATAGTATCATAGGAAAATCTAAAAATACCAAAAATATGTGGGCACATGAAGGTCCACACCTTTCACAAAAATACCAAAAATATGTAGGCATATGAAGGTCCACATTCTTAAAGAAGCTTAAACTTCTGCTGGAAATATAAAATCAATTACATACCATGGAGTGGTATTAAACCTAACCCCTCTCCATAAGATTTGGTATATTTATTGAAAATTGAGTTTCACAGACAGCACAAGATCAAGGAGCTAGTCAGCCCAACATCCTTACACTGCCGATACACTGCTCTCAGAAGGATCACTCAATTTGCAACAGCAAAGACCCTGTCAAACGTCAAGCTTGAGGGAGGGCATCCTCCAATTAAAATCCAGCTAAGTATAAGTTTCCTAACCTATTTATCATTATTACTATATCGCTTTTTCGCATGAGTTAGCTAGTAAGATAAAATTTAAAAACCAAATAAATATCTATCTATATATATTAGAGTTTGTTTAGTGTCAGTTTAGGCTAGAACTAAATTAAAAATTGATGAACATTAAAATTTTGTCTTGCAGATGATGAATAGTTGCTCTGTCACAATACTTTTCAAATGCCTAGTTGTCAAATTTAAATTCTCTTGAGTTTTAGATATTGCTGTTTTAACTTAAGAATTTACTCTGAACCTGAAACTTGTGGAGGCATATGTTTAAGCTAAGTCTAGGTGATTGATTGATATGATTCATGAAAGTTGAGCTACTATTTATCTTATTCCTAACATTACTAAGTTCTGCAGATTTATTTTTGAAAACTTAAAATCTACATGATGAGCTCTTGTATGACAAAATGTGAATTCCTACCAAAACCATATACATGATACATCTAGATAGGAAAACCTTTTGCACATTCATGCTGCTTGCTTTACATTGAGTTTAGTCAACCTTTGTTGAATATCATATAAGAGTCTTGTCATGCTTTTAAAACCAAGATCACGTACACACTTTAGCACATATGCATTATTCCTACCTTGGGAGTAATCGCAACCATTTCCACTTTCATCAATTTTCATCATGAAAATATTTTCTCCTGCACTAGGAGTAAACACCCAAAAATATATAAACCCCGTAGGACAGCCTTGTTATAATTGCTCTAAGTTCTTATTATTATTATCTCTCCAGTTATTCATATTCAAAGGATACATGTGGCTATGCAAAAATATAAAAAGGGAGTAAAAGATGGACAAGTGTCCCAACATTAAAATAATTGGTACTAGATGCCTGCCTCCCGAACGAAAAAAGAGAGGGAGAGAGAGAGAAAGAAAAAAAAGAGAAAGAATAAAGATAGCCTATGTGTTCCTTCAAGTTAGAAAGGAAAGTGAATCATTTTCAAAGAGCAAAAGTAGAATTAGGAATAGCCACTAAATACCACATATACACCTATCCACCATATTCCATACAAATGCACATCTTGTTTTGATTGTATACCTCGATTCTCTGTGGATACATTGTTTAACTTTACAACATATGAATTGCAAGTATGCTTAAAACCTTGTTATTGCCACTCCTATAAGCTCCACTATAAATCCTTAGTTATAGGAAGGCATAACATTAATGCCTTAAGTGAGATCCACAAATATCATATACAATGAGAGACTTGAGGGTGTCATATAATTAAAGCTCTGAGTTTTATTTTGAAAACTTGCAAAACTCCGGGATATTAGTACTGTGAAGAATTTGCTACATGGTGCAAGACTTGATTGTTCTTTCTTTCAATTACTCAAGACTAAACCAAGAGCTGTAAAGCCCCATGGTTAAAGGTAAAATGGGTAAGTTTAAAAGTTAGAGCAGTTTTGTCTAATCTGGGGGAGAATCTATGTTTGAAGCATGTGTACTTGGGAAGTATGAAACATGGTAGCAACTCCTGATCCAATTACATTAGTAATTAGGCTTAGTTTGTTTGCCAAAGGACTGGCAAACAGGTAAGCTTGAGGGTGTTGTTGACGGTGGGTAACGTCAACTTTTATTAAAACTTTAGACACCAAAGGATACATAAATACACACTAGTCTAGGGTTTTAACTTACAGTTTCCACGAGTTTTGTATTTTCCGTATTTTCCAGGGGCTATTCCAGAAAAGCATAAAAGAAGGGTTAAAGAACCTGATTACCACGTAACTTAACCGCCAAGGAAACAATATCACGAGAACACTAGAAGCATCTGAAACACACCCGAGGCACCGGGACCCGAGGACCTCAGGGTGGGGCCGGCTGGCGCCCCCTGCTAGGGTTTCGGCCCATCTTCTGGAGTCTTCTTCCACCGCCTCTATGGAGTCATCTTGGCCCTTGTTTTCAAGTCGGTTTGATCCTACGATGCACGTGCATCCCACCGGGCTATAAATAAATGGGCAGACCCCCTTGGAGGCATCAACCCATCATTCATTTAAGGCATCAAGTCCTCAAACCATCAAGGGCCTCCTAGTTCATGAAAAACCTCCTAGTTCATAGTTCTAGCTTAGTTAGATTAGAGAATAGAGGAGTTCTAGTTCTTCGGCGGATCTGGAGCCCCGGCGTCTGTCTGGAGCACGGAGTTCGGTATAATTGTAGTTCTTTCTCTGTTATTGTATTCTTCATTATGATTAGGGAAACATTGTTCTTAATAATTTATATGTTCTTGATTACAATAGTCTTTGTCTACTTTGATAGTATAGTTGGTTTGATCTTATTGAATTCATGTAATTGCTCGTATAGCGTTTTTTCATGTGTACGATGGATAGATGATGAACGATATGTAGACGTGGTGTCTAGGTATTCTGTTTATCTGCGAGTGCACCCTGATGTGCCGGGTCGTGTGGTAGATCGCGTAGGTGACAGCTGCGTTGAGTGCTCTGTAGTCCACCCTCCGTATGTAGACCAGCAGGCACGGTCGCGAAGTTTGGTGATGACTATGTTTCACACCTTTTCTAGATGATGCCCTTTGCATGTGATTATGATATAGGATTAGTCTAACAATAATTGATAGATGTAATCGCACTAATTAGAATTATTCATTGATGTAGTTATAGAATTACCTTTGATATTAATTCCTTAGTTTATCCATTTGCTAGCTATTACTATGACTAGAAAAGTGCTCTAAAGATTATCTTTTATTTATGATGCTTGATCATACTTATCATCTTTATCTTTATCTTTATTTACATTATGACCTCTGCCTATTATGAGTAGAGTAAATGACATCGGTAATGTCACTTATCCATTGTATACCATCACTATCAATATAATAGATTGTAGTTTATTCTTAGTCCTTCCCAGTGGTATAAATATAAATCGACAACCTGGTAGAACTCGCAAGGTAAAATGCTACAATGGTATAATTATCTGTCTGCTTGTAGAACTGATCTTAGTTTATATTATTTATATTTATTTCTGCCTAGTCACCTAGATTAATATATGAAACCTTTATTTATTCTTAGCATTATTAATTAGGGATGACAACCTAGTTCTTGCATAAGAATGTTGGTAATAGAAAACTGGCTAGTTGCTAATGACAAGTTAATTAACTAACATTCATCTTCTAATCTCGTCTCTCGTTTTAAAAGTTATATAGTTATATTTGGCGACGTTAGTAGATATCAGCACGCGCCTGCGCATGGTAGAAGAAGGGGAAGAGGGGCAGCTGGGCCGGGGGAGAGGTCGATTTGGGCCGGCCCAGTGGTGCAGCGGTGGGCCTTCTCGGGCCAGAAAAGGGTTTTTCCATTTCTTGGCTATTTAAATTAGCTTTTTTATTTTCCTGATGATATGAATAGTAGAGCACTTTATTAATTTGGTAGGAATAAAACTATGACCCAAAAAATCTTGGACATTTTTGTGTGATATCTCTGTCATATGTAGAATACATGAAAAATATGATAAAATGGTTTATAGTACTTTTTGTAGGGATTAAAATTGTGTCTATTAATTGTTAAATGCAACTTTATTGAATTTTAATAAATTCTATGATGATCCAAAAATCATGAAATTTATTTTGGTACTGTTTTAGGTTAAAACCTATCTATAGAAAAAGTATGGGCTCAAATGAAAGTAGTTCACTTATTTATTATTTAATGCTTGTTTAATTGATTAATAAAACAAATAGAAACCCTAATTCCTTCAAGTTTCTGTGGGGGTTTGCATCCGTATACCCGCATGACGCTACATGTGCCACTTATCCGACCAGGCCCAAGCTGTCAAGGACGCATCGTCTACACGTTTTCCGGAAGGTCACGCATATCCATCGGCGGCCAAAGAAATAGCTTTACTAATATCTAGCCGATTAGTTTTCTTATTCGGTTAGGATTATAATCTGATATATATGGCAAAACCGACTTGTAAACTTGCTCCCCGTACTATATAAGGCGAGCAAGGGATCCTCTCAAAACAACTCAACTCATAGCAATACAATCCACAAGAACACAGTATGTAGGGCGATATGTCTCGTGGTGGCCTAAACCTGTCTAAACCGAGTGTCCTACACTCTTTGTGTTACGTTCGTCCGTCTCAAGCGCACCTCTACTAACTTATCTATTGCTGACAGTGACGCGCCATGTAGAGGGTGTGCGCTCTGAATTAATGGCGGTAATTTTTCTTCATCTACGACATCCGCGGCAACCACATCGCGAACACGCTTCTCGCGGCGGCATCTGTACGCATCGGCGCTCATCGGCAAGACAAGTCCACATCTCCATTGATTTAGCGTGATCGGATTCATCCAACGCCGAGCCGATAACAGCAGAGAGCTAGATCCGATCTACAGGGCCATATCGGCCAACATCAATTACCAAAAGCTAAGTTGCTTTCTGTACCTCGATTCAATATTATATTATTTAATCTTCATATATACTATTCAAGTCGATCCCGCAGCATGATCCGGCATTATGTTCATCGCCTCTCGCCATCGACCGCCAGCGGACGATGCCGTACGTGCTGAGCCCCGGCTGGCTCATCAAGTCATCAATTTGTAAGTGTACATGTATGGTCTATAAAGCCATACAAGATCAGTACCCTCATGGGCGCACATACATGTACCATGCATGCACGACTACACGCCTGAATTTAGCAGACAGAGAACAGCTAAGTTGATTTTTTCAATTAAATATGCTTATATATTTGCATGTCTTTCGATATCTCTGCTTGTCTCCGTGGCTCTTAATAGCAAATGCGATCTTCGTCGTTGCCTTGCGCCACTTCGTCATGGACCCGACGACCAACGCCAAGGCAAGAAAGCCGTCCAGGCTGCTAGCGAGCCATCGAGCCGTCTAATGAGCCACGACGAGCTATCTCACGAGCCATCACGCGAATCACATCAAGCCATCTCGCGAGCTGTCACGAGAGCCACGTCAAGGGACCCCTCGGCTCGCCGACCACTTCGTTTGACGTCAATAAAGTTAAGATATATTTTTAATATTTCTCAACATATTTTTTTGATCTCCATATATCTCAAGATATTTTGAACATAAGCCCTGACCATACTCGGGCACTCGCCGCCGACCTCTCCGTAAGCCCCGACCACACTCGGGCACTCGCCAACAATTTCTCCATAAGCCCCGACCACGCTCAGGCACTCGCCGACGATTTCTCCATAAGTCCTTATCACGCTCGGGCACTCACAGAAGACTTTTTCTCCACCGACAAGATACTTAGTATCTTTCCGCTTTCTTCTATTAATGGTTGCTAAAGTACCTTAATAGCACACGCCTCAATCCGTGAAGCCTGTCGACACCCCCATAAGACTCACATGCATGGTCACGTCACTAAAACCTATTAACCATATGCCGGGGACCAGTGAAAAGCCCTAATTTAGTTTTGGTAATTGATGAAACCTAGTCGCTAATCTAAGTGCTAACTGTGTGTAGCAAGAGAGGTTAGTGGGAGATGACATGGTGCTCAAGTGGAGATCAAGTGATGAATTGGTGAAAATCAAAGGAACAAAGAGCTAGAGGTCAAGGTAAAAAGTTAGGAACTCTTTGTTTTGGTGATCAAGGCACTTAGCGAGGGCGATCACATTTAGGATAGATGGCTGGACTATTAAGAGGGGAATTATTTCATGAACCCGGTCGGCAAGTGCTCTAGGGTTGCATACTTTACTTACACAACCTAAAGAGACTAACTTCGCCATACAAATGTGCTTAAAATCTGCTAACATACGTGCCTAAGAGTGAGATACACTTAGATGTTAGCCTATGAGAGCAAGAGTGGTGAGAAAGTCTTGGGATTGCACTCAGAAGTGCACCGGACGTTGAGCACGTCCGGTGGGTGTGCGCTGGACGCGTCCGGTGCATATTTCAGCTCTCTGGAACCTCTCTGAGTAGACACCGGACGCTGGAACAGTAACTCCAGCGCGTCTGGTGACTTCAAATGAGCGTTCGGTGATAACTCTGTGAAACTAATTCGGTAAACGCACCAGACGCCGCGGGCGTCCGGTGACCTAACGGCGGACGCGTCCGGTGCCATTTTGAGCTCTCTGGATGCTCTCTGCATGCTCTCTGCAAGGACACCAGACATCCACCGGACATGAGTGTCGGAGCGTCCGATGTGGTGGCTCCACGTCCGATGTGTTGGCGCGCAGCGGTGAAATTCAAACGGCTAGTACAGTGTCAACGGACGATACACCGGACAACCATCGGACGCGTCCGATGTGAACTTAAGAAGCGTCTGGTGTGCACGATTTCAGTGACAAATGGCTAGATCTTTGAGCACACTTATAAATAGGAGTGTGGCTGGCTTGGGGCTCTCTCTTGCACATTTTGATCCTCCTAAGCCTCTTGTGAGCCTAGCACACTCCCTCCAACTCTCTCCTCTTGATTCAACTTTAGATTTTGATTGAGAGAGAGTGATTCAAGTGTAGTGATCATCATCTTGCATCTTTGTGCACTTGGTGGCTTGGTGGCGGAGTAATTTTTGTTACTCTTGGTGATTCGTCACCTAGCCGGTTTGGAGGTGCAGAAGGTGTGGAGAAGTTTCGTGATTGTGCTTGCTCACACCGGCGGCTTGTGAGGGGTTCATGCCTACTCCGAGCGGAGTGCTTAAAGGTAACTTAGTAGATTGCTCGTGTCATTGAGTTACTTCCTCGGTGGCGCCTTGTGTAGGCTCGATGTGTGATACCGATTAGCCACTGGAACACCGGTTGAAGTCGACACAAAGGGGACGTAGCGTGCCGGTAAGCACGTGAACCCCGAGGAAAAATCGTTTGTGTTGGCTTCTTTGGACTTCATTGTGCACCTCACCATCATGTGAGTGATTTGTACATTTCCCAGTGATTGGTAAATCGACACAAGGCAAAGGTATAACAAACAAGCCTCTCTCCTCTACTTTGTGCAAGTTAGCCATTGTAGCTAGTTGCTCTTGTGCTTCTTGTTGCTTGCTTAGTGCCTAGTTAGTTGAGTGGCTTACTAAGTATAGAATTACTAGAATTGTGTAGGTGCCTTGCCTAGGTTAGTTATTGCATTAGCTTTGCACATTTCGCCTTTTGTCATACTAACCTTGTGCTTAAGTTCTTTGTAGAATTTTATTTAGGCTATTCATCCCCCTCTAACCATACTAGGACCTTTCAACCAGGTGCTTAAACGTAAGAGGCTAACTACTAGGGGATTTTACATGACCTAACAAGCGCAAAAAACAGATAGTCATATCATGCATTCTACAATATTAGGATCTGCTTCCAAATCAACATCATGTACTACCCATTGTACATACTTGTTTTGCAGGAACTCTTCGCCGGACACTCGTCGCCGCTCCTCGCCGTCGTCTCGCTGCTCGGACGCCGTCTCTGACAACGCTGGGGACTCGTCGCTGAGCTCTCGTCGCCCCTCACCATCCTCACACTGTTCGGACTCCGTCTCCAACCATGCTGGGGACTCGTCGCCGAGCTCACGCTGCTCCTCGCTGTCCTCGCGCTGCTCGAACACCATCTCCGACCACGCTGGCGACTCTTCGCCGCTCCTCGCCGTCCTTGTGCTGCTCGGACACCATCTCCGACCACGCTGGCGACTCACCGTCGAGTTCTCGTCGCTCCTCATCGCTGCTCGGACTCCGTCTCCGACCACGTTAGGGACTCGTCGCTGCTCCTCGACGTCCTCGCGCTGCTCGAACACCGTCTCCGACCACGTTGGGGCACGCCGTCGCTCGTCACTGTTCTTGTGCTGCTCGGACTCCGTCTCCGACCACGCTGGGGACTCGTCGCCGCTCTTCGCCGTCCTCGAGCTACTTGGTCACCGTCTCCGACCACGCTGGGGACTCGTCGCTGCTCCTCGCCATCCTCGCGCTGCTCGGACAACGTCTCTGACCACGCTGGGGATTCGTCGTCACTCGTTGCCGTCCTCGCGCTGCTCGGACTACGTCTCCATCCAGGCTGAGGACTCGTCACCGCTCCTCGCCGTCCTCTCACTGCTCGGAAACCATCTCCGACCATGTTGGGGACTCATCGCTGCTCCTCGCTGTCATCTCGCTGAAATTGAAGTTAAAAATGAGAAATTAAAGAAGGAGGTAGACAAGCTAACCCACGCATTGGGCAATGCCTATGGTGGGGATGCCTAGTTGCTACAATGCTTGGATAGTGAAAGATATAGTAACTCTAAGAAGGGACTTGGCCATACTCCCAAGAAGGGCAAAGCGGCCTTTGTAACTCTAAAGTCTAGCTTTGTGAGGAGCAATGGTCGATTTTGCTACAAGTGCAAGTAAGTTGGACATATTGAGGCAAATTGCATCACTAACAACAAGAACAAGCAAATGAAATTTACAAGTGCTAAATCTATTAGGTTTGATTCTTGTTACATGCTTACCAAGTGTGAGAAAGGTGTCAAAGTCAAATACATTGGTACACCTAAAGAGAGCCCAAGGTTGAAGGCTATTTGGGTACCAAAGGCTTTGGTTGCTAACCTCCAATGACCCAAACATGCATGGGTACCTAAAAACCATTGATTTGTTTTGTAGGTAAATTACAAGGCCGGAGGGAGGCATTGGGTTCTTGATAGTGGGTGTTCTCAATACGTGACCGGCAATTCATGAATGTTCAACTCAATCAATTCTAGTGGCAATGAGTATGATAGTACCACATTTGGGGACAATAGCAAAGGTAAAGTCAAAGGGCTTGGAAAGATTGCAATATCCAATGACATGAGCATTTCCAATGTGCTATTGGTAGAGAGCTTGAACTTCAATCTATTGTCAGTAGCTCAACTTTATGATCTTGGTTTCAAATACATATTTGGTGTTGATGATGTAGAAATTATTAGTGTGGATGATTCTAATTTGATATTAAAGGGATTTAGATATGAGAACCTCTATCTAGTGGACTTTGGTGCTAGAGAGTCACAATTGTCAACATGCTTACTCTCAAAGTCAAGTATGGGTTGGTTACGGTATAGAAGGCTTGGTCATGTTGGCATGAAGTAGTTGAACAAACTTGTGAAGCATAACTTGGTTAAAGGCCTCAAAGATGTTGAATTTGAAAAAGACAAGTTATGTAGTGCATGTCAAGCCAGAAAACAAGTTGGCAATACTCATCCCAAGAAAAGTATGATGAGCACATGCAAAAGTTTTGAGCTATTGCACATGGATCTATTTGGACCAACTACATGCATAAGCATTGGTGGCAACAAGTATGGCTTGGTGATTGTGAATGACTTCTCAAGATACACTTGGGTATTCTTTATGATTGACAAGAGTGATGTGCATGCTATCTTCAAATTTTTTGTCAAGAAAAGTTGCAATGAATTTGAAACAACCATCAAGAGGGTGAGAAGTGACAATAGTAGTGAGTTCAAGAACACAAGAGTTGATGAGCTATGTGATGAATATGGAATCAAAAATCAATTCTCGGCCAAGTACACACCTCAATCCAATGGCCTAGTTGCAAGGAAAAATACAACTCTCATTGATATGGCAAGATCTATGCTTAGTGAGTATAATGTGAGTCAATCTTTTTAGGAGGAAGCAATCAACACGGCATGCTACTACTCAAATAGACTCTATTGCCATCCTATGTTGGAGAAGACTCCTTATGAGATCTTGAATGGAAGAAAGCCAAATATTGCATACTTTCGCGTCCTTGGTTGCAAATGCTATATATTGAAGAAGGGTGCTAGATTGAGTAACTTTGAGAAGAAATATGATGAGGGATTCTTGCTTAGTTATTCCACCACTAGTAAAGCTTATAGAGTTTAGAACTTGAAAAGTGGTCAACTTGAGGGAGTGCATGATGTTGAATTTGATGAAACCAATGGGTCACAACAAGATGAAAATCTAGATGATGTGAGTGGACCTCAATTGGCAAAGGCTATGCAAGAGATGGACATTGGTGAAATTAGGCCAACTCAAGTGGTTGACATAGAAGATAAAAAATATCAAGTGCAAATTCCATCCAATGATCAAGCTAGTGGCTCTCAAGTGCAATATCAAGATCAGGCTAGTTCCTCTCAAGCAAATTAATCCAATGCTAAACCAAGCTCAAGGAATTAACCTCAAGTGCTCCAACCCGCAAATGTTATAAGAGATCATCCTTTAGATCAAATTATTGGTGATATTCAAAAGGATGTGCAGACAAGATCAAGACTACCATCATTTTGTGCTCTCTTTTCATTTGTGTCATTTGAAGAGCCGTAAAATATTGAGAAGACATTACAAGATAGTGATTAGGTGAATGCTATGTATGAAGAGCTCAATAACTTTCATAGAAATGAAGTTTGGGAATTGGTAGAGAGACCAAAGAACTACAATGTCATTGGAACCAAATGGGTATTTAGAAAGAAGCAAGATCAAGATGGTGTTGTAGTAAGGAACAAGGCAAGATTAGTGGCACAAGGGTACACTCAAGTGAAAGGATTGGACTTTGAAGAGACTTATGGTCCGATTGCAAGATTAGAGGAAATAAGGATTCTTCTAACATATGCTTGTGCTCACAACATCAAGCTCTACCAAATGGATGTGAAAAGTGTATTTCTCAATGGCTTCATCAATGAGCTAGTATATGTTGAACAACCACCCAGTTTTGAAGATGAGAAGAAACCCAACCATGTATACAAGCTAAGGAAGACACTCTATGGTTTGAAACAGGCACCAAGAGCGTGGTATGAGAGGCTAAGGGATTTTCTCCTCTATAAAGGGTTCAGGATGGGCAAGGTTGACACCACTCTTTTCACCAAGATGTTTGATGGTGACTTGGTGATCATGCAAATCTATGTGGATGACATTATCTTTAGATCAATAAGTCAAGTCTTGTGTGTGGAGTTTGAGAAGATGATGGCTCAAGAATTTAAAATGTCTATGATGGGTGAACTCACATACTTCCTTGGATTCCAAATCAAACAAATGAAGAATGGCACATTGTTGGCGTTTCTTAGTATCACTACTAAAGATAAACTAAAGGTCTATCCTTAATAATAATACTAGAAACATAAGTTGACATTCCCAACCACCATTACTTCAGAAAGATAACCCTTGGCCCTTAGTGGCGCTGGCCTAGGTAATGCAGTCTGGTAATAGCAGTTAGAAGTGCCGGATTGGCCTTCCTAACCGTCATTACTTACGATATGCAAAACTGTGGTATGGCGCCGTGGGGTGCAACAAGAATTACAATCCTTAAGTAACGGTACTTAGGTACGCCAATCGATAGCTCAGTAAGAAATAAGATTACTCTGCAAGCGCACAGAACTATCATTGACCCGTGAGTATTCAAGGGTGTCGTATTTATAATTTCCCGTAGGAGGGCATAATGAATTTCATCTAGCTTTGGTATAAACAAGATTACTTATTTGGATGCATAGGTAGGCATAGCATAAACAAGGGGTTAAATCAAATTTATAAGATAGTGGACACACACATTGGAGCAACCTCAAGGATAAAAAAGGAAAAATAAAGAATAAAAGAATACAACTAACTGAGCAGGCTTTGGTCATATACAGCTATGCAAAGAATAGCAATTACATCTAAATAGCAAGACTAAAATCAGGACTAAGTCTGGAATAATAGGGAGATCCCCGCAGCTGGTCTGCCAGCCGATAGAGACTTTCCGAACTCCTACTCAATACCCGAACGTGGGGGAATGCTAGGGATGGACAGGGCTGTCACCACCTGCCCACCTACCCCTCTGCCCATGGGGTACTGACATATTCGTTGATCTCCGCATACCCGAACACCATGCTCGCTTAATTGAAAACAACTCCTAACCTCCCGGGACCCCAACCCTTCGGATTGACAGGCTCGGCTAGGAGCAACCATGACAGCACAACGAACTATTATTCCATCCATAGTTCTTCCTCTATTCCTACTAATTTGATGAACGATGAAGAACTTTGATGAACATATCAAGAACATAACACATAGACTATGAACTAGTTCATATGCCATGATCATAATATGAACAAGATTATACTCTAATTCAGATGCATTGCTATAAACATAAGATGAGAACTTGCTCATAGAGGAGAACTGAATTATATTCATACCAAGATGTTCTTGATTCTTCCAAGGAGACAAGCTCTCCTTGATAGCTTTGCCTTGCTCTACTACTACTAAGCTAGAGAGAACAAGTATGAAATATGAGGTGTAGTGCTCCAAATGTTGGTGTGTGTGTGTGAGAACGGGTGGAGCATCATCTATTTATAGTTAGGATAGGACGGTTTGGGCGTCTCCAGGTTTGGAAGGAGGTAAAACCGCCCTTGGGGAACCGCCTAGAGCACCGCCATCGAAGACTGATCTCGGGAGGCCCCACTAGGGGGGCGGCCGGTCCTGGGGGCGGTCGCACCCCTGGCTGGGCCCACTGGCCACCGCCTTCGGGTGGTCGGTTGCTCCCTGGGCCTGGGCCTCTCCCGTGGTTACGGATGGATCTAGTTCATTGTTTGAGATGGGCTTTCTTATTTTCTTGGTTTGCGCCTTCTCTGAATACGTTTCCTGGAAGTACGCTTTCTTGTGGATTTTATGCATTTTCACGTGTCAGACCTGCAAGTTACATATACAACAAAACTTGTGGAAAGTATTTTAGTTGCTAAGGACTGCCAACACACATTCATTAGTCAAGGAAAGTACACAAGGGACATAATTAAAAAGTTTGGAATACAAGATGCAAAATCAATTAGCACTCCTATGAGCACTAGTGAAAACTTGGATGAGGACAAATGTGGCAATATGGTTGATCAAAAGGCATATCAGTCTCTAATTGGAAGCTTGCTATATGTGACAGAACCGACCAATTTATATGAGTACAAGTACGGCGATAGCCGTCGAAACAACCAATCAACCACACTTGAGCCCATATAAACCCGGTAGTCCGTGAAATCTCGAAGGATTTCAAACCAAATGGTAACACAACCAAGATCGTACATGATTCAACAACACATGTCCATATTACATAGATTCACAAACGGAGTTCGCATAGAAAGTTCTCACAACACAGTTGTTCGGAATTGCGGAAGCAAAGTAGTTTTTAAACTAAGATACACACACACCTATTAAATACAGTGCCAACCTTGGATCATTTAATAGCAAGGGGACGAGAGTATGGATAGTAGCTGCCCAAGCTTCAGTCATCATTCACGACAGCAAAGGAGAAGTCCTTGCAGAAATCTTAGCAAACATGCCATCTGCAACATGTTGGGATAAACCCTGAGTACACAATTGTACTCCGCAAGACTTACCCGTCTTACCAAATAAAAGACTCTCAAGGAATATGCTAGGCTATTTGAGTGGAGTTGGCTTGACTCATTTTTGCATTAAAGCCATTTTTATTTTAATCACATAATTATATTCTAACAAGACTTTTAGTGATCATTATCTAAACATCTAGCTTAGCACCTAACTATTTCAAGTACTTGATTATTTCTAAGCAAACAATAATATAACCATAGCAATTTTGACATTTCTGCTCATAACCATAATCATCTTCAAGTTCTTAATCTCTTCGTTGAAAGAAGATCAGTCCAGTTTCTCACTATCCAGGAGAGATGGCAATTCGAATCGATTGCAAACCAGCTGGCGATAATGCCAATCACAAACCCAGACATACCTGCGCGACGGTAGCCTTAGGTCACTTTTGGTACTAGTCGGGTTAAATATCGCGGGTTTGGTGGAAGGTACGCATACTGGGGGACTGACTAGTGGCCAGGTCGCTCAGGAATCCACCTGCCCTTGGTTTCATCTAGCTCCCGAACATCCTCCAAGATCTAGTATGCCAACTTAGCGCACCAACTCTCGGCCCGACTAGAGCTACTCGGCTTTGCGGTCGGAACGACTTATCCGGCCAGCTAAGTGATGGCGTCTTTCAATCTTGACTGATGTCTAACAACGATATGTTTCTATTCAGTTGGACGGGGAATAGGTACGCAACCAAGACCTCCATGCCTTGTTGTTTCACTATCATGCCCGCCCAACCACAATTTCTTTCTCAATCTCACATGGTTATTTCACGGTAGCAAATATAGCCAACCGTGCTTCTCACTTTCTATTTTGGTGACCGGTAATCACCATATCTACCGGTTCTAAGTAAGGCTAAGCAAGATAATTGATCCTGAACTTATTTAGGTGATGATTGTATAGTTGTTCAAGGAGATTAATAATGCATCAACGGTTTCATAGCAATTCCTATACTTAATGCAACATTCACTATACTCAAGTCAATTTATTAAAAAAAAACATAGGAAGTGGGAAATGCACCGGGGCTTGCCTTTTAGAAAGGGGAAGATTGACGATCAAGGCACTCGGGATAGTCAGGAATGAGGTAAACTTCCACGTCCTTCTTCGTTGGCCGCCCTTCCGGAGGAACTCCCTCGTTCACTAATTTCACTTCCGGCAGAGTCAGTTCTTTCAACGATCCTGTATGTATGCATGTAGATGCAATGAATGATCGGAGTGCATAACTTGAATGACAGACATCGTAATCACTACAATGTATCAACAGGATGCAGGTGTATGTCTTCATGGAAATGCAACATACATACAAATGTAAGTGGTATTCCAAAAAGGTGCAATAATAAACACAAGTCCACCAGTCAAAGCTTGCTGCCCTATAAACTACAAATCTAAGTGTACCCAACTATCCTAACAGGTTACATACTCACTGATTCATTAAAGGATCATCAAGGTTAATCTTACTTCTCTTATTTAGGCACTCATTTGCCTAATTAGTCCTATAGCTTATAACTAGATATACCACTTCGAGTTTACATAAAATTCTGGGAAAATTCCAGTACCTAGAAAAACTCAAGTCAATGTTACTGTTAAAATTTCACAGTTATTGGATGTATACAACATCCTACACAAAAATGACAAGCCAGCAGGCTAAAATTGAGTGGATAAGACTTACTACAGTGAAAAGTATCAAACAACAAATTTCACATTTTCATGATGTTCTAAATCACCTAGGATCATCACAGAAAAATACTCATACTCATATCCCTCATATTTATTTTATAATGAATTTTCTAATAAACTAACCCTAAGCAAGGTTTGAATAGTAACCCTATTTTAAAACAGAGAAAATGCATTATTATCATTTTTCACAGATTATAAATGTCAATATAAAGCTATAAAAATTGGAATCACATTTTTATCACACTTATATAATTAGTTATGGATTTCTAAAGATTCCAGCAGAAATAGAAATTAATTCTTAAAGCACAGAAATTATACATAAAAGCTAGGGTTTATATTTTTCCTAGATGAATATTATCAACTGGAGGCTAAAAAAATTGGTTGAACTCAATTTGAACATATCTAGCTCTGGCTATGAATTTTACAAGGTCTGAATCAACTCTGAAAACAGAAATAGAAATAAATTTCACCATTTTAAACGAACCCTAAACGCTACCTTCACCCGAGACTGCACCTAGAGACCCAATACAGAGACTGACAGTGGGACCCCCGGGTAAACAGACCCCACATGTAAGAGGGACAGAGGAGGCCGCCGCGTTTGACCGAGCAAAGCTCGTCGACGGCGAGGTTTCAGGCGAAACCGAGCACATCACCGTGCTCCTGGGACTAAGGCGCATCAGATGGCATAGGTGGTCGGACCAGATGCGCGCCGGAGCAAGCTTGACGGTGGCCATGGCGGGCGGTGGCGCACGGCGAAGCTACGGCGGCGAGCTCCGACCAAAATAATCCAAACCGACTCGGGGAAAGATTCGGGGTATCTTAAAGGTGCTAGGGTTGCGAGGAATCGGCCGGAGAAGCTCCGCAGCGACGCCAGCCACGTTCATGGCGGCTTGACGGCGAGAGCAGCAGCGGCAGCTTGCGTTCCAGTGAGCTCGGCCCACAGTCTACGAAACCGTCGACACTTTCATGAAATTAAACTCTAAGAGAGCTAGAAACGTGAATAAAACGAAGAATATTAATACCGCAGAGGCCTGGACACGGCGAGCTCAACCGCGGCGGCGCTCTGACGAACGAACTGTCGGCGATGACGTCGAACTACGGCGGCATGAATGGTGACAGGGCTTGCCAAATCACTCGGGGGCTCAGCAAGGTTGTCACGGAGGTCAGAGGGATGAAGGAGGAGCCACGGACACTGCGAGACGGGCGACGTTCAGCTGGAAGGCGAGCTTCCTGCCGGCGACGCCATTGATGCTCGCTCGAGCTCCGAGAAAAGCAGAGAGGGTGCGAGAGAGAGGAAGGCGACGGGAATAATGCGATAAGGCTCAGACTCTCTCGTCGTCGCATCTGGAGAGTCCACGGGCGGTGGAGCTAGGCACACGATGACACGAGGGCGATCCGTTGCCGAGACACGCGATCGACACGTCACAGCTTCAACTGCTCGACGCCAAACCTGAACGGATTCAGTTCAGGCTAAACTGAAGTCCAGTACTAGTGCATTAGTCTGAAACCGGGATTTAGAAGCTGATTAACTCCCAAACCAGCAAACACTAGAGAAAACTTTACTAATACAAGATGAGGTACTATAGGAGGTCTATAAATGGTATTAGGAGAGTTTGAGTTGATTCAGCCTGGCTTGCAAACTACAGGTCACTAAATATAGCTACCTTGAAACTGATCAACAAATGACTTCGTAATTTTCAGAGTTAAGAATTTAAACACCAATCTGTCTTGAAGGCCAATATTAAGCAAGTTAAAGAGGTTTTCATGACTTGACCCTAAAACACAATTTGTTCTAATTTAAATTCGCTACCACTTTTATTTAGGGCATAAATTCATTTAAATATTTTAAATTGCACTTTTGAAATGGATAAACAAAAGCACTTGTTGAAACCCTAAATCAAACTTTAATTAGAGGCTAATTCAAATGATCTTCCCATCACGAAAAACATTTGATTAACTATCCTAAGCAAGGTTTGACACTCCAAAATTATATAGAAATAATTTTGTTTCCATTTACTATTCATATTCACATATACATACATACATACATACATACATACATATATATATATATATATATATATATATATATATATATATATATATATATATATATATAAAAGGTTGGCATTGCATTTTTGAAAACCACTCTCATCAATTCAACATGAAATGATGTCATGATGTCCATGCTATGCAATGCAATCCATGAGTTATGCCTGCTTAACACTGGGGTGTTACACTATATGTCACCGCATCAAGATCGGATGTCATGTTTAGTGTGTGCATGTGTGCTAGATATCATGCATCTCCTAGAGAGAGTCATATGAAAGCCGCAAAGAGGATATTGAGATATCTAAAGTACACTCAAAATGTTGGATTGTGGTATCCCAAAGGTGTAAAGTTTGAGTTGATTGGATATACCGATGCGGACTATGCCGGTTGCAAGATCAATAGGAAGAGTACATCGGGCACATGTCAACTCTTGAAAAGATCTCTTGTCTCATGGCCATCAAAGAAGCAAAATAGCATAGCACTCTCTACAGCTGAGGCCGAGGACATTAGTGCGAGGAGTTGTTGTGCTCAAATCCTATGGAGGACGGCAACTTTAAGAGATTATGGAATCAATTTCAAGAAAGTGCCATTGCTATGTGACAATGAGAGCGCCGTCAAGTTAACCAACAATTCGGTTCAACATCAAAGAACCAAGCATATTGATGTAAGGCACCACTTCATTCGGGATCATCAACAAAAGGGCGACATTGACATTCAAAGCATTGGAACCGATTATCAATTGGGCGGCATACTCACCAAGCCACTAGATGAGAAGAGGTTTTGCAAGTTGAGGAATGAATTGAATATTCTTGATTTCTTCAATATGAATTGAGATCACCCCACACATATGTTTGACATGCCTCTACTCCGACAAAGCGAGGTAAAATTGTTTGACATGGCATTCATACTTGCTAGGACATGTTTAGAGCATATAGACATACTCTCAACAACTTAGAATCATTCATGGAAAACAAATGCTTTTGATGTATATATGCTACCACTATTGCTTTTCTTGCTTGTATATACTAGTGGTAACATATGACATGTGTATGTGCTTCATCCCCTAGCGTTCAATCTAATTCGTGAGCTCAAGGTGTATAACTTAACATGGGCAAGATAACCCCTAGTGGCGTGAAGAAGCTTCTCCTTGGATCAAACTTAGTTATATATCCTAGACAAGTGCACTAGATTGAGCCAAAGTGAAAACTTGAACTCTCTTTCCAAATCAAATGAACTTAATTTACTCACTCCACTAAAATTAATCTTTTTGTGAAATTATTGGCAAAGGGGGAGAGAAAGTAACAAAAGAAAGAGAAAGCGCGATGAACCATCATTAGGCCGGTGATGGGAGAGCAATAGGCCAAAGGAGAAGGGTAATTAAAATTTTGAAGCACACAAGTAGGGGGAGAAATCACATATGCAAGTTTGTTGCATTTGAATGTGCATTAATCATATGATTGCTCATTGCACTTGTACTTACTTTCTTATGCATGTTTGTGTGGTGTATTGCTAGTAGCAAGACTTGAATGATGATTTGAACAACTAGCATGTGTAGAAGGTAACTAGTTGGTCTTATGCTTACAAGTGGTAACTATACCTTGTTTATAATGTGATCTCACGGTATGCTCTAGTGTTTGTGATCTTGTAGTTAATAAGGTGTTAAGGATGGCGTATATGGCAACTCCGAAGGTATCACGCTTCAAAGGTCCATTCTATACACTTTAGCATAATTTTGGTAGAATTACACTCTGCTTAAATACACATGTGCTAGCTTTCAATCCAAACTCGATGCACATGTGTAGGGGGAGCTAAGACTACCAAAATAGAACTTGTGATGTTTGTCCAAATCCTTTCATGATCTACTTATCGACAAGCATGATAAGTTCAAAATCTTAATGCATATTTCTTTTGTAAAAAGGTTGTCATCAATTACCAAAAAGGGGGAGATTGAAAAGCCCTAGTTTGGTTTTGGTAATTGATGAAACCTAGTCACCAATCTAAGTGCTAAATGTGTGTAGCAAGAGAGGTTAGTGGGCGATGACATGGTGCTCAAGTGGAGATCAAGTGATGAATTGGTGAAAATCAAAGGAACAAAGAGCTAGAGGCCAAGGTAAAAAGTTAGGAACTCTTTGTTTTGGTGATCAAGGCACTTAACGAGTGCGATCATATTTAGGATAGATGGCCAGACTATTAAGAGGGAAATTATTTCGTGACCTCGGTCGGCAAGTGCTCTAGGGTTGCATACTTTGCATACACTTGAACCTAACCTAGAGAGACTAACTTCGCCTTGCAAATGTGCTTAAAACCTCCTAACATACGTGTCTAAGAGTGAGATACACTTAGATGTTAGCCTATGAGAGCAAGGGTGGTGAGAAAGTCTTGGGATTGCACTCAGAGGTGCACCGAACGCTGAGCACGTCCGGTGGGTGTGCACCAGACGCATCCGGTGCACATTTCAGCTCTCTAGAATGTCTCTGAGTAGACACCGGACGCTGGAACAGTATCTCCAACATGTCCGGTGACTTCAAATGAGCGTCCGGTGATAACTCTGCGAAACTAACTCGGTAAACGCACCGGACGCCGCGGGCGTCGGGTGACCTAACGGTGGACGCGTCCGGTGCCATTTTGAGCTCTCTAGATGCTCTCTGTATGGACACCGAACAACCACCGGACACGAGTGTCAGAGCGTCCGGTGTGGCGGCTCCATGTCCGACGTGTTGGCGCGCAGCGATGAAATTCAAAAGGCTAGTAAACGTGGCAACGAGCGATACACCCTGATGTCTGAATGCCCATTTGGGGGAAAATATTCTTCTAAAGGGTTCTATAGATATATCTTCAGAGGTACTGAGGCCCACCCTCTTTACAAAACCATATGGAAATCGAGGTGTACACCCAGAATCAAATTCTTCGCCTGGCTAGTGATGGTCGATCGCCTGAATACTAAAGACATGCTTCAAAGACGTCATATAAGCATACAAGGTAGTCCTAATTGTGTTTTATGCAATGCAAGGTCCCTAGAAACCATTGCGCATCTGTTTTTTTATTGCGTGTTTGCCAAGGACGGCTGGGATCGACTAAGTATCAATTGGGACAACACTCTACAGCCCCTTGATAGAATCCAGCAAGCTAGAGCATCAACTAGTCTCCCCTTCTTCATAGAAATTGTCCTGATTGCGGCCTGGGAAATTTGGAAATTGCGAAATGACAGTATTTCAGAGAAGAGATCCTTCCCCAATGTTATGGGTGTGTAATTTTAGAAATCAGTGTTTACTCCAATCGCTTAGATTTAAGGATGATTTGCGATCATCGTTCTGTACCTGGTAAGATGCTTTTAGCTAACTCCATGTGTAAGCTCCTAAACTCTGTTCACTATTAATTAATTAAAAATCACAACTATGGGGGACCTCCCCCACAGTATTTTCGGTCAAAAAATGGGTGATACACCGGACAACCACCGGACGCGTCCGGTGTGAACTTAAGGAGCGTCCGGCATGCACGATTTCAGTGAGAAACGACTAGATCTTTGAGCACACTTATAAATAGAAGTGCGGCTAGCTTGGGGCTCTCTCTTGCGCATTTTGATCCTCCTAAGCCTCTTGTGAGCTTAGCACACACCCTCCAACTCTCTCCTCGTGATTCAACTTGAGATTTTGATTGAGAGAGAGTGATTCAAGTGTAGTGATCATCATCTTATATCCTAGTGCACTTGGTGGCTTGGTGGCAGAGTAATTCTTGTTACTCTTGGTGATTGCCGTCACCTAGCCGGTTTGGAGGTGGAGAAGGTGTGGAGAAGCTTGGTGATTATGCTTGCTCACACCGGCGACTTGTGAGGGGTTCGTGCCTACCCCGAGCGGAGTGCTCAAAGGTAACTTAGTAGATTGCTCGTGTCATTGAGTTACTTTCTCCGTGGTAGGTCCTTGTGGCGCCTTGTGTAGGCTCGGTGTGTGATACCGATTAGCAACCGGACCACCTGTTGAAGTCGACACAACGGGGACGTAACGTGCCGGCAAGCACGTGAACCCCGGGGAAAATCGTTTGTGTTGGCTTCTTTGGACTTCATTGTGCTCCTCACCATCGTGTGAGTGATTTGTTCATTTCCCGGTGATTGGCAAATCGACACAAGGCAAAGGTATAACAAACAAGCCTCTCGCCTCTACTTTGTGCAAGTTAGCCTTTGTAGCTAGTTGCTCTTGTGCTTGTTGTTGCTTGCTTAGTGCCTAGTTAGTTGGGTGGCTTAGTAAGCATAGAATTACGAGAATTGTGTAGGTGGCATGTCTAAGTTAGTTGTTGCATTAGCTTTGCACATTTCGCCGTTTGTCATACTAACCTTGTGCTTAAGTGCTTTTTAGAATTTTATTTAGGCTATTCACCCCCCTCTAGCCATACTAGGACCTTTCAACCAGATGCTTAAACATAACAGGCCAACTACCAGGGGAAATTACATGACCTAACAAGAGCAAGAAATGGACAATCATATCATGCATTCTACAATGTTGGGATCCGCTTCCAAATCAACATCACGTACTACCAATTATACATACTTTTTTTGCAAGAACTCTTCGTCGGACACTCGTCGCCGCTCCTCGCCATTGTCTCGCTGCTCGAACGTCGCCTCTGACCACACTGGGGACTCGTCACCCCTCGCCGTCCTCGCGCTGCTCGGACTTTGTCTCCAACCATGATGGGAACTCGTCGCCGAGCTCTCGCCGCTCCTCGCCGTTCTCGCGCTGCTCGGACACCATCTCCGACCACGCTAGGGACTCATCGCCGCTCCTCGCTGTCCTCGTGCTGCTCGGACACCATCTCCGACCACGCTGGGGACTCGCCGCTGAACTCTCGTCGCTCCTCATCGCTGCTCGGACTCCGTCTCCGACCACACTGGGGACTCGTCGCCGCTCCTCGACGTCCTCGCGCTGCTCGGACACCGTCTCCGACCACGCTGGGGCACGCCGTCGCTTGTCACCGTCCTCGTGCTGCTCGGACTCTGTCTCTGACCACGCTGGGGACTCGTCGCCGCTCTTCGCCTCCTCGAGCTGCTTGGTCACCGTCTCTGACCACGCTGGGACTCGTCGCCGCTCCTCACCATCCTCGCGCTGCTCGAACACCGTCTCTGACCACGCTGGGGATTTTTCACCGCACGTCGCCGTCCTCGCGCTGCTCGGACTACGCCTCTGACCAAGTTAGGGACTTGTCGCCGCTCCTCACCATCGTCTCACTGCTCGGACATCGTCTACGACCACGTTGGGGACTCATCGCCGCTCCTCGCTGTCATCTCGCTGCTCGGACTTCGCCTCCAACCACGCTGGGGACTCGTCGCCGAACTATCAAGTCACTCTACGCTGTTCGGATCAGGGTGCTGATCTTGGGCAGCACATCGGGGTCTTGATATATGCCTCGCCGTGCTCGGGGACTTCGTTAACACTTCGCCGTGCTGAGGGACTTTCAGGATTTTCTTCTTGATCCTGATACAAAATACTACTTCATCTTCCAGTAGCTTTGGGGACTAAGTGACTACACTTCACCTGACGGTGAATGTAGTGCTTTCTATATGGTTACACTGCTTATTGACTAAATCATCAAACAGAGTCTAAGTGGCTATACTTCATCAAAGAGAAGCTCTTTTTCAAATTTTTCTGAGCTCCTTACATCCGTCTGGTCAAGCAACTCTGAAAGCCCATGTTTGGTTTTGGGTAATTGATGAAACCTAGTTTGCTAATGATTGTTCTAAGTGTTTCATGAGAATTGGTTAGCAAACGGCAAGATGGAGCAAAGGACCGGGTCGGTGGAGGCCACAAGTGAAGGGAAATGACGGCGTCCATGCAAATGGTATAAGTCCATCATCAAAAGGAGTCCACAAGCATCATCAAGAGATGGTGAAAAGGCTAGGAGCTCAAGGCAAAGGTATAATCCATAGGAGCTCTTTTGCTTTTGGTGATCAAGACTCCATAGAGGGAGTGATCACATTTAGGATAGATACTCGTACTATCAAGAGGGGCGAAATCGTTGATGAAATACGGTTATCAAGTGCCGCTAGGTGTTCGATCATTGCATTGCATATAGATGCTAGTGACACTAACAAACCCTTAGAAAACTCTTTTGAAAAGGGTAACACTCGTGCACAAGGTGTAGAACACTTGGTGTTAGCACATGGGAACAAAGGGTGAAAGGTTTGAGTGTAAATCCTAAGAAAATAGAGCGTCGGACCGTAGAGTCACAGAGCGTCAGACCATTAGCCTCGGTCCGACGGCTAACCCTGCGGAGGAGCGTCGGACGCTCAGTTTCGGAGCGTCAGACTATTGTCCGAAGCGTCCGGCGGTGCAGATCGTGCGAGAACTGACACGTGGTGAGCTCTGAGAGCGTCGGACTCTCGGCATTAGTCCGACGGTGAGCGTCGGACGAACGTCCGATGGTTTTCAGGGCTCGGGGAGCTCTCTGGAAACGTCGGACCGTGGTTTCGTTTGGTCCGACGCGCCGTGCATTTTCAGTCCGACGGTGCAGTGGCAGTGGGCGTCGGACCGCGGGTGTTGGTCCGACGTTCGTCCGTCTGACGCTTCGTTTAGCGCGGGAAGTTAGCCGTTGTGATCCAACGTTCGACTTCAAACGGATAGTGACACGTGGCGTTCATCCAGAGCGTCAGACCGTGCAGATTAGTCCGACGGTCTGGCCGTCGGACAGTCCGACGGTACGTAGAAATGTCTAAACGGCTAGTTCTTTGTGTGTGGCTTATAAATAGTCACTTGGCTGGTTTGGGGAGTAGCTCTTGGCACTCCTGAACATCATAGCATACTTGTGAGCCTTCCCACTCTACTCTCACTCATCCTACTTGACTGTGATCATCATTTGGTGAGTTTGGAGAGCATCAAGTGCATTGCATTGATAGAAATCATCTAGAGGCACTTGGTAGCGGTGATTCGCAGCGGTTTCTCTCATTACTCTTGGAGTTTGCCGACTTCTAGATGGCTTGGAGCTGCAAGGATCGTTGAGGGGAGTTGGTGATTGTCTCCGCCTCCGATCAAGGTATTGTGAGGGGTTCTTCAGCCTATCCCCGCGGGAGATCGCGAAAGGCATCTTTAGTGGATTGCTCGTAGCTTGGTGGATCCCCGTCTTGTGTTGGTTGTGTGGCACCCTTGAGAAAGGTTTGGCGTGTGATGCCAATTATCGCGTGAACCTCCAAGTGGGTGTATCGCTACAACGAGGAGTAGCTTGCCGGCAAGCAAGTGAACCTCGGTAAAAAATCTTGTGTCATCTCTCTACCGAGGATCTCTCTTGTATTTGATTGATTGGTTATATTGGACTTCATATCTTCTCTACACCGGGGGTATTGAAATCACCTTTACTCTTTACATTTGTGTACTTACTCTCTTGTGTAGTTTGTTAGTTAGTTGCTCACTTAGAAGTAGTGTATAGTAGTGACATAGGCTTTGAGTGTGAACTAGTGATCATAATGTAGTATACTTGTCTAGGTAGCTTGCATAGTGTAGTTTAGAGCTAGTGCTTTGCAAAGCTTGCTATTGTTACTAATCGGCTTGTTAAGTGTTGTTTGTAGATTTTTATAGGCTATTCACCCCCCTCTAGCCATTTAGGACCTTTCAAACTCCGAAGACGACGCGTCAGCACGGACCTGCACCTCCCGACGAATGCAAGGCGCTCGGGGACTAGCTGTGGGGGTATAGACCCGTATACCCGCATGACACTACATGGGCCGCACCATCAGAAGGCGGCCCAGCCCAGGTGTGCGGTGCACGGCATTGCACCGCACGGTTATTGTACCAACTTGGATAGTTTACTTATAACCTTGTCCCTTCAAACTATATAAGGAGGGGCAGGGATCCAATGTATCAATGGAACTCATCTCATAGCAATACAATCCACAAGAACACAGGACGTAAGTATTACGCCTCGCTGTGGCCTAAACCTGTCTAAATCGTGTGTCCTACGCTCTTTGTTTTACGCTCGCCCGTCTCAAGCGCACCTCTACCGACTCATCTACTACCGTAGGCATACCCCTTGGTAGACTATCGGTGATATCTCATCGACACCAATAAATGCTTATGTGTATGTACTTATCATCAGATCTGAATTTTGACAAATGTGATATGAATGTCTTTCACCTAAATGCTTTTGATAAATGTGGCCTATTTAAAATGATCAGGCTACACTAATAGAAATAGCAGGCGGGTTCCTATTGTACCAAGATGAGCTGAGTTTAAGATTTATAACTATAGTAATCAGAGAAATCTGATGTACAGCCTGCTGTTCTAAATCTAATAGCTTCAACTGAATTTGAGCCCATTCTTTTCCTTGCATGATGTGGCAAATATTTCCAGATGAAACTGCCTTTGGGCTTACTCTCTTAGGTGCTTCCAACTTTAGATTAAAAAAAGATATCACACTGCTAAATTATCTCACTAAATTGATGCCTGATAGTACATCATGTTTGTTAGTTGATTCAATACTTCATGGAGAATTTATCTCGAGCCATAAGATTCACAGTGAAAGTTCACTGAACTGACGATCTTACGAGTTGCCAAGAGTTTCCTGTATAACAGTTGCATCGGTTCTGCATTTTCAATGTTTTCTACACTTCCTGGTGACCAGCAAAGAGTTTCTTGAATAATAGTTGTATCAGTATGAATTTCATGGTCTTTCTACATTTTCAGGTTCTACATTTCCTTTTACTTTTTTTGAAATGAGGTTCTGCAAACAAATGTAATTCAAATAGGATGTGGTATTCATGCCTTCATATAATTCAGAGTTTCCTCGATTAACATAGTTAAAAGTTTAGTAGCAAGGTGTCGCGGTTCAGTCTTTAGGTTGTGGCTACCGTCAGGGAACATCACCTCACTATCAAGCTAAATGAAAATACTTCAGGTTGCTCAAAAAGGTGTTGAAGTGTCCACAATTCAGTCTCGACCCACGATTCAGTCTCGACCACTAGATGTGACTTGTGCTCTTATAATTTTGGTCTCCAACGAACTTGTCTATGAATATCTTTGGTTTCAGAACAAAAGGTGTTTTCTTCATGAATGTCTAGGCAAAGCCCGACTGCCCAAGCTAATACCAGGAGGAGTGAGATGATGAATCCCATGAAAGAAGGCTGCATCTGAATTCCGAATTGAACCAACCGGGCAGCTCCTCTTACTGAGTCTTCTAAAGACTTAAAACGTGCCTACTCAACCAGGATATTTCATTTCTAGCCTAATCAGAGCCAACCATCAATGGCTGGAAAAAAGGCGAACTTCAGGTCCTTGGTGTTGAGAATCAACCCGTGGCTGTGTTAACAACATCAAGTGTCCGAACGGATGATAGCAGCCGAACAATGGTTGCTTGAGCTGATGCATTTGCTCATGGGTGGAGGCCTTCGGAGTCAAAAAGGACAATGAGAGCATTATTGATCTACACTTTATGTAGCTATCCTTTGTTTTTTTGATCTCAGAAACTTTTTTTTTTGCATTTTAGAATGAATGTAGAGTTTGAATGCAGCTGGACAACTGGCCTGATGATTCTTGTACAGGTTTTGCATCCCAAAGCTCAAGGACTTGCACGAATATTGAATCAATATTAACTGACAACCCATACATTGAGACCAGTTGACTTCATCAATTATATGTTGCAATGATTTTTAACCAAGAATCCAACATCTTTTTGTGTTTTAGGATAAGGGCCAAAACAGTGGTGTCAAGGACACGTTGGCAGCAGGAATCGGTGGGAGGTACCACACATCTGGATCGTAAATCTGTCTAATTCTCAAACAAAGTTGAAAGAGAACTCTGAATTACAATATTGTTATTTTAACATGCGATTCATGTGTTTTTAATATAAAAATTTTACCTGTAGCAACGTACGAGCACGCTACCTAGTAGATACAAAGAGGGTCTAACACAACCTATCTAGTTCCAAGTGTTCAATCCAGTACTCGAATGATAGTTCAATTTTCGAGATCAAATAATTCTTTTGATGTATTAACCCTCTCGCCTCTCGGCACCCTGCTGAGGAGGGTCTTGTGCGCTTTTCGCGCACAGCAGTATTCTCCTTCCATCTTACTGTTACATACCGACAGTGTCGGATCTTTCAAAAAAGAAAAACGTGAACACGTACATCTAGGATCTCCGATAACGGTTATGCAAATACATGTTCCACAACTAGATATATCTATACGATCCTAGAGTAGTACGAGCAATGCAGATCCTAAATCTGAGAAAGGCAGAACAGTGAGTTTTTCTAAAAAAACAAAATAATATTTTCAGGACCTGAGCTCTAGCAAAGGAAATACGAACGAACTAAAAACAAAAGGATAATAAAGCCGAAAAATATTACCGAGGAACAGAGGAGGCTGGATCATCCAAGTTGAAGCAGGAGTACCACGCCGCAGCCGCGCACTGGAAGGACGACGAGCAGCAGGTAAAGAGTAGCGAAGCGCGTTAGGTTGTAGTCAATGCCAGTGGCCAATGGGACGGTGCGATGGTAAGCAAACGGTAGCAGAGCGCGCAGCCGGGCGACGACTTGTTGCAAGATGCAGTTAACTAATGCCCCGACATACATGTTTTTCTTATTTGTATGCATGTGCCGGGGGAATCATCGATTGGTACTGCAAATTTGATTGCCCATGCCAATTAAGGTCTCTCTCACTCTCAGATTATTATTGCTCCACCCTACATGCATGCGTGCCAAAGTCTCTGTCTTCGCCTACATCTTGTCTGTGGGAAAACGCCAAAGAGCACCGCCAAATCTTTTCTCAGCCAGATTATTTTACTTCTGAAGAATTGATTCAAACGAAGATAGCTAATTACAGGGATGAATAATTGTGAAAGCTAAAAGTACATTTTAATGCTTTCTCCTAGATACAAAATCTAATTAGCTCACGTTTCCGAGACAGAACACTACCTTGACTAAAATTTTTCTCAATAAAAAAAAAATTAAAACTCAAAAATTGGCCTAGATAAAATTCTAAAACCAATGCAACTAGCCGTCAATCAGATATCTAGAACTCCAAATATAAAATTTTCATATCAAGAGCTTAGCACAATTTTAGATATAGGTCAAAACAAATCTGAAATTAAGAACAAAAAATCAATCAAGTAAAACCAAGACATGCAAAAACAAACACCGAATACTACTATAAGATCAATTTTTTGATGGTATGTTTCCAAAGGCGAACAACACGTCCGCCTGGTAATTATTCTTTATAGAGACAATCCAAGACCACAGTTTGTAAAAACACATTTGCCAACACGAGGCTCAGGTTGCCGTCTGTATTCGCAGGATCAATAGAAGGCACAATCAAATGGCAGATTTGCTTGCTAGACAGGCTCTTAGTGCAATCCAATGTAACCAGCTCAATTTCAATGCTATGTGTGCTCATGCGATTCATGACCTTGAGTGTCCTGTTCTTATGGCACTCCAAAATATAACCATTAACAATGTAATGGTTCTAGCAGCTTCCTGCTGCTAATCAATATATTGTGTTTTATTGTTAAAAAAAGATTGGGTTCTTTAAGATGCCCATCTCTATAAATAGAAAAAAAATGTAGCAGGTAATGTAGCAGAGTATCCGGGGCACTGTAACAGAATGTGCGTAGCTCCAGACTCCAGTGTTCAGTCCCTTTCTTATCCTCTCCTATTCGAGTTCTAACTTTTGCATTGGCTTGCTAGCGAGTCATGGATCGTTGCTAGGCATCTTATTCACTTTGTTGGCTCTGGTGTTTTGTGTTGCTCCCTTACTTCTCCTCCATATAGGTCGAGGGATTCGAGTTGGTCTGCTCAACCACTCTTTTGGTTCTCATGTCTGCTCGGCCGTGTTTCAAGGATCCCGCTGTGTCTTTTGATCATCATTGGAGACATTTAGTCATTAGTTCGCTCGTGGATATGTGTGTTTCGCTTTTGGGAGTTGAACTTGGGACAATGCCTAATTATTTTAAAAGAAATTTGACGCTCCCATTCATCTCCTCCCTCCTTTGGTCGCCAATTCAGACATGGAGAAGAAATTGATATGTTATAACATAAAGACAAATAAAAAATTATATGAAATTATCTTAAAATTTAGGCGCCTGAAATATAGGAGAAGATTCAGATAAAAAAATGCTCATACCAGTATTTTATCACAGTCTATAATAGAATTTCGCGCGTGCGCTGGGCGGCACTGTGCAGCTGGCACGTTAATTTCCTTCAGTTGGAATGGAAGGCGCAACGTGCGCGGTGCGGCGAAATCAGAGTCAGATCCGCTGCCGCGGCGCCCACACCCATCGCCACCTGCAGAATAGATCGAAACGGCGTGCGGTCGCGCGGTGGTTTGAGATTGTTAGTTGAACAATTATAGCCTGCCGGACTCGGTCGTCGCTGCCGTTCTTAGTGTACTGCGGCAAATAGAGTAATCGTAATAATTTAGAGTTGCTTGCTTACGCGATCGACCGGCAACGAACTTGCAAGTTGCCTTTGGATTTGAAGGAGTGAAACCGAGAGCCGGGGGCGGGCAGCTTTGCATGTTTGTTGCGTCTTAATTGCCAACCGGATTGACAACGGAAGTCATCGCCACGTACGCCCTCCATTCTCTCTAGCTTAGTTCCCAAGTTCGTCTCTGATCGCCTCATATCTTCGCCGCTGGCCGATCGGCGTCGGTCCAGCTCGACTCTCCGGCCGCCACTTAGATTCTGATCCACGACCACAAGATAGTTACCGATACATCACCACCATGTGACTTCTCAACATCGCTTTACATTAATCCTCGTGTTTCTCTTGTTTCGGTTGCGGGTTGAGCAAATTAAATCGACATATATAGACAAACTTTCCGAATAGAATTGTAAGGAATTGAAGAGGAAAGTTTCAAAACTCCCCTCACGTCCCTTGATTCCTTCAAAAGAGGATTAAGAGTAAATTTTACGGACGTTCCTCGAACTTATTCTAAGTTCTCATATAGGTCCCGGTAATTTCAGAATGCACATTCCACTCCTTGAATTTATCCCGAGTTCTTATTTAGGTCCCGATACTTTTAAATTGCACATTCAGCTTCTTAAATTTGTTTCAAGTTCTCATTTTGGTCCCTAAATTTCAAAATACACACTCAACTCCCTAAACTTATATTACTAATAATATTATCCCATGTATTGCATGTGCCCACCACACACTTCTGTGAGCAGAACGCTCTGCACCGTGTTCCTCCAACCACAACAGTATACCGCACAGGGGCCATGCGGCAAGAGCTTATGAGGCATGTGCACACCAAGTTTTTTAGGACCTGCTAAGATACTTGGTTGCCTTTGTCCTGCTTGCCCTACCGCATGTTCTCAGTTTCTCCATCTCTTTGCACTCAGTTCTTCACTCTCCTAGCCTTCCTCGCCTCGCCCTCGAGATCCATAGGGTTGTCCCTACAGCATAGTAGGGCGAGTATAGCGTGCTACATGGCAACATGGATGGACATGGCACAGTCTAGAATGGCAACATTGTTGTGGCACTGTATCGACGATGCAACATAGGCAAACGTGGGATAGTAGGGCAAGCATAGTGCAACACTACGTGACTATATGCTGGTAAGTCTGGCATGTGTGGTGTGGCGGATGTGAGGACCTACATGAACCATAATAGTATAATAATACAACTTTAAAGATTTGCGCATCAAATTTGAAAGTAACAGGACCTAAATGAGAACTTAGGATAATTTTAGGGAGTTGAATATAAAATTTGAAAGTATCAGAGAACTGGGGACAAGTTTAAGGAGTAAAATTTGCATTTTTAAAGTACTGGGAGCTAAATAAGTACTCGGGAAAAAATAAATACCGCCAGTAAAATTTACTCGAGGATTAATAACCGATCTATATAAGCCTTAAACGGCAGGCCAGCTCGAATTTTAGTGCTCCTGTTAGATACTACTGCCTCCGTTTCAAATGGTTGGATGTTTCTGTTTATTTCGATATTTAGCTTTTCATATGCATTTAGAAGCAGTATTTCTAGATGCATAGAGCAATTTACTCCGTGTCTACAAAAAGTTAAATTGTCAGGTAATTTGAAACCGGGAGTACCTATACATTTTCTCTTAGCTCTGTTTGGATATTTGAAATTGAATTCATTCTAATAATTATAATTAAGGTATAGATTAATTAAGCTAATATGGTTATATGGAATATATAGGTTTAGTATTGTTAGCCATAAAAAGAGATAGATATACTTATATGTTGTATTTTTATTATGGTGAAGCCAATGAAAAATGTGCTATAAGTTACAGACTGAAACCTAACATGATGATATATACAATCAATTTCCATCTCTCATCTTATGAATTTGAGATAACCTTATATGTGAACATAGGATGTTGTGGAAAGTTAATTAAATTCCAAGACAAAAAAAAATAACTTAATCCAAATGGCCCCTTAGAGTTTTGCTTAGGTTGTTGTCTCAAAAAAAGTGTTTTTATATATAAGATAAGATGTAACTTAACATAATACGGTCTCCCAAATTACATTTCAACCATTTATTTATTTTGTATTATTTTATTGTTTAGTGTAGAAAGTAGAAACTTCTAATTATTACATAGTACATTCTGTTACAATCGAACCATATCAAGTTTATATTAATTAAAAATTGTTAGTTAAATTATTGAGCAAAGATAAAGGCTTTCAAAATATTTTCATGTTAAAAGAAAGAAAAATTGAAAAGTGGCATATCAGGATTGAACTGAGAGAACCAGATAGTGACTATGGTGGAAGATGAATTAAGGAATAGGAGACAAACCATTATCAGATTGGTGGACTTCTCCATTTAAAACAGGCACACGATGTTTCCCTCGTGATGCTAATGTCCCACTCGAAAAGATACTTATGCACTCGGAAGAAATCCTTCTCCGTGTAAATGAGATGGGCACAAGGAAAAGCTAGTAATGGGCCCTTTTAGTCGAATTGGCACAATTGGTATGCTCCGTTAATTAACAGCATCCGACTAAAAAGCCCGATCACTTTCCCCTTGCCCATCTCATTTACATGGAGAAGGATTTCTTCCGAGTGCATAAGTATCTTTTCGAGTGGGACATCAGCATCACAAGGATTTCTTCCGTGTACACTTAATGATATATATATATATATATATATATATATATATATATATATATATATATATATATATATATATATATATATATATATATATATATATATACACGGGTGAGTTTTCTATACTCCCAGTAGTAGTTACTCTCACCGAGAGTATATGCATCAACTAGGAGTCAGGGCTATTTAATGGGCGCCGTATTTTACTGGACGTATATACGTGAATTAGAAAAGGTCTGTGTCCACAATCACCTACCGGCAAAAACGGATCTAATACACGGTGGCATGCTTATATCAGATCCATTTTTGAATGGTGTTTATATACGGTGGCATGCTTATACGGATCTGATATATGAGGTTATTATATACGTACTTTTTGAATGGTGTTTCCGTACATACTTTTTAAAATAGAGTATTTATACATACTTTTTAAAATAGAGTATGTATACATACTATTTGTACATAGTTTTTAAAATAGAGTATCTATACATACGTTTTGGAATGGAGTATCTGTACGTACTTTTTAGAACAGTACTTATACATACTTTTGCAATTGAGTATGTATATATACGCAAAAAAATAGATAGTATTAAGTGCATACATGGCAGGATTAAGTATACGGACATATCATTCCCATATAAGGACTGCTGAAATGCGTGGTATTATGAGTGGAAACAAACTGGAATACTGTATCGAGTGATACTCAATTTAGGTGGTTTAGAGGAGGGAGTAACTACTCGTAGGGATATATATATATATGAAAAAAAAATTCTACTCCCTATATATATACACACACACGGTTTTGGAATCGTGTACCACCGGGGTGGTCCACGCACCTCCTCCAATCCAAGGTTCCTCCAATATATTTTTTTAAACGGCCTCCAATCCTCATTGACGACGATACCACAAAGTCATTGCCGCGACAAAGTAGTTTTGCTGGACCTTAGGTGGCTTCGGATGGGAACTTGAGAATTAGGGGGTGCTTAATTCTCTGGGTATAAATTTTCTTATACTGTAGCACACGTGTCAATTTTAACAATAAGTGTCCAATCTTAACTAAATTATACTCAAAAGATTTGTCTCGTAATTTAAATGCAAGCTATGAAATTAGTTTCTTTTTTTATTTACATTTAATGTTCTATGTATGTGTTTAAACATTTGATGTGATTGTGGTGTAAAGTTTTATTAGGTGTAACTAAATAGGCCCTTAGTCAAGTATTGTCATGTCTCTAATTTTATACCACTGTAGGCGTATTCCAGCCTGCCATCCTCCCTTTCTTCTCATCGTCCTAACTCCTAAGTCGTCGTCCTACCTCGGGGCGCTGCGCCGCAAGCAAGCTGCAGCCTGCAGCAGCACTGCACTCCTTATCAACATGTAAGATTCCCCAAAGAAGCCATGATTTTGCTGCCCTTCCGATCTCTTTCCTTGGCATGGCCACGACCGTAACTTGCATATCTCTTCTCCTATAAGCTAGTATATACTGTTTCCAGGAACGGGAAAGGGGGAAAAAGAAGAGGAAACCATCTTCTCCGCTAAGGAGAGGGGCATGGCAGAAGAGAACTCCATGACGGCGCGGGAGCAAGCGGCAGCGCGTAGCAAGATGACCCCGCGATCCCGCGTGTGGGAGCACTTCACCCGCTCCACCGACGGGGACGGCAAGGACAAAGCCGAGTGCAAGCGCTGCCGCCAGGTGCTCGGCGCGGAGACCAAGAACGGCACGAGCACCCTATGGAACCATGTCAAGGTCTGCAAGAAGAGACGCGAATCAGGCGACGGGGGGCCGGGGAACTCACATCCAGCAAGCTCGGTGCCGCAGCTGCTGCTGCGCGCTCCGTCAGGCTCAGACCTCAACCTCGATGAACCATCGGGACGTGAGCCTGATGGTCGGGAGGAAGAAGGCAGCGCGGACATCGCTCGCATGATCGCCCTCCATGGATACGATCTGTCGGTCGTCGACGACGACTACTTCAGGCGCTTCGTGCGCCACCTCAACCCGGAGTTTAAGGTGCCATCACGCCACGCCATCGAAGAGATGTGCGATGCTATCTTTGATGAGACAAGGAAGGATGTGTTCTCCAGGCTAAGGAGAGCTCCTGGGAGGCCCAGTGTAGCAGTGGGAACAGTAAGGACCGTCGTCGAAGGGGAAGTCTTATATACAGCGTGCCACTTCATCGACGACGAATGGAATCTTCAAAGGGTAATCATGGATGCTTACGCTGATCTATCTATTCCGGATTATTATTATCATGGCACATTATTAGGAGTTCATGATGTTTCTCTCTGTCCGGAGTTCCGTACAATGTCTATGCGTAAAGTCGTCGAGGATTTGTCAGAGCGTGATGTTTTAGATAATCTGTTCATGATGCTATGGGGCACAACAAAATATGGTATTCAGCTTGAACTGAGGAATAATATAATAATAAGATCAGGAACAGGATTACTACTTTCTACAACTTTCTTGGACAATCTCATTCACTACATTGCTAGATGCTTTACTGTATCTATGAATTTTCTTCATGATATGGCGTCTGACTTGGAGGATTTACATTTTCCTAGAGAAAAGCGTCAGCATCTTCTTTCACAACTTGGTCTTGATAATAACCTATGGGCATACGATGAACACTGGTACTCCAGCTACTGTTCGCTGCAAGTCCTTCGCACGGAAGGTTCTATACTTACGGATACAAAATCTGAATTCGCTGAACTGTTATGTAAGCTTTATGGGGAAATGTATCGTGCCATTCAAACGATTTCTGCGTCCAGCGGTCCCACTTCAAATCTCTTTCTCTTAGAGCTGTTTAACCTTAGGGAAGTTTTTCAGCTGGAACTATCACGGGCAACTGGAGATAATGCAATGGCCTACAAGCTATCCAATGGTTTTCTAGACTACGACAAGGGCAAAGATGTTGCAGATGTTCTTAGAGAAGCAATCGAAAGGTTAGACACGGCCATAAAAGATTCATATCTGGTTTGGTCTATACCAGTTGTCCTGGACCCTCGATACAAACTATGGCACATAGATTCATTGTTCAAAATATCATTTGGCTCCGAGGCTGGCAACTACACGTCTAATGTAATAAAAAAGATCAAGGAGATCTACAGTGATTACATTCAGACTAATGGTGGAGCCAATGGCGGAGATTCAGATGGTAAAATTGTGATGGCCAGTGACAGTGGCGATCTGTTGGAACAACAAGCACGAATGGAGCATTTCCCTTCACAGCATGGACTCAGCTTAGAGCTTTGCAATTACCGACAAGCTGAGAAGGAACTTGATCGTTATTTGGACGATCCTCGGGTGCCTATGACGTCAGAGGGTTTTGATATTCTCAACTGGTGGAAAGTTCAGAGCTCAGTGTACCCGAGGGTGGCCCAGATGGCGAGGGACGCACTAGCCATGCCCACGTATAGTAAGCTGTCTTCTGAGCAAACCTCACATGTCAGAAGCATTGTCCGTGGTTATTCCAAGAAAGGGTTCGCATTTGGAGTTCAACAATTTTAGTAATACTACAGAAAATTTCATCTACAAGTTTATTTTTGGAGCAAGTGACAATGTGTGGACTCAGGTGTTGGCTCTTAGATGTCATCTTAATCTGTATATCCCACATATAATGTGTTCTTATTTGTTATATATGGTGGTACACCCTGTATCTTCATTTTTCTACTAGTTGTATATGGAACATATATATTGCATATAAATAACAATGTCACAATATGGTGTGACAGCTTGCTCCCTCTCAATGGTGACGACATCTAGGCCCTACTGTGAAGTAAATTATAGGCACACCCAAAAAAAAAAAGAACGGTTTCAAACAGCTTATGAAGCTACTAGAGAAGTTACGCCAAATAGGGCGACGGTGTTGTATGATGTATCTGCATTGATGACAAAACTATTAAATTTTTATTATAAGAGAGTAGCCAACAGCCAAGAGTGTACCAAGAACCCTAATACTTATTCGTATGTGACCCAGTTTAAACCCTGCCAAAAGAAGCACATTTAATTTGAGGGTGTTCTCAATGCGAATCTCGCGTCTCCCCCAGTGACACTAGTACACAGATCATTTGTAGACGCGGTTGTAGAGGTATTTTTACTAACGTTTTTCTCAACCGTCGGTGCTAGAGGACAGTGAAAATCAACGTTTTCACGGACGGTGGCTTTGTACTGACGGTTCCCTTAACAAAACCAACAATAGTAATATTTTTCTAAAAATTGGGTATTAAAAATCACAAAAAAATATTTAAATTCAGAGAGAGGCCCACTAGTCAACCACCCACCCGCTCCATCAAAGTGGCAAAGTCACGGCATTTTTCACGCAATCCATAGGGGTTCGAACTCGCGACCTCTGCCTCTCACGTAGAGAGCTCTACCACTCCAACCATAACTCACATGTGTCTAAATCAGAGTTTGGTACTTCACATGTTATAACGAACTGATGGAAAATTATCTGTTTGAGGCCCTAAACTAATTCAAATAAAAAGGTTGTCATCTATAAAGTTACATAACTTTTCAAGATCAACAACTTTTATTTTGATAGTTTCTTCATCTGTGGTCGTTTATAAAATTTGAATTTCAAATTTTAGAAATTCAAATATATTTTTTATTGCCAAGATGATTTCTAATGAAAAATTTGTCAACTACAAATTTTCATGACTTTTAGAGATGTACAACACTTATTTTGATAGTTTTTTCATACGAGATCACTTTAAAAACTCAAAAAAATTAATTTTAGATTATTTGTACTGGAGGTTCCTTGAGAAAACAATAATGAGGAATCACATGTCGATGCATGGAGCTATTTTTTAGAGTTGATTGCTTACTGAAGCATCTAGGCTCCAGTGGTTTCGGTGATTAATGACAACAAGACGGTTATTATGACTAACGTGTGTTTTGCAGGACAACCTAGAGGTTAGGTCATAATAACATGTAGGTTCAAGCCCTTAGCGATGGAAATCGATTCGGTTTTCAAAGGATGGAAGACAAGACGGTGATAGGCTAGTGCTAAGTGTCGTTTGGAGTTGAGAGACACTTGGCGTAGTCTTAGTTTTTGTTTTTCTCTTTGACCGTACTATTAAGAGGGGGTTTGGATGGGTAGCTTGACTTAGAGAAAGATTAGAGAGTGTAGATGTGATGCACACTTATCCAACATAGCTCTAGACAGCCCAGGGAGACTCTTGAGAGAGAGAGGATCAAACTTCGTTTTGAAAAGTTTTCGATTCGGCGAAGTTTTGATCAAATTAGAGGCGTCGGACTCTACCTAGTATGGGCGTCGGACCAATAGCTAGAGTCCGACGACACGTGGCAGCCCCTGGACGAGTATCAGCGTGCCAGGGAGCGTCGGACCCTGGCTGGATGGTCGTCGGACCATTGGCCAGAGTCCGACGGTGCCTCTGGATTTTTGAGCGAGCGTCGGGCCGTCGCGAGTGGGAGCGTCGGACTAATGTCTGTTAGCGTCCGACGCTTCCAGAGAGGTTCCCAGCGCGGTTTTGAGCGTCGGACTTGGTCTGACGGTGTGCGTCGGACCATTGCTCCGCGTACTAGCCGTTGAGAGGCACTGTGCCCGCAGTTCAGAAGCGTCGGACTGAGGAGCGTCAGACCATCGAGTTCGGTCCGACGCCCCTCTGTCACAGTTCTGGGCGCAGTGCTTGTGTGAGAGTCGGACCGTGGCGTTTGGTCCGACGGTCGAGCCTCGGCAGAATCCGACGGTTCGCAGTAAAGTGAGAAACGGCTAGTTTTGGAGAGGGTGAGTATTTATACTCCATCAAAGCCTCCATTCTATCTCTCTTGCCATTTCTAACAGCTGAAGGAACCCTTGTTGATCTTGTGAGAGAGCAAGAGCCCTAGGGAAATTAGTGTGAACTCCATTGCTTGTGAGCTTCTTCCCTAAAAAGATCAAGAGTGACTTGTGTGCATCCATCACCCTCTTTGGCCTTGTTCTTGGTCAAGTGAGAGTCTAGGCTTGTTACTCTTGGTGATCGGCATCACCTAGACGGTTTGGTGGCGATCAGTGGCTTGGTGACCGCTTGGAGAGCTTGTGGGCGGCCCAAGTCGAAGTTGTGAGCGGTTGTGGGCGATCCACCGCGCCGGAGAGGCAAAGGATCAGCCCGTAGAGAGCACTTGGTCTTTGCGAAAATCAAGGGGGAGCTACACCCTTGCGCGGGTGCTCCAACGAGGACTAGTGGGGAGTGCCGACTCTCCGATACCTCAGGAAAAAACGGATTTGTCTTTCTAACCCTTTACATTCTCGTATTTCCTTTGTGTTCTCTACTTTCCTAGAGTAGTATACTTGTGATAGGATTTGGCTCTAGGTTGCATAACTTGTTTCAGGAATAGAATTGACACAAGCACTTGTGGGGTGACATTGGGCAAATTGCAATAGGTTGAATTGTGTTTCGAAAAATTTATTAGTTGTCCAATTCACTTCCTCTTGAACATCCTTGATCCTTTCACTTACGCGATCCACGGGCTTCCACGCAACTTGTAAGTTTGTTTTTGCAATAGTAAGTCGTCGCCCGGCTCCGGATGTCTGGATTTCAACGACTGAAACCGGGGCGGCCGGCCGGGCAGCTGCTTGTTTCAATTTCAACTGGCCGGATTCTAGTACGTGGCCCGTTTAGTTCCAAAATATTTTAGGATTTTTCGTCACATTAAGTTTTTGAACGCATGCATGAAGCATTAAATGTAATAATAGTTGTTACATATTTGTACAATTTACCTATCTTTTTCGAGACGAATTTTTTAAGTCTACTTAAGTCATGATTGAATATTTATTGGAGAAGATTCTCTATATGCTAGAGTGGCTTTCCATTCCTTTTTCAAGAACTAAACGCAGCCTATATATAATGACAACGCCGTGCTGCAGGGCTGCCACGTAATGTACGCGCCTCTGTGGAACATTCTCTAGCTAGTTCGCCTCTGTCATGCATGTCTTCGCCGATCGATCGATTGGCGTTCCCTATGTCACTTTGATTCCGAGCAGAAGACGAAGATTGTCGCCGATACATCATCACCAGAGTACCAGACCAGGTGACTTCTTTTTTAGGATGTAGAGAGCAAGAAGTCCAACAACGAAACAGAACAAACGGTGAAAGCCAAACTAGAGAAGGCCTAAACAAGCAGGTTGCAAGGGGAGCAACCAGGCAACCGAAGCGAGGAAAACCAACTGAAACAAAACAACAAACCAAACTACAGCAGAGGCCGGAGCGGACGAAGCACGACGAAGCCAACCGAAGCCCAGACGGCTGCCTCCTCCCAGATGAGAGAAACCACCGCCGCAACCGAAGACGCAGATCCTCCGAAGGTCCTTGCATTGCGCTCTTTCCATAGCAACCAGCAAACAAGCATGACGAGCGAGTCGAAGCCCCTCTGCTCGGCACGCTGCATGAAACGCCTCGCATCGATCCAGCAGACAAAGATGTCCGCGCCATCAGAGGCCACCAACGAGAGCAACCCCAGGCGGCTGAGAATGCGAACCCAGACCTCCCGGCAAAAACGCACCCGAGAAGGAGATGACTCATGATTTCTGAAGCTTGATCGCAAAAGGTGCAGGCGTCGCTTTGCTCATTCTCCTGTTAGCCGTCCAGCAGCGGCCATGAAGAATTAGCCAGAAGAAGAGCTTCACCCTCGCCGGCACACGCGAAGCCCAAATTCTCTTTGCCCCTAGCGGCTCCGACGAGCCGACGAACATCGCCGCATAAGCAGATTCCACTGAATACTTGCGATTTAGTGACCAACGCCCAACGAGGACGTCTGGCACCCTGGGTGAGAGCTGGACACTGGCCACACAGTCCCAAAGGCAAAGGTACTGGATGATCACCGGCACTGTGATGGCACCGGTGATGTCGCTCACCCATGAGTTGGCCGAGAGCGCCGGCGCCACCGTTCTGCTCTTGATCTTCGCACGTGGAACAGAGACCAGCAGTCCAGCACTGCTGGAGCGATGGACGACACGGAGACACCGTCCAGCCAGGCGTCCTCCCAAAAAAGCGCGCTCCTGCCATCACCAACAGAAACCATCGTCACAGCCCGAAACAAGGCCAAAGTCGTGTTGTCCGTTGACGATTTCAGATCAGCCCAGGTGGCCCCAGTTCCCTGCCTCCGAAGCCACTCCCAGCGCAGCCTAAGGGCAGTCCCAAAACAGGTGACTTCTCAACATCACTTCATTCATGCTCTATTTCGTGTTTCGGTTTCCGTAGAGCTCACCGGTTGCAACAACAAATCATATACACAGCTTACCTAAATGGGTGGTTCAAATTTTGATACTCCAGTCCCACTAGATGCTAAAGTAGGTAGCAACGGAAATACAGGGTTCATTATGAAAGAGAAGAAATTACTAATAGGCCCTGTTTGGATCCTTTCGGTTGGAGGAATTGGAATCTAGTTAACAACTTAGCCTATTTTATTTGGAATGTAACATTCCACCACTTTTCAAAGTTCACATATTAGCGTACCTCAAATTTATAGGGTGAGAGATAGAATTTGATTCTGTAGATTACCATGCTATATTTCTACTTTGCAATTTATAGCACATTCGTCAACTCGCTCCCACGCGGAGCACATACGTATTTCTCGCGTATAGCCAATAATAATATATAAATATAATTTATATATAATCATATTAAGTTAGTTAATATCACTAGTATAGAACCATACTATACAGGCGGTTTACAACCCATTTCTACAGGCGTTTTCCAGCGCCGACTGCGCGGGAGGCCTGTGGAAATAGGATCACAGCACAAGAACCGCCTGTGATAATGCATCTACACAGGCGGTTCTCTTAGTACACCGCCTATGTAAATGGATCATTTACACAGGCGGTTCTGTGTAGATGCACTACCGCAGACGGTTCACATTAAACTGCCTGTGCAAATGTCAGACTCTAGTTATATATAATAAAATATTTTTTATATTATTAAATATTACATATATATTGATATTGGGACTACTATTAAAAGGCGTTCAGACATATCTACATGAACAATTTAAATATTTCATACATACATTTATATACATCATTGTTTCATGCTCACGAACATAAAGTTATTTACAAAGAGTATATACATCACACATTGTATACATCAAAGTTTGTACCTGTACTCTAATAACCTATCCTAGTAAGGTTTAGCCTACTAATCTCTGTTAGCTCCCAGAACACTAGCATGGATAATTGGGTAGCATGATCATGATATTTCCCTTCACGCGGAATGACATATTTCAAGAGAAATGTGCACAAGTCCTCAACTATGTTGTATATTGTCTTTTCGGTGACGTGCGCCACCTTGGCTTCCTTAAAGTACTGCAAAGAAAGTTTATTAACATCATATACTTAAAATTTGCACCTTTAATGTCAGAACTACATACATGACTATTACTTATATTAATTACCTCGGAAGAGTTGCTGGTGAATCGTCCGGTCTCTCTCATGTGCTCGCACACATAATATCCACAGAGGACAGACCTGGGTAGTTGCTTGTGGCACTATATAACGGGAAAGTGGTTATTTATAGATGCAACCATGGTCCTAAGTATTGTACATATATGATTTGTATTCATAAGAGTAAATTTTCATACGTACCGGTCAGTTATATAAAATTTACAATGGCTGTCCTTCTATCTTAGACTCGCACTTTCCACCTGTTATCTTATAAAACCTATATGCCCTATGATCCCGAATAGAACCACCATGTTAGTCTCAAACTCTCATAATGCAAAAGTATGCATGCATATATGTCTCGACTTACAGCTCTAAAAGTTCAATGAATTTTGCATATAATTCTTTAGGGTAATCTGTGAAGTCTTGTACTAGCACCCTTCCTTCCTTGGGATAAACGTGGTAGCAGATCCAGTGGTCCCTACACGAATCGAATTCTTGATGCATTTGTGCATTGGAATTATTTAGTTTCATTTAGACAAACTCACACTCACCCAAACTGGTACGGAAGACTACCGATTTCCTATTTTGATACTTGATCAATGATCTTCCAATGTAGAAGGCGTAGTTGGATTCAAATTTAATCCTCAATTTTCTGATTTTCTCGGCCCGTTCTTTACCTTCTAAGCCCAATAACTCCTCGTTGTCATTCCCGATTCTGAATGTGTGCCGTTCTTCGCATATATCTATTGGGCACAGATAGCCAATCCTTTCATTTGCACAAGAATCAAAATCCAGACCATAATACATCTCCTGCTGCTCAAATAGCATTCTGCAAGGCACGTGCATGTCAGATATTGAACATTGATGCAACTACAATGCATGTGTAACTATGTAACACTTACAGTGCAAACGTCGCTACGATCTGTGCGTCCAGTCACTCGAGGTTCATCATTAGCCACATGTCTTCGAAGTTAATCATGCACTTCTCAGTTTTACTGAGAAATGCCTTATGTGGTATAGAAATGTTGATGGTGTCGATGCCAACAAAAGAGGCTCTCATGTATCAGTCATGCAGCCTTTTCATATTGCTTGGGACCTTTAAGAGTTTCTCCCAATTGAGTAAAGGCCTTCCCGAAACAAATTTTTTAGGGATGTTCTTATAATCTTCTTTAGTTGGCACCTTGATTTTGCAGGGAATAACCTTAGGCACCGACTTCGCTGACTTCGAGAGCTCAGACAACTCATGTACTTCTACAGTGCATTTCCGTCCAATGCCAGACAAAAATTTGTGTAAGTTATGATTCCTAAAATGAATTCAATTCCAAGAATCCAAACGGGATGACAGTTTTACTAACGCGGTTCATGGCTATAGCTCCCAGCGGTGGGAAGCTCCACGTTGGGACTTCAACTCTCCACCATGGTATGCACAAATTGTGTGTTTTAAAAAAAATCAGACCGCTTGTCCTAAATCAATGCACTAGTCTTAATTAGGTCAGGTCTACAGTGCCACTGTGTAAAGGTGAGATAGGGTTCAAGGATTTTTACCCCCGCGGGTCGAGTTTTTTTTCTTTTTACTACCAGTTTATAGTGTTAAAATATTCTTTTGAATCATCTTGATTGGTCAGGGATTTGTCTCGACATATGCACTTACTAGTTCAAAAGACTCTTGGCAAAGTAAACCATACTAGTCAGCAACAGTGAGACCATTCATCCTGCAATCCTCTGAAGAACATTATAGGTGCATGGTGCTTAGATATTGTTTGCCTGCAAATGCGCTTTATATGCTGGGTCATGTGGTAGATCGCGGATATGACACTCCCGTTGAGTCCTTTGTAGTCCACTCCCCGCATGTAGAGAGAGTGCAACTAGATTATGAAGGTAGACTTGCTCTGTTTTTTATCTTTCTGAATAATGTTCCTGATGCATAGATAAAGAGTCAATTGTGCTATACATGATTATATATTTGCTAGAGTAGATGAATAACATAATTAATTAGGAATGACATAAGAATTTGATCTCTTAAGTAGTCCTATGCTTTGGTTGACTTTAACAATGAGTAGTCCATACCTCTCTGGAAAGTTATCTAAGCCTTTATTATCACATATTCATATCTTTATTATTGGCTTACTGTTGACGGTCGCTAACACCCTGTTTTACCGTCAATATTTCACCCATAATTAAGGTAAAACCACATAAAATGCAAAGAACTCACTTTGAAACTCACTTAGTTCCACATGTGCTTGGAGAAATATTGTGAATGCAGGAAAATGGTGAAAACAGGCCAAAACGAAGCAAACCAAGACAGGTTGGCACCTCAGTTGCCACATGGAAGCCAGAGGGGGGCGGTCGCCCTCCACATAGGGCGCCTGCCCTGTCAATTGTGCCAAATGACACTTGCCAAGTCACGGATCCGTGTGCCATCGTCCCAAATGGCCTATGGCACGTTGATTCAACATCAATGGCTCAAAAACGTGTCACAAGGATCCTGTGGCCCTATCAACAGGGCGCCCGCCCTGTCCAAACTGCCTGCCACGTCCACAATCCATGTGAAGGACCCCAGGAGTCATCCAAGCCATCTACCAAAGTTGGTTTTCATCCAACTGTGATCAAGTGATGTGCCAAGGATCGATGGACCCACATGTCATCCTCTCGGGGGTTGCAAACCGCCAAATCAGGGCATCAACCGACCTTACAACCGTCTTTGAGGAGGAATGAGAGTCGTTGGATGTAAGGCGGTGGAATCAAGGGGGTGCCCGCCCTACCACTTCGGGCCACCGACCTCCAGAGCACCTACAAGTACCCCTGGAGCTCCCCTGCACTATAAATAGAACCCTTTACCTCACTTGTAAGGGAGAACCACTAGAGATTCAGCTCATTCTATAGTCAGAAGTAGTTCCTGCTCTCTCTCTCTCTCTCTCTAGTGAAGCTCTGCTCTTAAGAATAGTGCTAGCTAGAGAAGAGTAGAGTAGTGAGAGAGAAGTCGGGAGAAGGAGGAAGTCTATGGAGGAGCCGGGCTTATCGGTGATCTCCTGTGCGGTATTCTTCGCTCTTATCGGTAATAAAGATCCCCTGCTTCATTTATTTATTGTTATACTTTAAACAGCTGTATACCTGTCTCATTGCTTGGTTAGAGTGCTGTAATTCTTGAGCTCGAGTTAGAATAGTAAGTTTTATAAATTAAGCGCGGTGTTTATGCTATATCTTACCCTTGATTGCGGCTAGGCCCACGGATAGTAGTGGTAGGTTCTAGGTGGTGACAGCCCTAGAATCCTCTCGATTCCACCATGTTTGGCCTGGCTTTATCAGCGTAGAGTTTGTAGGTGTACGGTGACTAATCAGTCCAACCCTAGGCGAGTTTAGGACTTTGCATGCTTCTAGTATAGCAGACTCTTTGGTATAGCAAACAATTGATCTATTACTGTGTTAGAGTTCTCCCATAAACTCCTGAGGTACTTAGAGCTATCTTAGTGTGTTTTCACCTTAGTTATCCTTCATTGATTTATCCTCACTAAGGTTGTTACCCCTTTTATGCATATCTAGATCCTTAATTATCAGATCCTAGGAATCACAAACCCCGTCTTCCTTTGGGAAAATATAAATTCGACACCTGATACTCCCAGGTAAAGTGCTACACGGTGGTTCTGTGCACTTGCAGAATCCCATCACCTATCCTATAGAGCCATACCCATAAGCATTTTGGGCGCAGTTGCTATGGACAACTTTATTCCTGGTAGCGACGTTAGAAGTGTCAACAACCACATACTTTGAGCATAGGAATTGACAACCCTGTTGATTGCGTTGAAGAGTATTACCACCGCTAAAGGATAGATTTAGCTACACTCTGGTGATAGCGTTAGTAACTATCAACACTTACCCCTGTTTAAGTAAGTGCTATGTGATTGATTCTATTCATAAGTAATGTATCTTGAATCTATCCACTCATGCCTGGCTCCATACCTTCTCCCTGTGGTCAAAATATAAATCGACAACCCTAGAATACTTGGGTAAAATACTATAATGGTATAGATTAATCTGTGCACTTGCGGATACTTTAAACATGATTATTTATATTTTATCCTCTTTAGTCATTTGCATTCATAATAACTGCTTAGTATTACTCTGGGTAGTTTCCATACATGTCTCTTATGTTCATGTTAGGGATGACAACTTAGTTATTATAAGAGATATAGGTTTAAAAGAGGTGGCTAAGTAATTTACCAAATGACACTTAATTAATATCAACAAAGGTGTATATGGACTCCGTTTCTGTCGATCCAGATATGCATTGAAAGATAATTTGATAAGCTAAACAATGGGTTTCATATGACATCCAAATTTGTCATGAATGGAAATCAACAAAAGGAATCAACGTCTAGAATCTACCAGAGTGCTGCGACACCGTCTTTTAGTCCATTGGGCCGTGTATGATCTTAGAGCCTATTGGGGGGGGGCATCCTGGGGATGACGCCCTAGACTCTTTAATTACCCGATGTCGCCCTCGTTAGGGTTTGGGTTTTGTTGTGTTCTTATTTTTCATGTGAAATAGAAATTGTTTGTTGTGTATCGCAAAGATCGCTTACTGTGAACCAGGGCTCATTTCTTGATCTTGTTCTCCTGTGGTGATTAGTCCTTTCGAATAAAGACTTGAACTGTCGGTGTTTCGAACTAACACCCACTAGTGAATTTAGTGATGCACGTTTTAGGGCTCGGATGGTGTGCTGAGAGGACTTGAGAATGTATGCTGGTTTGGGCGGAACGTCCCTCGTCCAATTCTATCGTAGCTCAGATTACTTGCACTATATCGGTAGTAGGGGTTAAAAAATGTCGAGAGAGGGAGAGCTCTCAAGTCTCTCAAGACATGCGCAGTATTACAGGTAAAAAGGTCACCTTAAGTTTGGGCTCACAAAAAATGATCAGAGCAACACACAATGTTTTACAGGTCAAAATACACCTTAAGGTGGGACCCTCACCTACCGGTGGCGCACAGCTCTCCCTCTCTTCACTTGCATGGGTCTGATTCCACGTGGGGAGAAAGGACAAAGAAAATCATTCTTTATTTGCTTATATGGTGCGTCTAAAGGCTATGGTGCGCTTTAAGCTAAGGCTACATTTACTTCTCAAAAACTTTTCTCTTTTCCCATCATATCGATTGTATTTTCCGCCTGCATGAAGTACTAAATGAAGTAGCAGTTGTTACATTTTTGTACTTTTTGTCTGATTAACTTGAGATGAATATTTTGAATCTACTTAGACCATGATTGAACAAAAATTGTCAAATACAAACGAAAGTGCTGCGATACACTTTTTCAGCTCTTCTCATCGAGTAAACAAGGCCTAAGGCTCATTTCCAGCTGATGTCAGGTACGTGCGTCGCTAGCCTGTTACGGCCCTCTGTCCAATTCCGGCTGATGTCGCGGGAGGTGGTATCCGTATCCCGTTGGAACACTGTGCGGTGGACGGGCAGAACAGTATTCGTCCGCCCCACGGTATTCGACCATCCAATACCACGGGGCAGCCCAAACGTCAGTGTGCACAACGAACAACGTGACGTGCGTGTGCTCCCGGGACGGCGGCCAGTTATGTCAGAGGCGTGCATTGTTCTCCTACGTACGTCGCCACAGCTTCAGCGCAGGTGAGTGGACCATGCAGCTCTGAATAGATTGGGCAGAACACAGGCGTTCAATTTGGTCCAAATTTAAGCCCACAAAACCACCTCTTCCCTATTTATGGGGGGGTATTTTAACAGGTTTATTATTTGATCGTTTTCATCAAAAAAAATTCAGCATTTTGTGGTTGGCTACATAATATTTTATTTTCGGAGTCAAATTTTTTTGTTAGTTTTTTTAACTACTTTATAATTCACCTTTTTTATGCTTTGACGAAATAAATTATATTACGTCAACACTTCTATTAATTTTGATTCAACATTTTTTTGCATCTTTTTATTTAATAGCCTCTTTCAAAATTGTGTTTTTCTTTCACGTGACGTGTAATCTTCTTCTAAAGGTTATCTAGAAATGGGTGCAATATTTTGAGTGGCTAGTTTCGGATTAAACATTCCTTTAAAAAATGTTCGCATGATATATTTATGATACATGATGGTAAGATAACAAGAGCTTCGGTAGTATCGATTCTGGGTTCGACTCTTCGTGTGTGTTACGCTTTAAATGGCAGGTAAGTCCCTAGTTCCCGTCGAGGGTAACACGTTTATGGTGACTTCATCAGTCTAGAGGCTTTGCTGGCTTAGTCTTCGAAGATGCTTATAGGAATAGAATTTGAGTATATGTCTTTATAGAGATGAGTATGTATATGCTGTGAGTGTCTGCATTGATTGAATAATTCACAAAAAAAACATGGAGGCTTGGAGTTTGGACATAAACTGAAGTTTAGGATGCTAAGATAGTTAGGGAGACTTAAGAGAAAGGTTAGGGCCCGGTTGGCATGGCTTAATAATTTATTCATTATGCTAAAACATTTTATTTTATTCGAAACAAACTTTCCCATAAAAACTGGATAATTTATCTTAGAATATATTTTTTATTTATTTATTTGAAATTTATTTTTCTTTGTTTCTTCATCACTCCTACTAAAAATGTTCCTTGAACATGATTTTGTGTTTGAGCCTTTTTCATGAAACCCTTTGTTTCATTACTCCTTTTGAAGCGGCAACGTTTCTCCGGATTTTTCTAAAACATTTTTCTGTTCATCATGGAACACTTTCTTTTAAACACGTAGACCAATTTTCTAACGGAGTTCGAATATTTTTTTTTTTTTTGAATATAGAGCCTTTTTTTATGAAACAACCCCTAGTCCCTAGTCCTACATCGTTAATTACCGGAAAGACGCACAAGAACTCAATTACTCAAGAAGTCAACCAACCGCCTCGGCCACTTGGACCGTTGGACGCCGACTCCCTCTGCTTGCAGTTGCAGACAACTGAAGAAATCGGTAGACTGCCGAAACTGACGAAGAGCATACTCCGTATTTCAGAATGCCTGCCTCTGGGCTCCGGCACCAGCCATGGACGCGTCGTTCTCCAATGGCAACCCCTCCCGGAGCCGGACAAGCCGCGGGAACAGGAGACCCTCGCCCTCCCGCTCCTCCGCGCCGCCTTCACCTGCTCGGTTGAATCGCTGGCGGAGGCGCTCTCGCCGCCGCCCGCCAGCCGTCACCTTCCGATCCATCTCCCTGGCCTGCGCCCTGCGCCGCCCCGCACTTCCACGATCTCCTCGCCAACCTAGGCCGCGCCGCTCCATCGCCTGAGGACGACGGCCCTCTCATTCCCGACCAGGTAACATTTCACATCTACTGTTCTCCCAATCCCCATTATTTATGAGTTTAAGCTTCAAAACTTGTTTATGCTGTGAAATGTCTGCTACCTATAGGTAGTAGTCATCATTTCTATTCTGTCCTCTGAAGTAATGTTTTTAATCAGCAGTTTGTTAGAAGCAAATTGAAGTCTTTTGAAGTTGCCGCCATAACTCGAAACAACAGCATACGACAAGACAAACGTAAGCAGAATATTGTCAATTGATGTTTGCTTCTGCAGTCTGCACTACTGAAAACAAATTACAAATTACGTCACAATTAGCAAGTGGTACATCAGTTGCCATCCAAATTTGTTTTTAGTCCCAAAAGTTTTGTTTTGTTTGGAGCTGTGACTAAGAACATTATTCTGCCCCTTGAAAGGACTAAATATGTGGTGTCAAGCAAAGAATTTACCAAACTGATAAGATCTGGCATCTTTTAGGACATATGCCTGGCCTTGAATCCAAGAATGCTACTGAGGCATATGATGTAGCTCTATTCCTTTTAATGTAGGGTTATTACCCACTGAAGCTTCATACTTATGCTGAACTGCTGAAGTATGATGTCTCAGTGAGAAGCAACGAAACAGCAAAGAAAGATGCTACTCAAATGCAATCTTAAACCTTCTGCTGTTAAGCATGCTACTGTTGAAATTGTTCGGAAATGCCATTGTATTCACCATTATTCCCCTCTCGGGTTGATGTCAAAACTTTGGCAACTGAGTGCATTCCAGAGAAAATGGTGATGGACATGGTGTCTGATCCAAACAGAGTTCAACGGGAGGACCGTTGATTTAGTTTCATGGTGAAATCATTACCTAATGCGACCGTTGATTTAGTTTCATGTTGAAATCATTACCTAATGCTCAGTAGCTTCCATAGAGATGTGGACATGGGAAATGGACTATCTTGAGGTTACATGTATTTTTTGAGATATTTAGAGGTAGGATGCACATATTTGTTCCATCTGATGATGTCGAGCCATTTGACCAGGCCACACATAATTTGGGAATTGTTAAATGAAAGAGGTATCTCATCAGTCATCACCCCCTGTTGCCCTGTGCTGTATGAAAAGCAAGAGAAAAACCGTTGTGTATCGGTAATTAGACAAGACTATTTTCATTTCATATATGGTTATTTTAGTTAAGGCCCACATAAATTCATACATGCAGTCTGACGGTGCCTGTTTTGCATGACAGATTCAAGTCGCTGTGTGGCTGACTCAAACTATCATTATGTCTGTGGACAAACTCTACTACACATTTCCTCAAGGAAATTTCTATTGCCCTTATTATATTGCCGTCTGAAAAGTACAGGAACACGAGAACGCCAGGGAATCAGGCTGACCCTATACGGAGGGCTCCATTACCACATCTCTGATTCTATGCAGTTCAATGGCTGCATTTTTCATGCTCATTCTTTCTGAAGGGGTTTGCTTTGAGCATGAGATGCCGACTCTGACAACCGAAGCTAAGCAAGCCAGTATTTTGTCATACTTTGCAGCATTTTCATATTTTTAGATAATGGATAAAAATATCCGGCCTTTACATCCAGGGATGTACACAGCCAATTATTACAAAGTTTTGCTTAACAAAAGAGAAAGCCAAGGTCTTATAAATCGATCCGGACGCTAATTCAAACAATATAAATGTTTCCATCCTTTATTGGATATCTCTAGAGCAATTACTTCTAACTTCTTGCTCATCGTGGAGAGTGCGTCCTTGGCTGTCCCATCACGCTGCAACTGAGCCCACGAGCGTAACCAATATGCTCCTCTGAAAATTACCTGCATAATAGAGTTATATTTCATTTGATTAAAGATAACATCATTGCGGCATCTCCAGATAGCCCAGCACATTGCAGCCACCCCCACCCAAATCAAATTTCTAATCCTTTTATGTTGATTAGTTAGCCAACTACCAAACATGTGGTTGATTGATCTAGGTGGGGTTAGATTAGTAGCAAAGAAAATAATCCTCCAAATCATTTTGGTAAGGGGGCAATCTAGGAATAAATGTTGGATGTTTTCATTCCCATTACAGCAGATACATTTCTGACTCCCTTTCCAATTTTTCTTAGCAAGGTTGTCTTTAGTTAATACGACACCCTTTTGTAAGAACCAAAGAAAGATTTTGATTTTTAGAGGAATTTTTATCTTCCAAATCTTCCTATGCCGAAAAGGTGGGCGTGTATCTATAAGATGTTGATACATGGAACGGACTGAGAATAACCCAGATTTGGTTAAGGACCATTTAAAGCGATCTGTTCCTGCCACCAATTCGACATTGGAGATTCGTGCTACTAAACTAAGCCACTCTGAAAGTTTATTATCCACCAGAGCCCTTCTAAAGGAGATGTTTAGTGGGTTGGTAGTCATCACTTTTGACACCGTTGCATGGGGATCCCGCACTATGTTAAAAAGGGATGGATACCTCCCTTTCAGAGGCTTATCACCTACCCATACATCTTCCCAAAACCTAGTGTTAGTTCCATCTTTGATATCGAAGGAACCTATAGCTAGAACCTCATCTTTGATTTGCATGAGGCCTCTCCAAAAATGAGAGTCGTTGGGTTTGGCTGTTACTTGCGTAAGGCATTTGGAGTTTAGGTATTTATTCCGTAGCATAGACTGCCACATGCCTTCTGTGTTTAATAAATTAACCAACCATTTGGCTAGAAGGCATTTATTTTGCAATTGCAAATTAAGGATACCTAGCCCTCCTTGGTTCTTAGGGCGACAAATGATGTCCCATTTGGCAAGTCGGTATCTGTGTTTATCAAAGGAACCTTGCCAGAAGAACCTTGATCTATAATGATCCAGCTTTTTTATTACTCCTTTGGGGATTTCAAAGAAGGACATCATAAACATGGGTAGGCTGCTTAAAACTGAGTTCAGCAGAACTAGTCTTCCCCCATAAGACAGGTATTTTGCTTTCCAGCAAGAAAGTTTCTGATTAAATCGGTCTTCTATCTTGCTCCATTCAGAATTAAGGAGTTTTCTGTGGTGCATAGGGATACCTAGATATCTGAAAGGGTATTGCCCGGCGTTACAACCAAAGAGGCTGGTGTAGAAATTTTCCATCTCTTTAGCCGCACCAGAGCAGAAGACTTCGCTCTTATGAAAATTGATCTTTAGTCCAGATAGCTGTTCAAAAGCGCAAAGCAGCAATTTCAGATTTTGTGCTTGCTCTGGATCGTGATCAATGAAGATAATGGTGTCATCTGCATATTGCAGAATGGATAAACCATCATCTATAAGGTGGGGGACAACACCTCTTATTTGACCATCGGCTTTTGCTCTGTTAATAAGAAGAGCTAGCATATCCGCAACGATGTTAAATAAGATAGGTGACATAGGGTCACCCTGCCTGAGACCCCGTTTGGTTTGAAAGTAGGGCCCCACGTCATCATTGACTTTAATGCCCACGCTCCCTCCGGTGACCATTGATTCAATCCAGCGGCACCATTTGGGGGAGAAACCTTTCATACGTAGCGTTTGCTGTAGGAAAGACCACTTCACCTTATCGTATGCCTTTTCAAAGTCAATTTTGAAAATGACACCGTCCCTTTTTTTGGTGTGAAGTTCATGGATGGTCTCGTGTAAGATAACGACCCCTTCCATAATGTTACGGCCTGGCATAAAAGCCGTTTGTGTTGGTCTCACCACAGTTTTAGCTACCAAATTAAGCCTATTTGTGCCCACTTTGGTGAATATTTTGAAACTCACATTAAGAACACAAATCGGTCTAAATTGCTCAATTCTAGTGGCGTTATTCACCTTAGGGATTAAGGTAATAATACCAAAATTCAGGCTAAAGAGGTCAAGGGCCTCCTTATGAAGTTCTTCAAATAAGGTTAGAAGATCACCTTTGATAACTTCCCAAAAGACCTGATAGAATTCCACTGGAAAACCATCCGGTCCCGGAGCTTTATTATGCTCCATTTGGAAGACCGCTTCCTTCACTTCTGATTCAGTGAACGGACTTATGAGGATATCATTTTCCTCCGGCGATACCTGTGGGATATCCAGGTTTTGATCTTCCGCCAGGGAGATATCGAGATGTTCTGGTTGGCCAAATAAATCTTTATAATAAGTCGTGATATGACTTTTGAGGTTCTCATCACCTACCACAACACCTTGATCATTTTCAAGTTTGTAGATGTGTTGTTTGCGGTGTTTTCCATTGGCAATCAAATGAAAGAACCGGGTGTTAGCATCCCCTTCCAATAGGGTTTTAACCTTGGCTCTCTCATACCACTTTAATTCCTCTTCTCTCAAGAGATTAACTAAACGTTCTTTAAGATAGTGTTTCAAATTAATCTCTTGATCCGATAAAGGAGTGGTTTCAGCTCTCTTGTCAAGATCATTTAAGAGAGCTAGCAGGGTCTTTTTTTCTTTTCGATATGACCCTGCAGTGTGTTTTGCCCAACCCCTTAGATATTGTCGGAGTCTGCGGATCTTAAACTGCCAACGTTCAAGGGGGGTGGATCCAGAGCATGGAGAATTCCAAATATTTGCAACCATACCATAGAATCCGTCTCTAATCAACCATCCCCTCTCAAATTTAAAGGGACGGTTGGTTTGGTGGGTTGAGACACCTGTATTAAGCACCAGAGGAGTATGATCTGAGATGTTTCTATCCCTGGGTTGTACTGTTGTTAATGGGTACATGATCTCCCATTCAGTACTAACGAGAACTCTGTCTAACTTTTCAAAGGTGGGGTCATCACCTGGGCCTGCCCAAGTATATTGGCGGCCGGCCATTGAAATCTCCTTGAGATCCAGAGATTCAATGATTGCATTGAAAAGATTTGGCCATTTAGGATCGAAGTCTCCAGAGCTCTTATCTTCTGGACTTCGCATTATGTTGAAATCTCCTCCTATGATATATGGAAGAGTTTCTTTGGAACATGCATTGGCGAGTTCTACTAAGAAATCCTTTTTATTCTGGAGCTGTGCTGGGCCATAGACCGTGTAAAGCACAAATTTGAAGTCATTTGATTTGACTCTTAGAGTGAATTTTACATAGAAATCCCCCTCAGCAATTGCTCCAATGTCAAAGATACTCAAGTCCACACCAAGCAAGATACCCCCAGACCTGCCGTGGGGTGCCATGGCGTGCCAAATAAAATCCTGTCCTCCACAAAGATTTTTGAGGACATGATCCGGGAATGAATCCCGTCCTGTTTCAGAGAGAGCAATAAAATTAATTTGCTCTTCCTTAACTAATTCTGCCAAAAACCTGTGTTTAGCCAAGTCTGCTAGACCTCTGCTATTCCAGAATATCCCTTTCATTTTATAATAATTGCAGCATTTTCATATGGTTGCACCTCTAATAGTACTGTATCCACAATTTCCGTCAACTTGTCAGCTAAGGCCATCTCAGCAAAAAGGTGCAAGCTCAACCCGTCTCTGAACATATCATCAGTTGGTGCTCTCCCTGTGAACATCTCCAGAAGGGTAATCCCAAAGCTGTAAGCATCACCTGCAGTGGATACTTGTCCACCTCCTCCATATTCTGCAAGAACAGATATCTTGATTAAATTCTCAGTTCTGATTTGTGTACAGACTAAGTTGTTAAGAATTGAGTAGAATGGACATTGCAATTAGCCAATTACCTGGAGCAACGTATCCAACGGTTCCTCTTATCCCTATGGAGCTTCCAGTATACCAGCCAGACATGTTCATGGATTCACCAATCAGTTTTGAAAGTCCGAAGTCGGCAACATAAGCAGTCCAGGCACTATCAAGGAGGATATTGTTAGGCTTCAAATCACAGTGGATGACTGATGGCCGACTATTGTTGTGAAGATAATCTATTGCATCAGCAACATCAACTGCAATATTCAAGAGTTGGATTAAATTTAATTTGTGCAGCTGTTCATCTCTTCGGCGATGCAGCCATCTGTCCAGGCTGTAGTTGGGCATGAACTCGAATACTAGTGCCTGGAAGTCGTTGCCTCTAGTGTCAACACTTGAGCAGCAGGTAATGATATTGACCAAATTTCAATGTTTCACCCGTCTCAAGGCCTCACATTCTGCCAAGAAACTTCTTGAAGACCAGATTGCTGAAGAGTGAACACTTCCACAGCTACAATATCATTTCTTTGTGCCAGAAGAGACAGGCTTCCTTTATATACAGAACCATATTTTCCTGCACCTACCAGATTCGTGGGTGCAAATCCATCAGTAGCTTCAAACAATTCAAGGTAGGAAACTCTTGGATACTTGTCGGTCAACCCAATAAGGCTATCATTTTTTGTGTTTTCAGGTGTTACTTTCCATTTTAACAGACAGAGCGCAAAGAATAGAAGAGATATGCATATAATAGTGCCAACAATGGGAAGCACAACCCTGAGCAGTGCATGATGCCGCTTCTTGTGTACCATATCCTGACATGGAGGCAATTCTAGCCCTCGAATGCCTCCACAAAGCCGATCATTTCCAACCATCGAGTCCAGTCATGTTAGCAAACACCCCGAAGGATGGAACCTCACCATCAAGATTATTAAATGAGACATCTAGCTGAACCAAGTTGCTTATGCTCTCTAGCACTTTTGGAATTGTTCCAGACAAGTTATTATGTCCCAGATATAATTCCTGTAAACTAGTGATGTTTCCCAACTCTTGTGGTATTGATCCTGACAAGGCATTCCATGTGAGGTTCAGTGTATTGAGGCCTCTCAGAATACCAAGAGACTTGGGGATGCTACCTGTGAAGGAGTTGTCAGCCAAACCAAGGTACACCAGATTTGCGCAGTCACCAATTGTAGCTGGTATTTCTCCGGAAAAGTTGTTTTTTGACAGATTGAGAGTTTGGATATTTTTTAGGCTGCCAACTTGTGCAGGAATAACTCCGGATAAGTAATTATCAGATAGCAGTAGGCAATTTGTCAGCAAAAGGAGGCCAAAAATCTCAGTAGGGATAAAACCTGTGAGCATATTGGAGGACAGATCTAGGCTCGGTAAGTTTTTCAAGTTACCAAGGCTTCTAGGAATGGGGCCATCAAGCCTATTGTTTGACAAGGAAAACAGTTTCAACTGTGTGAGGTTGCCAAAGGAGGATGGTATATTTCCTAACAATTGATTATTTCCTAGCAACAATACTTGCAGATTTGCAAGTTTTGCAATATCTTCAGGAATTACACCATGTAAGTTGTTTTCACTCATGTCCAGGTTGCTAAGGTTGACAAGGTTTCCTAAGCCTGCGGGGATCGCCCCAGATATGCCATTGGCTGCAATGCTGAGCCATTGGATCTGTGTTGAAAAGTTTGTGATGGAAGTAGGAAGCACTCCTCCTAACCTGTTCAAGGGTAGATCGATCAGTTGAAGACGGGTGCAGTTTGTAAACAGAGTGAAGAACTCCCAACCCTGTTCATCTTCTGCTTGCAGTTGATTTGCACCCATCTCGACTTGAAACGGGCACAGCTTCCCTATCTCAGGTGCCACTCTCCCTTGGAATCTGTTACGTGCAAGACCTAATGTTTCGACCATGGTAGCGTTACCAAGTGAACTAGGAATTGTTCCGGACAGCCAGTTGTTACCCAAAAGGAAAATTTGGAGACTTGGCAGGTTGGCGCCTGCATCAGCTGGCAAGCTTCCATGCGATTGTTTGATGCAACTCCAAAATATCGGAGCGATGACTTGTTGAAGAGCAGTGGTGGAATTGTGCCAGATAGATTATTTCTACCCACCTCAAAGTCTGCCAGATGATCTAAATGGGAAAGGCTTACAGGTATGCTGCCGACTAGTCTGTTCTCAAGGACATCAAGAATCTGAAGCAAGGCAAGATTAAGATTACCAAGTGATGGTGGGATGCTTCCTACTAAATTATTGTAGTGGATGTGAAGCTGAGACAGCAGGCCAAGCCCAGCAGGAATTTCACCCTCCAGTTGGTTGACCCCTAGGTTGAGGTGGACTAGGTTGGAGCAGTTGAACAGCTCTTGAGGGATCTCACCATGGAAGGAGTTGTTGAACAGAGAAAGGAAGTTCAGGCGATGTAGATAGCCGATGGTGCCTGGCACCTCGCCGGCCAGCATGTTGGATTCAAGGTTCAACTTCTGGAGGAACGTGAGGTTGCCGATCGCCGGAGAGATGGTGCCTGACAGCTGTCTCCATGACATATCCAGCGACACCACTCTGCCTGGTTGGCGGTGGCTGCATGTCACGCCAGTCCACTGTGGCAGATATCGGAGCTTGTGCTGTTCCACGAGCTCAGCGAGCCCATGGGGTCAGAGAGTTCCAGCTTGATCGCCAGCAAAGCTCTTCGATCACCAGCCACTTCCTGCTCCGAGGAAGATGCATGCCTACATATGCAATGGAGCAGGAGTATCAAGACGAGCGCATGCAGAGTACTCATGCTTTCAGCTGTGGTGTGTCAAATGGTGGCTCTCTCTTTTTTGCTGGCCTGCTATGAGTGGACGCTTTTTTTTGTAAGTGGGCTAATAATCTACTCGTGTTACCTTGGTATACATATCTATCTATCAGTCCAAGCCTCCAGGTATGTGCAATGACTTCTTTTTTTGACTGTGACTTCCTTGTTTTATATTTATAAACTTAGGAGCCCATCTTGGTAGGCATTATATTTGTACTATCCTTCGATGCCCGTTTGTTCACGTTATTGTTGACACCTGTTATTATTTAAATTTTATTATCAATTATCCCTGCATTAAACATGAATATCCAGTAGAATAGAGATATTACTAACAGATTCCACAAGTTTTGGTGAATTGTCTATTTCCCAGGGGATTTTTCAGAAAAGATTAAAACAAGGATTAAAGAGCATAATTACCACGAAACTTAACCGCCAAGAAAACATCATCACGAGAACACTAAAAGCATCTGGAACACACCCGAAGCACCGGAACCCAAAACCCCACAGGGTGGGGCTGGCCGGCGCCCCCCTAGGGTTTCCCCCGCGCCGCCTTCTGGAGTCTTCTACCACCGTCTATTAGAAGTCATCTGAGCCCTTGGTTAAGTCGGTTTGATTTAACGGCGCGCGTGCATCCCGCCGGCCTATAAATAGAGGGCCATACCCCCCTCTGGAGGAGAGCCAGATCAAGAGATGAAGACCCTGAAGCATTAGATAGATATCCACTAGATCTAGGCTAGCAATCAAGAGAGAGATTAGAGAGATAGAGTAGATGAGTAGAGATTCGGAGGAGTCCCGGTCTATCGGAGCTTCTTCGTAGCTATGTTTGTCTGGCTTCAGCTCCCTCGTCCGGAGTTGCGTTCTGAGGTACTTTTCTATTTAACATCCTGATTCAAGTAAGCATTTGTTCTTATTCGTTTTTAAGTTTACAACTCTATTTGAGTGCTTTGATCTTGGTAGCTCCTTGGTTGAAGTAGTAGTTTGTAGTGTAGACGTGGTGTTTAGGCTATAATTACTTATGAATGTCCCCTGATTGGTCGGATAGTGGTAGATCGCGTAGGTGACAGCTGCGTTGAGTCCTCTGTAGTCCACTTCCCGTTGATAGGATCGATAGGTGTATAAGTGTCTGGTAGGAGAGAACTCTGATTTTGCCTCTTATTCATGTTACTGCCCGATTAGAACGATATTATTCAAAGTTTACCGGTTGTCAGATCTAGATAATCATTTGTTATCTCCTCCTTCTTGATATTCTCTGGATTGATTGTATTATCGGGTTAAGAGCCAATAGACTTAGTCAGTATCACCTACTGTTCCTTTGGGTTCGATATTAAAACCGATATTGTCTGGTGAAGTGCTACATCGGTTGTTTTATCTGTGCGCTTGCGGATACCTTGATAATAATAATCTTTAATAGAGTGCAGTTAATTTATACCAACAAGCATTTCTGGCGCCGTTGCCGGGAAACGGTTTGCTGATTTTGGCTTAGCCTATCTTAATCTTGTATTATACTTTTATCTTTTATCTTTTACCTTTTAAAGTATAGAACCCACGTCCCAACTTTTATATCAATATGGAGCACCATCGGAATCGTATCTCCAGCCAAAAGAATTATCTTTACCTGTCACATCATCTGGTTATGAGTTACGTCCGGGATTAATTAAGTTAGTTCAGGATCATATTTTTTCTGATAGTTCTAGCGAAAACGCTTATTCCCATTTAGCTGATTTTGAACAGACATGTTCATGTTTGCACATTAAGGGTATGGCAGATAAAACTTTAAGATGGAAACTCTTTTCGTTTTCATTAATGGGACAAGCAAAGAAATGGTATAATCACCATGTTGGGAGTAGCCAAGGAAATTGGGAAGTATTGCGTGCTAATTTTTGTCTTAAATTTTTTCCTATCGAAAAGGTTGCTAAACTTTGTTTTAAAATTATTGGATTTAAACAATTAGATAACGAATCATTAGGCAATGATTGGGAACGCTTTGATGGATTTATAAATTCTGGACCTAATCTTACTTTGCCAGAACCAATGCTTTTGCAACATTTCTTTTTAGGCCTTGATGATAAAAATAAAGAATACCTTAATTTGGCCACAGGAGGAGCATTTATGCATATTACTGTTTCACATGCTAAAACTATTCTTACTAATATCTTAATTGATCTTCCTGAAGAAAAAGAAAAGTTGTTAGAAGATTAATTTTTGTCATTTGACTCTAAACTTTTATCTGATTCATCTCAACATTTACCTGAACTATCTAATGAGAAAGAGATAATTCCTATTTCTGATTTTATGCTTAAATTTGAGGATGAACTTTTTGATGATTATAGAAACACCTCACGCTATCATAAAATTATAAAACCACAAGAGTCTATGAATTTTAAAAGTTTTAATGTTTCATATCCTGCTGATTTAAAATTTCTTAGAGAGATAATTAGAGAATTGATTTTTGTTATGAGTAATGAGTAGTTGATAGAATCTGAGCTTTTAAATGATTCGTTTAAATTCTCCTGCCATTGCTATTAAATGTCAAATTGATGCATATCCTTTTGATGCCTTTTATAATCCAGTAGTAGGTGTCAATATCATGTCTCTTACGTTTGCTGAAAAATTCTTAAAAGATATGCCATTAATTTCTACAAATAAATTATTGAAAAATCGTTCAGGACATATTATTCCTAATTCAGGTGTTTTATGTTCTCTTCCTATTGTGATTAATGAATTCCGAATTTTGCTAAATTTCTATATCTTTGATGTTTGGAATTTTGATGTAATGATTGGGTTACCAATAGGAAAACTTTTGCGAGAAGGTTGTGCGCGCAATTTAGAAATTAAACTTGGGAAAGAATTTAATCTCTCAGTGCCTATAACTCATGCATTAAAAGCTAAGGCAGAGCCACCTCCTGAGTTAGATCTGATAGAAGAAGTTAAGGCTGTGTCATTTGAGAAATTTATTGAACCTAATTTAGAGGATGATACTCAGTTCTTCATTAATGAAGAGGAAGAGGATCCGATTGATCCTGAACCTCTGGATGAATTACTAGAGCCAGCTAAGTCTTCTATTGAGCTTAAGCAACTACCTTCTTGTCTTAAGTATGTTTTTCTGAATAATGATCAAAATTTTCCCATGATTATTAGCGATAAACTCTTTGATGAAGAGTCTTTTAAATTAATAACTGTCTTAGAAAAACATCGTGCTGCTTTTGGTTATTCACTTCAAGACCTTAAGGGGATTAGTCCTGTTTTATGCACCCATCGTATTCCAATCAACATCGTATTCCAATCAATCCAGAAATTACACCTTTTAGAGAGCGCCAACGTAGGCTTCAAAATGCGATGAGGGAGTTTGTTAAGAAAGAGGTCTTGAAACTTTTGCATGCTGGGATTATTTATCCTGTTCTGCATAGTGAGTGGATAAGCCCTGTTCAAGTTGTACCTAAAAAGGGTGGTATGACCGTAGTTAAAAATGATAAAAATGAATTGATACCCCAGATAACTGTTACATGATGGCGAATGTGTATAGATTATAGAAAACTTAATAAAGCGACCAAGAAAGATCATTTTTCGCTGGCCTTCATTGATGAGATGTCAGAGCGTTTGACAAATAATTCTTTCTTTTGTTTCCTTGATGGTTTTCCTGGATATTACCAAATTCCTATCCACCCTGATGATCGAAGAAAAACCACTTTTACATGTCCTTATGGAACTTATGGTTATCGTAGAATGTCTTTTGGATTATGTAATGCATCTGCTTCTTTTCAAAGATGTATGATGTCTATATTTTCTGAAATGATAGAAGAAATCATGAAAGTTTTTATGGATGATTTTTCAGTTTATAGAAAAACTTTTGATGATTGTCTAGAAAATCTAGATAAGGTTTTGCAGAGATGTGAAGAAAAGCACTTAGTCCTTAATTGAGAAAATTGTCATTTTATGGTTAGAGAAGGAATAGTGCTAGGACATTTAGTGTTTGAAAGAGGTATAGAGGTAGATAAGGCAAAAATTGAAGTAATTGAACAACTACCTCCACCTGTTAATATAAAAGGAATCCGAAGTTTTCTTGGTCACTGTGGTTTTTATCGTAGATTTATAAAAGATTTTTCACATATTGCTAAACCACTGACTAACTTGCTAGCTAAAGATGTTCCTTTTGAATTTGATGATGCATATTTAAAATCTTTTAATATTCTTAAAGAAGCACTTACATCAGCACCAATCATTCAACCCCCTGATTAGTCTTTACCTTTTGAAATTATGTGTGATGCTAGTGATTATGCTATAGGGGCAGTATTAGGACAAACAAAAGATAAGAAGCATCATGCAATTGCTTATGCTAGTAAAACTATGACAGGAGCACAATTAAATTATGCAACAACTGAAAAAGAACTCCTGGCTGTTATTTTTGCTATTGATAAATTTAGATCTTACTTAGTAGGAGCAAAAGTAATTGTTTATTCTGATCATACTGCTTTAAAATATTTGCTCATTAAGAAAGATGCTAAACCTCGTTTGATAAAATGGATTTTGTTACTCCAAAAATTTGACTTAGAAATTAAAGATAGAAGAGGAATAGAAAATTCAGTTGTTGATCACTTGTCTAGAATACTCTTTGAGAAACCTCAGGAATTACCTATTAATGACTCATTGAGAGATGACATGCTGTTTAAAGTGACCAAGTCAGACCCTTGGTACGCAAATATTGTCAACTTTATGGTTGCAGGTTATGTACCACCAGGGGAAAATAAAAAGAAGCTTATTTATGAAAGTCATCTCCACATTTGGGATCCACCATGCCTCTTCAGAATTTGTTCAGATGGATTAATTAGAAGATGTGTACCAGTAGAAGAGGGCATGCAGATCATTCAGAAATGCCACGCATCACCATATGGAGGTCATTATGGGGCATTTCGCACTCATGCAAAAATCTGGTAGAGTGGGTTCTTTTAGCCAACTATGTATAAAGACACCAAAGATTATGTCCGGAGATGTGGATCATGTCAGAGGCACGAAAATATCAATGCAAGAGATGCTATGCCACTCACCAACAATCTCCGGATCGAGCTCTTTGATGTCTGGGGAATTGATTACATGGGACCATTTGTGAAATCAAGAAATTGTGAATACATTCTGGTGGTAGTTGACTATGTATCCAAGTGGGTAGAAGCTATGCCATACATGAATGCTGATTCCAAACATTCAAAGAAGATGTTCGAAGAGATTATATTTCCAAGGTTTGGAACACCAATGATGGTCATTAGTGACAGAGGAACACACTTCACTAATAAAAAGTTTCACCGATACTTGCAAGCTCATGGCATCCGTCACAATGTAGCTACTCCATACCATCCTCAGACAAGTGGCCAGGCAGAAACATCAAACAAACAAATCAAGAATATTCTACAGAAAACAGTAAATGAAATGGATACTGCATGGAAGGACCGATTACCCGAAGCACTTTGGGCATATCGGACCGCATACAAGACACCTTTGGGTATGTCACCTTACCAGCTAGTACATGATAAGACCTGTCATTTACCAGTGGAGTTAGAGCATAAAGCTCACTGGGCTATTAAGAGATGGAACATGAACTTTGAAGCCGCTGAAGAAAAGAGAAAAATACAATTATCAGAATTAGAAGAATGGAGAGAAAAGGTTTATCACAATTCAAAGATCTATAAAGAAAGAACAAAAAGATGGCATGACAAGAGGATCAAGAAGAAGTAGTTTGCACCAGGAGATAAGGTATTACTTTTTAATTTCAGGTTTAAATTATTCAGGCTAGGAAAACTACGAAGCAAATGGAAAGGACCATTTACGGTTGTGAATGCATCACCACATAGAGCGGTAACTCTACAATCACACGAATGTACGTTATTCAAGGTAAATGGTCACCGACTTAAATTATTTTTAGAACCATTTAATTTAGAAGTTGTTGACGGGCTGGACTTTGTCCAATTACCCACTTTTTAGTCCCGTCATTATCCGTTACGAAAAATTATCGCACATCACAACTAACAGGAAGTAGAAAGAGTCTAGAGGCTTCACGAGCTCAGATAGCCAGGAAAGACACCTGGTGGGGCCGGCCGGCGCCCTAGTGGGGCCAGGCGGCAACCCCCCTGTCCCCTCTCGTCCCAACTCAAGTTTCCTTTTCTTTCTCTATCTTTCCTAAATACAATCCCATAGATTCCCGATGCGTACGGATAATCTTTCGCATGAATCCTATAGAACCTAGATTTGATCTTATCCTGTCTCGTAAAAATCATATAAATACGAACCTATACCACCCTTGAATGACATCCCATCATCATTGCCTTCTTCTCCTCCAAAGAAACTGTCTAGTTTAGATCTAGTAGTAATGGCAAGCAAAGCGGCCGTCGGTGCTGACTCCGGCATGCTCCAAGGCGACGACTCGAAGGCCATCGTCCTCGCGCAGCCGAAGCCCCTTGCCATCGTGCCACTAAAGCACCTCGCCGTTGTGCCACCGAAGCATCTTGCACGGTGCCCCAGCAGTTCGAGCAAGTCTACTACACGCATGCTGAGCCTGCTCTGTCATCGCCACCTGAGAGACTGCTGCTAGAAGATGGTACCAGGGGAAAGCAGATAGCTATTCCCCGAGGCACCCCACTTCTTCCACCTAGAGATAATGAGCGACTCCTATCGGTCAAGACCGACAAGAACGGAACGCTGGTATGTGCGAAGTACACCACTGCTCGCCCTACCATCCAAGGAGTTCGTGCACGTCCAGACCAAACCCGCTACACGAGTTCATACCACCTCCGCCCAAGAGACAGCGAGCTACATCTACATCAGCACTAGAGAAAGTTTGTAGACAGCCCCAGCTCTCTCTACGCATCCTTAATGAGAAGATGGAAGCTCTCTCTAACACCGTTAAGGGTATAGAGAGGAATGAAGACTTAAGGAGTAAGATTATGAGCAACATGACTAAGCAGATAGAAGTCAATGTCAAGTTAATTCGTAGTCTTAAGCGCGAAAAAGATCAGCTGAAAGAAGAGATTAGTGATCTTAAGGAAGAAATTAGGAAGCTCGCAAAGTAAGGGCAGCCTTAAGTTGCCCTCGTTATCTATGTAATAAGGCACAAGTGTGTTAGGTTTGATTATATTATCGAGTGTGCTATGTTTGATTTATAATATTAAGTGTGTTAGGTAAGCCCATGGAGCTAGGGCATCGTTAGCTCAGTCAGTTATCAGAGTAATCTAGTATTATTAATGAATAAAGTGCCTTATTCTTTTTTATCAATATTAATGTTTCAGTTTACTCTACTCTCTATATTTTTGGTACGCATGTTGTCTCCACATGTTGCGTAGAAAAGTATATGCAAGAAAATAAGTGTGGGGGAGGCACATCACGACTATGGAAATCAATTCGCTCGGGAAAATCACGTAATTCGGAAGATAATCGAGCCAGGACCTCGCACACCGAAGTGGACCTCGTGGGGCCATAGAGGTGCGCCGCCCGGCGCCCCACCTGGGCCAGCCGGCCCCCCCTCTGCACCCTCTGCATCCCCTTCTCGGTCATGGTCAGGTTTGATCCCCATACAATATAATTGCATATGTTTCGATTTCCGTTTCAATCTGAATTAAAAATTCACATGCTAAATTAATTTTAAAAAAGGAGAAGAAGAGATTGTTTAATTCATAGCTTAAGAATAAATTATATAACACTTTTCTAGGAATCATGTTACTATTGAAAACTATTTATAGGGACTCCATGATTGCTTAAGTCGTTGTGAAATATGATATAGTTGAATAATAAGAACTCAATCCCTGATGTTTTGTCTTTGGAGACTTTATTTCAAAAAATTAAATGATTAGTTATACCTCTCCTTTGTGGTAAAAATATTGTCCTACCAGAGCCATATATAGAGGATAGAAGCCTGCTACATATAATACTTGTCTTTGTATTGAGTTTGGTCAACCTTTGTAACCCTTTGAAGAAATTTGTCATATTTTCGAATTAAGTGCCAATTCCACGTAAGCATTACTCTAATCCGGAGTAATAGCAAGTCATTCTATTGAAAATGTTTCTCTCCTACACTGGGAGAAAACACCAAAAATAATTATATAGCATAGTCACCAAATAATTGCTCCATGTTTTGTTAAAGTCTCTCAACTACTAAAATCAAAAGAGGTATGAGCTATGTAAAAGAATAAGGGAGTATAAAAAAATAGACAAGTGTCCAAAAAAATTAAAATAATGGGTACTTAGATGCTCGCCTCCCTTGAAAAAAAGAGAAAGAGATAGCTCATACTCTCTGATTAAGCTCAGTTGTATAAAAGAGTAGGGATGAAAACGGATCGGATACGAACGGATATCACTAATATTATATTTGTTTTCATATTTTTGGTCGGATTCGGATTCGAATACGGATAGTGTCAGTCATGTCGGATAGGATACGATTGGATGTCGACATCATAAAAATACGATTTCAGTATTCGGATACGGATACGGTATCAGATGTTGAATATCCGGACTCGGATACGGACTGACCTGAACACCTTTAAACGGATTCGATCGAACGGACGGTCGGATAAATATCCGTACTATTTTCATCCATATAAAAGAGAGACTTATTTTCTCAAGGAGCAAGGTAGAATTAGGTTCCACCATATTCCACCAAATAAAGCTTGATTCGATTATATGCCTCATTTCTCTGTGGATTCATTGTTTGACTTTACAACAAATATAATGCAAGTATGTTTTCACATTTTACCTACCTGAGATCCACATAAGCTTTTTAGAAGTAGGATAAGGAAGGCAATTTCATTAATGCCTTGATAAGGATACAAAAATACCAGATATATATATATATATATATCAGTGATTTGAGAGTACTACAAAAGGAGAAGGTAAAGCTAAGTTTATTTGCAAAATTACATACCCTCCAATTGACTTAACTAAAGGAAGAGAGTGATCTGTTTTCAAGCTATTCTGTTCTTCAACTACTCAAAGATTCATGGTAGACACTTTGAATTCCATAGTACATGCATGACTAAACTAGTTTTGTATAATGTACTCTCAAGTTATGTTTTAAATGCTCCATTCTCTCTAAGAATCTTACATCTTAAAACTAACATTTTTCTCGGGACGAGCAAAAGCCTAAGTGTGGGGGTAATTGTTGACACCTGTTATCATCCAAATTTTATTATCAATTATCCCTGCGTTAAACATGAATATCCAGTAGAATAGGGGTATTACGAACAGATTCCATGAGTTTTGGTGAATTGTCTATTTCCCAGGGGATTTTCCAGAAAAGCTTAAAAGAAGGATTAAAGAGCATAATTACCATGAAACTTAACCGCCAAGGAAACATCCTTACGAGAACACTAGAAGCATCTAGAACACACTCGAAGCACCGGAGCCCGAAACCCCACAGGGTGGGGCCGGCCGGCGCTAGGGTGGAGCCGGCCGGTGCCCCCCTAGGGTTTCCCCCGCGCCACCTTCTAGAGTCTTCTACCACCGCCTATTAGAAGTCATCTGAGCCCTTGGTTAAGTCGGTTTGATCTAACGGCACGCGTACATCCCACCGGTCTATAAATAGAGGGTCATACCCCCTGGAGGAGAGACAGATCAAGAGATGAAGACCCTGAAGCATTAGATAAATATCCACTAGATCTGGGCTAGCAATCAAGAGAGAGATTAGAGAGATATAGTAGTTGAGTAGAGATTCGGAGGAGTCTCGGCCTGTCGGAGCTTCTTCGTAGCTGTGTTCGTCTGAATTCAGATCCCTTGCCCGGAGTTGCGTTCTGAGGTACTTTTGTATTCAACATCCTGATTTAAGTAAGCATTTGTTCTTATTTATTCTTAAGTTTACAACTCTATTTGAGTGCTTTGATCTTGGTAGCTCCTTGATTGAAGTAGTAGTTTGTAGTGTAGACGTGATGTCTGGGCTATAATTACTTGTGAATGTCCCCTGATTGGCCGGATAGTGGTAGATCGCGTAGGTGACAGCTGCGTTGAGTCCTCTGTAGTCCACTTCCCATTGACAGGATCGATAGGTGTATAAGTGTCTGGTAGGAGAGAACTCTGATTTCGCCTCTTATTCATGTCACAGCTCGATTAGAACGATATTATTCAAAGTTTACCGGTTGTCGGATCTAGATAATCATTTGTTATCTCCTCATTCTTGATATTCTCTGGATTGATTGTATTATCGGGTTAAGAGCCAATAGACTTAGTCAGTATCACCTACTGTTCCTTTGGGTTCGATATTAAAAATGGGATTGTCTGGTGAAGTCCTACATCGGTTGTTTTATCTGTGCGCTTGCGGATACCTTGATAATAATAATCTTTAATAGAGTGCAGTTAATTTATACCAATAGTTATGCATCTTCCTTTTCTTGTATTAAGTTACTTCCCATTTGACGTGTCCATAGCTCCATGCAATTAAAGAAAGCAAAACATCCACCTCGTCCAGAATGTTTTCACCCAATAATTGAACTTGATTGATTCGAGTTGTTGCTCAAGAGCTTGTATGCTGCAGAACAAAGAATGGTACTCCGGCCACACTAATTGACTATTGACAGTTTTTCAATCTTCTAAATATTTATAGTTGAGGGTTAAAATTAGACAAAGACAAGATTTGAGGGACCAAAAGTGGACTTAATCCTTAGCATAAATGTGCTCAGACTCCACTAAAAACATAGAGAATGGAGGCATCACATATTTCCTTCTCCGACGCCACCACAATGCCTCCCACGCGTGCTATCCTTCTTCTCCATCTCCCACACACCTTTCCTTTTTTCGCGACCGTGTTTGGTACGTATTTCATTAAGAAGAAGTGGAGAAACAATATAGCGACAGGTCCAAACACGGTAATAGCCTAATTACCGAGGTTGCATCTCGCTTTGTACCATACAGCCTCCTCCCCACGTGCCATTCCTCGTCTCTTGTGCACTATATTCTTCGTCCAACGCCATTCCTGGGGTGAGTATTCAGGCAGAGGGTTCCCTTGACGACTGAGTATTCAGGCGAGCATAGGTTGATTCCCTCTGCGGTGAACTGGCACTACAGGAGGCAGCTGCTTTGCCGAGTGCCAAGGACACTTGGCAAACGGGATTAAACACTTGGCAAACGCTTTGCCTAGTGTAACACTCGGCAAAGCGCACACGTTGAAGAATTTACCAACAACAGGGTCTTTGCCTAGTGTTTTATATTGGCACTCCGAAACCGTTTGCCGAGTGTCATTTTAGTCGTCGGCAAATGACCTAAACCCTAATGTTGGGTTGCCGGTAACGGGGGTTTGCCAAGTGCCTGACGGACGGCACTCAACAAACGTCATTGGTTTGCCGAGTGTCGCATACAGGACACTCGGCAAACTACGTCCCTTTGCCGAGTGCCCCATGCAGGACACTCGGCAAACCTGCCTTATTTGCCGAGTGTCCGATGATGACACTCGGCAAACCGTGTTCCCAGGTGGCTGGATATGGTCGTTTTGCCGAGTGTCACCCTTCGTACACTTGGCAAATCAACCAAATTAGCCATGTTTTATTTGTTTTTTCATTCCGTGCATACAAACAGAAGATATAACACATTAAGCACATATATACATCACATTTGCACCAGAAACATCACATATATCACATTATTATCACAAACATCACATATACTCCGTTACAGGTCCATCACAAGCACAAAGTGCATCACAAAGTGTTCAACTTGCATCACAATCATAATGAAAAGTAAATTAGGGCGACTGATGGGGTGGACGAGGCCAAACACCGGATCCCAGCGACGCTCCTTGGTGGCGTTGTGGGTCGTTCGATGTCGTCGATATATTCTTCAAAAAAGAGAAGAAGTTGCATGTGATACAAGACAAATATAAGTCATATGACTAAAACATTCGTACTCACCAGAGAAAACTGAGGAGGTGGAGGTGTCGCGAATACGTTCGGTGGCGGAGGTAGAACCTGGGCGGCGCCAAGACTTTGCATGTAATGAAGAAGCTCCACCATTTGCTGAGAATTGCCCTCCCGCTCGGCCAGAATCCTTGCCTCCAACTCCTTTTGGGCCTCTATCCTTGCCTCCAACTCCAGACGTTGCCTCCTTTCTTCTACTAGCTCGACCTACAATAATGTTACAGTAAGAATTGCATATGGGCAAAGGTAAGGTACGTGCAAATGAATAAATGGCATTTCAAAGAGGAATAACCTGCAGTGACTCCATCTGATGGCATGAAGTATCTTGTTGAGGTCGTATGGTGGGGCTTGCGCTCGTGCTCCTTGCTCGAATCTGGGAGATACTAGGAGTAGCGTTACTGTCGTGACCCCGTCGCCGAGCCAATACCGCCTGTGCTTCGATCTTGCCTCCTCCCACCCTCTTGACGAGTTCTCCATCAAAGTCCTGGGTGCTCGGATCGTGCTCTGGCCCATGGACCTCCCTTGCCATCGACGTGTACTCACTGAGCCGGCTATGGACGGTCGTGTTGCTGTACGCCGAGGGAGGGTCCTCCGGGTTGTAGTCGACATCAGATGTTGCCTTGCCTTTGTGGGCCAGGGCGAATGCCTTGAATTGGGAGCAAGACTAACCGCCATGTGACGCCAACTGCGAGAAAAATATCGAGATTATTAGAAATAATACAGAATTTGTGTGTCAGAATAAAAAAAATGAAGGCAGGGTACCCATGTCTGTGCGTATCCGGAGAGGTTGCGGCTGCCTTGATGGTATGATACACCTTACATCATCATACACCGCTCCCGATAAGCGTTGTGCATCTCCTCCCACTCGGGGCTGCACCACTTGTCGACCATATATGCCCAGCACTCGGAATATAAAAAATTATTTTGCCGAGTGTCCACCTAGAACACTTGGCAAAACATGTCTTTCCCGAGTGTCTGTTTCTAACACTCGGCATAGATGTGGTTTGCCGAGTGTCAGATTTGGACACTCAGCACAGACCTAACGGCGCCAATCTCCATCTGACGGCCGACGTTATTTGCCCAGTGTCGGCAAAGTTTCATATTTGCCGAGTGTTACGTGGCTGGCACTCGGCTAACTATTATTATGCCGAGTGTGTTTCTGTGCCGAGTGTTTGACACTCGACATATCGAGCTTTGTCGAGTGCCACTGTTCACCGAGTGTTACACTAGGCAAATGGGGAGTTTGCCGAGTGCCCGATTGTCGGTGCTAGTTTTGGCGGGACTAACGCCGGCTAGTAAATATGTGTTTTGCGGTTGAGGCTACGGATGGTGTGCAAGGGGAACACAGGGATTATACTGGTTCAGGCCGAGCAGGCCCTACGTCCAGTGGAGAGGAGTGTCGTGTTGCCTTGCACCGGGGTGCTTGTAGTAGGGGGTTACAAGCCAGGCGAGAGAGGGAAGAGCTCCCAGGTCTCTTGTGTGTATCTAAGTGTTTACAAGTCGTTTGCTATGGGTACGTTTGTGTGGGTGAGAACTTAGAACTTCTCTCTTGTTCTCCGTCGTTCCTCCTCTAAAGCTGGCCTCTGCTCTCCCTTTTATAGTCGCAAGGGAGAGGCAGGGGTAGCTACGTATTTTACAGTGAGGAGTTGCTGTTCCCCGTTTGACTATGCAGCTGCTGCCTTTTCTCCGCGTCTCCGGGGCATGGCTGTCGTGGTTCGCACGTCCTTGGTGAGTTCCAAGCCGGCAGCAGTCGTCGGATTACGACGTGCCGTAGGGTCACACCTATCGGCTATCTTTCCGTAGGATGTGACAAGAGGGTGAGTCACCTTAGGTCTCCTGAGGCTCGGGACTAGGAAGGCGTGATGGGATTGAGCGGGGGATATCTCCCCTGTCATATTTCCGGTCTTTGAACAGCTCTTCCCGAGGGTCAGGCGAGCCCGGACGGAAGGCGTGCTCGTCCTTTCGAGTGGACAGCGCAGTAGGCGCCTTTTCCGTTCTTGCCTAGCCCGTCGTCAGGCGCTTGGACTGTCACAGTCGGAGTTGATAGGTCTCGGCGGAAAACGGGGCGGCCCACCGTAGACCATACCGTGGAGGACAGGTGGTATGGGCGTCAGGGGCGTGCGAAGCACAGTCCCGTCGAGAGTCTGTCCTGTCGGGACAGTTCTTGTAAAGTGGTCAGAGAGAGTATGGCCGTCAGGAGCGTGCGAAGCACAGTCGCGTCGAGAGTCTGTCCTGACGGGAGAGTGCTTGTAAAGTGGTCAGAGAGATCTCTTGTGGTCCAAGATTGCTCCGCTGACATCACCTGCGCCTTGGATGCTTTGCGAGATTGCGCTCGAGGGGGATAGGGAAGCTCGGGCGAATCGGAGACTTGGGGCGCCGAGGATGCCGCTCTCCCGAGCTGGTGCCGCTCTCCCGTGCTCTCCCGAGCTCTCCCGAGGAGGCTCGGGCGAATCGGAGGTTTGGGCGCCGAGGACGCCGCTCTCCCGAGCTCTCCCGAGGAGGCTCGGGCGAATCGGAGACTTGGGCGCCGAGGACGCCGCTCTCCCGAGCACTCCCGTGGAGGCTCGGGCGAATCGGAGCCTTGGGCGCCGAGGAGGCCGCTCTCCCGAGCTCTCCCGAGGAGGCTCGGGCGAATCGGAGTTTTGGGCGCCGAGGAGGCCGCACACCCGAGCACTCCCGAGGAGGCTCGGGCGAATCGGAGACGTGGGCGCCGAGGACGCCGCTCTCCCGAGCACTCCCGAGGAGGCTCGGGCGAATCGGAGCCCTGGGCGCCGAGGAGGCCGCTCTCCCGAGCTCTCCCGAGGAGGCTCGGGCGAATTGGAGACTTGGGCGCCGAGGACGCCGCTCTCCCGAGCTCTCCCGAGGAGGCTCGGGCGAATCGGAGACGTGGGCGCCGAGGACGCCGCTCTCCCGAGCTCTCCCGAGGAGGCTCGGGCGAATCGGAGACTTGGGCGCCGAGGACGCCGCTCTCCCGAGCTCTCCCGAGGAGGCTCGGGCGAATCGGAGACTTGGGCGCCGAGGACACCGCTCTCCCGAGCACTCCCGAGGAGGCTCGGGCGAATCGGAGCCCTGGGCGCCGAGGAGGCCGCTATCCCGAGCTCTCACGAGGAGGCTCGGGCGAATCGGAGGGTTGGGCGACGCCGCTCTCCCGAGCACTCCCGAGGAGGCTCGGGCGAATCGGAGCCTTGGGCGCCGAGGAGGCCGCTCTCCCGAGCTCTCCCGAGGAGGCTCGGGCGAATCGGAGTTGTGGGCGCCGAGGAGGCCGCTCTCCCGAGCACTCCCGAGGAGGCTCGGGCGAATCGGAGACGTGGGCGCCGAGGAGGCTGCTCTCCACGCTCGGGCGAATCGGAGACTTGGGCGCCGAGGACGCCGATCTCCCGAGGAGGCTCGGGCGAATCGGAGGTTTGGGCGCCGGGGACGCCGCTCTCCCGAGCTCTCCCGAGTAGGCTCGGGCGAATCGGAGCGAGCTCTCCCGAGGTCTCCCGAGTAGGCTCGGCCGAATCGGAGCGAGCTCTCCCGAGGAGGCTGTCATTAGTGGAATGACGTCGTGGGCCTCTGTAGACGCGGCCTTCGTGGGCTTCGACTGGCCTTACTTGGGCCAGGCCAAGTTGGGAATGAGTGTTTTTGCATCGAAGTTGGCTACCCCTAACTTTGGTAACCGACAGTAGCCCCCGAGCCTGTGGCGGAGTGAAGGCACTCCTCCACAGGTTCACGCTGGTTCTTCCTGTCAAAAAAAAGATAAAGTGTGGGTTGTTTTTTCCGGGGGGTGCGCGCGAGCGCACCCGCCGGGTGTAGCCCCCGAGGCTTTGGAGGGATGATATATCCCTTCAAAGGCTTAGAATCGTGTTCGTTAGTCCTCGGGTGTTTTTCGATTTATTTGGGTGGGTTGTTTCCTTGGAAGCGGAGCCCCCGAGCATCCTACCGTGTGGGAGATCGTTCGGTGGTCTTTCCAAGGTGCAGGGCAAGTTTCCGAGCCTCCGTTTTCGTATCGGAGATCGATCGGGTCCTTCCCTGTCCTTTTTAATTCGACCTTCATGCTCTTTTTTCGGGAAGAGGAAGGTTTGGTCCTGCTCGACTTCCCCGCTGGGGCACGAGTCGGCATTTCCGGTGAGCTACAAACGGGTTGGTCCAAGTGGAGGTCCGTGCCCTATTCGTTAAGGGTCGGCTAGTGGCCTGAGCACACTCCAATTATTTCCCGAGGGTCAGTTAGTGGATGTCGGGTCCCTTCGATGGGTCCCGAGGGCATGATGCCTCCCACGGAGGGATTCCACGTAACCGACTCGCTACTGGGACTTGGACACAGCATGGGATGTCCCTTGTGACGTTCCGGGCGTCGGGATACTGGCCGTTTTCGTGACCCATCCACTAGCTGTCCCTAACTCGATTTCCCTGGGGCGACTGTTCGAGCCTCGGAGGGCCAGTCTTCGATCACCTGGGAACGTAACGGGCGCCCGAGCCCGGGTTTTCTTCGTTGAGAAAATGAAGGGGGAATAGAGGCGCGCGGTTGTAATGATTCGGCTCACCTTTTGAGGCGCGAAGCCTGACGGATGCGACGGTTCGGCTCAGTCGAGGCGGTTTGCTTGCGCGGTGATGGCGGGTCTCTTCCAAGCCGAGGCCGAGCTCCCTCCTCTGAACCTTTTGAGGCGCGAAGCCTGACGGATGCGACGGTTCGGCTCAGTCGAGGCGGTTTGCTTGCGCGGTGATGGCGGGTCTCTTCCAAGCCGAGGCCGAGCTCCCTCCTCTGAACCTTTTGAGGCGCGAAGCCTGACGGATGCGACGGTTCGGCTCAGTCGAGGCGGTTTGCTTGCGCGGTGATGGCGGGTCTCTTCCAAGCCGAGGCCGAGCTCCCTCCTCTGAACCTTTTGAGGCGCGAAGCCTGACGGATGCGACGGTTCAGCTCAGTCGAGGCGGTTTGCTTGCGCGGTGATGGCGGGTCTCTTCCAAGCCGAGGCCGAGCTCCCTCCTCTGAACCTGCCGTGAAGAAGAAGCGGGCCATAGTGCCCTTGTAAAAAGTAACGTTTCGGGAGTGGTTTGAAAGGAAACAAACAATATGGCCCTTCGTTTAACATTTATGTAAATTTTTGCTGGATGTTTATTTCGCTTTGTTTCGTGCTTTTTCCTTAGCCGTTTTTTCTTGCCGATCCTTTGCCCGGGCCATCGAGCCTCGGGGGACGCTTTTTGGGTGTCGTAGCTTTAGTGGCATAGACGCAGCCGACGTCCTAGGAGCTTTGGCAGAAAGAATCCTTAAAAAAAAAGCTTACGTGTGTCCTCCCGAGCTTCTTCCCTTGGCCGAGCGTAGAGCTTATAAGTTTTCTTCCGAGTGCGGGTTAGCCTTCGAACACAGAGTGGCGAGGGAAGATGCTGTGGCCCTGAGGCATAAGCGGTCTCCGACTCGACCGGCTCTGTCTTCTGGGGCTTCCCTCATTCTTCGAATTCTATAATTCATGCTTGATTTCTGGAAGGAAGCGTGTTTTAGGGACGAACGAATTCGACGAGTTTTGAAATTTTTGCGTTTCCAAAATTGTCGGATCTCGGGAAAGTCCGGGGTTTCCCCCCGTCCTAGCCCCCGAGGGAGGGTCGGCCTTTCCGTAGGTTAGGCCGGGCCTCGCTTTTAATGCGCGGTGAAATAAAGGGTCATTTCACTCCCGAGTGTAGGCTCGGATTGAAAGTCTAAAAATCATGTAAAAAGAGTAGAAGTCGTGTCTTTTCATCGATTTCAAGATTTTCAAAATAGTACAATGCTTGGAATCTTAAGGATAGAAGCGACGTAGCTGTTCGATGTTCCAAGCGTTGTTGTAGACCTCGCCGTTCTCGTTCGCGAGCTTGTATGTGCCGGGGCGTTGCACCTCGGCGACGATGAAGGGTCCTTCCCACGGCGGAGTGAGCTTGTGGCGCCCTTTGTTGTCCTGCCTTAGCCGCAGCACCAGATCGCCTACGCTGAAGGCTCGACCTCGGACGCGCCGAGCATGGTACTTGCGTAGGGATTGCAGGTATTTGGCCGAGTGCAGCAGGGCCACGTCCCGAGCTTCGTCGGCTTGGTCCAGCGCGTCTTCCCGAGACGTTTGATTGCCTAGTTCATCGTAGGCTTGGACCCTTGGGGCGCCGTACTCTAGGTCCGTAGGGAGGACGGCCTCTGCACCGTATACCATGAAGAAGGGCGTGAAGCCCGTGGCTCGACTTGACGTAGTCCTTAGACTCCATATCACTGCCGGAAGCTCCGTCAGCCACCTCTTGCCGAATTTATTCAATCGGTTGAATATCCTTGGCTTAAGGCCTTGGAGAACCATGCCATTGGCGCGTTCTACCTGGCCGTTCGTTCTCGGGTGGGCGACGGCTGCCCAGTCCACTCGTATGTGGTACTCATCGCAGAAAGCCAGAAATTTCTTTCCGGTGAACTGCGTGCCGTTGTCCGTGATAATGGAGTTCGGAATGCCAAACCGGTGGACGATGTCGGTGAAGAACAACACTGCTTGAGCCGAGCTGATTTGGGCGATCGGCCGAGCCTCGATCCACTTGGAGAACTTGTCGATGGCGACAAGCAAGTGGGTGAAGCCCCCGGGCGCCTTCTGGAGGGGCCCGACAAGGTCCAGCCCCCAAACAGCGAACGGCCAAGTGAGCGGGATCGTCTGGAGGGCTTGAGCCGGCAAGCGAGTCTGCCGAGTGTAGTACTGGCACCCTTCGCAGGAGCGTACCACCTCAGTAGCATCGGCCACGGCGGTTGGCCAGTAGAAGCCTTGTCGAAAGGCGTTACCGACCAAGGTTCTCGGCGCTGCGTGGTGACCGCAGGCTCCGGCGTGTATCTCTTCGAGCAGGCGTTTGCCCTGACTGAAAGGAATACAGCGCTGAAGTACGCCAGAGGGACTCCGTCGGTAGAGGCTACCACCGATCATAGCGAAAGACTTGGCTTTGCGAGCCAGTCGTCGTGCTCTGGTCTTGTCCGGGGGCAAAATGCCTCGGACAAGCCAGCTGACCAGCGGCTCGCGCCAGTCAGGTTCGTCGTCGTCCATCTCGGCTTCAATCTCCATTGCCTCGGCTTCGTCGCCATCCTCACCCATGATCTCGGGTGACTCCCCTTTGCCGGAAGGGTCGGCAGCCCCCGAGGGGCTTGCGTGGCTTGGGGGCGGTCCGGGTTCTCCCGGGGGTTCGGGGGTCATCTTCTTCCCCTCAGCCCCCGAGGGATCGGCATTGACCGAGGGCTTGTGGAGGTCATTGGCGAATACGCCCGTCGGGACCGTGGCCCTTTCGGATGCAATTTTTGCCAACTCATCGGCCTCCTCGTTGTACCGACGCGCAATGTGGTTGAGCTCGAGGCCGTCGAATTTTTCCTCGAGCAACCGCACCAGCTTGCAGTAGGCGGCCATTCTGGGGTTCTGGCACGTCGACTCCTTCATGACCTGATCCACGACGAGCTGGGAGTCGCCTCGGACCTCGAGGCGTCGGATCCCGAGCTCGATGGCGATGTGGAGACCGTTGACCAGAGCCTCGTATTCGGCCACGTTGTAGGAAGCCGTGAAGTGTAGCCGTAGTAGGTACTTGAGCCGGACCCCGAGGGGTGAGATGAAGGCGATGCCTGCGCCAGCACCAGTCTTCATCATCGACCCGTCGAAGTTCATGACCCAATATTCCTCTTGGGTCGGGAGTGGGGGTAGTTGTGTCTCGGTCCATTCTGCCACGAAGTCCGCAAGCACCTGGGACTTGATGGCTTTGCGTGGCGCGTAGGTGATGCCGTCACTCATGAGCTCGATGGCCCACTTGGCGATCCTCCCCGTCGTTTCCCGATTTTGGATCACCTCCCCGAGGGGGAAGGACGACACCACGGTCACGGGGTGGGATTCGAAGTAGTGCCGCAACTTGCGTCGGGCAAGGACGATCGCGTACACTAGCTTCTGGATCTGAGGGTAGCGTGTCTTGGTCTCGGACAAGACTTCACTGATGAAGTAGACCGGTCGCTGTACCGGTAAGGCGTGTCCTTCTTCTTGCCGCTCTACGACGATCGCCGCACTCACAACCTGGTTGGTAGCCGCGACATATAGTAAGAAATTTTCCTCCTTCGTAGGAGGCACAAGAACCGGCGCTTTTGAAAGTAGAGTCTTAAGCCTTTCGAGGGCTTCCTGAGCCTCGGTGGTCCAGGTAAAGTGCTCGTTTTTCTTAAGCAACCGATACAAGGGAAGGCCCTTTTCGCCGAGCCTTGAGATGAATCGACTCAAGGCCGCGAGACACCCCATGAGCTTCTGCACGCCCTTCAGGTTTCGGATCGGACCCATCTGTGTGATGGCCGATATCTTTTCCGGGTTGGCTTCGATGCCACGCTCGGAAACAATGAACCCGAGGAGCATGCCCCGTGGGACCCCGAAAACGCACTTCTCGGGGTTTAGCTTTATGTTTTTCTTTTTAAGGCAGTCGAATGCCTTTTCTAGGTCGGCCACCAAGTCACTCGCCTTCCTGGATTTTATCACTATATCGTCTACGTAAGCCTCAACGGTTCGCCCGATGAGGTCCCCAAAAACTTTGAGCATGCAACGCTGGTAAGTTGCGCCCGCGTTTTTGAGGCCAAATGGCATGGTTACGTAACAATATGTGCCGAAAGGAGTGATGAAAGAGGTCGCTAATTCGTCGGACTCTTTCATTCGGATCTGATGGTAACCGGAATAAGCATCAAGAAAGCAAAGCCGCTCACAGCCAGCAGTAGAATCTACTATTTGGTCAATGCGAGGTAATGGAAATGGATACTTAGGACAAGCTTTATTTAAACTAGTGTAATCGACACACATTCTCCATTTTCCAGTTTTCTTTTTAACCAAAACAGGATTTGCTAACCATTCTGGATGGAAGACCTCCTTGATGAATCCAGCCGCCAAAAGCTTCTGCACCTCCTCCCCGATGGCCCGGCGCTTCTCCTCGTCGAATCGGCGCAGGCGTTGTTTCACCGGCTTGGATCCGGCCTGGATGTCTAAGGAGTGCTCGGCGACCTCCCTCGGGATGCCTGGCATATCCGAGGGACACCACGCAAACATGTCGGCGTGTTTGCGGAGGAAGTCGACGAGCACTGCCTCCTATTTTGGGTCGAGGGTGGCGCTGATCTTCAGCGCCCTGCCGTTGGGGGAGTTCGGGTCGAGGAGAACAACCTTCACCCCTCAGCGGACTTAAAGGTGCCCGTGGCCTTCTTGGGGTCGGGGACCTCTTTTTCTAACCTGTCAAGGTCGGTCATGAGGGCCTCTGACTCCACCAACGCGCCGGCGTACTCGCAGCACTCGACGTCGCACTGGTACGCGTGCTGGTAGGAGGCGCTGATGGTAATCACCCCTTTTGGCCCGGGCATCTTGAGCTTGAGATAGGCGTAGTTCGGAACTGCCATGAACTTGGCGTAACATGGCCTCCCGAGGATGGCGTGGTAGGTGCCGTGGAATCCTACCACTTCAAATGTCAGGGGCTCCTTCCTAAAGTTGTCAGGAGTCCCGAAGTAGACGGGCAGATCGATCTGCCCGAGGGGTTGCACGCTCTTTCCGGGCACTATCCCGTGGAACGGGGACGTCGTGGCCCGGAGGAGCAAGCGACTGATCCCCATCAAGTCGAGGGTCTCAGCGTAGAGAATGTTGAGGCCGCTGCCTCCGTCCATGAGGACTTTGGAGAGCCTCGTGTTGCCGACGACGGGGTCGACAACAAGTGGGTAGCGTCCCGGCGATGGGACGTAGTCCGGGTGGTCGTCACGGCTGATGGTGATAGCGTCGTGGGACCAGTCAAGGAAGCATGGTGTCGCTGGTCCGACGGATTAGACCTCCCTGCGCTCGCGCTTTCGCTGCCGCGGCGTAGGGGCGGTCTCGGGCCCCCCGAAGATCATGAGGCATTTGTCGATGGGCGGGAACTCATCGTCCTTCCCGCCCTTGTCCTCCTAATCCCTGGCGGGCTTCTTGCCGGCGTCGTCCTTGAACGGCTGCCGGCTGTAGTGCTTCTTGAGCATCACACACTGTGCGAGTGTGTGATGTACTGGACCCTGGTGATAAGGGCACGGCTTGCTGAGCATGTCGTCGAAGCGGCCTCGAGGGGGTCGTTCCCTCTTGGGTTCGGTGGCCGCCACGAGGGAGTCATCGCGGAGTGGGGCCTTTCCCTTCCTCTTCTTCTTCTTGTTGTTCGGTCCTCGGGAAGAGGTGCCCTCGGGGGCCTCCTCCTTCCGTTTGCCCTTGGGGTCGGAGAAGAGGGCTCCTACCGCCTCATCCCCTGAGGCGAAGCTGGTAGCGATCTTCATGAGCTCAGAGACACTGGTGGGTGTCCGGCGTCCGAGCTCATGAACAAGCTCTTTGCAGGAGGTTCCTGCGGCAAACGCTCCGACGACGTCGGAATCGGCGACCTGGGGCAGCTCGTTGTACTGTTTGGAGAAGCGCCGGACGTAGTCCCGGAGGGACTCGCCCGGCTTCTGCTTGCAGCTGCGGAGGTCCCAGGAGTTACCAGGGCGTACGTACGTGCCCTGGAAGTTTCCTACGAATATCTTGACCAGATCGCTCCAGTCGAAGATCTTTCGTGGGGGAAGGTGTTCCAGCCAAGCTCTTGTGGAGTCGGCGAGGAACAGGGGGAGGTTGCGGATGATGATGAGGTCATCCTGCGCGCCGCCAAGTTGGCACGCAAGACGGTAGTCCGCTAACCAGAGTTCGGGGTTAGTTTCCCCCGAGTACTTGGCTATGTTGGCTGGTTGTCGGAATCGGGACGGGAACTTGGCCCTTTGGATGGCCTCGCTGAAGACGCGTGGTCCCGAGGGCTCTGGTGAGGGTTCACGATCCTCATCTGAGTCGTAGCGCCCGCCCCGATGGACGCTGTAGCCGCGCGCGGCTCCGTCAGTCTTTCGCCGACCGCGGGCTTGTAGAATGGCTCGGGCGTCGACACCCTTGCCAAGCCGTTGGTGGACTGGCGGAGCCCTTGGAGCCTCGGGTCGAACCGAGGCTTCGCGCTCGTGACGTGCTACGCCACCATGTTGGTGACTTTCGGCGCCACGGTGTCGCGACGCTGAACTTTCCGCTTGGAGGACGGCGGCATCCTCCAGGAGGTCTTTTAGCTGATTCCTGAGCTGTCGTGCCTCCTCGGAGGAGGGCTCAGGTACGCTCCGGAGTAGCATGGCTGCTTCCGCGAGCTTTCGGCTTGCCCGGGGGGCGACCCCCGGTGTCTCGGCCCCGTCGTCAGCAATGATTCGGGCCTGGACATCTCGGGCTCGACGCCGAGCTGCTCCGCCATCGGTTTGCCGCTCGCCAAGCTCCAGCGTAGCTCGCAGCTGGGTGAGGCGCAAGCGATCCTCGTCCATCCGTGCCTCAAGCTCCCGGAGCTGTTCTAGCTCCGGGGTTTGAGGTGCGGAGCGAGAGGTTCCTGTCCCCTGATCCAGCGGCGGGGCTGACCGCGCGGGCTTCGGGGCCGCCGGAGGGGGCGTGACTTGTTCGTGCTGGGGTTGCGACGGAGGGGGTATGTCGTCATCGCCCCCCGAGTGGACATCCTCCACTCGCCCCTCATCAGGGTGCATCAAGTTGTAGCACTCCCGAGAGGGGTCGATGTAGGGCCTATGTGAGCTGGAGATGACGCTCGGTGCGTTCTCCCCCGAGTCGTTGGTGTGGGCGGCGTTGTCCACCTTTGCCCAGAATTCGTCATCATCGTCGCTGTAGCTGCGACGAGATGAGTTCTGGTCATAACGATTCCCCCCCTCCGAGTGTTGTCGAGGGGTGAGGGCGGCGGTGGTGTCTGTTTCCCCACCGCCGTGTGTCCTGGCACTTTCCCCAGGGGATGGCGGTGAGGATGCCACGTGGTCTCCCACGAGGCTGTCCTGGCGCTCGAGGCGCTGGACCGGAGTGTCCGACAATTCGTGCAATAATGCATGAACTGCACGAACGTGGGCGTCCATGGCGGTCTGGAGCCCAAAGAAGGATGACGGCGCCGTTCCCCTCTGCCGGTGAGGGCGGAGAGAGAAATCGGCTGGCGTCGCGTTTCCGCCCTCGCCCGTCCTTCGGGCGGTAAGCGGATGCGTGACCGCTGGTGCGGGGGATTCCGGGACCGCGGCCGGCGCAGTATTGGCTACCCCCGTTGGGGTTGCCTGGTGAGTCGCATCTCCCGCGGCGGGAGGCTGGTTGGCGCCTCTGCGCCTCCTCCTCCTGATCCGCTGAGAGCGGTGTGCCACGTTTCCCCCGTCCTTCGAGGCGGGCGGAAGCGTGGCAGAGGTCCTTTCTCCGGCTCTCCGCGGGGCCGGAGTCGGGACGACAGCGACACGGGGCCCGGTCGGGCGCAGGTTCATCTCGAGCCCTTGGCCAGTGGCCACGAACTCGAGAGTCCCGAACCGGAGTACCGTGCCAGCGGGAAGCGTGGTGGAGCTGGCTGCCATCCGAAACCTATGTCAACGCGCAAAAGGCCCCTACCTGGCGCGCCAACTGTCGGTGCTAGTTTTGGCGGGACTAACGCCGGCTAGTAAATATGTGTTTTGCGGTTGAGGCTACGGATGGTGTGCAAGGGGAACACAGGGATTATACTGGTTCAGGCCGAGCAGGCCCTACGTCCAGTGGAGAGGAGGGTCGTGTTGCCTTACACCGGGGTGCTTGTAGTAGGGGGTTACAAGCCAGGCGAGAGAGGGAAGAGCTCCCAGGTCTCTTGTGTGTGTCTAAGTGTTTACAAGTCGTTTGCTATGGGTACGTTTGTGTGGGTGAGAACTTAGAACTTCTCTCTTGTTCTCCGTCGTTCCTCCTCTAAAGCTGGCCTCTGCTCTCCCTTTTATAGTCGCAAGGGAGAGGCAGGGGTAGCTACGTATTTTACAGTGAGGAGTTGCTGTTCCCCGTTTGACTATGCAGCTGCTGCCTTTTCTCCGCGTCTCCGGGGCATGGTTGTCGTGGTTCGCACGTCCTTGGTGAGTTCCAAGCCGGCAGCAGTCGTCGGATTACGACGTGCCGTAGGGTCACACCTATCGGCTATCTTTCCGTAGGATGTGACAAGAGGGTGAGTCACCTTAGGTCTCCTGAGGCTCGGGACTAGGAAGGCGTGATGGGATTGAGCGGGGGATATCTCCCCTGTCATATTTCCGGTCTTTGAACAGCTCTTCCCGAGGGTCAGGCGAGCCCGGACGGAAGGCGTGCTCGTCCTTTCGAGTGGACAGCGCAGTAGGCGCCTTTTCCGTTCTTGCCTAGCCCGTCGTCAGGCGCTTGGACTGTCACAGTCGGAGTTGATAGGTCTCGGCGGAAAACGGGGCGGCCCACCGTAGACCATACCGTGGAGGACAGGTGGTATGGGCGTCAGGGGCGTGCGAAGCACAGTCCCGTCGAGAGTCTGTCCTGTCGGGACAGTGCTTGTAAAGTGGTCAGAGAGAGTATGGCCGTCAGGAGCGTGCGAAGCACAGTCGCGTCGAGAGTCTGTCCTGACGGGAGAGTGCTTGTAAAGTGGTCAGAGAGATCTCTTGTGGTCCAAGATTGCTCCGCTGACATCACCTGCGCCTTGGATGCTTTGCGAGATTGCGCTCGAGGGGGATAGGGAAGCTCGGGCGAATCGGAGACTTGGGGCGCCGAGGATGCCGCTCTCCCGAGCTGGTGCCGCTCTCCCGTGCTCTCCCGAGCTCTCTCGAGGAGGCTCGGGCGAATCGGAGGTTTGGGCGCCGAGGACGCCGCTCTCCCGAGCTCTCTCGAGGAGGCTCGGGCGAATCGGAGACTTGGGCGCCGAGGACGCCGCTCTCCCGAGCACTCCCGTGGAGGCTCAGGCGAATCGGAGCCTTGGGTGCCGAGGAGGCCGCTCTCCCGAGCTCTCCCGAGGAGGCTTGGGCGAATCGGAGTTTTGGGCGCCGAGGAGGCCGCACACCCGAGCACTCCCGAGGAGGCTCGGGCGAATCGGAGACGTGGGCGCCGAGGACGCCGCTCTCCCGAGCACTCCCGAGGAGGCTCGGGCGAATCGGAGCCCTGGGCGCCGAGGAGGCCGCTCTCCCGAGCTCTCCCGAGGAGGCTCGGGCGAATCGGAGACGTGGGCGCCGAGGACGCCGCTCTCCCGAGCTCTCCCGAGGAGGCTCGGGCGAATCGGAGACTTGGGCGCCGAGGACGCCGCTCTCCCGAGCTCTCCCGAGGAGGCTCGGGCGAATCGGAGACTTGGGCGCCGAGGACACCGCTCTCCCGAGCACTCCCGAGGAGGCTCGGGCGAATCGGAGCCCTGGGCGCCGAGGAGGCCGCTATCCCGAGCTCTCACGAGGAGGCTCGGGCGAATCGGAGGGTTGGGCGACGCTGCTCTCCCGAGCACTCCCGAGGAGGCTCGGGCGAATCGGAGCCTTGGGCGCCGAGGAGGCCGCTCTCCCGAGCTCTCCCGAGGAGGCTCGGGCGAATCGGAGTTGTGGGCGCCGAGGAGGCCGCTCTCCCGAGCACTCCCGAGGAGGCTCGGGCGAATCGGAGACGTGGGCGCCGAGGAGGCTGCTCTCCACGCTCGGGCGAATCGGAGACTTGGGCGCCGAGGACGCCGATCTCCCGAGGAGGCTCGGGCGAATCGGAGGTTTGGGCGCCGGGGACGCCGCTCTCCCGAGCCCTCCCGAGCAGGCTCGGGCGAATCGGAGCGAGCTCTCCCGAGGTCTCCCGAGTAGGCTCGGCCGAATCGGAGCGAGCTCTCCCGAGGAGGCTGTCATTAGTGGAATGACGTCGTGGGCCTCTGTAGACGCGGACTTCGTGGGCTTCGACTGGCCTTACTTGGGCCAGGCCAAGTTGGGAATGAGTGTTTTTGCATCGAAGTTGGCTACCCCTAACTTTGGTAACCGACACCGATATTAAACACTCGGCAAACCCTCGAACACTGGGCAAATAACCTGCCTCCGGTAGTGTGGACAACGCTTAGTTTTCACAACGTCGAGATTATGTTTTGATCCACTACTCTAACTAATTGATCCATTGCTACATGTTGATTGTATGAGGGAAAATAAGGCTCTCAAGAACAGGATTGATGCAAACTTCACAAACCTGAGCCTGTAGTCTGCCTTGTAAATTGATGTTGCAAAGTCCACCAGACCAAAAAAATTGGCAATTGGTTTACCTTAGGCTACTACTTAGGAGTACTGGAGTTGTAATGAATGAAAAGAGTAAATTTACCCCAAGACGCAAGAACCAACGCTAACACCAATATGAATTTGTAGTCTGTGCTAAGATAGGAGAAAAAGAGAGTAAGAGCAAAGTGAATGTTTAAGTTTAACGGGCTGGCTATGTACACCTGGTGGGGCCTCTCGAAAGAGCGGAACCATAGGATTTTTGACAAATATCCATTCCACACCCCGTCAGGTAGCTGGACAAATGGGGGGGCGGGGGGGTGTTGAATTTGGTGCAGGTCGTTGGACCCATGAGACCTTTCCCTTGGGGTGTAGTGCGGAGCACCCCCAATTTGTATCTAAAACTCTTCAACATATTCAGCTATTTGGGACATATACATGCAATTCTACATGCAATAATGATGTAAGCTCCTAGTCCCTCTTCTAATCATTGATTACTGGCACAATGTTGGATGGTAAAGTATTCTGCATAAATGTAGATATACTATAAACGATTAATATTGAGACTGCCATATGCTTGTTGTGACATATAACAGAATTACTAGCACATTAATATTTTTTATTTTAGTCAAAATTTAGAATCTTCGACTCTTCGGAATGTGAGGGTTGCATTCTTTTGGGGACAGAGGGAGTGTAGATAGCAAGCATACACTGGACCTTGTTTATAGCTACTTATTATCTATAATACATATATATATATATATATATATATATATATATATATATATATATATATATATATATATATATATATATATACTGGTTTGTTTTAATGTCAATCAATATGCTTGTCACGGAACGATGACTCCATTGATTGATCACTAAATCTTTTTTATGTTTGATACAACCAATCTATAGATGATGGGGCAGTGACCAGAGGAGACACTTGCGGAAGACTTGGAACTCAAGGGAGACCTACCTAAACCAGAGTAGTTTGCACTTTGCGGTTGATCTGTCAAGAGTCTGATAGTGATTTCGGTTATAATACCATATATAGTAGTAGGTTGCTATATGTGTTTTGAGACTGCCAATCTATCTCTTTTGGAGCAAGGTTTTAAATCTTCCGTTACATGTTCTGGTATCTCTGGCTATATCTATTTAATTAAAAATGATTTAGCTAAGTTTTTTCATATACAAGTTAGCTCTTAAGTTCTGGTATAGCCCGCTGTAGCCGGATATAACCTGTTTTGAGACATAGTTATAGCTACATACCTTAGCCGGCTATTTAAACACTGATTTGGAGACAACCAAACGTTCACATTTAAATTTGTTCTAGCAAAGCATATGGCATATGTAACGCTCCTCACACAACTGCTAGATCGATGTCGAAAGAAACTGACAAAGCGAGAGTCAGTGTTGCTTTGTGTTTTCCTACGTTCCAAACAAGCTCTGGTATAATTCATAATGCTCACCCAAGTGGTGCAGCTGCAGCTGCGGTGGCTTTACGCTTTACATACAAGCAGTTTCACGTCACGGTAGTTCTGCCACTATATATAACTTTACGAGGCACCAAGAGAAACAAAACTCGCCAACAATTGACGAGACAAGTAGCAGCCATCCGAAAAATTAACCTACTACTGCTTAAAAATAAAATAACCTCATGGATGCAAATAGCTACCCCTTCATTTTGTTGGTAATAAACACACAAACCGTGACGAGGAGCAGCAACTGGAGAAGGGAGTAGAGAATATTCACATGGAGAGTGAGCGGCTGAGCTCTGACTGTTGTAGCTACCATCAGATAGAGGCTGAGAATGACGGTTAACAACAACATGAACCCTAATAAGCTGACTTTTGAGTGTTTGTTTATCCCTGAAACGGAGGGCATGGTGTTGGTGGTGAAAGCCGTGATAAAGCCGCCACAGTTGAGTATTAGAGCCGACAAGTCGAAGATGTCACTGAGAAGCTTGTTGAATTCATCGTCCTCGGTATTCGTATTTTGTTGCTGCCCTCCTGACAATAATAGCATGTGTTGGACTAGGCCTGCGCCAATGATTAGAGGCACGACGGGAATGGCACAGCCGTAGTAGCTGTCGAACGAGATGAACATGAGGAACGTCATCAGCATCAAACTGAACGAGGAGAGGTAAACCAAAGCACGGCCGTAGTCCCTTGGCTTCATCCTCCAAGAGTACAAGTCGGCACAGACGGCGATGAAGAACGCTGCCATGGAGAATTTGTAGGCCATCTTTCCAGCAGACGATGATGATGCAGGTGTCAAGTATGCGAAGAATGCGCAGAAACCAAACACCAAGGCCGTCTGAGAATATTTGTAGCAACGCTCCCGCTGCGCATGGATCTGATCCGCTGAGGCTGAACGCTCATGCTGAAGGCTCCCTGTCTCCTCGATCTGATTCTGATGAACTGAACGTTGTTGCTCCTCTTGTGTCTGATCCTCAACTGAGGCGGAACTACGAATGTTTAAAACCTTCTTGTACCAAGATCAGTTATGCAGGATGTACATATAAATTACTAGTAATAAACATTGAGCATCAAACAACCACTACCGGAGGGCGGCGATATGCCGTGTGCCGGTGGCACTCGGCAAAGACTTTGCCGAGTGTCACTGACGGCATAGATGACTCGCCAACTAGGGTTACGGCAACTAGAGTTTGCCGAGTGCCATTTCTCGGGCACTCGGCAAAGAGTTTACCGTGTGCTGGATTAGACTCGGCAAAAAAAAGTTTGGGCCGTTAGTGGTTACGGTAACGGCACGATTTGCCAAGTGTTGTAACGGCGGACATTCGGCATATGCCTAAGGTTTGCCGTGTGCTATGTCGTAGGCACTCGGCATGCAGGTGAGCTTTGCCGAGTGCTATGGCCTGTGCACTCGGCAAACAACTTTCCCAGATTCACCTGTTCAGCCTCTTTGCCGAGTGCCTTGGCTATAGCACTCGGCAAATGCTACATCCAGTGTGGTTTTAATTTGTTTTTTGCACCCCACTTTAGCAAAAAACAATTCACAATATAGTCCATAACTAATGCCACCCATGTCAACAATATAGCACAAATATCACAATACAATCCACAATATATCACATAATGCTGTCATCCACATTCACAAGTGCATCACACAAGTGCAACACAAGTGCCATCCACATCCACAAGTGCATCACATAGTAACCGATGTCCACCACATAATGAAACAACAAATCCACAGGTGAAACACATAACAAGCATTATTCACCAAGATGGCCAGCCAGTCTGTGGTGATGGGTTGTGAGGATCATTCCAAATGTGAAAGTCATGACTCTTAACGCCATTGATTCTCATGGTAGATAAGTTCACTCCCCTCCTCAGATTCGCTGCATAGCCATCAGGGAACATTAAGATTTGAAACCATTCTAACACTTCCCTCCTTTGGGTCTACTCAAGATGAAATCGGCCTTAGGCTTCTCCATGTCTTGCTGCAACTAGGAGGTTTCATCTCTTGCTTTGGTCTATCGCACAACGTTGCCAGATCCACTCTAGCCTTAACATTGTCCTTTGACTTATCGCGAATGTCCATGATTGTCGTCCAAAGTGTCTCGGCAACATTCTTTTCTGTGTGCATTACATCAATGTTATGTAGAAAAAGAAGGTCCTGATAATAGGGGAGACGACACAAGCCTGACTTATGAGTCCGTGCATGTTGCTCTCCATATCCCACGAAACTATCATCTTGTCCATTGACCTCGAGAGCATCTATCTCAGCACGAACCGCGGCATCTGTCAACATTTGCGGTGGAGGGTCTGTCACTATAACACCTTTCGTGAAGTTCTTGATGTCTCGTCTAAATAGATGGTCAAGACGGAGAAATTACCGATGCTTGTCGAATGAAGAATACTTACCACCCTTCTTCAACCAGATAAACTTCAAAGCTGCCTTGCATACTGGGCATGGAAACTTCCCGTGAACACACCAGCCGCAGAATATACCATACGCGAGGAAGTCATGGAGTGAATAGTGGTACCAAACATACATTTGGAAGTTCCTCTTCGTAGCTCTGTCGTATGTCCAAACCCCTTCCGTCCTAGCAATGAACAATTCATCAATCTAAGGCTCTATAAACACACCTATCTTATTCCCCGGGTGATCAGAAATTATCAACGACAAGAATACGTTCTGCCGTTTGAATATGGCTCCCGGGGGGAGATTGAGTGGTATAACAAATATGGGCCAACAAGTGTACGGGGCAGCCAGCATTCCATACGGATTGAACCCATCAGTTGCTAGCGCAACACGTACATTACGGGCCTCTAGAGCTTTCTCACGGTGAATCCCATCAAAGTGGGTCCATGCCTCACCATCGGATGGATGCACCATCTTGTCAGGGTTGTATCGACGTCCATTCTGTGCCATGTCATCTGTTTCGCGGATTCCTCAATCATGTACAACTGTTGGATCCTTGGTAAGAACGAAAGGTACCGTAGGATTTTGACTGGGATAGAAGACTGCCTCTTCTGACCATCACCAGAGTCTACCTCCAAGAACCGCGATGATTCACACTTTGGACAGAACTTTGCGTTCGCGTGCTCTTTTCTAAATAGGACGCACCCCTTCGGGTAAGCATGTATCTGCTCATATGGCATCTTAAGTGCACGAAACAGTTTATGTGACTCGTACATGCTCTTTGGTAGAATGTGACCCTCCGATAGCAAGCTGCCAATAATTGTCAACATAGTATCGAAGGCATCTCGACCTAGGCTATACTAGGACTTGAAGGCCAGTACGCGACCAATGCCATCCAGTTGAGAAACCTTTATGTTCTCGTGAAAGGATTTCTGTGCTGAAGACAACATATTGTAATATGCCTTTGCGGGTTCATTTGGCTCTTCCTCCATGGGTTCTTCAGCGAAGTGTGCTTCATGGAAGTCACTCGACATGTCTCCTACCCCTCCATCAACATCAAAATCATCGAGACATTGTCTGACGACCTCGTCCCTCGTACGGTCGGCTTCACCATGGTAGACCCACCGGGTGTAGTCTGTTATAAATCTATTCTTGCAAAGATGTGTACCCATCGTAGCCTTCGTTTGCCTACGCATGTTGTTACACCTGTTGCAGGAACACCAAGTGGCACGTGCCCCTTTAACCTTGGCAAAATCTAGTTCCATGAAGGCTTCGGTCTTCTCAATCCATTCATCGGTCAACGAACCCGCATTTGCGTGGCCCGTGTACATCCAATGACGGTCCTTCATGCTCTAACATATCAAGGAGTAATATAAAATTCAATTGCCTCTACACGATGCCTGTGCTATCTAATAGGTAAAGATAGGTCCTAATCCCACCCGAAGATGCGTAGATGGGGTTAGTTCCCACGATCTACTCTGATCCGAGACAGAATTTCGGCAGCACCTCCCCCCTGTTCTTCATGTACACAAAACTCTGCCAGGGAGATTGTGTATCCGGAGAACATGAGGGAGATGCTACCGAAACACTGTCTCGCATCGAAGTAGACTGTGGGAACGAACCCCATCTACGCATCCTCGGGCTGTCCAAGAAACGTGGACAATTCGAAAGAGATACGGTTATAGATATGTAGAAGTCTGCATACTTTCGAACCGTATCTTTTTCGAACGGGAGACGCCTAACTAGGTTACGTGACATACTAACATACACAACTAACTGAATTGTAAACGAGCACGGGAAAGGATAACTCACAACACGTAGATTGTCTACGTGGGATAAAAAGCTATCAAAGCCAAGGGAGTCGACCACAGCTCCAACATGCACATAAAACCACAATTGTGTCAATTCAAAAATTTGGCAACACCTCCCCTACACGGTGAGGTTTTCAAAACCTGCAAGAGAACGACACGATGGCCGACCATTCCAACGGCACGATGCCCGACATCAAAAGGCATACCTAATGGCTGCGGCACAGGCAGCGTGGCACTGGCGACTGCAGCGAGGCACGGACGACGCGAGACGAGCCGCCACGGGGCGGGTGGTGGCGCGCGGTGAGCCTCGGGGCGCAGCGAGCGGGCGGGCGGCTTGGGCTGCGGCCGAGAACTTCACTGGCTCTGGCCAGGAGCAGCTGTGGCCGGCCGGGACCGCCTGTGGCCTGCCGGGAACAGGCCGGGGCAGGCTGGGGCAAGGCCACGCGGGAGGGGAACGGCTGCGCGGCCGTCGCGGTGGGAACGCGGGCCACCGCGCTGGGGTCGCGAGCCGCCGCTCTAGGGGCACGTGCCGCCGTGGTCGGGGCGCGGGCTGCCGCGCTGTGGCCGCGACACACCCCGCTGGGGGCCTGTGGGGCGGCGGGGGCGGCGTCCGCGGCCGTGGCCTCGGTGGGCAGGGTCGGGCGCGGACCGCCGCGCTAGGAGCGCGGGCCGTCGCGGTGGTGGCCGGTGGAGCAGCGGGGGCGGCGTCCGGCGAGCGTGGGCTGGCGTGCGTGGGCGGGCGTCGTGGCCACTGCTCCGGCGAGCGTGTGCCGGCGCGGTGGTGCCACCTGCTGCTCCGGCGGGTGCCGGTGAGCGTGAGTGTATGAGTGAGTGGCGTGAGTGAGAGTGGAGTGAGAGAGTGGCGTGAGTGAGGTGGCAGGGACGCTGTGGATAAGGTGGATTCTGGATTCTGGCACTCGGCAAAGACATTTATGTCGTGTGCCCTTTGTTTGCTGTGTGTTGAGCACGCGGGAAAGCTATTTATGCCGAGTGTCTGATGTTTGCCGAGTGTGTTTTGTTTCACACTCGGCATAGGGCCTGTATACCGAGTGCCCGATTTCTTGCTCTCGGCAAACAATCCAACACTCGCCAAACAGCCGTTTTCCGGTAGTGAACATCCTACCTCGCTAGGTGGTTCTGGGTCCTCGGGGATCTGATGGGCGACGTCAGTAGAAGCCTCGTCATTCGGCAGCGGACCGGCCCCAGCAAACAACCGTGGCCGTGGTCGTAGCTGTGGCCGTGGCCGCACCTAAAACGCGCGGATCAAAGCGAAAATTCGATCAGCTTGTTATATAGGAAGTACGGTAGTTTGTAAATGGGATATGAGTTGCAATTGACGACATATGCTGATATGCAACGACGATGAAAAGACAATTTCGGTTGAATAGTACACATACCCTGACTGGATTAATGCTGCGGCATGTTGGGCACCTGACTGCGGTCGCTCCGGGTGGGTATGCCAGAGTTATCTGGCATTTCCCGCATGACAGGTGACCCATTCGGTTTTCTAGGATCAGCAAAATTGCGTCAGTTGGAGGATGAAACTTTGAAGGAGAATGCAAGTATGCAACTGCAGGCAGACTAAAGTGTAAACAGGATGGATTGATGGCTCCATCCAAGGGATGTGGATATCACGTTTCACCTGATCTTGTGGAGTTGAGTCTGCCACAGTGCGGGCAGCGTATGTTGGTGGCGCTGCGGGAGTGCACCAGCATGGTGAAGCAGCCGGCACAGACAAGTTCAGACATCTCCGGTCCTACAGAAAGGAAACAAAGCTGAGGTTTAGTTGAAAAAAAACTGAAGAGGTAATTGCATCTTTAGACTGTAGCATCATGTGTCAACTCTGTTTGCGAATAGCATCATGTGCTTTATGATGCATATATATGTATAGCAGCATACCTGATGGGTTGGCGGCGGTGGAAGTGTTGCAGGTTGGGCAGCAGACGCCGACACGCCGGTGGTTCCCCTGCGGTACTGGAGAAGACGCTTGCAGCCGCTGCAGACCAATTGGCTATGCATGCCTGCAAATCGGAAACGGGTGCGGTTAGAATTCGAAATCTGCAAGAGGATGCAACATTTTAATCTGACAGTTACAAAACAGGCTACATGCCTGTTGTGCATCCATCATCCCTTTCTCTCTGAACTAAAAAGAAAGAAATAAAGAAAAGACGAACTACAACATTTCTGCATGTGTATATGCAGCTGTTAGCAGAGTGAGCACGGCAATGCATCAGCAGCTGCTGCATCAGCTCCCCTGCCCCGACTTAGTCCACCTGCCTTCACTGTCACCAGGCTCCTAAACCGCTCTGCCATCTAGTCGGCCTTCCTCCCCAAACCCCTTCTCTACTAAGCCCACCGGAATTGGGGACTGGGGAGGAAGGGGGTAAGGCAGGAGTCAGGCGCGGACATCGGCTGCCAGAGTTGTGGAAGGGGTGTGGGCATGTGCGTGTGCGTGTGCGTCGAGTGTCGGAGTTGTAGAAGAAGGGGCGTGGGCGTGGGCGTGGGCACAGACGAGAGGGCGCGGGCGAGAAATCGAGTGCCCAACGCTCGACTGATAGCATTTCTTGATATCTATCGACTGGAAGAGCAATTGTTTGCTGCGTGCTGCTAGACCCAAGCATGCTAGCTACATACACCCAAGAAATGAAGATTTACCAAGGCAATAACCCCATGCTATGCCGCACGACGCACGTACGTATGCCTTTGAATTGCAGCTAAGCTAGCTGAAGTTTGCAACGAGCTAGCAGAAGAGAGAGAAGCTGGACGGAGGAGATGATGATGGAGAGAGGGGTTTGGTTTGTGGAGCTCCATGGTGGCAAAGATCGACTTGGGGGCGGGCGGGAGATGACCGGCTGGCCAAAGAGGGCCCGGCGGGGGAATGTCATCTACGCTGGAAGGGGATAGATATCATAGATTTATATTCGCTCCGGCCTGACCATGGAGGGAATCGCGGAAAGAAACTGATGTCGGCAACCTGTTTGGGACAGCTCCTCTCTAAAAAAAAAAAGTGAATCTGAATCTGAAATTCACCGTGATCAGCTCTATCAATGAATGTAACATCCACCGTGGAACTGTTTAGCTTCGCAACCAGATTCAGATCCACTAAATGGCATTTTATTTGAAATAGACTAATTTGCCCTCGCATAGGAGCTCCACATGTGAGGAGAAAAACAAAAACAACATCATCTTCTTTGTTATGCATCCAGACACTACAGGGCATGGATTCACCGGGGCAGGCCGTCACACGGCTTCACCTGGGCAGGGTATGGTCGCCGGTCGCAAGCTGAGGGGCATGGCCTCACCTGGACAGGGTGCGGGCCGGAGCAGCTCGCCGGTCGCAAGCTGAGGGGCATGGCCTCACCTGGACAGGGTGTGGGCCGGAGCAGCTTGCCGGTCGCAAGCTGAGGGGCATGGCCTCACCTGGACAGGGTGCGGGCCGGAGCAGCTCGCCGGGAGGGGCACCGGGGAGGTGCGGGCGCGTGGCTCGCCGGCCGTCGGGCGTGGGGCACACGGCTCGCCGGCCGGGAGTGGCACGCGCACAGGGGCGGAGCCCGGATTCAAATGTAGGAGGGGCCACGGTGTCCGTGAAGATTTTTAAAAGGCCCATAGCCAATATTTTGTTAATTATTTGCTAGTTAAAGAAAGTTAGAATGTAGCTCCGTCAAATACAAACCATGAGTGAAAAAAAGGCTTTGCTAAAATTCATGTGCCTAAAATTTAATATTTTTTTAGGTGACAGTTATTGCATATACTTTATATTAAAATTGCAGGTTTCGCGTTTATATTAGACAAAACTACCAACCTAATAAAATCTGATTTATGTTAGCACAAAGATAATTAAAAAATTACAATTATTTCTATTGGAAGACAAGGCCAAATTGAATCAAGAAAAATCTAAGATATAGAATTATACGTGCAAAATCCATTAGTAGGTTCATGAAGTGGTTTGGCAAGCAGAGCAGCGGCTGATAATGCTAAGTCATCGGTGTTGCATGTAAGAACTAAGAAGATATGCATATGGACAGGGGAGCTGAAGAAAATAATCCACAGGCTTACCACCAAGACACCCACGCAGACTATATATATACTGGAGTATGTAGGGGCAAACTTGACAAACTTCATACACTAATTATCATCATTATTTGCTAAACATAGAGTTATATTGTAGAACGTTGGGGGGTGCCTGGCCCCCTCGGGAGGGGCGCCGGGGAGGTCCGGAGCCGCGGCGAGCTGGACCAGCACGGACAGCTCTCCCTCGTTGGAGAAGAAGAAGAAAAGGACGCAGCCTCGCTCGGGCGGCATCCGCGGCTGGCTCAGAAAAAATTGTAATTTTGTCCTCATTAGAGATGGGCTTGCCAGAATGCCCTTATGACATATGACCTTCCTTCTATTTTGTCATTTCTAGTATTTTGATAACTTTAAAAATATTTGAGTCCTTTTTATCTGGAGTGACACATTTGCCCCTACCTTTTCTACCTTATCTCACGGTATTCTAGAAAAAAAAAGAGGAAACGGACGGCTGGGCGAGTCGCCGTCGCCGACCTCCGCCGCCCCAGTACGCCCGTCTCCAGGCGCGCCGCCGCTCTGCGTGGTCCTTCCTCTGCGACTACCGCATGTTCGTGCTCATCCTCACCGGCCGTATCAACGCCGAGCTCGCCCGCTTCCGCGTCCGGCCGACGACGGAGTCCAACTCCGCGGCAGCCTCTGCGCACCAGGACCAGGACTGATCCGAGTGAAGACCTAAATGAATCGATTACTAGCAGGCAAGTTCGTACCTGCTTCGTGATAATATCTGTATCAATACCATTTCAACTGCAACTTGTTCTATAATAAATATACCATGTTCTTGCTTTCTGTGATTGGCCTAATCTTTACACCTCTTTCTGTTCGATGTGGTTGAAGGCAATTTCAAAACGACATAGAATTCTCACGTAAGTTTATTTTGAAGGTTTGATTGCTTCTATTAGAATTAGAACCCAGAAATTGATTTGACTATTGAACCAAACTTTATTCCTTGCCATTTACAGCCAGAAACACAGAAATCTAACTCGTATCTCGCTTTTTTCCCCCCCCCCCCCAAGTACTACAATATTACAAGAATTTCGACGCAGAAGAGTACAGATACGAGCAGGCGTCCTTGATCCGTGGATAACCAGTGTGGTGCTTATTCTGATGGTGGAAAGCACTCGTCTGAATTCTCATGGCTGAGGATATACAATTGCTCAGCTATCGTTTCTGCTCGGCTTGTCTGACGCCGGGTACACCTGAAAGGAAGCAACAGTGACTTGCTTAACGATGCGTTTGTGAGTAGAAACCATATCGTCCGCGCACTGCGACACTGCATAGGATGAACTAGCTAGAATGGTGCCCCAATCTTATCGTGTCAGCTGACGGGATCCACTCATTTGGTAGCAGGGTTTCCCTTGCAAGAAGCTGGGCATGGCGCTCCTCTGCATTGGGGTCTTCAGAGATTCTGAACGGGCTGAGCAGGCAGCCGCTGGCCGCAGCCTCCGACGGGACGAACAGGCAGCCGCTGGGCGCTGGACCCTGGACCCAGCAGGGACCCGCTGGCCGCGCAGCTTGGGGAGCGCGGCGACAGGTGGCGCGGCTGGGGAGAGAGGGGCGGCGGCAGCGGCGAATCTGCAGATGAGGAGACGAACGGAGAGAAGCCGACGTGAGGAGAGAAAATAACAAGAGGGTGCAGGGACAGATCGGTCACAGCAGGTCAGAAGAAGGCATGAGAAATTTAAAAAGTTATTACTTGAAATGGTATTCCATCCAAGTCCATCTCTCACGAGGGCAAAATTTCAATTTTCTCCCTAGCCCAGGGAAATGCGCAGCGGCGGCGTCGGTCCCGGATGCGGCGTGGCGGTCTGGCCCAGGGACATGCGCAGCCGCTGCCAAGGCCGATCAAATCATGCCATACATCTTGCGGATGACATTGGTCAAGAAGTGAAGAAGATTCACATCTGGTTCGCCATTGAATTAGCACGCACACCTCCTACCTGGCGCCATTGAATTAGCACGCACACCTCCTACCTGGCGCGTAAGGATGAAAACGAATCGGATACGCATAGAATCGAACTCGGATGTCACGTTTTATCATATTTTAATTCAAATACAAATATGGGTTCGAATATTTTCAACTACGAATATAAAACAGATGGTCGATTCAACTCAAAATATACATTATGAAATTTAACATACATGAATAAAATTTTATTATTAAGTACATCGTTAACCAAAATGAACTAAATGAAAGTACACTTCTAATAATCTCTAAAAGCAAAGTAAATTAAATTATAATGGATAATATTGAATAAAATAATAGATCAAGTGAATAAATTCAAATAGAAATAGTAGAAAACAAATAGCCATTTTACTTTATAATTAATATTGAAATTACGTAATTATCACTCAAGTACATATAAAGCATCTTTGTATATAGCATAGACAAGGACAACACAAAAAATAATATAGTTATCAATATATATTTAATAACTAAATATATCAATCAATATTATATTGGGAACATATCTAGTACAAACCAACCACTTCATGCAAACTTACAAACTTCTAATATGAGCCATATAATGTTGATCCAAGGGGTATAGGGGGATTGGGTAATTTTGCGCTTAACCGCCCGCTCTTAATCACACATATGCAAATCCTCCCTTCCACCTCTCACCCGTGTCCCCCTTAGATCAACATCATGCGGTCCAGATTAGAAGTTTGCATGGTTGCACGGAGAGTTTGGTTTACATTTGATACGTTGCCTATTATATTATATAAATATTTATTATAAAATTTTAAATTTATATAGAATAATTTATATCAATAAATAAATAAAGTAAATGATTTAAATAATTTAAAAGAACAAATATATTAGATTAACCTAAATTATAAAAATGCTAAAATTAATTAATCTTTATGTATCATTAATAATTTAAAATTAATACTAAATTTATTTATATATACTATTAAATATGTTACATGCATTATTAGTAATAATAAAATTAAATAATTGTTTACTTATTATGGAGAAAACTTTTAAATAGGTTCATGATACCTTATTTTCTATTTGGATACGGATATTGCCGAATATTGTCGAATACAGATCTGGAATCGGATAGAGAAAAACACTGAAATACGAATACGGATGTATCCACTTTGGCATCCATTTTAAAACGGATACGGATACGGATATCCATATATACAATTCGAACGAATATGAATGCGAATAATTCGGATATCTGTTTCTATATTTCCATCCTTACTAGTGTGTCACTGTCAACGGAGTATTCATCTTGGCATTTTTACTGAGAGATATGCCCACAGTAGTAGATGAATCGGTAGAGGTGCGCTTTAGACGAGCTGAACGTAAAACAAAAGCTTCAATACACAAAATTTAGATAGGTTCAGGCCGTCAATATGATTTAATACCCTACATCTTTGTTCCCTTATATTGCATTGAGTTATTAGAATCTACCGACTAGGAGACCCTTTTCTCTCCTATATACTTTGGAGGGTAGGATTACAAGGAAAATATCATAGTTGACTAGTGCCTCTTGTGCCGCAGGCCTTGATGTCGTGGGCTGGGTCTCTCATAGCGGTGTGGCCTATATCTGTAGCCATGGATACCGGGGTTATATCCCCACAACGAGACAGGACAGCTGGATCAAGAGAACGATCAGGAGCAATGCCATGGTCACAGATCCATGGATGATCTGAAAACAAGAAAATTGGGTTCCTTATGAGAACAACTGTGCAGATATTAATACTAGGCATTTAAAAAAGTGGTTGCTGAGCCATTGTTCAATTTCAAGTAGGCATGCTTAGCATATACTTATATCTGAACAATAGAAATCTACAGCAGAACAGTATATTCAATTAACCAACGAAGTTAGTAGAGGAAAGGGAAGAAGCTGTGTACAGGTGAAACTAACTAACATAGAACTTCATGTGCTGTTAGGCGTTCTGATGGGAGAGGATTCAGCATTCTTCTTATAAGATCCTTAGCACTCTCAGAGATCACAGGCCAGGGATCCGAATCAAAATCAATTACACCAATCAAAATAGCTTTGAAAATTCCTTGCTCTGTCTCTGCAATGAATACATTTAAGAAATCAGTCTACAAAGAACGAAAAGATCTGTCCATTAAAACCAGCAGTTTTGGACCTTTGGTAATCAAGGGTCTATAGAATGCCAATATCTCGCGTAAAAATATTATGGACTTTAAACAGCAAACATTTTACTAAAAATAGGAAGAAAACAAATATGAAGTTGTACCTGCCGAAAATGGCGCTTTACCACTTAGCAGATTGTAAAGAATTACTCCAGCTGACCACACGTCAGCTTCTGGTCCATGTCGTTTGCGCAGCACTTCTGGAGCTATATAGAGAGGGCTTCCCACAAAATCGGTAAAAGTTTGACCTATAATAAATGAACAACAAAGGGAACATGGTTTACGATCTGTAGATAAACTTCAATATCCTAATCAAATGAATGCATTTGCACAAGAGAATGGGAAAAGGAGGGTTTTAATAGATAGTAAAATAACGTTTCAAGTAAGCAAATGAATGCCAATTTGAATGACATCGAAACTTGCCTTCAGCAATACAAAAATAGTCAAAATACCTTGCCAGTAATTTCACTGATGACGTTATCTAGAATAATGTTTTACCAGTAGTGTTTTCCCCTTTCAATGTTATCTTGAACAATGTTTTGCAAGTTCTCTCAGTAACATATAGTTGCCTGTTGTCATGACTCTTTTGGAACAGTAAAAATGAAAGTGTAACAAATCAAATAAATATGCAAGTGTTGAGCACATACTAACGATTTCAATGCATAATAAATCATGTATACAGAATTGCAATGACATAACTCCTGAAAATTGCATCGCCACTAACTTTGTGCACAGCATTTCCTTCAATATAGTATAACTTAATTAGGTAGCATGCCATTGCGTTGTTAATAGTCATGCGGGCTCTGTGTCGCTCTTAACTCATTTTATTTATTGCTTTCTGTTCCTGTCTCTCCTCACCCCATTGCAAAATAAAATCTACAAGGACTGACTTGCCTCATTGTAATTATATATACCACTTGCAGTTAAAGTAATTCAGGTGGCCTATTCAGCCACCATGCATATATAGTTTATTCTTTTTAAACCGAATCATTGCAATGCATCGATGTTTCACCAACTAATTTAGCATATCAAATTAAACAAAAGCAAAGCACGATCAATGAACACAACTAACCCCCACGCCCAAGATGACTCACTCACTCACTCACCAGGCTTGAAGAACACGGAGACGCCGAAGTCGATGGCCTTGAGCGACATATCGTCATCCTTGCTGGCGAGCATAAAGTTCTCGAGCTTGAGATCCCTGTGCATGACCCCGAGCGAGTGGCAGGCGTCGACGACCCCAACGATGATGCGCGCGAGCTCCGCCGCCTCGCGCTCGCTGTAACGCCGGCGCTGTACGATACGGTCGAACAGCGTCCCGCCGGCGCAGAGCTCCATGACGATGTGGACGTGCTGCTGGTCCTCGTACGCGCCCTTGATGGCGACGATGTTCCGGTGGCCGGCTAGGTGGTGCATGATCTGGACCTCGCGGCGCACGCTCTTGACGTGCTCGCAGGTGAAGAGCTTCCGCTTGGCAATGCTCTTGCAGGCGTAGTTGACGCCCGTGGCGAGGTCCGTGCACAGGTAGGTGGTGCCGTACTCCCCGTCCCCCAGCTCCCGGCCTACCGCGTAGTGGTCGCCGAGGCTCGGGGTCGGGTTCGGGTGGCGGCCCAGCACGTTGGCCCTCAGGCAGCAGTAGCACGCGGCCGTCAGGCAGCAGCACGCGGCCGTCAGGCAGGAGCAGCACGCGTTGCCCATCACACTCTCGGCACGGCAGGGGCGCGGCGCGATGGCGAGCCCGATCGATCACAATTGGTGTTGGGGCAAGTGGAAGAGAGGAGCCCGGCGAGGTTGGAGCGGGAGCGGGGAGGAGGAGGGTTCACGGCAGCTTCGCAGTCAGTCGGAAGACGAAGCCAAGGCTGCTAATTTGCTGCGGTCGCGCTCTGTGTTCTCTCTTTCTCTGGCGCTGCTGCTCCGTTTGCATCGGGAGAGTGGGGAGGATATACTATTTGCCAGTGTTAGCGTGCTGCTGCCAAAGCGTACCTACTCCTGTGCAATATATATATATATATATATATATATATATATATATATATATATATATATATATATATATATATATATCCGCTCAAGGAAAGGTTTTGGCCGGTTATATATTTTTCTTGTGGGCCTGACTACTCCACGCTCGAGTGATTTAGGGTGATATAAGACCACCCGCACTCGCGTTCGGTACATCATCTTGGAGGATGATATAGCGGACGGAATACCCGCAACGGCGTCCGCCAAAGCACCAGCTCATCCGGTAAAGCTTCCTCCGTCCGCTAAATCAAGCGGGATGCAAGGCATCCGCTACGCCCCTCGCCGGCCCCACCACGCCGCGTGCCTGTCCGCCTGCTCGTCCGTCCGCGGTGGAGACGGAGGTGGCCACTGCGTCGATGTAATATCCCAAGAATTCATGTAATATAAAAATCCCAATATTTTAAATTTTTTCTTAAACATTGCTTGATGTGGTGTTACATGTAGTTTGTAGGTCAATTTAAGTCAACTCTCAAACCTTCTTATCTTGTTTTTCCCAAAACGAATCCTACAAATTATTTGCAAAATTAAATAAACTCCTTACTAGTGTTGATCAACTCTCAGCAACACATGTATAATCTTCTCTCATTTCAAATATAAAACAATCCTATCAATATCTAAACATTTTTACCACTTCAAATATGCTAGCCCCTCTCACCTTATTCTAATTATTTCTACAATAGTAATATGAAGCATTCCATATAGTATAATGTGCATGGTCAAGTGCTAGCGTGATTTGGATTTTATGGATTTAATTGATTGAGTGTGCAAATGAATTTGAACTACTACTCAAATTCATTTGAAAACTAATTTCAATTCCAATCAATACACGTGTATATAGTAGTTATGTATAAAAATAGGCAGACCCTCCTCGTTGCTGTTTACCGGAACAGTAGCATGCACCTACACAAGCAAGTTGAAGACCAGCTGCTCAACTACGCACACACCTATGCACGCCTGCAACCAGCCCATGCGCACGCGGCCTGTTGGCCCAGCGCCGTGCTACCCCCGCAGCCCATCCGGCCTGAACACGAGCCCCTGCGCGCACGCCCTCCTAGTCCCAGGCGCCGCCGCCGCTAGCGACCGCACGCACGGCAGAAACGCCGTTGTTCCTTTATCGCGTGTGATGTACGCGCGAAGCGGCGCCGTTAGCCGGGCCCTCTTGTCACTGGTAGGCCGCACCCGCATGTCAGGAAAAGGAACCTGACTATTAGTGAGTAGTGGGCCGTGTTTTGTACTTTGATCGTCAGTTAGTCGGTTCGGCCCATGAGTGGGAATTCTCAGCTATATAGCTGCCGCCTCGCTGGAAAGGGGGCATGTAACCGAATTCTGAACCTGTACTCTCTGAATGAACCTCTCGTTCTCGCGAACCTCAGCCGCGCCCTGTCCAAATCCTACCTCAAATTCTTGCTATCCGATCCCTAATTCCTCATTCTAATAGTTTGATCATTACAATTGGTATCAAAGCTTCGTCGATTTGGGGGAGAAATTTTTTCTCGCCTGAATCCACTTCGTCCTGGCGCCGAAGAAGAAGCTCACCAAGTTTCAGCAGGAGATGTCCACATCCATGAAGGACCTCAAGGCAACGATGGAGGACAAGGCGTCTCAGCTCTCGGGGATGCAGGACATGGTCAAGCAGTTCAACGGTCTTCAGGAAGCCGTTATCACTACCCTCGACAAGCTTCAGGACCTGGAGTCGTAGCGTTCGTAGGCCGAGACATCGATGGGCTCCAAGATGCAACAATCCCAGGCGACAGCATCGCGGATCCAACAGCTCAAGTCCAGGCCGCCTCTGTCGCCACCACTGTTGGTATTTATTATGCTCATGTAGAATATTCCGCAAGCGCACAGAAATACCGTTGTAACATTTCACCCAAGAGTATTCCAGGGTATCATATTTATCCTCAGGGAAGCAATGGTTCAAGAATATGATAGCTAATCATGATGATCTACTAACTAATATACCAACTAAACTAGAGTGGGGGTAAATGATATATATATGATAAGTGTAGCGACACACACAGGAGAAGTTCCAATGATAAAAGAGTAGGTTAGCGAGCAAAGAGGACAACGAGCGAGCATAAGGTTTCCAATTATCTATCTCTACTTGCGTGGTTCTAACTTAGCAAGACAAGTCATATCAAGTAAGATCAATGTTCATACACAATTGCACTTCGGGCCACTAAACCACTTAGCAATAGAAAGGGATGAGGAGGGTGCTAAGCTGCCTAGCACAAGAAGGCCTACGCTTTGAGAACTAGCCCGAACGTGGTGGGATCAAAGGCTAGATAGGTCTGTCACCCCTACTAGGTACCACAAACAAACCGTTGGACAAGCCACAGACACAGGCAAGCGTATAGTCTAGACACCATGTCTACATTATATCTCACTACTCTAATCCGATATCCGGTGAAATTGATTATACCACCGGGTTAAGGGCTGTGAACGAGTGCAAAGGTATACTACCATTATCTTACTATCAAACAACTATGACTATACTAACAACCAATACAACATAACTAGTCATGTTGCAATAAAGTAAAGTACTAAGGCAAAGTAGAGAAGATAACTATAATAATAACTCAAGTCTTACAAAGAGAGAAGGAATACTAGAACCATACCAGACCTCCTGGAAGACTAGAGCTGAAGACCAGAGGCTCACTCTATCTCCTAATCAACACTAACAGTACTACTAGTGCTACATCTTGAGAGATAGTGGAGAGCTCCTCCTTGTGGTCCCTTGAATGAGAGGGAGTGAGGGGGTATTTATAGTAGAGAGATGGAGTAGGGGCTACTCCACCGTCACGTCATCAATCCGCGTGATCTCCATCATGCACCGTTGGATGAAACCGCCATATAACCGCCTTAGGATCAATGGTGGAGGATTTCCAGCACATGTTCAACATGAGGAAGGCGGTGGAGGTTCAATTGACCTGGCTGGGCCCAAGGAGGGGTTCGGCCGACCCCCCTATGGCAGGTGGGCCCAGCCAGGGTCTTCTAGAAGGTCTCCCCACCTCGCTGAAGTGCAGCTGAGCTTCGGGGCCCACAAAGGTGGGTTCGTCTGAACCACCTTTGGTGGAATCAAAGGTCCATCTTCTGCAGGTGGCTTCTTCATGCAATTCTAAGCACAATGGTGGTGCTAACTTGCCTATGGGTGGTTCGGCCGAACCACTCATTGTGCCCATCTTTTGCACATCGTCTCCAGAAGCTATGATATTAATGATTGTGAAGTTGGTTTGTCATTTGGCCATATTTGGTTGGTTGCCCAACCTTCATATAGAGCTTCCGGACACTGAAAAGTACCTGTTCTGAGTGCCTGCAACCAAATAATGACAAGTACATGTGGAACCAAGTTATTTGTACCTAAGTCACTATGTGTTTGATGGTTTCCTTTCAGAAAGAATGTCTTATTGACGGTTTTGATGGGGTAAAAACATGGTATAACTATCGTCAACAACCACCACCACCATCGGCGTTGCTGCCCCGAGCACCTCCATCGACCGTGCCTCTACCGCCTCCGCTGACGGGCTGGTTGGACCTCAACATCACTCCGTGGTCGTCCAACTCCCCGTCGACGAGCCACAACTTGCCCAACGGGCATGGCCTTCCTCATGAGAACCGGGATGTGGGTGGTGGAATCCTTGGGAATCCACCACCGCTCGCGGTCACGGGTATGCACCTCCCCAACTTTGCACCCTCTGTGCTTGGTCACCATGATTTTGATGCGCATTCAGTTCCTCGCCATTCATCTGTTCCCAAAATTGAATTCCCCAAATTTGATGGCGATTCTCCTTGTTTATGGCGTGACCATTGCGAGATGTACTTCGAGGTTTGCGCGGTCGTCCCAGCCTTGAAGACACGATTCGCCGCCCTCAACTTTCAGGGCATCGCCAAGACGTGTTTGCAGACTGTCGAGAGGCGGGGCAGATTTGTGGATTGGGAGCGTTTCTGCACTTTGGTGTTTAATCGTTCCGACAGAGATCAGTACCCCAAACAGCTGAAGCAGTTAGATGCTGTAAAGCAAACTGCCTCGGTTCAGGAGTATTTGACACAATTTGAGACATTAGCCCATGGCATTCTGCTGTATAACAATGCTTATGATGATGTCTACTTTGTGACAAGATTCGTGGCAGGCCTAAAACCGGAGCTCAGATTAGCGATAGCGTTGCACCGACCACAAGATGTTGCCATAGCAAGTGCCTTAGCATTGTTGCAGGAGGAAGAATTGAGCAACAGCTGCACTAAGTCTTTTGGGAAAGTGTTTAGCAAGGGCAATGGTCGTTATCAGGCTCATGAGCATGCCAAGAAGCCGGATAGGAAACAAATTGCTGACTCTGATGATAAGCTTCAGGAGTTAAAGCAATTTCGCAAGAAAAATGGATTATGTTTCAAGTGTGGCAACAAATGGGGGCACAATCATCAGTGTCCAGACTAGATATCATTGCATGTTTTGGAGGAGTTGTTAGATGCCCTGGGATCATCATCATCATCATCATCATCAGATATTGAACAGGAAGAGGACATTCCAGATTTGGAGGAAACAGTGATGGCTCTCACATCTTCTGTACCCATACTGAATACCAAGAGGAAAACATTCAAAATCTTGGCCACCATTGGCTCACAGCAGGTGTTGATCTTGATTGATTCTGGCAGTGTGGGTACCTTTATCAGTGATCAGTTAGTGCAACAGCTGCAACTGCCTACCAAGTCTTGTGATCAGCTTCAGTACAAGGCTGCAGATGGGGGTATCTTAAGCTGTTCTCAGTTGGTTCCATCCCTACAATGGTTTGCACAAGGCACTACATTCTGTTCAAGCCCACAAGTTCTACCACTCAAATGTTTTGATCTCATTCTTGGAGAGGATTGGCTAGAAGAAGTCAGCCCTATTTGGGTAGATTATAAGCATAAAGTGATGAAGGTGACCTATCAAGGGAAAAGGATTACCTTACATGGGGTCAAAGACACTCAGACATCTTGTTCTCCAGTGTCTGCCACTAAGTTGCGAGGATTACTCAAAAAAGGAATGTTCCCTCAATGTGCTACTATCCAATATTGTGTTCCTAATCTGCAATCTGATATGCATTGTTGTTCTCTGCAATCTGAAGAACAGGATTGTCCAGCACAAATAATAGAACTACTAGAGGCATATGATCACTTGTTTGCTTCCCCAACCACACTGCCTCCTCATAGGCCTGCTGATCATTCCATTCCATTAGTGCCAGGAGCACAACCAGTCAAATTGAGACCTTACAAGTACTCCCCGGTTCAGAAAGATGAGATAGATAAGCAACTGCGAGAGATGCCGCAGAATGGGATAATGAGGCCAAGTAGTAATCCTTTTGCATCACCTGTGTTGTTGGTAAAGAAAAAGGAAAATACCTGGCGTCTGTGCATTGACTATAGACAACTGAATTCCATAACAGTCAAGAACAAACATCCTATGCCAATTGTGGATGAGTTGCTCGAAACAACTATAGTCTAAGCACCACGCTTAATCTATGAACTTACTACTCTTAACTCGGTACTAAAAATTAGAGCAATCTAACCAAGCAGTGAAATAAGTAAACAGCGGCTTAAAGTATAACAACAAATAAATAAGGCAGGGGATATGTATTACCGATAAGAGTGGAGAAGAATACCACAGAAGAGGTTGCCGGCAGGCCCGGCTCCTCCTCAGACTTCTGATCTTCTCTCTTCTGACTTCTTTTGAGAACTCCAAAAAACTCTTCTAGACCTCAGAGAGAGGTTCCTCACTACTCTTCTCTTCTCTAGCTAGCTACTATTCCTAAGAGCAGAGCTTCGCTAGAGAGAGAGAGAGAGTAGGAACTACTCCGGACTAATGAATGAGCTATTTGGACTATGCCTCTAGTAGTGTAGTTGAGTTACAAATGAGGCAAAGTCCTCTATTTATAGCACTTGGGAGCTTCCTTGGTACTTGTAGTGGTGCTGGAGGTCGGTGGCCGAGTTTAGGGGGCGGCGCCTCCTTAGACAGGGCAGCCGCCACCTCCGATGCACCGCCTTGCCATCTAACGGCCGTGGATCCTCCCCAAAGTCGGTATTGAGGTCGATGAAGGTCCGGATTGCGGTTGATATGACGGTTTGTGGTCCTTGGAGGATGACAAGTGGGTTCATAGATCCTTGACACATCTCTTGATCACCCTTGGATGAAACCGACGTTGATGAATGGCTTGGATGGGCTCTGGATCACTTCCCACGGATCACAGACATGGAATGGTGACCTGGACAGGGCGGGCGCCCCCTTTGTAGGGCAGCCGCCCCCTCTGGTGCACATTTGGTGCCTGAGGTGGCCTATGTGCCATGTTGCATCCATATTTATCCATTTTTGGTCTTTTTCCTGCATACACATCATTTCTTCAAGTACATATGGAACTAGGTGAGTAATAAACTAAGTTCTTCATATGTCATGTTGATTTACCTTGATTATTGGTAGAATGTTGTCGGTAAAATAGGGTGTTAACGACCGTTAACAGTATGTGCACGCTATTTGCGGGAAATTATCATGCCTAATCTTAATAGATTGGACGGCTTTGTCAGAGAAAGCACGTGGAAGAGCGGCGGCGCAAGCACCGCTGCGATCGCACTGCAGGCGGTGGCGACATGTGCAAGCGGAATGTGTGGGGGGAGGGTGCGACCAAGCAAGCAGAAATTCTTTTTCTTTTTGCGAGAGGGTCTGTAACACCCTAAAATTTGCTTTTATTAAAATAGGGACAAATTGATTTATTTATGCAATTGTTGGCATATTAACCTAGCAAATAATAACTTTTAGTAATTAAAATAAATCATAGGATTTAGAAACATGATTTGTTGCATCCATGCTGCTCAAAGATATTTTGTTTGATTTGCACTTTATTGAGATTTGGAAATATTCAAATGTATTTGGAAACCTCCCCTCTTCCTTTTTCGCTCGCGTGGGCCGAAGGCCACCCGAGCGTCGGCAGTCCGGCCTATCTTCCTCGCGCAGGCGCCCTTTTCCTTTGGCTGCCATGCGGGGCCTGTTGCTCAGAGTCGTCCCCTTCCTTCCTCTGGAGTCCGAGCAGGACTCGATGTCCAACCGACCGCCGCCGGAATTTTCGGACGAGTCCGTCCTGAGCACGCCTCCACCGGCCCATAAAAGAAAGCCGCGACCCTCTTCCCCCTCCTCTCGGTCTCGCTGACACGTCGGGCCCACGGCTCAGCGTCGTCTCCCTCCTCAGGACGGAGTCCGAGCGGAGCACGAGCGCCGCCTCCAACAGAAGGCAACCGCCGGATTTTTCGGCCGAGTCCGTCTCAAGTACGCCTCCCTCGCGCCCCTATATAGGTCGGCCGAGCCCTGCCGTCCCTCCCCACAAGTTCCCGAGCAAGCCACGCCCTCCAATCTTGCCCTAGCCGCCGCCCCGAGCTCCGCCGTCGCCCCGAGCTCCGCCGCCGCCGTCGATTTCTCCTCGGGAAGACTTCTCCGTCGAAATTAGTTGTCCTCCAAGCTTCGCAGCAAGGTCAGGAACCTTCCCGACCCCTTCTCCCTCGGTTTTGTGCACTATAGCCATGATGCCGAGCTTCGCCGCCGCCACAGTTCCGCCACCTAGCTCGCCGCATCCTCCCCGAGCTACCTCTGTGGCAACCGAAACCATAGATAGGTTCGGCTTGAACTCCTCTTGCTTCCCGACCAGATCCCGAGGTGTGCCGAGCTTCCTAGCCCCGAAAACGCCGTCTCCGGCCACCTTGCCAGCGAGGAATCGGCCGGGCGCCGCCCGACTCCGGCGACCAGAGCCGCCCCTCTTTTTCCCCGAGCTACCTGCGCCGTCCACGACCGATCCAACGGCTCACAGTGAGAGATACCCTTTCGCCGCCACTTTTGCAAAAGAGCCCCTGAGCTTTTTAATGTTCTAACCCGCGATCATTTGGCGTATTTTTCAGATTACGCTTTCCTTTTTAGAAAACGTATTTTCCTCGGTTTAGATTCAAAAATACGTTTTCAATATTTGCAGATTTGCCACTCAGTTTATTTCGGCCATATTTTATTCGTTTTAGCTCCGATTTGATCCGTTCAAGTCTCGTTAGAGTCGTAATTTCGTAATCTACCTTATGATGCTACTGTTACTCTTGTTTTCAACTTTTAAAATTCGAGATTAGATTTAATCTATTATTTTATTAAAGTAAAACTTGTTTATTTCATAACTTTCCCGTTTGAACTCCGATTTTCGTGATCTTTATATCGTTGGAATCGTAGCGACGCGTAGATTATTTTTATACACTTTTAAATCTGTTTTTCCACTGTTGGTGTACTATTTCTAATATAGATCTTGATTGCTTCGTGTATGATTGCCTTAGTGATTGTGTGGTGATTTTATGATCGAGTTCAGACGGTAAGCAATACGTTGGTGATCAAGAGTACACGGAGGATCCAAGTTCTCCAGAGCACTTTGATCAAGGCAAGTATAGCATGGACCATCCTTGTTGCCTATTCACCTTAATCACTAAATTCATGATGCATATGTCTACCTTGGCAACCATAGTGTTTATTCCTAGTTTTGATGACTTGATCCTTGATACCTATGAGATTGCATTTGAGTAGTGATGCTAGTGCTTTGATGGGTCATGATCTTATGAACTTGAATAATTAATTATGAAATAAAAATTAAAAGATGCTTTTTAGCAACATGGACTAAGGACTTATCTGTAAGTATGACACCGGGACTTACAGCGCAACCATGGAGGCTATATGGCTCTGGCTTTAGTCAAGTATGAAGTTACTTTCTATCATGCTATTAATCTTGAAAGGTTCCTTGCCGAGCTGGTTGTTTTGCGGCTTCTGTCCTTGTGTGTACTGCTGCGTGTGTGTGCCACTTGGAAGGAGGGCTCTACCGCCCCTTGCCATTGCGCCCGGATTGATTGGTAACTTGTTAGAGAGCCTTTTGAAAGCTTCATAGTGAGACCCTGTTATACACCTTGGCAGTGTAGTGTGGGCCTTGCAAACCCTGACACATGGGAATCATGACTCATGGTGAAAGTGTGCAACCTCTACAGAGTGTAAAACTGATATATCAGCCGCGCTCACGGTCATGAGCGGCCTTGGACGTCTTATAGGAATTTAACTAATTGAATATTGATTTATTTGAAGTTTCTATTGATGTTTATTCCATATTAATTATCATGTTTATATGATCATACAAATCTTGTTCCTTGGTATATTCTATTGCTGCTACTCAATTGCTAAAATGTGATCAACTAAAAGCAACCGCTGTCAACCAGTGTTATGCCTTATTTGAGCCTCATAAACCCGTGCTATTTTTGTTGAGTACGACATGTACTTACGCTTGCTTTATTTTTCATATTTGGATAAAAATCCCGGATGGGTAACAGATGACTATGAGGATTCTTCTGAGGATTATTAGGATTGTGTTCACCAGTCAACTATTCCCTGTGGAATGGAGATTCCGAGAGAGAGTTATCTATATTATTCCGCTGTTATTTATGTAAAGACTCTGTGATATTATTCGTTATATATTGAACCTTGTGATGGTACTATGTAATTTGTCGCTTATGTGTGTGATTGATCTCTGGGCGCACATAAGTTGGTTCATTCAATTTTATCCTTAAAATTGGGTGTGACAGGGTCCGAGCAGTTTGGTCTCTTGGAAGGGATTTTTGTTGAGTGGATGGTCTCTTGGAAGGGATGACCAGAGGAGAGGGGTGGTGCAGGTCGTCCGCCTGTTCGCTTCAGTATATCAGCCTCAATTAGCACTACATTTAACCGTGGAACAGTGTTTTCTCTCACAAGAAATCAGCTTTACAAATCTGCCACATCCACAATAAGTCCCGCCGAACAGAGCCCGCATCGGCCAAGGCCCAAAGCGGCGCCTCCTCATTTCTTTCTTAAAAATATTTAAAATATGGTTTAGCTTAATTATGACCAATATTATAATTAATTGATGCAAGATTGTGTACAACCAAGTAAAATAATAAGTAAGGGCACTTATTTCGTATCTTTCATTAATTTCGGGACAAAGGAGAACCAATTTTGCCAAACGTTTTTCACACCAGCTTCAACTTCTTTGGAGAAGCCATTTTTTCAGAATGGCCAGAGCCGGAGCTAATTTAAGAGGAGCTGGAGCCCTGCCAAACAAGCCTGGACTCTTCCCCATAATATATTATAGATGTTTGTTTTTTAATAACGTGTTATTATGTTATGTCAGGGATGGATTTGGGCCACGGGCCACTAGGGATAAGGCCCTAGGCATGGCCCAAATTCCCCCGTATGCCCCCTTTAATTCTTCGTGGCCCAGCTACACAGATATTATGAGGTGGTCTAGGCGGCCCAGCAAGAAAACACTAGAGCTAGGCGTGCAGCCTAGTATTTCGTCGCCATCAGCCTGCAAACTTCCTCAATCACGCGCGAGGAGCTCCTGGAAACAGTGATGCCCTGGGATCATCATCATCATCATCAGATATTGAACAGGAAGAGGACATTCCAGATTTGGAGGAAACAGTGATGGCTCTCACATCTTCTGTACCCATACTGAATACCAAGAGGAAAACATTCAAAATCTTGGCCACCATTGGCTCACAGCAGGTGTTGATCTTGATTGATTCTGGCAGTGTGGGTACCTTTATCAGTGATCAGTTAGTGCAACAGCTGCAACTGCCTACCAAGTCTTGTGATCAGCTTCAGTACAAGGCTGCAGATGGGGGTATCTTAAGCTGTTCTCAGTTGGTTCCATCCCTACAATGGTTTGCACAAGGCACTACATTCTGTTCAAGCCCACAAGTTCTACCACTCAAATGTTTTGATCTCATTCTTGGAGAGGATTGGCTAGAAGAAGTCAGCCCTATTTGGGTAGATTATAAGCATAAAGTGATGAAGGTGACCTATCAAGGGAAAAGGATTACCTTACATGGGGTCAAAGACACTCAGACATCTTGTTCTCCAGTGTCTGCCACTAAGTTGCGAGGATTACTTAAAAAAGGAATGTTCCCTCAATGTGTTACTATCCAGTATTGTGTTCCTAATCTGCAATCTGATATGCATTGTTGTTCTCTGCAATCTGAAGAACAGGATTGTCCAGCACAAATAATAGAACTACTAGAGGCATATGATCACTTGTTTTCTTCACCAACCACACTGCCTCCTCATAGGCCTGCTGATCATTCCATTCCATTAGTGCCAGGAGCACAACCAGTCAAATTGAGACCTTACAAGTACTCCCCGGTTCAGAAAGATGAGATAGATAAGCAACTGCGAGAGATGCCGCAGAATGGGATAATGAGGCCAAGTAGTAGTCCTTTTGCATCACCTGTGTTGCTGGTAAAGAAAAAGGAAAATACCTGGCGTCTGTGCATTGACTATAGACAACTGAATTCCATAACAGTCAAGAACAAACATCCTATGCCAATTGTGGATGAGTTGCTCGAAACAACTATAGCCTAAGCACCACGCTTAATCTATGAACTTACTACTCTTAACTCGGTACTAAAAATTAGAGCAATCTAACCAAGCAGTGAAATAAGTAAACAGCGGCTTAAAGTATAACAACAAATAAATAAGGCAGGGGATATGTATTACCGATAAGAGTGGAGAAGAATACCACAGAAAAGGTTGCCGACAGGCCCGGCTCCTCCTCAGACTTCTGATCTTCTCTCTTCTGACTTCTTCTGAGAACTCCGAAAAACTCTTCCAGACCTCAGAGAGAGACTCCTCACTACTCTTCTCTTCTCTAGCTAGCTACTGTTCCTAAGAGCAGAGCTTCGCTAGGGAGAGAGAGAGTAGGAACTACTCCGGACTAATGAATGAGCTATTTGGACTATGCCTCTAGTAGTGTAGTTGAGTTACAAATGAGCCAAAGGCCTCTATTTATAGCACTAGGGAGCTTCCTTGGTACTTGTAGTGGTGCTGGAGGTCGGTGGCCGAATTCAGGGGGCGGGCGCCGCCTTAGACAGGGCGGCCGCCACCTCCGATGCACCGCCTTGCCATCTAACGGCCGTGGATCCTCCCCAAAGTCGGTATTGAGGTCGATGAAGGTCCGGATTGCAGTTGGTATGACGGTTTGTGGTCCTTGGAGGATGACAAGTGGGTTCATAGATCCTTGACACGTCTCTTGATCACCCTTGGATGAAACCGACGTTGATGAATGGCTTGGATGGGCTCTGGATCACTTCCCACGGATCACAGACGTGGAATGGTGACCTGGACAGGGCGGGCGCCCCCTTTGTAGGGCAGCCGCCCCCTCTGGTGCACATTTGGCGCCTGAGGTGGCCTATGTGCCATGTTGCATCCGTATTTGTCCATTTTTGGTCTTTTTCCTGCATACACATCATTTCTTCAAGTACATATGGAACTAGGTGAGTAATAAACTAAGTTCTTCATATGTCATGTTGATTTACCTTGATTATTGGTAGAATGTTGTCGGTAAAATAGGGTGTTAACGACCGTTAACAGTATGTGCACGCTATTTGCGGGAAATTATCATGCCTAATCTTAATAGATTGGACGGCTTTGTCAGAGAAAGCACGTGGAAGAGCGGCGGCGCAAGCACCGCTGCAATCGCACTGCAGGCGGTGGCGACATGTGCAAGCAGAATGTGTGGGGGGAGGGTGCGACCAAGCAAGCAGAAATTCTTTTTCTTTTTGCGAGAGGGTCCGAGCAGTTTGGCCTCTTGGAAGGGATTTTTGTTGAGTGGATGGTCTCTTGGAAGGGATGACGAGAGGAGAGGGGTGGTGCAGGTCGTCAGCCTGTTCGCTTCAGTATATCAGCCTCAATTAGCACTACATTTAGCCGTGGAACAGTGTTTTCTCTCACAAGAGATCAGCTTTACAAATCTGCCACATCCACAATAAGTCCCGCCGAACAGAGCCCACATCGGCCAAGGCCCAAAACGGCGCCTCCTCATTTCTTTCTTAAAAATATTTAAAATATGGTTTAGCTTAATTAGGACCAATATTATAATTAATTGATGCAAGATTGTGTACAACCAAGTAAAATAATAAGTAAGGGCACTTATTTCGTATCTTTCATTAATTTCGGGACAAAAGAGAACCAGTTTTGCCAAACGTTTTTCACACCAGCTTCAACTTCTTTGGAGAAGCCATTTTTTCAGAATGGCCAGAGCCGGAGCTAATTTAAGAGGAGCTAGAGCCCTGCCAAACAAGCCTTGACTCTTCCCCATAATATATTATAGATGTTTCTTGACTCTTCCCCATAATATATTATAGATGTTTCTTTTTTTAATAACGTGTTATTATGTTATGTCAGGGACGGATTTGGGCCACGGGCCACTAGGGATAAGGCCCTAGGCATGGCCCAAATTCCCCCGTATGCCCCCTTTAATTCTTCGTGGCCCAGCTACACAGATATTATGAGGTGGTCTAGGCGGCCCAGCAAGAAAACACTAGAGCTAGGCGTGCAGCCTAGTATTTCGTCGCCATCAGCCTGCAAACTTCCTCAATCACGCGCGAGGTGCTCCGGGCACCGTTGCCCGTTGGTCCAATTGGCGCAGGTGCTCCGTGCTCGGAGTTCGGTGGGCTGCAGGCCAGGTGCAGGGGCGCGCTGCAGCCGTATGCGTGTAATTGCGTATGCACACAGCGACGTGGCCTTCAGGAGGATACCAAAGCTGGACGCCAAACTGCCTAACGCCACCTGTTGGCTTATTTGAAAAGAAGTATTAACTTCGACTGATGTTGATTTGTTGTAAATAAAAAACACTATCATATACCTAAAAAGAAACAAAATCTTGACTAATTGGACAAACGAATAGGGCCTCAGCGGCGATGCACGATGGTGGGCACCTCACACGGCCGCACCTAAGCTAATCACCGGCATAATCTGAACTACAATTATATTAAATGAAAGAATAACTTTATATAGTCTTGTAACCACGATTCTTGTCGGCTCCTTATGTGGTGCTGCTCATGAAACTGCCTCTTACCTTTTTCTGCGGTTTTTTGTCTACAAGAAAAATATGGATGAAGAGAAATATAAATTAGGCACTACTTTGTTTCACATTTTTTGTCCAAATTTTGATAAAATTGGATCATACCCTATTCTTATTATGGAGATGTTGTATTGGTTTATCTGTGAGCAATTTTTTTCTTCAAAAGCTATATGCTATGAAATTAAGACTTTTCTGTATTAATGTTTCTTTATCAAATTTATTATTGATTTTGGCATGAAATTAAAATATCACTTAAAGTATATGCACTTATGCTATATGTGTCTCACGGTGCAGATTATTTACGTACCTACGTAGTGGCCATAGGCGTAGAATGTCATTCTTTTTGGGCGGTGGGAGTATTTGGACCCTAGCTAAAAATGAATATTTTCTTCTTTATAAATTATAAGTAGTTCTAGTATTTGTAGATACATAATTTTTACTAGGTATTTAATTATATACTCCCTCCGTTTTAAATTATAGTTCGTTTGACTTTAATTTTTGAACCTAAAATTTGACTACTTGTTTTATTTAAAAATTTGTGCAAAATATCATTTTTTTTGTTGTGACTTTATTTATTAATGAAAGGTTTTGAAGAATGATTTAAATTTGACTATATTTGCATAAATTTTTTGAATAAGACTAGTGGTCAAATTTGGATTAAAAAAAGTCAAATGAATTATAATTTAAAATGGAGGAAGTATATTATATCTATTATATAGTAAATACCATTTATCTAGAAATTTTAGAACGACTTATGGTTTAGAACGAAGAGGCTACGTGTAACGCATAATGTTAGGCCTGGGCGAAATACCCAATACCCAATATCTGAACCCGAACCCGTATCCGAACTACCCAAATCCGCACTACACGATTACAATTTTGTATACTGATTATAGTTTGAAATTAGTTCGGGTAATTCAGATAACAACCTGTGGTGCCCAAATTACCCGTACTACCCGATCTCCGTATTTAGAGGACAGCCCATCCCAAGAGTACACACTAATAATCCATCGATCTTCATGGCCCAGCACAGCCGCCCACTACGTCACTGCCTCCTCCCACCAATGTCCGTGGCCTCCACTAGGCTCTGTTCGGCTGGCTGGTGCTGCCAGCACCAGCCAGTCATTTAGCGGTGTTTTTCTCTCAGAACAATCAGCCAGCCAGCCAGCCGTACCGTACAGCCAGCCGAACAGAGTAAAAATGAAAAAGCCAATGTCTGTGGCTGCAGATTCTCAAACTCCTGAAGGCAGCAGCACAACTGCAGAACAATTCGGGCAGATTGGGTAATATCCGAATCCGAACCCTTGGGTAGTGATTTTGCAGGACGAGTGTCGGGTAGCAATTTCTTTTACCCAAATTTCTAAATACTCGAACTACCCGATCTGAAAATTTCAGCCCCAAAAACGCCCACCATACAAAATGTACACTCCAGGCGGCAACTCCAGGACCAGGGTCCACAGTGCTACTGCTAGCGATCTTGGCCGCAGCGCTGCCAAATGATGTGGAAACACAAGTATATGGATCTTGGCTTAAAAAAAATAAAAAAATAAAAAAAACCTAGAAGGCGAGAACGGTAAAAATGTACACTCCGGACGGCAACTCCATGGTCCAGACCACGGTCCATATGTTATCGAGTCAAAAAAAAAATGGAAGGTCAAAACGGGAAAAACTCTCGGCACGACGGCAACTAGCCTTCTCCACATAGGCAAGCAAGCCATTGGAATAAATATATATGCGAATCCGTTGGGTAAACCCTTTCTTCAAAGTGAGCAACCCCTTAGTATGAAACCTCCTTTCCTTTTCTTTTTTTTTTTCGGGGAATGATACCTCCTTTCCTTAATTCCTTTGTTGCTTTGCTCAAAGATGCCCCTTCCGCTGTTCCATATCCTAGCACTCCTTTGTGGTCGCAGCGCCCCACCCGGCTACCCCCATTCACCTTGACGGGAACCTCTTCGCCGCGACTGCTCCGTGCGCGCGGCAGCCCACAGCCGTCCGATATAACTGGAGGCGGTGCCTTGGTCTCACGCACGGTGCCTGGGGTTGAGGGTTCTGATCGGCGCCTATCTCAACAGCCAGCGAGCGCGGGGGCCAGGATGGACTGCTCGTCGCCGGTCGGCGGGCTGGCGCGGCGGTGCAGCAGCGGAGGCGGCAGCGGCTGTAGCGCCTGGGGCAGCTTCAGCGGTGGCGGCAGCAGCAGCGGCTGGGGCAGCTTCATGTTCTACATCCCGAACAAGGATGCTCCGCTGGAGCGGCGCAGCCGGTGGCGAGTACGTAAGCACACTCCTGACTCCTCTCCAGGCCCGTCGTCGTTTGTTGTCGCGAGCGCGTTCCGGCGGTGAGAGTTGTAGCTGTGCACGGAGTCAGACCGCGCTTGGTACACACACGGCACGTGCCCGGTCGCCCATCGATCAGCCGGACGGTCGATGGGTCACGGCTGGCCGGTTAAGGTGGTGTCGCCGGCCGGCCGGGAAGAATCTGGGTTGCGTCGATCGATCTCGGCCTCTGTGCCGTCGCGCGCGCGCGCCACAGCGTCGGAGCCGCCGGTACTTGGAGTGCGCCTTCCAGTCGGAGTGCACCGCGTACCGCTAGCTTCCACTTCTTCTCGTCATCCTTGCGTCAGTAGTGCTTCATGATGCCGGTGAGGTGGCCGTCCGGCCAAGCGCGCGCGGGACGGGTCGTCGTGCTCGTGCATGCACGTCGGCTCCGGCCACAGGTACTCCTGCCGCTGCCGCTGCCGCTGCGGTCTCCTTGGAGCTCTTGTGTTTCACCAGCTTCCACGGCAGGTTTGTGCCCGCGCTAGCTGGTGCAGCTGCAGGTTCTGTTCTGCCACTTGAACCCCTTGTTGAACACCAGGCACGCAAACGAAATTCTTTTGTTTCACTGAAATAAAGCGAGAAAGACTTTTCCCTAAAAAATAATCTTTTAGTTTTGCTCGAGTGGAGCAGTGAGCGTAATAGTGTTGTGCAGCGCATGTTAAGGTTCTAATTTGACCGGCCTTTGTTAATGTTTTTCTTTGGGTCTATCTACCCATTGCAACATCTGATTTAGGGCTTGTTTATTAGTTTTCACCATAAAATTTTGCACCCATCACATCGGATGTTTGGACATATGCATGGTATTAACTAATTACACAGATTGCGTATAAATTGCGAGACATATATTTTAAGCCTAATTAGTCCTTAATTTGATAATGTTGTTTTACAGTAAATATTTGCTATTGACGGATTAATTAGGCTTAATAAATTTGCCTCGCGGTTTACACGCGAGCTATGTAATTAGTTTTTTTATTACTATCCAAAAAACCCGTCCGACATCCCACGAAACATCTGATGTCATATGCAAAGTTTTTACACCCAGGATTTAAACACCCCCTTAGTTCATCTCCCACCTTGGCTGCTCACATGCTCACACCCCTCCCCCCCCCCCCCCCCCCGCCATGGGCGTTAGGGTTCACCGGAGCTCTAGCGCGCTAGGGACGCGCGACCCTAGGGTGTTGGAGCTCTGACGAACCCTAGCGCCCGCGACGACCTCCCTAATCCCCTCCCCCACTGCCGCCATCTTCTCCAGCTCCGCTAAGCCTTCCCCACCCTGACCTAGTTCAGCCGCCCGCCTCCACCGCCACTAGGACTTAAGCCGCCCCTATCCCCACCCCACTGGCCTACGTGACCCCACCCGACCCATACCCCCTGGTCGGCCCATTCTATACCCATCGGAGTTAAGAAAAGAAAGTGTAGAGAGACTCGCTGGTACCCTGGGGCCTTCGTCTCCGGTGGTAGTGGTGGTGGTGGAGGAAGGAGGCCAACTACCTCATCGTGGGTGCCGGTGTTGGGCTCCGAAGATGGGGAAAGTCGGGTGCAGGCGCACTCTTGGCTAGAAAAAATCGAGTGTGGAAATTGGCTAAAACGCTCGAGTGTTGGCTAGCTTTATCGTTTTCTTTTCAGAATGAACAGGCATGAGACCATGCACCATTTCTATTAATATAGAGGGAAATTACAAGTAGGCGGTCCCACATAGAGGGACAAAACTGAGACAAAGATAACATATTAGACTCTCTCCAATAGGATACCTATATGGTACCTAAACCCAAAATGGGTCTTCGACAGTACTGTTTTAGCCTCCAATAGAGTACCCATATTTGAGACTCATTTTGGGTGCCAGGAGAGACATAAACTAAATCTGAGAGTATCTTCTCTCCTGAAAACCCATTTGCAGATATGGTTCTCTTTTAGATGTTGTTGTTGGAGAAGACCAAAAATAGGTATCGAACCCATTGCCTGCAGCGAAACCCAAATGTAAAATATGGTCTTGTAATTTGAGTGTTATTGTTGGAGATAGTCTTATACACAGGAGATAAAGCTAGGCGCCTACAAACAAGGCAGTCAAAAACTTTGCACCAGCAAAAACCAGGTCCTTGCCTCTTCTTTGATTTTTTTGGACGAGGTCCAGCGCCGATATCTCTTTTTGCTGAAATGTGCTTGAATTCGTCTCTTTCGAAATCTCCCAAATTACTATGAGCGAGCGGAGAAACGGACGTCCACCAATCCTTGACGATGGTGGAAAGGGGCCACCACTATTGCTGAAAACTAGGAATAGACACCTGGCGATGTAGCTCCAGATGCACCTCGATAACTAGTGGACTCGATGAATTGTGGGTGATGTGCCAATATAGACGAGTACTCCCCTGACTCGGTGAGCTTCCTGGTGACTTTATCGTGTGTTCCTTGTAGGAGAACTGTCTTGTGCACAACATACCATATAGCTCAACAAATTGTGCACATGGACAACTATAATTCCTTTGTCGATGTTTGAGATAGTTGCATACATTTATTAGTTCTAACTTGTCGTTTTTAGTCGTCGTTGTATACAACCCTCATGGGTTATCGCCATTTTTTTTAGGAAACCGGAGGGGCTGGAGCCTGTACAGAAAAGATAAATTAATAAAAGATAATTTAAAGTTTACAGAGGCACTTCCTCAAGGGTTATCGTTGCTCTACTATATTATTATTATTATTTATTTATTTATTTTTTTATTATTATTATTATTATTACTGCTCAGTGTAAAATGAGATGCTCTTCTATGGTTTTCTTTCTCAGGTAAATGAGAAGACCTGCTCATCCTTCCGGGTAGGAAACTTGACGGAGGCCCAAACTATCCAAGCATTAGCCCAGCAGCGCTGGTTCAACACATTCAGACTTGATTTTTCGGTGTTGGGGCAGCCCATCGGGATAGTGACGCGGCAGCTCACCTGGGAACAGTATCTGGGCCGCCCCATGGGGCAGCCAGAACCCGGTATGAGAGCGTGTGTCTGCCGTTTCTTTTTTTTTTATAATGCGTAATTGTATTTCTAGTTAAGGAAAACGTACAGGAACAGTACAAATATAGGTGCGTATGTACAGGATACAGGGACAGATGTCCGAACCAACTTGCACAGAGACCCCTAAACAAAACAAAAATTACAATTCGGCCCTTGGACCCTGTGCTACCCGAACCCTCCGGAGGATTCCGACGCTGACGACCGCGAAGCCGACCGCCGCCATCGGGAGAACCTCCATGACCCTAGATCAGAAGAAGCTCCTTCGCATGAAGGCTTTGACAAGAACCGCAGTTGATGGAGTCGTTGTAGATCCATCGGCCGGGGACGCACCCTGAGCTGCTCTGACCCTGGATCGAGCCACGGCAACGGGCGAACGCCGAAGAGAAGACGAGCTCGACCCACACACCATCCATCCACAAAAACCACAACCTCCCCTGCATCCTAGAAGACCAGAGCCACCGGGAACTCACCAGGCAGCTGGAACTCCTGACAAGATCCGAACACGTCGGACCTCACCTCCACGCGCTCATCGATGGCACCGGAGCGACGCACCGCCGAGACGGGGACGAACACAGGAGGACCTTATTCCATACTGATGACGCCACCGCCGCCGCCTCGGCGACCTCTCCGGAAACCTAACCCTAAACCTAAGGGACCTAGGCCCTACCCCCACCGCCGGCAAGGGAAACTTGGTCCTACGCATCTCATGCCAGCCTAGAGGCCAACGGAGACGGGAAGGACCAAGATCCCCGCCGGCGGAGGGCACTTCGCTCGGAATCGCCTCTCTGGACTGTAGCAGGTCGCGAGAGGAGGAAGGATATGAAGGACTTGATCAAAGCAGTGGTGTCTGCCGTTTCGAGAGAGAGAGAGAGAGAGAGTGTGTGTGTGTGCCCACATTTGGCTCTCAGATATGAGATACATTTTCTGCTACACCGTCGCGCAGCACCTGTGTGCGACACCCTTATCATGCTGCACGTGTCCTGCTTGCTCTATCTACTGGTTGAGATTCACCGGTTCTCAAAACGCGGGCCCGGCTCTCCACCGCACGCTGCCTTCCTTCATTTTTTTTGGGGGGGGGGGGGTGGGGGGGGGGGGGGGGGGGGGGGGGGAAGAGACTCGTGTCGAACAGTCATTGGATGTCGCACACAGCTTGCTGTGCGACGGTGTGACGTAGAATTTATTTTTCTCAGATATGATTGACTCTCTCCTAATCGTAATTTTGTTCTGAATACATGTTATGTTATGTTGGCAATGGTTGCAGGCACCTGTGCTCCGGTCGCCTGCACCGTGTGCGTGGAGGCGGTCCACCGGTACGAGCACAGCAAGCTCCACGGCGAAGCGGCGGCGGTGCCCTGCAACCAGCTCATCAGGGCGTGTTTTCGTGACGGCATCTGGGTGCCGGGCAAGGGGGCCAATGTGGGCAAAGTCCTGACCAAGATACAGAAGATGGGGGGCGTGCCGGCGACCACCAACGCGCCAGCCCCGGCGCCGTGTGTCCTGCCATTGCGCTCGTGGAACGAGCACAACTTGTGGGATTCGAATGACGATTCTGTCGCCGGACGTCTCCATGACCGTCTGGCTGAGCTGCTGGAACGTCATGGCCCCTGCGTCGGGGTACTCTGGGTTTGCCCGTGGTACCATCGCTTCAACGCTGATGCCGACGACACGCTGGTGTACCGCGGGTGTGGCCGGAACGACGAGGATAGGAGTATGAGCGAGCAACTCTACCCTGGTCAGGTCAGTTGGCATGCCATCGTATGCTTCGCCTATCGATTCTGTGGTCAGGAGATGCACGTGCAGGTGCTGGACAATCACAGCGCCACCGGCCCACGTCGTTGGATCGATGCGGAGGAGTTTCACACGCTCTACACCCTGAGCAGTGTGTAGCGCTTGGATATGGATATGGGTGATCTCGCTACATCACCAACCCACTCGCCAGAATTATTTCCCTTTTAGTAGTATATATATCAGATACTTGAGGAGTTGTAGTGTATGGTGTATGGTTATTACTTCTCTCAAGTTAAGACCTCAAACAAATCGATATGAGTCCTTAATCTTTTTATTTAAAAAAAGGAGATACTTGATAATATTTCTTTCTATTACTTATTGGAGGCGCAAAGGAACATTTACGCTAATATTCCACAAGGTGACGCTAGAAAAAAAAGAGATAAGTCTTAGAAACAATAATCCTCACTAAAAATAGTCATTGCGTATCTATTATGTTTTATAAAAACAACTGATGTCGTTCATCAATTTTTTAAAAAGAGAATATATATCAATATCCTAACTTCTGCATCGACTAACGCATATGGCTGTTCATTATTACAACAGTCGGGCAACACAAATCCAAGGAACTGCAAAACGTGTTATTCATCTGTGATATGTCTGCAATAAGCACTTGTAGTGTTGGCCGTGTTATTGATCCGTATCGCATCCGGCTTGATCCACAGACGTAGGATGCACTTATAGAGTTGGATAATGGATGTCACCCGGCCGTGTAACCATTTTCTCTACTTTGAATTCTTGATTACCGACTGATGTCCTTGTGTTTTTGATCGGATAGTTCAGTTTCCAACGATAATAGTAATGCCGACGTCGTATTTACTTTGAGGCATGCAGTAACGTTTTCAGTTTCGTTTTTTCGTGAAAAAAAAAGGTTAAATGGAATCAATTTAGGACTTGTATATATATCTGATAGTTTTGATCCCTGGTTACTTCTGGTACATGAAGATTCGACTGTTCCTCGTCTGGTGTTGGATTTGCCCCCGCGTTAGTTAAAACGATGACAGGTAAAAAAACGGAAAATACTGGAAGGGATGCGGGGTGTTGAGCGAGCGATGCAGTGGGCCGTTGGGAGCCAGGGCCTCGGCGCCGTGAAGATCCGAGCCGTGGACAATGCAGACTGGACTTGGGCCGCTGGACCAAGGAACTACACCAAAGCTGAAAAGCTTTATATGGGCCAGCCTATGGTGCAGAAAGTGGCCTGGCGAGCTGCCTCCGCCTGCAAATTTGACCGTCAGATTTGTTTCCTGTGTTGGCATGTTGTGCGGATTGCAGTGGGGCGTGGCCGCGTCTTTAGTCCTCTTTCCTAACCGAAACATCCTAAGAGCATCTCCAGCCATAGGTCCAAAATCAGGCCCTTACATCTTCATTTAAATGGTGATCTACAAAATTTGAGGGCCAACATCAAAGCTCAACTCCAGCCACGCGTCCGAAATCAGACCAAAATGAGAGGAGGATAGGGAAATAGGAAGATCATGTATCTAGGGGGTTGAGATTATAATTTGAGGGGCATGCAAAATAAGGTCTAATTTAGGGGTTTCACTGGAATTTGATTTTTGCCCAAACTTCTAAAATTTAGAGTAGTGGACCAAGTAGGAGCTTGGGTTGGAGATGCTCTAAGCGTCTTTGGTTCAAAAAAACCAACAGTTTGATGCCTTTTCCTCCTCGCACGACACTGTGTGCATCCTCTGCTTCACACCATGGTCCAGGCTCCGCCTTTCGTAGCCGGCGGCTGGAGGCCTTGGACAGCGATGGCGCTGGACATAGCCCAGGCTATGTCGAGGGAAACAATCTTCGACGCTGCCGGTGGAGCAGAGAGCGCAGAGGAGGTGGGAGGTGGTCACAATCTGTTGGAAAGTCGCATAGGCCCGGCCAGGAAGTCGCGGAGGCTGGCTGGGAGGTGCACCAGCCGGCAGGGAAGACACAGAGGCGGTCAGGGAAGCCATGACCCTACGATATCGAGCGAAAAAAAATGCGGCGAAAAAAAACCTTGTGGGGGCCAATATTGCTTTATTAGAAGAGATTTATGGAATATTCTTGGAGATGAATTTCTCGTTTTCTCCTAAAATCTTTTTGTGTAATTTGAAGAATAAAATATAGTATACTCTTGAAGAGAGTGGTAACATGTAGGTCCATAACTTCAAAAACTGTAGTTCGAGTCCTCAAAATTGCTATGATTAGACCACACGAGTCTAAATTACCGTTATTTTAGAAAAAACCACCCATGTAATTACTGAATACTATACTACGTACATCTAACATGTGGGGTCATATATCACCCCTCTCTTATCTCCTTCCTCACTCCCTCACGTGTAGGTCCACATCTCATCCCCCTCTCAGCTCCTTCTCCATCGTGTGCCTACAAGGACAACGCTCCCTATAACATTGGTCTAATGACATTTGGAAAATATTTTTTAGCAATCATTTTTTTTAGAAAATCAGGCTACATTTTATTGATTCAAATAAATATTACACTTACATCCATATAAAGAGACCCCTGAATAAAATTAAAATTACATTTAGGCCCTTGTAAAGATCTCTCGATCATCTTCGTCAAGGGAGAACAGAGCCACCACTCGACATTGAAACGAACGCCGAGCTTGCCCCTTGAAGCTGAATTCCACTTCAAGGAAAAAGCTTCCAAAGAAACAATATTGAAGCTACATCAATCGACACATGCACCTTAAACGCTGAATGCCCGAGCAAATGATGGCCAACGGTGACTGACTCCCTCTAGTGTGAGGGACCCGACGACGGCGAGGCGGCAACATAAGCATGTTCAACAAAAGCATCCCACTGACGGGCAACAACAAACTGCTCCGCGGCCGATCGCGCTCCCTGGATGCCCCGACAAGTGAGGCAACATAAGCATCCCATACCCCTTCGGCACCAGGGACGGCTGCTACTTCGACCCCAGCTTCGAGGTGGTCTGCAACGAGCGCACCGCTCCGGGCGCCGACCTCGCCGTGCCGATGGTGTTCAACATGACCGGCTACTACATCGAGGACAACGGCGACAACCCGCCGCCCAACACGAGCTGGTGGACGGTGGACCTCGTCGACTTCGACGTGTCCGGCGGCGAGGCGCGGGTGCGCATGCCGGTGAGCTCCGACTGCAGCCTGAACGGGAGCTACCACGCGCTCAGCATGTTCAGCATGCAGGTGAACGTGTCCCAGGGCACCTTCGTCTTCTCGGCCACCAGGAACGTGCTGCTGGGCGTCGGACAGCGCCAGTCTTCCTGTCCGACCTGGTCGGACAGGAGACGGCGTCCGACCACCCGCGTTCCACCTACGTTCGGAATTCCGAGTCAGCTCTCCCGCTGGCGCTCTCCGCTCTGCTGGCTGCGCTGCTGCTGCCGGCGCTCATCTCACATCTGTTTCCGCTGGCCCTACTGCTGCCTTGTGAGCCACCTACCACAGCTACGATCCATATGCACGGCATCAGGTGTAGCCGTGTAGGACACGTTCTCTTTTATTTCTTGTTTTTTGGACTTAGGGGGTGTTTACTTCCAATTTTTTTTTCTCTTTCCTATCACATCGATTGTACTTTCCGTCTGCATTGAGCACTAAATGAAATAGGAGCTGTTACATGTTTGTACTTTTTGCCTTACTACCTCGAGATAAATCTTTTGAGTCTAGTTGGACCGTGAGCCCATGATAAAACAAAAGCACTACAGTACACTTTTCACCCCTTTTCACCTAACTAAACACCCCCCCTTAGTTTGAAGTACGGAGTGTGTTTGTTGTTTTTCTTTGTCTATATGCTTGCTTCCTTACGAATCTGTTCGAATTTTTTGTTCTTTTTTACTTTTTAACCATCTTTTTATTTTTCTAATTATGTTTTTATTTGTTTTGTGTTTATTTTTTATTTTAACTTCTCTTTTATTTATAGTTTCTTATTATTTTCATTTTCTTTATATATTTTCTAATTATTATTTTACTATAAATTATTTTATTTATTTATTTCTTTTCAAGTTCCTATTTTTTAATATATTTTTTGACATGCATGTCATGTTCATATGGTATAGATATTTCTTTGTTGAAGTGGTCTTTTTCTGTTCTTTTGATCTCTTTTATTCAAATAGTAGGGGAGTATTCATTCTTGTTTTCTTTCCTCTATTTTTAATTTCTTTTTTATATGTTCACTTTTTATTTAGAGGTACACGTGACGTCCATGCAGTATATTTTGTAATCTTCTCTGATGTATTTCTATTTTTATGAGTAGAAATGTCATTTTCACGATGTATTTTGTGATGTTCAATAAGCACACATCACACATTGATGTTCTCGGACATACATTATGGTGTTCGGTAGTACTTTTTCTTTTTATTTGATTTTAATTTGTTACTTCACTAACTATATTTTGTAATATTTTGTGATGTTCGCATGGTATACAGATGATGTTCTATACTATATTTTTTGATATTTGGCTATGTTAATATGATGTTCCGTAGTATACATTGATGTTTTAGGATATATTTTTATGTCCGTTAACTTTTTTCTTCTTTTTTATTTGACTATAATTAATTAGTTCACTAATTTTATTCGGCTATAATTAATTACTACATTAATTTTAAATTTTTCTATTTTACATTCATAGTATATATGATGTTGTGCATTTTCCATACTCCCGGAAGTAGTTACTCCCATCTCTAAAAAACCACCTTGCGTATGTGTTCATACTTGTTTATCACTTTGAGTATATTTACATACTCATATTATGGTGCTCCAAATCTTCCTATGCGAAAAATTTTTAAAGGAACCCATACTTTTTAATATATTACGAAAATACCACTGTAGTATATAAAATAAGTATGACCACATACTCGATGTATGCATGCATATTTGATAAATATACTACCATAGATGGTCTAGTATGATCATATACTTCATGCACATACACTTTATTCGATCATATATGGCTTAAATCTGAAGATATAAACATAGGAGTAACTACTCCCTGTGAGTAGAAAATAATTTCCCTATATGTGTGTGTGTGTGCGCGCGTGATGTTCTGTTCCTTTTACTGGGATGTTCGTATAGTTTAATATGATATTCGATGATTATCTTTAAATACAATTTAATCATTAGATAAATGTTTGTTAAAAAATTTCATAAAAAATTATTCACGTGGGGTCTTATTTTAAAGTGTGTATAGTAAGAAATACGATGGTACAATCGGATTTTAATAAAAACAATTAGTTTAGGAGATGTTCTATGATATATTTTGTGATGTTCACATAATATTCATGGAATGTTCATGTATATGTAATGTTTTTGTGTCGTTCAGGTAGGATACATGTGATCACTTAGTATACATGTCATGTTCTATGATGTATTTGGTGATGTTCACCTAATATATACGTGTGATGTTTTATAATATATTTATTAATGTTCTATAGTGTATCTAACGATGGTCACTTAGTATACATATGATGTTCTATAGTATATTTTAGGATATTTCAAAAGCATCCATGTGCTATTTTTAAAATTTTTCTCTGTTACATGTTTAATTTTTTCCTCATGCTTTGCATTATATTTTACTGTTTTTAATTTATTTATGTATTTATTTATTTGACGTATATTATATTACCTATTTAATGAATCTAAAATTAAAATATTGTACTTTTAAACTGAGAATATTTTTTATGAAGACGGAACATTGTTCTATAAACCTAGCTAGAACATCATCTCTGCTCAATAAAAGATAATACTCTATCTTCATGAGGTAAATGTTTATTAATAAAATTCTATCTATTATATTCATGTAGGATCTTATTTAAAAAGATTCTATTGCAAGGAACTCGATGGAAATCCTTAGGTTCGGACAGGCAAACGAAAAATACGCGACGAGTAGACGCTGCATGATCAGTGTGGCCCACATCGCGATCCACACGAGTGCAGGCCATCACGACCCATAGCTAGCGAGCGCAGCTGCTAGCTTATAAATATATACTCTCTCTATATGAAAAAAATGATGTCATTTAGAACAGCGATACGGTCTTTAAAGTATGATTTTGACTTTATATTTCTATAAAAATATTTACTGAAAATTGATATACGAATACTTTTATAAAAAAATATATTTGAAGACAAATCTATTTATATAGGTTTCATATTTTTAAACTCAATAATTTAAATGTTATTCATGATTTATATTTCTAATGTTTCACCAAAACTTTTTTCAAAACGACATCCTTTTTTATACAGAGGGAATATAAGAGAAGCAAGCTAACAGTTAGTTTGGTTCATCATGCCGGACAACTTGTATATATATAGCGTTCATGTATTTTCTCTAAAATTTCATACTCGATGTATTCGTGAGTCAAGTATACGGTTCAAAGTCTTCACTCAATGTTTTGTTCCCTTGAGATAGATTCAGCTTATTTTTTTGCCACAGAATAGTATTTTACTCTTACAACAATTAATATTATAGTTGTTGGTTTACAAGGATCATAAGGTAGTTGGTTTATTTGCCGTCGATTATTTATGCTAGCAAAGGAAAGGAAAGAAAAGAAAATAGAAGCTATGCATCTTCGTGGGATTGATGCAGAGGTACCTCTTCTCTTCTAGAAAATGCTTTTGTACATAATTGTTTGATCTCTACACCTAAAGATTATTCTGAGGCCTGAAACTTTTTATGGTCTTGTGCCTTACATTTAGGTTTTGGCAAAGTAATAAGTCTGCTTCCATTTTCTGTTCTGGTTAACCCTGACTATAGAGATTGTCAAAACCTAAGGACCCTTCCCTTTTTCTCCTTTTGTTTTCTACTGAACCTGTGATTTAAGTACTCTTATATGAGTTGCTCGTGGATGAAATTATCCTCTATCCAGTTCCTGTTCACATGGACTGAGAGTTCCTCTCAGTAGTGTGCAAGCTTTCATGCTGCTACCGTGAAGCTGCTGTGACCAGTGTTGTATTTTCAGTGAAATGTCATGTAGTGAACAATTTTTGAACTTGTCATCTATCATCTCTGTGCACATTTATTTATTTCAGACATTCAGCTTGAACTTACCAGCCAACATCAGCCAGCCATTCAGCAGTGTTTTTCTCTCACAACAATCAACCAGCCAGCCGAACAGAGGCAATTGAACTTGTTATCAGGGCCACGCCGCATGACAACATCATGCTCTGGAACGCCGTCATATTCAGGTAACCAGGCTGCCTATTTCTGTGTTGTTACCTTAGCTCGCCTAAGGATCCAGTAAGGTGTGAGCCTGTGAGGCTGCAATACGTTTGGTGCTGACTGTACTTTTGCTCTTGGTATTTGTTGCGAATCTGCAGGCCGGATGACATGGAATCTGAGAGCTTATCAAAGCAAGGTTAATGTCCAGAGTGGTAGCAATTATTATGTCAGACTTATGGGCTATCAAGTGATTCGCTTTTATGCCTTGAACAGATAAGTTAGACCAGTGAAAAAAAGGATTTCATATATAAAAAACTGTTTGATTTTACTATTTTAATTAATAATCCAAAGCTTTGTTTTTTATAATGTTTTTTCTTCAACTTTTTCAAGGTCATCTTGATATTTAATTTCACGAGACAATTGATCGTTTTTAAATCTGTGTAGCATTTTCTTATACTTGATCACCACCAGAGACTAAGATGGAGACTAGAGACTGGCAATTGGGTTCCTTCTACGCTGTTGCTTTTAATTTCAAGCACACCTGCACACCACATAGATAAGATCTGTTTCTACCTGTGGATGGATTAAAAAATTGATTTTCCATATTCTGCTTGCAGGGGAGAAATTGCGTGGGCGACATATCCACGTCTTCCCGTCCAGCAGCGGGGGTGCGCAGCCTCGACGCATCCGGGTCCCTCGGTCATTGGCGGTGACATCTGCCCTATGTCTACAAGAGACTGCACACACTGGACAGATACTGAGCTCAGGGGCAGCGCCTGCGTGTGGAGCACGAGCTCGAAGACGATTCAACAAGGTTCTTGCATACTGTAATCTGGAGGCTCTTGATTTTTTTTCAGTTGAAGAACGAATTTCCATTGTCAGTATAATCAACCAATGTTATGTGCAAGTAATCAAAGAGGGCAAACATCAATGTTGATGATGTCCTCAATGTACTTGATGAGATGGAGTTTTCAGAGTTTGTAGGTTGCAAGGTCTATATGCCTAACTTTTTGGTTTTTTGAACTGTGCAAGTCTGTATATATATATTCAATTATTACACTCCAGCTCCATTACCTTTCAGTATATGGTTCTGAAAACTTCAGTGTCTGATGTAGAACAACTCAAATAGAGTTTGCTTTTGGTTCCGTATGCTTTGGTTAGTGCAATTGCTTCTTATTTTTTCTGTCATGTCATCTTCCTTCAGATTTTCTACCCCAACTATTCAAGGTATATAAAGGAGGACAACCGGATGTTGTCTTCTCTCTTTTTGAGTTGGACTGCTTGAAATGGCCTAGATTTGTAGGGTTCGATGATGTCAATGGCAACGTTTTGATTTACATAAGCTATTTGCCTCCAACTGACATGTAAGCTGGATGGTTACAAGCCTTAGTGACATGTGCCCACTGCAGATGGCTTTTGATAGCTTATACGATGCTTGGCTTCAACTGACATGTGTCATTTGCAGATCTATGATAGCTTTTGATAACTGGTGGTGGAGCGACACTGGTTTGCACTAATAATGCACTTAGATTATTGCAACTCGTTTGCTTAATGATAGGACATGTTCCACTCGCTCCACCACATTGGCGACTACCATGGTTCGGCCCTTGCTGTAGCAACGCACGGGCATACTACCTAGTACTTCATAAGAGGTAATCATGAGTTGAAATTTGGCTGGGCTGAATTGTTATGAGAAAAAAATAGTGTTCTGAACAGAGCGAATATGTAAAATATATATTTATTTAATTTTAAATTTTGAAAAATATGATACATGTATAAGGAAAGTTTTAAATATAAAAAATATTTTTTCTAGATCTAATTGATGCATGCGTGATCTATTGGGTATAGTAAATATTATTGCTATACATACCTGCCACTTGTTGCTGCATGGGCTGACCCATGTATCCACTCCAGTTGTGTTCCCTCGGCAGCCCCGTATAGCCCAGTGTGCCTGTACTGGGCCAGTGACGTTCCGGGACCCGAATCTGGCCATGGCTGAAGCTCGCTCGCCCAAAAGGTCCGTTTACCTGAAAAAAGAAACAATTCGGGTTGAGGAGAAAACTAGTAACACCAACCGCACTCATCATCCTTTAAATTCATCCTCTAAAAAGAATATTCTGTCCTGATCATCTAGATTCTCTCCTCTATACAACTTTCTCCGCCATCTATCCATCCTCCATATCTCTACTCTATTTGTTCGTTTTTCTTTATTTATTCTCACCCTCCCCACTCTCTCATCTCCTCCTCCTTTCTCTCTCCTACTCCGCGGCGGCTCCCTGGCGAGGGCGACTTGGCGGCGCGCGCGCACGGCCTCGACCTCCCTGGCCGGCGCGGGCGCGGGGAGGGAGGCGTGGCGGCTCCCCGGCGAGGGCGCCTCGGCCGGCGGGCTCGACCTCCCGGGCCGGCGGGCAGGCGGGCGAGCTCGCCTCGGTAGGCGGGTGCGGTGGCGCGCGGGCTCCGGCGCTCCTCCTCCTCGCCGGCCATGACGACGGCGCGGCGGGCGCCCTCCCCAGCACCTTCTCTCTTCCCGCACCTTCCCTCTCCCACGCGAGCGGGCGCTGCGGCGGCGAGCCCCGGCGAGCGCGCGGCCCGGCGCGGTGCTCCCGGTGGCGCTCGCGACCCGGCGTGGTGCTCCCAACGGCGAGCGCGCGGCGGCCCGGTGAGCTCGCGCGGCCCCGGTAGGCGAGCGCGCGGGGGGCTCCGGCCGGCATGCGCGCGCAGGGCTCGTGTCGATGGAAGCGGAACTCCTGCTCCGGCTCCCTGCTCCGGCGTCGCCCTCTCTCTCTCCCTCTCCCCTCCTCCGCTCTCTCTCCCCGGTCGGCGCGTCTGCCCGGCGCGGTGCTCCCGGCGGCGGCGCTGGCGGGCGGGCGGGCGCAGCTCTGCCCCGGTCTTCTCTCTCCTCGAGCGGGCCCCGTACCGTTCTTTACCGGGGTTTCCGTACCTCCCGCAAAAGGGCCGGATGGAGGCCGGTCCGCATCCATCCCGGACGTTGTAGAGGCCCCCGCTGCGGCGTTTTTTCCTAAAAAAACGTCCTGCAGGAAACTTTAGCGGGTGCTGCTGCGGTTGGTCTAAGGCCCGTTTACCTGAAGAAAACCATTATTGGTGGGGTCATGATGATTTCGGTAAATAATAAGCCCAAGCAAGGATTCGCTTTTGTCTTCTGTAAACAAACGATCCAAATGCAAAAACTAAGAAGAAATGTAAACTTTTATATATAAAAAAAGAAGAAATGTAAACAAACAAACTAATCTGCACAATAGCATATACAAAACTAAATGAAAGTTCGAACCATGGACCGGCCGGCCACCACACGGCACCACGCATCACTATCATCTGCCATGATTGGGTTTGGGTCTGGTTGTCGTTATTGGGTTTTGGTAAGAGGACTTGGTCGTTTAAGGTTTGGGTTTGGGTTTGGGTCTGGGTCGTTGATCAAGCGGCATCCCTCTAGAGCTTGCTGCTAGCTACTGCACACACGCGCCGCCGACGTGCTCCTCCGTCGTTCTTTACCAGCCAGCTTGGTTTCGATCTGCGTGCACGGCGCACACACACGCCAGCCTCGAGTGATCATGGAAACCTAGCTAGTCAAGATCGCAGAGGGTGACTGCAGCAGTAGTATTAAGGGAACTGATCCAGACCCAGACCCAAACCCAAAAGCGCGAGGCTACACGAGTTTGTTTGCAACACACTAACCTTTCTTTAAGTAATTTAAAAATAAGCCGGAGACAGAGAGAAAGCAACGCGGAATGTCGCCTTCAGCAGTTCAGCTTGAGATAAGCAAAAGGCCCGGCCGTACGTGCTGCTATGCTGACCTGCTATGCCTGCCGCCTAGCTCCTAGCTGCTGCCTCTCTCCGCCTGCATGTGCAAAATCCACATTAGTCCAGTGTCCACTTTGCTGCGTATTGGAAACGACAATTTCAGGTTCAGGTTCAGGTCTGGGTCTGGGTCTAGGTATGGTTCCCTTTTTTTTTTCAACCAACGATCCATCTGGCCTGGGTCATCTGTTACAGCCGTACAGGTCTGCCCATCTGGGTCTGATTTAGCACATCATTGTCCACCTGTTGATGCTTACTCACCGTCACCGATCAAGAAGACCAATTTTGCTCAAGTACTATACCTTCACAAATATATGCGTTTGGCTAGAATGTTAACACGAGTTACATGTACATTTTTAAGATATTAAGATTGTGATTAAATATTGAACTACTGTAAAATGTAAAATTGTCTATATATGATAGTTTCGTAGCGTGTGTTAATAAACACATTACAATAGGAATTGGCAATCTTACTATTTCATTACAATACCTAATTATTCATGGGAAGGCCTATTCTCTTGTCTCTGCTGATTTTTCCTTGTCACTACGTTTTTCTTACAGCAAGTTGTGCAGCGCTGCTTCTCTGTCACTATAGGTTTAGGTCTGGGTCTGGGTCTAGGTCTACGTCTCCGAGTCTGTCTAGCCAACAAGTGAGTGTTGTTTTTTTTAAAAAAAAAACCAACAACTGAGTGTTTAAGATACTCATAACACATGATTTTTCCCAATGCACTTACATTGTCTTCTAGCTAAATTTACAATATCTTATTACTATATTTACGATGATCTCTTCAGTGTAATTTATTAGGCAGACCGGTGTAATTAAGGGATAACACAACTTATTACAAATTTAAGACAAATATATGCAGATTTTTCAAAAAGAATTTCAAATTATTTTTATGGATTGCAGATATTAGAGAGAAATATGCCAAATTATTTACAAATGTCGTCGATTTCTTCACGCCACAGCAGACAGAGCAGATGAGCGGGCGAGAACCGGCGAAGGGAGCCGTGTCCTGGGAGTCACTAGGGCAGCGGCGAAGGACCTACTTGGGGGGCCGTGGCAGAGAAAGCCCTATGCCGGGGGCCGACAGCGAGATCATCGTCCTAGGGGCGGCAGAGGTAGCAAGCGCGCCTACCTATGGGCGGTAGAGGAAGCAGGCGCGGAGGGCCGGCCTGGCGATGATGGAGGGAGCAGACGCGGAGGGCCGGCCTTGGGTGGCAGAGGAAGGAGGTGAGGAAGCGCGCTGGCCTAAGTTCAGCAGAGGATGGATCCGAGGGGCTAATCGAGCATCGCAGGTGCGTCACACGCCGCTGATCGAACGTCCTAGAATTCGCGCGTTGGACAGCTTGGAAACACTCGGTTGCAGAGTAGCAATACACGCCTGGTAGGTGTTAAAGTACTTGTTCCTCACAGTGAATGAACATAAGGAGCTATATAATAAATGCTAATTATGTCTGAATGAAGATATAAGCATTTCAGCATTGGTCAGAATGAAGAGGAAGCGGGACCTTCACCCGAACCCAAACCCAAACCTGAACCGGAACAAAGGAGCTTTTGGCGCTGCATGATACTGTTGGTCAAACTAACTAGTAGGTCTCACTTATTGTTGTAGTTTTTCCTCACATATATACATTGTTTTTTATTAAAAAAAGGTTGCAGGATATATTTAATGGTGTCAATATAAATTTAGTGATACCGATATGAATTTAGTGATGAAGTTTGTAATTTTTCATATAATTTCTTTTTCAAAAAATATTTATTCAATCGCATAAGAAATAGACATGATGAAACACAAACATAATTATAATCTCATAAATAAACCTAATTAAACAACACCATACGAATGAAGAAGTTATTACATGAAACCATACGAATGGATCTAATTAATTAGACCATAAATATTGCAAACCGGCCGTAACTCTAACCTACCATTCTCATTTGCAGCCATTCATGGTAATGAATGTACCACATTCTGTAACCACGAACATCTTCTAAGAAGGATAATGCACATACTACTGCGCTCTCTCGTGTCTCACAATGTCGAAGACATGGTCGACCAAAGATGTAACCTACTGAATGCCCATTGGGCCCAGTAAGTTTCAAGCAGTACTGCCATCTTTCTGTAGTGAAGTAGACGAAGTGTCCATGGTACTCCCAACAATACCCTAATTGCTTCATAATTTGGTCTAAAATGGTGTCCAAGCCACATGTAACGTAGCTATAATCATAGAGCAAATGCTGCAAGTAGACAAACAAATAAATCAAAAGGCAATAATAGAATAAAAACAATAAATGAAAATGAGTGAGGCATATATTAGTGAAGACTTTACCATATGCATCACGTTGTTCCTCGCCATATATTCGTTTACTTCCACAACAGGGCGACGACTTGTACGCAAAGCTGCTGTTTGAAGTGCAAGTAATCAGGCACCTCAATGCAAATGCGCCGAAGTGCCACTAAACAAAGATAGAAGGTATTAGGTTAGGCAAATATCCTGCCCATCGCTTGTCGCCCCGTCTGGTGGATAAGCTGGTCGTGCACCGTTGGACCCCTCGTAGGGATCCGAAAGCTAAGTTCACATGTTCATAACTGACCCTGTACATCAGAGGTCATGCTCTCAACGATCTTCGACGCATTGAACAAGAAAAGCGCTGATTGTAGCCACTCTACCGGAGAAATAAACTGCGATATATATATATGCCAACATGTTATTTCAATGAATGCGTACATATTATAAAACCGCATTAAAGGTTTGAAAATATTTCATACAGAGTAGTCTGGAATGGCAAGATTTGGAGCAAATGATTCATCGCCAGGATAGTAGCCTGTTGGTTGTGGTAGGGAAGGTCCATTCGCAAACCTCATAAACTCCAAAATTTTGAATATAAATATAGAATATGCAAAGCAAAATGCGTCAAAAAAATTATAGAATGCATATAAAACATGAAAAAGAAAAAACATACCAGTAAAATATGCAGGAGCCATGACAAGAACACGTAGACAGAAGAGTGACCAGAGTGAGAAATGAGTGATAAGAACTATGTTGCTCCCAAAACGGAGGACTTTCTTCCAAACACAAACGAGCGCTTAACTAGCTTGAAAACTACCTGATTGGGTTAGGGACGACGTGGTCGTTATATATTGTGGGGACCTTTAGTCTCGATTGGGTCCACAAACTGGTAGAAGAACCTTTAGTCTCAGTCTGTAGATGATTAAAGTGTCACTGTTAGTCCCGGTTGAAGTTACAGACTGGGACTAAAGGTGTCTGCTGTAAATTCTTGCAGCGCTAGCCGTTGGCCAGAGGACATTAGTACCGATTTCTAGCTAGAATCGGGACTAATGCGTCCTTTAGAACTAGACACTAAAAGTTCTGAGACTAAAGCCAACAGACGATGCGGTCAAAGTTTGTTCTCCGCTAGTGGTCCAAAATCTGTTCTCTGGTAGTGATACATTATGTATCACCTTTATGGTACTCCCTGTATTTTCAAATTATAAGTTATTCTAACTTATTGGAAAGTCAAAACATCTTAAGTTTGACGAAAATTATAAAGATTCATACATCAAATAGTCTTATGTACAGTAATAAACTCAATTTACTTGATAGGATGTTTATTCATTTTTATTTTGAACGTGAAACCATCCTAATTTGTTGCTCAGGATGGAAGAGGATAAATACGTACTGAGTTAGTCATGGTATCATGTGTGTATTAGCCTATCTTTATGCTTTAATCAACGGGTTTAGATCTGATTACTGGTGTAGGTAATTGCTGATATTGAGCCCAAAATTTCATCTTTTTTTATTTGTTTTGATGAGATTTGGGGCAAGTCAGGTTGCAGTCTGCTTTCTGTAGTGTTTCTGAAGCCCAGTGGCAGCGACCAGGGTTTACAATTTTGGCGAAATATCGCCGAAATTTCCGAAATATCGTCTTTTTCGTCAAGGACCGAAAAATTATTATATCGGTATTATCGCAACTCGACATATTACGTCTGCTCTACTTATGTGAGATATTGTGTTATTTCATTGCTGTTATATAAATTCGTGATGGATGATGGATTAGAGAGTTTTTTCTAATGAAATGATGCCAAGATTTTTGAAAATGAATTTAAATTTATTTAAATTTGACCCGATATTTCCGAAATTTCTGAAATTTCACATTTATCGCCAGGGACCGAAAAAAATTTCTTACCGGTATTGTAAACCTTGGCAGCAACAACAAAGCAGAAACTTTTGTTGTCCAGCAACTACGGTTTTAATTCAGTGATAGCTTAGTTGCTACAGGTCATACTGGTGTGTTCTTCGTTCCTGGTCTTATTAGTTGTTTCTGGTGACTTTGGGTGCAGATCGGTATACTGTATGTGTACTCCATATGTCTGAAATTCCATTTTCAGAACAGCAACAACAGGGTTGTAACGAAGTGCAGGGATTCGGTACGGAGCTTCAGAAACAATCCAACAACTTTCAGGTTTGCACGTGAATGGAAATTAAGCTTTTCTGAGATATCATTTTTCCTGCTATAGTAAAACAATCATTACTGTCTGAATAGTGATCGATTGACTGTAGCTTTAATTAATTTCCTTTCACTTAAATAATAGTCTCTTTGTCTTCCTTTATTTTCCAGCATCATTTTTCTTAAGTCAGTTGTTTGTTCAGTGAGCAGTAGCAGGATAAAGGTTCAGTCTCAACTCTCAAGTGCTCTAAATTGCCATGCTATTTCAATAACTGTAGACTTTTCCTCTGCTCCGAACTGAGGTGAAACTAGAAGTTTTCTTTTAGCTTTGTGACTTTGAAAAAAATTAAAACTTGATCAAAATTAGGATAACACTATAACGAACTATAATGCCTCTACTTTATGGACTATATTACTTATGAAGGCCCATTGTTTTACTCTTCGATCTCTAAATATATATGTGACCAAAAGAAGCACGGCTTATGCTGATTTGGTGTGAGAGGAAAACACTGTTCTATAGCTGAAAACAAGGCAAAATAAGCACTTATAAGCTGAAGCGAATAGAACCAATATTATTTGATGAGCTGACGGAAGAAGTGCTCTTGATTGCTTTCCATATGTTTAGCTTGCTGAATGTGTACTAACGTAAGCTCATTATTGTAGTCTTTGGTAGCCTAGCTCATTACTCCGCGTATTGGAAATGACAATTTCAGGTTCAGGTTTGGGTTTGGGTTTGGGTCTGGGTCTGGGTCTAGATATGGTTCCCTTCTTTCTTTGACTAACCATCCCCATGTACTCTACGCAGCTCGGAGGATGGCAGTGCATCTGGCTTGGGTCATGTCTGGTTCAGGTCTGACCATCTGGGTCTGATTTGCTTTCATTGCCCACCTGTTGGTGCTTACTCACCGTCACCGATCAAGGAGCCCAATTTTGCCTCAGTACTACAGTCACAAATATACGCGTCGCCAGAATGTTAACACGATTACTTGTACATTTTTAAGATATTTAGATTGTAATTAAATACTGAACTACTGTAAATGTAAAAGTTTTGTAGCATATTTATAAACACATTACAATAGGAATTGGTAATCTTACTGTTTTAAGGACACATCTACAACGGCACATATATAAAAAATTGTGCTAGATGATGGTAGTGCTCCTGCTGTCGCTATGTATTTATTAGCCTACTTAATTATTCATGGAAGGTTTAGTATTGTCTCTCTGCTGATTTTTCCTTGTCGCTGCGTATTGTTTAACAGCAAAGTCGTGCAGCGCCAAATGCGCCACAGCGCTTCTCCGTCGCTATAGGTTTGGGTCTGGGTCTAGGTCTGGGTCTCCAGCTTGTACTTTGGTTCTCGTTTATTTTAACTCCTTCTGTATGCATGTGTGCAGCTCGCAGACAGGTTTGGGTTTGAGTATACGCCTCGTACGTGTGAAGTACTTGTTCCTAACGGTGAATGAACATAAGGAACTATATAAATATTAATTAATGTGTGAATGAACATGTAAGCATTTCAGCATTAATTGGTCAGAATAAGCCAAACCCAAACCTGAACCCACAAGGTGAAGCTTCTGGCGCTGCATGATACTGTTGATCAAACTAACTAGGTCTCGCTCATTGTTGTAGTTTTTCCTCACATACATTTTTTTTTAAAACAAAAAACAAAGTTTGCAGGATATGACAAACGATCTAGAGCCAACCTGGCTAGCTACGTTAGGTGTTCTGGCTGCGTTTTGCACACAACAATGCACTGCTTGCACTTTGTATTTAGCTTCGTGACTAATGTAATGCAGGGTTACTCTTGTCTCGATCTTCTAGCTAGCCCAACGTACGTGAAGCATTGCCAACACTGCTCTGCCAAGTAGATCATATATGTCGTTTCTACGTTTGGGTCTGGGTCTGGGTCTGGGTCTGGGTCTAAGTCTGGGTCTAGCAGGTTCATGCACTGATAAAAGTATAGGCTGGGCAGTGCAGTGTAACACTACCCTGCTAATCAGCACATCTCGTCCTAGCTAGCTAGCTGTTCTTAACATCTTCTTAACATATTTTAAATGCCTTTGTAACCGTTTTTCCGCTAGTGTCTTATATGTATAGTAATAAGCTCAATTTACTTGATAGGTCGTTTATTCGTTTTTATTTTGAATGTGAAACCATCCTAATTTGTAGCTCAGGATGGAAGAGGCCAAATACAACTGATTATGTGTGCATTAGCCTATCTTTACGCTTTAATCAACGGGTTTAGCTCTGATTACTGGTTTAGGTAATTGCTGACATTGAGCCCAAAATTTCATCTCTTTTTATTTGTTTTGATGAGATTTGGGGCAATTCAGGTTGCAGTCTGCTTTTTCTGTAGTGTTTCAGAACCCCAATGGCAGCAAAAACAAAGCAGAAACTTTTGTTGTCCAGCAACTACGTTTTAATTCAGTGATAGCTTAGCTGCTATAGGTCATGCTGGTGTGCTCTTCGTTCCTGGTCTTAGGTTAGTTGTTTCAGATGGGTATACTGTATGTGTACTGCATGTCTAAAACTCCATTTCCAGAACAGCAACAACAGGGTTGTAACGGACTGCAGGGATGATCCAACAATCCAACAACTTTTCTGAGACAATCAACAACTTTCAGGTTTGCACGTGAATGGAAATTAAGCTTTTCTGAGATATCATTTTTCATGCTATAGTAAAACAATCATTACTGCCTGAATAGTTATCGATTGACTGTAGCTTCGATTAATTTCCTTGCACTTAAATAGCAGTCTCTTTGTCTTCCTTTATTTTCCAGCATCATTTTTCTTACGTCAGTTGTTTGTTCAGTGAGCAGTAGCAGGATAAAAGTTTAGTTTCAAGTGCTCTAAATTGCCATGTTTCAACAACTGTAGACTTTTCCTCTGCTCCGAACTGAGGTGAAAGTGAAATTAGAAGTTTTCTTTTAGCTTTGTGACTTTGAACAAAACTAAAACTTGATCAAAACTAGGATAATACTATAATGAATTATAATGCCTCTACTTTATGGACTATATTACTTATGAAGGTCCATTGTTTTACTCTTCGATATCTAAATATGTATGTGACCGAAATATAATATTATTAGATGAGCAGATGGAAGTAGCGCTCTTGATTGCTTTCGATGTGTTTAGCTTGCTGAATTGTAAGCTCATTACTCTGCGTATTGGAAACGACAATTTCAGGTTCAGGTTTGGGTTTGGGTCTGCGTAGATATGGTTCCCTTCTTTGTTTGACCAACCATCCCCATCTACGCAGCTCGGAGGCTGGCAGTGCGACTGCCTTGGGTCATCTCTGGTTCAGGTCTTGGCCATCTGGGTCTGATTTGCTATCACTGCCCACCTGTTGGTGCTTACTCACCGTCACCAATCAAGGAGCCCAATTTTGCCCAAGTACCACCGTCACAAATATACGCGTGGCTATAGAATGTTTGTGCATTTTTAAGATATTTAGATTGTAATTAAATACCGAACTACTGTAAATGTAAAAGTTTTGTAGCATATTTATAAACACATTATACAATAGGAATTGGTAATCTTACTATTTTAAGGCCACGTGGACATCTACAACGGCAAATAAAAAAATTGTGCTAGGTGATGGTAGCGCTCCTGCTGTCGCTATGTATTTATTAGCTTTTCACGGAAGGTTAGTATTGTTTCTCTGCTGATTTTTCCTTGTTGCTGCGTATTGTTTAACAGCAAAGTCGTGCAGCGCCAAATGCGCCATAGCGCGCTTCTCCGTCGCTATGGGTTTGGGTCTGGGTCTGGGTCTCCAGCTTCTTTGGGTCCCGTATATTTTGACTCCTTCTGTATCACTGTATGTGTGCAGCTCGCAGACAGGTTTGGGTTGAGTATACGCCTCGTACGTGTTAAGTACTAGTTCCTCACGGTGAATGACCATAAGGAGCTATATAAATGTTAATTATGTGTGAATGAACACATAAGCATTTCAGCAGTGGTCAGAACGAAGAAGCGGGAGTGCGGGACCTTCACCCGAACCCAAACCCAAACCTGAACCCAAGGAGGACTTTTGGCGCTGAATGATACTGTTGGTCAAACTAACTAGGTCTCACTCATTGTTGTAGTTTTTCCTCACATACATTGTTTTTTTTATAAAAAAAAGAGCTTGCAGGATATGACAAACGATATAGGGCCAGTCCGGCTAGCTACGTTAGTTGTTCTGGTTGCGTTTTGCGCACCGCTCCTGCTTTCACTTTGTACGTATTTAGCTTCGTGACGACTGACGAAATAATGTAGTGTAATGTAATGCAATGCAAGGTTACTCTTGTCGATCTTCTAGCTACACTCTCTGTCACTTTCAGTCTCACCCTTTTTGTAACAAAATACAACGTGAAGCAGTGCCAACTGCTGTACATCACGTCAGTTCTAGGTTTGGGTCTGGGTCTGGGATTGGGTCTAGCAGGTTCATGCACTGATGAAGTAATCTCGTTGAGCCGCCTATAAAAGGGGGCTGCGCAGGGCAGTGTAACACTACCCTGCTAATTAATCAGCACATCTCGTCCTAGCTAGCTAGCTGTTCTTCTCAACATCTTCGTCCCTGCAAATCTCCGTCGTGCCTACACACCTCTCCCGGCCCGTAGCTATCGGCGGCGCACTCAGCCGGCCAGCTGTTGTAATCTAGCTCCCCAACAAGCCACCTAGCTCTCCCCACCTCTCCGCCGCCGGCGCCGACGAGCCACCGCGCGCAGCCATGGCGTCAAGGTGGTGTGACTACTACGACGACGACGTGCAGGCGGGGATGGACAAGACTACCGGAGCTGCGGTCGACGACGGCTTGCATCCGCTAGAGCCGCGTGTGGGCGGTTTGCGCGCACCGGTGACGACGCCTTCTTCAAGTGAGGTGAGGGCCGGGTGAGCTAGCTCCCATCCCATCCATTTCTCCTCTCCAGTCTTCATGCATGTTCATGGCGCGGAACGAGATAAATAAGTAGTTCGTGTCTCTTTCGTCCACTCGATGCTCTAGATCATTGGTTTAATTTCTAGATCTATCGGCGTTTTGTTGCCTTCTCTATCCACCATCCCTCCCTCCCCCCACAGCTCCATGGAGCTCATCAGCTTCCACGCGTGCATGGTCGTCGTACGCCGTCTGGCTCACGACCACACGCTGCTGACGGCCATGCATGCATCTACTCGTGGAGATAGATCGATGCCGCCACTATATCCATATATATAGTACCCCTCGCGGCTGCGCTCTGCGAGTGATCGATGGATGCATGGAGATCGATGGGATCTTCCACTGTGTGTGAGCGATGGATTCTATGCCTAGCTAGGTAGCTTCTTCCTCCCGTCCGGCACAGACGCTATGACGGCATTTTGAGCCCGCCAGTATGACCACGAAGCTACCTAGGTAGGTGAAGGTGTCGCCGGCCGATCGAGGAGGATATGTGTCACCGCCGGCCCGCCCCTCCTATATATGCCGTCGCGCGGGACTGGAACACGTACGTTCAGCGGGGGGGCGTCGTCTTCGTCGGCGCCGGGCGAAGATTAATAACCATGCATCCATTTATGACGACCAAGTTAACCGTACGTCGTCCGGTCCCCGAATAATAATAAATAAATACTAAAGCCACATGGGTAACGAGTTGCCCAACGAGGAGAGGATGGCCGAAGGGCATAAGGCTAGCATATATATAAGTATATATATAACTACACAGGGTAGAAACTCGTCCCCGAATAATAATCTATACTAAAGCCACATGGGGAGTTGCCCAACGAGGAGCATGGCCGAACAGCAGGGCATAATTAAGGCTAGCATATATATAACTACACAGGGTAGAAACGGGATCTAGTAAGCAATAATTTCGTTGATGTACTTCCTCCATTAAAAAAAAAGTAAATAAAATTGTAATTTTGTTCCAAAGTCACTCTATCTTAAATTTGACCCAAAAAAAATATAGGAAACATTATTGCCATTTATAACACCAATAGGATAGATCCATCATCAAAATTATATATTTCACATTTCACAAAAGTAAAATACACAGTGTGGTCTTTAACCTTGCGAAGTGGTGCCATGTGGGTTCTGAACTTTCACGTTTTGATTTTTTGGATCTCCAAACTTTTCCTTGCGATGTGGTACCATATGCTGAGCCTGCAGGCTTGTACTAGCAAACCAGCCCGGATAAGTGAGCAGTTGATTGGTTATCCATTCTCATTAACAAGTTTGGGGACATGCATGGACTGCAGTTTTGAAAGTTATGTACTTATATGGCATCGCTGTGTGCAAGTTCACGTAATAGACCCAACATGACAGATACATGTTAACATTGAGTAAGCATGCCATGTCAGCATATGTAGTAGGTCTAGTGCTGGAGCGAGCCTGAGACATGTTTAGGGACCCAGAAATAAAAAAATGGAGGTTTAATTTGGAAACTGAATGATATCTCTCTCTTAAGTTTCTAACGGCCAGTATATTTTACGATGGGTCTATTGGTGCTTATTTAGTCAAACTTGTTAATATTCATAGATTTAGTCAAACTTGTTTGACCTGCGATTTGTTTGGGGCAGGGTATTCAACATTCAGTATTTTGGTCGGAATCTTACGGTTTTCTTTATTCATCATCATCAGGTAAATGAGAAGACTTACTCCTTCCGGGCAGGAAACTCAACTGAGGCCCAAGCCATCCGAACATTGGCCCAGCAGCTGGCCAACATATTCAGACTCGATTGTACGGTGTTGGGGCAGCCCATGGGGAGAATGACGCGGCAGCTCACCTAGGAACGGTATCTGGGCTGCCCCATGGAGCAGCCAGTACCTGGTATGAGAGCGTGTCTGCGCTGCCCACACATTTGACGATCGAATTCAGATTGACACTCTCCCATTCAGAATTTGTTATTTGTTGGCATGGCGTGCAGACACTTGTGCTCTCGTCGCCTGCACTGTGTGTGTGGAGGCGGTCCACCGGCGCGAGGACGGGAAGCTCCACGGCGAAACTGCGGTGCCCTGCAAAGACCTCATCGAAGCGTGTTTTCTTGATGGCATCTGGACGCCGGGCGAGGGGGCCAATGTGGGCGAAGTCCTGACCAAGATACAGAAGATGGGGGGCGTGCCGGCGACCACCAACGCGCCAACGCCGGCACCGTGTGTCCTGCCACTGAAATCGTGGCAGGTGCACAGCTTGTGGGATTATCGAGACGACGTCGACGGCTCTGTCACCGGGCATCTCCATGACCGTGTCGCTGAGCTGCTGGAACGTCATGGCCCCTGTGTCGGATTACTGTGGGTTTGCCCGTGGTACCATCTTTTCGACGCCGACGCCGACGACACGCTGGTCTACCGCGGGTGTGGCCCGAACGACGACGATAGGCGTATGAGCGAGCTACTCTACCGTGGTCAGGTCGGGTGGCACGCAGTGGTCTGCTTTGCCTACAGATTCTACGGCCAGGCAATGCATGTGCAGGTGCTGGACAATCACAGCGCCACCGGCCCTCGGCGCTGGATCGATGCAGAGGAGCTCCACACGCTCTACTCCCTGAGTAGTGTGTAGCGCCTGGATATCGATGTGCATATGGGTGACCTCGCTACATCACCAACCCACTCGACAGATTTATTTATTTCTCTTTTAGTAGTACCACCAGATATGATGCTTGAGAAGTTGTAGTGTATCGTGTATGTTGTGCTTGCTGGTATTATTAGTAGATGATGTGTGCAGCTGACACTAGTACACAAGTGACAGGTGGACTGCTATTGTGATTCGAACCCAAGACTTTTCACATCGCGCATATATAGCTTCCTTGCCAAGTCAACTGCACACCACATCTAACAAAATTATGGGCACTCTCTTTTTAAATTTACCCGTGGAGGACCTTTACTCCCGGATAGGAGACCTTTAGTCCGGGTTTATGACACCAACTAGGATAAAGGTCCTTCGGTGCTTGCAAAATTTAGACCCGGAACTAATACTCACATTAATCCTAGATCCTAACACAGCCGAGACTAGAAGTGCGGACTACTTGTGTGATTTCTGTTGAGAAAATAGGCATTTTTGAAATTAAAACTATAAGATGCACGTGAAACTCCAAACTAGTTAGGTTGGACAGCGTGAACAGGGACATGATGAACAATAACGTGATCAAAACATAGACATATGACAACAATAGAGTTCACGGTGTTCGGTGTGTGTACCTTTCCTCTTTCGTATGTAGAGAGAGTTATCGTTGTTGGTAGTGGTCTGAGGTCATCCATGAGTGGTGGACAAAGGAGGAGGAGGAATTAAAAGAGTAAAAGCTACGTAATAAGGAAACAAACAAGAAAAAAAGAGGAAAAAGAAAAAAAAGGCAATAGTGGAAATCTATATTTTTTGTTCTTCCTATTTGCTACCTAACTGTCCCACTCACGCAGCTCAGTCCAATTTGTTGAGATTAATTAGATATTAATTAAATGATCAATTGTTGTAATACAGTAATTAGCATGTGCTAATTACCGAATAGACAGGCCCCTTCATTAGGCCCTTTCATGGCACCTGTTCACCACTACAACCGCTCCTATGGGAGTATATATATGTAATACATATTGTAACAGTACACAAGTGAATAATCATCGATTCATAATCAACTATTCTCTAACACGTTATCACGCACGCTAGTTTCTCCACTGAGAAAGAAAATTTTCGCTCTGCCTCGCTGACGCAGAGAAGAACGAGAAGAGAAGGCCAGAAGGGAAGTTCGCCGGAACTTCGCCGGATTTCCACCGGAGTCGTTGCTCAACAAGGTAGAAGATGACGACTCCCATACCTTCCATGAACGCCAAGGTTGACGCCATCACCGACGCGGTGGAGGCAGCCATTGCCCGTGGCAAGGCCCATCCCGGAGGCGTCCAGCGCTTCATCCTCCAGGGCGCTATCCGCCGTGCCCTCCGGGACATCGCTGACCGCCGCATCGCTCCTCGCCGTTTCCATGGCAAAGGACCAAACGCCGGCGGCCGGCCGTCGACTCCACGTCCTGTGCCTCGTTCGTCGAGGCTGGAGTATGCCGCTGGAGTATGTCCTCGGCATGGCCCGGCCATGTTCGTTCGCCGTAACGAGCCACTGCCGAAGGCACCGCCGAAGTCGTCGTCGCTGCCGAAGCCATCCTCGTCGCTGCTGCCGCCACCACCACCACCCTCATCCGCTCCGGCACGATGGAACGGCGGCGGTGGCCTCATGGCAGGACGTCGTACCGCCCCGGCACTCCACACCAGCACCTACGGCGCTGCAGCATGGCCGCCGGGGTTCGCCTACGACATCGACGCCGTCCTCCCGCCGATGCTTCCTCCGTTCGCGCCACCGACGACTCGAAGCCGCTCCTACGCGGCCATGGCGGCCGCACGACCGGCGCCTCGCCTCCCGCCCGCCACGGCCCTTGGAGCGGGCTTCGTCTCCTCCTCGGCCGAGGGGGAGGCGGCTCCCCGCCTCTGAGCGCACGGGGTAGGGCCGGTGGGGGCGTCCCCGCCGTTCCCGGCTTGGAGCCACGGCCCCAGTGGCCGGAGCTCGCCGGGGACAGGCGGCGCGCGCCCCGCCGGCCGGCCTCCATGGCCGGAATACGGGCTTCGGCCCCGATCCGCCATGAGAGGAAAGGGGGGAAGAGGATCAGGCAACTATCAACGGCGGCGGCGGCGACCAACGGCGGCGGCGGCGACCAACAGCGGCGGCGGCTGAATCGGCGGCGGCGGCGACCAACGGCGGCTGCCTGGGGCGGTTAGGGTTAAAACCCTAACCGTCTCCCCTTATATAGGCAGCGTCGCCGGCTGGGCTGGGCCACGGCTCTGGCGGGCCGACTGGGCCGCAACCGCTGGCCGGCCGAGCCGCGCGCCGGTCTGGCTCGGCTGCGGGCCTGGCTGGCCGGTTGGGCCGTGGCCTGGCCGGCCTATTTAGTTTGTTTTTCGTTTTTCTTTTTTTATTTTCTAGTTATTTCCATTTTCAGCAAGTAAATTTTAGTTAGATTTGCTAGTTTATTATGCTAGAACATAAATTATAGCTTGGAATTGTTGCTATTTTGTACTTGCTGTACCCTTGTGATTGTTAATATATTGTGGTCTGTATATAGTTTTATATATATATCACAAGGCGTATTTCTATTATAATTATGGTATGTAGTGCAACCCAAACCCCTCTGCACTACATATAAATTTTTGCATTGTGTTTTATGATTTATTTGACATATGTTGGTGCTACAAAATCCCCCTTTGCATCAACATGTAAGATTCACTTGCAATTTTTATAATAGAAATAGAGTATGTTGGTGCCCCCCAAACCCAAATTTTTGCACCACATACATGTTAAATTTGCAAATAAACTTAGATGCAATTTGGAAATTTAGAATTACTATAGAATTTTTAGGTTGCACAATATATCTTGTTTATTTTGGTTAAATAATACAAGGTAATGGAGACTATGGCATTGGCTGCGTTTAACTCTTTATGAATTATCCTGCCTAGAGACCGTGCCATAGCAGTGATTAAATCACCTATTACTGAGAGGTCTATATCTTATTTCTATGAAATTTGATGATTACCTACACTGTATTTTTACCCAAAATAAAAAGTTTTGGATTGCTATATTCATCATATTATTTTAATATTACACAAGATAGTAGAGACTATCTACCTTGTGTTTATTAAAATTTATGATGTTTTGGTTGTATAGAATATAACAATCCAAGAACTATGATAAGATATATAACTGAAATATTACACCTAGTTTTACAACATTACCATGTTGATTTTAATTTACCATACGGTAAATTAGTTAATCCATGGTTATCCATGTAGGATTATGGCTACTAAGGAGTTTGATGAACTCGCGTTAGATGGTAGTAATTACCCTACTTGGGCTACGGATATCAAGATCACACTTGCATCGCGTAGTCTTTTGGCTACAATTGAGGAACCCCAACCTGGGGTTGTCCTGCAAGATAAGCAAAACTATACTGCTTTAGCTTTGCTACGGTTTTATATTCATAAGGATCTTAAATCTGAATACCTTATGATTGAAAATCCTCGTGAATTATGGGTCGCTCTCAAAGAGCGATATGACCAGCAAAAAGAACTCATTTGGCCTGAGGCCAATCATGAATGGAATAACTTACGTCTCCAAGATTTTAAATCTGTGGCAGACTTTAACCATGCTGTTCATAAAATTTGCTCTAAATTGAAGTTTTGCGAGAAAGAGCCAACGGATGCAGATAAGATAGAGAAAACACTCTCTACTATGCTTCCGTCTGATAGAATATTGCAACAGCAATATAGAGCTCATAATTACCAACTTTATTCTCAGCTTATTCATACATTAACTCAGGCAGAAAAACATGATGAACTCCTTTTAAAGAATCATCATAAGCGTCCTGTTACTACGGCGCCTCTACCTGAGGTCAACAATGTAGAGAAAAATGCTAAGAATAAGTTCAATGGACCTCGTCCAAAGAACAAGTTTGGTAAACGCAAACATAATAAGAAACAAAGGCATAATTCAAATAAGAGGAATAAGGACAACGCGAAACCCAAGAATGACAAGAAGTGTCATAGATGTGGGGATTTTTCGCATTTTGCCAAGAATTGCCGTACACCTAAGCATTTAGTTGCTTTATACCAAAAGTCTTTGAAGGAGACTAAGTCTGCTGGAGAAAAGAAATATGAGGCACATTTCAATGCTCTCAAAGGGGATTGTTCCACTGGAAACAACATTTCTACTCCTATTGAAGAAAACCTTCCATCGACGGACAACATGATCCTAGACTTTGGTTCAGGAGACGTTTTTGGAGATTTAGAATAATCTCCATCTACACTTGATATCACAAATCATAAATGTTGTAATAGTTTAAGTCTTTTAGTATCATTTGGATATAATTAGCTAGTAAAATTATGAATTGTATATACCTGGTTATACTCATATTCAATATATATATTATATAAATAATTCTATATGTTAGAAATACTTTGCCTTATTCTTATTCTACATATAGATGGCTGTTGATCTCGATCCTAAGGAGGAAGAACTATGCCTTGTGGACTCTTGTACCACAAACTCTATACTTAGAGAGATGAAATATTTTCAAACTCTCAATAAAAGAGAAGGAAATATTGTCACTATTGCTGGTAGAGATGCGTTAATAGTAGGTTCAGGTCGAGCCACTATTACTCTACCTATGGGTACTCAGATTACATTGCAGGATGCATTACTGTATCCTGATTCTACTCGTACCCTTCTAAGTTATAGAGATATCCGTAAGAATGGTTTGCATGTGGAAACACATCAAGATAATAAAGAGGAATTTCTCCTCTTAACCAAACTTACTGGATTTGGCAAACAAATCTGTGAAAAATTTTCTTCACTCCAAACTGGATTGTATTTCACATACATAAAGCCTATAAAACATGTTGCTTATAAAATAATTTTCCAAAATATCGATACATTCCGTAATTGGCATGATCGACTTGGGCATCCTGGTATAGGGATGATGAGGAAAATTATTAGCAATTCCATAGGTCATGATATGAAAGATAAGAAATTTTCCCAACATAAAGATTTTTGTTGCACTGCCTGTGCCACAGGGAAATTAATTATAAGACCTTCATATCTTAAAATTAAAACTGAACCACTCACATTTCTTGAACGAATTCAAGGAGATATTTGTGGTCCAATCCAACCATTATCAGGACCGTTCAGGTATTTTATGGTTTTGATAGACGCGTCTACAAGATGGTCTCATGTGTCACTCTTGTCGACACGTAACCATGCTTTTGCCAAAATCATGGCTCAACTTATTAAGTTGAAAGCACATTATCCTGAACATCGGATTAAGTCAATCCGAATGGACAATGCTGCTGAATTCTCATCCCGTGTCTTTAATGACTATTGCATGGCATTGGGAATTCAGGTTCAGCATTCTGTTCCCTATGTCCATACCCAAAATGGTTTGGCTGAATCCTTGATTAAAAGAATCAAGCTCATAGCAAGACCTATACTAATGAATTGCAAATTGCCTACGTCGTGTTGGGGTCATGCAGTTCTGCACGCTGCGGATCTAATCCAACTACGACCAACTGCATATCATGAAACCTCCCCATTGCAGTTAGTACGTGGGAATCCTCCGAGTATTTTCCATTTGCGTAAGTTTGGGTGCGCTGTATACGTACCTATCTCACCACCTCAGCGAACATCGATGGGTCCCCATAGGAAACTGGGGATCTATGTGAGATTTTTGTCTCCGTCAATCATAAAGTATTTAGAACCTCTAACCGGAGATCTATTTACTGCTCGATTCGCTGATTGTATTTTCAATGAGGATCATTTTCCGGCATTAGGGGGAGAATTGTACCATAAAGAATGCCAAGAAATTGATTGGAATGCTAAAGGCATTCCTTTCTCTGATCCACGTACTACTGAATCTGAACTCCAAGTTCAAAGAATTATTGATTTGCAAAACATTGCAAACAATCTGCCAGACGCTTTCTCAAATTATAAAGGTGTCACAAAGTCTCTCCATCCTGCAAGGAACGTGCCTGAAAGAGTGGAGGTACCTAATAAAACCACTCATCCCCAACTTCAAAGGAAGAGGGGGAATAGCACTTCCAAGAAGCAAGATGTGATTGCTAGCAAACAAAAGAAGACTAGAACTAAAACTCAACAATTAGTTGAGAGACACCTAGAGGACATACAATGTCCTGTGGATATATGTGATCCACAACCCAGCTCAAATATGCGCATAAACTCTGAAGCTGGAACATCGGAAGACCCTGGATCCATCATTTCGGGAAGTCATGATGAATCTTTAAGGGTAGACGAAATTTCTATAAATTTCACCGAGACTGGAGAGTCTTATAATCGTAAGTCCATAATAGTCGACTGTTATTTCTCTGAACAAATTGCAAACATACTTCAAACCGATTCGGATCCTAAGTCTATGACTGAGTGCAAAAAGCGCTCGGACTGGGATAAGTGGAAGATAGCAATTGAAACAGAGATAGCCTCGCTTAATAAAAGGAAAGTGTTTTCGGCTGTAATGCCAACACCTCCTGGTATCTTCCCTGTAGGATACAAATGGGTTTTCGTCCGTAAAAGGAATGAAAACAATGAAGTGGTGAGATATAAAGCAAGGCTTGTGGCACAAGGTTTTACGCAAAGACCTGGCGTTGATTTCAACGAAACATACTCTCCGGTAATGAGCGGAATAACGTTCCGATACTTAATAGCATTGGCAGTTCAAAATCGTCTATCTATGCAGTTGATGGACGTAGTGACCGCATACTTATATGGGTCACTGGATTCTAATATATACATGAAAGTTCCTGATGGAATCAGTATACCGGATCCTAAGGCAAATCGCAACACGTATTGTATCAAGTTGCAGAAGTCATTATATGGCTTAAAACAATCTGGCCGAATGTGGTACAATCAGTTAAGTGAATTCCTTAAATTGAAGGGATACACAAATAATGATGACTGTCCTTGTGTCTTCATTAAGAAATCATCAACAGGATTTTGCATTATATCGGTTTACGTTGATGATCTTAATATTATCGGAAATGAATCCGATATCAATGAAGCACGTCATCATTTAAAGACGGAGTTTGAAATGAAAGATTTGGGTAAAACCAAATTTTGCTTGGGTTTACAACTTGAGCATCTCTCTTCTGGTATATTTGTACATCAGTCTACATACACCGAGAAGATATTAAAAAAATTTAATATGGACAAGTCATATCCAACAAAAACCCCAATGGTAGTGAGATCCTTAGACGTTGAAAAGGATCCTTTTAGACCACTGGGAGAAGAAGAAGAGATATTAGGACCTCATATCCCATATCTTAGCGCCATTGGAGCACTTATGTATCTCGCTAATAATACTAGACCGGATATCGAGTTTGCGGTTAATCTATTAGCCAGACATAGTGCCAAACCTACCAAACGACATTGGGTAGGAGTTAAAACTATCCTAAGATATCTCAATGGCACAAAGGATCTTGGATTATTCTATAACAGAAATCAAGATCCAATTTTGTTAGGATATACAGATGCTGGTTATCTATCAGATCCCCACAATGGTAGATCGCAAACAGGCTTTGTATTCTTACAAGGCGGTACAGCTATATCTTGGAAGTCTTCAAAGCAGACTTTAGTATCTACGTCCACTAATCATTCTGAAATAATAGCTTTATATGAAGCATCACGCGAATGCGTATGGCTTCGCAGAATGATAAACCACATAGTACAGTCTTGTGGTATTGGTACACTCGATACACCAACGATTATCTTTGAGGATAATTCAGCTTGTGTTACCCAAATGGAATCAGGTTATATAAAGAGTAATATGACTAAGCATATTATTCCAAAATTATTCTACCCCCATGAACTCCAAAAGAATGGAGAAATAGAAATTTTGCAAACTAAGTCTTGTGATAATCTAGCAGATCTATTCACAAAGTCTCTACCATACTCTGCATTCTACAAATGCATAGAAGGTATTGGTATGAGAAGACTTAGAGATTTGCAGAAATCAGGGGGAGAATCGTTATAGTATATAACTTAATTCAATTTTATATTATACTCTTTTTCTTTATATGAGTTTTACTCTTTAGAGTTTTCTCACATAAAGTTTTAATGAGGTAATAGTAACACATAGTAGTTGTCATATTATCTATTTTCCTCACCGAGGTTTTTCAAGGATAATACTGACACCTTGATCATAGATCAAATTGTTATTAGACTATGTCTTTAGGATTACCTAAAGGGTCTATAAACATCAGGAGATATATATATATATATCATGGTGTTTCTCCTTATTTTTCCCACTGGGTTTTTAAGGAGTTTTGCCTGGTATATCGATATACTTTGGATTTTTCCCACAGGGTTTTTCCAAAGATTCAAGACAATAATTTTCGAAGTTTCAAGACATTTACTGATGGACGAAGAACAGTGCCTACACGAAGATCAATTGATCAAGGGGGAGTGTTGAGATTAATTAGATATTAATTAAATGATCAATTGTTGTAATACAGTAATTAGCATGTGCTAATTACCGAATAGACAGGCCCCTTCATTAGGCCCTTTCATGGCACCTGTTCACCACTACAACCGCTCCTATGGGAGTATATATATGTAATACATATTGTAACAGTACACAAGTGAATAATCATCGATTCATAATCAACTATTCTCTAACACAATTCGCACGTCTAAATTGTTTTTTTCAGCACATGAGCCCAAGTCGTTAACAGCCCAGTCCACTGCACCCAGTTTTTCCGCGCAAGAAAAAAAACCAAGGAAACCAACCCGAAACTATGCTCACCTGCGGCCTCGAACCGTGGCATCCAAGTTGAGAGGGCAACCATGACATGCAAATAAAATAAGAGATATTTTGATAAGAAAACTCATATTTTTTTGATTTTTCAGGAAAGAGATACGATACGCAAGTCAAACACGTATAATAATTATTTTTTTCTACATTGATTACGAAACCAATTGAGTTAGCGAATTTCTTTTTGACACTCTCTAACTGCAACGCACGATTACTAACAATTGAGTTAATAAAAATTTATTTTGATACTCTCCCGTTGCAACGCACGGGCACTGAAATAGGAAGATTTCTTGCCAATTTTTTCGTCAAGTTTTGTTTTTGTTTGTTTTTTTTTTCTGGCGGTCACCCCGCTCCCCCTGTCTCTTTCCTCCCGATTCGTCGGGCTGCCCATACGGACCCTCTCCCCGGTCTCTTTCCTCCCAATTCGTCCTCCTGTATAAATTACCGGTACCCTAGAGTAGGGATGAAAATGGTACGGATATTTATCCGATCGTCCGTTCGACCGAATCCGTTTAGAGGTGTTTAGGTCAGTCCGTATCCGAGTCCGGATATTCAACATCCGATACCGTATTCGTATCCGAATACTCAAATCGTATATTTATGATGTCGACATCTAATCGTATCCTATCCGGCATGGCTGACACTATCCGTATTCGAATCCGAATCCGATCTGAAATATGAAAACAAATATAAAATCAGTAATATCCGTTCGTATTCGATCCGTTTTCATCCCTACCCTAGAGGCTGCCCATACGGAGAGCGCCGCCTCAAACGCACAGGCCGTGCCCGAGACCCTCCGCCGCCGGGCTGCATCCGCTGAGATCTGCATCCGCTCGGGCCTCCCCTTGCCATTGACAATCTTCTCAAAACAAAAGGAAAGAAAAACAGCGGTCCTCGCCGAGATCTGCATCCGCTCGGGCCTCCCTCCAGCTTTTAGGTTGAAACAGCGGTCCCAGGTGTGGGAGCTAGCTATAGCTACTCCATCACTTAGCTCCCTCCAGATTCAAGTTGTGGGAGCACTTCACCTTGTAAGTTCCCCAAATCCCCTCTGTTTCTCCGTAAATCTTCGCTTGGATAGTTTGATTTCATGGATTTGATGTATATTTTTTTTTTTGCCATAGAAAGAGGAATCAATGGATCTAGTTAAACAGACTATGAATCGGATCAGCAAGTTGTTATTATCCTTATAATAAGCAGACCTTGAATCCATTCTCTGTTTCCTCTATTTCTCTTTCAACTCTCTGTCTTGCAATTGAACTAAACCCTTTCTCTGAACTCGTTTGATTACATACATGTTGCAAACTACTTGATCCTAATGAAGTAGTATTCCATATTGCCTGCTCGTACTAGTAGCTTGAGGTGTTTTCAAATCTCACCTCAGATCGAGGAGAATTACTGCTACTGCATCTGAGCATCTCATTCATTTGGTCACTTGTGTGTTCGTCAGACACTTATGGCAGAGCAGGAGAGCACCCAAATCCAGCCCAACCAAATGCGGGGGCGCAGGTTGAAGCAGCGGTCCAAGGTGTGGGAGCACTTCACCCGTCACACAGGTGACGATGGCAAAGAGATCGCGAGGTGCAAGCGTTGCCGCAAAGTGTACGCATATCATGGCACAAAGAACCTGCAGGAACACTACGACAAGGGATGCGTCGGGCAGGAGGGATCCGCTGATGCAGGGGCAGCAGAACAACCGCCACAGCCACTACCAAGCCTGGCCCAAGATGAAGGAGACATGCAGCAGCAGCAGCTTCCTCTGCTACCTCCCGCTCCACTACCCCCGTCTGCTTGTGATCCGTCAAGCTACGGTGGGTCGTCGGAACGCGAGTCATCTGGCGGCCCGAATGAAGAAGCCAGCAAACACCTCGCCCGGATGATTGCGTTGGGTGGATATGATGCCTCGATCCTGGAAGATCACTGGTTCAAGAGCTTTGTCAGAAGCATCAACCCTGAATTTGGGGTGCCCTCGCGCGTCGCCATTGAGAACATATGTGATGGTATCTTTGATGAAGCGAGGAGGGATCTCTTGGACAGGCTGAGGGGCGCTCCTGGGAAGGTCAGTCTTGCAGTGGGCAGAGCCAAAACTAAACAGCAGGAAATCGTATATGTAGCGTGCCACTTCATAGATGACGGATGGAATCTTCACAAGACGGTGTTACATGCCGCTGTAACTACAGATCATTTTTATATCCGTGATGGCCCAATATTATTGGGACTCGACGTATGGAGTGGCGACGATATGGGTGATAATATCGACGAAGTTACTAGAGCCTATGGTATTGACGACAGGCTGTTCATGGTGTCATATGAAAAGACCGACGAAGAAATCCATGAAATGAGGCATGATTGCTCATGGATAGAAATACCTTTTTACACCACCTACGTGCACAATGTGCTCCACTCCATTGCTCGATGCCTTGATGAATATGTACTAAGCGGCTACATTCATACAGCGTCCCAAGACGTGTTGGACTTACAGTTGACTAGACAAGAGCGCCTGGAACTTCTTGCGGTGCTGGGCCTACACTACGGATGGGCATATGACGGACACTGGTATGCTTGCTACTGTTCTTTCGAACTTCTACGCAAGAAAGATAGAGCGTACAAATTAATAACTATATTGTGCAAGGTCTGGGAGAAAATATTCTATGCCATTCAAAAATTTTCTTCCTACCCGTCCCACTGCGAATCTCTGTCTTGTAGAGTTGTTTAAGCTGAGGGAAGTTTTCCATACTGAACTAGAATGGTTTGTTAGCGGAGACCATGAAGATTATACCGAATATGTCAAAGCTGCTCTTAGTGAGGCAAACGACACTTTAGACGAGGCTATAAAAGATTCTTACCTGGTCTGGTCACTGCCACTTGCAATGGACCCGCGCTATAAACTCGAGTTTATAAAATCCGAGTTCAAAAAAGCGTATGGGTCAGAAGCCGATGAAGACTACGTCTCCGACGTGACGTCAATGATGAGGAAGCGGTACGCTGATTACGTTAAAGAGTATAGTACAACAGATGGTGCGCATGAGACGGAGCTCGACCGTTATCTCAATGACCCTCTCGTCTCTCAAGCAGAAGAAGGTTTTGACATTCTCAACTGGTGGAAAGATCACAGCTCGGAGTACCCGATGGTTGCAAGGATGGCGAGGGATGCTCTGGCCATGCCCACTTGCAGCAAGCTTTCTTCCGACCAAATGGCCCAGGTCAGGAGCATCCTTCGTGGTTATTCCAAGAAACCATACAGATCACTTAACCGTTTCCACCGGTAGATGATGACGATGACGAATGAAGAAGAATAATTTGTTGTGCTATTGTCCATTTGAAACTGTGGGTTGTGTGTTTGTTCATTTGTTTTGGCCTTAATTTTTGCTATTCATTTTTATGTAATTGGACATCTATCTATTTTACTTTGCAATTGTGATGTACCAGCAGTCCATTGACATGTGCTACACCATAGGTCAACAATAACTAAGAGATACAATTAAATGAAGATTTATATAAAAGAATTTGGGTCTCATGGGTCACGACTAGTTAATATTCCTTAGATTGCTTTCTATATGTGACTTTCTCCGTTCCATTTTATGAGGCACAGGTTAGAATGACACAGTCCCAAACCATTATATTCATTTACTTTATATTATATATATATACTAGCAAATGTACACACATTGCAACGGAATCTAACACGCATAAAAATTGGTCTCCGTATCATGGCTATACATGACTTATTCTAACTTCTATGAGCACGGATCATATACAATATATGGATCGAAGACACAACCCAATAGGTATTGGAAATTTGGAATCAGACTCTGTATCCAGTAGCACTAGAGGCGACTTGTTTATGGGTCATAAGTTCAGGGCACATACGAGACACGCAGGATGTGAGTGCAGTTTGAGAAATAAAAGAAATCGGATGAAAGAAACTCTCCACATCCAGTTAGCTAGGGGAGACAGACAGAAAAAATAGAGGAAGAAATCCTAGCTCTTTAATATTAGAGAAAATTAGTTCCTTGGTCCTAACAAGGTTGTGCTTAGTTTCTTAGCTATTTTTCAATCAAACTAACCGAAAGGCCAAGAACTGAAATGAAATTTGCTTTAGGGCCAAATAAACAAGTTCAATAAAAAAAAAAGGCCAAGAAACTAAGCTCAACTTTTTTTGGGGTCAGGGAACTAATTTTCTCTTAATATTAAGTACAGTTTGCTTATGCTTATAAACTTGTGATCATTGGATAATAGATAAAAAATTGCTAACAAATCTAACCTTCACTGGTACAGAAATGGCCTTTGTTCCCGGTTGGGAAACCCTTTAGCCCCGGTTTCCCAACCGGGAACAAGCTTCCGGGAGTAAATGTCACCCCTTTTAATCCCGGGTCCAGAACCGGGATTAAAAGTGGACCTTTAGTCCCGGTTTGAAACGCAAACTGGGACTAAAAGGTCTGCAGCCCAGACCACGTGTCCTCGGGTCTGTGGAACCTTTTAGTCCCGGTTTGTATCAACAACTGGGACTAAAGCCTTCCTTTTTTTGTTTTTCGTGTTTTTTCAGTTCATTATTCGTTTTGTTTTTTAATTATGGTTTCGATTTAAAATTATCTATACACACACATATTACATATATATATACATATATATATTTTACATATATATGTATATATATATTATATGTGTGTATCGGTTTTGACAAAGGGCACAATACGACATAAGACATATATATATATATTACAAACTATATATATATATATATATATATATATATATATATATATATATATATATATATATATATATATATATATATATGAAAGGACCGTGACGCCTAAGAGGAGGGGTGAATTAGGCGACTAAAAACTTTACTTCAAATCTATGGCCTCTTTTTCTAAACCTTAGCAAAACCTATACAAAAGTAAACTATCCAAAGTGCAACTAAGGTTTTGCTAAGTGTGTTGCTATCTCTACCGCAGAAGAGTTATGCAACTTAGATTCCAACCCTATCAACTAGCCTATCAACTAAGCTAGGAAAGGTAAAGCACACAACCAAGGAAGCAATGTAAATGCAGAAGGTAAAGATGAGGTAGAGATGCAAACTCCCGTCGACGACTCCGGTATTTTTATCGAGGTATCGAGAAGCGCTCAAGCTTCCCCCTAGTCCTCGTTGGAGCCCCTCGTAAGGAATCCTTCGCAAGGGCCCCGGGCGTTCCCCACACGCAAGTGGGTCTCCGGTGTGCCTCGCAAGGCAAGCCTCTCCTCGGATGCTCCCTGACGTCTTCACTATCAAGCTTCTGGCCAAACTGCCGCGGGCCTTGTTCCCTTTGGTACACGGTGGCGGCCACACCACAAGCGCGGTCGGTGTGGTCTCGCAAGACTACAAGCCCCGCCGAGTACAAGCACGGTGCACGCAAGCACCAATGAGTTGGAGGTATGCAAACCTCACTAAACACTAGGCAACAACCTAGAGCAAGCGCATAAGCGGTGGTCTAATCAACCTAAGCACTTCGCAAAGCACTTATGCTAATCACCAAGTATATCACTAAGCACTATACAAGTGGAGAGCTCTAGAATGGTGTAGCAACAACCTTGGAATGATTCCTCACTTCTCCACTGCCTCCATAGCCGGTAGGAGGTGTATTTATAAGCCCCAAAGCAAAGGTAGCCGTTGCAACATTCAATGGGCTTCTCTGCGAACCGTCGGACCGGACGATGCAGGGGCGTCGGACCATTCCTCTAGCGTCCGAAGCTTCTCCCAATTCGACCGTTGTAGCACGCGATGCAGTCGCGGACAGGTGGGCCACCAAGACCGTCGGACGATAAACATTGGTCCGACGCTCTTCGTCGGACGACGTCCGACGCCTTTTTTTCTTCTCTGATGCTCTCTGGAACCGTCGGACTGAGACGCCGATTGGTCCGACGCTCAACTGTTCACACCGTCCGACGCCTTCTCTTGCTCTTAGGCACCGTCGGACGAACGTCCTTTAGTCCGATGGTCTTCAACCTCAGCGTCCGACGCCTTCCGCGTCAGAGGAACTGTCTGGGGCCGTCGGACTCCAAACATTGGTCCGACGCCCTTGATCCTTAGCGTCCGACGCTCTTGTTTTGTCCGGTTGACTCCGTTTCTTCGTGATCTTATTGTCCGACTTGGTTCGATCTCGTGTTTTGGACTTGTGCATGATCTTTGAGGTCCGGCGCATGTTTTCCATAGTTACACCTCCAGAAATCGCTGAATCCTGCCTCGCAAGCTCGGCAGGAGGGAGAGGGAAACCAAAACCTCTCTTCACTTGACTTCGGCACGCCTTCTAATGTCTTGCTTGAGATGTTGATCACTTGGATCTTAAGTCCAAAACACTTTTGCATCCTATTGAACTTCAAAACAAACACTTGTAAAATAATTAGTCCAATATTGGTCATGTTGATCATCAAACACCAAAATCCATTATAAATGGGCCTGGGGTCCATTTTCCTTACAATATATATATATATATATATATATATATATATATATATATATATATATATATATATATATATATATATATATATATATATATATATATATATATATATATATATATATATAGACACACACACACACACACACACACACACACACACACACACACACACACACACACACACACACACACACTAGAGAGTTTAACACTTTTTTCACTCCAAATGTTTTTCTCTCCAAAAGTTTTCACTCCAACATATATATATGCCCTTCAGTCATCTTCATCACCACCGTTGCCCGGCTTCCAAGATTCATTAGGGTCATTGTAAAATTCTCCGGAGGAATTCAAAACTTGATCATTAAGAAACCCTGCTATGGTCTCTTGAATTGCCTTGAGCTCGTCTTTTACCAGGACCTTTTTCTTTAAATAATCAGTCTTCAAACAGAGTCAAAGGAAAAGGTATTAATATATATGATTATATATATATATGTATATATACATTTGTGTGAGTTAATATGAGATCGATTTAACGTACTTTTAGCTTCTCCCGGTCAGTTCTGACTGAGTACACCCTCATGAACTCGCAGACATAGTATCCACAAGTGTTATTCCCGGGTTGTTGCCGCAGAACCCACTTTACAAGACAAAAAAGATTGTCATCCGATCCGGACAGTTGCCGCAGAACCCACTTTACAAGACAAAAAAGATTGTCATCCGATCCGGACAATACATATATATAGATACATATATAACATGAATGGCCTCTAAGTATATATACTTACCATGTGTGGTATTATAGTCAGTGGTGCTTTGCAATGTTTGAGGTCGTATTTCTCAATGAATCTTTTCCAAACACTGCCAATCAAAATAAAAATATCCAATGATCGATGTGAATATTTTCCAAACACTGCAATTGAAGAAGGTAAGGAGAAATAAATTACCTCTAAAAAATATCTATCATATCTTAGATTTGGTCCAGGCTCTTTCTCATATAATCTAAGATCTCCATGTGGCTTTGTTGAAGATCGATGACGATCAATATCCAATGATCGTTAAAGTTGTAGGGGAAGAGTATATGTTTCTTGCCGCGTTGCTTTGCTAAGAACTTCATGAGATTCTTCTTTGTGTCTTCTTTCCATGTTGGATTGGGTGTAGGGTGTTTGAATACAATATGTGGATCAATGAAACCAACTTCATTAGACCCTCTCTGTTTGCACATTTGCATCTCATAGCTGCATATATATATATAGAGAGAGTAAGGATATATATATATATATAGAGAGAGAGAGAGAGAAAGATTTGAATTGCAGAAAGAAAGTACACTTACAGACAATAGCAGCTCATTATTATTTTGTCGAGGGAGTCCATGTGGCATAGTTGGTGTAATTCAGCAAAATCAACAAACATAATATCATCGACACGGAACCAATGTTGGTTTCTAATTCGAACAGAAATCCAAGACTCACCTCGTGTATATGCCCCAAGGTACCACTTCTTTAGCAAGTACATTTGCGTACCTAGTTGACTGAGGGTTTTTGGATTCCATAGACTCCGACCATGTAGATATTTCCTTCACTCGTCAACTACTTGCGCTTTCTCCACTTGCTCCCATCCAACCATTTGGGCAAGGTTCATACCAGTTTCCGCCATGAAAGCTTCAAACTCGTTCAAATTGACCTCACTAGGTACCTGGATGCGGTCAATAAATAAGCCATATTGATTCGGTATCTGATCACTAACAATTAGCGGAGGGATTGCTTGCTTGTCTTGTTTGGCGAGTTGCGGAACATCTTTCCCTGCCTTCTTCTGTTTGTCAATAGACTTCGTGAGAGAGCGGTCATAGTCCGATAGTGACAGGGGCTGTTTAGCTTCTCTCAACTTTTTCTCGTGCTCCATCCTTTTCTTCCTTAAAGCATCGCGAGGTAGATAGTAGTACGGTTGTGCTGTCTTTTTCTTCATCTCTTCTGTCTCCATTGGTTTTCTTGTGAAAAAATCTGCAATTGTTTTTTCACCGCAATATCTAACTCCTCTTTAGTCTTTTCACCGGGTAGTTTCTGAGGAATGGGTTGCTTTGTTTGCCTGGTGGCTTTCTTCTTTGCGGGCGGGGTTGGTTGCACCACCTACGGTGGAGGCCTCTTAGTAGATGGCTTGGTAGGTGGGGGAGGTGTTGGAAGTCGTGGCGGCGATGACGGCTTTGCTGTTGGTGGAGGTAATGGCGCCCTGCCTGGTGTAAACACATCTTCGTACTCGCAGCCCATAGCACTCTGATGGTCTGGGGAACGGATTATTGGACTTGGCCTTTGCTTCTGTTCTTCAGGACGAGGCGGCGGTGGCGCCCCTGAAATAATAATGTATCGCTTGCGCCATACAATGAATGTCTTCTCGGCTTCTCCTAATGTCTTCTCCCCATCACCTCCTTCAATTTGAAGAGGCACATTACCAAAACCTTTGGTAACTCTATCCACCGAGACGCTAGCATATCCAGGTGGTATTCTTCTCCCATGGATAGTGGGTGTCTTGGTCGGGTCTACCGGGTTTACAATACCGGTAGCAACCATGACTGTGGAGTTCCCCTGTGCAATGTGCAGCTCACAAGGTGTAAGTGGATTAGTGATATCATCCACGGGGAAGCGCAGCGCTCCGTCATCTTGCTGATTTGGCACCTCAGTAGAAGCACAACTGCTTTTTGCAGGATTTTCTGGTTGGCTAACTCCTTCTGATGTATGTCTACTCAATGCTAATTCCAACTGCCTTGCTATTTCCTCTTTGCATTCTTGCTTCAAGTTGTTTGTCACATTCATGAGACTGACGTAGCGCTTCACGTGACTCGAGAACATAATCTTCTAACTTGCGCATCCGCTCTGCCTCCTCTTCCTTCCTTCTTCTATGGCTTCTGTAGCTATCTTTGTCCTCAGGGAAACCATGTTCCCACGTCACACCCGGTCCCAAGCCTCTGGTTCGGCCAGGGTGCTCAGCGGTACCAATGACATATGTCAATTCGTCCTTCTCTCTCTTCGGCCTGAATATCCCTTTCTCTTTAGCGTGCATAATATATTGCAATCTTTCTGCTGCGTCTACAAGTTTCTGGCCATGAACTACCTTCCCGGTCTGCAGGTCAAGACTTCCCTCATGACCAAAGAACCATTGTTTCGCACGTACAGGTCATGCAGCTGATTCTGGTATGAGCCCCTTGGCTAAAATATCAGCTTCCAATTTTTTCCACTTGGGAATGGCAGAAGGGTAACCACCTGATCCCAAGTGATGGTGGTATTCCTTTTTGCGAGCATTCTCAGTGTTCCTTCTGACCCGTGTCTCACCCTCTTCCGATAACTTGTACTGTACAAATTCATCCCAGTAGGGCCTACACTTTGTGATCGGACCAGTGGTTCGGTCAAAATCTGGCGTCTTGTTCTCCTTCACATATGTCTTGTAGAGACTTTTCTTCCAACTCTGAAACTGTGTGGCCATCTTCTTCATTGCCCAGCGCCTAACTAGCGACTTCAAGTCTTCGCTGTTGAACTCTGGATAATTATCCGTTTGTAGCGTGAAATGTTGAAGAATATCATTCCACACTAGATTCTTGTCAACATCAGAAACAAAGCTGATATCAGGAGGACTAGGCTTTGCCTTCCATTCTCGTGCACTGATCGGGATCTCGTCCCTTACAAGGTATCCACAATGGTTCACGAATTTCTTTGCATGTGGTCCTAATGGTTCGTCCGTACCTGTGTTGAACTCTGTGATCACAAAGCGATCCTCTAATGGCTTCTTCGGACCCCGGACTCCTTTGCTCTTGCCTGTAGATGTCATCGTTCCAGATGGCTACAAAATTAAGTTAAGAAACAAATATTTAATAAGTATCGGTAACCACGCATATAATGATTTCGTAACCATGTGTTCGCAATAAATAAATACCTCGCCAGTAGTATTATCTGCAACATTGTCTTGCTGCACATTCCCATCATCCAATAAGTACTGACTCCCATCGTCTTCTCCCTCCGGCCAGTGTTGACTGCCAGTGTTGATAATGTCCATCATTTCTTATTTCATATTGGCTCTTTCTCCGGCCATCTAGAGAAGAAAAATTATTAATATGAATATTGCATGTAGAACAAAAGAGACAGAAAACCTAAACCCTAGCCCTAACACTAATTAAACCGTAGCCCTAAGCCCTTACACTAAACTCTAGCCCTAGCCCTAACACTAAACCCTAACACTAAACCCTAGCCCTAAACCCTTACACTAAATCCTAGCCCTAAACCCTACACTAAACCCTAGCCGTAACACTAAACCTTAACACTAGCCCTAAACAACTCTAACACTAAACCCTAGCCCTAAACCCCCCTAAACCTAATTAATAATACAATTAATTAGTATAAGCTAATAACTAAACTAATTACAAAAACTAAACTAAAACTAATTTACTAATTAATTACTAATATATTAACCTAAACTAAACTAATTTGCATGTGGTCCTAACTAATTAAACTAAACTAAACTAATAATTAGTAATAAAAAACTAACTAACTAAACTAACTAACTAACCTCACTAACTAAACTAAACTAACTAAACTAACGAACTAAGCTAACTAACTAACTAAAAATAGAACTAAAACTAATTAAATAGAACTAATTAATAATATCTAACTAACTAATTAACTAATTAAACTATCTAAACTAAACTAAATTAATGAACTAACTAAAAATAATACAATTAATTAGTATAAGCTAATAACTAAACTAACTAGAAAAACTAAACTAAAACTAATTTACTAATTAATTACTAATATATTAACCTAAACTAAACTAAAAATAATTTACTAACTAATTAACTAATTAAACTATCTAAACTAAACTAAATTAATGAACTAACTAAAAATAATACAATTAATTTGTATAAGCTAATAACTAAACTAACTAGAAAAACTAAACTAAAACTAATTTACTAATTAATTACTAATATATTAACCTAAACTAAACTAAAACTAATTTACTAACTAATTAACTAATTAAACTATCTAAACTAAACTAAATTACTTAACTAACTAAAAATAAAACAAACTAACTAAATAAAAAAAAACCGCTAGCGTATATACCTCGGCGATGTAGGGCGCGGCGGTGAACAGAGGAGAGAGGGCCGGCGGCGGATCGCGTGGGGGCCGGTGTCGAGGCCCGCAGAGGGGTAGTCCGCGACGGCGGCCGGCAACACGGAGGCTGCGTGCGGCGGTCGAGGAGGCGGATGTCGGGCGCGCGGCGATGGCGGGCCGGGCGTCGAGATCCCGCGCGAGGCGGTGGCGAGCTCGAGCAGGTCAGGGCGGCGCGCGGGCGGGGGGACATCGCGCCGGCGGGCCACTGGCGGCCGGCGTCGGTAGTGGTCCGAGAGGTGGCGGTGGCGTCGAGGGCGAATGGCGGACAGGACGTCTGAATCGAGGAAGATGGACCGAGGTTGAAGACGAGAGTATATATAGGTGGGGACTTTTAGTCCCGGGTTTGATCCAAAACCGGGACTAAAAGCTTTTGTTCTCGGTTCCAACCAGGAACCAGGACTAAAGCTTAGACTTTTAGTCCCGGTTCTTGATAGGAACCGAGACTAAAAGTGTGTTTTTGGCGGGCCTATAAATTTCGGCCCACCTTTAGTCCCGGTTGCAGCCTACAACCGGGACTAAAAGTGAAATTTCTGTTCAGCTCCCGCCAACTGGATCATTTCTTTTTGTCTTACTTTATAATACTTATAAACCTTACTAATTCAATAGTAAATGGAAATGTTGACAAAAAAATTTAAAGAAAAGGTTCCTGCTTTATTTTACTGCATACTACACAGAAGAAAAATCTTTTACCTGTATTTTTTGATTTCTTTACAAATATTAATATAATATAAGATAATAATCATTAATTCATTAATGCAAAAATGTAGTGCTCAACAAATATAAATAAAATGGTTGGTATTTGACAGAAAAGTTGTTTTCAATTTATTTCAACGTAAACTCATAGATCTAATGTCTCACAATTATTACATAATAGCTAAATTCGCTCTAAGCAATCACAGTAGTGAACTTTTTTCAAATATATGTCCCTTGATCATAATCGATGTAGCCATGGGGTGTCTTCATTGTTCAATAGGATGCTTGGGTCTTTATTGACCATGAAGGGTGGGATTCGATCATCCTTCTCATAATCTTCTGATGTGTCTGTCTTATCTTCAATTCCCACAATGTTTCTTATTCCTGAAAGAACTATATGACGCTTTGGCTCATTGTTAAATGGGTTCTTATCGTTTTTCCCTCTTTTCGGTTTCGAAGACATGTCATTGACATAGAATACCTGGTTGACATCCTTGGCAAGTACAAATGGTTCGTCTTTGAACCCACTGTTATTGAGGTCCACTATTGTCATTCCATACTGGTTATCCACTGTTACCCCGTCTCCGGAAACCTTTACCCACTGGCACTTGAACAAAGGAACTTTAAAAGTAGGTCTATAGTCTACTTCCCATATCTCCTCTATGCGGCCATAGTATGTTTGCTTAGTCCCGTTCGGGTCTGTGGCATCTATGCGGATACCACTGTTTTGGTTGGTGCTCCTTTTATCTTGGGCTACTGTGTAGAATGTATTTCCATTTATCTCGTACCCTTTGTATGTGAGGATATGCCATGATGGTTGCCTAGCCAACAAACACAGTTGCTCCGGAATACTCTCATCTCCCTGACATTCTTTTCGTAACCAACCGCTAAAAGATTCCATGTGATGGCGCGAAATTCAAGCTTCAGACTTGCCTGAAAACTGTGATAGTAGGAATTCCTTGTGTCTGTCCATATATGGCTCCATCAAGGTGGAGTTTTGCAGAACTGTGTAGTTTGCTTTATTGAAATAATCGTCACCCTGACCGATATATGTTTTCTTCCCTAGTGTCCCCCTTTCCACTTAGCCTCCCCTCATGCCGTGATTCTGGAACACCAATTGGGTCTAAATCAGGAATAAAGTCAACACATAACTCAATGACCTCCTCGGTTCCGTAGCCCTTCGCGATGCTTCCTTCTGGCCGAGCACGGTTGTGAACGTATTTCTTTAGGACTCCCATAAACCTCTCAAAGGGGAACATGTTGTGTAGGAACACAGGACCTAGAATAATAATCTTCGTGACCAAGTGAACTAGGAAGTGCGTCATGATATTGAAGAAGGATGGAGGGAAAACCAACTCGAAGCTGACAAGACACTGAACCACGTCATTCTATAGCTTAGCAAGATCTAGAGGATTGATTGTCTTCTGAGAAATTGAGTTGAGGAATGCACATAGCTTCACGGTGGCTAGACGTACATTTGGAGGTAGAATTCCTCTTAATGCAACTGGAAGCAATTGTGTCATGAGCACGTGGCAGTCATGGGACTTTAAGTTTTGGAATTTCTTCTCTGACACGTTTATTATACCTTTTATATTTAAGGAGTATCCGGATGGTACCTTGATGCTGTCTAGGCATTCAAACAGGCTCTCCTTCTCTTCTTTGCTAAGACTGTAACTAGCAGGTCCTAAGTATTCGCGTCCATCAGCTGTCTTCTCGTTCAAACGCTGGAGATCCTCTCGTGCTTCAGGTGTGTCCTTGCTCTTCCCGTACACACCCATGAAGCCAAGCAGGTTCACACAAAGATTCTTTGTTAGGTGCATCATGTCAATCGCATTGCGGACCTCTAGGACTTTCCAATATGGTAACTCCCAAAATATGGACTTCTTCTTCCACATAGGTGCATGACCGCTAGCATCGTTCGGAACGGGTTCACTGCCAGGTCCCTTTTCGAAGACTACTTTCACGTCCTTGACCATATCGAGTACGTCCTCACCAGTGCGGTTGATAGGCTTGGACTTGTGGTCCGCCTTACCTTTAAAATGCTTGCCTTTCTTTCTTACAGGGTGATTCGCAGGCAGGAATCGACGATGCCCAAGGTAGACAACCTTTCTACATTTTTTCAAAAATATACTTTTAATGTCCGTGAAACAGTGCACACATGCATTATATCCCCTGTTCGACTGTCCTGAAAGATTACTTAGAGCAGGCCAATCATTGATTGTTACGAACAACAATGCACGGAGGTCAAAGTGCTCCTGTTTGTGCTCATCCCAAACACATATACCTGATTTGTTCCACAAAAGCAGTAGTTCTTCAATTAGTGGCCTCAGGTACACATCGATATCATTGCCAGGCTGCCTTGGTCCTTGGATTAGCACGGGCATCATAATGAACTTTCTCTTCATGCATAACCATGGAGGGAGGTTGTAGATACATAGTGTAACAGGCCAAGTGCTATGACTACTATTCTGCTCCCCGAAAGGATTCATACCATCCGTGCTTAAAGCTAACCTTATGTTTCTTGCGTCCCCTGCAAAATTTGGGAACTCTCGATCGATTGCTCTCCATTGAGACCCATCAGCCGGGTGTCTCAGCATATTGTCTATCTTACGGTCTTCTTTGTGCCACCGGATTAACTTTGCATGCTCTTTATTTCTGAACAAACGTTTCAAGCATGGTATTATAGGAGCATACCACATAACCTTGGCAGGGATTTTCTTTCTGGTTCTTTCATCCTCAACATCACCAGAGTCATCTCGCCTGATCTTATACCGTGATGCATGGCATACCGGGCAAGAATCCAACTCCTCGTACTCCTCGCCACGGTAGATGATGCAATCATTAGGACATGCATGTATCTTTGTGATTTTCAATCCCATAGGACAGACAACCTGTTTGGCTTCATAGATAGTGGCTGGTAATTCTTTATCCTGTGGAAGCATCTTCTTTATTTTTGTAAGCAACTCCCCAAATCCCTTGTCGGATACACCATTCTTTGCCTTCCATTGCAACAACTCTAGTGTGCTACCCAATTTTTTCTGTCCTGTATCACAAGTTGGGTATAGCAACTTCTTGTGATCCTCTAGCATACGCTCGAACTTGATCTTCTCCTTTTCACTTTCGCATTCTCTCTTTGCATCGCAAATAGCCTGAGCAAGATCATCAACGGGATCATCTTGTGCTGGTACCTCTTCTTCAGCTTTCTCCATTGGAATATCATTGTTTAATATACCATAGTCAGCAATAGTGTCACCATCGTCCCATTGTTCTTCTTCGTCTTCTTCCATTATAACGCCTCTTTCTCCGTGTTTGGTCCAGCAGATGTAATTTGGCATGAAACCCGACTCGAACAAGTGAGAATGAAGAATCCTTGAGCAAGAATATTCCTTCAAATTCTTACATACAACACATGGGCAGCACATGAATCCATCCCGCTTGTTTGACTCGGTCACATTTAAGAAAATATGCACGCCCTCAATGAAATCTTTGAAGCGACGATCAGTGTTGTACATCCAATACCGACTCATCTACATTACAAGACAAACGAACATATATCACAATACTGGACATTAATTAATTTATGGAAGTCTCGCTGCAATGTAGACAGTCACAACTAGCACTAAACTAATTAAACATAAAATACACTTCAACAGTCTAAACATAACGACCGATCTCAACTAAAACAGACAAATCATTCGTCTGTTCAACATCAATGGTCTTCGTTCGCGGGCTCAGTGCCTCATCAGCTAGCTCATCACCCACCGCAGCCGCCTCTGCAAGAGTTCCAAACACGTGTTTGGCATACTCTTCTTCCCAGTACCACCCTGGACATCCACTGCCATCCCACTGAAATTAAGACAAAAATACATAAGTTTAGTAAAAAAATACATAATTTATTATATATAATCATCAAATGCGATGGAGTAACTCATATTACGATCCGGACACTTGTAGAAGATGCGTCCCTTGTTGGGACCCTCCTTCTTCACTCGAAACTCAAGCACATTCTTTTTCTTGCACTCGCCGCACTCAATGAGAGGGAGGTCTGGTCTCAGTCTCTTTTGAACCCGATGATAGGCCGACGACCCGGAAGCATTCGCCGTCTACTCTTTACTCTCTAGACTCAAATTTGTAAAGCACTTAAATTCCTAATAATGTATTTTAACAAGTGCAACAAAAAATAAAACTCCTAAAATTTAAATCACAAATATATACATACAACATTTGAGTAACAAATGTGAGCTATGCATACTATAAATCTTCCTTCAACCAAATATACAAACTATCAAGTGATTTTAAGCTTGAAATATAAATTATTGGAGAAATATCAAGTGATTTTGATCTTGAAATACAAATTATTGGAGAAATAACCATAGAAATATCCTAGTGATTAAACAAGAGAGAATAAAGATAGTAACCTTTGCAACCATAGAATTGAAGAAGTTGGAGGAGTAACCTAGCCAAGCTCCACACTTGAGCTGAGAAGAAGTAAGAACATGCATGAGCAGAAGCAAGAACAAACATGAATGGCTCGGGGCCTCGGGCGCGGGGGGAAGAAAAGGTTTAAATTGGAAGGGAGGAACATTAGTCCCGGTTTAGACTACAAACCCAGGCTAAAAGTTAAGGTTTAGTTCCGGTTCTGCCCATAAACCGTGGTTAAACTTTTAGTTCCGGTTGATTATCAAAACCGGGACTAAAGATAGACTTTTAGTCCCGGTTTTGATCACCAACCGGGACTAAAAGCTCTCTAACCGTTGCGAGTCGTTGGGAAGGAGGATTTAGTATCGGCTGCTATATCTAGCCGGGATTAAAGGTTTCTTTCTTCCCGGGCGCAAAAAATTCCGGTACTAAAGCCAAAATCGGTAGTGGATCAAAAGTCTGCTCTCTACTAGTGCTTATCAAATTTATTTTATGATAATTAATTATTCATCGAAGTTTTTAAAGTTCAAATCTTAATATGTGTGTGCTCGTAAAATGAACTGAGGTTACAACTCAGACGGCGAAACCTAAAAAAAAAGCCATTCTTTTCTAAAAAAGAAAATATTTAATATAAATTAAATGAATTGATTTTAAATGGTGCTCTGGTTAATTACTTCTCTCAAGTTAAGACCTCAAACAAATCGACATGAGTCCTTAATCTTTTTATTTAAAAAAGGAGATACTTGATAATCTTAATTTCTCTTACTTAATGGAGACCCAAAGGAACATATTTACGCTAATGTTCCACAAGGCGGCGCTAGAAATTAAAAAAGTGAGATAAATCTTAGAAACAATAATCCTCACTAAAAATAGTCATTGTGTATCTATTATGTTTTGTAAAAACAACTGACATGTCATTCACCTGTGATGTGTCTGCAATCCGCACTTGTAGTGTTGGCCGTGTTATCGCATCCAGCTTGATCCACAGACGTAGTATGCACTTACAGGGTTTGGATAATGGATGTCACCAGGCCGTGTAACCATTTTCTCTACTTTGAATTCTCGATTACCCACTGATGTCCTTGTGTTTTGTTTGTTTTTTTTTATGGAACAAGAGGGGCAAAAAGCCCCTACTGGGATTTTATTAAAAAAAACAGAGCATCCTTTACGTGAAAGGGTCAAGAGACCAAGGAGATGTTTGATCGGATAGTTCAGTTTCCAACGATAATATTAATGCCGACGTCGTATTTACTTTGAGGCATGCAGCAACGTTTTCAATTTCGTTTTTGTGAAAAAAAAGAAGTTAAATGGAATCAATTTAGGCCTCATATATATATCTGATGGTTTTGATCCCTGGTTACTGCTGGTACATGAGGATTCCACTGTTTTCGGTCTGGTTTTGCATTTGCCCCCGCGTTAATTAAAAAAATGATGACAGGTAAAAAAACAGAAAATACTGGAAGGGTTGTGGGGGCGTTGAGCAAGCGATGCTGTGGGCCGTTGGGCGCCTGGGCCTCGGCGGGGTGAAGATCCCGATCCGTGGGCAATGCAGACTGGACTTGGGCCGCTGGACCAAGGAACTACACCAAAGCTGGCAAGCTTTATATAGGCCACCCTATGGTGCAGAAAGTGGCCTGGCGAGCTGCCTCCGCCTGCAAATTCGACGGTCAGATTTGTTTCCTGTGTTGGCATGTTGTGCGGATTGCAGTGGGGCTTGGCCGCGTCTTTGGTCCTCTTTCCTAGCTGAAATATTATAAGAGCATCTCCAGCTACAAGTTCAAAATCAGGCCCTTACATTTTCATTTGAGAGGTGACCTACAAAATTTTAGGGTCAAAATCAAAGACCAACTCCAGCCACAGACCCGAAATCAGACCAAAATGAGAGGAGGATAGGGGGATAGAGAGATCATGTATCTAGGGGGTTGAGATTATAATTTGAGGGGACATGCAAAATAAGGTCCAATTTAGAGGTTTCACTAGAGTTTGATTTTTGCCCAAACTTCTAAAATTTAGAGTAGGGGACCAAGTAGGAGCTTCGGCTAGAGATGCACTAAACGTCTTTGGTTCAAAAAACCAACAGTTTGATGCCTTTTCCTCCTTCTCGCACGACACTGTGTGCATCCTCTGCTTCACACAAGGGTCCAGGCTCCGCCTTTCGTAGCCGGCGCCTGGAGGCCTTAGACAGCGATGGCCATGGCAGCGGCAGCCATAGCCGCCCCACATGGCGCTGGACATAGCCCAGGCTATGTCGAGGGAAACAATCTTCGACGCTGCCGGTGGAGCAGAGAGCGCAGAGGAGGTGGGAGGTGGTCGCAATCTGTTGGGAAGTCGCATAGGCCCGGCCAGGAAGTCGCGGAGGCTGGCTGGGAGGTGCGCCAGCCGGTAGGGAAGACACGGAGGCGGTCAGGGAAGCCATGACCCTACGATATCGAGCGAAAAAAATGGGGCAAAAAAAAACCTTGTGGGGGCCAATATTGCTTTATTGGAAGAGATTTATGGAATATTCTTGGAGATGAATTTCTCGTTTTCTCCTAAAATCTTTTTGTGTAATTTGAAGAACAAAATATAGGATACTCATGGAGAGAGTGGTAACATGTAAGTCCATAACTTCAAAAACTGTAGTTCGAGTCCCAAACTTGCTAATTGAGCCATGCGGTTTACCTAAACTTACACGATGGTACCATATAGTTCTATAAATTTCAAAACTGCAGTCTGATCCAAGTCATCAAAATTGCTATGATTAGACCACACGTGTCCAAATTACCGTTATTTTAGAAAAAACCACCCATATAATTACTGAATACTGTACTACGTACATCTAACATGTGGGGTCATATATCACCCCTCTCTTATCTCCTTCCTCACTCCCTCACGTGTAGGTCCACATCTCATCCCCCTCTCAGCTCCTTCTCTATCGTGTGCCTGCAAGGACAACGCTCCGTATACATTGGCCTAATGACATTTGGAAAACATTTTTTAGCAATCATTTTTTTTAGAAAACCGGGCTGCATTTTATTGATTCAAATAAATATCACACTTACATCCTTATAAAGAGACCCCTGAATAAAATTAGAATTACATTTAGGCCCTTGTAAAGATCTCTCGATCATCTTCGTCACGGGAGAACAGAGCCACCACTCGACATTGAAACGAACGCCGAGCTTGCCCCTTGAAGCTGAATTCCACTTCAAGGAAAAAGCTTCCAAAAAAACAATATTGAAGCTACATCAATCGACACATAACAAGATGTGCACCTTAAACGCTGAATGTCCGAGCAAATGATGGCCAACGGTGGCTGACTCCCTCTAGTGTGACGGACCCGACGACGGCGAGGCGGGGAGGGAGGTGGGTGGCGCTTCTTGGTGGCGAGGACGACCATGGCGAGGCGGGGAGGGCGGGCGGGCGGTGGTGCTTGGTGGGGAAGGAGGCGGGCGGGCGGCGCTTGGCATGGAGGAGGCAGCCGGCGCTCTTCTTGCGTTCGCAGTTGGAGACGGAACGATTTGGGTCAGTGACCGATTTGCTAGGGCGGACCTAAATCTTAGAATGGGTCTTCATTTTAGGTAAGGGCTGTTAGAGATAGTCTTAAGATACTATTAGTGCTAGTGCTCGACCTGCAAAAGGCAAAAGAGGTTCACAGTTACAAATGGCCTTTTTTAGCAATCAATTTTTTTTAGAAAACCGGGTGCATCTTATTGATTCATATAAAATATTACATACATCCTTATAAAGACACCCCTGAATAAAACTAAAATTGCATTCTGGTCCTTTTAAAGATCTGCTGGTCATCTTGGTCCCTAGAGATTCAGAGAACAGAGCCACCACTCGACGTTGAAACAAACGGCGAGCTTTGCCGCTTGAGGCCGAATCCCACCTCAACGAAGAAGTTTCCAAAGAAGCACATAACAAGATTGGCACCTTAAACACTGAATCCCCGAGCAAATGATGGCCAACGGTGATTGAGTCCCTCTAGTACTATGTCTGTGCCGGCACGACACAATATGGTTAGAGCATTGTGTCTAAAAGTAATCGTGCTAGGACCGGACCACCGTTTGACTATCCATACTAAACCTAAACCATACGAGGGGCAAGTGCGGTTCACCAGCACAGCCGCCAGCTGCTTCTCCTTAATTACACGTATCCTTAATTCAAACAACAGAGGAACTAACTAAATTGATCAATTGATCATGCATGCACGATTCCCGGCGGAATTGAAAGGGATAATGTCCCTGCCGGCACCCACTGGTCGTTTGGCTGCAAGCGCTGACTTTCGATGCCGACGTTAGTTTCCGATGATGAGTTTTCATTCTAAACAAATCTTAGCAAACGGTGGTGCAGATGAAAACAAATCTTAGCAAACGGCGCTGACATTCAAGTAGATTGCATGGACAGCTCAGAGATGCTCCTCATCAACTACCTGAAAAAAAAAATATAATGGTGCAGACGAAAGTGCAGAACTTCAGGTGGCTTGGCAATGCAATGTTTATGTTGCTTGCTACATGTATACTCATTGTCCAGATTTTCTTGCTCATTCCCTCCCTGTGCTCCATTATTGTCTCGTTGGAACCATCAAATAGTCCTGCATAAATCCTCGACAGACCAGATAAGAAAGGATTGGCTCTGTGTCATCAAGCACAACAATATTTTTGCAGTCTGTGCACGAACAATATATGTGCTTCATGTCTGTTCTTCTACCATGGCTCTTAGCGGTATCAATAAACCTGTTGACCTCAGATACGTATGATGGATCGACTCTTGGTAACTTATACATCTAGTATGACCTCTCCATCATTACCTGTATATAACAAATTAAATGAAAGGAGAGACAATAATGGTGGAACCGTAGATCCAAAAGGTGGCTAAATACAACAAGAATGGTTAAAGAGATGTAAGAGGTAAATAAACTAACCTTTTTAGCAATCTACTCCAATGGAAGTTGGTGAAATGTGGACCTCCAAATTGCCTCCAATGAAAGTTGGTTGCGAGTTACTGCTTAAGTCGGGGAGGAAGAATGGGTATTTACTATTATAATCTTCCATTAAATCATGTAAATACTACTACACATGCATGTGTCAATTTAGTATTATAATCTCCCATTAAATCATGTTAATCATACTACACATGCAAAGTCATACAAACATGTATTAAATAAAAGACGTTTCTAAAAAAATACATAAAAGACATTATCTTTCTCTCTCTTCATGCATAACACACCATTAATGGAGGAGAGAACTAACCATGTTGAGAGAGAGGAGGCAAACTAATTAAACTAAGAAGCAATCATGACAAGAGAGAGGAGAAACTTCATCTAATCATATTAAGCAACCTCATTTGAAAAAAAAAGACAAGAACCTAGCTATTCCTCTCGCTAGCTCATGTGAAACCCTAGATCCAAAATATAGCTAAATGAAGCAAAGAATGGTTAAAATGAGGTTAGAGGTATGTAACCTAACCTTTTTTAGCAATCTCTTTCGAAGAAATGAAGATCAAAACCTCTCCCTTGTATTTAGTGAAGTCTGGACCTCCAAAATCGCCAACTATGAAAGTTGACTGCGAGTTACTGTTCGGCTCGGGGAGGAAGAAGGGATATTTATAGCAGATCTAATACAGGCGATTCACTTAACTGAACCGTCAAGAAAAAATTTCTACAGGCGGTTCACTTAACTGAACCGTCAGGAGAAATAGATCTTTTCTCCTGGCGGTTCAGTTAAGAGAACCGCATGTAGAAAGTGGTTTCTACATGCGGTTCATAATTCTAGCCCCACCATTTTTTCTGTTGGCGTTCGATAACTGAAACCGCCTGTACAAATTAAACAGTGGCATCGGCGTAGAACTTTTCTATATTAGTGATCTATCACTAGCGCGCACGTATATATATGTACCATCGTACAGTAACACACTAACACAAGCGTTTGATCATATCATATCAACCCAACCATAATAGCACAATGCCAACCACACCACGCCTACAGCAGCTGCCGCCAGGCAAGAACAAACTGCTCCGCGGCCGATCGCGCTCCCTGGATGCCCCGACAAGTGCGGCAACATAAGGATCCCATACCCCTTCGGCACCAGGGACGGCTTCTACTTCGACCCCAGCTTCGAGGTGGTCTGCAACGAGCGCACCTTTCTGGGCGCCGACCTCGCCGTGCCGATGGTGTTCAACATGACCGGCTACTACATCGAGGACAACAGCGACAACCCGCCGCCGCCCAACACGAGCTGGTGGACGGTGGACCTCGTCGACCTCGACGTGCCCGGCGGCGAGGCGCGGGTGCGCATGCCGGTGAGCTCCGACTGCAGCCTGAACGGGAGCTACCACGCGCTCAGCATGTTCAGCATGCAGGTGAACGTGTCCCAGGGCACCTTCGTCTTCTCGGCCACCAGGAATGTGCTGCTGGGCGTCGGGCAGAGCGTCCAGGCCAATGTCTACGGCACGATCAGCACCAGCAACATCTCGGCGTCGTGCACCTCGCTCTTCGACACGCCGGCCGCGGCGCGCAACGGGTCCTGCGCCGCCGGCCTCGGGTACTGCCAGGCGGACCTGCCGCCGGGGCTCGGCGTCCTCGCGGTCGGCGTGAAGAGGCAGAAGAACGAGAGGTGGTTTGAGTTCCCGTGTACCTACGCCATGGCCGTGGAGAGGTCGTGGTACAACTTCTCGCTGCAGGACCTTGTCTACGACGACTCCGCCGGCAAGAAGCAGATGAAATTACCCCGCAGCGTCCCCGTCGTGCTGGAATGGGCCATCAGGAATGGATCGTGTCCGACGGAAGAAGAAGGGGCTCCGCTGCCGATGGCTTGACGGAGCCACAACAGCCGCTGCGTCAGCGCTACCAATAATGCTCCCGGGTACCTCTGCAAGTGCAAGGATGGTTTCGATGGGAACCCATACTTAACTGATGGATGCCAAGGTACGTACGTACACGCATGATCCATATATGATAATTTCATTTCCCATCGTGCATCATGTATGAGAAAATAGGATCAATATTTAATTCACAAGATATGCATTCCCAATATAATTATTTGATTCTGGTGAAGAGCTGAGAAAAATTGTTTCTCCACTACAAGCATGGAGCAAAAATTAAACCCGCTCCCCATTCCATCTCTACCGGAATCACTTTGAACTATTATCTAACTGCTTGGTCTCTTACCAGAATCACTTCACCAGAGAATCGGTGAGGGAGCTCTAGAATCAAGGAATGAAACTTGCCCTTAGGATTTTGGGAAACCATTTTCAGTGTGACATTTGGACCAGCAATTTTATAATAGTAAATTATTTTAATAAATGGATAAATTGTGGAATATGAAAATTATTTTCCCTGATATGATATATCACCAACCATATGCGTCGTCTATCTATTTAACTTTTTCATATTTTGCTTGATCAAGTTTAGCAAGTTTTACTGACTAGCTTTATTACTCACCATGTCCATAACACAGCAACTAGTATGATGCTGGTATAGAATGATTTAATTTAAGAGTGTACATGTTTCAGTTGGAATTCCGCATTTCATATCATTTAACTTTTTTTAGGAGATCATATCATTTAACTAACTAAACTTCTTACAGACATTGATGAGTGTCTGCTTCGCGATAAACATCCCGAGCTACGAGATGTATATCCTTGCCACGGGATATGCAAGAACACGATAGGGGGCTATGATTGTCCGTGCAAATTTGGAACCAAAGGTGATGGCAAAAATGGAACATGCACAACCGTGTTTCCTCTCGTAGCTGTTGCGACTACACTTGGTAAGGAGCTTTATCCTTTATGTTTGGGCCAAGTCTATTGAATTTTAATTTAGCTTATGACATAATAATATTTAAACGTGAGTTCATGCCATTGGCTAATATTCATGAGGCAACACTTTACAGAAATAATCAAAAGCTTGCTTACACTATATATACTTTATTTTTCTCTTGGAGCATGAGGCAACTGTTTTGGGCACTACTGAGATAGTAAACTACATTGAAAATGTCAAGCTAACCACTTCAAAAATTACATTTGCAGCTATATCATTGAGTTGCAACTCTTTCCTCGTCTACTATGTGAGGATGTCTAGTCTCTTTTTCGGTTTATATATAAATTTTTCACTCTAGGTAACACCTAGTAGCCTCTTGTCCTATAGTTAATAACACATGCGGACATGCTTATAATAAGGGTAGTTTGTGCCATTAATTAGTGTGGAGCCTTAGTAATATCCACCCTTTCACTACAGAACTCATTTTGCTCAATGTAGGCAAAGCCAAAGGTCAAAAGTTGAGCGCTGTCTATTCTGATACCAGTTGAAGAGACTGTGACGCTCTAAGAGGGTTGAATTAGGGGGTTTCTACAAACTAAGGCTCAACTTACACAAAATCTATCTAAATTTATACTAGCTTTTTCTCTATGTTTTTGCTACAAACCTACAAACAGAGTAAATCAATTCTAGGAAAGGTGATTTTTTTCTGATTACACAGTACAACGCAGACACTCACAACGCACACACACTCACCCCTATGAATACACGCACGTAAACCTTACCCCTATGTGCATCTTCAAAGACTGAGCTAACAAATCCTACAGATTGATGAAGTCACCATAGGCGTCTTACTGTCGACGGGAACGTCACCATAAAAAGCACAAACATTGTTAAATCCTGGAATATTCGCTCCCAAGAGAGTCGAACCTAAAACCTAGGTACTACCGAGGCTCTTATAACCATTAGGCTATGTGGAGAGCTAAGAGATGCAAAATGGAAACTCTTAATTAGTGTCAAATCATTTACTGAGGAATCATAAGTTCATGTTTTCCACCATTCCTTTTTGGAGTTCTTCAAAAGGGTCAACCTCTGGGTTCAATAACTCAATGAATAGCCTTACCACTTTACACAGAAGTTGGTCTCCAATTCGGCCTCTCTTAGATGCCTTTTCCTCTGTCTCAATCTACTTGGCAAAGCTTTATTCAAATCTTAAAACAGCCTCTATGTACCTTGTACAACACGCGGGCCACATATTAATTGTACATATTTTAACTATTGTAAATGATATGTGAAAATTTTTAACATGTATTACATTTTGACAATTCTCCATGTAGGTGTAATTGGTACAACGTCCATAGTGATCATTGTAGTGTTGTTTAAGCTTCTCTTGCATCAGAAAAGGAAGACATGAGAATATTTCGCAAAGAACGGTGGTCCTATACTTGAAAAGGTTAACAACATTAAATTATTCAAAATAGAGGAGCTCAAGCCAATTATACAACACATGTCTAATGTTATTGGAAAAGGAGGATTTGGGGAGGTTTACAAAGGAATTCTTGATAACCAGGTTGTTGCAATTAAGAAATCAATCAATGTGGACAAGACACAAGAGAAGCAGTTTGCAAATGAGATCATCATTCAGTCACGAGTCATCCACAAAAATATCACCAGGCTTATAGGCTGCTGTCTCGAAGTGGATTATGAGTTTGTTCCATGTGGAAGCCTCCATGATATTCTACATGGCAATAATAAGCTGAGCCTAAGCTTAGATAAACGTTTAAACATTGCTGCAGGAGCAGCAGAAGGATTGGCTTATATGCATTCAAAAACTTCTACCACTATATTGCATGGTGATATTAAACCCAGCAATATACTTCTGGATGATTACTTTAATCCGAAAATCTCAGACTTTGGGATCTCGAGGTTTATTGCAATAGATAAAACACACACAAACTTTGTGGTAGGGGACTTGTGTTATATGGACCCAATATATCTCCAATCTGGATTGTTAACTAAGCAGAGTGACGTGTACAGTTTTGGACTTACGCTCTTGGAACTCCTAACTAGACAAAGGAACGATTTTGGTGGAAATGGCAGATTGGGTAAAGCTTTTCTTGATGCCCATACAGAGAAGGGAGGAATTGAGCTATTTGACAGTGAAATTTTAATGAAAGATAATATCGATGTACTTCGTAAACTTGCCAGGCTCATTGTAGAATGTCTAAAGCTGGAAGTGGAAAGAAGACCAGAGATGACACATGTAGCAGAAATACTTGAAGCCATGAGGAGATCACACAAAGATAAATCTGATGCATGTGCTAGTACCGATACATAGCCATCAAGATTTGATTGGAGAAGTTATTCATGCGAGACAAATTTGTAGTTCTAAGCTTGCCCGTATAGGTGGATTATTTTTTGCAATCTCAATTTATGACAAGCTTGCTATTCCAGAATCATTACCCGTTTTATTGGACAAGAAACTTTCGAAAATATGTAATGTTACAATTGGAAACCACTTTCAAGTTGCTTCTGTGGTGCAATGATAGTTTCCAATTTAAAATATTGTTGGCGAAATGATGACATTATGGGATTCTATATTTATTTTGCCCTTAGCAAAACATGGCTATTTAACTATTGTACTAGAAAAATAATTCTATACTCTCGTTCCTCTATGTATAAGAACCAAAGACGCTGAGGACATTTCGGCTAGGAAAGAGGACCTATATATTGACGTGATGGCAAGTTGCTGCAGATCCATTCACTCATGATGTTGAGGTTCTCAGTTTTGTCAAATTTTATGTTGGCATAGGTAGAAGCAATCTGATACTGTCATGGTGGCAGCGTTGATTCAGGCATCACCCAAATTGAATAATGGTGCAGACAACATGTTAAATAACATGCCATCAAACATGTTGGCGCAAGCAGCTGCAATCTGAATATCTATACTCCCTGAGCCACACTACTCGTTCAGGTGCTAGTGTTTTTGGTTGTGGCATGCATGTTGTACTCTGTATACATGTACAATATGTGGATCAATAAATTGGCCTGGATCAAATTCTGTTACATGGTATAAGCTTGCACGGATTGTTCCTATCTCTCCTTATCTGTGCCAACCAATGCAACTCAACTACTATGGCTTCCAATCCACTCCCTGAAGCTCCCATCGCCCAAAAGGCTGACTCCTCTGTTTCCTCTTATGTTGATGCCCACTTCATGCAATGCAACATGATGTCCAGCACCTCCACAGGCTGTAAAGATCATGTGCCCAATGCATGACCTAGTATGATTTTGGTGATTTAGATGACAACATAAGAACTAGGACTGACATGATTGTTAAAGATTTGTTCTACATATTCTAATAGGTCCTATGGATGCAAGAAAAAAGTGCTAAAATACCAGAAAGAAATAGAGTCAAAACAACGAACTGCTGCACAGGCAGGGAGGTCTAGGTGGTATGCTTTTCAAGATTTTGTCATAATCTTGACCGCTAGAGCAATATTTGTCTCCTATATATATATATCAGTGGCAGTGCCATGAAAATTTTTAGAAATTGGAATTGAGCATGATTATTGGAATCGACATATTCTATTTGGATGTGTCCTTTTCATCTGTCTCTGGCCGTGCGAAAACTTTTAGATTGAGGCCCTGTTTAGTTCCCAATATTTGACACTATTCACCCATCACATCGATTGTACTTTCTGCCTGTATGGAACACTAAATGAAGTAGCGGCTGTTGCATGTTTGTACTTTTTGCTTGGCTAGGTCGAGATGAATCTTTTGAGTCTACTTGAGTTATGATTGGACAAAAATTATCAAATACAAACGAAAATAGTACAATGCATTTTTCACCCCCTTTTCACCATCTAAACGGGACTGAGAATCAATATTGCTGGTGGTGCCAAAACTTTTGACTAGGACACGAGGAAAGAGTATCTTGGTGAGGTTAGAGCTATGGTGATACAGCATGCTAAGATTGTACGATACAGAGCACGATGAGAAAGGAGCAGCACATGGATTAGAAGTTCTTCGTTGATTTTATGGTCATGCCAATAGATTGGTGTCCAGCTTGAATCTATGCAATGCTTCCCATGGACATTCTCTATTGTTTCCTTGTTTTTTACTACCATGGCCAAATCTAGTCGTGATCGTATTTGAATTCTACACGATTATCTCTCACCATACTTGGGACATTCTCTATTGTTTCCTTGTTTTTTACTACCATGGCCAAATCTAGTCGTGATCGTATTTGAATTCTACACGATTATCTCTCACCATACTTGGATATGTATTGGATTCTTCATTTTGTTTTTATATCATTTAATAGATCATATGTGGTATATTTTTAGCATCGGAGAGTAAAAATGACGATTTTTTCCCCCGTGATAAACTAACTTTTTACTATGTGTTTCCCCGACATATGGAAATCAACTACTACCTATGCATTCTGCCCTGCAACAGCATGGTTTCCTGATGGCCGTGAAAAGACGGCATGGTTATCGGGGTTAAAACATGAGGACAGTAAAAAAAAAAAAGTCTACTTTTGGCCCATCAACTATTATGTTGATCTAATTTTGACCTCCAACTATAAAACCGTTTAATGCTGCTACCTCAACTATCAAAACAGTTCACTTTTGGCACCTGGGCGCAGGACAGGGCTGTTTTGTGGTTTTGGTGACGTGGCAACGTGGGCCCCACAGATGAGCAAAGAGAGAGAGGACCGGTGGGCGAGGTGGCTTGCTGCCACCACCAGGAGCTGGACCGCGCCGTCGTGGGCATCTAGGCGCGGGAGCTCGCCCCGCCACCTGGCCGCCGCCGCGAGCTAGGCCATGCCGCCACGGGCAGGGCCACGCCGCCGCCGTGAGTTAGCCGCGCCGTCGCAGGCAGGGCCGACCACCACCGCCGGGTGAGCGAGGTGGCTCGCCTCTGCCGCCAAGAGCTGGACGGCGCCACCGCGCCGCCGCGGGCGTGGCCAGGCAGCCGCGAGCTAGGCCGTGCCACCACGGGCTGGCACGCCGTGCCTTTCACCGTTCCGGCGAGGCACGCTGAGAAGGATAGAAGCTTGCATATGCGCATATATGCGCCTCCAACATGCTGCAGTGCCATGGATGCATGTATGCACCTCGACGAGCCATCAAAGAAGCTAACAAGCTAGCAAGTATGTATGTATACATCCAATCAAAAAGCTAGCAACAATTTGTACCGGCTTATACGTAGCACAGTTCCATGCATGCACGTAAATACGTCGCCGTGCACGAGAGAAGCTAGCAAGTGCAGTCGTGATACGTGCGTGCACTTGTAGGACGCGTACGTGCACCACCGGTCTATGTCGTGTATATTTCTGTAAAGGCGTACACAAACAGGACGGTGCAGCCAGGCGGAGCCTCGAGGCGGGGGAGCTGCTCGTGCCGCAGGAGCCAGGAGGGAGATGGAGGACGCCGCTGAGGGCAAGGCCGACGACGGCGGGAGGCGTGAATTCTACGGGGTGTTCGACGGCCACGGCTGCTCGCACGTGGCCGAGGTATGCCGACCACGGCGACCTGCTCGACGCTGCTGCTTCGGCGGCGGCGGGACAAGACTACGGGTTCGTGGATCCGCCGCCGGACACTCGCCGCCGCGGAGGAAGCTCGCCGATACCGCACAGCTGATCACTCATAGTCATCGGTCGACCGTCCCCATCGAGCCCGCGGCCTCCCCTGCTCCTCCTCCTCTGCCTCGCCGTCCTCCTTTGGCCTACGCCGCTGCGCCCAATGTGCTCGCTCGGCGGCAAGAGCTCCTCGCCGCGGCTACCTCGCGGTCGCCACCAGCGGGGGGGACCTCAAGCGCGAGCCCGGGGGTGGCACTGTCCTCAAGCGCGTCGCAGCCTTCGCCGCTAGGGAAGCGCATACGGCGGCGCAGGCGAGCTTGAGGCGGGGCGGCGCGGGCGAGCTCGAACGGGCGGCGTGGGCGAGCTCGAGGCAGGGCGACACAGGAGAGCGGACGGCAGCGCGCGACGGCTGGACGGCAGCGCGGGGAGGTCCGGCGGCCGGGCCGCGCGCGTGGTCCGGCGGCGTAGAGGAAGGCCGTGGGGGCGCGGCACAGGGGCGGCACGACGCGGTGCTCCTCCATGGACTACCGAGCCGAGGGAGCCGAGGGAGTGCAGGGCGGGCGCCGGACGGGGTCGCACCAGCGTAGGGCGGCGCAGGCTTCTCCATCGGGGCCCCTCGTTCACGTGCGCAGAAACAGGAGGAAAGAGGGGGGCGGGACCCATTACAAAACCGCTGCATGGTGGCAAAACCGCCCTGCCCTGCGCTCAGGTGCCAAAAGTGAACTGTTTTGATAGTTGAGGTAGCAGCATTAGACGATTTTGTAGTTGAGGGTCAAAATTAGACAAACATAATAGTTGAGGGGCCAAAAGTGGACTTAATAAAAAAAAAAGAAAAAGTAGCAGACTTCATGCTAACGATTAGCAAGGAGAGCCTAGGCTACTGAATGATGTCTTCTTCACAACCTGTTCTTCTTCTTGGTCTTCTAAGGTTTATCTCCATATGCTGCCTTGGAATAACCACGAAGGATGCCCTTGACATGGGCTAGTTGGTCAGAAGAAAGCTTACAGCATGTTGGCATGGCCAGGGCGTTCCTCGCCATCCGAGCCACCGTCGGGTAATTCCAACTGTTATTCCTCCACTAATTGAGAATGTCAAAACTCTCTCTTGGAGGGACAAGGAAATCTTGCAGGTAACGATCAAGTTCCATCTCAGCTTGCAGGTAACTCTCAACATCAGTTATGCAACTTCTGCTATCCCGCAAACTGCAATGTTCAGCCCATGCTTCTGCTAATGGATCAGCGCTGCTGCAGGCAGCCATCACTGTGACAAGATCTGGATTTGCACCATTGGTTGCACCATATTCAATGTAATCAGCATACAGCTCCTTTATTTGTTCTGTTATTCCGGAAATGTAGTATGCGGCCTCTGAAGAATCACCAAATGCCCTTTTGAAGATGAATTCTATGTACGTGAGCTTGTACCTGGGATCCAGTATAAGCGGTATAGACCAAACTAAGTATGAATCTTTTATGCTTTCATCTAAACTCTCCATTGCTTCTCCAAGAACATCTGCAACATCCTTGCCTTCGTTGCGGTCTATAAAACCATTGGATAGTTTGTAAGCATTTGCATTATCTCCACTTGCCCGTGCTAGTTCTGACTGCAAAACTTCCCTAAGCTTAAACAATTCTACAAGACAAAGATTTGAAGTGGGAGAGCTGAAGGCAGAAATCCTTTGGATGGAACGGTCCATTTGCCCCCAAAGGTTACATAATAGTTCAGCGAATACTGAGCCTGCATTTGTTGAATGACCTTCCTTGCGAAGGACTTGCAGTGAACAGTAGCTCGAGTACCAGTCTTCATCATATGCCCACAGGTTATCTAGACCGAGCTGTGAAAGAAGCTTCTGGCTCTTTTGTCTAGTCAAATCTAAATCCTCTAAGTCAGAGGTTATATCCTCTACAATGAAACCCGGATCTAAAGTAAGGAGTCCAGCAATGGAGTGAATCATACTGTCCATGTAAGTGGTACTAGTTAATTCTATCCTCGTTGGATTGACTTTGGATTTGTTTTGCTCTATTTGATTCCTCAGCTCAAGGCGATTAACTCTGTGACCTTTGGTTTCCCATACCATAAAGAAGAGATTATCTAAAGCATCACGCTGTGACAAACCATCCATGACTTTATCAATACTCAATTCCATCTGGAGGGAAAGTAACCTGATGAACTCCTAGTAATGGTCCATGAGGGTCAAGGAGATATCCATCAACGTAAGCATCCATGATTACCCTGTGAAGGTTCCATTCATCATCGATGAAGTGGCATACCGTATATAAGACTTCCCTTTCTATGGCTGTAACTGTACCCACTGACAAGCTGAGCTTCCCAGGAGTGCGCCTCATCCTGTCGAAGTGATCCTTCCTTCTTTCATCAAAGACACCATCGCACATCTCCTCCATTTCGACGCGCGAGGGCACCCTGAATTCAGGATTGATGCTTGCCACGAAGCTCCTGAAGCAGTCATCCTCCAGGAATGAGGGATCATATCCACGCAACGCAATCATTTGGGCAAGGTGTTTGCTGGCTTGTTCTTTCTGCAGGCCAGGCATGTGATCCAACGTCCCACAAGGGTGTTCTGCTGACAAAGCACAAGGAAGCTGCGGCTGCTGCTGCTGTGGCAGTGGAGCTGCCCCAAAACCAACAGCAATTACAACAGCAGCTTCCTGTGGATGAAATTTTCTCAAGTGCTTCCACATGTTGGCCGTACCATCTTTTGTCTTAAGCACCTTCCTGCAATAGTTGCACTCGGCTTCGTTGAGGAATTTCCCATGTTGATCCACGACACGGGTGAAGTGTTGCCACACATCGGACTTCTTTGGCATCGTGCCTCAGTGATTGGTGTCGCCGCCCTGTGTGTCTTGAGCAAGAGTGGCCTAATCAATGGGCAAGCTTGGTTTGCTCTGCTATCTCTATATGAGATGAAATGCTCATGCAGTCTTGAAGTAATATCGCACTAGCAAGCAATGCAGGAATATTCGATCGCGAAGCGCGCGCGCGCACAAACACCCGCGCGAAGTATTCAAGGTCTTGAATTCAAAACAGTTTTTTGCAATAACTAAAAGAGCTTTTCAATTAAGCCTAAGAAGAAGAGCACCCTGCCACTAAATTTCATAGTTGTATACTTGTATTTACTTAGCAAGAACCAATTAACCTGTACGAGATTGATCCTTCTTGCTTAACAAATACTAATTATTTTCAAAAAAAAAAATATTACGGGAAAGAAATATGAAATGCAGGAAGTTAAACTATCCAGAAGAAGGTAATGAGAGAAAAATACGGAGCAGGGGATGATTCAGAGAACTTACAAGGTGATATGGAGCACCTAGAGCTTGCACCTGCGCACCTTAACTGGAGGACAGAACAGATCTCAGGGAGGGGCGTTTGGTGATCTTGTCAATGGTGAAAATGCGATGTCAAACTTTTGCAGCATAGAGCCAACGCAGAAGAGGTGCTAGGGAAGGAATCAAAGGAACCGACGACTTTTTGCAAGTTGCAGTTTACTAGTCATGAGAAAGACATGTTGGCTCCCCGCCGGATCCGCCGCCGCCATCCGCCAGCTGCGTCGAGCTATTAGTATGATACCCCGCCCCGGCACCGGCCCAGCCGCCATCCAAGCCCGCGGCGCCACCGCGGCCTCGCCACCCTGCGGCTGCCACCGCCACCCCAGATTCAACAGCCTCCTCGCTGCTGGAATAGGACCGAGCAGGTGTTGATTTGGGGCATGAAACAGACGGGAGAGTGGAGAGATATCGAGTGTTGGATTCTGCCGAGCGGGAGAAAGGCGGCATGGAGGAGCGGGACTGCGGGAGGTCGAGGGTTTCAGGATCCTGCATCTTGTCCACCTCCAGAGAGGACGACCGCATCCATGGCTGGTGCCGGAGGCAGGCATTCTGCAAGATGCTCTTTGTCAGTTTTCGTCAGGCTCTGTTTACATGAAATTCCAAATACCCAATATTCTCATCACATCAAATATTGATACATATTAGTATTAAATATAGATACTAAGTAACATCCAGCACCCGACGTCCAGCGTGCATCATCCGTCCGGACGCGTATTAGAGCAAGGTCAATAATAGAGCCAAGTATTTAGCTATAAACCAAGTTATATAATAATTAGGCTTTTACTTGTCTACAATTTTTATTATTATTATATATTTTCATTCTTTTTCCTAATCATCCTCATATAAATCTCTATTGAGACCCACTATTATCTATGCATCCGTGCCCAACTTGATGTTTGCATGGGAGCCCAGCTCCCCTCTTTCCTTCTTTCTCTCCTCCACAACAGTATTTGCTTGGCTATAAGCCCATTGTAGCTCATCGTCCTCTATATCTATCCTATATACATTCTAATCATCAAGATTCTCTCCTCTATACACGTTTCTTCCGCACCTATTTATTTTCTATATCTCATACTCTATATCAATAACAATAGTGGGGTCCATAATGTTTATAAATAAATTTTATTTAAATATATCTATGTAAGATCTTATTTTAAAGAATTTATTAAAATAAATGTAATGGTGTAATTAAAATTTAATTTGGACTTTTGGTTTGTTAGTTATAATACTTTTTAGTGAGTTAAAAACGTAGGACCCGCCACCACACCCTTCCTCTCTCTCTCCTCTCTCTCACCCGCGTACCCTCTCTGGCTCTCGCGCATGCAGGCAGTGGTGGGGTCACCCGGTGCAGAGGATGTCCTGTATGGCCCTAAATATGACGGACGGAAGTGGATACAGGGTCGCTCACAGGACTCCGCTGCAGCCTATCTCACCTCTAAATCTATCCTCGAGGATTCCTTTACAGGAACCAGTGTTATTGCTTGATCCAAAACTCAAAGGATAAAACCAGTTTATCCATCCAAGTTCTATCTAGGCTAGCTGCGAACTCAAATCTTTCACCTTTTGTAAATGTGCCAACTCCAAAGTGTTCCACAACCTTGTGCATGTGAGTTAGTTTTTTCGCAAATATTTTTCAAAGGGTTTTCACTCTTTCTTGCCACGCCACTCATCCTAGGACATATACAAAGTTAGATCACTTCGAGTGACACTAGATGACCGATATGCAAACAAGTTTGTCCCTCTTGATAGTACGGCCATCTATCCTAAATCCGATCAAGCACTTCTCTACTCAACCTTAGACCAGTGAAATGGAAATGCCCTATGTTATACCTTTGCCTTGCGCTTTCCATTTCAATCACCGTCTTCATCTCTTTCTCCATCGCTGACTCGGTCGATGCTGGTGCAACACATGCACCAACACCTCATGAATGATATGATCCACTTCATATCATCACGTGACTTTTGGTTGTGTTGGTCCATCGGCGCCAAGCCATCACCCGACTTGCCCTTCACACTTGCAACCGATCCGTCGACGCGAAGCCTTATCTTGATCTTCTTCACCTAGCCACATGACTCCATGTCATGTCTCATGCGTTAAGCTCCTCCATACCACATGTGTGAGCTAAGCAACTCTCTCCAAGCCATATCCACCTTCATGACATAGTTGCTCATACACATATACTTATAAACTAATCACCTGTATAATCAACACTCAAACATATATTAGTCTACCTAAATTATCACTCAATTATCGAGCACCTTTCACGGCATCGTCGTGATCCACGACACCCTTCTGCGGTAGCAATTGGACTCGACATCCACTGCCGGCCCTCCCGATCAGAGAAGCTATTACCACGCACCTGTGGCGTCACGATCAGAGAAGGCATCAAGCGACCATGCACTACTGGTCTACCTGACGGTTTCCAACAGTACATCATCCAATCAACAAACAAGCTTGATGCGTCACGCATGCATATACTATGTGTGCATCTACAACGCATGCAAAGCTAAGTCATGTTTATATCTTAATTAAGATATTTTATTATATATGACATGTCTTCAGATTTCTCCATAAATCTATATAATATTTGTTGGCAGAGAATCAATCGCGCTTCTCGCCATCAACGCTCTGCGGCGACCTTGATAACAGCAAGCCTGGAGGCATCCGAGCCATCCAGCGAGCCACGTCGAGTCGTCTAGCGAGCCACGGCGATCCATCCAGCGAGCCACGTCGAGTGACTCCTCGACACGCCGACCACCCCGCTCGATGACAATCAAGTTAAGTCGCACTTTTAATATTTTTCTGAATATTCTTCGATCGCCATATATCTCCGGATATTATCTCCGCATACTTCTCTAAATACTTAACCCTTGTCTCCTCTCATCAACTTCCTAGAAACAGTATGGCCTACGGCTACCCCACACACGCGTACGAGCTCCGAGCTCCGTGTTGGATACAGCCGGCCACCGCTCCTCGGCAACTCCCATACAGCTAGCGCGCCAGCGAGTCGCATACTCTGCGCCACACAGCTACACGGGTACACCGGGGCCAGAGGCATGGTGATGAGCACCACAGGCCTCTAAGTAGGCTCTACATAAGCCCCGACCAAATCGGGCACCTTACATAAAGCCCCGACCACGCTCGGGCACTCACTGATTCTCCGCCAACGACATGCTTACTGTCTCTCCGCTTTCTTCTCTTAACGGTTGCTAAAGTACCTTGGTGGCACACGCCTTAATCCATGAAACCTCGGCTCTCTTGTGACGCTCCGACGCTACTAGTGCATGTAGCTCCATGCTCTACTATTCCGGACTAGCGGGACTAGGTGCTTAAAAGTAATAGGCTAACTACCAAGAGAAATTACATGACTTAACAAGAGCAAGAAACGGACAACTTATCATGCATCATTCTACAATGCCGGGATCCGTTCCCAAATTCAACATCATTTACTACCCACAGTACATACTTATTTTGCAGGAATTCCTCGCCGAGCCCTCGTCCCTCCTCGCTGTCCTCACGCTGCTCGGACTCTGCCGCCGACCATACTGGGGACTCGTTGCTGCTCCTCGCCGTCTTCACGCTGCTCGGACTCCGTCTCCGACCACGCTGGGGACTCGTTGCTGCTCATCGCTGTCCTCACGCTGCTCGAACTCCACCTCCGACCACACTGGGGACTCGTCGCCGCTCCTCGCCGTTCTCACGCTGCTCGTACTCCGCCTCTGACCATGCTGGGGACTCGTTGCTGCTCGTCGCCGTCCTCACGCTGCTCGGACTCCGCCTCTGACAACGCTGGGACTCGTCGCCGCTCCTCGCCGTCCTCTTGCTACTTGGACTTCGCCTCCGATCACGCTGGGGACTCGTCGCCACTTCTCGTCGTCCTCTCGCTGCTCGGACTCCGTCTTCGACCATGATGGGGACTCGTCGCTGAGCTCTCGTCACTCCTCACCGTTCTCTCGCTGCTCGGACAATACCTCCAACCACATTGCGGACTTGTCGCCGAGCCATCAAGTCGCTCCATACTGTTCAGATCAGGATGCTGATCTTGGGCAGCACATCAGGGGTCTTGGTATGCTGTGCTCGAGGACTGCATCTACACCTCGCCTGCTCGGGGATCACTCCTCGCACCATGCTATACTCGGGGACTACGTCTACACTTCACCTGCTCGGGATCGCTCCTTGCACCATGCTGTGCTCGGGGACTACGTCTACACTTCGCATGCTCAGGGATCACTCCTCGCACCATGCTATGCTCGGGGACTATGTCTACACCTCGCCTGCTCGGGATCGCTCCTCGCACCATGCTGTGCTCGGAGACTGCGTCTACACCTCGCCTGCTCGGGGATCGCTCCTCTCACCATGCTGTGCTCGGAGACTGCGTCTACACCTCGCCTACTCGAGGATCGCACCTCGCACCATGCTGTGCTCGGGGACTGCATCCACACCTCACCTGCTCGGGGATCGCTCCTTACACCATGCTGTGCTCGGGGATTGCGTCCACACCTCGCTTACTCGAGGATTATGTGGAGAACGTCCTCTCAGCAATGATGACGACACTAGAATTTGTTTTACTCATCCTGCTACAAGGCTACATCACCTTACAGCAGTCTCGGGGACTAAATGGATACACTTCACCTGGCGGTGAGTGTATTTGCTCTTTCCGATGCAAAAGTGGATACACTTCACCAAAGAGAAGCTCTTTTTAAAATTTTCTGAGTTCCTTACATCCGTCAGGTTAAGCAACCCCAAGACGATGCGTCAGCACGGACCTGCATCTCCCGACGAATGCAAGGTGCTCAGGTACTAGCTGTGGATGCATCTACATCCGAGTTTCATCCAAGAAGAAAATATCATCTTCATCCCCGAGCCACATGTGTCGCTCACGCCGTAGAGGACCGTGCTGAGCTCCTGGGTCTGCAGTACCTGGTTGTGGGGGTATAGACCCGTATACCCGCATGGCGCTACATAGGCCACATCATCCGATCGGGTCCAAGCTGCCATGGCTGCACCGACTGCTCGATGGCCAGGAGATAGCACCGACTACGCTCTCACCAGAGGATCGCACGTATCCCACCGATCAGAGGAAGCCTTGGCGGCCAAGAAAATAGCTTTCTTAATTACTAGCTGATTAGTTACCATATCTAGCAAATCATGTAATCGGCTATACAAGGAAACAAACTAACTTGTAACCCTGCTCCCCGTACTATATAAGGCGAGCAGGGGATCCCCTCAAAAGAACTCATCTCATAGCAATACAAACCACAGAACATAGGACGTAGGGTATTACACCTCAAGGTGGCCTGAACCTGTCTAAATCGTGTGTCCTACGCTCTTGTGTTACGCTCGCCCGTCTTCAAGCACACCTCCACAGATTCTTCTACTACCGTGGGCATACCCCTCGGTAGACTATCGATGATATCTCGTCGACACTGGTGTGCATCCATGTCGTCGTAGCTCAAGACCGGCGCACCCCACCCTCCTCCTGGAGTGGTGGAGTTCCTGATGATGGGTTTGAGGATTGTGGTGGCCCGGGACCGGGTGACACCAATGGCGACAGCGACCCCCATGAACCCCCCGTCTGACTTTGACTACGGCAGAGCCAACATGAGTGATGACTCCTTGTTGGCATTTCTTAGCGACATTACTAAGAATAGAGTTTTAAGTCCATCCTCGGCAACGGCGTCAGAAATGCTTGTTGGTATTTCTTAGCGACGTTACTAAGAATAGAGTTTTAAGTCCATCCCCGGCAACGGCGCCAGACATGCTTGGTGGTATTTCTTAACGTAATTACTAAGAATGGGATTTTATACTCATCCCTAGCAAAGACGATAGAAAACACCTATATCGGTATTCCTTAGTATGTCACTAAGAATGATCTTAGCAACAGCACTAAGTTTATACCGCAACGATAAATCATTGCATATATGGATAAATCCACAAGCGCACGGAAATATCCTTGTAGCATTTCACCCGGAAGTTAAAACGAGTATCGTTATTTGTATGTTCACTAAGGAAGGCAATGTAATTGATTCTAGTTTGGATATAGTCAAAGTAACATGATGACAGCAATGCACCAATTGTTATAACAGGCAATAGAAATGGTTTTCATAGATAGTGTGATCCATACATAAGAGCAAGCAAGTGAGCTAAGGACTAAGAAAATACTAAAAGAATGAATTGAATAAAGAATAAAAGAATATTATAATGGATCAGGCATGATCTTCATATAGTGATACACAGAATGGTATAATCATACAAATACATGATACAGATTTAGATCTATGTTAAGATGGATCGGAAGACCACCGAGTACTGGTTTGCCAGCAACCTCAAATGGCAATTAAAAAACCTCTACACCCTAGCCGAACGTGGGGAAATGCTAAGGACATACAGGGCTGTCACCACCTGCCGCCATCTCCTCAATGGGGACTAGGACATGTAATCACCCGGTCCCGTATACCCAAGCACCATGCTTGTGAATAAAGAACATACCCAGACCCTTCCAGGGCCCCAACCCTACGGATCGATAGGTAACGAGCATGGGCATACCCGAAGGCATGATGAACCACCACCTCAGCATATTTCTATTTCTAATCATGTAAATGGTATGAGCGTTTAAGCATAAGTTCTATATGGTAACAATATGTCATATAAACTATATAGTAGTTCATACTTCATATTACCAACATAAGAACTATACTCTAGTTCATAAGAAGATGACATGACATAGAAACTATAGACTAGTTCATATATCATGATATCAAAATAAGAACTATACCCTAGATCAAATGTAACACTATATGGATCAAATAGGGACAATGACTTGGAGAACAAATCTTTCTTATTCATACCCCAAAGTCTTCTCCAAGGAGCCAAGCCCTCCAAGGTAGCTCACCTAGCTCCTCTAATACTATACTACTAACAAAAGTGAAATAGAAAAGGTGGGAGTGCTCAAGTGTTGCTCAAATGGATTGATGTTGTGGTGTGAGCATCCCCCTTGTTTAAATAGGTGAGTGAGGTCAGTTGGGGGGAATATTCCTTGGATCCCTACCGCACCATCCTCCCCTCTGAGTAAAGGAACCGCCACAGGAGGTTGGGCCTGAGAGTCGACAGCGGGGGAGCGGCTGCTCCCTGGGTGCGGCCACACCTGGGCTAGCTCCCCTCGTCCCAGGCCAGCTCCTGGACCATCTTGGTGGTCTTTGGATTCCTTCTTCAGTGGCTTTTGGCCCAGGTAAGTCAGGTAAGTAGGCCTTGTTCTTCTCTTTCGCGCATTTCTGTCGTGTGTTTGCGCCTTTTGACATATTTTTACCTGTATGCATGTTTATGATCTGCAAAACAAGGTTTCTGCGGTACAAGTGGAACCATGTTAATAGTAAGTGCATATGTGTATAGAATGTGATAATTCACCCCTTTTTGGATCAAAGTTGGCGGGTAGAATGTGTCGATAAGCACCGCCAACACTCCTCCGACAGCAACTGTAATCGCTACCACCCTGGCCTCGACCGCCAATGGCGGGCGGCTAGTGCTGAGGTTGCTGGGGCCTTGGTTGTTAGTTCTGTTTGTTGCCCCTTCCTCAAGCTCGCCGGTGCCGCATGACCTCCCCGACACAGCGGCGGAACCGTACAACAAAAGCTGCTAGATGGCAAGAGGGATGCATCGGGCAATGCACGTGCATGGCCAATCATGCGAACACGCGTAGTCGAGGTGCCACAGGTTGACAGAAGGCTACTAGAAAGCTTTGACCCCTTGGGCTGTCACACCCAAACGCCTGTTGCGAATCCTTGTGAAGATTCGAACTCAATGCGGGTTGAGGCTGCTCTGTCCTCCCTGCCGGGCAGCAGGGGCCAGTCAATCGAGAAGCTGGATGATGATGTCTCATTGGTTGGTTGTCGCGGTGTTGTCGCTGAAATCCTGGGCATGCTTGGGGATCTCGCGCTTGACATACTGGAGACCTAGCGGTGTGTCAGGTCCTTAGACCCAGACAACTGGGTGGCCGTTTGACTCTAGGCTGGGATGATGCCCGTCTTTAGGACAGCCCAACTTCTAGCTAGCAGGGGATGCCCCCCTCCAAGGTTCCATTGCCACCTCCGTCCCCTCCGGTGGGCTGGATTTGCATCAGTCCGCCCATGGGGGACTCTGATAGCCCATCTTTTTCCGTGCCGGGGTTGTCCCCGCCCGTTTTTGCTGGCCATGGCCATGACGATGCAGAATTGGGGCCTATGCCCACCCCGGTCGTGTGCTTCATCGTTGCCTTCAAAAAGTCATTGGCTGAACCAATTCTCATGGTTGTGCTTGCTTCGAGTGCTCCGAGGCAGCAACTGCGGGTATCAACGCCACGACATAGTACCAGGTTGGCCGCCAAATCAATATCTTGCATTCCATTGCCTGAAAGGCAGGCTAGGAGGGTGCTCCTATCCATATGGACGTGCTGGCCATCCAACACCTGGAGCTCCCCTGATGATGTTGTCGCTTCAAGGTTCCATGCAACCTTCACCAAGCCGCTCTCCAAGTCCAAGAAGGTGGCAATGCACGAGCTCTTCCCTAGCAGGGGACCTCGTCACGTTGGACCGAAGCTGTCATCCTAGTGAGAGTACTCACTCCCTTGGTCGCCATTGTTTCATCATGAGTACAAACCACTTGCTTGCATGGAACATCCGTGGCCTCAATAGCCAGGCACAACGTAAGTACGTAACATCGTCAGAGAATTTGTCGAGCAGTATCGGGTCTCTCTGCTATGTTTGCAAGAGACGAAGGACGCTAACCTCACTGTCTCCATGGCTAACGATCTGATGGGCTCTTGCTTCGATATATCTGTCTCCCTGCTATACAAACAGCTGGCGGTGCCCTTATTGCATGCCGTCATGATCTGTGGGCAGCGTCCCACTCTACCATGGGAAGCTACTCGGTAACCCTGAAGCTGCGTCCAATCGACCATGAGGAGGCTGATTGGTGGCTGACGAATGTATACGGGTCCACCCTGCAGGCTGAGAAGCCTTCCTTCCAACGCGAAATTCGAAGGATGGGAAGGAGGGATAGCAAACTGTTGAAGTTACTCGGTGGTGATGTATTATTAATAGATATAAATGAAATGGAGATTATACACACCACATTATCTGTGTCTTGGGATGTCCCGCTGATGTAGCGAAGCATTGCCCATATTACATAGAACTCATATTGATTGTTTCCCGTCGGCTGCTCTAGGTACTTCGCCTCCATTTCAACAACCGCAAATGGGACTTGAGACCCACCAACATGTCTTCTCCGGACATTGTACCACATCACAAAGTGTGAACAGGGAAAACATTAGAATGTGCTGCGTGTGACTACAAAATAATATGTTATTAGGATCGCTTATTTATTTACCACTGCCACCAGTGGATCATATGACTAAATGGTTTTTTTGTTTGAGTCCTACACCTCGATCCAATTTTTAGCAAGATTTACAACAAATGAAGATAAAGTGGTTGCTGCAATCACATAATCCTAATTGTTGAATAATCTTAACGGAAAAAGCATGCAAATAAAAGCTAAGAATACATACTCGTAGTTGTATGCTACAAGTATGTGGGTTTTGTTCTTCGTCACCAATTTGCAAGCCTTCCATGTCACATCCTTCATGGCCTTTGCATGTTTTCTCATTGACTCGTGTGGGTTCTAAGAAGCCTAAGTGATCCCATTTGCTTTTTACTATGCAAAATTTTGCTATATACCTGCATAAAAATATGGGAAATGCTCAAAAGTCAACAATTTGTGTCTCGAAAGGCATAGTTAATTATAATATCATGCGAGCCGGGTACTTACATAGTCCATAGCGTCAACATTTGTGTATCGAGATCGTGTTTCTGGTATAGTTAGAATAAGCACTCCTACCCGACAGCGACCTTCTCTTCTTTAGGATAATGAAAAACAAGCGGTGAACGGATAATAGCCTCAAAACCAAACTCCTCCGTCCCTGTTGCCTGAGCCATGTAATATTCATGCAACTGACACATAAATGTTGGCAATTTTTTAAGCTCGTCATCGGAAACCAAAAGTGTGCCCCTTTCATACTTCATTGCTAGTTTTGTCATCCCTTGTATATCGTAATTGATGTTGACGACCTCTTCCATGCTTAATTTGGGGTTGTCTTCAATGTATTTCTGTATCGCCCTTAAATTTCATGGTGTATTTTCATCAGCTCTTGTTTGAAGCGTACTTGTTCTGTGTTTGCCTTTCGAATTCGGACTTCTTCAAGTAGTCAAGATGTGAGGCACATAGATTAAAGAAACTAATAAAGTCTTCCTTCTTGATGTGTGCTATAAATTTTTGGGTCATGAAGTTTGTAACACTGCCACTGAACGACCTTTTGTTTGTTGGTTGGTCCACTTTGGGTGCATTAGCAACCGAATCCAAGGACCTTTTCGAGGATGCCTTTGATCTTATTTTGGGCTAAGGTGAAAGAGAGGACGAGAATTTTGTTTTCTCGAGGGACGAGAAGGATGAGTCTTCTCTTTTGTCCATCCTGATGAAGAGGGACGAGAAGGAGACTTTCTCGGTGGTGTTGGCAAGGGAAGAGTGTTCTCCTCTAACCAGATATGGTTAGTGATCACTCAAATCTCTATGGGGCGAAGACTCGCAGTCGTCCTCATCATCTGAGGACAACTGGTGATCAAACTTAATGAAGCGCACGCGCCAGGCCACATGAGCGCCGTGTTCTGACCAAGTATCAGCCTGTCTTCGGCTGTGGGGTACTCAATTTATCAATTTTTCAAATCATTTAATTTACTCTTCTGCCCTGATTTCCAAGGCGGTTTCATCTCTTTTAGTTCAAAAAAATCCAGTAAACATCATATACAACAACAACAAAAAAGCCTTTTGTCCCAAGCAAGTTGGGGTAGGCTAGAGATGAAACCGACAAGAAACAAGGAGACAGCAGAGAATGATTAGAAGCTGAATCAATGGACCACATTGAAAAGTCCTAGTATGGCTAGAGGGGGGGTGAATAGCCTAAATAAAAATTCTACAAACCACTAAACAAGTAATTAGAACCACAAGAGGCTATAAATGCAATGCTAGGCAACCACTAACCTAGGCAAGCCACCTACACAATTCTAGTTAAACCTTAGTTCTAACCCACACAAAAGAGCTAGTACAAGCTAAACAACTACACAACTACTCAAGACAAAAGAACAAGCTACTTTGCACAAGAATAAGAAAGAGATGATCGTCGAATAGACCTTTGCCTTGTGAAGAAGCCAATCACCGGGACAATCAATAAGTCACTCACTCGAAGGTGAGGAAATCAATAGAGACACCAAGATTTATCCCCGAGGTTCACGTGCTTGCCGGCACGCTACGTCCTCGTTGTGTCGACTTCAACCGGTGGTTCGGTGGCTAATCGGTATCACACACCGAGCCTACACTAAGCGCCACAAGAACCTACCAGGGAGGAAGTAACTCAAAGACACGAGCAATTCACTAGAGTTACCTTTGAGCACTCCGCTCGGGGAAGGCACAAGAACCCCTCACAATCACCGGGTGTGAGCAAGCACAATCACCAAGCTCCTTCACACCTTCTTCTCCTCCAAGCCGTCTAGGGACACGGCAATGTCCCAATAGAATAAGAACTAATCCGAGGCTTGCTCTCAAGTGCTCTAGAATGCAAAACACAAGTAATGATGCACTTGAGGTTCACTCAATCTCACAAGAATGATCAAGATGATGAATTAGTGAGAGAGTGGGAGGCTAGAATGCAACAAAGTTTATGACAATGATCCAAGTGTGCTAGATAGTCACCAAGTGATCAGGGAGGGAGTATAAATACTCCCAAGCCAACTCCTAGCCGTTACACTCTCTGAAACAGCCGTTAACCCCATTTTTATACCGTCGGACCGACAACGTCGGACCAAACGGCAGCGTCCGACGCTCGGATGAACGCCACATGTCAACAGATTTAAACGCCGTTCGTCCGATCTCAACGGTAACTAATTTCGAGCGTTTGAATACCGTCAGACTGGGAGCGTCGGACTAAACCGTAGAGTCCGACGCCATCTCTCAGCTCACTGCGCGCGTATCGTCGGACGATCGCACGAGCATCGTCGGACTAAAGATTTCACCCGTCCGACGCTTCCAGAGAGGGTTGAAAACGCTAAACCATCGTCGGACTTCGTCCGACGCTCGCCGTCGGACTTTCCTTCAAGCGTCCGATGCTCCTCAGCGTGCCACGCGTCACTCTTCGCTGCTCGGCACCGTCGGACTGAAGGCCACAATGGTCCGACGCTCGGTAAACGAGCGTCCGATGCTCACTGACAGCTCAGGCGTCGAACCGAATCAATGGTCCGACGCTACGCCCACTAACAGTCCGACGTTCTGTAAATAGCCCTTTTCAAGTCAATTTCTCAACCCTTGCTTCTATGTGCTAACACTCAAGGTCTTCTATACTTGTGCATAGTGTGTTAGCATTTTGCAAACATTTTTCAAGGGTTTTCAAAGGGATTCTCTAGGTTGGTTAGATCAATGCATATGAGATGCAACATAGAGCACTTGAAAGTAATCCAATAGCTTAGTTCTCCCCTTGATAGTCGGCTATCTATCCTAAATGTGATCACTCCCACTTGGAGTCTTGATCACTAAAAGAAAAACCCTATATGAATATACCTTAGCCTCTAGTTTTCCTTCTTTAAGCCCTTTTCTTTCTCCTTGATCATTTGATCTTGATCTTCACTTGAGTTCATGTCATCTTCCTCCTTATTACTAATCTACCATTGGCTACACACACTTAGCACTTAGATTAGTAACTTGGTTTCATCAATTACCAAAACCAAACTAGGATCTTTCAATCTCCCCCTTTTTGGTAATTGATGACAACACTTTTATAAAAGAAATATGCATTAAGATTTTGAACTTATCATGCTTGTCCATGAATAGATCATGAAAGGATTTGGACAACCATCATAAGTTTTATTTTGGTAGTATTGGCTCCCCCTACATATGTGCATCGAGTTTGGATTGAAAGCTAGCACATATGTATTGAATAGAGAGTAATTCTACCAAAATGATGCTAAGGTGTATAGAATGGACCTTTGAAGCGTGATACCATCGGAGTTGCCATGTACACCATCCTTAGCACCTTATTAACTAGAAGGTCACAAATACTAGAGCATACCATGCGATCACATTATAAGCAAGCTCTAGTTACCATTTGAAGAAATACAACCAACTAGTTACCCTACACATGCTAGTTGTTCAAATCATCATTCAAATCCTACTACTAGCAATACACCACACAAACATGTATAAGAAGGTAAATACAAATGCTATGAGCAATCATATGATTAGTGCACATACAAATGCAACATCTTGCATATGTGATTGCTCCCCCTACTTGTGTGCTTCAAAATTTTAATTACCCCTTTCCTTTGGCCTATTGCTCTCCCATCATCGGCCTAATGATGGTTCATTGCTCTTTCTCTTTCTTTTGTAACTTTCTCTCCCCCTTTGTCAACAATTGCACAAAAAGGTTCATTGTAGTGAAGAGAAATTTGTTTAGTTCATTTGATTTTGGAAAGAGAGTTGATTTTTCACTTTGGCTCAATCTAGTGCATTTGTCTAGAATATATAACTAAGTTTGATCCAAGGACAAGCTTATTCACGCCACTAGGGGTTATCTTGCCCATGTTAAGTTATACACCTTGAGCTAATGAACTAGTTTGAACACTAGGGGATTAAGCACACATGCATGTCATATGTTACCACTAGATCATACAATCAAACAAGACAATAGTGGTAGCATATATCCATCAAGAACATTTTAATTTCTATGAATGCTCCTAAGAGGTGAATATGTCTATATGCTCTTAACAAGTCCTTGCAAGTATGATGTAATGTCAAACAATTTTACCTTGCTTTGTCGGAGTAGAGGCATGTCACATATGTGGGGTGAGCTCAACTCATATTGGAGAAATCAAGAATATTCAATTCATTCCTAAGCTTGCAAAACCTCTTCTCATCTAGTGGCTTGGTGAGTATGTCGGCCAATTGATCATCGGTTCCAATACTTTGAATGTCAATATCACCCTTTTGTTGATGATTCCGGATAAAGTGGTGCCTTACATCAATATGCTTGGTTCTTTGATGTTGAACCGGATTTTGAGTTAACTTGATAGCGCTCTCATTGTCACAAAACAATGGCACTTTCTTGAAGTTGATTCCATAGTCCCTCAAAGTTGCCGTCATCCATAGGATTTGAGCACAACAACTCCCCGCACTAATATATTCGGCTTCGGCGGTGGAGAGTGATATGCTATTTTGCTTCTTTGATGACCATGAGACAATAGATCTTCCCAAGAGTTGACATGTGCCCGATGTACTCTTTCTATTGATCTTACAACCGGCATAGTCCGCATCGGCATATCCAATCAACTCAAACTTTGCACCCTTGGGATACCACAATCCAACATCTTGAGTGTGCTTCAAATATCTCAATATCCTCTTTGCGGCCTTCATATGACTCTCTCTAGGAGATGCTTGATATCTAGCACACATGCACACACTAAACATGACATCCGGTCTTGATGCGGTGACATAGAGCAAACTTCCAATTAGAGACCGATATGCCTTTTGATCAACCATATTGCCACTTTTATCTTCATCCAAGCTTCCACTAGTCCCCATGGGAGTGCTAATTGGTTTTGCATCTTGCATTCCAAACTTCTTGATCATGTCTCTTGTGTACTTGCCTTGACTTATGAATGTGCCATTCTTCATTTGCTTAATTTGAAGTCCAAGGAAGTATGTGAGTTCACCTATCATAGATATCTCAAATTCTTTAGCCATCATCTTTTCAAACTCCGCACACAAAGCTTGACTAGTTGATCCAAAGATAATGTCATCAACATAGATTTGCATGATCATCAAGTCACCATCAACTTTCTTGGTGAATAGAGTGGTGTCAACCTTCCCCATCTTGAAACCTTTAGAGAGGAGAAAATCCCTTAGCCTCTCATACCATGCCCTTGGTGCTTGTTTCAAACCATAGAGTGCTTTTCTTAACTTGTACACATGATTTAGTTTCTTCTCATCTTCAAAACCGGGTGGTTGTTCTACATATACTAACTCATTGATGAATCCGTTGAGAAATGCACTTTTGACATCCATTTGGTAGACCTTGACGTTGTGAGCACAAGCATATGCTAGAAGAATTCTTATTGCTTCCAATCTAGCAACCGGAGCATAGGTTTCACCAAAGTTCAAACCTTCTACTTGAGTGTACCCTTGTGCCACTAATCTTGCCTTATTCCGTATCACAACACCATCTTGATCTTGTTTGTTCCTAAATACCCATTTGGTGCCAATAACATTGTAGTTCTTTGGTCTTTCTACCAATTCCCAAACTTTATTTCTTTCAAAATTGTTGAGCTCTTCATGCATAGCATTTACCCAATCACTATCTATCAATGCCTTCTCAATGTTCTCCGGCTCTTCAAATGACACGAATAAATAGTGAGCACAAAATGATGCTAGTCTTGATCTTGTTTGCACACCCTTTTGAATATCACCAACAATTTGGTCCAAAGGATGATCTCTTGCAATGTTTGTGGGTTGAAGCACTTGAGGTTGATTGCTTGAGCTTGATTGTGCATTTGATTGATTTGCTTGAGAGGAACTAGCTTGATCTTGATTTTGCACTTGAGAGTCACTAGCTTGATCAATTGAAGGAACTTGCACTTGATCTTTGTCATCTTCTATATCAACCACTTGAGTCGGCCTTATGTCACCAATGTCCATTTCTTGCATAGCCTTTGCCAATTGAGGTCCACTCACATCATCTAGATTCTCATTTTGATCTTGAGACCCATTGGTTTCATCAAATTCAACATCATGAACTTCCTCAAGTTGACCACTTCCCAAGTTCCATACTCTATAAGCTTTACTAGTGGTGGAGTAGCCAAGCAAGAATCCCTCATCACATTTCTTCTCAAATTTGCTCAATCTAGCTCCTTTCTTCAATATGTAGCACTTACAACCAAACACCCGAAAATATGCAATATTTGGTTTTCTTCCATTCAATATCTCATATGGAGTCTTCTCCAACATAGGATGGCAATAGAGTCTATTAGAGTAGTAGCATGCCGTGTTGATTGCTTCGGCCCAAAAAGATTGACTCACATTATACTCACTAAGCATAGATCTTGCCATATCAATGAGAGTCCTATTCTTTCTTTCAACTAGGCCATTTGATTGAGGTGTGTACTTAGCCGAGAATTGATGTTTGATTCCTAAGTCATCACAAAGCTCGTCAATTCTTGTGTTCTTGAACTCACTACCATTATCACTTCTCACCCTCTTGATGGTTGTTTCAAATTCATTGCAACTTCTCTTGACAAAAGTTTTGAAGATACCATAAACATCACTTTTGTCATTGATAAAGAAGACCCATGTGTATCTTGAGAAGTCATCCACTATCACCAAACCATACTTGTTGCCGCCAATGCTTGTATATGTAGTTGGTCCAAACAAGTCCATGTGCAATAATTCAAATGGTTTGCATGTGCTCATCATGCTCTTCTTAGGATGAGTGTTGCCTACTTGTTTTCCAGCTTGACATGCACTACATAACTTGTCCTTCTCAAACTCAACATCTTTAAGGCCTCTAACCAAGTCATGCTTCACAAGTTTGTTCAATTGCTTCATTCCAACATGACCAAGCCTTCTATGCCATAACCAACCCATGCTTGACTTAGAGAGTAAGCATGTTGACAATTGTGATTCTCTAGCACCAAAGTCTACTAGATAGAGATTCTCATATCTAAATCCCTTGAATATCAAGTTTGATCCATCCACACTAATGATTTTCACATCATCAACACCAAAGATGCATTTGAAACCAAGATCACAAAGTTGAGCCACGGACAATAGATTAAAGTTCAAACTCTCTCAACTAGTAGCACATTGGAGATGTTTAGATCATTTGATATTGCAATCTTTCCAAGACCCTTGACCTTGCCTTTGCTATTATCTCCAAATGTGATACTATCATACTCATTGCCACTAGAATTGATTTGGTTGAACATTCTTGAATCACCGGTCATGTGTTGAGAACACCCACTATCAAGAACCCAATGCCTCCCTCCGGCTTTGTAATTTACCTACAAAACAAGTCAATGTCTTTTAAGTACCCATACTTGTTTGGGTCCTTGGAGGTTAGCAACCAAAGCCTTTGCTACCCAAATAGCCTTCAACCTTGGGCTCTCTTTAGGTGTACCAATATATTTGACTTTGACACCTTTCTCACCCTTGGTAAGCATGTAACAAGAATCAAGTCTAATAGATTTAGCACTTGCAAATTTTATTTGCTTGTTCTTGTTGTTAGTGATGCAATTTGCCTCAATATGCCCAACTTGCTTGCACTTGTAGCAAAATCGACCATTGCTCCTCACAAAGTTAGGATTTGGAGTTACAAAGGCCGCCTTGCCTTTCTTGGGAGTATAGCCAAGTCCCTCCTTAGAGTTACTATATCTTTGGCTACCCAAGCATTGTAGCAAGCGGGCATCCCCACCATAGGCATTGCCTAATGCGCGAGTTAGCTTGTCCACTTCCTTCTTCAATTTCTCATTTTCAACTTTTAGTGTTGGATCAACACTAGTAGTGAAGGTAGAAGTAGAAGTGGATGATGATGAAAAACTAGTGTTATTAGGTGTGGTTGCAACAAGTGTTTCATTAGTTAATTCATTCATTAGATCACAAGTTACACCCACATCACATGTTATAACAACATCCTCTACCTTACTTAGCTCTAAGAGTGAGGAGTGAGCTTCCTCAAGCTTGGCGTGAGCTAGTTTGAGATCCTCATGGTCTTCCTTTAGACACTCATGAGAAGCACTTAACTCATCAAAGGATTGTTCAAGAGTTTTTAATTTCTTGGACAATTCTTTACACTTCTTAGACTTAGAGCTAATAAGATATTCGGCTTGCTCTAACATGTCCATGAGTTGTGCTACACTAGGCTCATCATCATCACTATCACTATCATTATCATCTTTTTCATCATCACTTGAGTCATCGTATTTTACCTTAGTGGACTTAGCCATGAAGCATGATGAATCAAATGATGAAGACTTCTTGTTGATAGCAATAGAAGCCATAGCCTTCTTCTTGGATGTCTTCCTCTCATCATCATCACTAGAGTCATCATCATCAGAGGAAGCATCACTATCCCATGTCACCACATAGGATCCATCTTTCTTCTTAAAGAAGTTGAACTTCTTCTTCTCCTTCTTTTCCACCTTGTCCTTCTTGTCCTTCTTGCCTTTCTTCTTGTAATCATCTTCATCATCACTAGCATTGGGACAATCGGCCATAAGATGGTCCGTGCTCTTGCAATTGTAGCACTTCCTTACTACATTCTTGCCTTTAAAGTTATCTCTTCTCTTTCTAGCACCATAGCCCTTCTTCTTCATGAATCTTCCAAATTTGCGCACAAAGAGAGCTAGTGCCTCATCATCACTATCAAGGCTAGATGCATCATCATCACTAGATTATACTTTCTTGCCCTTGCCCTTGTTCTTGGATGAAGAGGTAGTGGACTTCAATGCCACGGTCTTCTTGCTCTTGTCATCCTCCTTCTTCACTTTTTCACTATCACTCTTCTCATTGTATTGATCCTCGGTCATTACATCACCAAGAATCTCATTTGGAGTGACACCCTTCAAGCCACCCCGGAAGATGATAGTTCTCAAGGTCTTGAACCTCTTGGGCAAGCACATGAGAAATTTGTGAGAAAAGTCCTCATCACTTGTTTTCTCACCCAAGGCCTTCAAATCATTGATGATAACTTGGAGCCCAAGAACATCTCCGGAATGCTCTCTCCATCATCCATCTTGAAGTTTGAGAGCTTGTCCTTGAGCATGTACAACTTGGCACTCTTTACCGTTGAAGTGCCCTCATAGGTTTGCTCTAATCTTGTCCATACTTCACTTGCTCTATCCAAATCCTTGATTTGCTCAAACACCTTTGAGTCAATGCCATTGTAAATGGTGTTGAGAGCCATTGTGTTACATTGGTTGTTCTCTTGATCTCTAGGTGTGGGGCTTGCGGGATCAAGCACAATGTATTCCTTCTCGGTGACTTCCCACACCTTCTCATGAATTGAGCCAAGATACATCCTCATCTTTCTCTTCCAATAGTCAAATGAGCTTGTGCCATCAAAGTGAGGTGGTTTGCCCCCAACATGATTGAACATGATATGAGCCATTTCAATGCACCGAAGGATGTTAAGCCTTGACTAAACGGTGACCACGGCTCCGATACCACTTGAAAGGTCCTAGTATGGCTAGAGGGGGCTGAATAGCCTAAATAAAAATTCTACAAACCACTAAATAAGTAATTAGAACCACAAGAGGCTATAAATGCAATGCTAGGCAACCACTAACCTAGGCAAGCCACCTACACAATTCTAGTTAAACCTTAGTTCTAACCCACACAAAAGAGCTAGTACAAGCTAAACAACTACACAACTACTCAAGACAAAAAAACAAGCTACTTTGCACAAGAATAAGAAAGTGATGATCGTCGAATAGACCTTTGCCTTGTGAAGAAGCCAATCACCGGGACAATCAATAAGTCACTCACTCGAAGGTGAGGAAATCAATAGAGACACCAAGATTTATCCTCGAGGTTCACGTGCTTGCCGGCACGCTACGTCCTCGTTGTGTCGACTTCAACCGGTGGTTCGGTGGCTAATCGGTATCACACACCAAGCCTACACTAGGCGCCACAAGAACCAACCACGGAGGAAGTAACTCAAAGACACGAGCAATTCACTAGAGTTACCTTTGAGCACTCCGCTCGGGGAAGGCACAAGGACCCCTCACAATCACCGGGTGTGAGCAAGCACAATCACCAAGTTCCTTCACACCTTCTTCTCCTCCAAGCCATCTAGGGACACGGCAATGTCCCAAGAGAATAAGAACTAATCCGAGACTTGCTCTCAAGTGCTCTAGAATGCAAAACACAAGCAATGATGCACTTGAGGTTCACTCAATCTCACAAGAATGATCAAGATGATGAATTAGTGAGAGTGTGGGAGGCTAGAATGCAACAAAGTTTATGACAATGATCCAAGTGTGCTAGATAGTCACCAAGTGACCAGGGAGGGAGTATAAATACTCCCAAACCAACTCCTAGCCGTTACACTCTCTGAAACAGCCGTTAACCCTGTTTTTATACCGCCGGACCGACAACGTCGGACCAAACGGCAGCGTCCGACGCTCGGATGAACGCCACATGTCAACAGATTTAAACGCCGTTCGTCCGATCTCAACGGTAACTAATTTTGCGCGTTTGAATACCGTCAGACTGAGAGCGTCGGACTAAACCATAGAGTCTGACGCCATCTCTCAGCTCACTGCGCGCGTATCGTCGGACGATCGCGCGAGCACCGTCGGACTAAAGATTTCACCCGTCCGACGCTTCCAGAGAGGGTTGAAAACGCTAAACCATTGTTGGACTTCGTCCGACGCTCGCCGTCGGACTTTCCTTCAAGCGTCCGACGCTCCTCAGCGTGCCACGCGTCACTCTTCGCTGCTCGGCACCGTCGGACTGAAGGCCACAATGGTCCGACGCTCGGTAAACGAGCGTCCGATGCTCACTGACAGCTCAGGCGTCGAACCGAATCAATGGTCCGACGCTACGCCCACTAACAGTCCGACGCTCTGTAAATAGCCCTTTTCAAGTCAATTTCTCAACCCTTGCTTCTATGTGCTAACACTCAAGGTCTTCTATACTTGTGCACAGTGTGTTAGCATTTTACAAACATTTTTCAAGGGTTTTCAAAGGGATTCTCTAGGTTGGTTAGATCAATGCATATGAGATGCAACATAGAGCACTTGAAAGTAATCCAATAGCTTAGTTCTCCCCTTGATAGTCGGCTATCTATCCTAAATGTGATCACTCCCACTTGGAGTCTTGATCACTAAAAGAAAAGCCCTATATGAATATACCTTAGCCTCTAGCTTTCCTTCTTTAAGCCCTTTTCTTTCTCCTTGATCATTTGATCTTGATCTTCACTTGAGTTCATGTCATCTTCCTCCTTATTACTAATCTACCATTGGCTACACACACTTAGCACTTAGATTAGTAACTTGGTTTCATCAATTACCAAAACCAAACTAGGATCTTTCACACATTAGCGCCAATGGCACATCATAATTGAGTGACACCACCACATATGCAAAACCACCTCCAAATTCATCAAATGACATTTTTAATTGGTTTTAGAGAAGATGGAGGACGGAAGATTTCTAGTTTTAGCTACGAGGGTTGGGAATTAAACCGTTAACATAGTTAAGGAATCAGAATAAAGCCTAGAAAAAACTATGTTAACCATCCAAAGAAGAAATGAGTAGGCAGGGGAACCACGAAAATGGGAGAAAGTTCAAAATTCTAGGTATCTAGATCAGCAACAAGATGATGCACACAATACCCTTGGCGTCATATAAACTATCAGTAGATGTCAATGTTGCAAAGGATGCAAATTAATACACAATAGATTTTTAGGTTATTATTTCATTTCATTTCTAGTTCTCTTAGAACTTAGAATCTAGATTAGTTGTTCAATTCAATCGGTTCTAGTTCACCAAATAACTCAGAAAAGACAAAACTTACATCTCTAGATGGCAGTAGATATGTTATGCGTATGGTCGTTGTATCGTGCTGACCAGGCACATCATGGTTAGTAAGATCATAATGTGTCAAACTGCAGTCAATCAGGCACGAAAGATGTGATGGTAGCAAATAGTCTGGTTCATGCTCCACCTTCGCCATATATTGAAGCAGACAGCTAACAGGAAGCCACATACATGCTTGATAAAGGTTACTACGACTTATGATATACTAATAAGAAAGTGAGATAGTTTGGTTCTAGTAGTAAGATAAGATGCCCATGCCCATGAGCCATCATAGCACCTAAGAAATCTGATCCATAATAGGGACATAAATAGACCTCACTAGTAGCAAAGTGTAAACCACACTTCAATCGGAGTCTAGGATGAATTTTGGATAGTGTTTAAGGGGACACAGCTCCAGCCGCAAATCTGGAGAAGCCCTCGGCCAGAGCTGGACTTCCCTCCGGATTGCTTCCAGCTTGGCTGCATCCTCAGGCTTTAAGTGCCTGCGATAGTACATGATGCTTATCTTTTTGAGGACCCTCGCGTTCGTCACCAGGAACTGACAGAAACCCCCAAAAGGGTGTCCTTCAAAGATCGGGTCGTCGATGAAGAACGTCACACGAAACAGGTGATTCAGCACACCGTCTGCATCGATCTGCTCCTTCCAGTACTCCTCAGGTAAGGGCACACGACTTGTTCTAGAATAACGGGAGTCCTGACAACACACAAGAGAAACATTTTAGTGGCAGAACAGTACTATTATTAAACGACAATAGTTAAGCATCAGTTGTTTGTGGCTTTGGCTTACAATGATTATGAGATCCTTAAGGTTGGGAGAGCTGTTCAGCAAGCATGAAACTAAGGTTGCAAACACTTCATGATTGTGATCCAGACCAAGGCTAAGCTTTTCCAATCCAAATAAACACCTTCTCTTGGGCAATACCTTTGGCATCGAGACCTTGCCCCTGCTCAAGACCTAATCAAAACAAGGATAGGTTAAAGTTTCTTCCGTTTTCATAAACTATTTAGAGGTCCATGAAAACCATCTGAAACTATGTTTGAAGTAATTATTTGAATAAAGTTTTCAATGGGTAATATTTGCTTTAATGCACCCCCACCCCCGATTATTATCATGTAAATTTTAATTATTATGTTAGTCCTAAAGCAGAGTGACAAATATAAACATTTGGATTGTTCAAGGATTATGACAAACCACCTATATATAAGGAAAAAAATAAGTTAGACTGTAATATGAGAGACAAATATTGCAGCTAGCCACCATGCATTTACCATTTTTACTTTAAAGGATCATGTATATTTCAAAGAAGAAACAGAAATTGCATGCAAGTGAAAATCAATATGTAAATAATCTTATTACATGCCAAATGCACATATGTAGTGGCGAAACCAGACCTTTAATTAAGGGAGGCCGAACAATATTACAGTGCATCGTAAACATAAAAAATATATACAACGAGTGCATATGACAATAGTTTTTCTACACTTTCACATATATTCAGTACTCATAAGAAAAAAAAATAAATTATTATCATAAGAAAAATCGATGAAATAATCATTTTTTAATGTCAATGAATTTTTTATATATATATTTAAAGCAAACCACCGTGCTTGCCCTGCTGCCCCCCCCCCCCCCCCCCCTCCCCGGTTCCGCCTCTGCACGTATGACCCAAATTCAACACAGATCCAGCAACTAAATAGGTGGTACCGGAATTTTGTTGACATGCATGGTATAGAAGAAATAATCATCAATGTATTGGAACCAGATGACTGCTGAACTAAACGGGAATGCTTCCACACACACCTCCTAAAGAAACATTATTTACACGAATCATTGAGCAAATAGTAAATTGATGGCAATCCTTGACTATCCTTAAAAATCAAATATGTGTGATTGTGGTCCTACAGTCAATTAAAAAGACTTTTCATTGCAATGGGGCACTGGAGTACAGGACTCAGACCTGGTGGCATCATAACCCTTATGTGATCTACTCTCTTCTACACCATTGTGTACAGGTTATAAGCGTATGCAAAATTGCAAATGCAAGGCTAATCATTCGGAAGTTTATTCCATATGTGGTGTGCTAGAGCTATAATTAATCTATCATTTCTGAGTTAGATGAAAGTGGAACGACCCGGAAAGGATGTCTCGTTGTCACACTAGCACACATTAGAAGGAAGTATGGCATACATGCTGACATTCCTACAAACTGAAAATTTATGATAAGTGCTGAAGACTGATTTATGATAACTGAAAATTATGCGGGATGGAACCGGAGACACCACAACATCTATGCAAAAACTGTAACTACGCTAAAGTGGTTTGGAGTTTGGACAATAGTTCTTAACTAGTGTTTTTAGATAAAGGAACCAAATTTCAGCCTCTACCATTCGAGGATGGTACACAGCTGAGATACAGACGCGGCACCAAAGCCACCAGAACAACCATTCACAAACACAAAAGGGGTTTAGCTAAAGGCCGAACACTCGGACCAAACTCCAGCAAACAAGAGAAAAAACACTCAAGCTCCTATCCGAAACCGGGAGCCCCATCCGAAACTTGCGAAAGCCTCCATAGCAAAGATTTCCAGCTTCTTACAACCTTTCTTCAACAAATCCCTTCCATTTTCATCATGCAGTAGGGACCATTGCCGAATCCAATACGTCATCCTGAAAATTAGCTGCACATAAGAATTGGACTTAGTCTTATTGAATACCATATCATTTCTATTCAACCACAAGCACCAACAGATGGCTGCTGCACCTAATAACATTCGGTTCTTGAGCTTGGCTTTTACACCAAGCATCCAAGTGCCAAATAAATTTGAGACACTAGCAGGGGGTTGAATTCCAAAGTTGATATGTATTGTATTCCAAATGAATCTTGCAAAATGGCACTCAAAAAAGAGGTGTTGAATGCTTTCTTCATGATTGTAGAAACAACATTTAATATCTCCTTGCCAATTTCTTTTTGCTAAGTTATCTTTTGTGAGAGTGACCCCTTTTTTAAGGAACCAAAGGAAAATTTTGATTTTTAATTTTGATTTTTAATGGTACTTTGAGTTTCCATAGCACATTTTTTTCCAGTAGAACCTCCTGACTAATCATTAGATTATATATTGATCCTACCGAAAATTTGCCCTTCTGGTTAGCATTCCAGTGGAAACCATCTCTATGGTTTGTCGACGAACCGGTACCACTTTTGAAACTAGGTCATACCAAGAAGTCAAATTACCATTGATCAACCCTCTTCTAAAGGACACATTTAGTGGTATTGTCCTTAGGACATTGGCCACATTATCGTCCTTCTTTCGCACTAATCTATACAGATTGGGATAAACCTCCCTAAATGATTTCTCGCCCACCCACACATCTTTCCAGAACCTAACATTTTTTCCATTTTGAACCTTGAAAGATCCACCTGCCAGAAAGGTGTCCTTCACCTTCAAGAGACCCGTCCAGAAATGTGAATCCCCTGGTAAGCGCTTTACCTGAGATAAAGCCTTAGAGGACAAGTATTTTCTCCTGATTAGGCTCTGCCAAATCCCATCCTCATTGATGAGCTTAAAAAGCCACTTACTTAGTAAGCACTTATTCTGAAAGTCAAGATTTCAAATGCCTAAACCACCAAAGTCTTTTGGTGTGCAAAGGATACCCCATTTTGTAAGGCGATATTTTTTCTTGTGCTCATCACTTTGCCAGAAGAACCGCGATCGATAGTAGTCTAACCTCCTCAGAACCCCTCTAGGGACCTCAAAGAAGGATAACATGAACAGCGCCAGACTAGAAAGGACGGAGTTAATTAGTACCAGTCTTCCTCCATAGGAGAGCAATTTACCTTTCCATCTACTAAGTTTCTTTTGGAACTTCTCTTCCACGCTAGCCCAATCCTTGTTAGATAGTCTCCTATGATGCATAGGTATGCCAAGATATCTAAATGGAAAGGTACCCACCTTACACCCAAAGAGGCTCTCATATTCTTGTTCACAATCCTTAGCAGCTCCATAACAGAAAAGCTCGCTCTTATGAAAATTAATTTTGAGTCCTGACAATTGTTCAAACGCATTGAGGACTAATTTGAGCTCTTTGGCCTGAAGGGTGTCGTGGTTCATGAACAGAATGGTGTCGTCTGCATATTGCAGGATCGACAAACCATTATCCACTAAGTGGGGAACCACTCCCTGGAAGCTACCATTGGCCTTGGCCCTAGAAATCAAGATTGCCAACATATCGGCAACCAGGTTGAATAAGATTGGCGAAAGAGGGTCGCCCTGCCTTAACCCTCTCCTAGTTTGGAAGAAACAGCCAACATCATCATTGATTTTTACCCCCACACTCCCTCCTCGAACTATCTGATCAATCCAGTTGCACCATCTAGGCGAGAAGCATTTCATCCTTAAAGTTTGCTGTAAGAACGATCATTTAACCTTATCATAGGCTTTTTCAAAGTCTAGCTTTAAAATTACCCCATCTAATTTCTTACGGTGCAATTCATGTATGGTCTCGTGCAAAATAACCACTCCTTCTAAAATATTCCTTCCCTTCAAGAAGGCCGACTGTGATGGTCGAATAACTTTCTGGGCCACTAGTGCTATTCGGTTAGTCAACATCTTAGTAAAAATTTTAAAGCTAACATTTAACATACAGATGGGTCGGAACTGCTGAATCTGAGTAGCCTCCTTTTTCTTAGGTATCAGGGTAATAATTCCAAAGTTAAGGCTGAACAGTGGCAGGTTACCTTTATGGAATTCATTAAAGAGCTCCAAAAGGTCCCCTTTAACCACCTCCCAAAACGCTTGATAAAATTCAGCAGGGAAACCATCTGGACCGGGCGCTTTATTCCTTTTCATCTGAAAAATAGCCTCCTTGATTTCATTTTTCGAGAACTCCATATCTAGTATGTCGTTCTCCATTTGCGATACTTGCGGGATATCACTTGTATAGGACTCAATCATCGAGAAATTATTTCTATCCGGCTCCCCAAAGAGGCCCTTGTAATAATTAGTGATGTATCTCTTAAGATTCTCATCACCCACAATTGATCCTTCATCTTGTTCAAGCCTAAAAATCCGGGTTTTCCTGTGTTTTCCATTTGCCACTAGATGAAAGTATTTTGTATTACAATCTCCTTGTAACAAATTTTTAGTTTTGGCCCGTTGGTACCACTTGACCTCCTCTTCCCTTAGGAGAGTAGCAAGCCGATCCTTATAGTAGTTTTTAAGATCGTCTCCTCCCTAGAGAGCAATTGTGATTCAGCTTTGAGGTCTAGAGCCGTAGCTCTCTCTATCAGATCAGCTTTTTCCTTTTTATAACTCCCGCTTACATTTTTGGCCCAGCCCCTTAGGAACTGTCTAAGCCTTCTTACCTTGTTTTGCCATCTTTGTAACGGAGTCTTACTGTTAGGCTCTTCTCTCCACACACCGGCCACCATTTCAAAGAACCCCTCCCGCAATAACCAACCCAGTTCAAACTTGAAAGCTGGTTGTTTATTACTGTGCGTACCACTGCCCGTATCTAGAAGTAGCGGGGTATGATCCGAGATTTCGCGAGTCAATGCTTGTACCTTTGTTAGCGGAAATCTGGATTCCCATTCGGTGCTTACTAGGACACGATCGAGCAGCTCAAAGGTGGGATTCTCTCTAGAATGGGCCCATGTAAATTTCATGTTAGAAAGCTTAAACTCCCTAAGGTCAAGGTTATCGATGATGGCGTTAAAGAGAAAAGGCCATCGCCCATGATACCTATTATTAATTTTCTCCTGTGAGTTCCTGATGATATTAAAGTCACCTCCCACCACAACAGGGTCCGATTCTTTAGCGCAGGATTGGACCAATTCGGTGAGGAAAATTTCTTTAAGCTCCTCTTGGGCAGCTCCATATACTGCAACTAATATCCACCGGAAACCATCAGCCTTGTTTCTAATCCTAAATTTGACATAGAAGTCACCCTCATCAATGCTCCCAATGTCAAAGGTTTCCAGGTTTACTCCAAGGAGGATACCCCCTGATCTGCCATGAGGTTTCGACCAATGCCAAATATAATCTTGTCCACCGCAAATATTTGCTAGGACCGATTTAGAAAAGTCTTTTTTCCCTGTTTCATGAAGAGCGATAAAGTCTAGCTTTTGCTCCCTTGATAGTTCCGACAGGAATCTATATTTAGCCAAGTCACTTAGACCTCTGCTATTCCAGAATATTCCTTTCATTCGGAAACTATTTTTCGATTAATGAGAACCTTCAACTTTGGCTTCTTCTTTGATCTAGTCAAAGAACGGGCCTTATTCTTTTTAAAGACAGTTCTGAATTCACTACTCAGTTGATTACTATCCTTATCGAAAAAATCATCCACTAGGTCCTCAAATAAATAAGCCATAGTGTCAAAGTCCTTTTCATCATCCTCAGACTCAATGTCAATATCTGGAATATCCAAGCCCACATCAAGCGAGTGGGATCCGAGTACGCTTTCGTTGTGGACTTTTTCTAAAACAGAAATAGAGTCTAGCACTTCCTGCGAATTAGCCCCAAGAGAGATACCCAAATCCGCAACTCTGGAAGAGATGACATCCGAAGAAAATAGAGAGTGGGAAATATCAGAAAATGTACCTGTGCTGAAGTCTAGGTTCTTTTGAGCCGCCCGCCTTTTCGCCCTCTTCACTGTGTCCTCGTCACCATGCTTAGCAAGCCGAGGACTGGATCGCTTCGGAGTCAGACGCGTTTCAGCAATTGCTGGCGCAGCCCGCAGCACGCCAGCCGCCGGCCCCTGCCCAACTGCGCCCAGCACAGCAGCAACCTGCTGCACAGGAGCGTCAACCGGCACCTGTGACTGCAGCCGCACAGCCGGCTGCCCGGACTGCACGGAGGCAGCCAACGTCACCTGCTGCTGCACCGAATGCACAGCATCCTCCCCCAGTAGCCCCCCGTCCCCTTGCAGCGCACCCTCGCCCACGTCCAGCCCACCTGGCAGCTCCCGAGCAGTGTCACCTGCTGCCCCAACAACCTGCGCCGCCGGCTGCCCCGCAGGCGCAACCTGCTGGACCAGCCCAACAGAGCGCAGCGCCCCAGCGGCCACGCCTTCTGGCTGCCCCAGCTGCTCCTCACCCTGCCCCCCCGACACCTCATGCCCTCCATCAGCTTGCTGCACACACAGCCTCCGCTCGGTGATCTGCACTTTAGCAGCCGGCAGCACCCCATCCCCGCCATCCACGGGGTCAACATCCATGTCAAGAAGATCGTACTCCTCATCGGAAACAGTCCCCAAATCTTCCAGCAGAACCGAACCTGCAGCCTCCCACAGCACATCATTCACCACCTTATCAGCGATAACACTAGCCATAGAGCCAATATCAATATTAGATGCTGCAGGGAAACCAACAATTCCTCCTTCCATTCTAGGCTCCATGGAGGGAGCCTCATCCTCCTCCATGAAAGCCCCGGAATCCGGCTCATCAGCACCCCCCGCTTTGCCATTCTCCTTTCCCAAATCCCCATCGGCGTCATCCCCCCCACCCCCCGGCCAAAATCCCATTTCACCTCGTCCCCATTCTCATCAAACCCCACCTTTTCCTTTTCAATCTCAAGTTCAAAATAATGATCACCCACCACAACGTCCATCTCCCTAGGGACCAAAGCCGGGTCAAGAACTGCCACCAAGACACGACCAAACTCATTCTTCCTCGTTGCAACCATATCAACAACCTGAGTTGAGCCAAACATGGTGCCAATCGCCCAAAGGACAGGATACTCCCTCAAGTCATCCCTCACGCCCATGATCCTTAGCCAAACCTTGGGTAAAAGAAAACCTTCCTTCTTCACCTGCCACTCCTGAAAAGTCAGCCGCACTCCCGTCGCCACACCATCCACCCTCACGTCCGCTCCACCATACGCGATGGATCTCTGCAATTCCGATTTGGAAGGAAATTGGACCACAAATGATTTCACATCGTGAATCACCGGAGCCCACTTCCATCTGCTCGGAACTAGCCGTTGTAGCTGGAGAACCAACTGCTCCACCGACAGGGTACCACCCTCGGCAGTCACCAAGGCGCTCCTGGAGTCTTTCTTCCTCGGCAGCGAGGCATGGGGAATGTGAAAGAACCCCAGGCCCGCCACCGAATACCCCACCGCCTGCGCCACCGGCTTCGGCATCTTCAACATTGGACACTTGTGATTGACGTGATCATGGCCATTACAAATAACACAGTATAGCTCAGCCTTGCAATCCGCTGCCACGTGACCCTTCTGGTAACACCGATTGCACAAAACCGACCTGTTACCACCAGCCGCAACACCCTGTGCGCTATCACCCTGCTTCCCCGCTGGTCCACCACCAGCCTGATTAGTCACTGCAGCAGCGGGTTCAATCTGCAGCACAGACCCATGGGCAGCCGAGACCGCCGGAGTAGGACCCGTTGTCGCCACATTCATGGCCATCGTGGCCCCGAAGGGGCCGCGTCGCCCACCGCCCGTCATTCCTGCACCAGCACCCCGCCTGGGCAGGGGACCACGTCCGCCACCCTGCCGGAACGCTCGCCGCGGTCCACGCCCCGGTCGGCCGCCCGGGAGGCCGTAGCCGCCGAATCCCGGATGGAATCGCTGCTGATCACCCGGGAAGGACGCCGGAGCACGCCGATCCTCGCCGCGCCATAGCACCTCCCCGAGCTGACGGCGGGGCGCCAATACCACGACCGCGCCCGCCGTCACCACGTCCACTGCCTGGCGCCTCCATCTTCACCACCTCGGCAAACGTGCACGGAGGAGAGGAAACGTTGCGACCTGGGAGGCGAAAAGGAGAGAGAGCAGAGCGCCGCACCACCCCCCCCCCCCCGGCGAGCTAGGAGATCGAATAAATTGTTCGAAAAACGAAATCGGGCCGCGTACCTGAAACGGTTCACCTCCCCCAGCGGCTGTGGGCCATGCACCACCAACTGGGCCGAGTCTTGGCAGCCCAGCAGCCCATGAACCGGGCTAGGTAACACCATCTCCACCAGCCCCGAAGGATGTGGCGGCGGCGCCGCCGACCGCCGCGTCCCGACCAGCCTCGACCGCTCCAGAGCATCGCCCATCGTCAGCACAGGGGAGCTCCGACGACGCGGTAGCGGCCCCCGCCACGGTCGAGGGCACTTGGAGCTTATCCGCCTCGCCACGTCCGCCACTAGGCGGTCCGCCAGCCGTACCTTCCGCCGGCCACCTCCCGGGGAAGACGACCGCACCGCCGGCGACGGGACGGACACCAACTCCCGCTGCGCCTCCGCCGCGATAACTTCATCGAGGGAGTACCCCTCGGACAGCGCCCCCCGAACGAACGTCCGGGTCGACACGAAGCCCTCTCCATCGATGCCGGTTTCCTCGTCGTCCGAGCAATTCCCTCCCGCCAGCGGCCAGAAGCGCGACCCCGGCCGTCCGTGTCCAAAGTCTAGCTTCGGATCCCTCGGCCCGACCTTCGACGGAGCAGAGTGTCTCTCAGGCCACTCCCAATCGCCGTCACCGTCGCCCTCTTCCATCCGAAACGCTACCTGGATGGGGAGGACATGCAAGAGCTCTTTTAGCTTTCGTTCTTAACTGGTGTGGCATCCCCCATATTCAGAATGTAGATCGGAGAAGATCAATTTATATGTACTAGCGGAGATGCCGAGCTACATTTGATCAGCCTCGTAAGAAGGAGTTTGACGGGATCATCTTTTATTTCTGGTGAAATATTTGGAAGGAACACATTAGGAGAACTTTTCAACAAAAGGCCAGAAGATGGGAGGAAGTGGCTGCTTATGCAAAGATGACATACCACAATATATCTTGCCAATGCAGCCAGCCTAAGCCCAAGCGCAGGCGGAGCAATTCCTTCCCTAAGTTGTTTCTATCAGACTGTTCTCGGTTCAGTCGTTTTTGCTTTCAGTTGGGTTCTATTAGTGGTTTCCTTTCTAGTTTTGGTGTTTCTTTCGACCCGGGCTGAGTCGGCTTTTTCCTGATGAGTTGTGTTTTTTCATTTTACCTGTCTGATAAAATTTGCGGCAAACCTTTTGCCGTCCTTTAGAAAAAAATGATAAGTGCTGAAGTATGGCGAAAATCTATCTATTTGCTGATCCCATCATGGCAGCTGTAGTTTATGTACATTGCAGTAAGAAAAATGACATGGGAACTTTTCGCTTGCAATTTGGAAAAACCACGCGGAATGACGCAAGGAGAGAACACAACTGACCTCGACCTCGGGGATGTCAGGGGACAAGTGGAGCTTCTTGGCAGATCGAAGCCCACTGAGAAACGTCACTATGTTCCCAATCTCATCCGTCCGCTTATGCTCCCTCTTCGCCATCTTCTCGTAATCAAGCAGCTCATCGATCTCAGAAAACGAGTAATCGACGTCGGAGTCCATGGTGTCCTCGCTGCTCCACGAGTACTCCGGGTAGCTGTACGAGAAGCTCAGGCTCACATCATCCAGCCGCGACGCCTTGTTCACCGAGACGCGTAGCGGGCGTTGCGAGTAGATGAGCAGCTTCTCGAGGCGGGGCGCGCTGATGACGATGCTCCGCGCCCTGTGGACGTCAAAGATCTCAAGACGCTCCACGCTGCTGCACCGCGTGATCAGGCGGCAGAGTTCGTCGTCCGTGGCGGAGACGCTGCGGAGCTGGAGCAGGCGCAGGGCGCGCAGGCCAGTGATCCTGCCGGGCACCCGGAGCCGCCAGTTGTAGAGGTCGAGGGAGGTGAGCGTGGAGAACCGGTAGATGGGTGCGGGCAGATGGTAGCACTCGCGGAACTTGGTGTTGACGAGGCTGAGCTCCAGGAGGCCGCCGCCGCCGCCGCAGAGCTCGGCGAAGACGCCGGCGAAGTAGTCGCTGTACAGGCCCATGTACTTGAAGTCGATGTCGAAGGCGGCGACCGGCGCGGCGCGGCCGTCGAGCAGGCGGCCGAGCGCGTCCATCCAGCGCCAGGGGTCCTCGCAGTAGTCCTCGTCGCCCTCGTCGGGGAAGCCGCGGCGGTTGAAGGTGGCGGCGCGGATGAGCAGGCGCGGGAGCGTGGGGAAGACGCGGGGCCAGCGGCGGGACAGCACGGTCGTGGCGGCGGCGTCGCGGAGCGGGACGCGGCCGAGGATCGCGTGCAGGGTGCCGTCGTCCAGCGCGCTCAGCCTGTCCTCCGCCTCCGCGCCGGCGCCATGCAGGGGAGGAGGAGGAGCGGCGGGCCGCACCCTCTTCGTCGCAGGCAGTGCGCACTCCGGCTCCATGGGGATGGGAATTGGGAGGAGAGGAGGGTTTTTTTTTTTTTTTTTTTTTTTTTTTTTTTTTTTTTGGGAAATCGAGAGGAGGGTTTCGTGTTCGTGGCGGCGTGGAGGACGTGGGTCATGGGTGGTCACGGGCCCAGCACTTTCTATATTGGGCCGAAGCGGTTACCTTATGGTCCTTGGGCCCGGACGTCAAATCTGGTTAATCTCACATCTAACCCTGAAGTAAAAGAAAAGGAAATGCTTCGATCCTTGATTTTCTAAAGAATTACCATTCAAGTAAGTGAATTGGGGCCTATTTGGATCTTAGCACTAGATAATTTTTACTAGCCAACAAGCAAAGCAACATGATGCTCTTCAAGGCAAACAAAGTAAATTATACTGATTCACTAAATCCAGTGACTATGCTGAAGATGGCCGAGCCAGTTCGATGATCATTGTCAGCTCTGATCCATTGCAACAACCACCATCAGGTGAGTACTGCTCGGCAGAGGCCCAGACAGAGCTCAGTCGTTCTCTGAACGATCCTGTTGTTGTCGAAGCCACAAAAGGTTTTGACATCCTCAACTGGTGGAAGGATAAGCCATGCCCTACGGTGGCTAGGATGGCGAGGGACGCTCTAGCCATGCCCGCAAGCAGTAAGCTTTCTTCTGATCAAATTGCCCACGTCAGGAGCATGGTTCCTGGTTATTCCAATGCAGCATTTGGTGATGTACCTTTCTAATAGGACTAGAAGAAAAATGAAGATGACTGAAGACATGATTCACACATTCATTCTCTCCTAGTTGTTGTAATATTGTTGTGAGTTGAGGAGATTTACCAATTGCATGGGAGAGCTCCTACCCATGCATGAATTGCATCAGTATTGAACATTTGAACTCTGCTTTGTCTGAATAGATGATGTCGTACACAACACACACATTCCCCCCCCCCCCCCCCCCCCCCCCCCCCCAAGTGAGAGCTCCTCCACGTTTGATTCCTTGTAAGCCATTGTGTAGCTAAAAGCGATTCCATAGGATAAACCATTTATATGAAGTGATCGTGTGTAAGAAGGGAATAAGGAGAACTAGTTAGAATTTACCGTGTGCCAGAGCTCTGCCAAATAGGGAGTTCAACTAACATAGCTCCAACAGATTCCTCTTTGTCACACAAGCATCAACACTATATGCAACTGATTGTTCCTAGTCTGAGAATGCATTTGATTGAGCAGGATCATCTACCCCAATAGTTTGTGTGTTATACCCAAGATATCTAGAAGGCTTGTATAAGCACCAAGGTCAAAATGTTTAAATCTACACAAGAACCATGCGTAGAACCATCATAACACCAAAAGCGGTAACGTCATTTAAAACTGCTGGCAGCCAAGTACTTTGGAAGCTCAGGAGCATCAAATGTAGATGAATGGGAACATGACAGTGCTGTTTGAACTGATCACCTTCTTCAGCCTTCATTACCGAGGTAGAGCAAAATCTATTGTATTGTTTGAAAACAAAAGAAGAAAGTTAAATCAGAAAATGTGCAAGATGAGGGATCTTGGTCATAATCAGAAACTGGCAAAGGATACTTCAGTTTCAATATCTGAAAAATATAAGCACATTGATATGGTGGGCAGAAATACAGGAATTTAGATTCTATACGTCATAAAAATCTAAACAGCAATATCTGACATAAAATGTACCCCTCCTTTGGGAATTGTAAGGATCACACCAAATTCTCATGTGCATCAGTTCTTCAAAAATGCAGTTTGTCATTTATTTGACAAAAGATTTAGTAACATGGTGGTCAGATTGCAACAAAGATAACCAACACATAATCACCAAAAATTTTAAGGATCTGAAACACATCTCTGTTACTCCATCGAATGATGGAATCACATTTAAACGCTATCAGCTAATCCTTACAGAATAACTCAAAGATATTGAAACATTAAATCATGATGCAGAAGCGCATGAGCCATTCTTTTTAGCATTTTGTCCCTAGCCATGGTCAGATGCGCTTGGTCAAACCTATCAGGGTGATAGCAAAACAGTAATTAGAATGATGTTGGTTTGTTGACAATACAAGATAACAACTACTCGGTACGTGAGTAAAACAATATTGTTTTCTACAGCAGTCCCTAGATCAATTGTCCAACCTAAACAGTCTATATCAATGCAGGAATGCACGACCTGAAGTACAATTGAAGCGGTGTAGTCTTAAGAATTTTAGAATATGTACAGAATTTTAGGCAAAAAAATGTCTTATAAAGAGAGAGAAACAAATAATACCATAAGATAATTGCTATAGGCATCACTGTATATATATCACTTTTAATTAATTCCTAGCCAACAAGCAACATGGTGCCCTCCAAGGCTAACAAAGTAAATTGGACTGGATTCATTAAATCAAGTGATTTTGTATGCAAGCCTCAGGGACCACAGTAATGTGATGCCCAGACTTTACATCCCTAGATACTACATGGAATAAATAAAATTCACAAAATCCGTTCTGAAATGCAATCTCCCATCTCATGAACATGTCAGACAACAGATGCAACATATTTCAATTCTCACGCAAACGCGAACAAAGTAGGACTACTTCAGCATCAGGAATCACAAAAACAGCAACAGATATATCAGTTTGCCGATCCAATTGCAAAAGTACAGAAACGAGGGACACTAAAGGGTTCAGTGGTTCACCTTGGGAGAGGCAGCTCCAGCAAGCGGATGAAATGCAATAATAACCTAAAAATCTATTGCATATCAATTTGCATCCTTTGCAACATTGACATCTACTTATAGTTTATATGACACCAAGGGTACTGTGTGCATCATCTTCTTGCTGATCTAGATTCCAAGAATTTTGAACTTTCTCCCATTTTCGTGGTTCCCCTACCTGCTCATTTCTTCTTTGGCTGGTTGACAAGATTTTTTTTTCTAGGCCGCTTTAGTCTGATTCCTTAACTATGCTAACGGTTTAATTCCCAACCCTTGTAGCTAAAATTAGAAATCTTCTGTCCTGTATCTTCTAAAACCAATTAAAAAAATGCCGTTTGATGAATTTGGAGGTGGTTTTGCACATGTGGCGGTGTCACTCAACTATGATGTGCCATTGGCACTAATGTGGTCCATTGATTCAGCTTCCCCTAATCATTATCTCTTCTCTGCTGTCACCTTGTTTCTTGTGGGTTTCGTCTCTAGCCTACCCCAAATTGCTTGGGACAAAAGGCTATGTCGTTATTGTTGTAGTTGTATATGATGTTTAAAACAACGACTTCTGGTTAGCAACAGGCATGGATATAGAAGCTTGACTATGGAGTGCTGGATAAGGAGCGTCCCGCACCCCCCACCGGTGGCCACTCCGGCCCCGGCGTCCACAACAGTCCCCGCCGGCGACCACCCTAGCACCGGCGTCCACACCACAGTCCCCGCCGGGGGCCACCCTGGCTCCGAAGCCCACCACAGTCCTCGCCGGCAGCCACCCCGGCTCAGGCATCCACTTCTTCCGCTGGTGGCCACTCCGGTCCCGGTGCCCACACCTGCCGGTGCTCGAGGGGCTGTGTCGCCCTAAAGCCCCGTGGAGCACAGCTCCCCTTCCCGCCGCTCATGGAAGGATGAAGCTGAGGAGGAGCCGCCTTCGCCTCCCGGGTCTCTTCTAGTCAGTGTCTGACTCTGGGCGTCTGGATAGGGTTTCCTTTTGCAACTCTAATGACTTCTCTAACTCTGAGCCGCCCTCGCCGCCATTGGAGGGGAAGGGTAAGGCGGTGGCCGCTGCGTCTGGCCGCCATCGTCGCGCACGCAGCCCTCGTCGCCGTAGCCAGGAGCACGGGAACTTCATGGCTGTGGCTCGGAACTCTTACCACCCGCCGCCCACCGATGGCGATGCGCTCCCACAGCAGCAGCGCTTCCCTCCATCGGCGCATCCTCCCTGCGCCTTTGACGGTCCGGATGACGCGGGCTTCTACCTGATCCTGAGCCGCCGCCGCTGGCGTCATCGCTCACCCCCGAGGTTGTCGTCGCGCCCAGTCCCGCTGGACCTCGTCGGCTTGTTCTTCAACTGCTTGGAGCGCAGCCACGTCCGTGTCAACTATGTCTACCCCGCATGTTGCCTCAACTGCAGGTGCTCTGGTCATCGCTCCTTCGCCTGCCCCCTGCCTCTAGGCTTCTCTGGTGGCAAGCGCAGGCGGTCTCCGGTGCGAACGTTGGAGGGTCGCTGGGTCGCTCCACGACGCTGCCCCGTCGGGCGGCGGCAAGCCACTTCGATTGACGCGGGAGATAATGCCTTCGCTGGTTCTGCATCCATGGGCTGCTCCACTTAGGTGTCGTTCTGTTGTGCCCTTTCGACCCCGCCTCCGCCACCAACGCCAGACCCCCGGTGGCCGTCGAGGTGGCAGAGCCCTCAAGGTCGGGCCTGCTCATCGTGTCTAGCAAATCGTTGTTGGACGTGGATGCCAGTCTTGGTGGGAGGTTGATTGATGACGAGGCAGTGTCAGCAGTTCCGGTGCGCCGGCACACCGAGCTTTATTCTGCAGTCTGAGGAGGTGCAGGAGGCGGAGTTTGAGCTCGGTAATGCGTTGGTACGTCGCTCTTGTTGGTGGAACCCGCCCTCCTGTCTCGCCGGACATGGTGCGTGGCTTCCTGCATGATTGCTTTGGCGTGGTGGTGACAATGTCAGAGTTCGTCGCCACGACCCCGAAGATTTCATTGTCTGGTTTCTGCAGCGCGAGGACAGAGACCATGTGCTTGCCACTCCGGCAGTTGGTGCCCAGTTCTCCTTGATCTAGCGACCGTGGCAGCGGACCTCGCTAGCTTCCGCTGGCTCCTTTAGATTCCGCGTCCTGGTGGGGATGTGGCATCTGCCCCTGCATGCAAGGAATGCCTTCGTTGCGCAAACTATTCTTGGCCATACCTGTGCGGACGTCGAGGTGGTCTGGCGTAGGGCCATTCCTGCTGACGATGGCCATGAGTTCTTCATTGCTGCGTGGTGCCTGCATCCAAGCTTCATCCTAGAAGAAAAATATCGTCTTCATCCCCGAGCCACAAGCGTTGCTCACCACCGTGGAGGACCGTGCTGAGCTCCCGGGTCTGCAGTACCTGGTGTGCATCAGTGTCGTCACAGCTCAAGACCAGCGCACCCCACTAGCCACCCCGTGTGGTGGAGGTCTTGATGATGGGTTTGATGATCATCGTGGCCTGGGACTAGGTGACGCTAGTGGCGGTAACGACCCCCACGAACCCCCATTTGACTTTGACTACGGCGGATCCAACATTAGTGATGACTCCTCCGACAGTGTAATTTAGACTGTAATATGAGAAAGACAAATATTGCAGCTAGCCACCATGCATTTACCATTTTTACTTTAGAGGATCATGTATATTTCGCATAAGAAACAGAAATTGCATGCAAGTGAAAATCAATATGCAGATAATCTTATTACATGCCAAATGCACATATGATATCCCCCCCCCCCCCCCCTGTTCTGCCTCTGAATGGAGCACTGGAATACAGGACTCAGACCTGGTGGCATCATGACCCTTATGTGATCTACTCTCTTCTACACCATTGTACAGGTTCTAAGTGTATGCAAATGCAAGGCTAAGTAACTGATGTGGTGTGCTAGAGCTGTAAACTACCATTTCTGAGTTAGATGACAGTGGAACGACCCAGAAAGGATGTCCTGTTGTCACACTAGCACACATTAGAAGGAAGTATGACATACATGCTGACATTCCTACAAACTGAAAATTTATGATAAGTGTTGAAGACTGATTTATGATAACTTAAAATTATGCGGGATGGTACCGGAGACACCACAACATCTATGAAAAGACTGTAACTACGCTGAAGTGGTTTGGACAATAGTTCTTAACTGGTGTGACATCCCCCGTATTCAGAATGTAGATCGGAGAAGATCAATTTATATGTACTAGCGGAGATGCCGAGCTACATTTGATCAGCCTCGTAAGAAGGAGTTTGATGGGATCATCTTTTATTTCTGGTGAAATATTTGGAAGGAACACATTAGGAGAACTTTTCAACAAAAGGCCAGAAGACGGGAGGAGGTGGCTAGCTTATGCAAAGATGACATATCACAATATATCTTGCCAATGCAGCCAGCCTCAGCCCAAGCGCAGGCGGAGCAGTTCCTTCGCTAAGTTGTTCCTATGGGACTGTTTTTTGAAATGAATCTGGAGGGGCCTGAGCCCCTACAGTACTTTATTAATTAAAACAAAAGTTCAGTACAAGATAGTTCCAAAGGAACAACAAAAGGACAAAGACACAAAAATTAAGGAACTTTAAAGGAGAGAAAGAAAATGAAGAAGAGAAAGGAAAAGAAAAAAGGGGGGAGTCTACACAAAGCCTTCTAGCCATTGCTGAAACTGAGTTGAAAGTGACTCTTACTCTGAGCCCTACAAGTTTGCCTTCCTTGACAAATTCCCTTTTGCAATCATTCAGATTTAGCTGATGAGCCTTGAAGATTATTTCATTCCGGGCTTTCCAAATGGTCCAGCATATGAGAATTATAGCTTCCATGAAGAATCGGCTATGCAGCTGGGTTTTAAGCACATGAAAGTTTTCAATAATGTCTTCCTCTTGATCTATCTGCAGATTGAACTTGCCCCCACAGTCCTGAGCAAATGGGCATTCATAGAAGAGGTGTTTTGCTGTTTCTTTGACACCCATGTTGCAAATCTCACAGTTATAGCTATCCAATTGCATTATTCTTCGTTTTAGCAGATTCCTCGTGCTTATTCTATCTTTCATTAGGAGAAGTGAAAACTTTGTGTTTTGGCTGACATACCCATTTGGGTCTCTGAGAGCAAAAGCAACCCTATCTCCGACGAATCTCTCATCGCCGGAGGGTTCGTCGGCATCTAGGAGATATGTGGAGGAAGCCGTCGATTGCTCAAATTAATCGGCGAGGTATAAGGCAAGAGGTTTCGGATTTCCAATCAACATTTAGAGCCGTGATTTCACACATGATGCTGCCAGCAGTTGCTTTCCGTTCGAGGAGGTGACAAAATCAGCAATTAAACTCAAAGCAGTGCCTATCGAGTTGGAGCAACTGAGGGCGGCACAGGGTGCGATGGGAAAGAGACAATTTGGTTGAAACAGGAGTTTTTTTTTGGGGGAGGGGGGGGGGCTGTCCACCAGCAGAGAAATGCTTTTTTAGTCCCAGTTTCTAACCCCCTTAGTCCTAAAAACAATTTAGTTGAAACGGAAGTTTTTTTCGAGGAAAATGCCCTTAGTCCCGGTTCCTAACGTCCTAAAAGTCTCGTGAGGCTTAAAAAAAAGTCTCCCACCATTACGTTCCGTGAATCAGGTCCCTTGAAGACCACTCCCAATTCCTCGCGCGAGAGCGCTCCGAGCTCCCACGGAGGCACGGCGTGCTGACACGTGTCTTTGTATACTTTACAAACAAGCCCTCTGCGTTTTAGAAAATCAACTCGCGGTCCAACCCATCCATCCAGAATAGTTCACGTGTTGTAATATGTTTCATATAGACCCCTATACTTCATTTTATTTTTACCTGAAGAAGGCAAAATACTAAAAACGCGTCGTCCTTTCGAAAACACCCTTACAACTTTTCAGAAACCCCCCTGCTCCCACCCTGCGCTGCCTGCCTCGACCCCCCGATCCCTCTCCTCTCCTCGCTCCCGCATCGGCGCTTGGGTGGCGCCCGAAACCCTAGCCGCCGCCACATCTGCGATGTGACGAAGCCTCTCGAGGTACGTGCGTGCTGCTGCTGAGGTGGTTGGACCGGTGGCGGCGCGGGGGCGACCCGAGACGACGCTTTGGATGCTACGGTCTCGCCGCAGGCTTCCCTGATGGTCGCCAACCTTGTGGAGGGCGTGCCGTACCCCTTCTACTCGCTCGCTGACATGGGCGCTCTCCCCGACCGCCCCCGGAAGAACATCGCTCGCCTCAAGGGCAAGCGCTCGCCGGGGAACCCCATCCGGTGGTTTGGTGGTGGATGTCGGGGCCAATGTTGGCATGGCGTCATTCGCGGCCGCCGTGATGGGGTTCCGGGTGCTGGCATTCGAGCCCGTGTTCGAGAACTTGCAGCGGATCTGCGACGAGGTGTACCTCAACCGGGTGCAGGACCACGTTGTGCTGTATCACGCTGCAGCTTCTGATCGAGTTGGGACCATTACGATGCACAAGGTACTTATTCTGAGCATAGTTTGATTTTGATTTTCTTTATTAATTCCTCAATGCAACTCTGCTTTATCACTGTTATAACTGCCAAATGTCGTCATGTCGATCCCCAAGGACTTCGTCTTCTTTCGTAACAAGGAAGCCGCTGCCTGACTGCAGTGCACTGGACTACTTCTACTTCCGCTCCTCTACACCCCTCGCTGCCTCCGTTGTCCGGCTGCACAACCTCTTCGCCAAGGCCATCTCCTATCTGGTGCGTGATCCGTGCCTCCGTCACTCCATCTCCATTCAAGAGTATGCCTACTCTGAGCGGATTGGCTGCCTTTGCACTGCTCTGAGCGTGCTGTCCAGGATTTCAGAAGGCATGTCTGCCGCTGCTGGGATCCTCTTTTGATTATTGCCGCGTTTCTAAAGAAATCTGTTGTACATACAAATTTGGATTTAGTTTGATAATAAGGAGGCTAAGTATTAAGTTGCATTTACGAGATTAATTTTCATAATATGCAGGCCGTATTAATATGGCATATTACTGTTTTCATTTTGGAGATGCAAATCCACTTCTAAAATGATGTTATTGTTTTGGAACCAGGTAACTTATGATTTCTATCAAGGACCTATGACCAATCCAAAAGAAAGGAATTTGGACCAGGCTTGAGGTATATATGACGGTTCAATCTACATATTGAATTCTATTCTGGCACCACATAGCAAACACATAGGTAAGCTAATTTTGAACCATGGGTGTAGTTGTCCGGTCTGGTTACTGGACTCTGGGCTGCACCTTGATTTGCTTTTAGTGTAAGATAAATCATTGAAGAGCATCACATGCTGTTGAGATGTGTTAGGTAATTTTGAAACAATGGAGATCTGTGTACCATACAATTTGGTGGATTGTGCTTGAACCTGTGCCCATCTAATTTCAAAATTGTTTGTGATCTCATAATTTGTATCTGCTGCACTGATATTAGGTTCTAGATTTTTGTTTTACATTTTCTTTCTTGTGGCCATGTGAATGAATAATCGATGAAATAGTTTTCTATTTTTTCCCTGGAAATTTCAGAAGAAGGATCAAAAAGATGATAACGGGGCTTTCCTGTTTTGCGACAAAGTGGCATCACCTGGGTAATACTTTGATATTTCTCTCTCTTTTTTTGAGTTGTTTGCTTACATGATTCTTGTTACCACTGATCCTTGGAGTAGCTTGCAGAAAAAACTAATTTGCGGACAGCTTGTAAGATGTTTCGCTTCAAGGTTCGCTATAAGACTTAACAGTCTTGCTATTGAGTTGCAAATTTGTGATCCGATCATATCCATGATTGGTGTGGCTGTTGCATCTGCTTTTATTCACAGTATATTAAGATTGCTACTTATTTGGTGCGCTCTCTGTAGGTACACAGAGATTAGTTCACGGGAAATGTTTGGACCCTTGCTTCATCAGTCCCACTATTGTTGTCGTCATCAATAGGTTCAGTCCCTTGTCTGCTACATGTGATACTTTTCCATTGTGTATTTTTTTGTTTTATTCTAGCTATTACTCATCATGTTTTGCACAGATAAAACGTTGTTTTATTCCAGGTGTTACTCATCATGTTTTGCACAGGGCAGACCCAGTGCTGGATAGCTCCCACGTGAGTGGGGTACTGGGGAAGGGAATATACGGGCAAGCCTTTCCCCTGTTTTTTGACAGAGAGGCCGCTCGAACCCAGGACCTTTCGGCTCAGTGGGAAGGCTTTCACCACTGCGCCAGGCCTGCCCTTCAAAAAGGGCAGACCCAGTGCCAGGCGGCTCCCACTTGAGTGGGGTTCTGGGGAAGGGTTTAACCGAGGCCAGCCTTACCCCTGCAAATATGCAGGGAGACGGCGTCGAACCCAGGACCTGGTGCTCGGTGGGTGAGCTTCTCACCAACTGCACCAAGCCTGCACAGATAAAAAGATTTGCTTATGGTCATCCTCATATTCGAGTTGGTGACATATGTGCTTGCTGTAAGTACTCTGACTGCATCTGCTAAAGGATCTTGAAATTGTCATAATATGAAAACAGCTAGAGCAATTATATTCCTTTATTCCTTCTTTCAAAACTCTGCTATGGTTTTCCTTGTGTCAAGGTTTGTAGCATCCCCTAGATCAGTTCGTTTAAACCTTCCTGTCATAATTCTGAATTTTTAATCCTCCTTTTGTTTATGTGTGAATGCTGATAAGTAGTCTCTCGCTACAAATATAACTGAATGTGGTATCCAAGGAATTGGGATTGAAAAGACTAAGGAAAACATTAAAAAACAAGGTACAATACGATAAATAAAAAAAAGAAAAATGGTTGCTGGCCAGATAATTAGTGGCACTCACCTTTTATGAAAAAAAGTTTTGGTTAAGATTTCACATTTATTGACACAGTGTATCACTTTCAGTTGCATGTAGGTGATGGCTGACTTTTTATTCTGAATAAACTTGATGTTTGATAAATCTGATACACTAATTATGTAAACATACTTTTGACGGTATGCTCTATAAGATAGTGTGCAGGGTTAAAAGAAATCATGATTTAGCTGTCTGATGCTTAACTTTTTTTTTTGCCATGTACAATTGGTAGGAATATATAAAACTTTGTGTATTCTGATTGCCTGTAAGCCACCTTGTCTATGGCATAGAACTTTGATTTATTGTGGCATAGATGTTCATGGGTTTCAGTTATATTAGTACCGGCTTGACATGGTAACATTTGACTCAGATCAATTTTATACATGACTCTTATGACTTCTGTTAGCTTCTCCAAATTTAACCATCATTTGGTGTCCTCGATCAATTTTTTTTTCCAATGTATGGTGGCTTATTGCATCAAAGGGGTGCACACTTTGTCAATTAGATCGAACCTGTACACAACTTGAGTCCAACTGAACACTATTGTTTGTGATGTGGTCTGATGATTGTATTCTGACCATTTGATCTTGATTTGGTTAGTGTTGCAGGATACATCTAGGCGAATGTGCAAGAGCTATAGGAGGCTCATCACCTGGTGCTGGTGGATGAGAACCTTAAGAGGTAGTACAAACAAGTACTTCCATTTATATATGAGTTTTCATATGTATTCTATATTATGCTTCCCAATAGGACGTTTGTAGGGCGCCCTTAAGGGCGCTCCCTTTTCTAGTTTGAATAAAACCCACCGTGAATTCGAGCTCCCTCCGTGCTTCACGGGGGCGTCGAGAGCCGGGCGTGTCGACACGTAGCACCGCAAGCCCCCGGCAGAGCAGAGCGTGCTCAACTCGCTCGTGGTGGGTCCCACAGAGCCCCGGCTCACCCTTGCACGGTTTTTCCTGTAGACGACGCGGTCTCAGCGTCTCGCTCCTCCCCCACCGAAACCCTAGATCTACTTCCTCTCTTTCACCCTCTCCTCTCCTTCTGGTGGCGATAGGTGGAGAGGGCACGTGTGCGCCCCGCAGGAGCGGTGGCTCGGCGGCGCAGGGCGTGCAGCTCCTTGGTGTGGCGGTGCGGGCGTTGGTGCGAGGCGAGCGGCCCCATGTCGTGGCGTTGCGGTGATGCGGATGCGCCCCATCCCCACGGCGCGGCGGTGGGGGCCGGCGCGCCCCGCCCGGCGATGCGGGGTGAGAGCCTCACCCCGGCGCGGGCGCACCCTAGCTGTGGCTGCGGGAGCAAGCGATGGCGGGCTCTGGTGGTGGGTGGCGAAGCCACGCAGGCGGGCCACTGCCGCAGGGCGACACCGGCCGGCCGCGTGTGCGCAGGGCGAGGGCGAGTTCCTCTGCCGTGCGGCCTCGCGAGCGCCGGCGAGCAGCTCCGCCATCCCCGAGCTTCTCATCCGTGGCTCCTCCCCGTCTCCGACATGGCGCTTCTCCTCGACCCCTCCCTTCTCCGGCATGAGCAGCGGCTCCTCCCACCTCCAGGCTGCCGCGAAGCGCACGCCAGTCAGTCACGGGCGGGCTCCAGGCCGCCTGTTCGTGGGCTCTGGTGGCCGCTGCTCTGCAGGGCTGCCGCTGCGCCGGCGACCCCTCCACCTGATTCGGACGGCCGGCCACAGCTCCCTCTCCTCCCGCACGCGCGGCTCCTGTGCAGCAATCCATGCGCCATGCTGTGTGCTCTGTTTGCGCTGTGATGGACGAACATGGCCACAGTACCACATGGATTGCCTTGCTGTTTTCCTACAGAAAAATAAAAAAGAAATACACGTAGAATACACTTATATATCTACCCAATACCGACAAGAAGCGTGAACCGTACATCTCTAGATGTTTGGCCACGGTCACCTAGTCTGCTACCCCTTCACCATGCACTCCCCACCGCCAAGATAGATGCAAAAATTATAAAATCTTATTTTTTTACTTTTCAAATATTCATTAATATGTGAATTAGTGAACAAATTAATTTGTGTGAGCATAAATGTTCTCCTTTTGCTCTGTTCTATCCTTCAAACACTGACCGTAGTTTTTTTGTTTGATTAATCTACAGACATGTATGATTCAAGCTTCGAATATTGGATTTACACTACCACTACTTAATGTCCTGCAACTGAAGCAATCTTGCCTCAACAAGGTCACATTAGTAGCGCTAAGATTAATGATGATTCCCATTTGTTTAATGAAGAGTCAGGTTATTTAGGACCTCTAACGATCAGACTATATAGTGTTATTTTGCATATTCAGTAACTGAGATTTGTTATTTGGGATATTTTTTTAACTTCTATTTTGTGTATTCTTTTCCTAGACCCACGTGAATCCATCATCTGTTAACAATTTGTTATTTGTGGTGTTTTTTTTGGGACCCATGCGCACTTGAACCTATTCTGTCTTGTTCCTAGCTCAGTATGCCCTTTGATGTTGTTACAAATCCTTTGTTGCTAACAAGGCTTTTCCTCTGGTAGTGATGGAGCTATGGCAGTTCAGACTGCGTACATGGAAGCTATTGGTCACGACTCAACCATTGTTGCTTCAGATCCTTTGGTAAGAAGAAAGTGTTCTTTTTGTGGTTGCCTGCAGCATGTATGGAAATGAAAAATCGTTCCATTTGATTATGGTGTTGGTTGTGGTGCTGTCTTGTAATCAAGTATTTTAGATAGTAGATGACTTGCTTTTAGTTTTCTGATATGCTTTTATAATCCGTGGTAAAAGAAATGAGTCTGGGGTCCTAGCTGCAGTAAGTGCATTTATATATTCATTGGACATAAGGATTGGTGAGATAAAAGGAAACGACTCTAGATAATTGATAATAACATGTAACAACTACTGTCCTAGGATGGAGCTACGTTCAATTTTACCTCGCATGATGTTTGCAAACTGCAATCGAATTGGAAATGTTTTGTGAGCGTAATTTCTTAGGAAATATTCTAGATGGCGAAAAGGTAGCTTCATATTAGTCCATCTCCTGAATGAGTGAATGTCAATTATGTGTGTTTTGACCAATACAAAGTTACTGATTTTTGGCCTTGTTTGTGAGTTGAAAAAAATGAAAAGCTGCCTATAAATGAATTTTTTTTATTTACTCTTGCGTTGTTGTTTTTTTGTTATTGGTAGGCTGTAGGGATATGACTTGTTTACAAATGTTTGTGGTAACATCCCTATAGGTCAGAGAATGATGTTGGGTTGTCATGGGCTAGGATAATGTTTCTCTTTTTTTTAATGTGAGGATGCCTCTTTATGTTGCTTTGTACGAAATTTCAAAAATAAAAAAAGGTTCTTCTGGGTTCCTTACCGAATATATTGATGCTTCATATAAGATAAAGCTTCATGTTTATGCAATCACCTTTTTATATCATTTTTCTATGTAATATGATCAGTGACCTTAAACTGTTACGTAGATTTAACACAGGGTTTTTCCTCATGAGAACCTTGTCTACCAACTAATGTCATTGGTCATTAATTTTGATATCTCATGATATTTCTGTCTACTGTACTGATTGGTTTAATTTCTTTTTTGTATTGCAAGCTTCCACAATTCCACTGGATGACATGCTTCATCACTGCATTGCTCCCTCCATCAGATAGGGCTCTACAACATTGGTTGTTCGTGATGCCAGCGGAATGATCGACCGGACAGAGGCTAGGGCTGCTTTCTTCCCACCACGTCCTTCCTTGTGTCTCCCTCCATCAGATAGGGCTCTACAACATTGGTTGTTCGTGATGCCAGCGGAATGATCGACCGGACAGAGGCTAGGGCTGCTTTCTTCCCACCACGTCCTTCCTTGTGTGTCGGAGATATAAAGCGAGTGCACCGGAAAAGAAGGGGAACAGAGTCGATCTATTCCATGGCGAAAAGCCAAAAAGCATATGTTGCCAAGGCAACCTGTGTAACAAACCCAAAAATTCAAACACTGAAAATACCAACTTCCAAATTTTTTTCCCAAAAGCTAATCCTTGTTTGATGCATGCATGAAACCAAATTATCATTCTCTTTAAATACCAAAGTTAAGCAATTATGTATAATAAAATATGAACCATAGAACACTGTCACATACTCATACTGCATATTTATTTTGGACATGATTTCTACTTGGATTAGTAAAATCATAATACAAATAATATAAATACCTTTATGTATATGTGTATGTATAGGAGGTTGGAAATAAGAAAAGGAATAAGAAACAAAAACAGAAAAGAATAGGGAAAGCAGCCCAGCCAGGCCAAGCTGGCCCTTTTCCTTCTTTCCCCCGCACACGTGCCACATCGCCGCACTTGGGCTGGCCCAACGGCCTACGCAGCCCACGCACACGACGCCGTCCCGCACGAACGCGCGCGACAAGAGAGCCACTGCCAAACCGGGCCCACTTGCCAGCCACCCCCAACGCCTTGTTCTTCCTCACGGGGAGGTTCACGCGATTCGCGCGACAAGAGAGCCACTGCCAAACCGGGCCCACTTGCCAGCCACCCCCAACGCCTTGTTCTTCCTCACGGGGAGGTTCACGCGAATCGCGTGACCGCGCGCACTACCCCGACAAGGCCACGCTCTGACGCCGTTGTTCCCCGCTTGTCCCCTCGCCTTGGCCGCCAAGAAGCCTCGCGGGCGCAGAAGAACCCTAACACCGCAACATCGAGGCCCTCCGATCTACCGGATGCAATCGAGGCCGTCCGCGCATGCCATGGGAGGCTCGGGGCTATAAAAGCTACTGCGGGAGAAGCCTGTCGACGGAATATCGTCGATAGTCTACCGAGGGGTATGCCCATGGTAGTAGATGATCGGTGAATGTGCACCTGAGACGAGCAAGCGTAACACAGAGAGCGTAGGACACACGATTTATACAGGTTCAGGCCGCCGCGAGGCGTAATACCCTACGTCCTATGTTCTTGTGGATTGTATTGCTATATGATGAGTTGTTTGGATCTGTCTAGATGTTGGATCCCTACCCGTCCTTATATAGTCTGAAGGGACAAGGTTACAAGTAAACTAGCCAAGTGGGTACAATAACCGTGCGGTGTAGTGCCTTGCGCCGCACGCCTTCGTCTTCTGGGTCGGGCCACCTTTGATGGTACGGCCCATGTAGTGCCGTGCGGGTATACGGGTTTATACCCCCACAGCTAGTCCCCGAGCGCCTTGCATTCATCGGGAGGTGCAGATCTTCGGAGTTGCTTGACCAGACAGATGTAAGGAGCTCAGAAAAATTTTAAAAAGAGCTTCTCTTTAGTGAAGTGTAGCCACTTAGACTCCGTTTGATGACTTAGTCAATAAGGAGTGTAACCATGTAGAAAACACTACATTCACCGCTAGGTGAAGTGTAGCTACTTAGTCCCCAAGCCTGATAGTAGGTGACGTAGTCACGTGGTGTTAAGGTCCAAGGAAAATAATCTGAAATCCTAAAAGTTCTTGAGTACAGCGAGGTGCTGATGAAGTCCCCGACCACGGCAAGACACACATCAAGACCCTCGATGTGCTGCACAAGATCAGCACCCTGATTCGAACAGCGTGGAGTGACTTGATAGCTCGGCGACGAGTCCCCAACGTGGTCGGAGAGGGTGTCCAGGCAGCGCGAGGATGACGAGGAGCGGCGACGAGTCCCCAGCGTGGTCGGAAACGGTGTCCGAGTAGCGAGAGGACGGCGAGGAGCGGCGGCGAGTCCCCAGCCTGGTCGGAGGCGTAGTCCGAGCAGCGCGGGGATGGCGACGAGCCGTGACGAATCCCCCGCGTGGTCGGAGACGGTGTCCGAGCAGTGCGAGGATGGCGAGGAGTGGCGACGAGTCCCCAGCGTGGTCAGAGACGGAGTCCGAGCAGCGCGAGGACGGCGAAGAGCGGCGACGAATCCCCAGCGTGGTCGGAGACACAGTCCGAGCAGCGCGAGGACAACGAGGAGCGGCGACGAGTCCGCAACGTGGTCAGAGACGGAGTCCAAGCAGCGCGAGGACGGCAGGGAGTGGCGACGAGTCCCAAGCGTGGTCGGAGACGGTGTTCGAGCAGCGCGAAGACGGCGAGGAGCGGCGACAAGTCCCAGTGTGGTCGGAGACGGTGTCCGAGCAGGGCATGGACAGCGACGAGTGGCGACGAATCCCTAGCGTGGTCGGAGACAGAGTCCGAGCAGCGCGAGAACGGCGAGGAGCGGCGACGAGTCCCCAGCGTGGTCGGAGACGGTGTCCGAGCAGCGCGAGGACGGTGAGGAGCGGCGACAAGTCCCCAGTGTGGTCGGAGACGGTGTCCGAGCAGCGCGAGGACGGCGAGGAGCGGCGACGAGTCCTCGGCGTGGTCAGAGACGGTGTCCGAGCAGCGCGAGGACGGCGAGGAGGAGCAACGAGTCCCCAGCGTGGTCGGAGACGGTGTCCGAGCAGCGCGAGGACGGCAAGGAGCGGCGATGAGTCCCCAGCATGGTCGGAGTCGGTGTTCGAGCGGCGCGAGGAAGGCGAGGAGCGGCGACGAGTCCCCAGCGTGGTCAGAGACGGTGTCCAAGCAGCTGGAGGACAACAAGGAGCGGCGACGAGTCCCCGGCGTGGTCGGAGGCAATGTCTGAGCAGCGTGAGGACGGCGAGGAGCGACGACGAGTCTCCGGCGTGGTCGGAGACGGTGTCCGAGCAACGTGAGGACGACGAGGAGTAGCGACGAGTCCCCTGCGTGGTCGGAGACGGTGTCCGAGTAGCGCGAGGACGGCGAGGAGGAGCGACGAGTCCCCAGCATAGTTGGAGACGGTGTCCGAGCAGCGCAAGGACGACGAGGAGTGGCGACGAGTCCCCAATGTGGTCGGAGACGGAGTTCGAGCAGCGCGAGGACGGCGAGGAGCGGTGACGAGTCCAAAGCGTGGTCGGAGACAGTGCCCGAGCAACGCGAGGACGGCGAGCAGCGACGAGAGCTCGGCAGCGAGTTCCTGTAAAATAAATATGTACAATGGGTAGTACATGATGTTTGATTTTCGGTGAAGAAAGCAGAGATACAGTAAGCATGTCGTCGGAAAAAAATCAGCGAGTGCCCGAGCGTGGTCGAGGTTTATGGAGAACCGTTGGCGAGGTGCCCGAGCGTGGTTGGGGCTTATGGAGAACCGTTGGCGAGGTGCCTGAACGTGGTCGGGGCTTATGGAGAACCGTTGGCGAGGTGCCCCAGTGTGGTCGGGGCTTATGGAGATGTCGGCGACGAGTGCCCGAGCATTGTCGGGGCTTATGGAGACGCTGCTAAAACTGTCCAAACGTCCTCAGAGCTTACGTAGTAGCGAAGGTTTACGGCCTGAACGTCCCCGGGCTTACGCTATCGATGGCGATGACGGCCCAAACTAATCGGGGCTTACGTTATTTTGGCGATGAAGCAGTAATGTAAGCTGCCTGAACATGTGCAGGACTTATGCATCGGCGAAGTTTGAACTGCCCGACCGAGGTCGGGGTTTATGTTTCCTGGAGCTGGCGACGGTAACTGCCTGAGTCTGTTCTGGGCTTTATGTCGGCGGCGGAGAATCTTGGAGATAATCTTGGCAATGATATCCGGAGATATATGAAGGTCGAAGAATATGTAAAAAAATATTAAAAATAAGACTTAGCTTGATTAACGTCGAGCGGAGTGGTCGGCGAGTCGAGAAGTCGCTTGACGTGGCTCGCGTGGTGGCTCGCTCGATGGCTCGACGTGGCTCGCGTGATGGCTCGTGCGGCTTCGGGTTTGCTGTTGTCGTGGCTGCCGTAGAGCTTTGATGGCGAGAAGCGTAACGGATTTTCTGTCCACAAATATCACGTAGATTTTCGGAGAAATCCGAAGATAAATTATATATAAAATAAAATATTTTAATTAAGATGAAAATATATGCCTTAGCTTTTTATTGGAGCAGTAAGTCGGGTCATGCAAACCGGATACGTAGTCGAAACTCGCCGGGATTGAGTCGGAGTTGAACTGCTAGAAATTCACCTCGTACATGCCATGCATGCGAAGACGTAGGTAGGTAGTCCTAGTTTGCTATTGGCTTGCATGTGCCTTGCCTCTTAAATCTCCATTGTAGTCAAATTCAGAGTATTTCACGTTGATGGGCCAAAAAATTCCTCGAAGTCGCGGACGTCTCAGCCGTCGAGCTGCCAAGGAAGACTGGAAACCGTACCGATGAAGAGTAAACAATGGAGCCCTTGCGTCGGACTACGGGCGTTGCCGAAGGCTGCCTTGATCAAAGCATCGGACCCCATCACCGCCTGATGCCGATTTGTCGCAGATGGTGCTGACTGACGTTGCGTGTAGATTGGATCGGATTTTAGGGAACGCAGAATCGCGAAGCGTGTCGGCGGCTGCCTCTGGTTCCTCCGAGGTGCGTCGAATGACGTCGAAGAGTTCGCCACCGTGTACAGATGCAGTCGCAAGAAGCGGGATCGCGATGGGATCGCCGCGGATGATGTTGATGAAGATGATTCTCATCTGGTTCATCGCCGCGAACGCCGTTGCCGTTGTCGATGACGACGAAAAAAGATTTTCTTCTTGCCCGCCATGGATTCAGAGTGCACACCCCCTACCTGGCGCGCCACTGTCGACGGAATATCGTCGATAGTCTACCGAGGGGTACGCCCACGGTAGTAGATGATCGGTGAAGATGCGTCTGAGACGAGCAAGCGTAACACAGAGAACGTAGGACACACGATTTATACAGGTTCAGGCCGCAAGGCGTAATACCCTACGTCCTGTGTTCTTGTGGATTGTATTGCTATATGATGAGTTGTTAGGATCTGTCTAGATGTTGGATCCCTACCCCTCCTTATATAGTCTAAAGGGACAAGTTTATAAGTAAACTAGCCAAGTTGGTACAATAACCGTGCGGTGTAGTGCCTTGCGCCACACACCTTCTTCTTATAGGCCGGGCCACCTCTGATGGTGCGGCCCATATAGTGCCATGTAGGTATACGGGTCTATACCACCACAAAGCCTTAGCCCTACCACCGATCCGCCGCCGCGCTGCGGCCTCACTTGTCCACACAGCACCGGAGAGTAGAAGGGAGGAGGGGAGCAGGCATGGGAAGGAGGAGTCCGTCCCGGCGGAGTCGCGAGAAGCCGCCGGAGTCGGAGACGAAGCCGGGGCCACCGGCGGGGAGCTGCACGGCACTGTGAACATTCGGCATGGCTTCAACTCGCCACTGCATCGCTAGCCTATCCTCTCTCGACCCCACGGTGAGCTCACCACCATCCCCTCTCGGACCCGCCATGTCGCCATCGCGTTCCGAACTATGGAGCGTGGCTGGCAGAGCCCTACCGGGTCAGGAGAAACACTTGCACAGCACACTCACAAGACCAGACCAAGCCACTGGACCGCAAGCCCTCGCCCGCCGGGAACACAGCACAGCGTGTTCCCGGAGAACACGCTCACCACCGACGCGTTCCACCACGACCTCACCCGTTCTGAACGCCTCCGGCCACCTCGCTCAACGGGGAAGGGCCGTCGAGATCTCGCCATGACCCAGCAGGACTAGCGGTGAAGTTGGAGTAAGCTCTAGGACCCCTGCACAATCCGAACGCGCTCCGCCTGAGAGCTCGCTGGAGCTCTGTCGCGGGCACCGCCGCAGCATGAACTTCGCTGTAGTCTTAGGACATCACCACGAAATAAAATGAGTCCCACCACTTGGACCTTGCCCTGAACACGCGGATAGAAGTCCTCTGGATGCCTCGACGTGGCCTCGCCGTCGCGGGGGCCGGTTGCGTCGCGCCGCCATCGCAACCACGTCTCCGTCAGATTCCGTTCACCAAAGCACAGACTGACCACCTGATGAGCTTCTCGCGACATGTTTTGGCTTAGACACAACGAAGATGGGAACCGAAGCCACCGCACACGCACTGGCCGCGGGCTCCGTGACTTCACCAGAGCGCCGCCGCATGATCTTGCCGTATGGTGGACATCACAGTGACTCTTGGCCATCGCCGTTGGGTCGTAGGCCTCTCTGGCAAGACCAATCGAGGATATCCGCACTGGATTGCATGAAAACACGACCACCACCACCTTGTCGTCGTCCGCCGCTAGTTCCGAGCCACCGTCGTGACGAGCCCACCTGGCTGCCCTACCAAAGGAAACTGTGATCTAGCCAGAGCCTAGTTCACCCACCGAAGGTTATCGACCCCTTGGGAGAGCTCGTAGACCACCACCGCGCCGTTTCCACGCGAGCTCGCCGGCGGTGAGGCACTCCGCCGTGTCGGACTCGAAATAGAAGAATGGAAGAGAAATAGGAGGGCAAGGCGAACCTGGTTCACGAAGACCGAGTCTCTGCACATTACTCCACGCGCGCGAGCCCACCGTGCACTGAGCCTACAGGCCGACGGCCTCGCCACCAGACCAGTATGGACCCCGTCCACCATGGACCCTTGAGGAAGAACGGGAGATGGATGCAGTCCACCATAGACCGAGTCTACGGTCTATGAACCGCGCAAGCATGACCACCGTAGACCAACTGCACTCGTAGACCAGACCTGCGCGGGCCGAAAGCCGCCGCGTGGCGTAACCCAAAGATGGCACGTGTCCAGGATAGTGACGTCATGGTGACATCAGCCGACCCCGACCAACAGTTTCCTCCGTTGACCAAGTCAACACTAACGTCAGCAATGATGTCATGCTGACGTTAGCAAGGCCACATGGATCTCCCAGAAACTGCCATGTGTCACTCCCTGAGGAATTAGCCATTTTTCCTTTTTCAAGAAATGTGATAAACTTCGGAAATTCATAACTAAATCATACGATGTCCAAAAATTGCGCACCATATATGGAAATTCTCAGAAAAATGAGCTCTATAACTTGAGCCTATGTTTGAGTGCATTTGGATCTTCTATTTTTGCTGGATTTTTTTGAATGATCTATAGGAGTCACTAACGCGACTATTTCGGTTTCGTTTTCAGAGCCGGAGGAAGATCAACCTGAAGAGGGAGACCACGAGTATCTCCAAGAACTAGGAGATGACTACGAAGGTGCCACGTCCCACCATTTCCTGTAGCTCCTATTACGCATTGCAAATATCGTATCTGCTACTTGCTTTATAATTATATGCTGATACTGCCTAGGATGCATGATAGAATTAATGTTACCCCTTTCCTTGTTGAAACTCTCACCCTGCTACCTGCTGTTAGGATAGATGCTCGCTGCTATAACTGCTCTTCCACTACTTGCTATTACTATGATATGCTATGTGGTGGTAATTTGAGAATGGTTTATTTGAACATGGAATTAACCACTGGACTTAACCACTGGGAGAGCGTGCTGCATGCGTTTTGGGTGCGTGGTGAGGGTTGAAGTCGACCAAGTAGGATATGAGACGAGCCGGGTGGGCAAGTCGTGCCGGGGGTGCAACCTGGGCATCCCCACGAGAGATACCTGTGGCGGGTAATGGTTATGAGGAGCTTTGGGTTGGATGGCCTGTGTGGTTTGAAGCTCGTGAATGGAGGTGCTGTGATGGCACGGGAAGAGTATCCTCTAAGAGGAGATGCCTGCTTGGTCAAACCTAGGACGGACTAGTTTCAGGTTCATAGGAATCCATTACTACTCACTCGTCTTCGATGGGCGGGAAACGGCTGGACTACTTGGTAGGGCAGTGCCACTACTGCTAGGTTGTGAGGTGATAAGGGTGGGCGGTGACGGATGATGGATTCCCGTACCGTTCTAGTCTGACAATACCACTGATGGGGCCTGGTACTGTCTCTCCCAGTCTTAGCATAACGGTGTAGGATCCAGAATGTTCCAGGGCTGAGTGGTAGGGTGGCATCGACCTAGGCAAGCAAGCACCCGGAATTCTGCCTAGATGTTTTGCGCAACATCTATGATGGCTAATCTTGTGAGTGGTAAAACCTCTGTAGAGTGTATGGTTGATAGATCGATACATATGCCGACTCGTCGGCTATGGACCTTTCCTGTGAAGCTTCTACTAGTGTAGTGAGTGGATATTCTCTTCTCCCCCTGGATGATGCTATTCCAGCAGTGTGCCCGTTGAGGTAGTGTGCCGCTGAGATAGGTCCGAGAGGGAGTTGGGCCTGCCGAATGAGTGCGAGGTGTGTGTATGTGAGATGTGATGAATGGGAAGGGAATGGAATGGATTGGATAGATGAATGCCGATGAAGTGAGTTAAAACTTGACTATTAAAATATTAATGACACTTGCATAGGAAACCCCAGCCTATAGGTTTGCTTGTACAGCCTTGCATCCACTTTCCACAAAGCAAATGCAATCATAGGTGGGCTCCGTGGCCAGTACAAATCGTACTGATAATTTGCTGTCAGGTGATGAGCAAGAATACGACTTCGATGGAGATGACTGGAAGGAGTAGGGTCGCGTGCTACACTCGAGTTAGTTGAGATGGACGAATCGCTTCCGCATCTTCTTGCTTCTCTGAATGAATGATTTCGCCAGTGTGGCGATAAAATAAATATGTATAAAAACTCTGTTGTGTAATCATTGTATGGATCATGGTATCAACTGAGATTTAGGTAATTCTATGGATTGTTCGACACAATCTATTTAATTACATTACGCGCCTGAGAATTTTCCTTCGAGGAAATCGAGGTTGTTTCAGTTGGTATCAGAGCCATACTTGACTGTAGGACGAGACCCGTAGAAAATGGACACTAGAATAGGGAACCAGACTCTTTTTTGGTTATATTACCGACCTTGCATTTACTGTATATGCAATGGCTTATCTAAATACTTGGACCTGCTAACCTGTTTCTTGAAAAATCGCAGATGACCAGCCTTGGACACCCACCACTTGGACCGCTGCGCGACGGTACCACCAAGGTCCCGATCTGTGGGAGGGACTACACCGGCTTTGCCCTGGTCCTGCGACAGGTGCTTCAGGAGCTTGGAGTCCCAGTTGACCAGATCCAGTACTACTGTCGAGGGAGGATCACCGCAGATGGGAGGTTCGAGGGCCCTGTCACTACCAGAGTGGAGACCCCTGCTATCGTGATCTTGCCAGGGATGCCAGTGTTCACAGATTACACCGCTAGAGAGACAGTTGAGGACGGAGTGCAGTCGGTCTCCCGCAAGGTCCTGCGCACTGTGGCTTACTCAGCCCACGAGTACCTCAAGGGGACCCGCTTTTGACTGCTACCACAGGCCCTGGAGTTGTGCCCCGACCCTTGCCAGAGAGTTCTGCTTGCCAGTCAGATCGCCCTTACTGAGACCGACTCTTGCCTTTGCACTGCAGCGTACCACCTCATGGAGCAGGACAGGTATATAAGCTCATTAGAGGAGAGGAGGCAGCGAGACCGAGTCCGCCTAGCAGAGGCAGAGGACAGCCTACTAAGTGGGACCCAGACACTGGAGGGCTTGAGCAGAGCAGTCACAGACTTACAGCAGGAGATGCTGCGCCGAGACGAGCTGCACCGAGTGGAGATCGTCGACCTACGAGACAAGGTTGGAGATTTCGGGATTCACAACCATGACCTGGGTTGCAAGGTGCTGGGTCTACAGAGGATGCTTGACGACAAGAACCGGGCACTAGCGGAGAGTGCACAGAAGGGGAGGAACAACGGGGTCGAGATGCTCAAGGTTCGATCCAGGATCAAGGAGTTGGAGAAGCAGCTAGAGAAGGCTGAGGAGAGGTCGGTACGCAACCAGGGGCACCTGATCGATCGTGTGAGGTTGGGAGAGTTCCTGAGGGACAAGGCACGGAGGATCATGAAGGCTTGGAAGCAGTCCGACGCCAGGAGGGTCAGTGAGATCCTGAAGATACAGAGGCAGCTACCAGAGTCAGCACGCAGGAGGCCTAGGCAGGAGGACTTCAGCATACCACCTACTAGACTCAACATGGAGGCTTGCCCGTCACAGGGACTGCTGCAGACCGGACCCACACCAGAGTTAGCAGAGGCCCTCTCCTACGTCACTCGCCTGCGCATGACTGACGATGAGATCCAGGCAGACGACAGCCGCATCCCCTCAGCCGTGCTCGACACCATGTAGGATGTAGCATAATGATGGACCCTGCGTGGCCATATGCTTAGTACCCACCATGATTAGTAGTAGTGCTATCTTTTCATTAGCTACCTGCGTGTAGCACGATCTTCGTAGCAGCTAGGGACCCTCTTTATGTAATAAAAAAACCCATGTGATGAGTGATATTTGGATCTTAATGCGTTTTATGGATCTTTATGCTTCTTTAATTGAGTGCAGGATAGAATATGAAAATGTTTTAAATCGTTGTAAATCATCTAACCATACTTGAATATCTACTTACCTATCACTGCACTAAGCACGTACTCGAATGTTTACAGATGTCGATGAGACGTTCCGCTCGTTTGGAAAATCGCCAGCCCTCGCTTACACCTGCACCAGGGCGTGGGCGTGGTCGCGGCAGTGGTCGGCCAGCTAGAAGGCGTGGAGGGACCAATCTGGAAGAGGAGCTGCACCAAGCAGGAGATGCACCACCGGTGGAAAACCCGCCACCACAGGGCGAGAACGTGTCTCCACCACCTCCGCCAACACCGTCGCCGCCGCCGCCACCGCCGACGTTGGCGGAAGTGATGGCTTAGCAGACTCAACTGTTGAATGCCATTGCCACTGGGATAAACAGGCACCATGGGCCACCCTAGAACGACTTTCAAATAAAGCTAGAGGGATTCCTGAAGCTGAGGCCACCCACCTTCGATGGGACTGACAGCGATCTTCTTGGGCCGACGACTGGCTCAAGAAGATGGAGAAGAAGCTGGACCTGACCACTTGCACTGATGAAGAGTGCGTTGGGATTGCAAGCCACCAGCTGACAGGTGCTGCAGGGCCTGGTGGGACAACTTCACCAATGCCCACGAGGACCCAGCCTGCATCGATTGGGAGGAGTTAACTGAGGCCTTCCGTGAACATGATATCCCTGAGGGTGTTATGGAGGCCAAGCAGAACGAGTTCTGCAACATCTCCCAGGGGGCAGACCGGATCCACGAGTACACCACCCGCTTCAACTTCTTGCTCCGCTACGCACCTACGTCATACGTGAGTTTTGAGAAGGAGAAGATGTACTACTACCGGAAAGGGCTGAAGACCAAGATTAGGTTGGCTCTATCGGGCAACAAGAGATACACTCTTCGCGAGTTGATCGACCGTTGCATCGAAATTGAGAAGGATCGCATGGAAGCGCGCCTGGAGTTTGAGGCCCAGAACAAGGGGAAGAAGCGTCACCTGGAGGGACCCGCTCGCACTACTCCACCCCAGAGACAGCGGACGGGTGCACCTCCATCTTTCTGGACTCGCCAAGGACCCACTCTAGGTACGAGCCGTGGTGGTGGTACCTACAGCAGCAACTACCGCCGCCCCGCTCAAACCCACCCTATGCCAGCTCGGACCGTGCAAAACACGTCCACCCCAGCTACCAACACGCCGAGGACAAGCAACTGGAAGGCTCCTGCGATAGCCCTAGCAGGCAGTGCGCCTCTCACTTGCTTCAGATGCGGGAAGCCTGGATACAGGGTTGCTTATTGCCCCGACAGAGTCGCCACACCAGCTGCTGTCTAGAGTACACCTGCTCGAGGATCTGCTATCCGTGGATGTCTGAACCACATGACCACAGAAGAAGCAGAGGCTACCCCAGATGCAGTATACGGTATGTTTTTAGTACATGGCAACAAGGCTACAGTTTTATTTGATTTAGGGGCTACTTGTTCATACGTCTCATCTACATATGCATGAAAGCGCAGCATGCTTGTTGCCCCAAGGGCGAACCCCATCCTAACTAGCTCACCCCTAGGCACCTTTAGGAGCATCCACATATGTAACGGATTGAGGCGTGAAACAAAGCAAACGAGACATAACAAAGACTAGGGAGTCTCTATGACAGATGGGGACCACGGTGGTGGGCCCCTCCCACCAGGGGTGGGTCGGCCAAACTGCCAATAGTGGAACCAAGCCACCTACACACTCAGTGACAAGTAGGGACTCCTTCTAGAAGACCCTGGCTGGCCCCACCAGACATAGGGGGTCGGCCGAACCCCCCTGGTGCCCAGCCAGGTCGGTTGGCCTCCAGCGACTCCAAGCATGTTTTCCATGTGCTCAAATCACCAACGCCGTCCATCTTGAGGCGGTTACAAGGCGGTGGATCCAAGGGTGGAGAAGCAAGGAGCACGCGGATCGCTGACGTGGCAGCCCCTCATTCTCCACTATAAAAAGAGGCTGCCCACTCCTCTTCAAGACACACCACACAGCACAAGAAGCAAGCTAGAGTGAAGTTCTACTCTTTAGTAGTAGTATTAGTCTAGTGTGGGAGTTAGAGTCGAGTCGAGCTACACTCGGAATCTCCGGAGTCGTCTACTGGAGAGTCTGGTATAGCTCTTGTACCTTTCCTTCTGCAAGACTTTATCCTTATCAATATATATTATCTTTACTTTACTTCACTAAGTTCTTACTTAGTCTTTACTATTCTTTATAGTATTGTTATGTCTTGTATTTTTCTATAGTTGTTTTATACTTGATAGTGATCTTGTCCCAACTCAACGTGTGTTAGTTCATCGCCTGTCATAGGGTCTTCTAGTTGTTGGTACGCAGCCAGAATAATGAGACTTAGTGTAAGCGTGGTGCTTAGACTAGATCTTACCTTTGATTACCGCTTGTCGCACGGATTGTTTGTGGGTGCTAGCAAGTGGTGATAGCCCTGTCTAGTCTTAGTATCCCTCCACGTGTTTTACGAAAGTTCTTAAAAGGTAGGCTCCCATAAGAGTGCAGGCGCTTCGGGTGGAGGTTTTGTCCTCTATTGTCTCGCACTAACCCCTGCACACCGATAGTAAGGTAACTATCTTTGTATAAGTCATCTATTTGATAGGGTAAGTCACAAGAGTAAAGCAAGTGTCATACGAGTCTTATACTCACTCGTTGTCCTCCCACCTAGCTATACTCTACTAGTTATCTTTTGGTTATCTTAATACTTGTTGTGTGTTGGTGTCCTTACCTTTTCCTCTACCTATCGATTTACCCCCTACCACTAGCTGGTACTAAGTTGGTATAGACTGAAGGATCTCTCTCTCTCTTTTTATTAATTATTCCTAGCAACCGCTTTCCCTTGGGATAAAAATAAATAACGATACCTTGGAATACTCCCGGGTGAAGTGCTACAGCGGTATATTCTGTGCGTTTGCGGAATTATCCAATAGACATAAGAAATACCCCTCAGGCACTTCTGGCGCCGTTATCAGAGATAGCCTAACACCCTGTCTCTAGTGGTTGCGTTAAGAAGTGTCAACAGCAAGGCGAACCTGGTTCACGAAGATCGAGTCTCTGCACGTTACTCCACGCGCGTGAGCCTACCGTGCACCGAGCCTACAGGCCGACGGCCTCGCCACCAGACCAGTATGAACCCCATCCACCATGGACCCTTGAGGAAGAACGGGAGATGGATGCAGTCCACCATAGACTGAGTCTGCGGTCTATGAACCGCGCAAGCATGACCACCGTAGACCAACTGCACTCGTAGACCAGACCTGCGCAGGCCGAAAGCCGGCGCGTCGCGCAACCAGAAGATGACACGTGTCCAGGATAGTGACGTCGTGCCAACGTCATGGTGACGTCAGGCAACCCCGACCAATAGTTTCCTCCGTTGATGAAGTCAATGCTGACATCAGCAATGACATCATGCTAACGTCAGCAAGGCCATGTGGATCTCCCAGAAACGGCCACGTGTCGCTCCCTGAGGAATTAGCCATTTTTCCTTTTCAGGAAATGTGATAAACTTCGGAAATTCATAACTAAATCATACGATGTCCAAAAATTATGCACGATATATGAAAATTCTCAGAAAAATGAGCTCAATAACCTGAGACTATGTTTGAGTGCATTTGGATCTTCTATTTTTGCTGGATTTTTCTGAATGGTCTATAGGAGTCGCTAACGTGACTATTTCGGTTTCGTTTTCAGAGCTGGAGGAAGATCAGCCTGAAGAGGGAGGCCACGAGTATCTCCAGGAACTAGGAGACGACTACGAAGGTGCCATGTCCCACCATTTCCTGTAGCTCCTATTACGCATTGCAAATATCGTATCTGCTACTTGCTTTATAATTATATATATGCTGATACTGCCTAGGATGCATGATAGAATTAATGTTACCCCTTTCCTTGTTGAAACTCTCACCATGCTACCTGCTGTTAGGATAGATGCTCGCTGCTATAATTGCTCTTCTACTACTTGCTATTACTATGATATGCTATGTGGTGGTAATTTGAGAATGGTTTATTTGAACATGGAATTAACCACTGGGAGAGCGTGCTGCGTGCGTCTTGGGTGAGTGGTGAGGGTTGAAGTCAACCAAGTGGGATATGAGACGAGCCGGGTGGGCAAGTCGTGCCGGGGGTGCAACCTGGGCATCCCCACGAGAGATACATGTGGCGGGTAATGATTATGGGGAGGTTTCGGGTTGGTTGGCTTGTGTGGTTTGAAGCCCGTGAATGGAGGTGCTGTGATGGCACGGGGAGAGTATCCCCTAAGAGGAGATGCCTGCTTGGTCAATCCTAGGATGGACTAGTTTCAGGTTCATAGGAATCCATTACTACTCACTCGTCTTCGATGGGCGGGGAACGGTTGGACTTCTTGGTAGGACGGTGCCACTACTGCTAGGTTGTGAGGTGATAAGGGTGGGCGGTGACGGATGATGGATTCCCGTACCGTTCTAGTCCGACAGTATCACTGATGGGGCCCGGTACTGTCTCTCCCAGTCTCAGCATAACGGTGTAGGATCCAGAATGTTCCAGGGCTGAGTGGTAGGGTGGCATCGACCTAGGCAGGCAAGCACCCAGAATTCTGCCTAGATGCTTTGCGCAACATCTATGATGGCTAATCTTGTGAGTGGTAAAAACCTCTGCAGAGTGTATGGTTGATCGATCGATACATATACCGACTCGTCGGCTATGGACCTTTTCTGTGAAGCTTCTACTAGTGTAGTGGGTGGATATTCTCTTCTCTCCCTGGATGATGCTATTCCGGCAGTGTGCCCGTTGAGGCAGTGTGCCGCTGAGACAGTCCTGAGAGGGAGTTGGGCCTGCCGAATGAGTGCGAGGTGTGTGTATGTGAGATGTGGTGAATGGGAAGGGAATGGAATGGAAAGGATTGGATAGATGAATGCTGATGAAATGGGTTAAAATTTGACTATTAAAATATTAATGACACTTGCATAGGAAACCCCAGCCTATACGTCTGCTTGTACAGCCTTGCATCCATTTTCCACAAAGCAAATGCAATCATACGTGGGCTCCGTGGACAGTACAAATCGTACTGATAATTTGCTGTCAGGTGATGAGCAAGAATACGACTTCGATGGAGACAACTGGGAGGAGTAGGGTCGCGTGCTGGCTGAGATGGACGAATCGCTTCCGCATCTTCATGCTTCTTTGAATGAATGATTCCGCCAGTGTGGTGATAAAATAAATTTGTAAAAAACTCTGTTATGTAATCATTGTATAGATCCTGGTATCAACTGAAATTTGAGTAATTTTATGAATTGTTCGACATAATCTATTTAATTACATTACGTGGCTGAGGATTTTTCTTCGAGGAAATCGAGGTCGTTTCAACCTGTTTGTTTATGCCGATGTGTGCCCGGTGGTTGAAGGAATCTGCTAGGCTGATTGTATTTAGCTATCTATTCGTTCGTATGAACATGGATGCTGCAAACCGTGTGCTACTTTTCATATTCGCATCATGAACAGTTTATTGCTTCGGATAGAAATTTGGACCACAATTATGAATTACCGGCAACAATTGTTTTGCATGTAATCTAGACAGAATCATATATCCTATAAGCACTACAATTTGTGTTATCGAAACATTTTCTCTTATTGTTAGTGTGTATATCTCTATGAGAAAGTCCATATGCACTTAACAATATTTTTTAACAATTTCATTCAAATTGACACGGTAAGGCGCCGCGAAGCGCGCTTCCTTTTCTAGTGAATTTGAACGTAAGATTTTATGCGTAGCCTCGCACGTAGCTTACCACCCCACCTATCCAGCACATCTAACTTCAAGTAAGAGGTTTTTCTTTTGAACTAACCCATGGATGATCCTTTAGTCTCAGTTGGTGTTTCTAACCGGGATAAAGGGTCTATTTTTAGTCTGGGTTGGTGTTATCAACCGAAACTAAAGGTCCTCTGACAACTCATAAAAGTTAAAATCAGGACTAATTTTTCTTTAGTTAATAAAGATGCCAAGACTAAAACAAAAACCGACGTGGATCTGTGGTCTGTGGTTCCGATTACTACCCAAGGTGAGGACAGTGCCTGGGATCGTTGGGCGAGCCCTCGAGACTAGGACACGCGATGCAAAATCCGGAAGGCGCCCGCGGGAGGTTGACAAAGGTAGTGTTTCAGAAAAGTATCATTCACATCTTCACCCTTCGTCTTTGCCAAATCCTAGCCTAGCATCTCCGCCGCTGCAAGCACCACCGGATCCCACAAATCCACCGCAAAATCTTCCAAATCTTAGACGATTTGTTGGACACTTCTCAAAAACACAGGAATCTTTCCGTCCAGTTCTTACAGGTGATCCTACATAGGATGTGCCTGCCTCCCAAATGATAGATTAGGTATCACTACTAGAGCCACAACAATAGCCGAGCATTTTTGTACTGTTGGCCATCTGTGTGTACTGTAGGGAAACAAAATAGCTAAGGGTACACTGTCGGCCACTTCCCCTTGGGCATTCTTAGTCGGGCATATGAACAATAGCCAAGCGTATGTCAGCCACTGAGTCTCCTACGGGAAAAGCATGACGGTCTACTCTCGGCCATTTTACAACCAGGCTAACAGGACACATGGACGGCCATACCATTGCCTGATGGGTTTGATACTGTCGGTCTTTTTTTCTTTCTTTGAAAAAGAATAATTATAGATTCTTTTTTAGTTATTTTGATTATTTTTGTGTGGATGATTTTTCATCAACCAAATTGATTGCATTTTTGTGTGCTCCTGATCCTGTGTACTTCTTGGCATTCAGAGAGAAATATGTATAATGGGCACATGAATTTGGAATATGCTTCTATAAAGGCTGAAACATTGATAGCAGTTACAATGTTTCTCATTTTTCTGAGAAAATACATGTTCTGATATGCTTCCGTTCCGTACAAAATATACAGAAAAACTACACATCCATCATTTAGTTGCTCCTTCACTGATAGTTGTATCCCCCCTCACGTAAAAAGAACTGGACAATCACCATTGGTTAAATCCCACCTCGTAAAAAGAAGTGGACATCCTTTAAACTAGCCTGGATCGAGAAAAAAAATTAGACAGTGACAAACTGATCCAGAAGCAGAGAGAACGAAATTATTGGACTAAAAAGATGGTAGTACCTTTTGGCAATTTAGAAGATTGTTAACCAAATCTAACGCAATGCTATCCAAAGAAAAGTATTCTGAAAAGACAAATATCAAGAGAATTAATTTCGATAAGAACATGATGCTTATAAATAATCTGTTATATCTTTGTGTGTAACTGCTCGTACTGCTTTGATATAACTCACGATTATCTTCTTGTATCCAACCTCCACACTCTGTTATTAGATCTGATTTGTGGCAAAAAGAAATGGAATCAGAACAGTAAGAATGAAAATTGTTAGAGATAACAATGGCTTTCAGATTAGAAATACATCAACGCAGTTGTGACCCTGGGAAAATACCAATCCTGTGAACGAACAAGCATAGAAACGAGTTAGCTTAGAAATGAATTAGGCCAAACTTTATCCTATTCCTGCACAGGCAACTAAGGATCGAGGACGTCTTCCATCCGGGCAAGAGCACGCCGTAGATCCAGATTCAGCATACCTTTTGAAGGTTCCTCACGACCTGATGCAGCATGGATAAAATCATACGAACATACTGCATCGGGGAAGGTGCTGTCAATGGATGAAGGTGGCAGCGCACAGCCAAGAATTCTCCCGTGCATCAAACTGCACAAACCATCCACCATCTGAGAAGTTCAGGAACTGCTGGGTAGGGACGATGGAAGAGAAGGCTCTGGCGGCTAGGTTTATCAGCTATACGTCAATACATATACTTAGACGTCCAAGTATGAATGGTTGTGATAGACTGGATCCTACGGTTCTAGCTCCTTTAATCGCAACATGGGCCAAAAATCAAGAAGATTTCCGACTACATGTTATGCACCGACGGTAATTCTAAAGAACCGTCGGCCACTTCCAAAGGTCGCTGACCGTGCACAAAAAACAGTGGGGTACTAAAATGACCGTCGGACAATTGTATAATGTCCGAATGTGATTAGACATACGGTTGGGAACATAAAAATAATCGGCCATTTTTAACCTTGCCAACAGGTAGTCGGTAACTTATAGAAACTCTCGGATAAAGTTACGATTCTTGTAGTGTATAGGGTCCAATCTGCTTGATCCTTGTAGACGATTGATTAATAACAAAAGTGATCTACCAGTGACTTCACTTGTATCTAGAAACCCTATGTTTTCCTGTTGGCAACAAACAACCATACTTACTAAATTCCTCTATTTTTCATTCCTATGTTTATACACATGCGTTCAAATCTTATTCCTTTATTTTTTGAATCCTGTGTTCCAAAAGGACATATAATTTCTTTGGCTTCCTACAAGTATATATTGATCCCCTAATCTAATATAACATATGAGGAAATCACACTCTACCACCCTTCTGTTTTCCTCAAACACTGATTTCAAAGAAATTTGCATGTTTTTGTGCTAACAGTATGCTGCAACTCTGCCTCAGGTACAGTCGCACTTCAGCAGTCCTGTCCGCATGTATTCCTATGAGAATTAAAAATGATCTGTGTACAAATCAATGATCAGGAGAAAACTTTGATGCCCTGTGCACACAGGTCATGCTGTACTTCGATATATGCTGATGAGGAGTTTATTGGGTTACACAGCCTTCTCATGTAACTGAATACATAAAACATGCGCATTACAATATGTCATATATGTACTAATTTGATATAAATCAGGTGAAGTTAAAATTATAATGGTACTAGTTAAGCAAAGACGGAAAGAAAAATAACTAGACGGAAAGAAAGATTACTCACATGAATTTGAAGTCTACAGCACATCATCCGTCCAATAATAGCAATGCGTCAGATAATACATTATCCAAAATAAATGGCAATGTTGAAATATTTTAGGTGCAGTGAAGCCGGAGATTGGGGGCAAACCTAAGATCTGTGTTGGTGCAGTGAATGTATCTGATGATTTAATTCTGGAGTACTAATAGCGCATAGGGAAGCCAGAGAACCGAATTGTTAAAATCTCATTAAAAGCAAATTACCTTGTATCCTTGGCCAGATCTGAATTCTTCTGGAAGCCCTGCCCGGCATGACGCCATCCCTATAATGCAGACATCTTCCCTGCTGCACCCCGTTCTGCCTCATGCAAATGGAGAACGAACGGAACATGAGACCCTGAGCGGGAGATTGATCCATCTGCTCTATTCCCACGTGTGGCAGAGGCTGCTGTCGATCAGAATTAGGATTTAGGAGGCCAGAGAAAGGGGTTGCCTTGGTAAAGATCGTTCTTGAAGCCAGATGAGACTGGAAGGAGGCCGGGAGAGAAGGGGCAAGATCCCATCTGAGTTCTTTTTTCTTAGTACCGATCTGATCTGGTTCGTAAATCAGTTTTCTACCAAGGATTTGTCAACCGCACATACAAATAGCAACCATAAAGCATAGAACTCTACGACCACCACTTTTGTGGCCGTCGGACCATAGGGGTTTATTTAATAATTATTCAAAACCCAGACCGATGACCACTATTTGTACGTGGTCGTTAAGATATCATCGTTAATCCTCCGTATTCTCGTAGTGTTTATTTTAGGGTTAGTGAAGTGCGCTAAGGACCGGACCTTCTGTTTGCTTGTTTGGCGCAGCACGGAGATGTAACACTAAATTTCTACGATCCAGCTGGCTAGATATTTTGATGTAACTTGTAGATGCAACTTTGGTTGATTAATAACTTTGTATTCGTGATGTGATTGTAGCTTCTAGATGCATCATGGCCATTAGAAAACGCAGACCAAAAAAGTAGTGTAGCTCCTAATTCTATATGGTCGTCTTTAATCACAGAGCTTCAAGCTTACTGTCCCATGTTATCCACTAGTACACAGAAACTCTATAGTGGCGATTGATAAGCCATCTTCACTGGCGTTTCACAGGGCCACCAGTGGAAGAGGCCAGTGAAAATAAATCTTTCCACTGACGGTTGCATGTGAACCGCCAGTGGAATTTCCCAGTGAAAATATATTTACACTTGCGGTTTTCTTAAGGAACCGTCAGTGTAAGTATATTTACACTGGCGGTTCACATGCAACCGCCAGTGGAGATTACCGTCCTTTTTAGGGAATTTCAGCCCCCTACCCGGCCATATATATGTATTTATTTATTTATTGTAGATATTAAGCTGTATTAGATCATGATCAAATATGTTGTATATTTATATACATCAAAGGACTGTGCTCATAATATACACACATATATATATGTTCATCAAAGTTACATGTGATAAAATCTCAAATTTACACATCTAATTAATAACCCTCTCGGGTAAGCCATAGCATGCTTGTGGCACTATATATGTAAACAGATAAGCGAATATTTAATTAGTTGCAACATTGTCTTATGTGTTATACATGAATGATAAATATGTAGTCATAAATAACTAACATACTGGCCACTTGTATCGGTGCTCATATCGGTAGGTTCTGGCCCTTGGTCTTCGTGTTGCAATTCTTCTTCTACTAGTTGTCGCATTTGAGACACGACCTCCTGTTCATAAAATTGGGCGCACACATGAAATCATGGATGAGTACGTATATAGATAGAAGGGATTCGTTGAACTCCGTGTATGTTACCTCGTCTTCTCGTGGATCGTAAGTAGGGTCGCGCTCCATTTCACGACGAGCGTTCCTATCTACGCTGGGACACGGATCACTTGGACTTTGATATTGTTGCTCACTCGGCTCGTTATGTTGAGAGGACTCTGATGGTGAAGTCATCATCGCGGTAATCTAACATGAAATACGAAATAAGATCTCGCAATTTGCATATAAACAAATATATAAGCATGAAATACACACATATAACCATGAAGTAGGGTCGCCCATTTGTTTCCTTAGAATTGGAGGAATTAAAATACACATATCACATATACTGTCACATATCACATATATTGAAATACACATGATAATTAACACTATTTAGCTTTAAAACCAAACTCTAAGGGCATATAACAATAAAAAGAAACAAAAACTAATATGCAACTTGCATATCTCGGGAACTCTGCTAAAGCGCATACGTTTTCTTGTTGGGTCGGTTTGTTTTTTGGGGGTGAGGCAATAAGCATATAACAAAAACTCTGCTAAAATAAAATAAAATAACCTTTATTATCACATATACATATACACTTAAAAACCCTCTACAAAATCCTAAACCCTAATTAAAACAAAACTTAAACTAAACCCTAAACCAAAATATAAAATAAACCTAACTAAACAATTAAATACTAATTAAAACAAAACCTAAACTAAACTCTAAACCAAAATCTAATTAAACTAAAAACCTAATTAACATAAAATCTAATTAACCTAAAACTCTAATTAACCTAAAACCTAACTAAACTAAAACCTAAGTAGAAAACCTAATTAAATTAAAAAATAAAATAGAAAAACTAACTAGCAGGCCGGCCCGCTAGCAAGCCGGCCCGCTAGCAGGCCGGCCCACTAGCAAGCGCAGAGCCACCGCCGACGGAAGCCACCACCACCGGCCGCGCGCCTGCCGCCGACGAGGCACCGGAGCCCGCCACCACTTCCCCCACCGCGCGCCCACTGCCGACGCCACCGGAGCAGGGGACAAACCACCGCGCGCGTGCCCTCGCCGCCGTGCCATTGGCCGCCACACGCCACTCGCGCCGCCGCGGACCACACCGAGCCAGTTTGGGCGGGAGGCACCTGCACATAGTATAGGGAGGGAGCTCGGTGGCTTACCGGTCAGGGAGCTCGGTGGAGCGCGGTGTGGCGCGGCACGACGGAGGCGCGGCGCGGGGCGACGGGGGCATGGCCGTGCGGCACGGCTGCGGCGAGGCGCGTGGTGGGGCGAGCGCACGGCTGCGGCAAGGTCACAGCAGCGGCTAGTGCACGCGTGCGGCAAGGGCACGGCTGCGGCGAGGGCACGGAAAAATCCGGCAGCCTGACGGCATCGGGGAAGAAATGGCGGGCTCCTCCAAACTTAGCGAAATTTCGGACGGGAGCGCGCGTTATATACTAGAAAGATTAGTACTGGCGGTTGTCCTAAGGAACCACCAGTGTAAATATCTGTACTGGCAGTTGTCCTCAGGAACCGCCAGTGTAAATAATTTACACAGGCGGTTCACATTGTGAACCGCCAGTGTCCTGAGGGCAACCGCCAGTACAAATATTTTTAAATTTAATTTTCACATTATCAACAGTCTGTAGCAATAATTTTATGTGATGTTTTATGTTTATATTTATGCACATGCACATTATTTTTTGTTATATTATATTTAGGGTTTAGCTAGCTTTTTAATTAGCTTGGTTTAGCTAGGGTTTAGGGTTTAGCTTGGTTTTTAATTAGTTTGGTTTAGCTAGGGTTTAGAGTTTAGCTAGGGTTTAAGGTTTTTAGGGTAAACATGTTCAAATAGAGAAATGTAAACATTTTACAATAGATAAATGTAAACATGTTAAATGTAGCATAGGATACATGTTGAGATAGAAAATGGATTACATGACAAATGACAAATAGAATCTAACCAGCTACTGTTCTTCCTTGTCCATCGGGGCGCACCCATAGCAACGAACTTTGTGGGATGATTCGCTCAACATGTCTTATCTTCACTGGATGGTCTACAAAGAGAGACATGTCGCTAAATTGGTTAAAATCCTCTAGATCAGTTACACCATCAACTCCTAGAGCTTGTTGCTTTTTAGGAAAAACTATATGCTTTGGCTTGTCGGAACTTTTCTTCTCATTTTTAGAAAGGATTTGTTCAGCATAGAAGACCTGTGCGGCACGGTTAGCAAGGATCCATGGGTCATCTTTGTAACCTACCTTATTTAGATCAAGAACTCTGAGCCCATAGTTGTCCACTGTGACATGTTTGTCTTCAACCCATTGGCATCGAAACACAGGTATCTGAAATGTACCATAGTCTAGTTCCCATATGTCCTCAACGAAGCCAAAGTATGTACTAATCTCACCAGTTGCATCATCTATGGCCTCGCATCGAACACCACTGTTTTGTGCCATGTTCTTTTTGTCCTTGGACTTGGTACAAAATGTGAAGCCACTGATGTCATAGGTTTGCCATGTCGTGACCTGGCGTGATGGTCCACACGACAACTTCTTGATGGTTTGTTCCTCAAACGTTTCCCCATCTGGAATTTCCTGCTCCCTTAGCCATGCGATGAACCGACGCTTGTGTTCCTGCTTGACCCAATCGTCCGTGTGCCCACCATTACGTTGGCGAAGATCATTCATGTGACGCTCGATCAAAGGATCCATTATCGAGAGCTGATGCAGGATGCTATAGTGTGCTTCGAGGATTACCTTGTAATCTGACGGGATAAAAGATTTCCATCCAGTCCTCCCACTTCCATGTAGCCTACCATCGTGTCGTGACGGGGGCAAACCTATTGCAATCTGGTCTTTTAGGACACTATTGCAGAATGGGCCACCAGAAACAATGGCCTCTTTGGTACAGTACCCTTCTATCATGGACATCTCAGGACGAGCACGAGTTGATACATAGCCATTCAGTACTGACATGAAACGCTCATAAGTCCACATCTCATGCAAATACATGGGCCCCAATGCCTCTATTTGTGGCACCAAGTGCGTCACAAGGTGAACCATTATATCAAAAAATGATGGGGGGAACATATCTCAAGCTGTGACAGAGTCTCCACCGTGAATTCTTGAAGTGATGGCAGCTCATCGCGGTCAATAACCTTCTGTGAGACCTTGTTGAAAAAGTAGCACAACCTGGTGATTGCCATCTTTAAGAATACCGTATTTATAGCCCTGATGGCAACAGGGAGGAAATTAGTCAGCATGACATGACAATCATGTGAGTTGTAATTGGTCAGTGTAAGGTCTTTCATTGACATAATACTCCTTATGCTAGAGCAGAATCCAGATGGAACTTTTAAATTTTTCCACCACACACACATCGCACGTTGCTCCTCTGTGTTGAGGTTGTAGCTTGCTGCCGGGAGGTGATACTTCCCATTTTCTAGAAGAGCAGGGTGCAGTTCCTTTTTTATGCCCAAATTTACCATGTCCATACGTGAGTTGAGTCCATCCTTAGTCTTGCTCTTTATGTCAAACAACGTGCCAAAAACGCTTTCAAAGACGTTCTTCTGAACGTGCATACCGTCGATCGCGTGTCGTATGTCTAACTCTTTCCAATATGGCAAATACTTGAAGAAAATAGACATCTTCTTGAATGTAGCCCCTGGAGTTGGTTTTACATCCTTTCTTGGTTTTTCGTCTTTTTTCTTCTTCCCAAAAACAAATTTGATATTGCCGACTATTCTGAAAACTGTTTGACCTTTACTGTTACCCGATGGAGCAGTAGAATGCAGTTCATCATTATTATCGAAGTACTTATCCATCTTTTGCAAGCGGTACCTGTGCCCTTTCGATAAGAACCGTCTGTGCCTCATGTACACTATCTTCTTTGATGCATCAAGGAACACGTAAGTGGTTCCATCTATGCAGATTACGCATCCAAGCTTTCCCTTGAACTGCTCTGATAATGTAAAGAGAGCAGGGTAATCATTGATGGTCACAAAAATAATTGCATACAGTGTGAAAGTTTCTTGGCGGTACTCGTCCAATATTTCGACTCCTGTTTCCCACAATATTTTCATGTCCTACATTAACGGCTCCAAAAATACATCTATGTCAACGCCGGGTTGCTTAGGTCCAGAAGTAAGAATGGTTAGCATAAGGTATTTACGCTTATGCATCAACCAAGGTGGAAGGTTGTAGATAGTGAGGATCACCGGCCATGTGCTGTGCTTGCTGCTCCTCTCGACAAATGGATTCATTCTGTCCTTACTCAGAGCGAACCTAACATTTCATGGCTCCTTAGCAAATTTTGGATGGTTGGCATTGAAATCTTGCCATTGCTTGCCATCGGCTGGATGTCATAACTTTCCATCGTTTTTGTGCTCATCTGAAGCATGCCAGCTCATAAGTTGGGCATCCTCAGCGTTTGCGAACAAACACCTCAATCGATCAATCACGGGAAGGTACCACATCACCAGAGCAGGAATTTTCTTCTGCGCGTAGTAGTCTACTTCTTTTTTATCTTTCCTGGTGGGTTGGGTCTTTTGTTGGATCTTCTTTCGCTTCTTCCCCGTACACACGGTGGTGGCACAATCTTCCTCTCGATAGTCTTTATTCGTCTTGTATCTACTTACACCACAATTAGGACAACTATCCAAGTCTTTGTATTCATCACCTCGATATAGCATACAATGGTTTCTACATGCGTGGATCTTTTCGACACCCATTGTAAGCGGACTGATTAGCTTCTTTGCGTAGTATGTGTTAGCAGGAACTCTATTCTCCTTTGGAAGCATGTCTGCGAGAATACTCAAGAACGCATCGATGCCAGCATCGCACAAACCATACCGGGCTTTTACCATCAATAACTTTAGTACTGACCGCAACGTCGTGAAATCTTTCGTGCAACCCTTAGACTCATCGAAAAAAGGCTCTTGTGCAGCCTTCCTCATTTCCTCCATATCTTTCATGAAGAAGATAGATGGATCTAGATAACTACGCAATATTGCATCTAAGAAGTCTACATCTTCCTCAGCACTAACATTGGGCGGACCATCAACATTAGGCACAACAGGTTCACTCTGAGGACAAGGTGTTTGTCTCTCCTGTATGAAATGACATCCGTCAGCAAGCATATCTGCACCATCGACACCGATGTTCACAGGAGTACCAGTTGTGTAAGCTGCAGAGCTACCCTCTCCATGTTTTGTCCAAATCAGGTAATTCTCCATAAATCCTCGGCACAAGAGATGAAAAAATATTTCTTTCGTGTCATCAAATACGATAACATTCTTGCAGTCTATGTATGGACAATATATGTGCTTCGTATTTGACCTCCAAGCATGAATCTTAGCGGCATCGATAAACCTCTGCACCTCAGGTATGTATGATGAATCAACTCATGATAAATTGTACATCCAGAATGACCTCTCCATCATTAACTTTAAAAATATAATGAGTTTATTATGACCAATGCAAAATAAAAATAATTGTTTATAGATATTATTTAATTAACGAACCTTTTTTACAGCAACCTTGTTCGAAGAAATAAAGATGAAAACTGTTCACTTGGGAATTGTTGAATTTATAGACCTTTGGAACCTTAGTTTACTAAAATTTAGAAGAATAATGTGTGTTAAGACTCATTCTCAGTGTCAAAGATTGAATATTTTACAAATAATAAAGATAATTTATAATATAGACACCCAATTAAATAAAAGAATAATGTGTTCCAACAAAGGATTGAATATAGACACCCAATTAAAAGAATAGAAAAAACTAAAAAAAACTAGCTCTCCCTACATGAATACACAAGAGTACACACCATTCATGGAAAAAACTAATATAACCTAAATTGAGAAGTAATTATGAAAAAGGAGAGAAGAGATACACTATCTAACCATCATAAACAATCTAATTTGAATAAATAAAGGTAATAACCTAGCAATCATTCTCTCTAACTCATGGGAAACCCTAGATCCAAAAGGTGGCTTAAATTGAGCAAAGTAGATTAAATATAGGCAAAAGATACATAAACTAACATTTCTTAGCAACCTCCTCCAAAGAAATGAAGAAGAAAACCTCCCCCTTGTATTTTGGCAGATCCGGACCTCCATAAATGCTTCCAATGGCGGCTGGCTGCGAGTAAGTGTTCGGTCAGGGGGAGAAGGGGTATTTATAGCAGATTTCACACTGGCGGTTGGCCTAACGAACCGCCAGTGAAAATCAATTAACACTGACGGTTTTCTTAAGCCAACCGCCAGTGAAAATAGTACCTTAACACTGGTGGTTGGCTTAGCTCAACCGCCAGTGTAAATGGTGTTTACACTGGCGGTTTTTTTAAGCCAACCGCCAGTGAAAATAGTACCTTAACACTGGCGGTTGGGTTAGCTCAACCACCAGTGTAAATGGTGTTTACACTGGCGGTTCCCTTAAGCCAACCGCCAGTGTTAAGTTACGATTTTCACTGTCGGTTGGCTTAAGAAAACCGCCAGTGTTAATTAGTTTTCACTGGTGGTTCTTAACTCTGGCCCTCCATTTTATTTGCACTAGCGGCCGGTGAATGAAACCGCCAGTAAAAAAATGCCCGACGCCACTATAGAGCTCCTGTGTACTAGTGATCGTGATGTATGATATCTTCTAAAATTTCTCATTCAGTGAGAAGATTTCTCATTCAGGGAGTCCCATATGACCTTTGGGATTTAGCTTGGTCGCATACTCATTCTAGAAAGAATATGGGGAATTACAATGCTTAAGATCCACGCCACATCTGTGGCAGTGGAGTATCCTACTAGGATTTAACAATGACCATGCTATATAATTTTGCCATTTAGAGCTAGTCCAGGATATTCCTTCTTCATGAAGGTATGTCGTATGCATATATAATATAAATCAATCATGTGCTTATGCGTTTATTGCATGTAAACAACTAGTGAGGTGCAAAAAGAGGTGGTTATGCAAAATATTCTTAAAAGCATTCTAGAATTTTTTTCAGGATTTAATAGGGGTACATGCTAATTTTCAGAATTAATACAAAGCATAATTCATCCCAATAATTCATTATGCTAGGAGAAAACAAATATGAGCCTCTCAAAAGCGAAGTAAAAAAAAAATCTACAGGATTCAGAAAGCTCATACATATTATACCATGTTTCTAGAGTAATCAAGATTTCATTCAATAACATGGTATATATTTTATATTGCGTGATAATAAATGCATTAAAAAACATATAATAAGTACTATAATCTTCAAGAAAACGGGACCTATATATGCTTGAATTCTCCAGGAAACATGAGTCTACTCATAAATTTCAGATCTACGGAACTTTTTCTGTATTTTCTTTCAGAATTCCCACAATTTCCCCATAGCCCAATTCTCTCTTCTTTTATTCAAACCAAAATAGTGGGAACGACAAGCAGCCGAGGTCGAGAACTTGTGACCCTGTGGGAGAGATATTACTATATTAGCGGCATGCGGGCCACGTGCGGCGGCAATTTCGAGTTTAATTACGTTCTAGGCACTGTGGCCATGGGGCTGCACTAGGGGCGTCCGACAGCATGCTGGCTGTGTGTTCCAAGGAGTAGCACCTGCGGCCAGTGGTATATGCAATCTGCAGGTGGTGGCCATATACCATGATACACAGGGGCAGATGACGTTCAGATGATGCCTTAGCTTTACAAGAACACAACTCTATGCGCAGGTCCGAAGGGCAGACGTTGGCACATGCGAGCTTTGTGCCGATTCTCAGCTAGGTGCTGAAGCCATGATTCGATCGGGTACAGGCTGATTAGCGCATGTTGCCCGGTGTACATCCGTTGCAGTTAATTGGCTTGATAACATCATGTCATATACTTTGGGGCTTTGGCGCAGGCTATCACACGGCTGTCTGCCGGTAACAGCGCACAACAATTTACCCAGACAAGGTGTGCCTGCTCCTCCGATGGAAGCGGCCGCCACATCTACCAAAAATAGTTTAGCCGTTTGATTGCAACTTGTATTTTCCACAATGGGGTAGACGCACACCCCTTATCCAATGGCTCAGGTTGCATTAAGATTCGTGCACATCACCTCATCTTGGATAGTGGGAGATAGCGGGAGTGCGCCCACCCCGTTGTGGTTTCGATTTATTGGTTTGATTGCCTTCATAAACGGTCAAGATTATCTACACAAATAGTGCTTAGGAGCTGATTTTACTTGAATTAATCAGCTTCCCCTCGATTCGTTCGGTCTCCATGCGGTCTCACCCGCTTTTCGTCCGAATCGGCCAGGAGGCAGATATATACGTGCGAATCTTGGTCTTCAGTTTTCCCGAGCCGTCTGGTGCCTTCCACACTCTTCTTCTGCCTTCGCCTCCTTCCTCCACACCGCCTCCCGCACCTTCTCTCTAAGCAGGCAGACAGCGGCAACGGTGCCGGCCGTGGGCGGGGCGCCACGGCGGCGCTTGCCCTCCGCCTCCTCCTCCTCGTCTTCCTCGGCGGCGCGAGCGGGTCTTGACGGTGCTTGCTGCCACAAGTGCGCCCACGGCGCTGCTTCCTCCGGCCGCTCCAAACCCTAGCTGGCTGTGGTCGACGAATCGGGTCCTCAAGGTGATCGCTGCCACAGGTGCGACCCCGGCGCTGCTTCCTCCAGCCGCTCCAAACCCTAGGTGGCCGTGGTCGAAGAATCCGGCTGTGTGTGGTGTATTCCTCGCCGGACGCGGCGGCGTCGCCATAAGGTGATGCCTCCTCCTCTTCTCCTCCATCTCATGGCTCTTCCCCAAGATCCCCTCTTCTACTGTGTATGCTGCTCGCTGCACTTTGACGAATATTTCGCTCTGGACACAAACTCTGGAGTGCGACACTGGCCTCTGCAAGCAGCAGCTTTTGTGAATGCCCCTCCTCCTGCACTATATGAATCTCTAAGATTGTGAAATTGATTGTTTATTGTTTATTTGAATTTGATTGGCATGCAGGTGTGAACTCATAAAGCCTTTTGTTTAGTTTCTAATGGCCATCAGGGACTGCACAAGACTGTCTACAGGGAGTACTGTTTACGATTGAACATGTTCTTTTATATCCTGATTGATCTTTTTTACAGGTAGAATTACACATCTGAATTTTATGACTGCACGTAGAAAAGTCTGAATAACAATGACATTGCTAGAGAACAAGCAAACACTGGCCATGTAATAAAATGATTCCTGCGTTCTTATTCCCAGTGTCAAAGTAGCCAACAAAACGACGTTAAAAATTAGAGGTGATCTTTACTTGAGAGAAAGAGAAGAAAATGTAAGAAAAAGAACAACAATTAGCTCTGAGCTGAGAAACTATCTATCGATGACTGTAAACTGGAGATAAACTACTGATGATTGCAAAATAATGGTGCCTTGTTGCTTTCTTGCATGTGTAGGCTAATGAGATGAATCAGAGAATGAGACTACCTTGGACTAACACTGCAGATAAGTATTACCACTCATATATAGGTTCTGAATCAGTATTTTGTTCCTCTCGAATATAATGAGATTTGATAGGATTCAGTTTCGTATTCGTTACCAATGACAGGGTTCAGTCTTTGTCTTGCCTAGACATAGACTTTTTAAAATTGGTGTTAACCTCAACCTGATGTCTTCTTTGTACACACTTATGGTGTTGCATATCCTGAAACTACTATAAAGGGTCGTGTGTTTCAGACATGAGGTAGAACATGTGGCAAAATTAAATAAATCATCTGCTCAACCAACTTTTGGAAAAATGCAGTTACTAAAATAGCCAGTGGATTCATACTACCATAAAACATATGTGATTCAAAAAAGATAAATCCTACTGAATTTCTTAATGGGTACTATATTGTAGTATACATGGGTACTATATTAATGTATATTCTTTATCATATTTTAGTTAAATCTACCAATTTACAGTTTGTCATTCGATCAATTTATATCATAAGCACAGAAGTGTAAATCTGTCTGTTTCAATCAGATAAGCGTAGAGGCCCCTCTGTTATTGCACCTTGTTGTCATCTATTTTAACATCAGCAGGTGGGCACTATATAATTTGTACATCTATTTTTCAAGATTTCAGATAAAGGCACCATATTTCAATTTACCATTCTTTCAGTTTTTCTAGCCTCAATGAACCAAAGCTTAAGTGCTACCATCAGCCACATAAGTACAGATCTCTATGCAGTTGTCTAGATGTAGTAGTAGGTAGGTTGCAGAGGTAGCACATTAAATGATCATTTTATCAATTTCATGTAGACTGCTACAATAAAATTTGTATGGTGCAATTACTACATTTCTTTCTACAAGATGTGTAGCTATTTCAGATTATGAGCATTTCAGATTACCAGCTTTATTAGCAAGTCTGGGAATGCATATGACATCTAGCAGAGTTTAGGAGGGTATTGTGAATAAAGTTATCTTTGAATAAGTGAAGCCAAGGGCATGGTTGAAAATGGAATCCTATATCAGTGGATAAGATGTACTTAAGCCAACCAACTTCAAATCTATGAAAAAGGCTCATGCCATTCAACCAGCTGTGTCTGATCATGAAAAATGCGAGAAAAGTGAAAGTTCCCTTTCCAGTAGATTCTCTAAGAGATAGGCGTCCATTTTCCTTTGTGTTGTCACTAACAACGGTTTTTTTACTCAACAAAACACTATAGGATTTTCCCTTCGCTATGTATTCAGAGCCTGGGGTCAAGTGTAGTTCATGAAACATATGTAAATCCCTCCTCCTGGTCTCCTGGACAAGCCAGCCATCATTCCTAGCCGTTGAAGAGTAACAAGTACGTCTCAATTTGCTTTCCTCCATTTATTTCTTTCCAAATTTCAATTTGGCTCAACCTTCACTTGCACGCATAAATGCACATAACTGATCATAATGTTAATTTTGAGACATTTAAATTTGAGTGCAAACAATTTTAGTACCAGATCATTAGGTACATGGGTTCCAACAGCCTTAACTTTGTTCTAAAAAAGATAATCTAGCAGGACAGGGGATGTGTTCCATGTGCATACTTCTGAAGAGGAGTCCATCAAAGGATCAAATCGTATGACTATATTGTTTCCCAACTGACACCAAGAGAAGATCTAATGCAAGTGCAGATGAAGCATTGCCTTTTTTTCTCCAAGTCAAATACTTCCATATTAGTATCAGGACTTGGGTTGAAAATTAACAGTTTGGCTCTGAGAGTTGGTTGTGTATCTCCAATTTTCTTACATTGAGTTTTTCAACTGTTAGAATTTGAGTTAAGTCCATAAACTATTTGTTGTATCTACAGTTATTCTTTATATATATTTGATCGTGTAATCTTACGAGTACCTGCCAGTCTATTCGACTATTAACTCGGTTCTGTATTAAAAGATTCAATATATATTTTCGAATCGCCTCTTCCACTAGTTTGCTATGATTTTCACCATGCATCTGGTTTCGAACCAATTTATACGTGCATGGCCAATTCATGAGCCAATTCGTGTCATAGCTGCCCACAACAACACTAGTACAGAAAAGCTTCCTGCTGGCAGTTCAAGAGCCATTTCTACAGGCGTTTCTCACAGAGAACCGCCTGTAGAAATATGTTTTATACAGGCGGTTTCTTTAACTGACCACCTGTGTTATTTTTTCCATCTTTTATCAAAATAGGTTGTACCCTGTTTTTTTAATATTATAATACAATATAATATTCAATACACTAGGTCCTATTATAGGGTCATTATCAATACATATATACAAATATGCAATTAATTAATTATATGTACGCACATATTTATACGCTTCTAAGTTTTTACATCACATGCGATATCGATAATACACACATATACATCAAAGTTTTCACATGGTTCCGTGCCCTAGTAATCTTCACGCTGAAGATTTAGCCTACCAATATCTGTTAGCGCTCTATACTTGGGCTGTGCTAAGATACCGGTAGCATCGTGATATTTTCCGTCGAATGATATGACTTGCACATGTCCTCGACGATGCCCAGCAAAGTTTCTTCTGACATATTCTTTGCCCTTTCCATCTTACATCCCTGTCCCTGTATAAACATCATATTTTTTAACTTGATTATTACACATTAATTTAAACTTTAATGACAGATTGTTGCTTGTGTATTACCTTAGGGTCGTTGACGTATCGTTCGTTCACTCTCATGAACTCGCACACGTAGAATCCACAACGTACCGATCTGACTGGTTGCTTATGGCACTATATATAACAGACAAAGTTGTCAACATTATATTGTCTTATATGTCATGTGTAGCATGCATATATATATATATATATATATATATATATATATATATATATATATATATATATATGTATGACACATTTATTTATAAGTTTACATATCGGGTAATCATGAATTATTTCCAATGGCTTCCCCCGTTTGCTGGGGTTATCGAGCTTTCCCCTTTTCACATGGTACCACCGCCAACACCTATGATCTCGAATTAATCATCACCAAGTTAATTAATCTCAAGCTCACATCGATAAAAGTATATATGCATGCATAAACATCTTGGCTTACCGCTCTATGATGGTAAGGAATGCTGCATATGTTATGGGATCATAGTCTGTGGAGTCATAGACCACCACCCGTCCCTGCCTTGGATAAATGTAAAAGCAAATCTAATGGTCCCTACATGAATCAAATTTGTGAATGCATGTGTATTGAAATTATATATTAATTATGTCGTAATGTACGTGTACTCTCACAGTACTTGCCCAAAGTGGTACGGGGCAATTATAACTTGCCTGTGCTTCCACTTCTTCAGTGCGTTCCCAATGTAGACGGTATATTTGGCTTCAAAGTCCTTCTGCATGTCCACCAGTTTGCGGCAGCTTCTTCCTCTTCCAAGCCCTTTAAGTCATCGTGTCCCGGCCCGATCCTGAATGTATGCTCGTCCTCGCATATTTTCATTGGGTTGAGATACACAATCAATTTGCTTACGTCTCTATTAGCACGATTCTCCTGCTCATCATATTGCATTCTGCAAGACGATATCGATCGATGTCAGATATTCTCAAACTTGTTCATACAACTCAAAATATAATAACAACACAAGCATATGTGTAATAAGTATCAGTGTACTTACGATGCAAACAACGTGACGACCTGTACGTCAATTATTTTGAGGTTCATCATCAACCAGAGGTCCTCGAAGCTGATCATGGATGTATTGTGGGGACAAAGTGTAACAGAACCGCCTAAATCACGTGGCCCACAGGCACCTGTCAAAGTCACTAATGACATCTGACAGCCGGGCCCGTGTTCCATATGACCTAAGCGGGCTCTGCCGGGCTACATAAGCACCCGTCACCTCCGACAGGATCCCATTGCGAAGTCATTACAGAGTTACAACATTTTATAACAAAATACATCAGAGTAGAAGTTGCGGAAGAATAAATAGTACTTAATATTACAGACCAGTGTTCGAATAAAATTAAATGCAGTTATTACAGACCATAAATATAAAAGAGTAGCAGTAGAGTTTGGAACAACAGTACGACGGATAGTTAAATATTGCACGAACCCTGCCCAAGGGTTTAACCTTAGTCTTCTTCACTCTCCTGGACGATGGTGACGCAGCACGGAGCGAGACAAACGTCAGTCTCCTGCTGCCCTCCTGCAACGGGGTTAACAAACCCTGAGTACATGGGGTACTCCGCAAGACTTACCCGACTAAAAGTGTAAGATTAGACTCAGGAATGCCGGCTATGGGGAGTCAAGGTAAGGCTTAGCAAGAGTTCAAAAATTTTGCGAAAAAGCACTACTAGTCCTATCTCAATATTTTATTTCAATAATACTATCCATCATTATCCATTTCTCCAAGTACTTTCTCATATATCAACATTCTTTCCTTTACTTAATCTATTTCAAAACAATCCTAGTTCCGAACCACTTTTCACTGTAGGTGTGAGGATCAAGTCTCCATATCCAAGGAGCAACGACGATTCGAATCGATTAATACCCAGCTGGGGATCCCTATCCACACTGCGTATGTAGCACTTAAGCTTGCATACGCCAACCCCGCCTACCACGGCTTTTCATACCCCGGAACCGGTCCTGCGCCACCCGAGAGTACAGTACTCCTCTCGTCTCCAGGCACGACGGCCACGAGGGTACACGCTACTCTCGCCATCTCTCCACTCCCAGTGCGTGGTTGTCGGTTCCAGCAGTAGAGCCACCGGAGTCAGAGGCTTTCCATAGTATGTGGCTAGTTGCAAAGTCTTGATCACAGCAGGCCTGACAACAAACGGTCCCTAATATTTTTCCGTTAGAAACCATGCATTGGGACTCTAACCCAAGTACACTGGTAACTACCCGGTTTTCACATCCCTTTCCCGATGGCGACGAAAGTTGGGACTCTAACCCAAGCAGTTGGCCAACCAAGCGGGAAAAACCATCCCTGTTGATGACAATGAACTAGCTAGGAACACTGCCAACAACAGGGACATAACCAGTCCCATAGAGTGATTCATTTCATTTGTATCATCATAGTTTGAAATAGCATTTTTGCAAATCTAACCGTCAAGCATGACTAAGCATTTTTCAATACTTTTAATCAAATCAGGTTATCAGTTATTGGTAATTGGTCAAGGATGGTTATGCATCAAGTGGTTGTCAATCAACTCCTAGTAACCTAATGCAATAGATTAATTCAAGTGATAAATATTTTTAAATAACAAGGAGGGGCTGAATGCACCGGGGCTTGCCTTGAATTGCGTAGAGTGTCGGATCCGGGTCAGTTCCACAAATGTCAAATCCTTGTATAACTTCCTGAGTAGTCTCCTCAGATGGACCCTCAGACTTAACCTCTGGATTCTCGGTCACTACACGTTTGCAATGAATGAATGTATGAATGTGATGCACATGAAATGACAGACGAAATTTAATAACAAATAAATAAACCACACATGAGTATATGACCCTATCTTAGCTAGAAATGAATAATCTAATTCATACTGCCCTAGGTCATAAAGGTGATTGACCTAGAATTTCAATCAATCCAAAAATCACACCAATCAATAATCATTCCATTTATTATTCCTAATATTATCATTTAACTTAACATATAATTTAATAAATATTTAACTATTTCTATTTGATGTCAAAATGCACCAACAGATAGGTTTTAATACCAAACAGTGACACAATAAATTTCATGATTTTTGGAATATCATAGAAATTATTAAAAATCATTAAAGTTCCTTTTAACATTTAATGTGCTGATTTTTAATTAATACAGAAAACACCCAAATCCTGTATTTAATATTTTTATCAAATTCTACACATCACAGAGAGTATCTATAAATATTTTCAAACTTTTTGGTGCAGTATATTAATCCATACAAAAATATCAAAACTAAACACTATTCATTTAAATTAAAATGAAAAAGCAATTGGAAATTCACTGGAAAAAGGGAACGGCCATTCGGCCCACTACGGCCCAACAGCGCAGGCCGCGGCCGCGCGCGCGCCACCGAACCGGCCCACACCCGCACCGGCCCAGCACGGCCCAGCCGCGACCGCGCGCGCTCGCCTCCGCGCCGGGACGCTGACAGGCCGGCCCCAGCCGTCAGCCTCCCGCGCGCTCGCGCACTCGCCCACGCCGGGTCGCTGACAGGCCGACCCCACCTGTCAGATTCATCTCCCACCTCTCGCTCTCTGCCCTTCCCGGCTCCCGCGCGCGAGTGACGCGGCGGCTTGCCGCCGGCAGCCTTCCTCCGGCAAGGGAAGCCTACCGGACACCAAACAGAACCTAGAGGCACCACCCTAGAGCCCTAAAACGGCTAGACCCGACCGGCAACGAGCTTGTCGGTCACTCCGGCAGCTCGGCGGCGGCGGCGGACCACGCGCCGGCGAACACGAAACGAAACGCGACCAACTCAAGGCAGGAAACAATTCGGGAACTCACCACGACCCTAAACCACTAGCTGGTTGGGATGGAGACGGGACGGAGGAGCGGCTTGACGACGTGCCGACCTGCGACGAAAAACACCGGCGACGACCTTTCCCGTTCCGGTGATCCTAGAACACCAAATGGAGAACCATCTAGCACATGAGAAGCTGAGAAACACAAGAACCCTAAAACGCACACAAGTTCCGGTAGAACCTCACCCTACGAGACCGGCCTCGGTTTCCCGACGTGCGGCGGTGCTCTGCTCGGTCCCGGCCGGACACGGAGACGGCGACCCGCGTTCCCGGACGCACGAGGCACCACAGCGCACACCGATGGCACCAATCGACGCGCAAGGAAGCTAGCGAGCTTGCTTGGAGATGGAAAAGGCAATGGTAGCTTGGTCACGGTGAATTTCACCGTATTCCGATGGAGCTCGACGGCGGCCGCGAGAGGAGAAATGAGGTCGGGAAGGTGCTGTGGTGGCTTATAACACCGGGAAAGGGAGGGGATAAGCTCGGCTGGGTCCGGGGCCCTCTCTCGGCTGCTCGACAGCGGCACCGGTTGCCCACGCCGGCCGGACGGCGCCCGGCGCCGCGCGCGGTACGCGCGTCGCGTCGAGGAAGATGAACAGGGGGGTCCCCCCCCTGTAGCTACAGTGCTAGTTTGAGTAGGTCACAAGCTATGTGATGCAAATTAGAGCTGGTCCAGCCCGAATCCGAGGAAGTGGTGAATACAAAAGTTGTAGAGAATTTTGTGTAGATCATTTTTGCTTTTGACACCAATTTCAAACTCGGCCAAAATTTTGAATTACAGAAAAGGGGGTAAAAGTAGGGTTTGAATTTCAAACTGAAATTTTAAAATTACTTTTGATTCTTCTCAACAACTTGAAAATTGGTAAACATGAAAGTTGTTCTTATCAGAGAGATTGACAACTTCTATGTAGGAAGTTTTTGAAGATTCTCAATATTTTTGAAATTGAAGTTTTAAATATAAATTTCAATATAGTAATTTGAGTTAAATTTGAATTTTTATAATATAACTTCAAAATCTCCAAAAATAAAAGTTGTTCCATTTCAAAAACTCTACAACTTTTATTAAGACACTTTTCCCATATTTCATATAGATTTTGAATTGGGTTTTTAGGTCAACTTTAGGGTTTAATTTGATTTTTATTTAATTTCATTTTTGATTTTTGATTAAGGACTTAATCACATAGTCAATACTTTAACTGAAATCAAATCACCCTAGGCCCTAAGCACAATCATATGAAATGCTTAAATTTAAATATGATGACATGGCAGATTAATTAAATTGTAATACCAGAGGTATTACACAAAGAAAAGCGTCCGATGGTATACTTACAGTTATCGAGTCGATGCCAGCGTAAGAAGCTCTCATGTACCAGTCATGCATCCTTTTTATACCAGCAGGGATGCTTGTTAGTCACCGCCAACTGAGAAGAGGCTTGGTAAACACATATTCATCTGGGACATGTTCGTAATCCTTCTTCGTTGGCTTCCTGATCTGTACGACCTGTTTTGCTGCCTTCTCGTGCTCAGCCAAGTCAACGGTACGTGTCGTGCGAGACTTTCCAATTCCTTTCATAAACAAAGCCGTGCCAGCAGCTTTCTTCTTCGGCTCATATGGGGAAACCAATTTGGGTATCGCGAATTTCATCCTTTTCTTAGGCGGCGACGGTGCTGGCGGAGTCGTAAACAACTGTTCGGATTCTTTGGGTGGTGGGGAAGAGTGTGGATGGGTAGGCAGCGGTGGTGGCAGAGTTTGTTGCTTAGGTGATGGTGGGTCAGGAAGACGAGGTGATGATGGGTCAGGACCACGAGGTGATGGTGGGTCAGGAAGACGAGGTGATGATGGGTCAGGAATAGCGTGTCCAGGTGATCGTGGGTCGACAGGAAAGGAGTGGGGAGGTGATGGTGGTGGCAGAGAGTGTCCATGTGATGACTCGGCATGTGTAGACTCCAAAGTTAGTGGCTGCTCCTGAGTCAACTGGACGTCTCGTCGAGGCCACAGGATGAAATTTTTGACAGCCTAGCCGAGTTTCTCAATACCCTCTGGGCCTGGGATGTCTAGGATGTCGTCCTCATATCCTTGGACGACCGTCGAGACTTCTACCCTACAATAGTCCTCTAGAATGTCGCTGTTATGGTACCTACGTCCTGGGATCGCAAGCCACTGGCCACTTCCCTTGTACGATTATTATTAAAACCGTACCTTATGACTAGGGAACAAGGTGTTGGCCTATTGATGTCATCAACTGGATAGCGAACCTTATTGGCTGTAGACGTGACACTACTTTTAATCACTGGACTCGTTATCTGTTGAGTTGCTGGGACGAGCTGCATCTAGGGAGCTTGAGTGGTCGTCATTTGTTGATTGGACACCACGCTCGCCAATAGCTGTACCAAGTCAGGATCAGGGTTAGATAGCATTACAGACAGCATCTGTTTGAAGTCCTTCTTGGCCTCTTCCTCAAAATAATTCTTCATTTGTTCCTTGTATCGATCGCGTTTCTTGTACATGTTCTCCCACTCTGGACCGAATCCTTCTTTCCATCCTTTCCTGAATGAGATGCCTTGTACACGTCCAGGATGCTCAAAGTTATCTAGAGCAACAGTCAGGGTGTCCTTCTCCCTTTGTGGCCTGAATGATCCTTCCTTTTCCTTAGCTGCCACCGCGTAGATTTTTTTGCAGCTTCTTCCACCAATGGATCATGAAAGGACGCGCCGGTATCTGTTATTTCTCTAGGTTTTCGAGAACGAAGCCAATTCGTGCTCCTTTCGCCAACTTGCTCAGACAGTGCCCGCAACCCCACCGCCTTCCTTTCAGCCTCTTCTCTTCTCCATTTCTCTAGCTGACGGTCATAGCCACCTGAGCCAAGGTGGTGCTGGTACACGTTCTTCTTTGCTTGTTCTGAAGCGGCTTGGCTCACAGCTAAGAATTAATTCTGGCTGATTCTTCTGCTCTTGAAAAACAGCCCAATGACCTGTCGTGATCTTGTACTTTGTTGGGTCCAACCCTTGCTTCAGGTATTTTGCATTTAGCTCAGACCTCTAGTTCCGGAACGAGATCGCAATCTGCCTCATTGCATATCCCCTAGTGAGGTTTTCTAAACCTTGAGGGAAAACATACCTCATACAAAGCTTCTTCCACATGTCTGTCTTTGTCATCTGGCACATACTTCCAATTAGATATTCTGCAGTCCAGATTATCCCTAATTAAGAAACCAATAGCATTCCGAAACTTAGTTGGCACTGGTTGAGGAGCTACGGGTTATCCTTTGGCATTGACTTCTGTAACACTATATGCGTTGCCCGGCCACTTGTTCACTCGCCTATCACCTCTTGCCCGATCACTCTGCTTCCTTTTCCTTGAACCAGTCTCGGTGGTCGTCTCGGTCGTTTCCGGTGCGTCTCCGTGTCGCACTGCTTCTTCTTCAGCAATTTGGTGGAATTGAGACAACACCTCCTATATGTTGGCACATGAAATCACGAAAACATGTAATTAGGGTCACACATGAAATCACGTAATTAAGGTAAACACATGAAATCATGGAAGGTAAACACATGAAATCATGGAAGGTAAACACATGAAATCATGTCGGTATTCGGATTGTAATCTGGGTCACGCTGCATTTCACGGCGAGCCGCCCTATCGACGCTAGGGCACGGATAGCTAGGGGTGTGGTATCCTCCGCCTTCCGATTCGTGCTCAAGTCTTTGTGAAGCACTCATCTTGTCGTTGTGGGGGGACCCTTGTCCTTGGTCATCATTATGGGGCGACCCTTGTCCTTGGTCATCATTATGGGGCGACCCTTGTCCTTGAGCTTTGTTTGGAGAACTCATGGCGGAATTGTTCTAGCATATACAAAGGCAATAGATTATGGCGGGAAATCAAGGTGGGATTCTAGTTAATTATATATAGTGAATTATAAGCAAAGGTCTTTATATATACAAATATATATTTATTTATTAGCCTTTTCCATTTTACAATGCAAAAAGAAATAATCATTTATAATATATATATTATAAAAAGAAATAATCAATATTAATTATATATAAAAAGGAATAATCATTTATTAATTATACAATGGAAGATACATATATAACTTATGATTAAACTAAACTAAAGTAAACCAATTAACTAAACCTAACTAAAAACTAACTAATTAAACAAAAAAGCTAATTAAACCTAACAAATTAAACTAAAAAGCTAATTAACTAAACCTAACTAATTAAAACTAAAAAGCTAATTAACTAAACCTAACTAATTAAACTAAAAGGCTAACTAAACCTAACTAATTAAAATAATTAAAAGAAACTAATTAACTAAACCACTAAATCTAACTAATAAAACTAAAAACTAATTTAACAGAAAAAATGAAAAAAAATGGAGGGTGCCAACCCTAGCAGGCCGGCCTGCTAAGCCTAGCTGCGCGCCGAGCGCCGCTCGCAGCGCCGCCACCACCGCAACGCCACCACTGCACGCTGCCGGCATTCCCGCCACGGCCACGGCCACCGACGCCGCTGCAGGCCTCCTGCGTTCGCCGCCGACCACCACCGCACCGCCACCGCCGCACCACCTCGCGCCCCCGACGAGCACACCACGGCCCGCTCAAGCCAACTGAGGCACGTGAGAGAGAGAGGGAGGTGAGAGAGATGGGAGAAAGAGAGAGAGACCTATCGGCGAGCGAGGTCGGCAGCGCGCGCGGCAGGACAGGGGCGCGCGATGTGTCGACAGTGGCACCACGGGCGAGCCCTCGCGGCTGCAGCGATGCTTGGCGGCGCGGCACGGAGTGAGGCGGAGAGAGAGAGACGGCGGCATGGTAGATCCCACAGCGGCAGGTGGAAATTCCGGCAGCCTGACGGCGTCGAGGAAGAAAGCGCGTGATCTCCAGACTTGGCGAAATTTCAGAGGGGGACGCGGGATATATATGCGCGTGCTTTGTGCATGCGGTTATCTTAACGAACCACATGCAATGCACAAACGCTTACTATAGGCAGTTCTCTTAGTGAACCGCCTGCACAAATGTTTTAGTACAGGTGGTTAGCTAAGACAACTGCCTGTACAAAGGCATTAGTGCATGCGGTTAACTAAGAGAACCGTCAGTACAAATTATTTTTTAATTTTATAGGTATGGTGTTACTATTCTATATATAATATACAAATATTCATATATATAGCTAGGGTTTATCTAGGACTAATTAAGCTAGCTTTAGTTAGGGCAATGGTTAATTTAGGGTTAACTAATTATTAATTATTAATAGGGTTAGGGCTAAGGGTTAATATACATATGTACAGCTAGGGTTAGGGTTTAGCTAGTGTTTAGCTAGGGTTTAGTGTTTAGCTGGGGGTTAGGGTTTAGCTAGGGTTAGTGTTTAGCTAGGGTCTAGTTAGGGTTTAGCTAGGGTCTAGCTAGGGTTAGGGTCTAGCTAGTGTTAAGTTAGGGTCTAACTAGGGTTTAGCTAGGGTCTAGCTAGGATTAGGGTCTAGCTAGTGTTAAGTTAGGGTCTAGCTTGGGTTAGGTAGGGTCTAGCTAGGGTTAAGTTAGGGTCTAGTTAGGGTTTAACTTGGGTTCAGCTAGGGTTAAGGTTTAGCTAGGGTCTAGCTAGGGTTAGGGTCTAACTAGGGTTTAGCTAGGGTCTAGCTAGGGTTAGGGTTAGGATAGGGTTTACCTAGGGTCTAGCAATAGTTAAGTTAGGGTTTAGCTAGGATTTAGCTAGGGTCTAGCTAGGGTTAAGTTAGCATAAGTTGATCGACGTATATATAGTGTCACACATGATGATGGTGGGAAATGAACATAATTATATGTTGAACAGATAAATGGTAGCATTAATATATTATATTAGGTACATATTATATCAGAAATGGATTACAAGACACATGATCCTAGCTAGCCTGCTACAGTTCTTCCTTCTCCATCGTGGCGCACCCATGGCAGCGAATTCCGTGGGATGCTTCGCTCAACATTCTTTATCTTGATTGGATGGTCCGTAAAGACACACATTTCGTTGAATTGGTTAAAATCCTCCAGATCAGTTACATCGTCAACTCCTATAGCTTGTTGTTTTCCAGGAAAAACTACATGCTTCGGCTTGTCGGGACTTTTCTTCTCATTCTTGGAAAGGACTGTTCAGCATAGAAGACCTGTGCAGCACGGTTAGAAAGGATCCAGGGGTCATCTTTGTAACCTACTTTACTTAGATCAAGAACTCTGAGCCCATAGCTATCCACTGTGACATGTTTGTCTTCAACCCACTGGCATCGAAACATGGGGACCTGGAATGTACCATAATCTAGTTCCCATATGTCCTCAATGAAGCCAAAGTAATTAGTGATTTCACCAGTTTCATCATCTAAGGCCTCGCACCGAACACCACTATTTTGTGCCATGCTCTTTTGGTCCTTGGATTTGGTACAAAACATGAAGCCACTAATGTCATAGGTTTGCCATGTCGTGACCTGGCGTGATGGTCTTGATGCCAACTTCTTGATGGTTTTTTCATCAATTGTTTCCCCATTTGGAATGTGCTGCTCACTTAGCCATGTGGTAAACCTATGCTTGTGTTCTTTCATTACCCAATCATCTGTACATCCATGATTGTGTTCGCGAAGCTCATTAATGTGTTGCTCGATGAAAGGCTTAATTAATGATAGCTGTTGTAGGATGCTGTGGTGTGCCTCAAGGACTATTTTTTAATCTGAAGGGATGAATGATTTCCGTCCCATCCTCCCACGTCCATGTAGCCTACCCTCATGTCGTGTCGGAGGCAAACCTATTGCAATCTGGTCTTTTAGAACATTATTGCAGAAAGGACCTCCGGACTCAATGGCCTCTTCGGTCAAGAACCCCCTCTATCATGGATGCCTCAGGACGAGCACGAGTTGAAACATAGCCATTCAATATTGACATGAAACGCTCATGCGTCCACATTTCATGCAAATACATGGGACCCAATGCCTCTATTTGTGCCACCAAGTGCACCATAAGGTGTACCATTATATCAAAGAATGATGGGGGAAACACATCTTAAGCTGTGACAATGTCTCCACAGTAAATTCCTGAAGAGACGGCAACTCGTCGCAGTCAATTACCTTATCTGAGATCTTATTGAAGAAGTAGCACAACCTTGTGATTGCCATCTTTAAGAACACCGGCTTTATAGCCCTGATGGCAAGAGGGAGGAAGTAGTCAGCATGACATGACAATCATGTGAGTTGTAGTTGATGAGCGTAAGGTCTTTCATTGACACAATACTCCTTAAATTGGAGCAGAATCCAGATGGAACTTTCAAATTCTTCCAGCACACACTTGTCGACGGAATATCGTCGATAGTCTACCGAGGGGTATGCCCAAGGTAGTAGATGATCGGTGAAGGTGCGCCTAAGATGAGCAAGCGTAACACAGAGAGCGTAAGACACATGATTTATACAGGTTCAGGCCGCTGCAAGGCGTAATACCCTACTTCCTGTGTTCTTGTGGATTGTATTGTTGTATGATAAAGTGTTGTTATGGTCTGTTGGATCCCTGCCCCTCCTTATATTGTCTGAAAGGACAAGGTTACAAATAAACTAGCTAAGTTGGTACAATAACCGTGCGGGGCAATACCTTGCGCCGCACGCCTTCGTCTTCTGGGCCGGGCCACCTCTGATGGTGCAGCCCATGTAGTGTCGTGCGAGTAGACGGGTCTATACCCCCACAGCTAGTCCTCGAGTGCCTTGCATTCGTCGGGAGGTGCAGATCTTCGAAGTTGCTTGACCAAACGGATGTAAGGAGCTCAGAAAAATTTGAAAAGGAGCTTCTCTTTGGTGAAGTGTAGCAACTTAGACTCCGTTTGTGAGGATGGGTGATCTTCATCATGACGTAGCCAATAAGGAGTGTAGATCCAAATAGAAGCACTACATTCACCGCTAGGTGAAGTGTAGCCACTTAGTCCCCGAGCCTGCTGGAAGATAACGCAGTATCTTGTAGCAGGATCAACAAGAAAATCTTGAAAGTCCTCGAGCACGGCGAGGCACATATCAAGACCTCCAATGTGCTGCCCAAGATCAGCACCCTGATTCGAATAGCGTGGAGTGACTTGATAGCTCGGCGACGAGCCCCCAGCATGGTCGGAGATTGTGTCCGAGCAGCGCGAGGACAACGAGGAGCGACGACAAGTCCCCAGCCTGGTCGGAGGTATAGTTCGAACAGCACGAGGATGGCGAGGAGTGGCGACGAGTTCCCAGCGTGGTCGGAGACGGAGTCCGAGCAGCACGAGGACGACGAGGAGCAGCAAGGAGTCCCCTGCCTGGTCGGAGGCGTAGTCCGAGCAGAGCGAGGACGGCGAGGAGCGACGATGAGTCCCAGCGTGGTCAGGGACGGAGTCCGAGCAGTGCGAGGACGACGAGATGTGGCGACGAATCCCCAGCCTGGTCGGAGGTATAGTCCAAACAGCATGAGGACAGCGAGGAGCGGCGACGAGTCCCTAGCCTAGTCGGAGGAGTAGTCCGAGCAGCGCGAGGACGACGAGGAGCAGCGACGAGTCCCCAGCGTTGTCGGAGACGGTGTCCGAGCAGAGCGAGGACGGCGAGGAGCGGCGACGAGTCCCCAGCGTGGTCGGAGACGGAGTCCGAGCAGTGCGAGGACGGCGAGGAGCGGTGACAAGTCCACAGCCTGGTCGGAGCCGTAGTCCGAGCAACGCGAGGGCGGCGAGGAGTGGCGACGAGTCCCCAGCATGGTCGGAGGCATAGTCCGAGAAGCACGAGGACGGCGAGGAGCGGCGACGAGTCCCTAGCCTGGTCGGAGGCATAGTCCGAGCAGCGAGAGGACGGCGAGGAGTAGCGACGAGTCCCCAGCGTGGTCGGAGGCGGTGTCCGACCAGCGCGAGGACGACAAGGAGCGACGATGAGTCCCCAGCCTGGTCGGAGGTATAGCCGGAACAACACGAGGATGGCGAGGAGCGGTGATGAGTCCCCGGCCTGGTCGGAGGCGTAGTCCGAGCAGCGAGAGGACGGCGAGGTGCGGCGATGAATATCCGGCGAAGAGTTCCTGCAAAACAAGTATGTACGATATGTAGTACATGATGTTGATTTTGGAGTGGATCCCAATATTATAGAATGCTTGATAAGATTATCCGTTTCTTGCTATTATTAGGTCATGTAATTTTCCCTGATAGTTGGCCTGTTACGTTTAAGCACCTGGTCCCTGGCATATGGTTCAGAGGTTTCTTAACTTGACCGAGTCTTATGGGATGTCGACAGGCTTCACGGATTAAGGCGTGTGCTATCAAGGTACTTTAGTAACCGTGAAGAGAAGAAAACGGAGAGATACTTAGTATCTCGTCGGTGGAGAAAATCTTCTGAGTGCCCAAGCGTAGTAGGGGCTTATGGAGAAATCGTCGGCGAGTGCCCGAGCGTTGTCGGGGCTTATGGAGAGGTCAGCGGCGAGTACCTGAGCGTGGTCGGGGCTCCATGCGGTCTCACCCGCTTTTCATCCGAATCGGCCAGGAGGCTGATATATACGTGCGAATCTTGGTCTTCAGTTTTCCCGAGCCGTCCGGTGCCTTCCACACTCTTCTTCTGCCTTCGCCTCCTTCCTCGACACCACCTCCCGCACCTTCTCTCTAAGCAGGCGGACAGCGGCAACGGAGCCGGCCGTGGGCTCCGCCTCCTCCTCCTCCTCCTCCTCCTCCTCCTCGTCTTCCTCGGCGGCGCGAGCGGGTCTTGACGGTGCTTGCTGCCATAGGTGCGCCCACGGCGCTGCTTCCTCCGGCCGCTCCAAACCCTAGCTAGCTGTGGTCGAAGAATTGACGGCGGCGCGAGCGGGTCCTCAAGGTGGTCGCTGCCACAGGTGCGACCCCTGCTCTGCTTCCTCCAGCCGCTCCAAACCCTAGGTGGCCATGGTCGAAGAATTCGGCTGCGTGTGGTGTATTCCTCGCCGGACGCGGCGGCGTCGCCATAAGGTGATGCCTCCTCCTCTTCTCCTCCATCTCATGGCTCTTCCCCAAGATCCTCTCTTCTACTGTGTATGCTGCTCGCTGCACTTTGACGAATATTTCGCTCTGGACACAAACTCTGGAGTGCGACACTGGCCTCTGCAAGCAGCAGCTTTTGTAAATGCCCCTCCTCCTGCACTCTATGAATCTCTAAAATTCTGAAATTGATTGTTTATTGTTTATTTGAATTTGATTGGCATGCAGGTGTGAACTCATAAAGCCTTTTGTTTAGTTTGTAATGGCCATCAGGGACTGCGCAAGACTGTCTACAGGGAGTACTGTTTACGATTGAACATGTTCTTTTATATCCTGATTGATCTTTTTTACAGGTAGAATTACACATCTGAATTTTATGATTGCATGTAGAAAAGTCTGAATAACAATTGCTAGACAACAAGCAAACACTGGCCATGCAATAAAATGATTCCTGCGTTCTTATTCCCAGTGTCAAAGTAGCCAACAAAACGACGTTAAAAATTAGAGGTGATCTTTACTTGAGAGAAAGAGAAGAAAATGTAAGAAAAAGAACAACAATTAGCTCTGAGCTGAGAAACTATCTATCGATGACTGTAAACTGGAGATAAACTACTGATGATTGCAAAATAATGGTGCCTTGTTGCTTCTTGCATGTGTAGGCTAATGAGATGAATCAGAGAATGAGACTACCTTGGACTAACACTGCAGATAAGTATTACCGCTCATATATAGGTTCTGAATCAGTATTTTGTTCCTCTCGAATATAATGAGATTTGATAGGATTTAGTTTCGTATTCGTTACCAATAACAGGGTTCAGTCTTTGTCTTGCCTAGACACAGACTTTTTAAAATTGGTGTTAACCTCAACCTGATGTCTTCTTTGTACACACTTATGGGGTTGCATATGCTGAAACTACTATAAAGGGTCGTGTGTTTCAGACATGAGGTAGAACATGTGGCAAAATTAAATAAATCATCTGCTCAACCAACTTTTGGAAAAATACAGTTACTAAAATAGCCAGTGGATTCATACTACCATAAAACATATGTGATTCAAAAAAGATAAATCCTACTGAATTTCTTAATGGGTACTATATTGTAGTATATATGGGTACTATATTATATGTATATTCTTTATCATATTTCAGTTAAATCTACCAATTTACAGTTTGTCATTCGATCAATTTACATCATAAGCACAGAAGTGTAAATCTGTCTGTTTCAATCAGATAAGTGTAGAGGCCCCTGTAACATCCGTATTTTTAACCATCTTAAATTTCACTAAAAATTTGAACTTTTTTAAACTTTCCAACAAATTAAAATTTGACTTTATTTATTTTTCGCAAAACCGTTTTTGAAAACCTTTTTCTGAAAACCTTGCATTAAATTCTCCATATGCACTCTCTTTGCATTCCGAATGTTTTCGTGTGTATGATTGAAATGTTGTTTGCTTAAATGCTTGCTTGTGTGCTTTTTAGAGATTTAATTGCGGCACTAAAATATTTTACTTGAATATCCATTCCATCCCTTCCTTAAATTGAATTTCCTATCCTTCTCCTTGACTCAAATTAATTTCTCCCTTGACTTATTTCTCTCCTCAAATAATTCCTTGATATTATTCCTTAGAAACATTCCTTGACCCCTTCCTCGAATTATCCCAATCATTCACCTCCCAAATTCACTTGAATCCAATTTGAAATATATTTAGATTGTGCCATAGTTTATTTTTCTGGGAAATGAAAAACCATTTCGTAAATGGAAAATGGTTCGCGGGCTTATTCTCCTTCCCCTCTCCCAGCTGGCCCAGCCCGTGCACACTCCCTCTCTCTTCCATCCGCAGTGAGGCCGAACTGGCCCAGTCCGCCAGCAGCAGCAAGAAGCCAGCCCCTCCTTTTCTCTCGCTTACACACGGGCGCCGCCCGTCATATGCTTCTTCCACCCTGCTGCCCTCTCCAGTTCTCCCTCCCCGCGTCAACGCCGAGTCTGTGCGGACGACCTTGGCACAGTGACCACACTGACCTTGCCGGCAAATATCTCCACCGCCTTACTGTGCCGAACCGCCTTACTCGCACCTATAAAAGGACCGTCGAGCTCGCCGTCCGGGACATCAACGAAGCTGAGCTCGAGGACACGCAGGGCGTCCCCGTCGTCGCAGCGTTGTTGCTCGCTCGATGGCTGGCCTGCGATCGCGCTACTGCAGCTGAGCACGACGCCGTCCAGGATTGCCGTCGCTCTGCACTGCCGGAGCACCAAGCCGGGGCCGAGCACCCGCGCCAGCTGAGGCCACCGTGCTGGAGCCATGGCCGGCACTGCCGCCACCCAGCAACCCGAGACCGAGCACCGTCGCGAGCCACAGCTTTGCCGTCCCCGACGCCGTTCCTCTGCTCTGCTCTCCCTCCATCCCTCTCGCTCTGCTTCTCTCGAACAGGGACGGATGCAGAGCGCGTCGCGTCGCCGCCGAGCCACCGAGCGCCACTGGCCGGACTCGCTGGAGCCAAACGCGGCCAAGGCCGCGACCGGCCGCTCGCGCTGCCTGCCTCCCTGCTCTCTTCCTCCACCCCCCCCCCCCCCCCCCCCCCCCCCAATTCCTTCCTCCCCCTCTTCCTTCTCTCTCCCTCCCTCTTCTTTTCTGTTCGCTTTCTGCCGAGAGGAAGAGGATGACGGGCAGGCAAGCAACGAGCTCTCCAGGCCATCACATGCTCAAGCCAATGGGGTCACGACACCGGAACCATGCAATAATGGGCCTACACGGCAGCACACCCCCTCCCATTCTCTCTCCCTTCTGTCTGTAGAACCGGTGGACGTGAAATAGAGAGCGGAAAGGAGCCAGTCCACCGATCGGCTCACGAGTTCACAACCACAATACCAGCAGGCAGCGTCCACAACCCTGGACCCGCGCGTCAGCCACCAAGAAATCGCTACGCTCACCCGGAGGAATGTACACGGAGGATTAAACCGAGCCCTTTCCTGTTATAGAAAAATCCCAGAAAATTATCTAAATAAACTAGGTACATTCTAAATCCTATCCAAATCCTTCTCACTCCCTTCCCATTATCTAAAATTCTAGAAATATTTTTCTATCTTTTCTCCCTACCACCTTTTCCTGCGAAATTTCTAAAATCCATATCTCCACCATCCAAACTCCAAATCCCTCGATCCTTCCACCAAAAATCTCCTAAAATCAATCCTTACCTATTCATACCATTTCCCTAATTTTGGTGCCCATTTAAATTTTAGTTGTATTTATTTATTTTTCTCGTTCCCCTTTTATTCTATTTTCCACGCTAACCCGTAGTTTACACTTGCACCGTATATTCGCGTAGGCGTATACACCAAGTCACGTATACGAATACACAAATATACAGCCGCACAGTCGCTCACATGCAAGAGCATATGCGTTGGATGTATGTATATGTATGTATAAACCTGTATATAAATATATATTATATATGCATCATATATACTCCTAACGTATCATGCCTATGCATGGCTAACTGTCCCTTCTCCCATCTTTCTAATCGCCCATAGGCGCATACATATGCATGTGCGTATGCGTCGCTAACTTAATCTCCAGGCATATACATATGCATATGCGTATATGTCGCTAACCCCTCTAACCCTTTGTATGTGTATATGGACACATATATACGTACCTAACCACTCTAATCCGAGGCATATACATGTGCATGTGCGTATGTGCTGCTAACCCCTTGTGGATCCGTAGAAGTCGATCAAGTTATTTATGATGACTTAGTCAGTTTTTCTACTTTAGATTCACATAATAGTGATAGCCCTAATAGAAACCCCTCCGCTAGTTAGGACACGTTTAGTAGGATCGTTTCATCTCTTCTCTATGTTGTTTTGATTGTGTTTGTATTCTTTCCCTTTGTTTGGAGTTCTTTGTTTGCCAGCGCTAGATGGCGTAGGATAGAGGATGACGAGAAGAGAACTTGAAGGCACCAGAAGCAAACCACGAGAAGATGAAGAGATCCCAAAGCATGGTATATGAAGACAAAGGAACAAGGAAGTCAGGAATCAGGATCCCAGAACATGGTCGTCATCGAGTAAAGGCAAGTCCTAACCCCCCACCTTATTCATTCATTTATGAACTTTTGAATATATTTATGAACCCTGATAATCCTGAACTACTGAATAACTCTGGAACATGGTTAATAAATAAACCGGCTAGTCAAGCGGGAGGTAGTTTTTGTGTGAGAAAACCACCTCTTGGGTAGGTTCGCCTGGATTGGGTTCCTACTGGGAGACGCTTGTCATGGTCTCATTTTTTATTAGTCATAAGCCACTCTCGCCTGGTCAGAAACTCGTACAGCCATATGTCTATATGGGTAGACCTGCGATCCACACCCCGTAAGGTTGAATTATAATATCTATCTGGAGGCCGGAGGTGCAACGAACTGTCAGGAGCGGAATGGGGATACTGGCCCCATGTCTGGTCAGCGTGGGGATACTGGCCCCACGTTAAATTTCTGTTGGGCCATGTGCGAGCCGCTTAATAAATTTTGGGCCGAGTTGAGCCAATCATATATTCCTGTTTATTGCATGATAGGGTTCATGCAAGTCGCTGTGTGGATTTTCGATCCCTATTAGTTCATGGTAGAGTTATATGGATCCTTAGGTAGCTCCAGCCAGGTATGGACGCTTGTTAGACCTGTCTAAGCCATAACGATGGTGTTGGATAGTGTTTATCGTGTGGGGAAATTTGTACACCTCTGCAGAGTTCACTAAATCCTATTCGAATAGCCACGTCCTTGGTCATGGGCAACTGCCGGGATGAGGTCACTTATGTGTTAGGGACAAACCCTGTAATAAAGGTATGAATTCTGATGACTGATGATTATAACTAACCCGGGAACTAGCGAGAAGGGTTAATACTCTCCTAGGGACCAAACTATCATTTTATATACTTTATAACTTTACTCCTACCATTCACCACCTATGCCCTATAATCCTACCTTCCCTTTCCACCTTCCTTTTTCCCCTCGTTAGGCTTGCTGAGTACTTTATGTACTCAACCCACTCGATACTATGTTCTCAGGGATCTAGCATGGGAGTATACGCAAGGATGCAACTGCGAGGATCTACGCGAAGATGGAACCGTAGGAGTACGCGCCAGGATGGAACTATCAAAGGCGACGCAAGGATGAATCTACAAGGACATAAGGATGGAGATATGCCACCGCGACCAAGGAGATTCAAGCAAGAGAGACTACCAGTGATGGATCACAAGAATGAGCTGAAGATTGAGGTTTTCGTCCGCACTCCAAGTTGCCTGTCGGAATGGAACCACGATGTTGTAGGAACGCTGTGTTAGACTCTGATATTTGTTGTAGGCCAATGGCCCTTTGTAAATATAAACTTTGTAAATGTGTTTTCCACGTTAGTAATAAAAGTATGGTTATTTTGATATCAATCTTGTTTAATCTGTACGTATCAGCTACTGATCCAGGGACTGATACGGATGTACAGTGGACCCCAAAAGTTGGGGCTCGACAGCCCCTCTGTTATTGCACCTTGCTGTCATCTATTTTAACATCAGCAGGTGGGCACTATATAATTTGTACATCTATTTTTCAAGATTTCAGATAAAGGCACCATATTTCAATTTACCATTCTTTCAGTTTTTCTAGCCTCAATGAACCAAAGCTTAAGTCCTACCATCAGCCACATAAGTACAGATCTCTATTCCGTTGTCTAGATGTAGTAGTAGGTAGGTTGCAGAGGTAGCACATTAAATGATCATTTCATCAATTTCATGTAGACTGCTACAATAAAATTTGTACGGTGCAATTACTACATTTCTTTCTACAAGATGTGTAGCTATTTTAGATTATGAGCATTTCAGATTACCAGCTTTATTAGCAAGTCTGGGAATGTATATGACATCTAGCAGAGTTTAGAAGGGTATTGTGAATAAAGTTATCTTTGAATAAGTGAAGCCAAGGGCATGGTTGAAAATGGAATCCTATATCGGTGGATAAGATGTACTCAAGCCAACCAACTTCAAATCTATGAAAAAGGCTCATGCCATTCAACCAGCTGTGTCTGATCATGAAAAATGCGAGAAAAGTGAAAGTTCCCTTTCCAGTAGATTCTCTAAGAGATAGGCGTCCATTTTCCTTTGTGTTGTCACTAACAACGTTTTTTTTACTCAACAAAACACTACAGGATTTTCCCTTCGCTATGTATTCAGAGCCTGGGGTCAAGTGTAGTTCATGAAACACATGTAAATCCCTCCTCCTGGTCTCCTGGACAAGCCAGCCATCATTCCTAGCCATTGAAGAGTAACAAGTACGTCTCAATTTGCTTCCCTCCATTTATTTCTTTCCAAATTTCAATTTGGCTCAACCTTCACTTGCACGCATAAATGCACATAACTGATCATAATGTTAATTTTGAGACATTTAAATTTGAGTGCAAACAATTTTAGTACCAGATCATTAGGTACATGGGTTCCAACAGCCTTAACTATGTTCTAAAAAAGATAATCTAGCAGGACAGGGGATGTGTTCCATGTGCATACTTCCGAAGAGGAGTCCATCAAAGGATCAAATCGTATGACTATATTGTTTCCCAACTGACACCAAGAGAAGATCTAATGCAAGTGCAGATGAAGCATTGCCTTTTTTTTCTCCAAGTCAAATACTTCCATATTAGTATCAGGACTTGGGTTGAAAATTAACAGTTTGGCTCTGAGAGTTGGTTGTGTATCTCCAATTTTCTTACATTGAGTTTTTCAACTGTTAGAATTTGAGTTAAGTCCATAAACTATTTGTTGTATCTACAGTTATTCTTTATATATATTTGATCGTGTAATCTTACGAGTACCTGCCAGTCTACTCGACTGTTAACTCGGTTCTGTATTAAAAGATTCAATATATATTTTCGAATGTTAATTTACCTATATCTACTGAGGCGCGCGAGGGCGCGCCCCTTCCACTAGTTTGCTATGATTTTCACCATGCATCTGGTTTCGAACCAATTTATACGTGCATGGCCAATTCATGAGCCAATTCGTGTCATAGCTGCCCACAACAACACTAGTACAGAAAAGCTCCCTGCTGGCGGTTCAAGAGCCATTACTACAGGCGTTTCTCACAAAGAACCGCCTGTAGAAATCTGTTTTCTACAGGCGGTTCCTTTAACTGACCGCCTGTGTTATTTTTTCGCCTTTTTTTCAAAATAGGTTGTACCCTGTTTTTTTAATATTATAATACAATATAATATTCAATACACTAGGTCCTATTATAGGGTCAATATCAATACATATATACAAACATGCAATTGATTAATTATATGTACGCACATATTTATACGCTTCTAAGTTTTTACATCACATGCGATATCGATAATACACACATATACACACATATACATCAAAGTTTTCACATGGTTCCGTGCCCTAATAATCTTCACGCTGAAGATTTAGCCTACCAATGTCTGTTAGCGCTCTATACTTGGGCTGTGCTAAGATACCGGTAGCATCGTGATATTTTCCGTCGAATGATATGACTTGCACATGTCCTCGACGATGCCCAGCAAAGTTTCTTCTGACATATTCTTTGCCCTTTCCATCTTACATCCCTATCCCTGTATAAACATCATATTTTTAACTTGATTATTACACATTAATTTAAACTTTAATAACAGATTGGTGCTTGTGTATTACCTTAGGGTCGTTGACGTATCGTCCGTTCACTCTCATGAACTCGCACACGTAGAATCCACAGTGTACCGATCTGACTGGTTGCTTATGGCACTATATATAACAGACAAAGTTGTCAACATTATATTGTCTTATATGTCATGTATAGCATATATATATATATATATATATATATATATATATATATATATATATATATATATATATATATATATATATATATATATATATGTATGACACATTTATTTATAAGTTTACATACCGGGTAATCATGAATTATTTCCAATAGCTTCCCCCGTTTGCTGGGGTTATCGAGCTTTCCCCTTTTCACATGGTACCACCGCCAACACCTATGATCTCGAATTAATCATCACCAAGTTAATTAATCTCAAGCTCACATCGATAAAAGTATATATGCATGTATAAACATCTTGGCTTACCGCTCTATGATGGTAAGGAATGCTGCATATGTTATGGGATCATAGTCTGTGGAGTCATAGACCACCACCCGTCCCCGCCTTGGATAAATATAAAAGCAAATCCAATGGTCCCTGCATGAATCAAATTTGTGAATGCATGTGTATTGAAATTATATATTAATTATGTCGTAATGTACGTGCACTCTCACAGTACTTACCCAATGTGGTACGGGGCAATTATAACTTGCCTGTGCTTCCACTTCTTCAGTGCGTTCCCAATGTAGACGGCATATTTGGCTTCAAAGTTCTTCTGCATGTCCACCAGTTTCGCGGCAGCTTCTTCCTCTTCCAAGCCCTTTAAGTCATCGTGTCCCGGCCTGATCCTGAATGTATGCTCGTCCTCGCATATTTTCATTGGGTTGAGATACCCAATCAATTTGCTTACGTCTCTATTAGCATGATTCTCCTGCTCATCATATTGCATTCTGCAAGATGATATCGATCGATGTCGGATATTCTCAAACTTGTTCATACAACTCAAAATATAATAACAACACAAGCATATGTGTAATAAGTATCAGTGTACTTACGATGCAAACAACGTGACGGCCTGTACGTCAAGTCTTTTGAGGTTCATCATCAACCAGAGGTCCTCGAAGCTGATCATGGATATATTGTGGGGACAAAGAAAAGCGTCCGATGGTATACTTACAGTTATCGAGTCGATGCCAGCGTAAGAAGCTCTCATGTACCAGTCGTGCATCCTTTTTATACCAGCAGGGATGCTTGTTAGTCGCCGCCAACTAAGAAGAGGCTTGGTAAACACATATTCATCTGGGACATGTTCGTAATCCTTCTTCGTTGGCTTCCTGATCTGTACGACCTGTTTTGCTGCCTTCTCGTGCTCAGCCAAGTCAACGGTACGTGTCGTGCGAGACTTTCCAATTCCTTTCATAAAAAAAGCCGTACCAGCAGCTTTCTTCTTCGGCTCATATGGGGAAACCAATTTGGGTATCGCGAATTTCATCCTTTTCTTAGGCGGCGACGGTGCTGGGGTAGTCATAAACAACTGTTCGGATTCTTTGGGTGGTGGGGAAGAGTGTGGGGTAGGCAGCGGTGGTGGCGGAGTTTGTTGCTTAGGTGATGGTGGGTCAGGAAGACGAAGTGATGACGGGTCAGGAAGAGGGTGTCCAGGTGATCGTGGGTCGACAGGAAAGGAGTGGGGAGGTGATGGTGGTGGCAGAGAGTGGCCATGTGATGACTCGGTATATGTAGACTCCTAAGTTAGTGGCTGCTCCTGAATCGACTGGACGTCTCGTCGAGGCCACAGGATGAAATTTTTGACAGCCTGGCTGAGTTTCTCAATAACCTCTGGGCCTAGGATGTCTAGCATGTCATCCTCATATCCTTGGACGACCGTCGAGACTTCTACCCTGCAATAGTCCTCTGGAATGTCGCTGTTATGGTACCTGCGTTCTGGGATCGCAAGCCACTGGCCACTTCCCTTGTACGATTATTATTAAAACTGTACCTTATGACTACGGAACATGGTGTTGGCCTATTGATGTCATCAACTGGATAGCGAACCTTGTTGGCTGTAGACGTGACACTACTTTTAATCGCTGGACTCGTTATCTGTTGAGTTGCTAGGACGAGCTGCATCTAGGGAGCTTGAGTGGTCGTCATTTGTTGATTGGACACAACGCTCGCCAATAGCTGCACCAAGTCAGGATCAGGGTTAGATAGTATTATAGATAGCATCTGTTTGAAGTCCTTCTTGGCCTCTTCCTCAAAATAATTCTTCATTTGTTCCTTGTATCGATCGCATTTCTTGTACATGTTCTCCCACTCTGGACCGAATCCTTCTTTCTATCCCTTCTTGGATGAGATGCCTCGTACACGTCCAGGATGCTCGGGGTTATCCAGAGCAACAGTCAGGGTGTCCTTCTCCCTTTGTGACCTGAATGATCCTTTCTTTTCCTTAGCTGCCACCGCGTAGATATTTTTTGCAGCTTCTTCCCCCAATGGATCATGAAATGACGCGCTGGTATCTGTTATTTCTCTAGGTTTTCGAGAATGAAGCCAATTCGTGCTCCTTTCGCCAACTTGCTCAGACAGTGCCGGCAACCCCACCGCCTTCCTTTCAGCCTCTTCTCTTCTCCATTTCTCTAGCTGACGGTCATAGCCACCTGAGCCAAGGTGGTGCCGGTACACATTCTTCTTTGCTTGTTCTGAAGCGGCTTGGCTCACAGCTAAGAATTAATTCTGGCTGATTCTTCTACTCTTGAAAAACAGCCCGCTGACCTGTCGTGATCTTGTACTTTATTGGGTCCAACCCTTGCTTCAGGTATTTTGCGTTCAGCTCAGACATCTAGTTCCGGAACGAGATCGTAATCTGCCTCATTGCATATCCCCTAACGAGGTTTTCTAAACCCTAAGGGAAAACAAACCTCGTACAAAGCTTCTTCCACATGTCTGTCTTTGTATCATCTGGCACATCCTTCCAAATAGATATTGTGCAGTACAGATTATCCCTAATTAAAAAACCAATAGCGTTCCGAAACTTAGTTGGCACTGGTTGAGGAGCTACGGGTTGTCCTTTGGCATTGACTTCTGTAACCCTATATGCGTTGCCCGGCCACTTGTTCACTCCCCTATCACCTCTTGCCCGATCACTCTACTTCCTTTTCCTTGAACTAGTCTCGGTGGTCATCTCGGTCATTTCCGGTGTGTCTCCGTGTCGCACTGCTTCTTCTTCAGCAATTTGGCGGAATTGAGATAACACCTCCTATATGTTGGCACATGAAATCACGAAAACATGTAATTAGGGTCACACATGAAATCATGTAATTAAGGTAAACACATGAAATCATGTAAGATAAACACATGAAATCATGGAAGGTAAACACATGAAATCATGTAAGGTAAGCACCTGAAATCATGGAAGGTAAACACATGAAATCATGGAAGGTAAACACATGAAATCGTCGGTTTTCGGATTGTAATCTGGGTCACGCTGCATTTCACGGCGAGCCGCCCTATCGACGCTAGGGCACGGATAGCTAGGGGTGTGGTATCCTCCGCCTTCCGATTCGTGCTCAAGTCCATGCGAAGCACTCATCTTGTCGTTATGGGGGGACCCTCAACCCTTGTCCTTGGTCTTTGTTTGGAGAACTCATGGCGGAATTGTTCTAGCATATACAAAGGCAATAGATTATGGCGGGAAATCAAGGCGGGATTCTAGTTAATTATATATAGTGAATTATAAGCAAAGGTCTTTATATATAAAAATATATATTTATTTATTAGCCTTTTCCATTTTACAATGCAAAAGGAAATAATCATTTATATTATATATATTATAAAAAGAAATAATCAATATTAATTATATATAAAAAAGGAATAATCATTTATTAATTATACAATGGAAGATACATATATAACTTATGATTAAACTAAACTAAACTAAACCAATTAACTAAACCTAACTAAAAACTAACTAATTAAACAAAAAAGCTAAATTAATTAAAAACTAAAACCCAACTAATTTAAACTGAAAAGCTAATTAAACCTAACTAATTAAACTAAAAAGCTAATTAACTAAACCTAACTAATTAAAACTAAAAAGCTAATTAACTAAACCTAACTAATTAAACTAAAAGGCTAACTAAACCTAACTAATTAAACTAATTAAAAGAAACTAATTAACTAAACTACTAAATCTAACTAATAAAACTAAAAACTAATTTAACAGAAAAAATGAAAAAATGGAGGGTGCCAACCCTAGCTGGCTGGCCCAATAGCAGGCCAGCCTGCTAAGCCTAGCTGCGCACCGAGCGCCGCCCGCAGCGCCGCCATTGCCGCGCCGCCACCACTACACGCTGCAGGCATTCCCGCCACGGCAGGGGCCACCGGACGCCGCTGCAGGCCTCCTGCATTCGCCGCAGACTACCACCGCGCCGCCACCGCCGCGCCACCCCGCGCCCCCGACGAGGACACCACGGCCCGCTCAAGCCGACTGAGGCACGCGAGAGAGAGAGGGAGGTGAGAGAGAGATGGGAGAGAGAGACCTACCGGCGAGCGAGGTCGGCGGCACGCGCGGCAGGACAGGGGAGCGCGATGGGTCGACGGCGGCACCGCGGGCGGGCCCTTGCGGCTGCAACGATGCTCGGCGGTGCGGCACGGAGTGAGGCGGAGAGAGAGAGACGGCGGCATGGTAGATCCCGCAGTGGCAGGTGAAAATTCCGGCAGCCTGACGGCGTCGAGGAAGAAAGCGCGGGATCTCCAGACTTGGCGAAATTTCAGAGGAGGAGCGCGGGATATATATGCGCGTGCTTTGTGCAGGCGGTTATCTTAACGAACCACATGCATAAACGCTTACTATAGGCGATTCTCTTAGTGAACCGCCTGCACAAATGTTTTAGTACAGGCGGTTCGCTAAGAAAACTGCATGTACAAAGGCATTAGTGCATGCGGTTAACTAAGAGAACCGTCAGTACAAATTATTTTTTAATTTTATAGGTATGGTGTTACTATTCTATATATAATATACATATATTCATATATATATAGCTAGGGTTTATCTAGGACTAATTAAGCTAGCTTTAGCTAGGGCAATGGTTAATTTAGGGTTAACTAATTATTAATTATTAATAGGGTTAGGGCTAAGGGTTAATATACATATGTACAGCTAGGGTTAGGGTTTAGCTAGTGTTTAGCTAGGGTTTAGTGTTTAGCTAGGGTTAGTGTTTAGCTAGGGTCTAGTTAGGGTTTAGCTAGGGTTAGGGTCTAGCTAGTGTTAAGTTAGGGTCTAACTAGGGTTTAGCTAGGGTCTAGCTAGGATTAGGGTCTAGCTAGTGTTAAGTTAGGGTCTGGCTAGGGTTTAGCTAGGGTCTAGCTTGGGTTAGGATAGGGTCTAGCTAGGGTTAGGGTCTATCTAGGGTTAAGTTAGGGTCTAGCTAGGGTTTAACTTGGGTTTAGCTAGGTTAAGGTTTAGCTAGGGTCTAGCTAGGGTTAGGGTCTAACTAGGGTTTAGCTAGGGTCTAGCTAGGGTTAGGGTTAGGATAGGGTTTACCTAGGGTCTAGCAATGGTTAAGTTAGGGTTTAGCTAGGATTTAGCTATGGTCTAGTTAGGGTTAAGTTAGCATAAGTTGATCAACGTATATATAGTGTCACACATGATGATGGTGGGAAATGAACATAATTATATGTTGAACAGATAAATGGTAGCATTAATATATTATATTGGGTACACATTATATCAGAGATGGATTACAAGACACATGATCCTAGCTAGCCTGCTACAGTTCTTCCTTCTCCATCGTGGCGCACCCATGGCAGCGAATTCCATGGGATGCTTCGCTCAACATTCTTTATTTTGATTGGATGGTCCGTAAAGACACATTTCGTTGAATTGGTTAAAATCCTCCAGATCAGTTACATTGTCAACTCTTATAGCTTGTTGTTTTCCAGGAAAACTACATGCTTCGGCTTGTCGGTGCTTTTCTTCTCATTCTTGGAAAGGACTGTTCAGCATAGAAGACCTGTGCAGCACGGTTAGTAAGGATTCAGGGGTCATCTTTGTAACCTACTTTACTTAGATCAAAAACTCTGAGCCCATAGCTATCCACTGTGACATGTTTGTCTTCAACCCATTGGTATCGAAACATGGGGACCTAGAATGTACCATAATCTAGTTCCCATATGTCCTCAATGAAGCCAAAGTAATTAGTGATTTCACCAGTTTCATCATCTAAGGCCTCGCACCGAACACCACTGTTTTGTGCCATGCTCTTTTGGTCCTTGGATTTGGTACAAAACGTGAAGCCACTAATGTCATAGTTTTGCCATGTCGTGACATGGCGTGATGGTCCTGATGCCAACTTTTTGATGGTTTTTTCATCAATTGTTTCCATATTTGGAATGTGCTGTAGCCATGTGGTAAACAGATGCTTGTGTTCTTTCATTGCCCAATCATCTGTACATCCATGATTGTGTTAGCGAAGCTCATTAATGTGTTGCTCGATGAAAGGCTCAATTAATGATAGCTGTTGTAGGATGCCGTGGTGTGCCTCAAGGACTATTTTTTAATCTGAAGAGATGAATGATTTCCGTCCCATCCTCCCACGTCCATGTAGCCTACCCTCATGTCATGTCAGAGGCAAACCTATTTCAATCTGGTCTTTTAGAACATTATTGCAGAAAGGACCTCTGGACTCAATGGCCTCTTCGGTCAAGAACCCCCTCTATCATGGATGCCTCAGGACGAGCACGAGTTGAAACATAGCCATTCAATATTGACATGAAACGCTCATACGTCCACATTTCATGCAAATACATGGGACCCAATGCCTCTATTTGTGCCACCAAGTGCACCATAAGGTGTACCATTATATCGAAGAATGATGGGGGAAACACATCTTAAGCTGTGACAATGTCTCCACAGCAAATTCCTGAAGAGGCGGCAACTCGTCGCAGTCAATTACCTTATGTGAGATCTTATTGAAGAAGTAGCACAACCTTGTGATTGCCATCTTTAAGAACACCGGCTTTATAGCCCTGATGGCAAGAGGGAGGAAAGTAGTCAGCATGACATGACAATCATGTGAGTTGTAGTTGATGAGCGTAAGGTCTTTCATTGACACAATACTCCTTAAGTTGGAGCAAAATCCAGATGGAACTTTCAAATTCTTCCAGCACACACACTTGTAGACGGAATATAGTCGATAGTTTACCAAGGGGTATGCCCAAGGTAGTAGATGAAACGACCTCGATTTCCGCGAAGGGAAATCCACATGCTCAAATTGTAATTCAACAGATTGCTTGGGACAATCCATGAAATTACCCATATCTCAGTTGACACCAGGATCCATACATTGGTAATTAAGTCTTACATAATCATTTATTACATCGCCACACTGGCGGAATCAACATTCAGAGAAGCTTTAGAAGATGCGAAAACGATTCATCCTTCACGGCCAACTTGAGTGTAGCACGTGACCCTATTCCTCGCCATCGTCTTCCTCGAAGTCGTACTCATTCTCGTCACCTGACAGCAAATTTATCAGTACGATATGTACTGGCCACGGAGCCCACCTATGCAGCATTTGCTTTGTGGAAAGTGGATGCAAGGCTATACAAGCAGTCCTATAGGTTGAGGTTTCCTATGCAGCTGTAATCAATGTTTAAGTAGTCAAGTTTTATCTCCAATTACACCATCATCCCTTTTCCCATCACCACATCTCACATACCCACACCTCACTCTCATTCGACAGGCCCAACTCCCTCTCGGGCCTATCTCAGCGGCACACTACCACAGCGGGTACACTGCCGGAAAATGTCATCCAGGGGGAGAAGAGAACACTCACTACACTAGTAGAAGCTTCACAGGAAAGGTCCATAGCCAACAGGTTGGCATATGTATCGATCGATCAACCGTACACTCTGCAGAGGTTTCACTACCCACAAGATTAGCCATCATAGGTGTTGCGCAAACACCTAGGCAGAATTCCAGGTGCTTGCTTGCCTAGATCGATGCCACCCTACCACTCAGCCCTGGGATATTCCGGATCCTACACCGTTATGCTGAGACTGGGAGACACAGTACCGGGCCCATCCAGTGGTACTGCGTATCTAGAACGGAACGAGAACCCATCGACCGTCTCCGCCCACCCTTATCACCTCTCAACCTAGCAGTAGTGGCACCGTCCTACCAAGTAGTCCAGCCGTCTCCCGCCCATCAGAAGCGAGTGAGTAGAAAAGGATTCCCATGAACCTGAAACTAGTCCGTCCTAGGTTTGACCAAGCAGGCATCTTCACTTAGGGGATACTCTCCCCGTGCCATCACAGCACCTCTGTCCACGGGCTTCAAACCACCAAGGCTATCCCACCCGGAACCTCCTCAACAACTTTACCCGCCACAGGTATCTCGCTTGGGGATGCCCAGGTTGCACCCCCGGCATGACTTGCCCCACGGGCTTGTCTCACATCCCACTTGGTCGACATCAACCCTTACCACGCATCCAAGACGCACGCAGCACTCTCTCCCAGTGGTTATAATCAGTTATACACCATCCCAATTCCACCACATAGCATATAGCAAGTAGTAAGTAGTGGAAGAGTAACAGTAAATTAAGCAGCAGCTAACCTAGCAGTGGACAGCAGGGTAAAGTCTTAACAAGGCAGGGAATTCAAGTATACTATCATGCAACCAATCCATACATAATCATAAAGCAATAGCAACAATGTCATTTGCAATGCGTAAATAGGATCTAAGGATTTGGTGGGACGTGGCACCTTCGTAGTCATCTCCTAGCTCCTGAAAGTACTCGTGGTCGTCTTCCTTAGTCAGATCCTCCTCCGGCTCTGAAATCGAACACGAAATAGTCGCGTCAGCGACTCCTATAGAGTATATCAGAAAAATCCAATAAAATAAAGAGCCAAATGCACACAAACATAGTCTTAGATTGTAGATCTCATTTTTCTGAGAATTTTGATATATGGTGCGCAATTTTTGGACATCGTATGAATAAGTTATGAATTTTCGAAGATTATCCTATTTTCTGAAAATGGAAAAATAGCCGATTAATCAGGGGGTGACACGTGACAGCTCGGGATTGGTCCACGTGGCGCGCGGGTCCAGTAGTGCGGCATGTGGCGGCTGACGTGGCTGCTGACGTCAGCGTTGACCGGGTCAACGCTTTCTCTGACTAGTGGGGTCGGGTGACGTCACTGGCATGACACGTGGCAGCGCCAGGGCTCGCCACGTGGTCGCGCCGGGTTGCTTCGGTCCGGGTCTACGAGAGCCGGTGCACGATGAACTGCACGAGCGCCGGTTCATGGGCCGATGACCCGGCTCATGGTGAACCGAGTTCCCCTACCCCTTTACCCATACGGTCTACGATGGACAGGGTCTACGGATGTGGCGCCTCAACAGAACACAGACCCAATGGTCGCCCACCAGGTGTTTGATGCTGGTTCCCAGAGAGTCGCCGGCGTCGGCGCAGCTCGGCAGTGGTCGGCCGAGCTCGACGTTGGTCGGGGGGCGTCGGCGTAGCTCGGCGGTGGTCGGGCGAGCTCGACGTTGGTCGGGGGACGTCGGCGTAGCTCGGCGGTGGTCGGGCGAGCTCGACGTTGGTCGGGGGGCGTCGGCGTAGCTCGGCGTAGCTCGGCGGTGGTCGGGGGTGGTTTGTGACCTTGGCCGACTATTCGGCGTGCCATGGCGGCCGGCGGCGAGCTGCCGCAGGGCTAAAGCTCCGGTAGGCTACGTTGCAGCCCACAGCGAGGCAATTTCTCCCCTCCGGGCCCCAATTTTCGTTTCTAAGGGACCCAATTTGGCTAACAGGGTCCCTTTTGGTGCTCGGCCACGGCACAGGCGCTTCTCCGGCGAGGCGGGCGGCGGTGTGGTGGCCGGGGTTCGGTTTTGGCACGAACGAGTGTGGTTCCCTTCTATTGACATAGTCAGTAAGGCCCTCGGGTCGTTGGTGGCAACTTGGTGTCACAGCAGGGTCTCCTCCCGGCTTCGGCACGCGGCGGAGCTCCGGCGAGGTCGCGGCGCACTCGAGCAGGGCGGACGAGGCTTCCTCTAGCACTTAGATCCCTGTAGCTAGCTCAAGGGGTCGTGGCGGTGCTCCACGACACTCTAACCTATACGGGTGCTAGTCGGATTGCTCGGAACGGGTGATTCGGCGTCGGAACGCGTCGGTGGCGAGCGCGCCCCGCCGAGAACGCGTCGTGCTGCGTTCTCGGTCTAGCAAAGCTTGTAGACCAGGGGTTTCGGCCGGTCGCATGAGTGCATGGTGCAGGTGATCTTCCTGAGCCGGTAAAGGCTCGTGCCTGCGCGTCCCGTGGCCGGAACGCCATGGCAAAAGCAGGGCGAGGTTCGGACATGGCGTGCGGTGGCTCACCGTGGTGTCGGTGAAGCTAGGATGGCGGTGCAGTGGCGAGTCGGAGCCGTGTAGAGCGATCGCAGTGCCGTGCCGCTCCTCGTCCGCAGCTCGGGCTTCTCCTCCGTGCCCGGCTCCGGCGTGCTCCGCGGCGGCAGCGCTTCGACGGTGCTCCCCTCTCTCTGCTCCGCCCCTCTTCCTTCTCCCTCTCTCACACGGTGTGGTGTTGTGGCATGGTTGGTGCCACCAGTGGTGGCGGCGAGTGGAACGAGGCTAGGGCGCCGTGAGGTGCTCCAATATATAGTGGAGCTCGGGTGGCTACCTATGGCGGGCGGCTCTGATCTGCTCGGGCCGATCGGAGGGCTGTGGCTTGCGCGAGCTAGGGTTCCGGTGGTGCGCGCGGGCTTCTTGGCGAGCAAGGCAGGGGACAGGCAGGGGACAGCGGGGTCAGGGGTCTGCCATGCGTCTACGTCTTCTATCTGCATAGCTCTTTTGCCTACGTTGTGCAATCCTCAAATTCTCTCTTACTTGGGCAACACCTTCTTCTGCTTCCACAATCTTAGCAGGACCGAAGAATGTCCTTTCACCTGGTTCTGACCACATTAGCGGGGTTCTGCACGGTCTTCCATACAAGGCTTCAAATGGAGACATCTTAATGCTTGTCTGATAACTGTTGTTGTATGAGAACTCGGCGTGGGGTAGACAGCTCTCCCATCCTTCCTTGTACCTCAATACGCAAGCACGTAACATGTCCTCGAGAATCTGGTTCACTCTTTCTGTTTGCCCGTCTGTTTGCGGGTGGTATGCTGTGCTGTAGTCGAGCTTGGTCCCGATGGACTTGTGCAAGGATTTCCAGAACTGTGATACAAACTGTGATCCTCGGTCAGATATAATACTCAGAAGTGCCCCATGTAACTTCAAAATGTTTGATACGTATAGATCTGCTAGCTTTTCAACTCTATACTTCCTTTTGACCGGCATAAAATGTGCGACTTTGGTCAGACGGTCCACTATTACCCATATAGAATCATATCCATGCTCGGATCGGGGCAGTCCTAATATGAAGTCCATGGATATGCACTCCCAATTCCATTCTGGTATCTCAACTGGTTGTAGCAACCCTGCTGGTCTCTGATGTTCGGCCTTGATTCTATTGCATGTATCACATCGGGCTACATGCCCTGCAATGTCTGTCTTCATATTCTCCCACCAGAAGTGCTTCCTTAGATCATGGTACATCTTGGCTGACCCTGGGTGAATGCAATATTTGGAGTCATGCCCTTCCGACAGGATCTCTTCTCGTATCGCTGAATCCGTCGGTACGCAGATTCTATCTTTGTACCATACAGTTCCCTTCTCATCTTCTCGGTATTCGGGGCCTCTCCCCAGTTTTATCAAACCACGGATATAGTCTATCTCAGGACAGTTCCTTTGTGCTTCACGGATCCGTGAGGTGAGATTGTACTCGACGCGAAGCTCATTTAGCATGCCATAGGAGACTACCTCGAGCTGGAATGCGTCGAACTCTCTCCTGAGCTCAGGCGGCATAGAGTTGGTGATGAGGGTATGGCAGTAGCTTTTGCGGCTAAGTGCATCAGTGACAACATTAGCCTTCCCGGGGTGGTAATGGATCTCAAGATCATAGTCCTTGATGAGTTCTAGCCATCTGCGCTGTCTCATATTCAGATCTTCTTGCGTGAAGAAGTACTTCAGGCTCTTGTGGTTAGTGTAGATGTCACACTTGTTGCTTATTAGATAGTGTCTCCAAATCTTGAGTGCATGTACCACGGCTGCAAGTTCTAGGTCATGAGTCGGGTATCGCTGCTCATGTTCCTTCAACTGTCTTGAGGCATAAGCTATCACCCTTCCTTCTTGCATTAGTACACAGCCCAAACCTTGCCGAGAGGCGTCACAATATACAACAAAATCTTTGTGAATATCGGGCAGGGCTAGTACAGGTGTAGTAGTGAGCTTCTCCTTCAAGGTCTGAAAACTCTTCTCACATTCAGGAGTCCATACAAACTTGTTCTCTTTCTTCAGCAAGTTGGTCATGGGTCTTGCAATCTTGGAGAAATTCTCAATAAATCTACGATAGTATCCTGCAAGTCCCAAAAAGCTTCTGATTTCTGACACATTACGGGGTTGTTCCCACTCTTTCACAGCTTCAATCTTGGCTGGGTCCACTGCAACTCCTTCTCCTGACAGTACGTGACCAAGGAAAGCAACTTCCTCAAGCCAGAATTCGCACTTGGAGAATTTGGCGTATAACTCGTTGCGAGACAACCTCTCCAATACGGTCCTCAGATGATGTTCATGTTCCTCTTTTCTGGCTGAATAAACCAATATATCATCAATAAATACCACTACAAACTTGTCTAGCTCATTCATGAAGATTTTGTTCATCATGTTCATGAAGTATGCTGGAGCATTAGTGAGTCCAAATGAGACTACTGTGCACTTATACTGTCCATATCTAGTGACAAATGCAGTCTTCGGGATATCCTCTTCCCTGATCTTCATCTGATGGTACCCTGATCGGAGATTGATCTTTGAGAAGTACTTGGCCTTACTCAGATGATCTAATAGATCATCGATGCGGGGCAATGGGTACTTATTCTTGACTGTAACCGCATTCAGATTCCGGTAGTCAATGCACATCCTCATCGTGCCATCCTTCTTCTTGAAAAACAAAACGGGAGATCCCCAGGGCGAGGCACTAGGCCTAATGAAGCCCTTCTCCAGTAATTCTCCCAGCTGCTTCTTGAGTTCCTTCAACTCATCAGCTGACATTCTGTAGGGTCTTTTGGCAATCGGTGCAGTTCCTGGCATCAGCTCTATAACAAACTCCACATCTCTATCTGGTGGCATTCCTGGCAACTCCTCTGGAAATACATCATTGAATTCACAGACTATTGGCACATCTCTGAATGTCAGCTCCATTTTATCTGCCTTAGTCTCCAGAGCACATAGGAGGGCTTGGACTCTCCTGGTTTGGGGTATATATCGGACGGCTGTTCCCCAAGGGTGGGTTACCTGAACATATCTAGGTGAACAAGATATCACTCCCCGGTGTTTGGTTAGCCAGTCCATGCCTAAGATGACATCTAAGCTATTGGAGGGTAGTAGGGTTAGGTCAGCTCGAAAGTCAAGTCCCTCGATTGTGATTATCACTCCCCTACATATGTGAACGCTTCTGAAGGTTCCTAAGGGCGAGCTAGTTAGGATGGGGTTTGCTCTCGGGGTTACAGGTATGTTATGCTTATGTGCATATGCAGATGAAATATATGAACATGTAGCTCCCGAATCGAACAGAACTGTTGCCATGTTACCCTGAACTAGGAACGTACCGTACACAGCATCAGGTGCAGCTTCAGCTTCCTCAGCGGTCATGTGGTTCAGTCTTCCTCGGGTAGCAGATCCCCGGTTCGGTGTGCCCTGTGCCGCTGCTGGTGCACGGTTGAGGTCGGGGCACACAGCAACACGGTGTCCAGGCTTTCCGCATCCGAAGCAAGTGAAGGGCGCACTGCCTGCTGTGGTTGTCGCAGGAGCCTTCCAGTTGCTTGTCCTTGGTGTGTTGATAGCGGGGGCGGGTGTGTTCTGCACAGCTCGAGTCGGCGCAGGGTAGGTCTGAGCGGGGCGGTGGTAGTTGCTGCTGTTGGTACCACCACGGCTCGTTCCCGAAGAAGGTCCCTGGCGAGTCCGGAAAGGCAGAGGTGCACCCGTTCGCTGTCTCTGGGGTGGAGCAGTGCGAGCGGGTCCCTCAGAGCAGCGCTTCTTTCCCTTGTTCTGGTCCTCGAACTCCAGACGTGCTTCCATGCGATCCTTCTCGATCTCAATACAGCGGTCAATCAGCTCACGCAGAGTGTAGCTCTTGTTCCCTGACAGAGCCAACCTGATCTTGGTCTGAAGTCCCTTTCTGTAGTAGTACATCTTTTCCTTCTCGGAACTTACGCAAGACGCAGGTGCGTAGCGGAGCAAGCAGTTGAAGCGGGTGGTGTACTCGTGGATCCGGTCAGCTCCCTGGGAGATGTTGCGAAACTCATTCTCCTTGGCCTCCATGACTCCCTCGGGAATGTGGTGGTCACGGAAAGCCTCGGTGAACTCATCCCAGTCAATGCGGGCTGGGTCCTCGTGAGCGCTAGTGTAGTTGTCCCACCATGCTCGTGTAGCACCGGTCAGCTGGTGGCTAGCAATCCCAACACACTCCTCGTCGGAGCAAGTGGTCAGGTCCAGCTTCTTCTCCATCTCTCTAAGACAATCGTCGGCAGCGAGGGGATCACTGTCGGTCCCGTCGAAGGTAGGTGGCCTCAGCTTCAGGAAACCCTCCAGTTTCCTTTGGAAGTCATTCTGGGGTGGCCCGTGGTGCCTGTTCATCCCAGTAGCTATGGCATTCAACAGTTGGGTCTGCTGTGCCATCACTTCTGCCAACGTCGGTGGCGGCGGCGGTGGCGGTGGCGGAGGCACGTTCTCGCCCTGTGGTGGCGGATCGTTCACCGGCGGTGCATCCTCTGCCCGGCGCAGCTCTTCTTCCAGGTTAACTCCAGCACGTCTGCCAGCTGGGCGTCCACGGTTGCGACCACGCCCGCGTCCTGGCGCAGGTGCGGGGGAGGGCTGGCGGTTCTCCAGACGCACGGAACGTCTCATCGACATCTGGAATTATTAGGTACGTGCTCAGTGCAGTAATTATCTTGTAGTGGTTTAAGTAGGAGTTAGATGTTTTCAACGATTTAATGAATTAAAATATTTTTCATGCTATCCTACACTCAACCAAAGAAGCATAGAGAACCATAAGAAGCATAAGATCCAAATGTCACTCATCACATGGTTATTATTACATAAAGGATGTTCCTAGCTGCTAAGAAGATCGTGCTATGCGCAGATAGCCAATGACAGGACAAGTCATGGTATCACTAGTCTAAGTGCCACGCAGGGTCCCATAAGCTACTGGTGCATAAGGTCGAGTACGGCATCGGGTATGCGGCTGTCCTCTGCCTCGATCTCGTCATCAGTCATGGTCAGGCGCTTGACGTAGTCGAGTGCTACAGCTAGCTCTGAAGTGGCCTCAATCTCCTGCATCCTTAGAGACGGACATGCTCCCATGTTGAGCGTTGTTGGTGGCATGCGGAAGTCTCCCTCCCGGGGCTTCACCATCTCCGGTGGGGGAAGCGAACTCTGCACCTTCCGGACCTCAATAGCTCTCTTGGCATCGGACTGCTTCCAAGCTGTCTCTGTCCTCCGTAGCTTGTCCTTTAAGAACTCCACCATCTTCACACGGTCGATCAGAATCCCTTGGTTGCGGGTGGACTTCTCCTCGGCTTTCTCCAACTGCTTCTCCAACTCCCTGATCCTGGAGCGCAACGTGCTCATCTCGACTCCTCTGTCTCTGCTCCTCTGCTCCCTCTCAGCAAGCGCTCTCTCCTTGTCGTCCAGCCTCCTCTGTAATCCCAATACTCTGCTGTTCAGGTAGTCATTGCGTAACCCAAAATCCCCGATCTTGTCTCGCAAGTCGGCGATCTCGGCTCGGTGTAACTCATCACGGCGCTGCATCTCCAGCTGCAAGTCAGTGACTGCTCTGCTCAAACTCTCCAAGGTCTGAGTCCCTTTCTACAAACTGTCCTCGACCTCTGCCATGCGTGCTCGGTCACGCTGCCTCCTTTGCTCCAATGAGCTGATGAACTCGTCCCGCTCCTGGAGGTGGTGTGCCACTGTGCGTAGGCAAGGGTCAGTCTCGGCCTGAACGATCTGGCTGGTGTACAGAATCCTCTGGATGGGGTCAGGGTGCAGCTCTAAAGCCTGAGGTAGCAGACGGAAATGGGTCCCCTTAAGGTACTCATAGGCGGTGCACACAACTGCGCGTAGTACCTTGTGGGAGACAGACTGTACTCCGTCCTCCACAGTCTCTCCAGCAGTGTAATCAGTAAAAACCGGCATCCCTGGAAGGGTCAGGCTGACGGGTGTCTCAACTCTGGTAGTGACAGGTCCTTCAAACCTCTCAGCCTCGACAAGCTTCCCTCGGCTGAAGTACTGGATCTGGTCAGACGGTGCTCCCAGCTCCTTCAACACCTGGCGTAACACCATGGCAAATCCGCCGTGGTTCCTCCCATTGATCGGGATCTCGATAGTGCCATCGTGCAGTGGACGAAGTGATGGTCCAAGGCTGGTCATCTGCAAATTTTTCAAGAAACGGATTAGCAGGTCCTTATATTAGATAAGCCATTACATAAAAAGTGAATGCAAGGTCGGTAATATAACCGAAAGAGAGTCTGGCTTCCTATTCTAACGTCCATTCTCTATGGGTCTCGTCCTACAGTCAAGTATGGCTCTGATACCAACTGAAACGACCTCGATTTCCACGAAGGGAAATCCGCAGGCTCGAATTGTAATTCAACAGATTGCTTGGGACAATCCATGAAATTACCCATATCTCAGTTGACACCAGGATCCATACAACGGTAATTAAGTCTTACATAATCATTTATTACATCGCCACACTGGCGGAATCAACATTCAGAGAAGCTTTAGAAGATGCGGAAACGATTCATCCTTCACGGCCAACTTGAGTGTAGCACGTGACCCTATTCCTCGCCATCGTCTTCCTCGAAGTCGTACTCATTCTCGTCACCTGACAACAAATTTATCAGTACGATATGTACTGGCCACGGAGCCCACCTATGCAGTATTTGCTTTGTGGAAAGTGGATGCAAGGCTATACAAGCAGTCCTATAGGCTGAGGTTTCCTATGCAGCTGTAATCAATGTTTAAGTAGTCAAGTTTTATCTCCAATTACACCATCATCCCTTTTCCCATCACCACATCTCACATACCCACACCTCACTCTCATTCGACAGGCCCAACTCCCTCTCGGGCCTATCTCAGCGGCACACTACCACAGCGGGTACACTGCCAGAAAATGTCATCCAGGGGGTGAAGAGAACACTCACTACACTAGTAGAAGCTTCACAGGAAAGGTCCATAGCCAACAGGTTGGCATATGTATCGATCGATCAACCGTACACTCTGCAGAGGTTTCACTACCCACAAGATTAGCCATCATAGGTGTTGCGCAAACACCTAGGCAGAATTCCGGGTGCTTGCTTGCCTAGGTCGATGCCACCCTACCACTCAGCCCTGGGATATTCCGGATCCTACACCGTTATGCTGAGACTGGGAGACACAGTACCGGGCCCATCCAGTGGTACTGCGCATCTAGAACGGAACGAGAACCCATCGACCGTCTCCGCCCACCCTTATCACCTCTCAACCTAGCAGTAGTGGCACCGTCCTACCAAGTAGTCCAGCCGTCTCCCGCCCATCAGAAGCGAGTGAGTAGAAAAGGATTCCCATGAACCTGAAACTAGTCCGTCCTAGGTTTGACCAAGCAGGCATCTTCACTTAGGGGATACTCTCCCCGTGCCATCACAGCACCTCCGTCCACGGGCTTCAAACCACCAAGGCTATCCCACCCGGAACCTCCTCAACAACTTTACCCGCCACAGGTATCTCGCTTGGGGATGCCCAGGTTGCACGCCCGGCATGACTTGCCCCACGGGCTTGTCTCACATCCCACTTGGTCGACATCAACCCTTACCACGCATCCAAGACGCACGCAGCACTCTCTCCCAGTGGTTATAATCAGTTATACACCATCCCAATTCCACCACATAGCATATAGCAAGTAGTAAGTAGTGGAAGAGTAACAGTAAATTAAGCAGCAGCTAACCTAGCAGTGGACAGCAGGGTAAAGTCTTAACAAGGCAGGGAATTCAAGTATACTATCATGCAACCAATCCATACATAATCATAAAGCAATAGCAACAATGTCATTTGCAATGCGTAAATAGGATCTAAGGATTTGGTGGGACGTAGCACCTTCGTAGTCATCTCCTAGCTCCTGAAAGTACTCGTGGTCGTCTTCCTTAGTCAGATCCTCCTCCGGCTCTGAAATCGAACACGAAATAGTCGCGTCAGCGACTCCTATAGAGTATATCAGAAAAATCCAATAAAATAAAGAGCCAAATACATACAAACATAGTCTTAGATTGTAGATCTCAATTTTCTGAGAATTTTGATATATGGTGCGCAATTTTTGGACATCGTATGAATAAGTTATGAATTTCCGAAGATTATTCTATTTTCTGAAAATGGAAAAATAGCCGATTAATCTGGGGGTGACACGTGACAGCTCGCAATTGGTCCACGTGGCACGCGGGTCCAGTAGTGCGGCATGTGACGGCTGACGTGGCTGCTGACGTCAGCATGACGTCATTGCTGACGTCAGCGTTGACCGGGTCAACGCTTCCTCTGACTAGTGGGGTCGGGTGACGTCATAGTGACGTCATCATGACGTCACTGGCATGACACGTGGCAGCGCCAGGGCTCGCCACGTGGTCGCGCCGAGTTGCTTCGGTCCGGGTCTACGAGAGCCGGTGCACGATGAACTGCACGAGCACCGGTTCATGAGCCAATGACCCGGCTCATGGTGAACCGAGTTCCCCTACCCCTTTACCCATACGGTCTACGGTGGACAGGGTCTACGGATGTGGCGCCTCAACAGAACACAGACCCAATGGTCGCCCACCAGGTGTTCGATGCTGGTTCCCAGAGAATCGCCGGCGTCGGCGCAGCTCGGCGGTGGTCGGGCGAGCTCGACGTTGGTCGGGGGCGTCGGCGTAGCTCGGCGGTGGTCGGGCGAGCTCGACGTTGGTCGGGGGGCGTCGGCGTAGCTCGGCGGTGGTCGGGGTGGTTTGTGACCTTGGCCGACCATTCGGCGTGCCATGGCGGCCGGCCGCGAGCTGCCGCAGGGCTAAAGCTTCGGTAGGCTACGTTGCAGCCCACAGCGAGGCAATTTCTCCCCTCCGGGCCCCAATATTCATTTCTAATAGACCCAATTTGGCTAACAGGGTCCCTTTTGGTGCTCGGCCACGGCACAGGCGCTTCTCCGGTGAGGCGGGCGGCGGTGTGGTGGCCGGGGTTCGGTTTTGGCACGAACGAGTGTGGTTCCCTTCTATTGACATAGTCAGTAAGGCCCTCGGGTCGTTGGTGGCAACTTGGTGTCACAGCAGGGTCTCCTCCCGGCTTCGGCACGCGGCGGAGCTCCGGCGAGGTCGCGGCGCACTCGAGCAGGGCGGACGAGGCTTCCTCTAGCGCTTAGATCCGCGTAGCTAGCTCAAGGGGTCGTGGCGGTGCTCCACGACGCTCTAACCTATACGGGTGCTAGTTGGATTGCTCGGAACGGGTAATTCGGCGTCGGAACGCGTCGGTGGCGAGCGCGCTTCGCCGAGAACGCGTCGTGCTGCGTTCTCGGTCTAGCAAAGCTTGTAGACCGGGGGTTTCGGCCGGTCGCATGAGTGCATGGTGCAGGTGATCTTCCTGAGCCGGTAAAGGCTCGTGCCTGCGCGTCCCGTGGTCGGAACGCCATGGCAAAAGCAGGGCGAGGTTCGGACATGGCGTGCGGTGGCTCACCGTGGTGTCGGTGAAGCTAGGATGACGGTGCAGTGGCGAGTCGGAGCCGTGCAGAGTGATCGCAGTGCCGTGCCGCTCCTCGTCCGCAGCTCGGGCTTCTCCTCCGTGCCCGGCTCCGGCGTGCTCCGCGGCGGCAGCGCTTCGACGGTGCTCCCCTCTCTCTGCTCCGCCCCTCTTCCTTCTCCCTCTCTCACACGGTGTGGTGTTGTGGCGTGGTTGGTGCCACCAGTGGCGGCGGCAAGTGGAACGAGGCTAGGGCGCCGTGAGGTGCTCCAATATATAGCGGAGCTCGGGTGGCTACCTATGGCGGGCGGCTCTGATCTGCTCGGGCCGATCGGAGGGTTGTGGCTTGCGCGAGCTAGGGTTCCGGTGGTGCGCGCGGGCTTCTTGACGGGCAAGGCAGGGGACAGGCAGGGGACAGCGGGGTCAGGGCTCTGCCATGCGTAGCGCTGTCGGTCACGCCATTTGCATGACTCTGTCGGCCACCGTCTTTCGCGAGGTGAGAAGAAGAACAGTAGCGAGAGGAAAAACGCTGACGGGTGGGGTCGTTGCGACAGTGACTCAACGCGCGTGCGGGTGTGATAAAGAGGAGACGGGCCGGCTGGCTGGGCCGAATCTGCTCTTCCTCTTTCTCTCTTCTTCTTTTTCTTTTTCTTTTTCTATTTTCACTTAAGTGTATAAATACATATATTACCCATTTTAAATATTGAGTAAATACAAACATAAATTGCAATAAATCCCAAATGTGATGCATAAGTTATTATTCTATGTGAATGGAATTAAAATACAAGCTATACTCCTTTATTTACTGTAACACCTCTGGTGTTACGGTTAATTAAAACCTGTCATGTCATCATCATTGCATGTAAATCATCCTGCATAAACTCATTTTTTCACTATGCATTAACAAAACTAATTTTTGTTTCAACATGTGATTATGCATAAGTGCTTGAGAGTGATTTATTATGTGAATGTTTGGGTTTGTATGCAATTATCTAAATTAAATTGGGAAATAAAAAGAAAATCAATTATAAACTCTAAAGCGGACCTAAAACTCTAAATCAAAAACTAAGCATAATTAGGGATTGGGCCTTAAACAAAAGTTGTAAATCTTTAAAAGATGAGCAACTTCTATTTTGTACAATTTTGAAGTTATTGAAAATAATTTCAAATAAAACCTTAATCTAGGATTTAAAGTTTAAACTTGAAATACAAATTCAAAAACTAGTGGGAATATGATGATGGTCTTTTAATGAAAGTTTTAGAACTTTCAAAATGAAACAACTTTCATGTTTAGAGATTTTAAAGTTTACCTTTAGAAATTTAAATTAAAACTCAATTAGTGTTTGTTTAATTAAATTTGAAATGCCATTTCAAAAATATCAAGAGTTAGGGAAAACTACTTTAGTGAAAGTTGTAAGGCTTTTCAACTTGAACAACTTTTATATTTGGGGATTTTGAAGTTATGCAGTGAGATTTCAAAATAAACCCTAATGAGAGTTTTAAAATTTAAATTTGAATTTCCATTTTAAAAACTATGAGGAATCTGCCAAAACCCATTTACTAAAAGTTATAGGCCTTGTCAAATAGGACAACTTTTAGTTTTGTAGATCTTCAAGTTGTTGAGAAAAATCTGGAGAAATTAAATGGATTGCAAATGAATTCTAAAAGGCTCATTTACCCCCTTTTGGATTGTTCCGAATCCATTCAAAATTTGAATATGTCCCAAAAACCAAAGTTGTTCATCACAGAGTTTACCACAACTTCTATTAAAACAAATTTTCGAGTTGTCATGTAAAATCAGGAGTAATTGTATCAACTAGCTGTTGACCCTAAGGGCTACTGCAGTACTTGAGCAGGGGGGCCTGGCTGCTCTGCTCATGAGCAGAGCCGCGCATGCCGTGCCGGGCGCTGGCACCGTCCGGGGCTGGCCGGCCGCGTGTCGCCGACGGGGACGGGTCCGTGGGGACCCCGGCCGCATCCTTATCCTGCCATAGTCTTATTTATAAACCCCGTCGTCACCATTCTCTCCTCTTTCACCTCGCCGTGGGCGAGCTCCACTGCTCCGGCTAAATTCCTCCTCCTCGTTGCTCCATCACTGACTCCATTTCATAGTTCGTCGTGTCATGCTATTGTTCACCGATTGAGCAAAAGCCGTGCTGAGTTTTGTGGGCGGAATCGCCTGCGCAGCTCGGTCTTCCCAAGATCCGGCAAAGCGCCGCCACGGACTCCTCACCGTGGTCAGGTGCTCTATGGTGATATCCTCCCCTCCCTTTTACGTGTTTTAGTATATCTGAGACTTCCTGAAACATATGCGCCAGATGGTTTTTGGTTTGGTGTCTAGGACGCCGCGGAACGCCACCTACAGCCGTGTTCTCGCCGCCGCGAGCACGGTCAACGCCGATGAGGTAAACCCGAGCCGTCTCTACTCCAACCGACCCGCACACAAGACCCTTGGTGAGCTCCTGTTTCTACGTGAGTGATTTAGTTGGACTCTGACATGCCTGAGCGGCCGGAACGGCACTCGCCGCCGTACTGGTCGCTGGTCACGCCGCCATGGCCACAACTGGCGTGGTCTCGATCTCCAAGCCGCCCCACTGGTGCTCTAGAGAGGTTCGCGGGGTCGTGGTACGCGCAGGGGAACCACTTGCCATCACGCCGGAGGTCTCACCGGCGGCGAGCGGGACAGTCAACCGCTGCCGGCGCCTCGGTCAGAGTATGGGAGGGAGACGGGGGCTTCTAGGGGAAAATTCGAATTGTTCTAGGGGGCTAAGTGCATCGTCCAAGACTCAATGGAATAGTATTAAATGGACCTCGGGTTGTTACTCGAGAAACCCGAGGGTTTTTCTGCATAATCCCCAGGGCGCGGCTTGGGCAGGCCGAGTGGGCCGGCCTGTGCCGAGCTGGGCTAGCGCGGGCCGAATCGGGTTTTTCGTTTTTCAGGTAATTTCAAATAGCTTTTCTAAATATCAATTATAAGGAATGGTTGGCCACCTTGTTATTTTTATAGGAATAAGTCTATTGCTCCTAAAATCATAAAAATATTTCTGTGAACTCTCTGTAGTGCGTAGAATTTTATAAAAATATTAAATATGGTACTTGGGTACTTTCTGCAGAAAATAAAAATGCACCTTTTAATTAGCAAACACGACTTGATGAAATTTAGTAAAATTCTCTGTGAGTCCAAAAATCATGAAACTTTGCTAAGGCGTTGTTTAGGTCATGGATTTCCTGTGCACAAATTTGTAGCCCATTTAAATGAAGTTAAAGATTAATTCTTAAAGTATGCCTAAATATTAATAAAGAAAATGAATAGAAAAGGTATATTAGGCTAGGGTTTGAATTATTTCTTGATTGGTGTGCCACCCTGAAACTTTCTAGAACTTATAAAACCCTGTACCCTAGTGTTCATGGTAGATTACTGTTCACAGTGTTATTAATATGATCCACCTTAGGTCTAGTTAATAAATTTTTAGGGAGTATGATTTCTTGTAAAGGAAAATGAATTGACCTCTGGATACAACTTCGTGAGTAAAAATCATTGATTAAAATGTTTTCCCTACTTTAGCCTACCAGTCCCAGGGCTAGTGCACCCACTGTTGGTCCTAGTTAGGATTTACCTCGTACCTAGATGCATCTGCTCGCGTAACCCTAGTTCATGATTCGTGTATTATTCCATGCATGGTTAGATGATTAATGAAATGATTAGGGAATCCTAATGACTTGGAATTGGTAACCTTGGGTTACTGATTGATCCAAAGAAGGAAGCGTCGTTGTCAAAAGTACTTCAACAAATAGACTTGGCTAGGTTGCATGTTGGATGCCACCTAGTGAGTAAAAACATTCCGATAGATTATTCCTCGTAAGTGCTACATATGTTACCGCGAAGGAAAATTGTACTCAACTTTCTAAATCTAGCTGGCTTCTCATTAATTCACACAATGTAGTACATCTCATGCATCATGCCATACATATCATCAGGATAAGAATGCATTATTATTTCATGTAGTGAACGCGCGGCAATTATTATCGGAAGCAAGTACCGAGTAAAGTTTACCCTTGGTGGACGAGCATAATCTTGGTGATTGACTTCAGGATTCTGTCTACTTCGAGCAACAGGCAAGCCCCGGTGCATTTGCCCCTCCTTGTTATTTAAAAATATTTATCACTTGAGTTAATCTGCTGCATTAGGTTAATAGGAGTTGAGTGATAACCTATTGATGCATTACCTTTCCTTGACCACATATTATACCTGAGACCCTGATTTATTTAAAGTATTGAAAAATGCTTAGTCATGCTTAATGATAGAGTTGCAAAAATGCTATTTTGAAAACTGTGATGATATGAAACAAATGAATCATTTTATGGGATTGGTATTGTCCTCGTTTGGTGATGGTGTACTTGGCCAGTCCATTATCATCAACGTGGATGGGTTTTCCGTTTGGTTGACCATCTGTTTGGGTTAGAGTCCCAACGATCCTCGCCATCGGAAAAGGGATGCAAAAACCGGGTGGTTACCAGTGTACTTGGGTTAGAGTCCCAATGCATGGTGTCCAACGGAAAAATATTTAGGGACCATTCGTTGTCGGCCTGCTGTGATCATGACTTTGCAACTAGCCACATACTACGGAAAGCCTCTGACTCCGGTGGCTCTACTGCTGGAACCGACAACCACGCACTGGGAGTGGAGAGATGGCGAGAGTAGCGTGTACCCTCGTGGCCGTCGTGCCTGGAGACTAGAGGGGTACTGTGCTCTCGGGTGGCGCAGGACCGGTTCCGGGGTATGAAAAGCCGTGGTAGGCGGGGTTGGCATATGCAAGCTTAAGTGCTACATATGCAGTGTGGATAGGGATCCCTAGCTGGGTACTTCTGGATTCGAATCGACGTTGCTCCTCGGTTAATGGAGACATGATCCTCACACTTACAGCGAAGAGTGGTTCGAAACTAGGTGTTTTCGAGAATGAAAAGGAAATTGAAAGTACATGATATATGAGAATTGATAAGGAATTATGGATATGAATAAAATAATATTGAGATCAAATAATGAAATAGGATAGTGATGCTTTTCTGCAAAATACTTTGACTCTTGCTCAAGCCTTACCTTGATTCCACTCAGCCTGCATTCCCGAGTCTAATTTTACACCTTTAGTCGGGTAAGTCTTGCGGAGTACCCCATGTACTCAGGGTTTGTTAACCCCCTGTTGCAGGTAAGTTGAGTAAACAGTTCTACGAGGGATCGTGCCGGTCATCGGATTGTACATGGATGAAGATGTGTATATAAAGAAACCTTTGGGCAGGGTGTTTAGTTGTATACAGCTACTCCACTGCGAAACTCTGGTTTGGGATAACGTAATTGTAATCTATGTTTAAGTAATACTTCCGCACTCTTTACTCTGATTCAAATTATTTGTGTAAACTGTCGTAATACTTGCAAGGTCTTACAATGAGATCCTCGGGGAAATTAGGGTTTCCTATGAGACCCGACGGGCCACCTAAGTCAAAGGGAACTCGTGCATACTAGTCAAAGGTCCTTAAGGACGATGACGGGGCACGTGGGCCCTATGATTAAGGCGGTTCCGTCACATTTACTAAATTCATAATGAAACCTATATGCTTGCACAAGAAAAATGGGTTTTCACAATAAATAAATGAAAAATTTTAATTGGTTGGGATTTTTAGGTTGTGTGGATTTTAGGGTTGTTACAGTAGATGATCGGTGAAGGTGCGCCTGAGATGAGCAAGCGTAACACAGAGAGCGTAAGACACACGATTTATACAGGTTCAGGCCGCCGCGAGGCGTAATACTCTACGTCCTGTGTTCTTGTGGATTGTATTGTTGTATGATGAAGTGTTGTTATGGTCCGTTGGATGCCTGCCCCTCATTATATAGTCTGAAAGGACAAGGTTACAAGTAAACTAGCTAAATTGATATAATAACCATGCGGTGCAATACCTTGCGCCGCACGCCTTCGTCTTCTGGGCCGGGCCACCTCTGATGGTGCGGCCCATGTAGTGTCGTGCGAGTATACGGGTCTATACCCCCACAGCTAGTCCCCGAGTGCCTTGCATTCCTCGGGAGGTGCAGATTTTCGAAGTTGCTTGACCAGACGGATGTAAGGAGCTCAGAAAAATTTAAAAAGGAGCTTCTCTTTGGTGAAGTGTAGCCACTTAGACTTCGTTTGCGAGGATGGGTGATCTTCATCATGACGTAGCCAATAAGGAGTGTAGATCCAAATAGAAGCACTACATTCACCGCTAGGTGAAGTATAGCCACTTAGTCCCCGAGCCTGCTGGAAGATGACGCAGTATCTTGTAGCAGGATCAAGAAGAAAATCTTGAAAGTCCCCGAGCACGGCGAGGCACATATCAAGACCTCCTATGTGCTGCTCAAGATCAACACCCTGATTCGAATAGCGTGGAGTGAGTTGATAGCTCGGCGACGAGACCCCAGCATGGTCGGAGACGGTGTCCGAGCAGCGCGAGGACGACGAGGAGCGGTGATGAGTCCCCAGCCTGGTCGAAAGTATAGTTCGAACAGCACGAGGACGGCGAGGAGTGGCGACGAGTTCCCAGCGTGGTCGGAGACGGAGTCCGAGCAGCACGAGGACGACGAGGAGCGGCGACGAGTCCTCAGCCTGGTCGGAGGCGTAGTCCGAGCAGAGAGAGGACGGCGAGGAGCGGCGACGAGTCCCCAGCGTGGTCGGAGACGTAGTCCGAGCAGCGCGAGGACGGCAAGGAGCGACGACGAGTCCCAGCATGGTCGGAGACGGAGTCCGAGCAGTGCGAGGACGACGAGGTGCGGCGACGAATCCCCAGCCTGGTCGGAGGTATAGTCCGAACAGCACGAGGACGGCGAGGAGCGGCGACGAGTCCCCAGCCTGGTCGGAGGCGTAGTCTGAGCAGCGCGAGGACGACGAGGAGCAGCGACGAGTCCCCAGCGTGGTCAGAGACGGTGTCCGAGCAGTGCGAGGACGGCGAGGAGCAGCGACGAGTCCCCAGCGCGGTCAGGGACGGAGTCCGAGCAGCACGAGGACGACGAGGAGCGGCGATGAGACCACGCTGCGAGGACGACGAGGAGCGACGACGAGTCCCTAGCCTGGTCGAAGGTATAGTCCGAACAACACAAGGACGGCGAGAAGAGGCGACGAGTCCCCGGCCTGGTCGGAGGCGTAGTCCGAGCAGCGAGAGGACGGTAAGGAGCGGCGACGAATATCCGGCGAAGAGTTCCTGCAAAACAAGTATGTATAACAGGTAGTACATGATGTTGATTTTGAAGTGGATCCCAACATTGTAGAATGCATGATAAGATTATCCGTTTCTTACTCTTGTTACGTCATGTAATTTTCCCTGATAGTTGGCCTGTTACGTTTAAGCACCTGGTCCCCGGCGTTTGGTTCAGAGGTTTCTTAACATGACCGAGTCTTATGGGATGTCGACAGGCTTCACAGATTAAGGCGTGTGCTATCAAGGTACTTTAGTAACCGTGAAGAAAAGAAAATGGAGAGATATTTAGTATCTCGTCGGCGGAGAAAATCTTCTGAGTGCCAAAGCGTAGTAGGGGCTTATGGAGAAATCGTCAGCGAGTGCCGAGCGTTATCGGGACTTATGGAGATGTCGGCGGCGAGTACCTGAGCGTGGTCGGGGCTTATGTAGAAAATATCCGGAGATATATGGAGAACGAAAGATACGTAGAAAAATATTACAAATTTGACTTAGTTTGATCGACGCCCGGTGGAGTGGTCGGCGTGTCGAGGAGTCGCTTGATGTGGTTCGCGTGATGGCTCGACGTGGCTTGCGTAATGGCTCACGTGATAGCTCGACGTGGCTCGCGTGATGGCTCGCGCGGCTCCGGGTTTGCTATTGTCGAGGCCGCCGCAAAGCGTTGATGGCGAGAAGTGTGATTGATTCTCTGTCAATAAATATCATGTAGATTCGTAGAGAAATCCGAAAAAAATCATATATATAATATGAAATATCTTAATTGAGATAGAAGTTGTGACTTAGCTTTTGTAATCCGTAAGTACGTATTGCTCCTTTCAGATTATTGGAAACCACCGTTTAAGGAAATTATTCCCTACACGTCTGAATGAACTTGCGTGGCTCTTAGCATATCTGACTTGAGTAGAGTTTGACTTAGATCCGTTTAAGTCTTGACTTAAGTTGAGCTTGCTGCAGGTCGGACTAGCAGATCCGATCCATATGTTTCCACGCGTAGAGTCCGATCAGGGGACCGATGCGATCGCCTGGCAGCACGGAAGCCCACGGTCGCAGCTTGACATAATTGACCCTGGGATCACGTGATGGTGCAGCGCCGTCTTGCGGAGTCGTGGATTCAGCTTGCTGACGACCGCCGATGCCGCCGCAAGAAGCAGGTTCGTGACGAGGTCGCCGCGGATAATGTTGATGACGATGATTGTCATCTGATTTGCCATCACCGAATACCGTGGTCGACGACAACGAAAGAAATTTTCATCTTGCTCATCATGGATTTAGAGTGCACAACCCCTATCTAGCGCACTACTGTTAACGGAATATCGTCGATAGTCTACCGAGGGGTATGCCCAAGGTAGTAGATGATCGGTGAAGGTGCGCCTGAGACGAGTAAGCGTAACACAGAGAGCGTAAGACATACGATTTATACAGTAGACCGCCGCGAGGCGTAATACCCTACGTCATGTGTTCTTGTGGATTGTATTGCTGTATGATGAAGTGTTGTTATGGTCTGTTGGATCCCTACCCTTTCTTATATAGTCTGAAGGGACAAGATTACAAGTAAACTAGTCAAGTTGGTACAATAACCGTGTGGTGCAATGCTTTGCGCCGCACGCCTTCGTCTTCTGTGCCGGGCCACCTTTGATGGTGCGGCACATATAGTGCCGTAAGGGTATACAGGTCTATACCCCTATATTACTAAACTCTCAAGAAAACGTATATTCCCTGGAGGTTGAAGTAGACCGCCAAGGAATATGGATGTTTTCTTGGCGGTTTCTAATCACCTCCAAGGAAATAACATATTTCGTTGAGTGCTATTATAAACAGTCAAGTAAACTACTCTTTCCTTGAGTGTTTTTATTAAACGCCAAGGAAAATGCCTATTTCCTTGGGTGTTGTTCTGAACCGTCAAGTAAATTATAATTTCCTTGGGTGCTATTGAATTTTCTTGGAGGTTGACGGCCAAGGACATGCTGTAAATACTTGACATCATTCTAAAATACAAATCATAATAACTATGGTGTGTATGATTTCTATATGCCCCACGAAAATTTTGACATGACCTAGACAACCTAATTAGTGTTGTCTAGGACTTCCAAAAATTTTCAAAGTGATTTGCTATTTTCTAAGGTTTAAATGAATTTCTACGTGGTTTTAGAAAGTAACATCAACTTGAACCACACATCATAACAAACGTCATCGAAAAATTAGACAAAAATATATACAAGAAGATATGTTATATTTGAGCTCACATAAGGAAAATCTATAGAAAATGAAGTGGTTTGTTAGGGATTACTTGAACAGATATTTTGGTGACTCCGATTGAAAAAAACAATAATATCTTAAAGGTGTCTGAAAATCATGAAATTTGGCATGTGATCATAATATGGTTGTATTATCTTGCCATAAAATTTTCAAATCATAATAACAAAGTTTGGACTATACATTGTTCATAAGTGGATAAATCTCTCACATAGTTACATAACTATGTGAGAGATGTATCCATTTGTGAACATGTATAGTACCACTTTATTTAAATCATTTATTATTTTATGCAAGGATTATACACCAAAACAATGTTTAAATGCAAGTTTGTAGAACTTGCTAACAAAGTTTAGATGTTTTTATAATTATCTTATGGTTGTTTGGAGATAGAACTACGAAGTATCACTAGCAAACAAATGGTTTTGTAATGGGAATATATAATATTATTATAAGGGCATTAATTGTATTTTAAAGATAACGAGGACATTTAAAAGCTGAAAACTTAACACACTTAAATAATGTGCTTATATAAAATAACAAAGATATCTTAAACTCTAAAAAAAAACTTAACTTTGACCTTTAAAACAAATTGGACCTGCATGCTCAGGCCACGATCGGACGTGGCCAGTTAAAAGCCCATGCGGCTCATGGTGGCCCATAAACGCACCATTTGTAGCCCATCCCTGGAGCGTTTTCGTCCATCCGATCGAGATCGACGGCGAGCATTGGATCAGCCGAAAAGAGGACTCATATAAATTGGACTAAACCCTAATCCCCATAGCCCTGCCCCACACTCTCCCCCAACCCCGCACCACGCCCCTCGCCGCTTTCCCCAGCCCCGCACTATGCCGCGCCCTCTCCCCAGCCCTGCGCAGCGTCCTCCCCACAGCCCTGCACCGCGCCCCTTGTCGCAACCCTCAGCCTCGTACCGCGCCCTCTCCCCACAGCCCCGTGGCGGCGCATAGCCCGGATGGACATGGTCACATGGAGCATGGTCGGGGCAGCGGCGCGGGGTTCCTCCGGCGGCGGCACGGGGCCTGGAGCTCAGATCGATTGGGGTGCGGCTCCTTCGGCGGCGGCAAGGCCAGATCCGCCATTGGCGACCTCAGCAGCCAGGGATCCGTCAGCGTCATCACGAAGGTAATCCGAAATCCGATGAAACGAAACAAGCGCTGTCACTTGCTTATTCTGGGCAGCCAGCGATACGTGGGTGTGGGGAAACGGATGCGCAGCTGCTGGCTTCATATTCATCAGCTAGAAACAATTGCATATTTATCAGATAGAAAGACCCGTATACACATTTAGCTGTGAAGTGACCTACAAATCCTCTTTATGAAATGTAGAACCAAATATGAATAGTTCAGTTTTGTGCAAATTCAGTTCATTCAGACAAATATGTAGGTTGATTCAGTTCATTCAGTTAAATATGTAGGTTGACCTACAAATCCTCTTTATGAAATGTAGAACCAAATATGAATAATTCAGTTTTATGCATCAGATTATTAAATGATATACTGAATACAGGGTTTTGCATAGATCAACCTTGAACTATGGTTGATAGGTACTAACAGGGAAGCATTTCGAACTATTGTTCAATATATATGTATTCTAAATATGGATTAGTTTAATTTTTTTGTGTATTGAAAAGGTAATTGTCGGCTGTGTGGTTTCCGTTTTTCTTGCTAAGCTTAATAAAATATTGAAGCTTTGTTGATTCACTTATTAATAGTATTAATCCAACTAGGTTAGCTCTATATGACCTTGCTCTGTTGATTCACTAGTAGTATAAGTTCAAGTAGGGTTTGTTAGTTTAGTTTGTTGTCATTCATGTCCAAAATTTTGCAGGTTTACTTAGATCAAAACCTTCAGATGTGTACTTCTTTAGTAATTGACTTAGTGGCTCCCATGTTGCTGCCTGTAATAATTTTATTGACTTAGTGGCTCCCATGTTGCTGCCTGTAATAATTTTACTTTTGTCAATACACAAGCCCAAGCACAATCTGGCCATCGCATGTGCTCAGTCATGTGGTTTTCAGTTTTCATCAGTAGACAGTTCCATGGTTCATGTGGCAGAGCTTTCGATTTTTAATTTTCTGTTACCTATGAGCATAGTACATAAACCTGCCTGATTATACATGTGTTATTTACTCTGTCCATGGTTTGCTTTAGCTGGCATTAGCATGATAATTCGAGCCTATTTTGTTTCAAGTTAACTTTTGACCATCTCACGATAATTTGAGTCGTGTTCTCAGCCTATTCTGTAACTTAATTCTTTTTGTGGTCATGTAGGAATATAAGTTTGGCTCCGAGGAGGCTAGTGCTTTGGATGTATATGCTAAAGTGGAGTGGTAATGCTGAATGTCCAGGACCGATTCCAGAGGGTGCTTCTGCACGGTATTTGTGAGGTGGGTATGTTCCCAAGTCTAAGAAAATCAAATAGATTCCTCTGGAAGATCATATCATGGCTTTGTGAATGCACTTAACATGAGTATAGTGACTATAATGCTAGGATATACTGATCCCTGCATTTAACATGTATTTTTACTTCAGGTCATTAGTTATTCTGAAACATGCTAAATGAGCCCAAAAAAAAAACAGTAAGCATTAAAATATGCAATGTTGGAGTACAAACATAAGTTATTATTCAGTGTTTTCAGGAGGAAATGTGTTTCCAAGTCAGTTGTACCTTGTGCCTGCGTTTCATACATCTAATGACCACTTTAAGTGATTTCAGTATGGTTACTTAACTGATAGTTTTTCAAAACGAGACCTATGCTTTGAAGCTCATAATATCTGGATGTAGTTTAAAAGTAGTGTCTGAAGCAATAATGTTGGATTGCATAATGAAGCAATAATGTTAGATTGCATAATGAACCTGTTATGTAAATGAATTCTCCCTTGATGCTGGTTGTATTTTTGCATGGCCAGACTGACTTCATAAATGCTTAGTAAGATTCTCTGTTCTATTTTCTCATGTAGGTACGCAGCCAACAAATTTTTGACTTAGGCCAAAAGGTAGTGCGGTGGGAGTGCTTGACACAGGAGATAGTTATACCCTATCACTTTGGAAACTATTAGTGACTAGTGTGTTATGATGTATGGACTTCATGTAACCGCACTTGTAATATTCTTATGGATATGTTAATATCAATATAATGGTTGGGCTCCGTATGCATGTCATCATGTGTTAATTATAGTGACTATAATATTAGAATATTTTGATTAGTGCATTTATTTTTTTTTATTGCTAGTATAGATTTCCTTGGGAGCTGGCCCTCAAGGAAATCCTATTAACTTGGCGGTTAATGCCAGTCAAAGAAAACTATAATTTGCTTGGAGGTGACGAGCAGCCAAGGAAATAATAATGACCTTGGCGGTCTAGAGTGCTTTTCTTGGAGGTTGTCGACCCTCAAGAAAATAAATTTACTTGGCGGTTGTCGACACTCAAGGGAAATACTTTTATTGGCGGTTATAACATTTTCTTGACCTTTTGGCAAATTTAGTCTGATCGTAGTATCCTTGGCGGTTAGCCTCGAAGGAAATTTTCCTTGAGTGTCAAAATCGCTAAGAAAACTAATTTTCCTTATCTTCTATCCTTGAGTGTGTTTGCTTGACGGTCTTTAGTCAAGGATCATTTTCTTGGTGGTTTAATCCCTTTTCTTGGCGGTTTTTGACACTCAAGACAATTTAGGATTGTGGTAGTATCTTTGTTCGTCTTGTATCTACTTGCGCCATAATTTGGACAGCTCTTCAAGTCTTTATAATCATCACCTTGATAAAGGATACAATGATTTCTACAGGCGTGGATCTTTTCGACACCCATAGTGAGCGGACTGATTAGCTTCTTTGCATAGTACGTGTTAGCAGGCACGTTGTTATCTTTTTGAAGCATGTCTGCGAGAATACTCAAGAACGCATCAAAGCCAGCGTCACAGAAATCATATGTAGCTTTGACCATCAACAACTTCATCACAGACCGTAGCGTCGTGAACTCTTTCGTACAACCCTTCGACTCATCATAAAAAGGCTCTTCTGCTGCCTTCCTCAAGGCCTCCATACCTTTTATGAAGAACATCGATGGATCAGTATGACGACGTAATATTGCATCTAAGAATTGTGCATCTTCCTCATCAGTAACATCTTGCAGAACATGATCAGTTCTGTCGTCTACATTTCCTCCAACGAAATCATGATCAGTAACATTTGGCACATGTTCACTCTGGGTACGAGGCTGTTGTGTCCCTCATACAAACTTATCCAGACCATCGGCGTCGATGTTCTCACGGTTTCCAGCTATATAAGGCGAAGAGCTACCCTCTTCATGCTTAGTTCAAATCAAATAATCCTGTATAAATCCTCGACAGACCAGATGAGAAATGATTGGTTCTGTGTCATCAAACACAATAATATTTTTGCAGTCTGTGCACGGACAATATATGTGCTTCATGTCTGTTCTCCTAGCATGACTCTTAGCAGCATCAATGAACCTGTTGACCTTAGGTATGTATGATGGATCGACTCTTGGTAACTTATACATCCAGTATGACCTCTACATCATTATCTGTAAAAATAACAAATCAAATGAAAGGAGAGACAATAACCTAGCCACTCTTCTCCCCTAAACTCATGGTGAAACCCTAGATCCAAAATGTGGCTAAATGGAGCAAGAATGGTTAAAAAGAGGTAAGGGTATATAAACTAACCTTTCTTAGCAATCTCCTTCCAAAAAATAAAGATCAAAACCTCTCTCCTTGTATTTGGTGAAATGTGGACCTCCAAAATCGCCTCCAATGGAAGGTGGCTGCGAGTTACTATTCGGGTCGGGGAGGAAGAAGGGATATTTAATATTATAATCTTCCATTAAATCATGTAAATCATATTACACATGCATGTGTCCATTTAGTATTATAATCTCCCATTAAATCATGTAAATCATACTACACATGCAAAGTCATGCAAACATGTACTACATGCTTATATTATTTGTAATGCAATTGAAACTACTTAATATGCACCGAAAAAGATAAATATATGATTAAAACGTAGCTGATAATATAAATTGAGATATAAAAGGAGATAAACAAGGACTAAACATAAAGATATAAGTAACATAAGTAAAATACTAACAAATTAAATAAAAGACATTATCTTTCTCTCTCTTAATAAATATATAAGAACACACCATTAATAGAGGAGAGAACTAACCATGTTAAGAGAGAGGAAAAACTAAACTAAGAAGCAATAATGACAAGAGAGAGAGAGGAGAGACTTGATTTAACCATGTTGAGCAACCCCACTTGAAGAAATAAAGACAATAACCTAGCTATTATTCTCCCCTAACTCATGGTGAAACCCTAGATCCAAAAAGTGGCTAAATGGAGAAAAAATGGTTAAAAAGATGTAAGAGGTATGTAAACTAACCTCTCGTAGCAATCTCCTTTCAAAAAATAAAGATCAAAACCTCTCCCCTTGTATTTGTGAAGTGTGGACCTCCAAAATCGCCTCCAATGGAAGGTGGCTGCGAGTTACTGTTCGGGTCGGGGAGGAAGATGGGATATTTATACCGGACTTAGTACAGGCGGTTTCTTAAGTGAATCGCCTGTGAAAATTACTTTGTGTAGGCGGTTCTCTTAACTGAACCGCCAGTAGAAATACTCTATTTCTACTGGCGGTTGTCTTAACTGAACCGCTAGTGAAAATCTATTTCTACTGTCAGTTTCGTTAAGAAAACCACCGGTGCAAATGGATTTGCACTGGTGGTTCATACTTCTGGCCCCACCGTTTTTTCTAGTGGCGTCCGACAAGGGTAACCGCCTAGAGAAATAATTCGGTAGCGTCTGCGTAGAGCTTTTCTGTACTAGAGCCATGTGTTGCAAATTAGATCATATTGTTTATTACCTTCCTGTCTTTGTTCACGTAGATTATGCGTAGCCTACGGGGCTTTTGCGATCTCATAGCCACAATGCAGGCGATGCAAACGAGTTTCGATTTTCCAGACCGACAGAAGTAAGTTGGAAAATAAATCTAGCTCTACAGCCAGATGCAAACCAGTCTACTATTTTTTATCTAATCATACCTTTAATTATTACGGATACCAATTGATCTACGTCACATGCCGCGTGGACAGTGATTAGTAGATAAATACCACGTAGGGTGTTTGGTATTGTCGCAGAACTGTCTGCTTGACGGTGATAGTATATGTCGATGTAGTACAGATTAGATGCAGGTAGAGATAGCAGATTCGTTCCGTTAACAATGTCAGTTATCGACAACGTTGTTGAAGTAGTCACAGCAGGGACGTCGTCATGAGCATCGATGACGAAGGTCGACGGCGAATTCAACGGCAATATCGATGTAGAGCTTGTCGTGCTGATAACGTGTTATAAAACACATCGACAGTAGTTAGGATCTTTCCCTTTTCATCTCTCGATCAACGCTGTAGATGAAAGTAGAAGAATAAATAGACATAAGATAGAGAGGCTATGTTTTATTTGTCTTACAACAGAAGCCACGCCTCGCGTAGTCACTACCGCTATGGGACCCAGATCTTATGCTCCTGCCTCCTCCGATGTCGGCACAAGCGCCACCGAGTTGGTCGACAAGCTATTCGGCCAGTACCGAAGAAAGCTCGGGAGGTCGATGCCACAGCCGCCGGTGCGGAGGTCACTAGCCTCACGTAATAATCTATGAATTTGAATTGCATGTATTTTGGCACAAGAGGATGATTCTAGGATTGTAATTTTCTTTATGCACGAAGAGAGTAGTATATGTTGATTTATAGGCAGTACTTTATTCTCATATACGATGCTATTTAAGAGATTTATAAAGTCTGACTATACAAGGCCTATGAGCTCAAAGAAAAAAGTTGTGATGTACAATTTGCATAATAGCTAAAACATATGTACTCTCAAAATACATAGCATACGTTGTCGTGTCAGGGTTTCATTATTTCTCACTTAGAGCCCTCAGTATCATGGGTACGAGCGTGTAAAAGTCTATGACACTCTAGCTCCATATATATATATATATATATATATATATATATATATATATATATATATATATATATATATATATATATATATATATATATACATATATATATACATACATACATATATATATACATACATACATATATATATACATATATATATATATATATATATATATCTTTGGTCGGAAAAACAAAGGGGGCCCCACAAATAGCAAAAAAAAAACACAGTAAGCACACACAAAGTGGGTCAAGTCGTCGGTCGACAAGGGATTCTTCACCGTTATTTTTTTTTATCCTTAAAAGACACTTTTTGCTTTTGGACGAATGCATCACATTTGTGTGAATGCCAGTGCACTCAGTCGTTATCTTTTTATTTTAGCTTTTGCTAGGTTTCATCGAGCGCGCGCATGCATCTGATCATGGCCAGGACAGTGTGCAGAAGCCGCCCATGCTAGCTTTATTAGTCTTTAGTTTCAAGTGTATTCCGTTCCTGCTATAAGTAAGTGTGATCTTATTATAACGTGCCTTAGCTTTATTTTAGGGTTAGTGAAGTGCGCTAAGGACCGGACCTGCTGTTTGATTGTTTGGCGCAGTACGGAGATGTAACACTAAATTTCTCCGATCAAGCCTAGATATTTTGACGTAACTTGTAGATGCATGCATCTTGGTTGATTAATAACTACTATATATGTGTTGTTACAAATTTAGGCAAATTCATGTTTAATTTAATCTATAAAAATGACGTAAGCAGAAAGATCATGACATCATATATGTGCTTGTCTAAACAAAACATCATCGTCATCATCATGAACATTATTTTAGTACTAACCAGTAAGGTAAGACACGAATTATTGCTCAAATAAAATATGTCTATGATACCGTTGGCTCTCATCAGGAAGACTGTGATCTTTACGATGAAGTTAACAAGACGTTTAACGAGGTTATACCCTGCGGCAGAGCCGGAAGCACCCGGAAGCGACATGGTGCTTTGTCGGAGTAGTCGTCCCGCTCGATAAAGTGCCGATTGGAAGCAGTGAAGATCACGTCCTCCGCCAACGCCGGGAACAGAGACTTGCGCCACCAGGAACTTCGCCAATGCCGGGAACAAGGAGGGATCGAGGCGAGTAGTCGTGCCGCCGTTGGACACTCCCAAAAAACGTGATTGCCACCCTTCACCCGAGCAGGTGAACTCTCTGGACGGAGACGCTCCGGAGGCCTACTCTTCCATCTCGTGTGCGCACAAGAGACGGAACGGGAAGAACTCGTTTGCTACTAGATATGTGATTGTGTCGCCAAGAGGTTCAACTGAAAGCTGGCGTTCTCTGTATATACAATATATGAGAAGGCGAAGGAGAGCGGTCTCCCGCGGCGCCGGGAGAGGAGGGAGATGGAGAGATGGGAGAGGAAAGGCCCAGCGTTATTAGGTGAAATCCTATAATCAAGTGCTAAATTTTGGTAACTCCCCTCATCACATCGAGAGAGTGGCAAAATTAAAAACACGCCGGTCTGCTCGCTCACCGCTTGCCTCGCCTCGCCACGCCCACGCCCCGGCCCGGCCGGCCGGCGGCGGCGGCGCGCGCGCGTGTGGCATGCTATCATCCTTTTCTCAACTTATCAATATAGACGGATAGTGTCCTACCATATAAGTTGAGTCAACCTTCAGTTAAATTCCCATGCGGTACTAAACCATTTAATGTGCTTATTCGGACCATAGAGTTTTATTAGATTTATTAAATATTTAATGGGCCAAGCCCATATTATATCTAACAATCCCCACCAAACTCTAGGGTTCGATGTAGATAGGTCTCAAAACTACATTCCTCTTATATACCAGTGTTTCGGTGGAGACTGTTAAGTTGAACGTCCATCTAGAATAATAGCTACACTCAACCACAACTGATCAATGAACTAAGCCTTGAATTGTGTGAGATGAGTTTCACTAGAACCCTTAACTGATATTAGGTTGCAAAGAGCATCCCTCTGTTTGAAGCATATAAATCGTACTTCTTGGCCTTTTCATGAGTGTCTAGAGATTAACCACATCTCATAGATTGTGATTAGCAATCGAACTCATATAGGTGTGTTCCTTATAGGATGTCCTGTATGACAATATCCCTGCTTAAGTAAGCCACTCGGATCACATTAAGAACTTAATCAACCTCCCTTACAGCATTGGAGAGACGGTGCATCTCAAATGAGTTAGACTTTATTCTAAGAAGACTCTCCCTTAGTCATCCACTAGTTTGTTTCGCCATCCTAATTCACGGGATCTCTGATCACATAGGACAGGTTACCATTATGGAGTGACATTAAGTGGGTCTCAAGCCCAACTCTCTTAATGCACCTTCTATCACATTGCGTGATAGACCCTTAGTAAACTAATCTGCTAGGTTCTTAGATGTGTAGACATAGTCCAATGAAATTACTCCAGAGTTTCTTAATTTCCTGATAGTCTTCAGACGCCTTTTCACATGCCTTGTAGACTTCATGTTGTCCTTAAAACTATTCACCTTTGTTATCACAGTTTGGTTATCACAGTTCATAGAAATAGCCGGTATCGGTTTTTCCACAACCGGTAAATTCATAAGGAGTTCAAGAAGCCACTCGGCCTCAGCGCCAGCCATATCCAATGCTCTTAGTTCTGTTTTCATTGTAGACTTCGTTAAGATAGTCTGCTTGCAAGACTTTCAGGAAACAGCGCCACCTCCAAGCAGAAACGCGTATCCGCTCGTGGCGTACAACTCATCAGTATCAGAAATTCAATTTGCATCACAATAGCCCTCGAGTACCCTCAGGTATCCGGTAAAGTGGATGCCATAACTTATCGTACCTTTCAGATAACGCAGGACCCTCTCAAGAGCACTCCAATGAGTATTTCCTGGATTTGACACAAACCGGCTTAGTTTGCTCACAGCAAAAGAGATATCAGGCCTTGTAGCGCTAGCTAAGTACATGAGACAACCAATTATCTGAGAATATCTCAATTGATCCCTTGAAATTCTATGATTTCTCCTTAATATTACACTTGGGTCATAAGGAGTTGGAGCAGGTGTACACTCACTGTACCCAAAACGGCTCAGTACCTTTTCCACATAGTGGGACTGCACAAGAGTTACCCCACCATTTCCTTCTTCTCTTAACAGCTTAATGTTAAGAATAACATCAGCCTCACCTAGGTCTTTCATCTCAAAATTATTCGATAGGAAATCTTTCACTTCTTTAATCACACCAACATTATTTCTAAATATTAAAATATCATCCACATATAAGCACAGAATGACACCATCACCTCCACCAAACCGATGATATACACATTTATCTACTCATTCACTGCAAAGCCGGCTGATGTTAAAGTCTTATCAAATTTCTCATGCCACTGTTTAGGGCCTTGCTTTAGGTCGTACAAGGATTTAAACAACTTACAAACCTTACCCTATTGACCTTTTGCGATAAATCCATCAAGCTGATCCATATAGATCTCTTTCTCAAGCACTCCATTTAAGAAAGCTGTCTTAACATCCATCTGATGAATGAAAAGACCATTTGAGGTAGCCAAGGATAACAACACATGAATGGTCGTTAATCGGGCAACGGGTGAGTAAGTGTCAAAGTAATCTTCTCCTTCCTTTTGTGTATAGCCCTTTGCTACTAGCCTAGCCTTGTACTTCTCAACAGTACCATCAGGCCTCAGCTTCTTTTTAAACACCCATTTGCACCCCCACAGGTTTACATCCATAAGGACGATCAACTACTTCCCAAGTCCCATTAGACATGGTTGAATCTATCTCACTCTGAACCGCTTCCTTCCACAAGTCAGCATCAAGAGAGGAATATGCCTCAGCAATGGTTGTGGGAGTGTCATCCACGAGGTATATAATAAAGTCTTCACCAATGGATTTTGCAACCCTCGGTCTCTTACTCTTTCGAGTGACAGTATTATTATCCTCCTCAGGAATTTCTTCATGGGTTTCATCATCAGCATGTATAATCGGTTCATCTGTCTCAGGGATAGGAGTAGAATCATGACCAAATATGTTAGGTGTATTAATTTTCATAGAAAATTCATCTTAAAAAAATGTAGCATCTCTAGATTCCATGATTGTATCAATAGCCTTCTCAGGAACGCTAGAATTTATTATTAAAAATCTATAGCCCACACTATGTATAGCATAGCCAAGGAAAACACAATCCACATTTTTTGGTCAAAGCTTTCGCTTTTTGTTTCTTGGCACGTTCACTTTTGCCATACAATCTCAAGTTCGCAGATAAGAGAGATTTAATCTCTTTTTCTCCCATGCCTTAAATAGTGTAATTTCTTTGTTCTTTGTGGGAACCCAATATAGGACATGACTCACAGTCAGTATAGCCTCACCCCACCATTCCTTAGATAAACCTACAGTCTCCAACATGGCATTTACCAAATCAGTTAAAGTGCGGTTCTTTCTCTCAGCAATCCCATTGGGCTGTGGTGAGTATGGTGGCGTCCTCTCATGAATTATTTCGTACACAGCGCAGAACTTAGAAACTCATTAGAGAAATACTCACACCCGCGATCAGACCGCAAACATTTGATTTTCTTCTCAAGTTGATTTTCTACCTCAGCTTTATAGATTTTAAAATAATGCAATGCTTCATCTTTTGTTTTCTTAGATATACATAGCAAAATCGAGTGCAATCATCTATAAATGTAATAAAATATATCTTACCACCTTTGGTCAATATTCCATTCATCTCACAAATATCAGAATGAATTAAATCAAGAGGTGCCAACTCTCTTGCTACAGCAGCCTTGTGAGGCTTACGAGGTTGTTTTGCTTCAACACACACATGGAACTTTGAGCCTTTGACCACATCAAATCTAGGGATTAAATTTAAACTAGCTAGGCGGGACATGCAACCAAAATTAACATGACATAATCTCGAATGCCAAATATTTGACTCAACATTACCAACCACATGGTTCATAGATTTAGAACAAGTATCAACCAAAGACAAGCGGAATAAGCCTCCGTTCTCATAGCCTTTACCAACAAATATTCCAAATTTAGAAATGACGCACTTATTAGACTCAAAGACTAGTTTATGACCATCACGACACAGCAAGGAGCCACTAATCAAGTTCTTCCTTATTGAGGGGACATGATGCACGTTCTTGAGCTGCACGGTCTTTTCCGAAGTGAGCTACAGATCGACCGTACCAACACCATGAACAGCCGCACGTGCCCCGTTCCCCATCAACAAGGAGCCAGCCTGCTCGACTTGATAAAATGAAAACAAGGACATATCAGCACACACATGAATATTTGCACCGGTATCAACCCACCAATCAGGAGAACAACAAACTGAAAATGCAGAAGGTAATGAATTACCATACCCAGGTGTAGCTGCCTCAGTCTCAACGGTGTTTGCTAATTTCTATGGAGGAGGAGGCTTCCACTTAGTCTCAGGACACTCCCTAGAGAAATGTCCAGTCTTACCACAGGTGAAACAATTCATCTTTTACTTGTTCATCATCCTCTTTCCCTCCTTAAAAGGAGTGGCGGGCTTTTGCTTAAGCTCTTGCTGGAATTTCTTTTTCTGTGGTTTGGGACGGTTCTTTTGCACCACATGTGCGCTAGAACTCCCCTCTTGACTTTCTTGCCTTTGACATCTTTTGCTTTTGCCTTCTAAAGTCCCAACAAGCTTAGCAGTGCTAAACTCTAGCCTCTTATGTTTCAGAGAAGTTGCAAAATCTGTCCAAGTTGGTGGTAGCTTTGCAATCATGCAACCTGCCACAAACTTATCAGGAAGTGCACACCCAAACAGCTCTAGTTCTTTCACCAGTGCCTGTATTCATGGGCCTGTTCAACTATAGGACGGTTCTCAACCATCCGGTAGTCATGAAACTGCTCCATGACATACAGCTCAGAACCGGCGTCATAAACACCGTAACGGGCCTCAAGTGCATCCCACATGGCCTTACCAGTCAGCATCTGCACATATGCATCAATGAGGGAATCTCCAATAATACTCAGCAAGGCGACCTTGCAAGTGATGTCATCATGTTCAAATGCACGCTGCTCATCAACGGTTTACACACCAGCAGGCCGTTCTTGTACCACGTAAAAGCAGCGCATAGAGATCAACCACAGTGTAGTTTTCTGGCGCCATCTCTTGTAATGCAAGTCCTCAAACGGCGTAGGTTTCAGCAAACCCTCAAAGCCAACAGATGAAAATGGCCTAAAATCACGTTTCTGGATTGTTACAAATTTAGGAAAATTCATGTTTAAATTAATCCATAAGAATGACATAAGCAGAAAGATCTTGACATCATATATGTACTTGTCTAAACAAAACATCATCATCATCATCATGAACATTATTTTAGTGTTAACCAGCAAGGTATGACACGAATTATTGCTCAAATAAAACATGTCTATGATACTGTTGGCACTCATAAGGAAGACTGTGATCTTGACAATGAAGTTAACAAGATGTTTAACGAGGTTATACCCTGCGGCAGAGCCGGAAGCACTCAGAAGCGACATGGTGCTTTGTCGGAGTAGTTGTCCCGCTCGATGCAGTGTTGATTGGAAACAGTGAAGATCACGTCCTCCGCCAACGTCGGGAATAGACCAAAAACGTGATTGTCGCCCTTCACCCGAGCAGGTGAACTCTCTAGACGGAGACGTTCCGAAGGCCTACTCTTCCATCTCGTGTGCGCGTAGGAGACGGAACGGGAAGAACTCGTTTGCTACTGGATATGTGGTTGTTGCCAAGATGTTCAACTGAAAGCTGGCATTCTCTGTATATACGTTAAGGGGAAGGAGATGAGCGGCCTCCCGCGGCACCGGGAGAGGAGGGAGACGGAGAGGCGGGAGAGGAAAGGCCCAGCGTTATTAGGAGAAATTCCTATAATCAAGTGCTAAATTTTGGTAACTCCCCTCATCACATCGAGAGTGAGTGGCAAAATTAAAACATGCCCTTCCGCATGTCTCGCCACGCCACGCCCACGGCCCGACCGGCAGCGGCGGCGCGCACGCGTGTGGTGTGCTATCATCCTTTTCTCAACTTCTCAATGTAGACGGATAGTGTCTAACCATATAAGTCGAGTCAACCTTCAGTTAAATTCCTATACGGTACTAAACCATTTAATGTGCATTATTCGAACCATAGAGTTTTATTAGATTTATTAAATATTTAGTGGGCCAAGCCCATATTATATCTAACATGTGTGATGTGATTGTAGCTTGTAGATGCATCATGGCCATTAGAAAACGCAGGCATCATGGCCATCAGATTCAGATTCCAAAACGTATGTCTGCTGTATCGGATAACATACGATTAGAGGTCGATATAAATATGTGATTTGAGTATTCAGATAAGGATAGTGTTTACACCAAAATTTGACATACTAGGAATACGGTGATAATTGAAGTGCATGAAGATCATATGCTCCGTGCGATGGAATTCGGCTGATTTTTAATAAATATTTCATAGTAGCCGGATGACCAACCAAGAAGGAAAACATCATATTATTAATCAAATTGATGGGCGTGTGCATTTGGCCAGTCGAAAGTCGTGCTTATCCTGAGGATTTGTGCGTATGGCTAATTAATATATTTGACCACGTCTAATCCTGATCAATTGATATTATTGCCTGTGCTGGTCTGTACATAAAACAAGGCAAGGAAGACCAAAGGAGGAATATTTTATTTTGGTCAGAAAGGTGCCCATTGGTTTGAAGAAAGGGAAATCACGAACAAGGCAAAGCAGCAGATGGAAATCGCAAGACAAGTTCAAGATGGTCACGTAACGTAAAGATATTTACGTCGGTCAGAGAAGATTTATCGGCAAGGACTACGGAACGAGAAAATAGAGTCCATGTATATTCCTTTTATTTAGATATTATTGTTAGTTTACTATACGTCATCTTTTTTATGTGGGAGGCCTGTTCCGTTCCCAAAAGACCCTACACCCTTTGCCTATATAAGAAGGGGTACGGCATCTGTAAACAGGGAATCAATCAATCAATACAAGACATCTTTCGGCTTCGGCCAAACCCTTAGGAGTAGGAGTAATGTAGTTTTTTGATGAGTTTCTTCGAACGGGCTGGGTGTCATCCGGTGGACACAGGCTTGCTTGTAAGTACCGTCATGCCTCGCTAAGTTTTGTCTCTTTAATGTCATCCGGTGGACATGGGATCATGGCAGATCGGGGTTGATTCTTGTTTGATATATGTTTAGTATCATCCGGTAGACGCGGGCTTAGATCAAATAAGGGTTAGTTATCGATTCATGTTTGTTTTCCTTATTAATCTATGTTTAGCGTCATCCGGTGGACGAGGGCTTAGATTAAGCATGATCATGGGCATGGATTAGTTATTGGCTCTAACTAATTTGGCATTTTAGTTAGATTCATTAAGTTATCAAGATGTTATTTATGCTTACTGTCGTTTATTTATATAACATCTCTTTGCCCGATCAAGATTCCATGATATTAGCATTAAATCTATACGAAAACATTCATCCGTGTTTGATTCATGCTTGCACTCTGTCATGATGGTTGTTTTCTTGCTTTCATCAGCTAGTCCCTTGCAACCTTGTTCGTACGTGCTGTGGATGCTTGACAAGAGCCGATCTGAATGAACGCAGAGCCGCCGGCCTTCTAAACCAGCTCTGTATTCCTTTTAGATTTGCTTGTGATTATTTTTTGGAATAAATTTAAACTGTTATAAAGCCGCAGGCCTTCTAGACCAGCTTCGCATCAGTATCAGGTTTATACCTGAAACTAATCACCGTTAAGTATTCTGCCTCACGGACCCTAAATCGGCTGAAATAGCCGATACAGCCACGCTTTCACGAGTTATGCTAGCTTGTATTCACCGAATCGACTAAATAGCCGATTTCGTTTTGTCTTGACAGTTAGACAGTCTGTACTAGACATCTTGACATGTTTACACTGATCAGTCGTAATTCAATTTGTTATAACTTTTCATATCAGACTGTTTAATATAAATTGTCATCTCTATTTGTGCATTTGAATCGATCATGTATCAATTTAATGCTTATTCTGTGAAAATCGATTCATGCATGCTGGAATCGACTTTTTTAGTCGATCTCCACTCGTATCAGCTCTCAGAGCTATACATTCGGAACTGTCTGGCTACGCCGACATGTTCCGTCCTAAACTACTGATTATCTTTTTCTCCTTGTCAATTGCAGGTCAAATTGACTGGCACGTTTGGATCCGGATTGTTGAAGCTAGCTGGATCTGCCGGACCCTTGCTCCTGTGGATCGTTCCGGCTTCGCTAGTGTGTTGGTCGCAGAACCGGATTTTATGTCAACACACTTTTTGGCACGTCTGGTGGGACCACAAGCCTTTGATCGGAAGTCAAATATATCCTCACTCAAATACATCTGTGGTTTCGTAGTTCAATGAAGCAAGACGTTGACAAGATGATGTGAAGCTTTCAGATTTGATATCTATTGAGTGACGTGAAGGAGAATCGGCTACAGTAAAGTTTCAGATATACATTCCAAGGTTCCATCATTCGGGATGAGCCGCCTGCTCCGCGAAGACCAAGTGATGCATGGATGGTGCAAAAAAAAATCAATCAAAGGCAAATTAAGCAGATAGCCGATGAGGGTAATCGATCGGCTCCTATTGATGTAGTAGCACTTGAGGTTACATCAGATGCATAGAAGATATTAACAAGCCTAATGGCTGATGGATACAGTATTGATCGGTGCAAATTATACAAGAAAAAGTGTAAATTGGCTGAAGGAGAAATCTGGACGTGTGACCTTAGCCTGCGAGCCGATGCCAACAAATCAAAGTCATCGGCTACTGAATATTATTGATATTGGCTACTGAATATTATTGATATTTGTTGCCAGTTATTTGGATTTGAAAAAATATGTTCCCAGAGTCAGCAAGGAAGCAATAGTCGATCGGGCGTCTCCAATGTCAAAAGAAGAGGAATCGGCTGTTAGAGAATGAAATCGGCTATCCAATAAAGGCATCAGCTCAGGAAATTCTGAAAGTTAGATATCCTATTGTCCCTGACTAAATCGGTTTTCACATGGCCATTGTTATTGTTCTATCAGAAGATGAGCTGATCTTGGAAAATAATTTTATGAGTGTCTCTGTGCTGAGATAGAGTTTTTTGGACTCGCCATCGAGGAGTACGCGTTACTGCTGCTTCTGCAAATCGATCAAGCCGATATCTGATACAAGCGAACTACAGGTCTGAGTGGTTGCTCCCTCACATCAATCGGCTCCAGGACACTCTTCCGAGCCCCATGGAAAATATATAGAAGGGCAAGAGAGCTTACGTTCATCCATGGAATCTGATGATGGAATTTCTCTCAAGATATACAAACACATCGGCTAATTGCAGTTCGAGAATAACCTGCTTATATCCATCAGAGATAGCCGATATAGCCTAAAGAAGCCTAGTCGATCGACGGGAAAACACTGACAGCCACATAATATTCATATGGATTCAGTGCCAAGATGATCATGGAGAAGGTTGGAGAACAGGAAACCGAGGCATGAAGATTCATTTGTTTAATTATGAATCGGCTGTAATACTTGGAGAACAGTTAGCCGATGGTTTCAACAATGAGCCGATTGCTAGTATATCAACGCAGAATCGGCTAAAAGAAATGAATAAGTCACATCGGTTCTCGCCAACACTAGTTTGAAGCCGTATTTCGCCCGTTCCCAGCTTTTTGCAGCATAGGGGAAAATAAGTCGAATTTACGTGTTGATGCTCGCCAAAATAAGGGAGGTCGGACACTTGTTGGATAAACTCCTAGATGGAGTCCTTCGGACAAGCGGTGGAGATAATGAAAAAATAATATTTATTGAAGCTTGCCGACGGAATCAGCTGTCCTAATGGTAGAATCGGCTGCCCTAAAAATTGAATCGGATGAAACCCAGAATCCTGCTACAATGCCGATGGACCTTGAACATTTGTCCGACTAGAGCTCTCTCGTGGTCGTCTCCTCTTGGCAACTGCGATGATGGTTCTTCTGCATGAGCCGAAACATGATGATCCTCTACTACTACAGCACGAAGTCAGGGAAGACTCCTGTTACTACTTCCTCCGTAGCATTGGCGTTCTCGTCGCCATGCACGCTGCCTGATGATCAGTCACGACAGTGGCACAATGACAAAGGTGGACTGACACAATGACACTTGCGAGGGTATGTTGGGCAGGATCCCGTAGTGCTTCGCCAACCGCGCTGATCTGTGCAAGCCGATCGAGCCTTTGGAATAAAATCGGCTAGCGTACAGTGTTTGAAAGAGGGCAGCATGCTAATAGCAGAAGTTGAAGAGGTCATTTTCTTTCTGATGGTTAACAACCGGTTGACGATATCAAGCTATGATGTTAAGAGCAAAGTCTGATTTAATTGAAAAGATATGACAGAATCAATGATATATATCTTCTGAAGTTCTATTCAGTCGAAGACAAGGAGCTGCAGTATTACCAATAGATCGATTGGCTAGCGATGTGTGAAAAAGCCAATTGTGTCTCGTTCTTCTGAAAGAAAGAAGCAACCGATCTTCCTATTCCGATCGTATTAGGAATATAATAATCGGCTGATGGAAAAGAAAAAGAATATTGGCCGATCAAGAAATTGAACACTCTGTTCGCTTGAACTTATCATCCAGCCAACAGAACAGAGTAAAATCGACTGATGAAAAAGAAAATCGACTGTTCAAGATATCGATTATTTGGATTGAGCATATTCCATCGGCCTGCTACATAAGCCTGTTCATAGAGCAGCCAAAATCATTTGAGAAGTCGGGGACATCGGCTCCAGTATTGGAAAAGTATTCAGTACTGACACATGCTGAAACTCACAATCTGATATGAGTGCAACCGAGAAGGTGCAACCGGAGATCGATCGGTTCCGCTTTGTTAGTACCTGCCCAAGAGCTATTCGGTTCCTGGTTCTGGTCCATGTAGAGGAAATTACACGACGGGGGCAGTACTTACAAGATAAAGCTGAGCATGTTGGAGTTGTTCCAAATTCACTCCAGGATATAGGCCGGGCTTCTGACGGAGCGAAGCGGAGGCCCGTCGCCGGAGGCTTGGGCCGGAGCGTAGCGGAGTCTGAAGCCGGCCCATGGGCCGGTCTCGCCCCTATACTCGGGGGGTGCGGAGGGCGGAGCCCCCCGCGGTACGGTACGGTATATACACCCTTGCTAGGGTTTCGTGGAGACTTGATTCTCTTGTAAGCCGCCATAGGCGTGTAACCCAAAACTCTTGAGATAGTGAGATTGTTGCTGGCTGGTGCCCGTGGTTTTTCCCCTTCACATCTGAAGGGTTTTCCACGTTAAATCGTGTGTCTCCTCTGTGGCTTGATTCTTTACTTCATATTCCTATACGTCGTTCATAACAGAGCATACTGCTATGGAAACTAGATTAGAAAAGGAGATCAGTTATTAGTGTGGCTCCATTGGATTTGACAATAGTAAACAGTCGATAGTCACCGTGAAAGGTTGCATCAGATGACATGAAACAAGTCGACAACCTAACAGCCGATAGGGGATCATCGGCTGAAAATTTTTATCAGCACACAACAAATCGGCCAAATATTGAAAGGTATTTAGAGTTTTAATGATAGCCGAGAAGGAAGGAATAGAGATGGCCGATAAGATGATCAGAGTGTGTGCTAGCCGATACAAGCAAAAGGATCACATCAATACATGCTTATGCTAAATACATGGGGATCGGCTATTCTACAGCTGAATCAATTATTAGCCTTGAGCAGCTGAAGCGAATAGGAAAATAATCTCAAGTCTAATTCACAGCGGTCAAGCGGGACAATTCGTACATGATATCTAACATCTGAGAGATGGAGTACGAACTCGAGATCGTGCAGGTCTACTAGCTACTGGAAATAGCCAATAGGCAGAGGGGATATTTTCAAAAAAAAAAAAAAAAACCCACCCATCGGCTAACTATGAAGGGGAATGGAATGTTTATTCTGCCATCTGCCGATCAGCAAGACCAGAACATGAAGCCAACAAGGGTGATAGCCGATCTCGCTTCTTATAAGGAATCGGTTGTGAACCTAGTGAATTTCTCCACATGACAATGCCATGCGTGCACATGTGTATACATGTCGACACAGGGGGAAGCTACATCGCCAGACTCAAGTGTTCGAGTCGATGGAATGCGCCGACGTGCAAAAGCCGATCATCGATAAAGTGAATGGAATCCCAAGTCAATCGGCTCAAAAAAAATAATTAAATTTTTAAAAAAAGGGCCGCCATCGGTTGATTATTATCTTGCTGCTGTAGCCGAGTTTGAATACTCTAGCTAGTTAAACGCTACCATCATATACAAGAAAGATTGATCAGGATCTACTACGTGTGTGCACCAGACTGGGGAGCCAATTAATTGCCCGAGATTGTGCATTTGAAAAGCTACTCTCATTTGACTCGGCTGCATATCTAAACACCAAATTCAAAGCCGATACAAACTAGGAAAGCAACAGTCCATCAGTGAAAGGGGCAAAAGTCGACCGGGCAAATGAAGATTTCACTGGCTGATGTTAAATGGAGTCATCGGCTTGCAAGACCTTACTATGCAGAGTTGGCAGTGCTACTTGGTGATCTTGCCGACTTCAAATAAAATGAGGAGCCGATTCAACTTATTGCCTTCAGATGGCCGGTTACAGACTCGGGGGGCCAGCTCCTAATCGGCTGAAACAGATAGGCAAACCATACTGAGTGTTGAATCAAGATTGCAACGGCCGATTTCGAGACAATGAAAAAGTTGTCAGCATCTTCATCGGCCTATAATGAAGGAGCATACATGTTGGTGCGAAGAACTAATGGCGAAGAAGACCTTTGAGAAGGGCACACACGGTCGAAGAAGGATAAGACGAGTGACTTTCATTGGCTCCTACATCTTTAACGATGGTATGTGCAACTCTACTCTCACAGTTTCAAAGTTTATAGTTGAAAATGTTTAAAGGCAAAACTTTGAAATCTGGAGGATAATTCCACTCTACAAATATGTGATGTAAATGTTTTAGTTTATCCATTGTTGGAATGATGAATAGATGCTCTGTTTTATATTTCACCCGTGTCTAGTTTATAATTTCGATTTCTTTAAGATTTAGGTTTAGTGGTTTGATATTTGTCTTGAAATCTTTAAGGCCTGTGGGTTGCATAAAGTTTGAACTTTGTCTAAAAGTGGTTGTAAAATGTGAATGAAGATAGAATTTGCTATGATGTTATTCTAAGAGATACTTAAAATCCGGAGAGTTTTTAGGGAATGATTAATAAAATTTACTTAATGTCATATTGAGTTTTGTTAAATTGTTGTGACCTCTGGTGAGATTATAGTCATGTTCCCAAGATCAAGATTCACGTACACGTTATAAATTCCTTGATAATACATGGGCATTCTCTCTTTGATTAAGATAAGATATGAGACTATTCTATAAACTCAGAAATAAAAACGACGGACACGTATCCGCCAAAACTGAGAAAAGAAAAAATAACGATCGTGTGGTCGCCAAATAAAAAATAAAAGATGGCCAAAGGCCCAATAGCCTTATAGTTTTAGAATGATCAAAGAGTGACATATGCACAGGGAAAATAAAAATACAAAAAATATTCACTTGCACTTCTTGATCTAAGTATATGACTTTTATCTCCTTAAGGTTCGGCTTTTTGACTTTGCAATATTATGTGATACAATTTATAAAAAGGATAATAATAATAAAACTCCGGAAGAAAGTGATCAAGGAATAAAAGATAAGCAGTTCTGTAGTTGTTCTGTTTTACAGTTGCTTGAGGACTTAGTAAGAAGTAAAAGCTCCATGGTTGAAAAGATAGATGAATGAGTAAAATACCATTTTATTCGAATTTAAAAGAAATCTTGGTTATAAACATGATATTCTTGAGATATAATCGACATTGTAGCATCTTCTGATCAACAACCAAAGTTTATTCACTTGCTCGGACGTGCAAGAGATATGCTTGGGGGATTTTATTGGTGGTCAGTATTAATGACTATTTCACACCACCAATTATTATCAAAAATAGAGAAAACTATAATATTTATACACATATGCATTTGCTACTAACCTATTTCCACATGTATTGGAGAATTATTATTTTGCAGAACTTACATGCAGAAGTGTGAAATATGGTGAGAATGTTTCAAAGATTAAAAGAAGAAGGTCTAGATGCACTATTGCTCCAAGAAGGCCATAAGATCAAAATAGTTCGAAGCATGAAGATTCATACTCCGAACTAGGGGGGCCTGTGTTTATACTAAAATTTGACATACCAGGAATACGGTGATAATTGAAGTGCATGAAGATCATATGCTCCGTGCGATGGAATTCGGCTGATTTTTAATAAATATTTCATAGTAGTCGGATGACCAACCAAGAAGGAAAACATCATATTATTAATCAAATTGATGGGCGTGTGCATTTGGCCAGTCAAAAGTCGTGCTTATCCTGAGGATTTGTGCGTATGGCTAATTAATATATTTGACCGCGTCTGATCCTGATCAATTGATATTATTGCCTGTGCTGGTCCGTATGTAAAACAAGGCAAGGAAGACCAAAGGAGGAATATTTTATTTTGGTCAGGAAGGTGCCCATTGGTTTGAAGAAAGGGAAATCACGGACAAGGCAAAGCAGCGGATGGAAATCGCAAGACAAGTCCAAGATGGTCACATAACGTAAAGATATTTACGTCGGTCAGAGAAGATTTATCGGCAAGGTCTACGGAAGGAGAAAATAGAGTCCATGTATATTCTTTTTATTTAGATATTATTGTTAGTTTGCTATACGTCATCTTTTTTATGTAGGAGGCCTGTTCCGTTCCCAAAAGACCCTACATCCTTTGCCTATATAAGAAGGGGTACGGCATCTGTAAACAGGGAATCAATCAATCAATACAAGACACTTTTCGGCTCCGGCCAAACCCTTAGAAGTAGGAGTAATGTAGTTTCTCGACGAGTTTCTTCGAACGGGCTGGGTGTCATCCGGTGGACGCAGGCTTGCTTGTAGGTACCGTCATGCCTCGCTAAGGTTTGTCTCTTTAATGTCATCCGGTGGACATGGGAGCACAGCAGATCGGGGTTGATTCTTATTTGATATATGTTTAGTGTCATCCGGTGGACGTGGACTTACATCAAATAAGGGTTAGTTATCGATTCATATTTGTTTTCCTGATTAATCAATGTTTAGCGTCATCCGGTGGACGAGGGCTTAGATTAAGCATGATCATGGGCATGGATTAGTTATCAGCTCTAACTAATTTGGCATCTTAGTTAGATTCATTAAGTTATCAAGATGTTATTTATGCTTACTGTCGTTTATTTATATAACATCCCTTTGCCCGATCAAGATTGCATGATATTACCCTTATATCTATACGAAAACATTCATCCGTGTTTGATTCATGCTTACACTCTGTCATGATGATTGTTTTCTTGCTTTCATCATCTAATCCCTTGCAATCTTGTTCGTACGTGCTGTGGATGCTTGACAAGAGCCGATCTGAATGAACGCAGAGCCGCAGGTCTTCTAAACCAGCTCTGTATTCCTTTTAGATTTGCTTGTGATTATTTTTGGGAATAAATCTAAACTGGTGCAAAGCCGTAGGTTTTCTAGACCAGTTTCGCATCAATATCAGGTTTATACCTGAAACTAATCACCGTTACGTGTTCTGCCTCACGGACCCTGAATCCGCTGAAATAGCCGATACAGCCACGCTTTCACGAGTTATGCTAGCTTGTATTCACCGAATCGGCTAAATAGCCGATTTCGTTTTGTCTTGATAGTTAGACAGTCTGTACTAGATATCTTGACATGTTTACACTGATCAGTCGTAATTCAATTTGTTATAGCTTTTCATATCAAACTGTTTAATGTAAATTGTCATCTCTATTTGTGCATTTGAATCGATCATGTATCAATTTAATGCTTATTCTATGAAAATCGATTCATGCATGCTGGAATCGACTTTTTTAGTCGATCTCTACTCGTATCGGCTCTCAGAGCCATACATTCAGAACTGTCTGGCTACGCCGACATGTTCCGCCCTAAACTACTGATTATCTTTTTCTTCTTGTCAATTGCAGGTCAAATTGACTGGCACGCTTGGATCCGGATTATTGAAGCTAGCTGGATCTGCCGGACCCTTGCTCCTGTGGATCGTTCCGACTTCGCTAGTGTGTTGGCCGCGGAACCGGATTTTATGTCAACAGATAGCTATCAGATGCTGAATATTCGGACTCATACAGCGACAGATCTGAACACTTCTAAACTATTTCGTTATGGAATACGATCGCACCGCTACTTTTGAGCGAATGCCCTGCCTAGCTCTAAGTTGTGGCCAACAATGGTGATGCCTTGGCGCCGCAATCCTCATCTAAGGCATTATCACGAGGTCCCTTGCCTCATATAGGGTTACGCTGAAAAAACTCATTTCTCTGTTTTCACGTTGACGGCATTTGCGAATGTCATTTTCTTCCTGAGGCACCGCTGATGAGAACTCTCCCCAATCCTTCGAGCTCTTTGCTTGTTTTCTACGGGGTGCTTGTTGGTACCTGCCTGCAGGTGCTTTGGTAGATAGCATGTTGTTTTGTTATGGTACTGTCAAGTTGTTGCTTATACCATGAATTCTTTTTTGGTGTATGTTCTTCCTCTCTATCAATATATGCCGGACGTTTCTCTCGTCTGTGTTTTTTTGGGGAAAAAATCGTTTTTATTAAAAAATACAAACACGGAAAGATGTCTCACCACAAATTTATCACTTAATCGAAGTAGCACAAAGGCGTAAGCACATGGGCGGCCATAGACTAGAAACACGGTTGTACGTGATATGCGAAGAGTATGACTCTGTGACCAACTTTTATCGCTTTCCACCAGCTCCCCCCAATTTCCTTGCTTTTTCCACTTGCCCTTACGCTGTTGAAAATTGTGCAACTTGCTACTTGCCCATCGGCCGCTCCTTCAGCCTGTGTTGTATATAAAACAGGGCTCCGCTGCTTCTAGCTCTCAACCCCCCACTATTTCACGTCACATTCTGCCACTGGTTACACCAGCCGCACTTCACCAATTGCTGATCGATCCATTTCTGTTCCGTTCTCCAGGCGAGCAGTCGGAGCTAGCAGCCAGCGAGCTCATCACCTTACACTGTAAGCAACTGTTTCTTCTGTATTTTTCAATAACGAAAAGGAGTTATCCTAGATGTTAGATCAACCAGAGCGTTGAATAAAGCCACTCTTTGTTAGAAATCTGCAGCCGTATATAAGCTAGCGCTTTCATTTTTTTTTTTTGACACTCAGCCGTATATATGAGCTGACACACCACAGAACCACACAACTGGGAAATATTTTCATCCTGACTGATAGTGTTCTAGCCCCTGGGCATATTTGGATCTTTTATAACTAAAGCTAATTTTTAGTATGAGAGTGTTTGGATCCACTGTTAATAGCTGCTAATAGGTTGTTGGATAGTGCATCTAAACTATTAGCACCTTTTAGCAAGTGCGAACCTGCTAATGAAACTTATGTTAGCAACCCTTCGGCAAATAATTTAAAAGTTATTAGTAGGTCGGTTTAGATCTATTAGTTCTAATTTTATATGCTAATTTATGCTTATGGATCTAAACAGACCCTAATTTCTATGCTTCTTTATTAGCATATCGACATAACTTGAGATAAGTTTTAAATGTTTTGATAACTCATATTTAGATCGAATGAAATAGTAGTATTTTATTATAATTATTGTTTCGCCGTTTCAGATATTATTTGATTTATTTTTAGTGTTCTTTTGGTAAACTTTGTTGTGCTCTATTACAGTATTTTACATTAGATATTGCTCTTCTAAAGATTATAACGACTTTTCATGTGCAAATGACCTAGGCAGAGAGGCTGCCAATTATTTTAAAAACATAAATAAGCCCTGATTGGGCAGTTTAACGACCCATATGGGCCGGTGTTAAGGAACTAGTTGCCATATACCTATGGATTACTTTTAGGACTTTTAACAACCGATAAGATATACTACTAGTGCCTATTATAATCTACTAGCATTTAATCATAAATCACTGAGTTATTAATAATAACAAGCAAGTCTAATTCCAAATAAGTTGATGTTAACAATGTATTAAAAAACTAGGACTAAGTCAGTCCGCTCAGTCTCACATACGGAGTACATAATTTACGTGCTCCCAAATAAAATAGTTTGGGGAACGTGACTTGAATACTTTACCAACCTGCTCGCTGGTGTAGCACTAGATCCGATCTGTAGCTATGAGTAGCAACTGTTGACTAGCGCTTCTCCTTCCTTGCATTCTCAAAGTACAGAGCTTGCTCCAGAGTCCAGAGCACCGCACCAGCAACCTCGCATTCCTATTCATCGTTGCCAGCTCCAGCAGTTATTCCGGCGAGCCATTCAGCCCTTCGTCCCGGTAAACTCTCCATTCTCTATTTGGTGTATTTCCTCTACAAATGCATTCATTAGAAAATAAGAAAGGAAGAACGAGATCTGTTTGTCAAGTACTAGGCTTTGCTTCTCATATCTTGTCGGTTCTGACTTCCAACAGGTTTTGCTACGACCTCCATCTCTGTCTTCCGCGGTTGTCTCCCCTCGCCGCCCCCCACCAGACTTTTGTTTTGCCCTTTCCTGTTACACTCTCACTCTCAGATATCTTTCCATTAAACCACTACAAAAGAAGCCTAAAAACACACACAAAAAAAGCTGTTTCCAATCATTTCTCCATTACAGTCCCACTCTGCATTATCTCTTCATTCACTCTGCAAAAAGTTACCAAAAAAAAAAAAAAAAAACTGCCTGACTAGCTTTTTCTTGTATCTACTTTCACTATTTGCCTGCTATTTTTTTTTTACAAAACCACTATTTGCCTATTTATTAGATCATAATTTCCCAAAAAGTAACCAAAGAAAAAATATCTTGCAAGTTTTTTCTTGTTTCTACTTCCTACTTTTCTATTTTCGACATTTATTTTTTCTTGCCCAAAACCACCGCCGTTTGCCTATTTAGATCACAAATTCCCCTAAAAAAGATAAAAAAAAACTCCCTTAGTAGCTTATTCTTGAATCTATTTTCACAGTTTGCCCTTTTTTCTAACCCCCCCCCCCCCCCCCCTCATATTTAGATCACAAATTACAAAAAAAAAATTACAAAAAAACTACCTTAGTAGCTTTTCCTTTTTTCAACGTTCACTTTTTGCCTTTTTCTATTTCCCAAAACACCCTTTGCCCATTTAGATAAAAAAAACTCAAAAAAAATTATAAAAATTGTCTCAATGGCGTTTCCCTTTCTTTCTAATTTTACTGATTGCATTTTTTAACCAGCCTTTGCCCATTTAGATCACATATTCCCAACAGTTCGCATCTAAAAAGCCCCAAAATTGCGTGCCATTAGACATTCTATCTGTCCGATACTTCTCATCTGAAAAAAAAAACTATATCCACTATCTCTTCCATTCTCAATTTAAAGAGGGGAGCTAGAGGGGGAATACATATCACTGCAAATCCATGGCGGAAGTGGGGCTAGCTGGCCTACGGTGGGTGGCATCACCAATCGTCAACAAGCTTCTTGCTGATGCGAAGAACTACTTAGGCGTGGACATGGCACGCGAGCTCGAAGAATTGGAGACCACTGTCATGCCACAATTTGACCTGATGATTGAAGCTGCCGAGAAGAGTCCGCATAGGGATAAGCTAAAGGCATGGCTCCAGAAGTTCAAAGGAGCCTTCTTCGACGCCGAGGACGTGTTAGACGAGCACGAGTACAATCTCCTAAAGCGCAAGGTAAAGAGTGGGAAGGATCCCTTGCTGGAAGAGGATGGCACCTCCATTAAGTCAACTATTCTGAAACCTTTTCGTGCTGCGAAGAACAAGGCATCCAATTTGCTTCCAGACAACAGAAGGCTGATTCGTAAGATGAATGAACTGAAGGCCATCCTTGATGAAGCCAAGGGTTTCTGCCAACTTCTTGGCCTTCCAGCTGCCGGCACTGCAGGATGCCCTGCTGTACCAGTAGACGCCGCTCCTGTGGCGACAACATTATCAGTTCCTACTTCAAAAGTGATCGGTCGTGACAAAGATCGTGATGACATAATAGATATTCTTCTCAGAGAGACACCAGCTGCTGAGGAAGGTTCATCAAGCTACTCGAGTTTGGCCATTGTTGGAGCAGGAGGCATGGGGAAATCCACGTTAGCACAGTACGTCTACAATGATACGAGGATAGAAGAAAATTTTGATGTCAGGATGTGGGTCTGCATCTCACGCAAGCTTGACGTCAAACGTCACATGCAGCAGATTATTGAGTCTGCAACAAAGAGGGAGTGCCCACATATGGACAACCTTGACACTCTCCACAAGATACTCAGGGACGTACTTCAAGAGTCAAAGAAGTTCTTGCTTGTCCTAGACGATGTTTGGTTTCAAGAATCTGACAGGAACAGTGACAGTGAGGAAGAATGGAATCAACTTCTAGCTCCTCTAGTTTCTCAGCAGGCAGGAAGCAAAATTTTGGTTACTTCTCGACGAGATACACTGCCTGCTGCTCTGTGCTACAATGTCATTCATTTGAAAAATATGGAAGAAACCGACTTCTTGGCAATCTTCAAGCACTATGCCTTCTCCGGAGAAAAAATCAGAGATGAGTTTTTGCATGTGGAGCTAGAAGAAATTGCAGATAAAATTGCTAAGAAACTTGGAAGATCTCCTTTGGCAGCACAAGTTCTGGGTTCCAGGTTGAGCAAGAAAAAGAAAATCACTGTATGGAACGATGCTGTAAATATTGGCAATCTAAGTGAACCCAAGAGAGCACTTCTGTGGAGTTATGAGAAATTAAATCCACGTTTGCAGAGGTGCTTTCAGTATTGCAGCTTGTTTCCAAAAGGTCACAGGTTCAATATTGATGAACTGGCTCATCTTTGGGTGGCAGAGGGCCTTGTTGATTCGTGCAACCAGAGTAAGAGAATGGAAGATATTGGGAAGGAATACTTCAATGAACTGTTATCTGGATCTTTCTTTCAACTGGATTCCAAAAGATATTATGATCCAGGGTATATTATGCATGATATTCTTCATGATTTGGCCGAGTCACTCTCTACTGAAGATTGCTTCAGATTAGAAGATGACAAGGTCATAAAAATACCATGCACTGTTCGCCACCTTTCTGTTCGTGTCGAGAGCATGAAAAAGCACAAGCAGATCATCGGCAAGCTATGTCATTTACGAAGTGTTATCTGCATAGATCCACTAACTGATGATGTAGATGACATTTTCTGTCAGATACTGCAGAACATGAAGAAGTTACGTGTACTATCTTTATCATGTTACAACAGTAGCAAGCTGCCTGAATCTGTTGGTGAGCTTAAGCATCTTCGGTACCTGAATCTCATCAGAACATTCATTTCTGAGCTGCCAAGATCATTGGGTAATCTTTACCACTTACAGTTTCTTCAGCTGAATGACAAAGTCAACAGTTTGCCCAACAAAGTCTGCAATCTAATTAACTTGCGCTGTCTTGAACGGTATGATGACAGAATAGATGATATGATTGAAGATGTTATTCCTCAGGTTCCTAATATAGGAAAGCTAACTTCACTCCAAAAACTCAAAATGTTTTCGGTGCAAAAGAAGAAGGGACATGAGTTGCGACAGCTGAGGGATATGAACGAGCTTCGTGGCTGTTTGAGTATCATAAATCTTGAGAATGCCACTGGAAAGGATGAAGCCCTAGAGTCAAAGCTACATCTGAAATACCGTATTACACAATTAAAACTTGGATGGAGTTCCCAGAATGAGTTTGGCACAAACGATAGTGTACATTTGGAGGTCCTGGAAGGTCTCATGCCACCGGCTCAAATTACGGGCCTCCAGATCGAAGGTTACAAATCTGCTACATATCCATGCTGGTTGCTAGATGGTTCCTACTTGGAAAATTTGAAATATTTTAGCCTTGTTAACTGTAGTGCGGTAGAAGACCTACCACCTGATACCAAGCTCTTTCGACATTGTCATTCGCTGGTGCTTTGTGGTGCTCCAAATCTGAAGACATTACCTTGTCTTCCAGAAGGCCTTAAAAGCTTATCAGTAGATGGATGCCCATTGCTTACATTCGTTGCCAATGATGAGCGAAATCGTGATCTGAGTGAGAACATATTGTGGACAGCCCACTTGGCATCTCAACTTGCCTCCCTATGGGAGGTGGATTCGGGATCATATATTGAAGTACTGTCAGAGGAATATTCATGTCTGAAGCAATTGATGATTTTGATGGAGGATGATATATCAAAAAATCTTGAAATTATTGGTAGTGTTCTAGAAGAAAAAAGAGATGAAATATTGGTGAAAGAAGATATGATCAAGGCATGGTTATCTTGTCAACAGGAGAGAATGAGACTCATCTATGGAAGGGGCATTGGGCAGGAGCTGATTCCACCACTGGGACTTTGTGAACTTCATCTTTTTTCATGCAGTATTACAGATGGAGCTTTAGCCATTTGCCTTAGTTGCCTCAAGTCACTGAGAACGCTGGCTCTAAGTCAGATTATGACTTTAAGTTCGCTTCCATCTGAAGAGGTCTTCCAGCACTTGACAATGCTTGACTTCTTGCGTATTAGACATTGCTGGTGTCTAAGATCACTAGGAGGCTTGCGAGCTGCTACTTCTCTTACGGAGATTCGGATAAATTATTGTCCTTCTCTGGAGTTGGTATGTGGATCAAGATCTATGCCATTATCGCTTGAAAAACTCAACATATACGGCTGTGTGCTTGCATCGGACATATTTTGCAGCGATCTACCATACCTGACTGATATCTTATTAGTCTCCTGTAAAAGCTCCGAGTCCTTGTTGGTCCGTCATCTACCCTCCCTCGCATCGTTCTCACTATATCATTTGCCAGATCTCTGCTTTCTTGAAGGCTTGTCTTCCCTGCAACTTCATCATGTACATTTGATAGATGTCCCAAAGCTCACGGCTGAGTGCATTTCACAGTTTTGTGTCAAGGACTCGCTCTATGTTAGCAGCTCAAAATTTCTGAACCACATGCTCCAAGCTGAAGGTTTTACAGTTCCACAATTTCTCTCACTTGAAAAGTGCAAGGAACCAACGGTTTCGTTTGAAGAATCTGCAAAACTCTCATCTGTCAAGTGCCTGAGATTATGTGACTGTGAAATGAAGTCCCTGCCAACAAATACGAAGTGCCTGAACGGTCTGAAGAAACTCGACATCTACGACTGCCCCAACATATTATCCTTACCAGATCTGCCATCCTCCCTCGAGCACATCTGCATATGGGGTTGTGAACCCTTGAAAGAGAGCTGCAGGGCACCTGATGGAGAAAGCTGGCCAAAGATTAAGCATATTCGTTGGAAGGAAATCAGATGAATTTTGCTCCAGTTCCTCTACTAGAAATGTATGGAAAGGTAAATGTTCCTGCATTTTCTTTCTTACTTGCAAGATTAATCTGATTGCAGTCGCTCCAGATCTTCTGAATGTTTTCTGTTTCCAACAGCCGACATGAACTCCACATGTACGAGGTGGAGCCGCTGCTGCAACTTCGCCTCCCAAGTTTACTCTGTCAGTGCTCCCAGTTACCTTCTCACTGGTGCCGTCCGTCATCTTTATTGTTCGTTGCATGTGAACTACTACTACTACTATTATCTGAACCTGTTTTCGGTGTTTATACAATTGGATTATGTACCTTGTTGCCCTTGTTGCTCCGTTCTTCTAGTTGGTACTGGTGATAAATTGTGATTGATAATTGTGTATGCTGTGTTTGCTTCGTGATGTATGTACTCTAGGGGGCTATAAGCTCCGTGTAACTAAGAACCAGAACTTTTGGTGTCATGACGTCATCACTTTTTTAAAAAATAAAATAAGATGGAGGTCTCCGGTCATTTGGTGTGAAACCGGATAACCGCCGTCAAGAAGAGATGTGCTGTGTTTTCCTTCAATTTGTTTTTTCCCCTTGTACGTCTTTTATTTCTGGGCATCAGGGTGTCTCTTCTTTTCCATTACCATTACCTTACAGGAACAGAAAGAAACTGATATGATGCCACTTAAGTTCGTAACACTGCAATTCGTTGGAAGGCTTCCATACAGACCATGTAGTTGTACTCATATATGGCTTCTCAGAATGGTTCAGATATGTTTCATTTCGGTCCAAGTGAATACCGAACAGTCGCGCTGAGCATCATCGGTCGGCATATCAACGATTGAAAAGTAACGAGCCACTGAGGATTGAGACAAGCACTCTGGCTCCAAGTATAAGAGCAGCTGGCGAACAAATGATTCGGATTATCCTACAGAATCCTGAGCAGTGTATTGGGACAGGTAATCAGGGCGATCAAATTGAGTAAAGTCCCGTCAAAGTAACCAGCAGTCTTGCACGAAACCTTGGGTGGCCATTTTTTCGTTTTGGAGCCATTTTGTGAAGTTCTTGTTTTTTGGCACAAAAACTCTTAACTATCTTTTTCAATAAACTTTGGGCCACTTCCTTTTCGGTTAGAATTTTTTAAGACATATATTGCGTACGTAATACATCTAATTAATAAAGAATTTTTATATTAAATTGAACGTTTTTATCTTTGTTTATTTTTAGACATAATAGATATTTCATATAGTCTAATCCAATTCACAGAAACTTATGAAGTCATGGATCTCAATTTATTTTTTTCAAATTTTATTCTTTGTTGGCTACTATAATTTTTTCCATCAAACTGAAATTTTTGTGATTATTATATTTTTATTAACACTACCTTTTGCTTGTTAATAATAAGAGTTCTTGGTCTTACATTATGTTCTTAAATACTACAATAGCAAAAACAATCATTTAAAATATGCACCATGTTATTTAAGATAAGTGATAGAGTTTGAAGCGAGATCTCAAAAGGGGTAGTAGTGCTAAGCTAAAGAGAATTTTAATACTTATAATAATCGAGTTTAATCTTAAAGGGTTGGAAAAATATAGCCACCAATGGACTCTCATACTTCATGTCAAATATTTAGTTTTTTTCTCTATATGTGATTTTAATATTTTTAATAAAAGATATTTATAATTTTAAATGTAGGTTTTAGAGGATATTTATTTTTAAGATAAAAAGATAAAGATTAGGTTAATAAATTATTTTTCACAATAAGAGTACAAAGGTAAATAGATCCAAATTTAGATATACTTTAGATTATATTTCTTAATGGCATACATGGATAGTTTGAATATAGAGTCATGTGTTATCTTATATTGTTTTACGCAATAGTAGAGGTGCTTAATTATTTCTAGAATGAATCTAATAAATATTATTATCAATTGTAATTAGACTATACCAAATTTATAGTCAAATATTTCTGATTTTTTTTTAATCTGGGATCTATCGTTTTTCCTATCATGTCTCGTAAGGATTAACATGTCTCATGAGGATTAACATGGATGGTCCATTATTAATATTTGTGTATATGTGAACTCTAGTTTCATCTTTTTCTATGACTTCATAAATCATAATTTAGTTTTTGATCGACTTTCAATTAAGTTGTGTAATTTTTTCACATGTTAGGTGTTCAAAAAATATTTTTTGTTAAAAGAGTTTAAGTTTTAGTAGGATTATTTCTCTAAATATTAATTAAGTTAAAATAAGTTAAAATTCAGATTGTATCTTAGCACCAAACTTGTTGAATTTGCTATATCACATACCTATATGTGTCTAGTATTGTTTTATATATCATAGAGTGCACAAAATTTAATTTCCAATACTAATATGACATAATATTTTAATTAAAATATTTAAACTTATTTAGAATAGCAACTTATCAATTTCATGGTTGTAGAAGTTTATGATTTAGAATATGTACTCGAACTTTATGAATATTGATTTATTTTGTGTAGTAGCACACAATACTATTTGCAGGTATATTTAAGTTTTTTTTATTTTTTATAATAACTGAGGCAGATACAAAATATAAAGCTAATACTTTATATTCTTTCATAACAACATATATATGTAGGTTGAATATAAAAATAATTATTTTTTATTTTAAATTATCTTTCATGATCATAGATGTGAGTAATCTAGATACAAAATTAGTCAGTTATATTTTAAGTTATCTCTTATATTGATATATGTGGGTAACCTAGATACAAATGTACTTCAAATCATCTTTTATAATGATGGATGTGAGTAATCTACAAAATTGGTGGGTTAGATGTGAGTAATTTAGAAACAAAATTAGTCACTTATATTTTAAGTTATCTCTTATAATGATATATGTGGGTAACCTAGATACAAATGTATTTTAAATCATCTTTTATAATGATAGATGTGAGTAATCTACAAAATTGGTGGGTTAGATGTGAGTAATCCAGATACAAAATTAGTCAGTTATATTTCAAGTTATCTCTTATAATGATATATGTGGGTAACCTAGATACAAGTGTATTTCAAATCATCTTTTATAATGATAGATGTAAGTAATCTACAAAATTGGTGGGTTATATTTTAAGTTATCTCTCGTAATGAAAGATGTGGGTAATATAGATACAAAGTTAAATGGTTAAGAGTGTTATTTTAAATTATGTTTTATAATGATAGATGTGGCTAATTTATATATAAAGTTAGGGGGTTATTATGAATTATCTTTCATAATGGCAAAGGTGGGTAATTTATTTACAAAATTAGGGGTTACTTTATGTATTTTTTATAATGACAGAGGTGGGTAATTTTTTATTCAAATAACAATAGATCCAATGGTTGTTATTGATGATGATTATTAGAATCTATCAAATTAAAGGCTAGATGTTTCTGATTATTGTGAGAATTTCTAGGATTTATTTTTTTCTTAGCGCGTCTGATGAAAATTAATGTGGTGCCTCCATTGAGGTCTCTAATTAGTAATAGTAAGATGTTTGGATACATAGCAAGTACCAAAAAAGTCTTCGTCCTCGCAAAAAAAAAAAAAAAAAAAAGAAAGCCAAACCAACCGATAAAATACACAATACATCATGCAACTGGAACAAGCCCAATGTTTAATGTTATATAGCACTGTTTGGTAGTGCGCGGTAGATGAGAACAAATTCATCCATTTAAATAATCACAATAATTCAAGCCCTCTAGGTAAGTATAATGAATTCAATACAAACTTTACCATGCTGTTTTGTCGCCATAGTAACCTATATCTCCGGCCCTCTTTTTGGTACGAAAATTATTATAGCCATGTGTTAAGTTGTGGCGTGTATCAAGTGATCTGCACTGATGCGTGCTACTAGTCTCATCCCGTCAAGCGTCGTCGTCAACTGAACTGAACTGAATATTTCTGATGTTTACATTGACTGTGGTCAGAAGATCAGCTGCTAACCTGTTTTGATTTTTAATTTACCACGTGTATCTCTAAAAACGAAAACCAGAAATGACAATCCTTTCAATAATTGTCTATACTAAATTACTTTCTATGAATGCAAATACAAGACACTGATTTGTTTATGGAAACACTATTCATTTTATAGGATTATGACGAAATACGATAGCATACTCCAAAAAAATTAACTAGAGATACAATAATCCAAAAATTGTGTACTTTACCAAGTAGAAAGTCTTAAAACTCTTATTCAGATCTCAAAAACAAATATTATTGCATCAAATTGGGACCCGGCTGGTAATAAGAAGCTATGGCAAAAAAAAAGTGTCACACTGACTACACCTTCTGGTAAAGGAAAACCAACAAACGAACGATAGAAAGAAAGAAAGAAAGCACAGAACTACAGAAGAAGAAAAAAACTCTATCACCACCACGAATCGCAGTGCACGTTTTCGAAAAAAAAAAAACAACACAGATATTCTGAACTACACTTAGATCCCCAGACGAACCAATCTTCATCCGCACCCTGGGCTTCACCATGCATTATTGTCTCAAGCCGGCCTTCCTTCAACGTCAAGATGAGCTCCTCCATCTTTGTCTCTTCCACCGTCTAGCTTTGCCATCTTCTTCCATTGCTAAAGAAAACCAACAACCATGTGAGGCACCTGTATTAGAAAACAGAATCAGTTTCCAAAAATCAATTTGTAAACACGCCATCTGTGCCTCTTAGAATTGTTTGCCCTTAGGTGCTGATGGATTACATTACACTAGTACACAAAAGCTCTATACTGACGCCACTGTTTTATTTGTATAGACGGTTCCTGTTACCGGACGCCAACAGGAAAAAACGGTGGGGCCAGAGATAAGAACCGCCAGTAGAAATGTCCTATTTCTACTTGCGGTTCAGTTAAGTGAACCGCCAGTAAAAATCAGTTTGCACAGGCGGTTCACTTAACTGAACCGCCAGTAGAAATAGGACATTTCTACTGGCGGTTTCCTTAAGTGAACCGCCTGTAGAAATGGTTTTCTAAAGGCGGTTCACTTAAGGAACCGCCAGTACAAAGCCTGCTATAAATGCCCCTTCTTCCTCCCCGAGCCGAGCAGTAACTCGCAGCCAACTTCCATAGTTGGCGATTTTGGTGGTCCAGACTTTTCCAAATACAAGGGGAGAGGTTTTGATCTTCATTTCTTTGAAGGAGATTGCTAAAAAAGGTTAATTTACTTACTTCTAACCTCGTTTTAACCATTCTTAGCTCCCTTTAGCCAAATTTTGGATCTAGAGTTTCACCATGAGCTAGAGAGAGAAATAGCTAGGTTATTGTCTTTTTTTTTCAAATGAGGTTGCTCAACACGGTTAGATGAAGTTTGCCCTCTCTCCCTATCATGATTGCTTCTTAGTTTAAATAGTTTCTCCCCTCTCTCAACATGGTTAGTTCACCTCCATTAATATAAACATTTAAGCCATATTTGTATGACTTTGCATGTGTAGTATGATTAACATGATTTAATGGAAGATTATAATAGTGAATACCCATTCTTCCTCTCCGATCTAAGCAGAACTCGCAGCCAACTTTCATTGGAGACGATTTGGAGGTCTACATGCATTTCACCCTCTACAAGGGGAGAGGTTTTCATCTTCATTTTTTGGAAGGAGATTTCTAAAAAAAGGTTAGTTTATACCTCTCACATCTTTTTAACCATTCTTGCTCTATTTAGCCATTTTTTGGATCTCGGGTTCCACCATTATTGTCTCTCTTTTCATTTAATTTGTTATTTATAGATAATGATGGAGAGGCCATACTGAATGTATAAGTTACCAAGAGTCGATCCATCATACCTACCTGAGCTCAACAGGTTCATTGATGCCGCTAAGAGCCATGCTAAGAGAACAGACATGAAGCAAATATATTGTCCATGCACAGACTGCAAAAATATTGTTGTGTTCGATGACACAGAGCCAATCCTTTCTCATCTGGTCCGTCGAGGATTTATGCAGGACTATTTGATTTGGACTAAGCATGGAAAGGGTAGTTCTGCACCTTATTTAGCTGAAAACCGTGAGAACATCGGCGCCGATGGCCTGGATAAGTTTGTACGAGGGACACATCAGCCTAGTACCCAGAGTGAACATGTAGTGCCAAATGTTACTGATCATGATTTCGTTGGAGGAAATGTAGATGACAGAACTGATCATGTCCTACCAGATGCTGAGGAGGATGCAGAACTCTTAGACGCAATGTTGCGTCGTCATACTGATCCATCAATGTTCTTAGTGAAAGGTATGGAGGCCATGAAGAAGGCAGCAAAAGAGACTTTTTACGATGAGTCGAAGAGTTGTACGAAAGAGTTCACGACCCTGCGGTCCGTGATGAAGTTGTTGATGGTCAAAGATAGATATGGTCTTTGTGATGCTGGTTTCGATGCGTTCTTGAGTATTCTAGCAGACATGCTTCCAAAGGAGAACAACGTGCCAGCTAATACCTACTACGCAAAGAAGCTAATCGGTCCGCTTACTATGGGTGTCGAAAAGATCCACGCCTGTAGAAATCATTGCATCCTTTATCGAGGTGATGATTATAAAGACTTGGAGAGCTGTCCAAATTGTGGCGCAAGTAGGTACAAGACGAACAAAGACTATCAAGAGGAAGAGAACGTAGCCTTTGTGTCTACAGCAGGTAAGAGGGAAAAGAAAACCCAGTAGAGTTCAAAACCCACAAAGAAAGAAAAAAGGGAAGTAGACTACTATGCGCAGAAAAAGATTCCGGCTCTGGTGATGTGGTACCTTCCCGTGGTTGAACGATTGAGGTATTTGTTTGCAAACCCTGACGATGCCAAGCTTATTGGTTGGCATGCTTCTGAGGAGCACAAGGACGATGGAAAGCTAAGACATCCAGCTGATGGCAAGCAATGGCAAGATTTCAATGCAAATCACCCAGATTTTGCTAATGAGCCAAGAAATATTAGGTTCACTCTGAGTACGGATGGAATGAATCCATTTGCTGAGAGGAACAGCAAGCACAACACATGGCCGGTGATCCTCACCATATACAACCTTCCTCCTTGGTTGATGCAGAAGCGAAAATACCTTTTGCTAACATTTCTTATTTCTGGACCTACACAACCTGGAATTGACATGGATGTCTTTTTGGAGCCCTTAATGGAGGACATGAAAAATTATGGGAAGAAGGTGTCAAAATGTTGGACGAGTACCGCAAAGAGACATTCACACTGAAAGCAATTATATTTGTTACCATCAATGACTACCCTGCTCTATTCGTGCTATCAGGGCAGTTCAAGGGGAAGGTTGGTTGTGTAATATGCATAGATGAAACAGCTTGTGTATACCTAGATGAATCAAACAAGCTAGTTTACATGAGGCATAGACGTTTCTTACCGAAAGGACACAAGTTCCGCTTGCGTAAGATGGATAAGTACTTCAACAATATGGATGAACTACATTCTACTGCTCCATCAGGTAATCTTTTGCTCATTGGTCGGTGATAATGTTGAACAAATCCAACCATATAGCTAACTTTTCTACTGCTCAATCAGGTAACAGCAAAGGTCAAAGAGTTTTTGAAATTGTCAAAAGCATCAAGTTCGCTTTCGGGAAGAAGACAAAAGAAGGGAAGGCCAGAAAGGATGTCAAGCCAACTCCAGGGGCTACATTTAAGAAGATGTCAGTTTTCTTCAAGTATTTGCCATATTGGAAAGAGTTGGACGTACGACACGCGATCGATGGCATGCACGTTCAGAAGAATGTGTTTGAGAGCATAGTTGGCATCTTGCTAGACATGAAGAGCAAGACGAAGGAAGGACTGAAATCACGCCTAGACATGGTAAACTTAGGCATAAAAAAGGAACTTCACCCTATTCCTCTTGAAAATGGGAAGTACCACCTCCCAGCAGCAAGCTACAACCTCAACAAAGATGAGCAGCATGCGATATGTGTGTGCTGGAAGAATTTGAAAGTTCCATTTGGATTCTGCTCCAACTTAAGGAGTATTGTGTCAATGAAAGACCTTACACTCACCAACTACAACTCACATGATTGTCATGTCATGTTGACTACCTTCCTCCCTCTTGCCATCAGGGCTATAAAGCCAGTGTCCTTAAAGATGACAATCATAAGGTTGTGCTACTTCTTCAATAAGATCTCACAGAAGGTAATTGACCGCGATGAGTTGCCTTCTCTACAAGAATTCGTAGTGGAGACATTGTCACAGCTTGAGATGTGTTTCTCCCCATCTTTTTTCGATATAATGGTACACCTCATGGTGCACTTAGTGGGACAAATAGAAGCATTGGGCCCCATGTATTTGCATGAAATGTGGACATATGAGCGTTTCATGTCAATATTGAATGGCTATGTTTTAACTCGTGCTCGTCCTGAGGCATCCATGATAGAGGGGTACTTGACCGACGAGGCCATAGAGTCCGGAGGTCCTTTCTGCAATAATGTCCTAAAAGACCAGATTGCAATAGGTTTGCCTCCCACACGACATGAGGGTAGGCTGCATGGACGCGGGAGGATGGGACAGAAATCATTCATCCCTTCAGATTACAAAATAGTCCTTGAGGCACACCACAGCATCCTACAACAGCTATCATTAATTGACCCTTTCATCGAGCAACACATTAATGAGCTTCAAAAACACAATCCTGGATGCACTGATGATTGGGTAATGAAAGAACACAAGCAGCGGTTTACCACATGGCTAAGTGAGAAGAACATTCCAAATGGGAAAACAATTGAGGAAAAAACCATCAAGAAGTTGGCATCAGGACCATCATGCCTGGTCACGACATGGCAAACCTATGACATTAGTGGCTTCACGTTTTGTACCAAATCCAAGGACCAAAAGAGTATGTCACAAAAGAGTGGTGTTCGGTGCGAGGCCTTAGATGATGGAACTGGTGAAATCACTACTTACTTTGACTTCATTGAGGACATATGGGAACTAGATTATGTGTAACAACCCAAAAAAAAATCCACACAACCTAAAAATCCCAACCAATTAAAATTTTTCATTTATTTATTATGAAAACCCATTTTTCTTGTGCAAGCATATATGTTTCATTATGAATTTGGTAAATAAAGGAGTATAGCTTGCATTTTAATTCCATTCACATAGAATAATAACTTATGCATCACATTTGGGATTTATTGCAATTTATGTTTGTGTTTACTCAATATTTAAAAAGGGTAATATATGTATATAAATACACTTAAGTGAAAATAGAAAAGGAAAAAGAAAAGAGAAGAGAGGAAGAATGGAAGCCAGCCTGTCGGCCCACGTTGCGGCCCGGCAACGCGCGCGCGACCGGCACACACGCGCTCGCGCTCGCGCTCGCTGCCAACCCGGGCCCGCATGTAGCCGCCTTCCCCTTCCACTGTTTCTCTTCCTCACGAAGGCGACGCGCCTGCCGGGGGTGTCACGCGAATGGCGTGACCCTGGACCCACGGCCGACAGCACCACGCCCCGCAGAGTTGTCCCCCTCCTGTCCCCTCCTTTTTTGGCCGCCAAGCGAGCCCGCGTGCACCCTGAAACCCTAGCTCAAGCGCACGGATGAGCTCCACGTACACCCACCGATACCCATCACCGTCCGCCGCTGTTCCGAGAACCGGCCGCCTATAAATTGGAGCACCCGAGGAGCCCTAGCCCATTCCCATTCGCAGCCGCCACGCTGCGGCTCCACAAGCCACCGCACCCCACCGTATAGCCGAGAGAGAGGGAGAAGGGCGGAGCAGAGGAGGAGGAGCTGCCGGAGCGCTGCCGCCACGGAGCGCGCCGAGCCGGACACGGAGGAGAAGCCGGAGCCCCGTCGCGGTTCGGCACGGCACTGCGTACGCTCTGCACGGCTCCGACTCGCCACTGCATCGCCATCCTATCTTCACCGACACCGCGGTGAGCCACCCGAGCACCTTGCCAACCTCGCCGTGCTTTCGGCCATGGCGCTCGGCTTCACGAGCGCGTAGGCCACGGGTCGATTCTGACCCTGGAACACCGCGCACACACACAAGACCTGCCAAGCCAAACGGGTGACGCGCATATACACTGGAGTGACTTCGACGGGCACCGCAGTCATGGGCGTTCGGAGCGCCGCCGTCTCGTCAGCGTTCCCGAGCACCTGAGCCAGTAGCATCGTCCTGCCACCCATCGGCACGACCACTAGCTCCACGGGCACGACGGACTAGCCTGAATTGCAAAGACCGACCATCCATGGCCTCGGAGCGCAGCACGACGCGCTCGCGGGAAGACGTGCTCACCATGGCACGTTCTGGCACGGCGAAGTCCGTTCAGGGTCTAGCTGAGTATCTCGCGCGATAGGAGGGAGCCAAGATGGTACACCGAGACCTCGCGAACGAACCCGCCTCGCGGGATTGAAGCCGGAACCACCTGAATCGCCTTGGCCGCGTGCGCCGCGACCTTACCGGAGCGCCGCCGCGAGCCGTCGCCAAAAGAAGGCCATGCCATGGCTAAAGTTCGCCACTAGAGTGTTGTATGCCTCTCTGGCCTCACCAATTTGACAAGACCGCATTCGATTGAACCAAGACATGGTCGTAGCCACGTTGCCGCCTTCCGCCGTCGTCGGCGACACGCCGCCGCCACAACCGAGCACCTTGGGAATCTCGGTAGCCAAAATTGGTAGTTGGTATACCATCGCCATAGACCCTGGAGGCGTATACATCTCCTAGAAGACCTCCTTAGCCCCGCCGGAACCTCACAGTCGCGGCGACATCGCCGCCGATGACCGGAGCATCTCAATACCACGACCCACTAGCGTGACCACGAACTCACCGACCACCTCGGACAAGCTTAGTTGCGGAAGATCGAACCTCCATAGCCCGGAACACCGCGAGGTGCGTTCTCGGGGAAACGTGATCACCGCCGACACGATCCGCCTCGCCTAAATCCGTTTCGAGTACCCCCGATCGCCTCGCGCTGCGGAGAGAGGCCGACGAGGTTCGCCAAGTCTGCCTCAGCACCGCCGCGTAGATAGCCGAGCCCCGAATCATGTCTGTCGCCTTGGCTACGTGCGCCTCCACCTCGTCGGAGAACCGCCGTATGCCGAGGGAGAGAAGGAGGCCATACCACGACTCTAACCCGCCACTATCTGGTCGGACGACTGCCTGAGCACGCCAATTGGGGAAAGCCGAGCCCTGTCTTGCCGAAATATGATCATCGCCGCCCTGTCATCGTCCGCCGCACCGGAGAGACACCGCCGCCTTGAACAGACGCCCTGGAACCCTGCTAGCACCAAATCTCCGATTCGCCCGAGCCTCCCCGGGAGAGCTCGGGAGAGCGGCACCCTCGGCGCACCAAATCTCTGATTCGCCCGAGCCTCCCCGGGAGAGCTCGGGAGAGCGGCACCCTCGGCGCCCGAATGTCCGATTCGCCCGAGCTACGCCGAGGTACGCCGAGGAACGCCGAGGTACGCCGAGCTACGCCGAGCCCCGCCGAGCTACGCCGAGCCCCGCCGAGCTACGCCGATCACCGCCGAGCTACGCCGAGCTATGCCGAGCTACGCCGAGCTCCGCCGAGCTACCCACGACCACCGCCGAACTACGCCGAGCTCCGCCAAGCCCCGCCGAGCTCCGTCGAGCTACGCCGAGCCCCACCGAGCTACGCCGAGCTCCGCCGAGCTACGCCGAGCTCCGCCGAGCTACCCCGACCACCGCCGAACTACGCCGAGCTCCGCCGAGCTACCCCCGACCACCGCCAAGCTCCGCCGAGCTCCGCAGAGCTACGCCGAGCTACGCCGACGCCAGCGACTCTCTGGGAACCAGCATCGAACACCTGGTGGGCGACCATCGGGTCTGTGTTCTGATGAGGCGCCACATGCCGCACTACTGGACCCGCGCGCCACGTGGACCAATCCCGAGCTGCCCCTGATTAACCGACCAATTTTCCCATTTTCAGAAAATAGGATAATCTTCGGAAATTCATAACTTATTCATTCGATGTCCAAAAATTGCGCACCATATATCAAAATTCTCAGAAAAATGAGATCTACAATCTAAGACTATGTTTGTGTGCATTTGGCTCTTTATTTTATTGGATTTTTCTGAAATACTCTATAGGAGTCGCTGACGCGACTATTTCGTGTTCGATTTCAGAGCCGGAGGAGGATCTGACTAAGGAAGACGGCCACGAGTACTTTCAGGAGCTAGGAGACGACTACGAAGGTGCCACGTCCCACCAAATCCTTAGATCCTATTTACGCATTGCAAATGACATTGTTGCTATTGCTTTATGATTATGCATGGATTGGTTGCATGATAGTATATTTGAATTCCTTGCCTTGATAAGACTATACCCTGCTATCCGCTGTTAGGTTAGCTGCTGCTTAATTTACTGTTACTCTTCCACTACTTACTACTTGCTATATGCTATATGGTGGAATTGGGATGGTGTATATCTGATTATAACCACTGGGAGAGAGTGCTGCGTGCGTCTTGGGTGCGTGGTAAGGGTTGATCTCGACCAAGTGGGATGTGAGACAAGCCCGTGGGGCAAGTCGTGCCGGGGGTGCAACCTGGGCATCCCCACGAGAGATACCTGTGGCGGGTAATGACTTATGAGGTGGTTCCGGGATGTGCATTGAAGTCCCGTGAGCGGAGGTGCCGTGATGGCACGGGGAGAGTATCCCCTAAGTGGAGATGCCTGCTTGGTCACAACCTAGGATCTGACTAGTGACCGGAAACATCTGGATTCCCTTGCTACTGAAACGACCTCGATTTCCGCGAAGGGAAATCCACAGGCTCGAATTGTAATTCAACAGATTACTTGGGACAATCCATGAAATTACCCATATCTCAGTTGACACCAGGATCCATACAACAGTAATTAAGTCTTACATAAACATTTATTACATCGCCACATTGGCGGAATCAACGTTTAGAGAAGCTTTAGAAGATGCGGAAGCGATTCATCCTTCACGGCCAACTTGAGTGTAGCACGTGACCCTATTCCTCGTCATCATCTCCCTCGAAGTCGTACTCATTCTCGTCACCTGACAACAAATTTATCAGTATGATTTGTACTGGCCACGGAGCCCACCTATGCAGCATTTGCTTTGTGGAAAGTGGATGCAAGGCTATACAAGCAGACCTATAGGCTGAGGTTTTTCCTATGCAGCTGTAATCAATGTTTAATTAGTCAAGTTTTATCACCAGTTAACACCATCATCCCTTTTCCCATCACCACACCTCACATACCCACACCTCACTCTCATTCGACAGGCCCAACTCCCTCTCGGGCCTATCTCAGCGGCACACTACCACAACGGGTACACTGCCGGAAAAATGTTATCCAGGGGGAGAAAAGAATATGCTCTCATCTAATAGTGGTTGCAGAAACATTAGGAAAGGTCCATAGCCATCGAGTTGGCTTATGTATCGATCGATCAACCATACACTCTGCAGAGGTTTTACTACTCACAAGATTAGCCATCATCGATGCTGTACAATCATCTAGGCAGAATTCTGGGTGCTTGCTTGCCTAGGTCGATGCCACCCTGCCACTCAGTCCTGGGACATTCCGGATCCAACACCATCACACTGAGACTGGGAGACGCAGTACCGGGCCCCATCAGTGGTACTGCGCATCTAGAACGGTACGGGAATCTGCCATCCGTCACCGTCCACCCTTATCACCTCTCAACCTAGCAGTAGTGGCACCGCCCTACCAAGTAGTCCAGCCGTCTCCCGCCCATCAGAAGCGAGCGAGTAGCAAGGGAATCCAGATGTTTTCGGTCACTAGTCAGATCCTAGGTTGTGACCAAGCAGGCATCTCCACTTAGGGGATACTCTCCCCGTGCCATCACGGCACCTCCGCTCACGGGACTTCAATGCACATCCCGGAACCACCTCATAAGTCATTACCCGCCACAGGTATCTCTCGTGGGGATGCCCAGGTTGCACCCCCGGCACGACTTGCCCCACGGGCTTGTCTCACATCCCACTTGGTCGACATCAACCCTTACCACGCACCCAACACGCACGCAGCACTCTCTCCCAGTGGTTTATTCAGTTATGCACCGTCCCAATTCCACCACATAGCATATAGCATGTAGTAAGTAGTGGAAGAGTAACAGTAAATTAAGCAGCAGCTAACCTAACAGCGGATAGCAGGGTAAAGTCTTATCAAGGCAGGGAATTCAAATATACTACCATGCAACCAATCCATACATAATCATAAAGCAATAGCAACAATGTCATTTGCAATGCGTAAATAGGATCTAAGGATTTGGTGGGACGTGGCACCTTCGTAGTCGTCTCCTAGCTCTTGAAAGTACTCGTGGTCGTCTTCCTTAGTCAGATCCTCCTCCGGCTCTGAAATCGAACACGAAACAGTCGCGTCAGCGACTCCTATAGAGTATTTCAGAAAAATCCAATAAAACAAAGAGCCAAATGCACACAAACATAGTCTTAGATTGTAGATCTCATTTTTCTGAGAATTTTGATATATGGTGCGCAATTTTTGGACTTCGTATGAATAAGTTATGAATTTCCGAAGATTATCCTATTTTCTGAAAATGGGAAAATTGGTCGGTTAATCAGGGGCAGCTCGGGATTGGTCCACGTGGCACGCGGGTCCAGTAGTGCGGCATGTGGCGCCTCATCAGAACACAGACCCGATGGTCGCCCACCAGGTGTTCGATGCTGGTTCCCAGAGAGTCGCCGGCGTCGGCGCAGCTCGGTGGTTGGTCGGGCGAGCTCGACGTTGGTCGGGGTTGCGTCGGTCGTAGCTCGGCGGTGGTCGGGCGAGCTCGACGGTGGTCGGGGGTGGTTCTCAGAGGTCGGGGGGCGTCGGCGTAGCTCGGCGGTGGTCGGGGGTAGCTCGGTGGTGGTCGGGGGTAGCTCGGCGGAGCTCGGCGGTGGTCGGGGGTAGCTCGGCGGAGCTCGGCGTAGCTCGGCGTAGTTCGGCGGTGCTTGGCGGAGCTCGGCGTACCTCGGCGTAGCTCGGGCGAATCGGACATTCGGGCGCCGCTCTCCCGAGCTCTCCTGGGGAGGCTCGGGCGAATCGGAGATTTGGTGCGCCGAGGGTGCCGCTCTCCCGAGTGAAACGACCTCGATTTCCACGAAGGGAAATCCACAGGCTCGAATTATAATTCAACAGATTGCTTGGGTCAATCCATGAAATTACCCATATCTCAGTTGACACCAGGATCCATACAACGATAATTAAGTCTTACATAAACATTTATTACATCGCCACACTGGCGGAATCAACATTCAGAGAAGCTTTAGAAGATGCGGAAACGATTCATCCTTCCCGGCCAACTTGAGTGTAGCACGTGACCCTATTCCTTGTCATCATCTCCCTCGAAGTCGTACTCATTCTCGTCACCTGACAGCAAATTTATCAGTACGATTTGTACTGGCCACGGAGCCCACCTATGCAGCATTTGCTTTGTGGAAAGTGGATGCAAGGCTATACAAGCAGACCTATAGGCTGAGGTTTTCCTATGCAGCTGTAATCAATGTTTAATTAGTCAAGTTTTATCACCAGTTAACACCATCATCCCTTTTCCCATCACCACACCTCACATACCCACACCTCACTCTCATTCGACAGGCCCAACTCCCTCTCGGGCCTATCTCAGCGGCACACTACCACAACGGGTACACTGCCGGAACAATGTTGTCCAGGAGGAGAAAAGAATATGCTCTCATCTAATAGTGGTTGCAGAAACATTAGGAAAGGTCCATAGCCATCGAGTTGGCTTATGTATCGATCGATCAACCATACACTCTGCAGAGGTTTTACTACTCACAAGATTAGCCATCATAGGTGTTGCGCAAACACCTAGGCAGAATTCCGGGTGCTTGCTTGCCTAGGTCGATGCCACCCTACCACTCAGCCCTGGGATATTCCGGATCCTACACCGTTATGCTGAGACTGGGAGACACAGTACCGGGCCCATCCAGTGGTACTGTGCATCTAGAACGGAACGGGAACCCATCGACCGTCTCCGCCCACCCTTATCACCTTTCAACCTAGTAGTAGTGGCACCGTCCTACCAAGTAGTCCAGCCGTCTCCCGCCCATCAGAAGCGAGTGAGTAGAAAAGGATTCCCATGAACCTGAAACTAGTCCATCCTAGGTTTGACCAAGCAGGCATCTCCACTTAGGGGATACTCTCCCCGTGCCATCACAGCACCTCCGTCCACGGGCTTCAAACCACCAAGGCTATCCCACCCGGAACCTCCTCAACAACTTTACCCGCCACAGGTATCTCGCTTGGGGATGCCCAGGTTGCACCCCCGGCACGACTTGCCCCATGGGCTCGTCTCACATCCCACTTGGTCGACATCAACCCTTACCACGCACCCAAGACGCACACAGCACTCTCTCCCAGTGGTTATATTCAGTTATACGCCGTCCCAATTCCACCACATAGCATATAGCAAGTAGAAAGTAGTGGAAGAGTAACAGTAAATTAAGCAGCAGCTAACCTAACAGCGGACAGCAGGGTAAAGTCTTATCAAGGCAGGGAATTCAAATATACTACCATGCAACCAATCCATACATAATCATAAAGCAATAGCAACAATGTCATTTGCAATGCGTAAATAGGATCTAAGGATTTGGTGGGACGTGGCACCTTCGTAGTCGTCTCCTAGCTCCTGAAAGTACTCGTGGTCGTCTTTCTTAGTCAGATCCTCCTCCGGCTCTGAAATCGAACACGAAACAGTCGCGTCAGCGACTCCTATAGAGTATTTCAGAAAAATCCAATAAAACAAAAAGCCAAATGCACACAAACATAGTCTTAGATTGTAGATCTCATTTTTCTGAGAATTTTGATATATGGTGCGCAATTTTTGGACATCGTATGAATAAGTTATGAATTTCCGAAGATTATCCTATTTTCTGAAAATGGGAAAACTGGTCGGTTAATCGGGGGCAGCTCGGGATTGGTCCACGTGGCGCGCGGGTCCAGTAGTGCGGCAAGTGGCGCCTCAACAGAACACAGACCCGATGGTCGCCCACCAGGTGTTCGATGCTGGTTCCCAGAAAGTTGCCGGAGTTGGCGTTGCTCGGCGTGGCTCGGCGGTGGTCGGGGGTAGCTCGGCTGTGGTTGGGGGTAGCTCGGCGGAGCTCGGCGGAGCTTGGCGTAGCTCGGCGAGGCTTGGCTTAGCTCGGCGGAGCTCGGCGTAGTTCGGTTTAGCTCGGCGGGGCTCGGGCGAATCGGAGATTCGGGGCGCCGAGGGTGCCGTTCTCCCGAGCTCTCCCGGGGAGGCTCGGGCGAATCGGAGATTTGGTGCGCCGAGGGTGCCGTTCTCCCGAGGTCTCCCGCGGAGGCTCGGGCGAATCGGAGATTTGGTGCGCCGAGGGTGCCGTTCTCCCGAGGTCTCCCGCGGAGGCTCGGGCGAATCGGACATTTGGGCGCCGAGGGGGCCGCTCTCCCAAGGTCTACCCGGGAGGCTCGGGCGAATCGGAAATTTGGGCGCCGAGGGGCTGCTCTCCCGAGCTCTCCCGGTGAGGCTCGGGCGAATCGGAAATTTGGGCGCCCGAGGGTGCCGTTCTCCCGAGGTCTCCCGCGGAGGCTCGGGCGAATCGGACATTTGGGCGCCGAGGGGGCTGCTCTCCCGAGCTCTCCCGGTGAGGCTCGGGCGAATCGGAAATTTGGGCGCCCGAGGGGGGGCCGCTCTTCCCGAGGTCTACCGGGGAGGCTCGGGCGAATTGGAGATTCGGTGCTAGCAGAGTTCCAGGGCGTCTGTTCAAGGCGGCGGTGTCTCTCCGGTGCGGCGGACGATGACAGGGTGGCGATGACCATATTTCGGCAAGACAGGGCTCGGCTTTCCCCAATTGGCGTGCTCAGGCAGTCGTCCGACCAGATGGTGGCGGGTTAGAGTCGTGGTATGGCCTCCTTCTCTTCCTCGGCATACGGCGGTTCTCCGACGAGGTGGAGGCGCACGTAGCCAAGGCGACGGTCGTGGTTCGGGGCTCGGCTATCTAGCGGCGGTGCCGAGGCAGACTTGGCGAACCTCGGCGGCCTTTCTCCGCAGCGCGAGGCGACCGGGGGTACTCGGAATGGATTTAGGCGAGGCGGAACGTGTCGTAGGCGATGTCGCCGCGACTGTGAGGTTCCGGCGGGGCTAAGGAGGTCTTCTAGGAGATGTATACGCCTCCAGGGTCTATGGTGATGGTATACAAACTACCAATTTTGGCTACCGAGACTCCCAAGGTGCTCGGTTGTGGCGGCGGCGTGTCGCCGACGATGGCGGAAGGCGGCAACGCGGCTATGACCAAGTATTGGTTCAATCGAATGCGGTCTTGTCAAATTGGTGAGGCCAGAGAAGCATACAACACTCTGGTGGTGAACTTTAGCCATGGCATGACCTTCTTTTGGCGACAGCTCGCGGCGGCGCTCCGGTAAGGTCGTGGCGCACGCGGCCAAGGCGATTCAGGCTTCCTCTAGCGCTTAGATCCGCGCAGCTAGCTCGAGGGGGTCGTGGCGGTGCTCCACGACGCTCTAACCTATACGGGTGCTAGTCGGATTGCTCGGAACGGGTGATTCGTCGTCGGAACGCGTCGGTGGTGAACGCGCACCGCCGAGAACGCGTCGTGCTGCGTTCTCGGTCTAGCAAGCTTGTAGTCCGGGGGTTTCGGCCGGTCGAATGAGTGCATGGTGCAGGTGATCTTCCTGAGCCAGTAAAGGCTCGTGCCTGCGCGTCCCGAGGGTGGAACGCCATGGCAAAAGCACGGCAAGGTTCGGACATGGCGTGCGATGGCTCACCGTGGTGTCGGTGAAGCTAGGATGGCGGTGCAGTGGCAAGTCGGAGCCGTGCAGAGCGATCGCAGTGCCGTGCCGCTCCTCGTCCGCAGCTCGGGCTTCTCCTCCGTGTCCGGCTCCGGCGTGCTCCGCGGCGGCGGCGCTCCGGCAGCTTCTCCTCCTCTGCTCCGCCCTTCTCCCTCTCTCTCGGCTATGCGGTGGGGTGCGGTGGCTTGTGGAGCCGCAGCGTGGCGGCTGCGAGTGGGAATGGGCTAGGGCTCCTTGGGTGTTCCAATTTATAGGCGAGCTTGGCAGGTTCCCATGGCGGACGGCCGCGATTGATCTCGGTAGATCAGAGGGCTTCGGCCGCTCGACGCTAGGGCTTCAGGGTGCACGCGGGCTCGCTTGGCGGCGAAGAAAGGAGGGGACAGGAGGGGGACAGCGGGGTCAGGGCTCTGCCATGCTGTCGGCTGTGGGACCGGGGTCACGCCATTCGCGTGACACCCCCGGCAGGCGCGTCGCCTTCGTGAGGAAGAAGAACAGTGGGGGGGAGGGCGAGAGCGGCTGACAGGCGGGGCCGGGTTGGCAGCGAGCGCGAGCGTGTGTGTGCCGGTCGCGCGCGCGCTGCCGAGCCGCAACGTGGGCCGCGCGCGGGTGAGATGAGGAGAGGAAGGTCGGGCTGGCTTGGGCTGGCTTAGCGATCCGGCTGGCCGAATGGCTGGCCTAACTCTCTTTCTCCTTTTCTATTTTCAATTTAGTGTATATATACATATATTGTCCATTTTAAATATTGAGTAAATACAAACATAAATTGCAATAAATCCCAAATGTGATGCATAGGCTATTATTCTATGTAAATGGAATTAAAATGCAAACTACACTCCTTTATTTACCAAATTCATAATAAAACCTATATGCTTGCACAAGAAAAATGGGTTTTCACAATAAATAAATGAAAAATTTTAATTGGTTGGGATTTTTAGACTGTGTGGATTTTTAGGGTTGTTACAGTCCTCCCCCCTCATTAGGATCTCGACCTCGAGATTCAGAGATAACGTACCCATCGAAGAGGTGGGGAAACATAATCCGCAAGTCCGATTCTTTCTCCCACGTAGCTTCCCTTTCAGTGTGATTGCTCCATTGTACCTTGCACATCGGAATGGTTTTGTTTCGAGTCTCCTTTGTATCCTGTGCCAAGATCTTGATCGGATGTTCCTTGTATTCAAGTGTGTCTTGCAGGTCTAATGCATCCGTAGGAACTTGCTCCTCGGGAAGCTTCAAACACTTCCTTAATTGCGAGACATGGAACACGGGGTGTACTCCAGATAATTCCTCCGGTAGTTCCAGCTTGTAAGCAAGCTTTCCAACCCTTTTACAGATCTTGTATGGCCCAACATATCTTGGTGCCAATTTCCCCTTCACGTGGAATCTGACAGTGCCACGAAGTGGAGATACCTTGAGGTAGACATAATCCCCAACCTTGAACTCAAGCTCTCTACGTCTTCTATCTGCATAGCTCTTTTGCCTACTCTGTGCAATTCTCAAATTTTCTCTGACCTGTGCTACGCCTTCCTCTGCTTCTACAATCTTAGCAGGGCCAAAGAAGGCTCTCTCTCCGGGTTCTGACCACATTAGCGGGGTCCTGCAGGGTCTCCCATACAATGCCTCAAACGGTGACATCTTGAGGCTTGTTTGATAGCTGTTGTTGTACGAGAATTCAGCGTGGGGTAAGCAGCTTTCCCAACTGGTCTTGTATTTTATCACACAAGCTCGGAGCATATCTTCGAGAATTTGGTTCACTCTTTCTGTTTGACCGTCAGTTTGTGGGTGATAAGCCGTGCTATAGTCCAGCTTGGTTCCGATGGATTTGTGCAAGGCTTGCCAGAATCGAGACGTGAATTGTGAGCCTCGATCAGATATTATGCTTGTGGGTGCCCCGTGTAGTCTCAGAATGTGGGTTATGTATAAATCCGCCAGCCGTTCGGCATCGTAGCCAATGCTGATGGGAATGAAGTGAGCGACTTTGGTCAAACGGTCGACTATCACCCAAATCGAATCGTGTTTCTTCTCGGTGCGGGGTAACCCAACGATAAAATCCATCGAAATGCATTCCCATTTCCATTCTGGAATTGTGAGGGGTTGTAGTAGGCCGGCTGGTCGTTGATGTTCGGCCTTGATTCTGCTGCAAGTGTCACATCGGGCTACATGCCCTGCAATGTCTGCCTTCATATTCTCCCACCAGAAGTGTTTCCTAAGATCATGGTACATCTTGGCTGACCCTGGGTGAATGCAATATTTGGAGTCATGCCCTTCTGACAGAATCTCTTCTCGTACCGCTGAATCCGTCGGTACGCAGATTCTATCTTTGTACCATACAGTTCCCTGCTCATCTTCTCGGTATTCGGGGCCTCTTCCTAGCTTCATCAAACCACGGATATAGTCTATCTCAGGACAGTTCTTTTGCGCTTCACGGATCCGTGAGGTGAGATTGTACTCGACGCGAAGCTCATTTAGCATGCCATAGGAGACTACCTCGAGCTGGAATGCGTCGAACTCTCTCCTGAGCTCAGGTGGCATAGAGTTGGTGATGAGGGTATGGCAGTAGCTTTTGCGGCTAAGTGCATCAGCGACAACATTGGCCTTTCCTGGGTGATAATGGATCTCAAGATCATAGTCCTTGATGAGTTCTAGCCATCTGCGCTGCCTCATATTCAGATCTTCCTGTGTGAAGAAGTACTTCAGGCTCTTGTGGTCGGTGTATATGTCACACTTGTTGCTCATCAGATAGTATCTCCAAATCTTGAGTGCATGTACCACGGCTGCAAGTTCTAGGTCATGAGTCGGGTATCGCTGCTCATGTTCCTTCAACTGTCTTGAGGCATAAGCTATCACTCTTCCTTCTTGCATTAGTACACAGCCCAAACCTTGCCGAGAGGCGTCACAAAATACAACAAAATCTTTGTGAATGTCGGGTAGGGCTAGTACAGGTGTAGTAGTGAGCTTCTCCTTCAAGGTCTGGAAACTTTCTCACATTCAGGAGTCCAGATAAACTTGTTCTCTTTCTTCAGCAAGTTGGTCATGGGTCTTGCAATCTTGGAGAAATTCTCAATAAATCTGCGATAGTATCCTGCAAGTCCCAAAAAGCTTCTGATTTCTGACACATTACAGGGTTGTTCCCACTCTTGCACAGCTTCAATCTTGGCTGGGTCTACCGCGACTCCTTCTCCTGACAGTACGTGTCCAAGGAAAGCAACTTCCTCAAGCCAGAATTCGCACTTGGAGAATTTGGCGTATAGCTGGTTGCGAGACAACCTCTCCAATACGGTCCTCAGATGATGTTCATGTTCCTCTTTTGTGGCTGAATAAACCAATATATCATCAATGAATACCACCACAAACTTGTCTGGCTCATTCATGAAGATCTTGTTCATCATGTTCATGAAGTATGCTGGAGCATTAGTGAGTCCAAATGAGACTACTGTGCACTCATACTGTCCATATCTAGTGACAAATGCAGTCTTCGGGATATCCTCTTCCCTGATCTTCATCTGATGGTACCCTGATCGGAGATCGATCTTCGAGAAGTACTTGGCCTTACTCAATTGATCTAACAAATCATCGATGCGGGGCAATGGGTACTTATTCTTGACTGTAACCGCATTCAGATTCCGGTAGTCAATGCACATCCTCATCGTGCCATCCTTCTTCTTGACAAACAAAACGGGAGACCCCCAGGGCGAAGCACTAGGCCTAATGAAACCCTTCTCCAGTAATTCTCCCAGCTGCTTCTTGAGTTCCTTCAACTCATCAGCCGACATTCTGTAGGGTCTTTTGGCAATCGGTGCAGTCCCTGGCATCAGCTCTATAACAAACTCCACATCTCTATCTGGTGCCATTCCTGGCAACTCCTCTGGGAATACGTCATTGAATTCACAGACTACTGGCACATCTTTGAATGTCAACTCTGTCTTATCTGCTTTAGTCTCCAGGGCACATAGGAGGGCTTGGACTCTCTCGGTTTGGGGTACGCATCGGACAGCTGTTCCCCAAGGGTGGGTTACCTGAACATATCTAGGTGAACAAGATATCACTCCCCGGTGTTTGGTTAGCCAGTCCATGCCTAAGATGACATCTAAGCTATTGGAGGCTAGTAGGGTTAGGTCAGCTCGAAAGTCAAGTCCCTCGATTGTGATTATCACTCCCCTACATATGTGAATGCTTCTGAAGGTTCCTAAGGGCGAGCTAGTTAGGATGGGGTTTGCTCTCGGGGTTACAGGTATGTTATGCTTACGTGCATATGCAGATGAAATGTATGAACATGTAGCTCCGGAATCGAACAGAACTGTAGCCATGTTACCCTGAACTAGGAACGTACCGTACACAGCATCAGGTGCAGCTTCAGCTTCCTCAGCGGTCATGTGGTTCAGTCTTCCTCGGGTAGCAGATCCCCGGTTTGGTGTGCCTTGTGCAGCTGCTGGTGCATGGTTGAGGTCGGGGCACACAGCCACACGGTGTCCAGGCTTTCCGCATCCAAAGCAAGTGAAGGGCGCACTGCCTGCTGTAGCTGTCGCAGGAGCCTTCCAATTGCTTGTCCTTGGCGTGTTGGTAGCGGGGGCGGGTGTGTTCTGCACAGCTCGAGTTGGCGCAGGGTAGGTCTGAGCGGGGCGGTGATAGTTGCTGCTGTTGGTACCACCACGGCTCGTTCCCGAAGAGGGTCCCTGGCGGGTTCGGAAAGGCGGAGGTGCACCTGTTCACTGTCTCTGAGGTGGAGCAGTGCGAGCGGGTCCCTCAGAGCGGCGCTTCTTTCCCTTGTTCTGGGCCTCGAATTCCAGGCGTGCTTCCATGCGATCCTTCTCGATCTCAATACAGCGGTCAATCAGCTCGCGCAGAGTGTAGCTCTTGTTCCCTGACAGAGCCAACCTGATCTTGGTCTGAAGTCCCTTCCTGTAGTAGTACATCTTTTCCTTCTCGGAACTCACGCAAGACGCAGGTGCGTAGCGGAGCAAGCAGTTGAAGCGGGTGGTGTACTCGTGGATCCGATCAGCTCCCTGGGAGATGTTACGAAACTCGTTCTCCTTGGCCTCCATGACTCCCTCAGGAATGTGGTGGTCACGGAAAGCCTCGGTGAACTCATCCCAGTCAATGTGGGCTGGGTCCTCGTGAGCGCTGGTGTAGTTGTCCCACCATGCTTGTGCAGCACCGGTCAGCTGGTGGCTAGCAATCCCAACACACTCCTCGTCGGAGCAAGTGGTCAGGTCCAGCTTCTTCTCCATCTCCTTAAGCCAATCGTCGGCAGCGAGAGGATCGCTGTCGGTCCCGTCAAAGGTAGGTGGCCTCAGCTTCAGGAAACCCTCCAGTTTCCTTTGGAAGTCATTCTGGGGTGGCCCGTGGTGCCTGTTCATCCCAGTAGCTATGGCATTCAGCAGCTGGGTCTGCTGTGCCATTACTTCCGCCAACGTTGGTGGCGGCGGCGGTGGCGGTGGCGGAGGCACGTTCTCGCCTTGTGGTGGCGGATCGTTCACCGGCGGTGCATTCTCTGCCCGGCGCAGGTCTTCTTCCAGGTTAACTCCAGCACGTCTGCCAGCTGGGCGTCCATGGTTGCGACCACGCCCACGTCCTGGGGCAGGCGCGGGGGAGGGCTGGCGGTTCTCCAAACGCGCAGAACGTCTCATCGACATCTGAAACTATTAGGTACGTGCTCAGTGCAGTAATAATCTTGTAGTGGTTTAACTAGGAGTTAGATGTTTTCAACGATTTAAATGTATTAAAACATTTTTCATGCTATCCTACACTCAACCAAAGAAGCATAGAGAACCATAAGAAGCATAAGATCCAAATGTCACTCATCACATGGTTATTATTACATAAAGGATGTTCCTAGCTGCTAAGAAGATCGTGCTATGCGCAGATAGCCAATGATAGGACAACTCATGGTATCACTAGTCTAAGGGCCACGTAGGGTCCCATATGCTACTGGTGCATAAGGTCGAGTACGGCGTCGGGTATGCGGCTGTCCTCTGCCTCGACAAGCTTCCCTCGGCTGAAGTACTGGATCTGGTCAGACGGTGCTCCCAGCTCCTCCAGCACCTGGCGTAGTACCATGGCAACTCCGCCGTGGTTCCTTCCGTTGATCGGGATCTCAATAGTGCCGTCGTGCAGTGGACGAAGTGGTGGTCCAAGGCTGGTCATCAGCGAATTTTTCAAGAAACGGATTAGCAGGTCCTTGTATCAGATAAGCCATTGCATAAAAAGTGAATGCAAGGTCGGTAATATAACCGAAAGAGAGTCTGGTCTCCTATTCTAACATCCATTTTCTATGGGTCTCGTCCTACAGTCAAGTATGGCTCTGATACCAACTGAAACGACATCGATTTCCACGAAGGGAAATCCACAGGCTCGAATTGTAATTCAACAGATTGCTTGGGTCAATCCATGAAATTACCCATATCTCAGTTGACACCAGGATCCATACAACGATAATTAAGTCTTACATAAACATTTATTACATCGCCACACTGGCGGAATCAACATTCAGAGAAGCTTTAGAAGATGCGGAAACGATTCATCCTTCCCGGCCAACTTGAGTGTAGCACGTGACCCTATTCCTCGTCATCATCTCCCTCGAAGTCGTACTCATTCTCGTCACCTGACAGCAAATTTATCAGTACGATTTGTACTGGCCACGGAGCCCACCTATGCAGCAATTGCTTTGTGGAAAGTGGATGCAAGGCTATACAAGCAGACCTATAGGCTGAGGTTTTCCTATGCAGCTGTAATTAATGTTTAATTAGTCAAGTTTTATCACCAGTTAACACCATCATCCCTTTTCCCATCACCACACCTCACATACCCACACCTCACTCTCATTCGACAGGCCCAACTCCCTCTCGGGCCTATCTCAGCGGCACACTACCACAACGGGTACACTGCCGGAACAATGTTATCCAGGAGGAGAAAAGAACATGCTCTCATCTAATAGTGGTTGCAGAAACATTAGGAAAGGTCCATAGCCAACGAGTTGGCTTATGTATCGATCGATCAACCATACACTCTGCAGAGGTTTTACTACTCACAAGATTAGCCATCATAGGTGTTGCGCAAACACCTAGGCAGAATTCCGGGTGCTTGCTTGCCTAGGTCGATGCCACCCTACCACTCAGCCCTGGGATATTCCGGATCCTACACCGTTATGCTGAGACTGGGAGACACAGTACCGGGCCCATCCAGTGGTACTGTGCATCTAGAACGGAACGGGAACCCATCGACCGTCTCCGCCCACCCTTATCACCTTTCAACCTAGTAGTAGTGGCACCGTCCTACCAAGTAGTCCAGCCGTCTCCCGCCCATCAGAAGCGAGTGAGTAGAAAAGGATTCCCATGAACCTGAAACTAGTCCATCCTAGGTTTGACCAAGCAGGCATCTCCACTTAGGGGATACTCTCCCCGTGCCATCACAGCACCTCCGTCCACGGGCTTCAAACCACCAAGGCTATCCCACCCGGAACCTCCTCAACAACTTTACCCGCCACAGGTATCTCGCTTGGGGATGCCCAGGTTGCACCCCCGGCACGACTTGCCCCATGGGCTCGTCTCACATCCCACTTGGTCGACATCAACCCTTACCACGCACCCAAGACGCACACAGCACTCTCTCCCAGTGGTTATATTCAGTTATACGCCGTCCTAATTCCACCACATAGCATATAGCAAGTAGAAAGTAGTGGAAGAGTAACAGTAAATTAAGCAGCAGCTAACCTAACAGCGGACAGCAGGGTAAAGTCTTATCAAGGCAGGGAATTCAAATATACTACCATGCAACCAATCCATACATAATCATAAAGCAATAGCAACAATGTCATTTGCAATGCGTAAATAGGATCTAAGGATTTGGTGGGACGTGGCACCTTCGTAGTCGTCTCCTAGCTCCTGAAAGTACTCGTGGTCGTCTTTCTTAGTCAGATCCTCCTCCGGCTCTGAAATCGAACACGAAACAGTCGCGTCAGCGACTCCTATAGAGTATTTCAGAAAAATCCAATAAAACAAAGACCCAAATGCACACAAACATAGTCTTAGATTGTAGATCTCATTTTTCTGAGAATTTTGATATATGGTGCGCAATTTTTGGACATCATATGAATAAGTTATGAATTTCCGAAGATTATCCTATTTTCTGAAAATGGGAAAACTGGTCGGTTAATCGGGGGCAGCTCGGGATTGGTCCACGTGGCGCGCGGGTCCAGTAGTGCGGCAAGTGGCGCCTCAACAGAACACAGACCCGATGGTCGCCCACCAGGTGTTCGATGCTGGTTCCCAGAGAGTTGCCGGAGTTGGCGTAGCTCGGCGTGGCTCGGCGGTGGTCGGGGGTAGCTCGGCTGTGGTTGGGGGTAGCTCGGCGGATCTCGGCGGAGCTTGGCGTAGCTCGGCGAGGCTTGGCTTAGCTCGGCGGAGCTCGGCGTAGTTCGGTTTAGCTCGGCGGGGCTCGGGCGAATCGGAGATTCGGGGCGCCGAGGGTGCCGTTCTCCCGAGCTCTCCCGGGGAGGCTCGGGCGAATCGGAGATTTGGTGCGCCGAGGGTGCCGTTCTCCCGAGGTCTCCCGCGGAGGCTCGGGCGAATCGGAGATTTGGTGCGCCGAGGGTGCCGTTCTCCCGAGGTCTCCCGCGGAGGCTCGGGCGAATCGGACATTTGGGCGCCGAGGGGGCCGCTCTCCCAAGGTCTACCCGGGAGGCTCGGGCGAATCGGAAATTTGGGCGCCGAGGGGCTGCTCTCCCGAGCTCTCCCGGTGAGGCTCGGGCGAATCGGAAATTTGGGCGCCCGAGGGTGCCGTTCTCCCGAGGTCTCCCGCGGAGGCTCGGGCGAATCGGACATTTGGGCGCCGAGGGGGCTGCTCTCCCGAGCTCTCCCGGTGAGGCTCGGGCGAATCGGAAATTTGGGCGCCCGAGGGGGGGCCGCTCTTCCCGAGGTCTACCGGGGAGGCTCGGGCGAATTGGAGATTCGGTGCTAGCAGGGTTCCAGGGCGTCTGTTCAAGGCGGCGGTGTCTCTCCGGTGCGGCGGACGATGACAGGGTGGCGATGACCATATTTCGGCAAGACAGGGCTCGGCTTTCCCCAATTGGCGTGCTCAGGCAGTCGTCCGACCAGATGGTGGCGGGTTAGAGTCGTGGTATGGCCTCCTTCTCTTCCTCGGCATACGGCGGTTCTCCGACGAGGTGGAGGCGCACGTAGCCAAGGCGACGGTCGTGGTTCGGGGCTCGGCTATCTAGCGGAGGTGCCGAGGCAGACTTGGCGAACCTCGGCGGCCTTTCTCCACAGCGCGAGGCGACCGGGAGTACTCGGAACGGATTTAGGCGAGGCGGAACGTGTCGGCGGCGATGTCGCCGCGACTGTGAGGTTCCGTCGGGGCTAAGGAGGTCTTCTAGGAGATGTATACGCCTCCAGGGTCTATGGTGATGGTATACAAACTACCAATTTTGGCTACCGAGACTCTCAAGGTGCTCGGTTGTGGCGGCGGCGTGTCGCCGACGATGGCGGAAGGCGGCAACGCGGCTACGACCAAGTATTGGTTCAATCAAATGCGGTCTTGTCAAATTGGTGAGGCCAGAGAAGCATACAACACTCTGGTGGCGAACTTTAGCCATGGCATGACCTTCTTTTGGCGACAGCTCGCGGCGGCGCTCCGGTAAGGTCGCGGCGCACGCGGCCAAGGCGATTCAGGCTTCCTCTAGCGCTTAGATCCGCGCAGCTAGCTCGAGGGGGTCGTGGCGGTGCTCCACGACGCTCTAACCTATACGGGTGCTAGTCGGATTGCTCGGAACGGGTGATTCGTCGTCGGAACGCGTCGCTGGTGAACGCGCTCCGCCGAGAACGCGTCGTGCTGCGTTCTCGGTCTAGCAAGCTTGTAGTCCGGGGGTTTCGGCCGGTCGAATGAGTGCATGGTGCAGGTGATCTTCCCGAGCCGGTAAAGGCTCGTGCCTGCGCGTCCCGAGGGTGGAACGCCATGGCAAAAGCAGGGCAAGGTTCGGACATGGCGTGCGATGGCTCACCGTGGTGTCGGTGAAGCTAGGATGGCGGTGCAGTGGCAAGTCGGAGCCGTGCAGAGCGATCGCAGTGCCGTGCCGCTCCTCGTCCGCAGCTCGGGCTTCTCCTCCGTGTCCGGCTCCGGCGTGCTCCGCGGCGGCGGCGCTCCGGCAGCTTCTCCTCCTCTGCTCCGCCCTTCTCCCTCTCTCTCGGCTATGCGGTGGGGTGCGGTGGCTTGTGGAGCCGCAGCGTGGCGGCTGCGAGTGGGAATGGGCTAGGGCTCCTCGGGTGTTCCAATTTATAGGCGAGCTTGGCAGGTTCCCATGGCGGACGGCCGCGATTGATCTCGGTAGATCAGAGGGCTTCGGCCGCTCGACGCTAGGGCTTCAGGGTGCACGCGGGCTCGCTTGGCGGCCAAGAAAGGAGGGGACAGGAGGGTGACAGCGGGGTCAGGGCTCTGCCATGCTGTCGGCTGTGGGACCGGGGTCACGCCATTCGCGTGACACCCCCGGCAGGCGCGTCGCCTTCGTGAGGAAGAAGAACAGTGGGGGGGAGGGCGAGAGCGGCTGACAGGCGGGGCCGGGTTGGCAGCGAGCGCGAGCGTGTGTGTGCCGGTCGCGCGCGCGCTGCCGAGCCGCAACGTGGGCCGCGCGCGGGTGAGATGAGGAGAGGAAGGTCGGGCTGGCTTGGGCTGGCTTAGCGATCCGGCTGGCCGAATGGCTGGCCTAACTCTCTTTCTCCTTTTCTATTTTCAACTTAGTGTATATATACATATATTGTCCATTTTAAATATTGAGTAAATACAAACATAAATTGCAATAAATCCCAAATGTGATGCATAGGCTATTATTCTATGTAAATGGAATTAAAATGCAAACTAACTCCTTTATTTACCAAATTCATAATAAAACCTATATGCTTGCACAAGAAAAATGGGTTTTCACAATAAATAAATGAAAAATTTTAATTGGTTGGGATTTTTAGACTGTGTGGATTTTTAGGGTTGTTACAGCGAGGTCTACCGGGGAGGCTCGGGCGAATCGGACATTTGGGCGCCGAGGGTGCCGCTCTCCCGAGGTCTACCGGGGAGGTTCGGGCGAATCGGAAATTTGGGCGCCGAGGGGGCTGCTCTCCCGAGCTCTCCCGGGGAGGCTCGGGCGAACCGGAAATTTGGGCGCCGAGGGGGCTGCTCTCCCGAGCTCTCCCGGGGAGGCTCGGGCGAATCGGAGATTTGGTGCTAGCAGGGTTCCAGGGCGTCTGTTCAAGGCGGCGGTGTCTCTCCGGTGCGGCGGACGATGACAGGGCAGCGATGACCATATTTCGGCAAGACAGGGCTCGGCTTTCCCCAATTGGCGTGCTCAGGCAGTCGTCCGACCAGATGGTGGCGGGTTAGAGTCGTGGTATGGCCTCCTTCTCTCCCTCGGCATACGGCGGTTCTCCGACGAGGTGGAGGCGCACGTAGCCAAGGCGACAGACATGATTCGGGGCTCGGCTATCTACGTGGCGGTGCTGAGGCAGACTTGGCGAACCTCGTCGGCCTCTCTCCGCAGCGCGAGGCGATCGGGGGTACTCGAAACGGATTTAGGCGAGGCGGATCGTGTCGGCGGCGATCACGTTTCCCCGAGAACGCACCTCTCGGTGTTCCGGGCTATGGAGGTTCGAACTCCCGCAACTAAGCTTGTCCGAGGTGGTCGGTGAGTTGGTGGTCACGCTAGCGGGTCACGTCGGCGGTTTCACGGCTTGTGCGCGGGAACGCCGCCGAGGTGGCGGTGCTCCGAGCACATGTGACGGTGATGCCCGTCGGAAGTGGCCTGACGTCCATAGCCGATGTCCAGTGGTTTGATGCCGGTCTTGTGCGCGTGTTGTGCGAAGTGTTCAGGGCCGGAAACAGCCCGCGGCCTACACGCTCGTGATGCCGAGCGCCATGACCGGTAGCACGGCGAGATCGTATGAGGTGCATGGAGCAGGTGATCTTCCTGAGCCGGTAAAGGCTCATGCCTGCGCGTCCCGTGGGTGGAACGCCATGGCAAAAGCAGGGCGAGGTTCGGACATGGCGTGCGGTGGCTCACCGTGGTGTCGGTGAAGCTAGGATGGCGATGCAGTGGCGAGTCGGAGCCGTGCAGAGCGTACGCAGTGCCGTGCCGAACCGCGACGGGGCTCCGGCTTCTCCTCCGTGTCCGGCTCGGCGCGCTCCGCGGCGGCAACGCTCCGGCAGCTCCTCCTCCTCTGCTCCGCCTTTCTCCTACGCTCTCTCTCTCTCTCGGTGTGGTGCAGTGTGCCGGTCTGTGCCGTGGTGGCGGCGAGGGGAAATGAGGGTAGGGCTTCGGGTGAGCTCCTTTTTATAGGCGAGCTTGGCCAGCTCCAATGGTGAACGGTCCTGATCGCGCTCGACCGATCGAAGGGCCGTGGCTCGAGTGGATCTAGGGCTCCGGATGGGCGCGGGTTCGCTTGGTGGCCAAGAAAGAAGGGGACAGGAGGGGGACAGCGGGGTCAGGGCTCTGCCATGCGTGGCGCTGTCGGCTGTGGGACCGGGGTCACGCGAATTGCGTGCACTCGTCCCCGTCGCCTCTGCGAGGAAGAAGAACAGTGGGGGGGGGCGAGAGCGGTTGACAGGCGGGGCCGGGTGGTCAGCGGCTGCGGGGAAGCGGGTGAAACGGTCGCGCGCGTGCGGTCGGCATCGCGCGTGCGCGCGGTGTTGGGCCGGCCCAGTGCGGGGAGGCGGGGTGGAGCGCGCGCGCGGGTGAGGTGAGGAGAAGAAGGCCGGGCTGGTTTGGGCTGGCCTAACTCTCTCTCCTTTTTCTATTTTCACTTAAGTGTATAAATACAAATATTACCCATTTTAAATATTGAGTAATTACAAACATAAATTGCAATAAATCCCAAATGTGATGCATAAGTTATTATTCTATGTGAATGGAATTAAAATGCAAGCTATACTCCCTTATTACCAAATTCATAATGAAACCTATATGCTTGCACAAGAAAAATGGGTTTTCATAATAAATAAATGAAAAATTTTAATTGGTTGGGATTTTTAGGTTGTGTGGGTTTTTAGGGTTGTTACAGTCCTCCCCCCTCATTAGGATCTCGACCTCGAGATTCAGAGATAACGTACCCATCGAAGAGGTAAGGAAACATAATCCGCAAGTCAGATTCTTTCTCCCACGTAGCTTCCCTTTCAGTGTGATTGCTCCATTGTACCTTGCACATCGGAATGGTATTGTTTCGCGTCTCTTTGGTATCCCGTGCCAAGATCTTGATCGGATGTTCCTTGTATTCAAGTGTGTCTTGCAGGTCTAATGCATCCGTAGGAACTTGCTCCTCGGGAAGCTTCAGACACCTTCTTAATTGCGAGACATGGAACACGGGGTGTACTCCAGATAATTCCTCCGGTAGTTCCAGCTTGTAAGCAAGCTTTCCAACCCTTTTACAGATCTTGTATGGCCCAACATATCTTGGTGCCAATTTCCCTTTTACGTGGAATCTGACAGTGCCATGAAGTGGAGATACCTTGAGGTAGACATAATCCCCAACCTTAAACTCAAGCTCTCTACGTCTTCTATCTGCATAGCTCTTTTGCCTACGTTGTGCAATCCTCAAATTCTCTCTTACTTGGGCAACACCTTCTTCTGCTTCCACAATCTTAGCAGGACCGAAGAATGTCCTTTCACCTGGTTCTGACCACATTAGCGGGGTTCTGCACGGTCTTCCATACAAGGCTTCAAATGGAGACATCTTAATGCTTGTCTGATAACTGTTGTTGTATGAGAACTCGGCGTGGGGTAGACAGCTCTCCCATCCTTCCTTGTACCTCAATACGCAAGCACGTAACATGTCCTCGAGAATCTGGTTCACTCTTTCTGTTTGCCCGTCTGTTTGCGGGTGGTATGCTGTGCTGTAGTCGAGCTTGGTCCCGATGGACTTGTGCAAGGATTTCCAGAACTGTGATACAAACTGTGATCCTCGGTCAGATATAATACTCAGAGGTGCCCCATGTAACTTCAAAATGTTTGATACGTACAGATCTGCTAGCTTTTCAACTCTATACTTCCTTTTGACCGGTATAAAATGTGCAACTTTGGTTAGACGGTCCACTATTACCCATATAGAATCATATCCATGCTCGGATCGGGGCAGTCCTATTATGAAGTCCATGGATATGCATTCCCACTTCCATTCTGGTATCTCAACTGGTTGTAGCAACCCTGCTGGTCTCTGATGCTCGGCCTTGATTCTATTGCATGTATCACATCGGGCTACATGCCCTGCAATGTCTGTCTTCATATTCTCCCACCAGAAGTGCTTCCTTAGATCATGGTACATCTTGGCTGACCCTGGGTGAATGCAATATTTGGAGTCATGCCCTTCTGACAGAATCTCTTCTCGTATCGCTGAATCCGTCGGTACACAGATTCTATCTTTGTACCATACAGTTCCCTGCTCATCTTCTCGGTATTCGGGGCCTCTCCCCAGTTTCATCAAACCACGGATATAGTCTATCTCAGGACAGTTCTTTTGCGCTTCACGGATCCGTGAGGTGAGATTGTACTCGACGCGAAGCTCATTTAGCATGCCATAGGAGACTACCTCGAGCTGGAATGCGTCGAACTGTCTCCTGAGCTCAGGCGGCATAGAGTTGGTGATGAGGGTATGGCAGTAGCTTTTGCGGCTAAGTGCATCAGCGACAACATTAGCCTTTCCTGGGTGATAAAGGATCTCAAGACCATAGTCCTTGATGAGTTCTAGCCATCTGCGCTGCCTCATATTCTTGTGTGAAGAAGTACTTCAGGCTCTTGTGGTCAGTGTAGATGTCACACTTGTTGCTTATTGGATAGTGTCTCCAAATCTTGAGTGCATGTACCACGGCTGCAAGTTCTAGGTCATGAGTCGGGTATCGCTGCTCATGTTCCTTCAACTGTCTTGAGGCATAAGCTATCACTCTTCCCTCTTGCATTAGTACACAGCCCAAACCTTGCCGAGAGGCGTCACAATATACAACAAAATCTTTGTGAATGTCGGGTAGGGCTAGTACAGGTGTAGTAGTGAGCTTCTCCTTCAAGGTCTAGAAACTCTTCTCACATTCAGGAGTCCATATAAACTTGTTCTCTTTCTTCAGCAAGTTGGTCATGGGTCTTGCAATCTTGGAGAAATTCTCAATAAATCTGCGATAGTATCCTGCAAGTCCCAAAAAGCTTCTGATTTTTGACACATTACGGGGTTGTTCCCACTCTTTTACAGCTTCAATCTTGGCTGGGTCTACTGCGACTCCTTCTCCTGACAGTACGTGTCCGAGGAAAGCAACTTCCTCAAGCCAGAATTCGCACTTGGAGAATTTGGCGTATAGCTGGTTGCGAGACAACCTCTCCAATACGGTCCTCAGATGATGTTCATGTTCCTCTTTTGTGGCTAAATAAACCAATATATCATCAATGAATACCACTACAAACTTGTCTAGCTCATTCATGAAGATCTTGTTCATCATGTTCATGAAGTATGCTGGAGCATTAGTGAGTCCAAATGAGACTACTGTGCACTCATACTGTCCATATCTAGTGACAAATGCAGTCTTCGGGATATCCTCTTCCCTGATCTTCATCTGATGGTACCCTGATCGGAGATCGATCTTCGAGAAGTACTTGGCCTTACTCAGTTGATCTAACAGATCATCGATGCGGGGCAGTGGGTACTTATTCTTGACTGTGACCGCATTCAGATTCCGGTAGTCAATGCACATCCTCATCGTGCCATCCTTCTTCTTGACAAACAAAACGGGAGATCCCCAGGGCGAAGCACTAGGCCTAATGAAGCCCTTCTCCAGTAATTCTCCCAGCTGCTTCTTGAGTTTCTTCAACTCATCAGCCGACATTCTGTAGGGTCTTTTGGCAATCGGTGCAGTTCCTGGCATCAGCTCTATAACAAACTCCATATCTCTATCTGGTGGCATTCCTGGTAACTCCTCCGGAAACACGTCATTGAATTCACAGACTACTGGCACATCTCTGATTGTCAGCTCCATTTTACCTGCCTTAGTCTCCAGCGCACATAGGAGAGCTTGGACTCTCCAGATGCGCGGAACGTCTCATCGACATCTGAATTTATTAGGTATGTGCTCAGTGCAGTAATTATCTTGTAGTGGTTTAAGTAGGAGTTAGATGTTTTTAACGATTTAAATGAATTAAAACATTTTTCATGCTATCCTACACTCAACCAAAGAAGCATAGAGAACCATAAGAAGCATAAGATCCAAATGTCACTCATCACATGGTTATTATTACATAAAGGATGTTCCTAGCTGCTAAGAAGATCGTGCTATGCGCAGATAGCCAATGACAGGACAATTCATGGTATCACTAGTCTAAGGGCCACGCAGGGTCTCATAAGCTACTGGTGCATAAGGTCGAGTACGGCGTCGGGTATGCGGCTGTCCTCTGCCTCGATCTCGTCGTCGGTCATGGTCAGGCGCTTGACATAGTTGAGAGCTACAGCTAGCTCTGGGGTGGCCTCAATCTCCTGCATCCTTTGAGATGGACACGCTCCCAGGTTGAGCATAGTGGGTGGTACGCGGAAGTCTCCCTCCCGGGGCTTCACCAACTCCAGTGGGGGAAGCGAACTCTGTACCTTCCGGACCTCAATAGCTCTCCTGGCGTCGGACTGCTTCCAAGCTGTCTCTGTCCTCTGTAGCTTGTCCTGTAGGAACTCCACCATCTTCACGTGGTCGATCAGAATCCCTTGGTTGCGGGTGGACTTGTCCTCGGCTTTCTCCAACTGCTTCTCCAACTCCCTGATCCTGGAACGCAATGTGATCATCTCGACTACTCTGTCTCTGCTCCTCTGCTCCCTCTCAGCAAGTGCTCTCTCCTTGTCGTCCAGCCTCCTCTGTAATCTCAACACTCTGCTGTTCAGGTAGTCATTACGAAGCCCAAAATCTCCGATCTTGTCTCGCAAGTCGGCGATCTCGGCTCGGTGTAACTCATCACGGCGCTGCATCTCCAACTGCAAGTCAGTGACTGCTCTGCTCAAACTCTCCAGGGTCTGAGTCCCTTTCTGCAAACTGTCCTCGACCTCTGCCATGCGTGCTCGGTCACGCTGCCTCCTTTGCTCCAATGAGCTAATGAACTCGTCCTGCTCCTGGAGGTGGTGTGCCACTGTGCGTAGGCAAGGGTCAGTCTCGGCCTGAACGATCTGGCTGGTGTACAGAATCCTCTGGATGGGGTCAGGGTGCAGCTCCAAGGCCTGAGGTAGCAGACGGAAGTGGGTCCCCTTAAGGTACTCGTATGCAGTGTACACAACTGCGCGTAGTACCTTGTGGGAGACGGACTGTACTCTGTCCTCCACAGTCTCTCCAGCAGTGTAGTCAGTAAAAACCGGCATCCCTGGAAGGGTCAGGCTGACGGGTGTCTCAACTCTGGTAGTGACAGGTCCTTCAAACCTCTCGTCCTCGACAAGCTTCCCTCGGCTGAAGTACTGGATCTGGTCAGATGGTGCTCCCAGCTCCTCCAACACCTGGCGTAGCACCATGGCAATCCACCGTGGTTTCTTCCGTTGATCGGGATCTCAATAGTGCCGTCGTGCAGTGGACGAAGTGGTGGTCCAAGGCTGGTCATCTGTGAATTTTCAAGAAACGGATTAGCAGGTCCTTGTATTAGATAAGCCATTGCATAAAAAGTGAATGCAAGGTCGGTAATATAACCGAAAGAGAGTCTGGCTTCCTATTCTAGCGTCCATTTTCTATGGGTCTCGTCCTACAGTCAAGTATGGCTCTGATACCAACTGAAACGACCTCGATTTCCGCGAAGGGAAATCCACAGGCTCGAATTGTAATTCAACAGATTGCTTGGGACAATCCATGAAATTACCCATATCTCAGTTGACACCAGGATCTATACAACGGTAATTAAGTCTTACATAAACATTTATTACATCACCACATTGGCGGAATCAACGTTCAGAGAAGCTTTAGAAGATGCGGAAGCGATTCATCCTTCACGGCCAACTTGAGTGTAGCACGTGACCCTATTCCTCGTCATCATCTCCCTCGAAGTCGTACTCATTCTCGTCACCTGACAGCAAATTTATCAGTACGATTTGTACTGGCCACGGAGCCCACCTATGCAGCATTTGCTTTGTGGAAAGTGGATGCAAGGCTATACAAGCAGACCTATAGGCTGAGATTTTCCTATGCAGCTGTAATCAATGTTTAATTAGTCAAGTTTTATCACCAGTTAACACCATCATCCCTTTTCCCATCACCACACCTCACATACCCACACCTCACTCTCATTCGACAGGCCCAACTCCCTCTCGGGCCTATCTCAGCGGCACACTACCACAACGGGTACACTGCCGGAAAAATGTTATTCAGGGGGAGAAAAGAATATGCTCTCATCTAATAGTGGTTGCAGAAACATTAGGAAAGGTCCATAGCCATCGAGTTGGCTTATGTATCGATCGATCAACCATACACTCTGCAGAGGTTTTACTACTCACAAGATTAGCCATCATCGATGCTGTACAATCATCTAGGCAGAATTCCGGGTGCTTGCTTGCCTAGGTCGATGCCACCCTGCCACTCAGCCCTGGGACATTCCGGATCCAACACCATCACACTGAGACTGGGAGACGCAGTACCGGGCCCCATCAGTGGTACTGCGCATCTAGAACGGTACGGGAATCTGCCATCCGTCGCCGTCCACCCTTATCACCTCTCAACCTAGCAGTAGTGGCACCGCCCTACCAAGTAGTCCAGCCGTCTCCCGCCCATCAGAAGCGAGCGAGTAGCAAGGGAATCCAGATGTTTCCGGTCACTAGTCAGATCCTAGGTTGTGACCAAGCAGGCATCTCCACTTAGGGGATACTCTCCCCGTGCCATCACGGCACCTCTGCTCACGGGACTTCAATGCACATCCCAGAACCACCTCATAAGTCATTATCCGCCACAGGTATCTCTCGTGGGGATGCCCAGGTTGCACCCCCGGCACGACTTGCCCCACGGGCTTGTCTCACATCCCACTTGGTCGACATCAACCCTTACCACGCACCCAAGACGCACGCAGCACTCTCTCCCAGTGGTTATATTCAGTTATGCACCGTCCCAATTCCACCACATAGCATATAGCATGTAGTAAGTAGTGGAAGAGTAACAGTAAATTAAGCAGCAGCTAACCTAACAACGGATAGCAGGGTAAAGTTTTATCAAGGCAGGGAATTCAAATATACTACCATGCAACCAATCCATACATAATCATAAAGCAATAGCAACAATGTCATTTGCAATGCGTAAATAGGATCTAAGGATTTGGTGGGACGTGGCACCTTCGTAGTCGTCTTCTAGCTCCTGAAAGTACTCGTGGTCGTCTTCCTTAGTCAGATCCTCCTCCGGCTCTGAAATCGAACACGAAACAGTCGCGTCAGCGACTCCTATAGAGTATTTCAGAAAAATCCAATAAAACAAAGAGCCAAATGCACACAAACATAGTCTTAGATTGTAGATCTCATTTTTCTGAGAATTTTGATATATGGTGCGCAATTTTTGGACTTCGTATGAATAAGTTATGAATTTCCGAAGATTATCCTATTTTCTGAAAATGGGAAAATTGGTCGGTTAATCAGGGGCAGCTCAGGATTGGTCCACGTGGCGCGCGGGTCCAGTAGTGCGGCATGTGGCGCCTCATCAGAACACAGACCCGATGGTCGCCCACCAGGTGTTCGATGCTGGTTCCCAGAGAGTCGCCGGCGTCGGCGCAGCTCGGTGGTTGGTCGGGCGAGCTCGACGTTGGTCGGGGTTGCGTCGGTCGTAGCTCGGCGGTGGTCGGGCGAGCTCGACGGTGGTCGGGGGTGGTTCTCAGAGGTCGGGGGGCGTCGGCGTAGCTCGGCGTAGCTCGGCGGTGGTCGGGGGTAGCTCGGTGGTGGTCGGGGGTAGCTCGGCGGAGCTCGGCGGTGGTCGGGGGTAGCTCGGCGGAGCTCGGCGTAGCTCGGCATAGTTCGGCGGTGCTTGGCGGAGCTCGGCGTACCTCGGCGTAGCTCGGGCGAATCGGACATTCGGGCGCCGAGGGTGCCGCTCTCCCGAGCTCTCCCGGGGAGGCTCGGGCGAATCGGAGATTTGGTGCGCCGAGGGTGCCGCTCTCCCGAGGTCTACCGGGGAGGCTCGGGCGAATCGAACATTTGGGCGCCGAGGGTGCCGCTCTCCCGAGGTCTACCGGGGAGGCTCGGGCGAATCGGAAATTTGGGCGCCGAGGGGGCTGCTCTCCCGAGCTCTCCCGGGGAGGCTCGGGCGAATCGGAAATTTGGGCGCCGAGGGGGCTGCTCTCCCGAGCTCTCCCGGGGAGGCTCGGGCGAACCGGAAATTTGGGCGCCGAGGGGGCTGCTCTCCCGAGCTCTCCCGGGGAGGCTCGGGCGAATCGGAGATTTGGTGCTAGCAGGGTTCCAGGGCGTCTGTTCAAGGCGGCGGTGTCTCTCCGGTGCGGCGGACGATGACAGGGCGGCGATGACCATATTTCGGCAAGACAGGGCTCGGCTTTCCCCAATTGGCGTGCTCAGGCAGTCGTCCGACCAGATGGTGGCGGGTTAGAGTCGTGGTATGGCCTCCTTCTCTCCCTCGGCATACGGCGGTTCTCCGACGAGGTGGAGGCGCACGTAGCCAAGACAACAGACATGATTCGGGGCTCGGCTATCTACGTGGCGGTGCTGAGGCAGACTTGGCGAACCTCTTCGGCCTCTCTCCGCAGCGCGAGGCGATCGGGGGTACTCGAAACGGATTTAGGCGAGGCGGATCGTGTCGGCGGCGATCACGTTTCCCCGAGAACGCACCTCTCGGTGTTCCGGGCTATGGAGGTTCGATCTCCCGCAACTAAGCTTGTCCGAGGTGGTCGGTGAGTTGGTGGTCACGCTAGCGGGTTGCGTCAGCGGTTTCACGGCTTGTGCGCGGGAACGCCGCCGAGGTGGCGGTGCTCCGAGCACATGTGACGGCGATGCCCGTCGGAAGTGGCCTGACGTCCATAGCCGATGTCCAGTGGTTTGATGGCCGGTCTTGTGCGCGTGTTGTGCGAAGTGTTCAGGGCCGGAAACAGCCCGCGGCCTACACGCTCGTGATGCCGAGCGCCATGACCGGTAGCACGGCGAGATCGTATGAGGTGCATGGAGCAGGTGATCTTCCTGAGCCAGTAAAGGCTCGTGCCTGCGCGTCCCGTGGGTGGAACGCCATGGCAAAAGCAGGGCGAGATTCGGACATGGCGTGCGGTGGCTCACCGTAGTGTCGGTGAAGCTAGGATGGCGATGCAGTGGCGAGTCGGAGCCGTGCAGAGCGTACGCAGTGCCGTGCCGAACCGCGACGGGGCTCCGGCTTCTCCTCCGTGTCTGGCTCGGCGCGCTCCGCGGCGGCAACGCTCCGGCAGCTCCTCCTCCTCTGCTCCGCCTTTCTCCTACGCTCTCTCTCTCTCTCTCTCGGTGTGGTGCAGTGTGCCGGTCTGTGCCGTGGTGGCGGCGAGGGGAAATGAGGGTAGGGCTTCGGGTGAGCTCCTTTTTATAGGCGAGCTTGGCCAGCTCCAATGGCGAACGGTCCTGATCGCGCTCGACCGATCGAAGGGCCGTGGCTCGAGTGGATCTAGGGCTCCGGATGGGCGCGGGTTCGCTTGGCGGCCAAGAAAGAAGGGGACAGGAGGGGGACAGCGGGGTCAGGGCTCTGCCATGCGTGGCGCTGTCGGCTGTGGGACCGGGGTCACGCGAATTGCGTGCACTCGTCCCCGTCGCCTCTGCGAGGAAGAAGAACAGTGGGGGGGGCGAGAACGGCTGACAGGCGGGGCCAGGAGGTCAGCGGCTGCGGGGAAGCGGGTGAAACGGTCGCGCGCGTGCGGTCGGCATCGCGCGTGCGCGCGGTGTTGGGCCGGCCCAGTGCGGGGAGGCGGGGTGGAGCGCGCGCGCGGGTGAGGTGAGGAGAAGAAGGCCGGGCTGGTTTGGGCTGGCCTAACTCTCTCTCCTTTTTCTATTTTCACTTAAGTGTATAAATACATATATTACCCATTTTAAATATTGAGTAATTACAAACATAAATTGCAATAAATCCCAAATGTGATGCATAAGTTATTATTCTATGTGAATGGAATTAAAATGCAAGCTATACTCCCTTATTACCAAATTCATAATGAAACCTATATGCTTGCACAAGAAAAATGGGTTTTCATAATAAATAAATGAAAAAATTTAATTGGTTGGGATTTTTAGGTTGTGTGGGTTTTTAGGGTTGTTACAGCTACTCACTCGCTTCTGATGGGCGGGAGACGGCTGGACTACTTGGTAGGGCGGTGCCACTACTGCTAGGTTGAGAGGTGATAAGGGTAGACGGTGACGGATGGCAGATTCCCGTACCGTTCTAGATGCGCAGTACCACTGATGGGGCCCGGTACTGCGTCTCCCAGTCTCAGCATGACGGTGTTGGATCCGGAATATCCCAGGGCTGATTGGTAGGGTGGTACCGACCTAGGCAAGCAAGCACCCGGAATTCTGCCTAGATGATTGTACAGCATCGATGATGGCTAATCTTGTGAGTAGTAAAACCTCTGCAGAGTGTATGGTTGATCGATCGATACATAAGCCAACTCGATGGCTATGGACCTTTCCTAATGTTTCTGCAACCACTATTAGATGAGAGCATATTCTTTTCTCCCCCTTGGATAACATTTTTCCGGCAGTGTACCCGTTGTGGTAGTGTGCCGCTGAGATAGGCACGAGAGGGAGTTGGGCCTGTCGAATGAGAGTGAGGTGTGGGTATGTGAGGTGTGGTGATGGGAAAAGGGATAATGGTGTTAACTGGTGATAAAACTTGACTAATTAAACATTGATTACAGCTGCATAGGAAAACCTCAGCCTATAGGTGAAAGGTCCTTGTTTGGTTTTGGAAATTGAATGACAACTTAGGTGGACTAATATGTGTCTAAGTGTTGATTACACAGGTGATTAGTCCACAGGTACATGTGTGTGAGCAACTATGCCATGGAGGTGGATATGGCGTGTTGAGTGTTGCTTAGCTCACACATATGGAGATGAAGGAGCTAAACGCATGAGACATGACATGGAGTCATGTGGCTAGGTGGAGAAGATCAAGACGAGGCTTCGCGTCGATGGACCGGTTGCAAGTGTGAAGGGCAAGTCGGGTGATGGCTTGGCGCCGATGGACCAACGCAACGGTGAAGAGCAAGCAAGTCAAGGATCGATGAACCAAAAGCCACGTGATGATATGAAGTGGATCATATCATTCATGAGGTGTTGGTGCATGTGTTGCACCGGCATCGATGGTGTCGGAGACGGTGATGAAGACGGTGATCGAAATGGAAAGCGCAAGGCAAAGGTATAACCTAGGGCATTTCCATTTCACCGGTCTAAGGTTGAGTAGAGAAGCGTTTGACCGGATTTAGGATAGATGGCTGTACTATCAAGAGGGGCAAACTTGTTTGCATATCGGTCATCTAGTGCCACTTGAGTGATCTAACTTGCATACGTTGCTAGGATCGAGTGGCGTGGTGAAAAGAGTGAAAAATCCTTTTGGAAAATGTTTGTGAAAAGCTAACACACATGCACATGAGGTGTACACTTGTTGGTGTTAGCACATTTGCAAAGGTGGTGAAGTTTGGAGTTGAAAAGAGCTCAAAAGGAGCGTCGGACGCTGGCTTGGACAAGGCGTCGGACCATTGGTGTGAAGGGTCCGACGGTCCCAGGCTCTGTGCAAATTCGTGGAAGCGTCGGACGCTCGGTTAACGAGCGTCGGACCATTGCCCGCTTCGGTCCGACGGTGGCGAGCGGTGTCGGCGTGACGCGTGGCGTTCGGAAAAGCGTCGGACGCTAGAGTTTAGTCCGACGGTGAGCGTCGGACTGGAGTCCGACGGTTTTGAGCGCTCGGGGAGCTCTCTGGAAGCGTCGGACCGTGGTGATCATTGGTCCGACGGCTAACCGCGCGAGAGTCCGATGGTGGCCGAGCTGTGACCCGTCTGTGAGAGTCGGACGGTCCGACGCCTGGAGCTGTGCGCGCGTCGGACCATCGGCTTGAGCGTCCGACGGTTGGAAAAACGGCGCGAGAAATAGCCGTTGTGATCCAACGTTCGACTTCAAACGGCTAGTGACACGTGGCGGTCATCGGGAGCGTCGGACCGTGGGCTTTGGTCCGACGGTGGCGCGCTGGTTCGGTCCGACGGTCGGTCCGACGGCTGTTTTCAGTTGGCAACGGCTCTTTTGAGCTGAGGGCTATAAATAGAGGGTTGTGGCCGGTTGTTGCATGTGTCTTGCACCTTGGGAATGTGTCTCCCTTGTTTGTGCATGGCTTAGTGCTCTCCAACTCACTTGTGCTCATAGAATTCACATTCGAGGAGTGAGTAATCGATCGATAGTGCGTTGCATTGAGAGATTGCATCGTGTGGCACTAGGTGATCGTGTTGCAAGCCGATGGTGCTTGTTACTCTTGGAGGTCGCCACCTCCTAGACGGCTTGGTGGCGAGAGGCTCCGTGGAAGCAAGCAAGAAGATTGTGCTTAGCTCCGGAGAAGCTTTGTGAGGGGTTGGAGCTCACCCCGCGGGAGATCGCAAAGAGCATCGCTAGTAGAGCGAGACGTGAAGAGCGACAAGTGGTCCGGCCGAGTCAAGTGCTAGAGCTTGTGGTAAGCACTCCACGTGGGAGAGTGTGACTTGCGGGTCACCACTAGCAAGAGGACCGGCGGCAACCTTGGAGCTTGTCTCAACGGAGGACGTAGCTTGTGGCGACAAGTGAACCTCCGGGAAATAAATCACCGCGTCAACATCTTCCCATCCTTCGCGGTGGTTTGCTCCCTTCTACACAAGTTATTTATATTGTGCATTACTTTATTTGTGTAGTTGTAGTTGCTCTTGTGAGACCGGTTAGCTTGTGTAGCTTGCCACTCACCTTCTTAGCTTGTGTAGCTTAGAAGTAGTTCTCACTTAGTTTGTGTAGCTAAAGTGAGTTGCGCCCTTTGATTTGGATTGTGTATCATTGTCATTGAGCAAGTAGTGAGCTTAGGTGCTTAGTGCTTTTTGCTTGCTAGTTAATAGGAGTTTCCCCGGTGCTTAAAGTACTAGCGCTTAGGTTTGTGTGATCTTGCGCTAGAACGGTTTAGGGAAGCTCAAGCTAGACTTGCACCTTTGCTTCTCGCTAGGATCTTTGGCAAGGTGTTTAGAGTCTTAGTTAGAGGGGTGAATTGTCGCTAGGACCGATTAGTTTTTATTCCGCTGCGATTAGTTGTTATAAAGGACTATTCACCCCCCCTCTAGTCCGCCATCTCGACCCTACACGTGGTATCAGAGCTTGGTCTCTCAATTGCGGTCTTAACCGACCCGAGAGGATGGCGACTTATGGGCTAGATGTTGATTGTCCATACACATTTGATGGCACACACTTTGCACGTTGGAGAAATTGGATGGAATGTAATATTAAATTCATTTCTCCTCAAATGTGGTGGATCGTAGATGTAGGCTTTTCCCATGCGATTGATGAGGAAAATCCTACCGAAGCGCAAGGAAAATGCTTACAACTCGATTACAATGCCATTGACATGTTTTATAGAGCTTTGGATTATAGCATCTTTGGAGAGATCGTGCATTTCAAGACCGCTCATGAGATTTGGGCATATCTCAATGAGAACTATGGTAAGCTCCCCGAAGATGAAGATGATGTCAAAGACATAAAGCTTGGTGATCATGAGCACCCTCACAACTCCATGATTGTGGAGAGTTGCTCCCCAGCTTGGTCAAGTGATGGTGATGATGATGCAACCCCAAGATCACTTGACAAGGGAGTTGATGAAGCCACAAGTGATGCAGATGATGATGCTACCCCATGCACACTTGATGATGGCTATGAAAGTGATGAGTCTACAACTTCTACCACTTCATCACAATGCTACATGTCACTAAGGGGCACCAAGGTATCATTTCGTGATGTTGTTGTTGATTGTGATGAACCAAGTCTTGAGCTCATGCGTAGACTCGCTAATGCTTTAGAAAATGAGATGAATAAAACAAAGAATTTGACTAACGAAAACTCTTTTCTAAAGGACACATGTGAACAACAAAAGCATTTACTTTATGTCATGAGTTGTTCACATGAGGAGCTAAAATTGACTCATGAGGAGCTTAGTGTTGCTCATGAGAATTTGGTAAAAGACCATGCTTTTCTCACTAAGGAGCTTTCCAATGAAAAATCTAAAACTTGTGAGAGCTCATCACTTGGGTCAAATGATCAATCACATATTGCAACTAACCCTCGTGATGTAGGCATGAAGAATGTATCCGCCTCATGTGATGATATGCCTTGTTCTTCATTTTTACATACTTGTTCTACTTCTATGTCTTGTGAGACTAACCTTTTGAAGGAGAACAATGAGCTCAAAAGTCAAGTGAAGAACATGAGTGACAAAATAGAAAGGTGGAACAACTCAAGTGTCACCCTCAATAACATGTTAAAGAATACAAAAATTGTCGGTGACAAGAGTGGCCTTGGGTACATCAAAAAGAAATGGGACATGACCAAAGGTGAAAGAAAGAGAGCTAGAAATGAGAAGAAGCAAGAGCGAGAAAGACTTGCTCATTTCATGTGTTTTATATGCCATGAAATGGGTCATCTAGCTTTGTCATGCCCTACCAAAGAGAAGCCCAAGAAGAAAGAAGAAGTGAGGCTCACACATCCACAATGTCCCAAGTGTAGCACTAGAAGTGATATCCCTTCTACGTGCCTATACAAGAGATTTGTGAGGCCTCAACAAAAGCCACAAGACAAGACACCCCAAGATCAAGTCAAGACCAACCATGAAGTATGCTATGGTGACTTGAAGAAGAAGAAAACAAGAAGGGGTAATGGAAGAGGAAGGCGTCAAACTCATATTCATGATGCCAAGTTGATGATGAGCAAGACTCAAGAGAAGAACAAGATGGCTCACATCAAGTGTTTCAAATGTGAAGACATGGGTCACTTTGCCTCGAAGTGTCCTAACAAGCTTGAGAAGAAGGCTCAAGCAACTCAAGAGAGGCGAGGCAATGAGAAGCACAACATGAGCAAGAAAGAGAAGGCTCAAGCAAAGCAAAAGTGCTACTCATGCCGGGAAAGGGGACACATGGCTAATTCATGTCCCCTAGGTAACACTCCTAAGCCTATTTCAATTCATGCAAATAATTTGCTTAGGAAGGATGACAATGGTACCTCATCGGTTGCTATTGCAAAACATCCCGCTATCCATACTAAGGCAATGCCTAAGTATGTTGCTCCTAACTTGAGAGGACCCAAACTAGTTTGGGTACCATCAAAAAGTGGATGATTGCGTGTAGGTACCATGGCATTGGAGGCTTGATTTAATTGGCATTCATATTGATCATCATATAATGAGTCAAGTCATGATTACTAGTGTAAATCCAAACCAATGCCAAGTCAAATAAAGTGAAGTCCAAGTGCTATAACATACAAGTGCAAAAGTTCAAGTTGTGGGTGGTTCTTTGGATAATTATTTGATGACTTGCAAACAATTGAGTTGAAGCTTGCAAATGGATGATCATGAACTATCAAGGTATATCATTTGTTGATCAAACTTATTTGGATGCATATGAGTTGATTGAATTGGATAAATATGCATATGTTGCTTGCAATAAGAAATTTGAATGGAATAATTGCTTAGTGATCAAATTTGAGTAGATTTGGTTGGATATAATCACAAGATGACATTTAGTAAGTGGATTGAATGGATTTATGTCTTGTGAAAGTATTCAAGCAAGTTTAGTTCAAGTTTGGTTCAATTTGATGAAGATTAGCTCAATTGATCAAAATCTGTCCAAAATTGTGAAACTGAGCTAGCTGAGAACAAAGCCATGTTTGAGTAATCAAAACTATTTGGATTAGCTTGAAAAATTGATATACATGCTCTAGACTTATGGTACAAGTTGCTGTGAAGATCTCATAAGAATTGGATAAGGATTACATTGGTTTTGGAGTAGTTCTTGTCAACTATAGTGCAGCAGTTTTTTCAGCATGTAGTAGTGTGGAGAAAAATGATGGTTGGCAATCTATACTTGGTCAAATGAAGCTCAAATTTTTGTGGTTGCTAGTAGACTCATATAAGGTCATCTCCACAAAATTTCATGGCAATTGAACATGTACATTGGGAGATATAGCATATTCTTTAAAAGGTACAGAATCTGTCCACAAGAGAGAATTATTGAAAATATTTGGTATCTCTTGCATTGAAAGGCTCTCAAGTTGGAATTATGATTACAAGTGGTTGAGAGTTTCAATTGTTTGGTTTTGGATCATGAAGATTGGTTCTCAAGTGAAGGTCAAGACCAAGCAAAGAGAAGATGAAGCTTAAGTCCTAGTGATGATTAGAAAACAATTGGATAGAAAGAAAAGGACTTAAAGAAGGAATTCAAGTTGATCATTATGTTAAGTCCTTAGATCAATCAAGGAAAGGCAATTCAAATAAGTATTGAAGATGTTTCTTTGGAGAGATGTCACTTCTCCCAATTGTCGGGGCGTGCCGCCTTATGTAGGTAAACCAAGTGGGTGATGCTTGGATGGCTAATATGGAAGTGGTGATCTGAAGAATCATTGAAGATGCTTAGTTGAAGAAATTAAAAGGATTGATCTAAAGAGCAAGCAACGTATCAAATAAGAAGTCAAATATTCACAAGTGGTACTCATGCGAATCCAAGTGGTATTCTCTCATGCAAAGCTTGATCAAGAAAAGAAGCAAGTAAACCACAACATTGAAGCTAGCACTTGATCATATGGGTGAAGAATAGAATTCATGATGATAATTGGTCTTCACCAAGCTCTCCAAATGGACTGCACTATTGCTATTTTAGAGATTGATTGAAAATGACTATCCTATACTCCGAGATAGCAAAGGTATCATTGTATGGCATATGCATCCATATTTTGATAAGGACTCGATTAGGGCATATAGTCATACATAGATGAGCATTCATAAAGAAATCAAATGATTTTAAGTTCATATGATGCCACTATTGCTTGTATGTTTTGTTTGATCTAGTGGCTAAATATGACTTGTTCATGAGCATGTGAACCTAGTGTTTGATCTAGTTAAATAAGCAAAAAGGATCTAATTCAACATAGGCAAGATAACCCCTAGTGGAGTGAAGAAGCTTGTCTTTGGATCAAACCGAGTTAGATTACTTGTGCAAGTTTGCTAGTTTGAACTAATCAAGAAAGAAGCTCTTGGAAACAATCTAAGTTCAAGAAGCACAAGACAACAATAAAAATGGATATCAAGTTATTTCTTCACGTGATATTCATCTACACGTGGTATTTTCAAGTGGTATCCGACAAGATGTGCAATTGATCCTCAACTTTTAGTGATCATCAAAGATGAAGACTTCCCACACCAAAAGAGCTCAAATTCAAGTGGATGACCGATCATATGACATAGGGGAGACACTTATTCATTTGGTATCAAGAGATGCAAAGTCCTACATGTGGTATCTCATTCTTTGGATGGTTTACAAGTGTTGTCATTCCAACTAAAAATGGTGGTGTCCATCAAATGTGCAAAAATCTACCCTCAACATCCCTACCACACACCTTTGTCACAATAGAGCATTGACTTTTATGGAAATTGATGACAAAGGGGGAGAGATTTGGACAAAGATATGAAATTGTGTGATAAGGAAGAGATATTGGATTACATGATCATGGGGGAGAGATAATCAAGATGGATGGAAGTACGCAATGAACCATCATGGCGGCCGATGATGGGAGAGCAATAGGCCAACAAGAAGGATGATCCACAAGATTGAAGATTATAAGGGGATCAAAATTCTTGGACAAGAGAAGCACACAAGTAGGGGGAGCAAGCTCATGGACATGGTTGATTGCATTTGAAATGTGCATATTCATATGCTTGCTTGCATTTGCACTTAGTTTCCTACACATGGTATCTCACTTGTGTAGTGTATGCTAGTATAGGTTTGAATGATGATTTGATAATTAGCATGCATAGGTTGTTAGCTAGACTTGTATTTTCAAGTATTTACTAGAACCTTGCTCTTAATGTTGATCTCATGGGGTATCTAGTATTTTTGCTTGTCTAGCTAATCTAGATGCTAAGGGTAGACTTAATGGTGCAACTTCAATTGACATGAAGCAAATTGGTATCAAGCACGATCATTGCCAAACTACATGTGGTATCGAGCTTCAAAGGTTTATTCTAAACACCTTAGTATCACTTAGTAGTGTTGGCACTCCCACAAATTCTATATTTATGCATGTGTGAAAATTTGAAACCAAACCATTTGAGCACACATGTAGGGGGAGTTAACACTACCAAGTCGGGTTTTATGTAGCTTATCCAAGTCCAAAGATTTGAGCTTAAAGATGGATAAGTAACATAAAATCCAACCCAAGTTAGTAATTTACACTTGTGTGAGGAGCTAACTTGGTTAATGTGCTTAATTTCCATATCTTTGTAGAGTTGTCATCAATTACCAAAAAGGGGGAGATTGAAAGGTCCTTGTTTGGTTTTGGAAATTGAATGACAACTTAGGTGGACTAATATGTGTCTAAGTGTTGATTACACAGGTGATTAGTCCACAGGTACATGTGTGTGAGCAACTATGCCATGGAGGTGGATATGGCGTGTTGAGTGTTGCTTAGCTCACACATATGGAGATGAAGGAGCTAAACGCATGAGACATGACATGGAGTCATGTGGCTAGGTGGAGAAGATCAAGACGAGGCTTCGCGTCGATGGACCGGTTGCAAGTGTGAAGGGCAAGTCGGGTGATGGCTTGGCGCCGATGGACCAACGCAACGGTGAAGAGCAAGCAAGTCAAGGATCGATGAACCAAAAGCCACGTGATGATATGAAGTGGATCATATCATTCATGAGGTGTTGGTGCATGTGTTGCACCGGCATCGATGGTGTCGGAGACGGTGATGAAGACGGTGATCGAAATGGAAAGCGCAAGGCAAAGGTATAACCTAAGGCATTTCCATTTCACCGGTCTAAGGTTGAGTAGAGAAGCGTTTGACCGGATTTAGGATAGATGGCTGTACTATCAAGAGGGGCAAACTTGTTTGCATATCGGTCATCTAGTGCCACTTGAGTGATCTAACTTGCATACGTTGCTAGGATCGAGTGGCGTGGTGAAAAGAGTGAAAAATCCTTTTGGAAAATGTTTGTGAAAAGCTAACACACATGCACATGAGGTGTACACTTGTTGGTGTTAGCACATTTGCAAAGGTGGTGAAGTTTGGAGTTGAAAAGAGCTCAAAAGGAGCGTCGGACGCTGGCTTGGACAAGGCGTCGGACCATTGGTGTGAAGGGTCCGACGGTCCCAGGCTCTGTGCAAATTCGTGGAAGCGTCGGACGCTCGGTTAACGAGCGTCGGACCATTGCCCGCTTCGGTCCGACGGTGGCGAGCGGTGTCGGCGTGACGCGTGGCGTTCGGAAAAGCGTCGGACGCTAGAGTTTAGTCCGACGGTGAGCGTCGGACTGGAGTCCGACGGTTTTGAGCGCTCGGGGAGCTCTCTGGAAGCGTCGGACCGTGGTGATCATTGGTCCGACGGCTAACCGCGCGAGAGTCCGACGGTGGCCGAGCTGTGACCCGTCTGTGAGAGTCGGACGGTCCGACGCCTGGAGCTGTGCGCGCGTCGGACCATCGGCTTGAGCGTCCGACGGTTGGAAAAACGGCGCGAGAAATAGCCGTTGTGATCCAACGTTCGACTTCAAACGGCTAGTGACACGTGGCGGTCATCGGGAGCGTCGGACCGTGGGCTTTGGTCCGACGGTGGCGCGCTGGTTCGGTCCGACGGTCGGTCCGACGGCTGTTTTCAGTTGGCAACGGCTCTTTTGAGCTGAGGGCTATAAATAGAGGGTTGTGGCCGGTTGTTGCATGTGTCTTGCACCTTGGGAATGTGTCTCCCTTGTTTGTGCATGGCTTAGTGCTCTCCAACTCACTTGTGCTCATAGAATTCACATTCGAGGAGTGAGTAATCGATCGATAGTGCGTTGCATTGAGAGATTGCTTCGTGTGGCACTAGGTGATCGTGTTGCAAGCCGGTGGTGCTTGTTACTCTTGGAGGTCGCCACCTCCTAGACGGCTTGGTGGCGAGAGGCTCCGTGGAAGCAAGCAAGAAGATTGTGCTTAGCTCCGGAGAAGCTTTGTGAGGGGTTGGAGCTCACCCCGCGGGAGATCGCAAAGAGCATCGCTAGTAGAGCGAGACGTGAAGAGCGACAAGTGGTCCGGCCGAGTCAAGTGCTAGAGCTTGTGGTAAGCACTCCACGTGGGAGAGTGTGACTTGCGGGTCACCACTAGCAAGAGGACCGGCGGCAACCTTGGAGCTTGTCTCAACGGAGGACGTAGCTTGTGGCGACAAGTGAACCTCCGGGAAATAAATCAACGCGTCAACATCTTCCCATCCTTCGCGGTGGTTTGCTCCCTTCTACACAAGTTATTTATATTGTGCATTACTTTATTTGTGTAGTTGTAGTTGCTCTTGTGAGACCGGTTAGCTTGTGTAGCTTGCCACTCACCTTCTTAGCTTGTGTAGCTTAGAAGTAGTTCTCACTTAGTTTGTGTAGCTAAAGTGAGTTGCGCCCTTTGATTTGGATTGTGTATCCTTGTTATTGAGCAAGTAGTGAGCTTAGGTGCTTAGTGCTTTTTGCTTGCTAGTTAATAGGAGTTTCCCCGGTGCTTAAAGTACTAGCGCTTAGGTTTGTGTGATCTTGCGCTAGAACGGTTTAGGGAAGCTCAAGCTAGACTTGCACCTTTGCTTCTCGCTAGGATCTTTGGCAAGGTGTTTAGAGTCTTAGTTAGAGGGGTGAATTGTCGCTAGGACCGATTAGTTTTTATTCCGCTGCGATTAGTTGTTATAAAGGACTATTCACCCCCCCTCTAGTCCGCCATCTCGACCCTACAATAGGTCTGCTTGTATAGCCTTGCATCCACTTTCCATAAAGCAAATGCTGCATAGGTGGGCTGCGTGGCCAGTACAAATCGTACTGATAAATTTGCTGTCAGGTGACGAGAATGAGTACGACTTCGAGGGAGATGGTGACGAGGAATAGGGTCACGTGCTACACTCAAGTTGGCCGTGAAGGATGAATCGCTTCCGCATCTTCTAAAGCTTCTCTGAATGTTGATTCCGCCAATGTGGCGATGTAATAAATGTTTATGTAAGACTTAATTACCGTTTTATGGATCCTGGTGTCAACTGAGATATGGGTAATTTCATGGATTGTCCCAAGCAATCTGTTGAATTACAATTCGAGCCTGTGGATTTCCCTTCGCGAAAATCGAGGTCGTTTCATTATGGTACATTCCAGGTCCCCGTGTTTCGATGCCAATGGGTTGAAGACAAACATGTCACAGTAGATAACTATGGGCTCAGAGTTCTTGATCTAAGTAAAGTAGGTTACAAAGATGACCCATGGATTCTTGCTAATCGTGCTGCACAGGTCTTCTATGCTGAACAGGTCCTTTCCAAGAATGAGAAGAAAAGGCACCGACAAGCCGAAACATGTTGTTTTTCCTGGAAAACAACAAGCCATAGGAGTTGACGATGTAACTGATCTGGAGGATTTTAACCAATTCGACGAAATGAGTGTCTTTAAAGACCATCCAATCAAGATAAATAATATTGAGCGAAGCATCCCATCAACTGCATTGCCATGGGTGCACCACGATGGAGAAGGAAGAACAGTAGCAGGATAGCTAGCTAGCTAGGATCATGTGTCTTGTACCATTTATGAGTCTTGTAATCCATTTGAACATAAATATTACCTTCCCTACCATCATGTGTGATAATATGTCAATCGACGCTATCTTATCTTAACCCTACGTAAACCCTATCTTAACCATAGCTAAACCCTAGCTTAACCCTAGGTAAACCACTACTTTTGAAGCTACCAAACCCAAAATATGAATAATTAATAATTGGTTAACCCAAAACTAACCATTGCATGATTTAAATATAGCATAACTAGTCCAGAATAACATATAGCAACATATTTATATTATTATGTGCAAAATAGAATAAGATTACTTGTAAAAATAAAAAATCATTTCTGTAGGCGGTTGTCTTAGAGAACCGCCTGGAGAAATCATTTGTGCAGGCGGTTCTCTAAGTCAACCGCCTGCACTAACACGATTTGTGCAGGCGGTTCTCTAAGTCAACCGCCTGCACTAACACGATTTGTGCAGGCGGTTTACTATATCAACCGCCTGCACTAATAGCTTGTGCAGGCGGTTCCTTAAGAAAACCGCCTGCACAAATGGTTCCCATTTATATTCACTACGCGGGAGCCTGAAATTTTCTAAGTCACGGAGGCGCCTTTCTTCTCTCTGGTACGCCGTCAGGCTGCCGAAATTTTCCGCCGAACGCGCCGCCGCTGTCTGCCGCGCCGCCGCCGACACCTGCCACCGCCGCCAAGGCCTACCGCGCCCGCCGCCGCCGACGCCTGGTAGGTCGCTCTCTCTCTCTCTGCTTCTCTCTCTTACATCCCTCTCCCTCTCGCGCGCGGTGGCGGCACACGGCTGTGGCGGCGGTGGCGGCACGCGGCTATGGCGGCGGTGGCGGGCCGGCGGTGGTGGCACGCGGCGGTGCGGCGGTGGTGGCGCGCGGCGTGACGGCTGTGGGCCGTAGCAGGCCGGCCGCTGCTATTGGGCCGGCGTGCTAGGGCTCGTTTGTGGTTTTATTTTTTTTTAAATTAGTTTTTAGTTTTATTAGTTTAATTAGTTATTAGGTTTAGTTAATTAGTTAGATTAGTTAGGTTCAGTTAATTAGTTAGATTAGTTAGGTTCAGTTAATTAGTTAGATTAGTTATTAGGTTTAGTTAATTAGTTAGATTAGTTAGGTTTAGTTAGGTTTTTTAGTTAGGGTTTTTAGTTAATTATAGTTAGGTTTAGTTAATTAGTTAGATTAGTTAGGTTTTTTAGTTAGGTTTTTAGTTAGGTTTTTTAGTTAGGTTTTTTGAGTTAGGGTTTTTAGTTAGGGTTTTTAGTTAATTATAGTTAATTAGGTTCTTTGAGTTAGGTTATTTAGTTAGATTTTTTAGTTAGGTTTTTTTGTTAGATTTTTTTAGTTAGGGTTTTTAGTTAGGTTTTTTGAGTTAGGATTTTTAGTTAGGGGTTTTAGTTAATTGTAGTTAGGGGTTTTAGTTCATTATAGTTAGGTTTTTTAGTTAGATTTTTTTAGTTAGGGTACATATACATATACATATTATAAATGATTGTTTCTTTTTGCATTGTAATTTATTGCCTTTGTAAATGCTAGAAACATCGTCATGAGTTCTCCAACGAACCAAGGACAAGGGTCGCCCCATAATGATGACCAAGGACAAGCATGATCCTCCCACAACGACAAGAGTGGCTCTACTTTGGAAGACGAAGGATACCACACCCCTAGCGATCCGTGCCCTAGCATCGATAGGGTGGCTCGCCGTGAAATGCAGCGTGACCCAAATTACGATTCGGCAAATGACGAGGTAAACACATCCATGATTTCATGTGTTTACATTACACATGATTAACTTACCATGCATGATTTCATGTGTTTATTATTTTACACCTTACATCTATGATATAGGAGGTGATGTCTCAATTCCGCCAAATTGCTGAAGAAGATACAGTGACACCCAGAGACGCCGCACCAGAACCAACCGAGACGACCACCGAGACTGGTTCAAGGAAAAGGAAGCAGAGTGATCGAGCAAGAGGTGACAGGGGAGCGAACAAGTGGCCGGACAAAACATATCGGGTTACAGAAGTCAATGCCAAAGGACAACCTGTAGCTCCTCAACCAGTGCCAGCCAAGTTTCGGAACGCAATTGGTTTCTTAGTTAGAGATATGCTAGACTGCACAATATCTAATTGGAAGGATGTGCCAGCTGATACAAAGACGGCCATGTGGAATAAGCTTTGCACGAGGTTTCTTTTTCCTCAGGGTTCAGAAAACCTCGTTAGGGCATATGCCATGAAGGAGATTGCGATCTCGTTCCGAGGCTGGAGGTATGAGCTCAATGTAAAATACCTGAAGCTCGGGTTGGACCCGACAACGAAGTACAAGATCATGGCAGGTCAGTGGGCTGTTTTTCAAGAGCAGAAGAATCGGCCGGAATTCCTAGCTATGAGCCAACCCGCTTCAGAACAAGTAAAGAAGAACGTGTACCAGCACCACCTTGGCTCAGGTGGATATGACCGTCAGCTAGAGAAATGGAGAAGAGAAGAGGCTGAAAGGAAGGCGGCGGGGTTGCCTGTGCTGTCTGAGCAAATTGGTGAAAGGAGCGCAAATTGGTTTCGTGCTCGAAAACCTAGAGAAATAACAGATACAGGCGCGTCCTTTCATGATCCATTGGTGGAAGAAGCTGCAAAGAACATCTATGCGGTGGCAGCTAAGGAAAAGGAAGGATCATTCAGGCCACAAAGGGAGAAGGACGTCCTGACTGTTGCTCTGGGTAACCTCGAGCATCCTGGACGTGTACGAGGGATCTCATCCAGGAAGGGATGGAAAGAAGGATTTGGTCAGGAGTGGGAGGACATGTACAAGAAACGTGATAGATACAAGTAAGAGATGAAGAGTTATTTCGAGCAAGAGGCCAAGAAGGACTTCAAAGAGATGATGTCTGCAATGCTAGCTAACCCTAATCCTAACTTGGTGCAGCAATTGGTGAGCGTGGTGTCCAATCAACAGATGACGACCACTCAAGCTCCGTCCCAGATGCAGATTGTATCAGCAACTGATCAACAGTTAGCGAGTCCACCGATTAAAAGCAGTGTCGCGTCTACGGCCAACAAGGTTCGCTATCCAGTTGATGACATCACAGGGCCAACGCCTTGTTCCCTAGTCATAAGGTACGGTTTCAATAATAATCGTACAAGGGAAGTGGCCAGTGGCTTTGCTATCCCAGGACGCAGGTACCATAACAGCGACATTCTAGATGACTACTGCAAGGTATAAGTCTCGACGGTCATCCAAGGATATGAGGACGACATGCTAGACATCCCAGGCCCAGAGGATATTGAGAAACTTGGTTAGGCTGTCAAAAATTTCATCCTGTGGCCTCGACGAGACGTCCTGTTGACTCAGGAGCAGCCACTAACTCAGGAGTCTACACATGCCGAGTCATCACAACCTGACCCATCATCACCTCGTCATCCTGACCCACCATCACCTCGTCTTCCTGACCCACCATCACCTAAGCAACAAACCCCGCCACCACCGCGGCCTCACTCTTCCCTACCAGCCAAAGAATCCGAACAGTTGCTTACAACCCCGCCAGCTCCGTCGCCGCCTAAGAAGAGAAAATTCCCGATACCCAAATTGGTTTCCCCACATGAGCCGAAGAAGAATTTTGCTGGCACGGCTCTGTTTATGAAAGGAATTGGAAAGTCTCGCACGACACGTGTCGTTGACTTGGCTGAGCACGAGAAGGCAGCAAAAGAGGAAGTCATACAGATCAGGAAGCCAACGAAGAAGGATTATGAAGATGTCCCAGAAGAATATGTGTTTACCAAGCCTCTTCTCAGTTGGAAGCGACTAACAAGCATCCCAGCTGGTATAACAAGGATGCACTACTGGTACATGAGAGCTTCTCACGCTGGCCTCGACTCGATAACTGTAAGTATACCATATGGGGCTTTTCTTTGTACCCAGGGTATGGCCTATCTCAGCTTCGAAGACATCTAGTTGATGATGAACCTCAAAAGACTTGACGTACAGACCGTCACATTGTTTGCATTGTAAGTATATGCTTGTATGTCGTTATCATGAATTTGTTGTGTTGTGTGAACAAGTTTGATGAGGATCTCTGACATTCAAAAAAATGATCCTCTTGCAGAATGCAATATGATGAGCAGGAGAATCGTGGGGAAAGAGACGAAAGCAAGTTGATTGGGTATCTTTCTCCAATGAAACTATACGAGGAGCAGCATACATTAAGGATCGGGACGGAACATGATAAACTAAAGGGCTTGAGTGAGGAAGAAGCTTCCTTGAAAATAGTGGAGATGCGTAAGGACCTTGAAGCCAAATATGCCATTTATATTTGGAACGCGCTGAAGCAGTGGAGGAACAGACAAGTCATAATGGCCCCGTACCACTTTGGGTAAGTATAATATATATACTGTGTGTGAGCTTAATTGTGTATATTACAACATCATTAATATGGATTCACAAATTTGATTCGTGCAGGGACCACTGGATCTGCTTTTATATTTATCCAAGGGATGGACGGGTGGTGGTCTTTGACTCCGCAAACTACTTACCCTCAAAATATGCAACTGTCCTGGTTCTTATAGAGCGGTAAGCCAAGTTTTCGTGTATGCATGCATATATATACTTTTGTCGATGTGTGATCAGCTTGAGAGATTAATTAATTTGATGATGATTAATTCGAGTTGTTATATATAGGGCTTGGCGGTGGTCCAAACTAGAAAAGGGAAAGGGAAAGAAAAAGTCGTTGGGGAATATTCCTCCAATGAATATAATTTATGATTATCCGGTATGTATATCTTATTATATATGCTATACACATGACACATATATGACAATATATGAAGTTGGCAACTTAATTATTTGTCTCTTATATATAGTGCCATAAGCAACCATCTGGATCGGTCCACTGTGGATATTACGTGTGCGAGTTCATGAGAGTCAACGGGCGATACGTCAACAACCCTGAGGTAATTAATGCACAAGCAATAATATGTCATTAAAATTCAAATTAATGTGTAATAATCAAGTTAAAAAATTTGATGTTTATACAGGGACAGGGATGTAAGATAGAAAGGGCAAATAACATGTCAGAACAAACTTTACTGAGCATCGTCGAGGACATGTGTAATTTCATGTTAAAACAAATCATATCATTCGACGGTAACTATCACGATCCTACCGGCGCCTTAGCACAGCCCAAGTATAGAGCGCTAACAGATATTGGCAGCCTAAATCTTCAGCGTGAAGATTACTAGTTAGAGCACGAACAATGTAAAAATACTGATCGATGCATGTGTTTTTTTGTGTGTGTGTGTATATATATATATATTGATATCGCATGTGATGTAAAAACTTAGAAGTATATATTAAATATGTTTGTACATATAATTAATTAATTAATTGCATGTTTGTATATATATATGTATTGATAATGACTGTATAATAGGATCTAATATATTCAATATTATATCGCATTATAATATTAAAAAACAGTGCACAACCTGTTTTGAAAAAAGGCGGAAAAACTAAATACAGGCTATTAGTTATGTGAACCGTCTGTGGAAAACGTGTTTCTACAGGCGGTTCCTAAAGAGAACCGCCTGTAGAAATCAGTTTTCTACTTGCGGTTCGCTTTAGGAACCGCATGTAGAAATACCTTTTCTACAGGCGGTTCACAGGAAACCGCCAGTAGAAATCTTAAAAATGCGTTCCCAACCGTCAGCACAGAGCTTTTGTGTACTAGTGTTAATTAACGTTTCCGATCGTGTGATGTAGATCAAAATCAAACACATCATCCAATGCGCAATATGGTCCCCGCAAAGATGCATTTCGTATATAATGTGGAGACGGACAAGTATCAGTGCAGACACTGCAAAATGGAAGCCAAAGGCGGAAATAACCTGTCAAGGCACCTTAGCCGATGCAAGGCGATAAAAGCGGCCAATGCACTGGTTTCGCTGTCTCTAGGGAGGGTAAAGGCACAGTTGAATGCGTCATCATCTTCGAGTCATCAAGCCGGTGGCGAGCCCTACTACCGCCCACAACAGGGAGAAGAGATAACACTCGAGGAGAGGGTAGCTCGCGTGATCGCGCTGGATGGGGTCGACCCGTCCATCATCAATAGTGAACATTTCAAGGTGTTAATAGGCAGGAGCTGGGACTCGCCCATACACATAGAGGACAAGTGCGACAGCATCTTTGATAGAGAAATGGAGAATGCGAGGATGTCTTGGTACGACACCAGCGACAAGGAACACAAGGCGCCAGTCAGCTTGGCAGTGGGTAGAGCTAAAACTATGGAAAGGGAAGTCATGTATAGTGCGTACCACTTCATTGACCGTGAATGGAAGCTTCACAAGATTATTGTGGATGCATACGTGCTCGTGCCTTATATGCCCTACCATCAACCGCTACTAGATGCTCCAGAAGTCTGGAGTGGCCCCTTGTTTAAAGTTGAAGATGCCCGGTTGGGAACTTCTTTCTGGAGTGGTGGTGATCTTCGCAGCAACTTATTCATGATGGCCTGGGGAATACTACCAAGTTCTGAGTCTGAAAATTATCAACATGACCGTGAAATGTCAGCAAGAAATTTGAGTTCTAAATTAATGAAGTCCCAGCTACGACGTGCATTTGCTGTGTATGCGTGTTTGTTTGTATTTTCTACAGAATAATGTGCCGCCTCGCCGCTTGCGCCTGGCCTCTTGCAGTTGCACCTGTGGTATTCACCTTGCCACCGGTGGCGAGGGTGAGGTGCCCATTGTCGGTTGATGTGTCGCCCCCATATGCATTCATGCTTGGGCTTGTATTCCAGGTCTGCAGCATCTGTTAGGGCCACGCTGCAGCACTTGGCTTCAGTTCCTCCTTTGTTTCAGCTCATCCAGTTGATGTTTAGTGGTTGTGTCCAGGCTTAGAGGTGGCCTGTGTAACCTGTTCACTCTCATGTTCGTAACGCCAAAACTGTTCAGTTTGTTCTGTGAATCCGGTGTGGCGTGTGTTCCCACATTAACAACCTTTTCGGAGTGTGTGTTGCTCATCTCTTTTTCCCCGATCTGCTTTAATTTGTGCAATCAACCGATTCATTCCTTCTCCTTTTTCGATCCAGTTTTGTCGGCAGTGAACATACGGGTATTAAGCGTTCAACCAAACAAACATGTCTCCTGTATGTACACTGGCTCACCACCTCATTCAGGCAAACAAACAGCCCCGAAGGGCAGGGCCATCTCAAGGGGGTGGGCAGGGAGTGCGACGGCCAGGGGCCCATGACCTCTGAGGGCCCATGACGTATGTATTTGCATGTGAATATGCCGGAAATATGAGACGGCAAAAGTTTGGATAAACGTAATTTTTTTTCCATTACAATTAAGCTCTACATGCATGAACATGATAATGATGTGACTCCATGAGAAGCTAGAAAAGTCTTGTAGTGAGGATCTCCTATTTAGATAGAGGAGATAGGGGATGTTAGTTATCATAACACTGCAAGTTAACTCTTATTAGTAGTACTTTATATTTTAATTATCATGTTAAATAATTATATTATTAGGTCATTTTGGTAGGTTTCTGTCTTGCTTGCCAAGGGCCCTTGAACCTGTTGAGACGGCCCTGCCGAAGGGTTGTGCCCTGGGGTCGAGAGGCCGGTGCCGCCAGCCTTCCTGGGTTGTGTTTCAACTTTCAACTGCCTACTAGTAGTATTGGCCAACCACATCAAGCACGAGCATTGCAGGTCCGCTCCGTCGTTCAGCACTCCGTCAGGATTCGTGCGCCCTTTGTGTATATACGGCGCGGTTGCTTGGTCATGACACGTACAGTAGCACAAGACGTCGACAGTACACATTCAATACCTGACAAATGCTTCTCCCGGTTGCGCTTCCCGCACCCGTTGATCAACCGCACGGAAGAGTTAGAAATAATAAAAGTAAAAGTTGTCAACAAGAGGTTTGGAAGACAAGACCTCCACTCTCACCGATTCCACTCTCAACCACTACACCATTCAAATGTTAGTGATAATCTAGAACATCACAAAAAAGGCTCTGTTCGTTTCAGCTGAAAAACTAAGTTGATTGGGGCTGAAACTGATTTGTTGTGAGGGGAAATACTGTTCCAGAGCTGAAAAATATGTGTTGTTTAGTTGAAGCGAACAGAGCCAAAATGTAGCAGATGTTCTTGAAGAGGAAAAAGACTCTCTGGATAAGGCAAAAATCTGGTCTATATACCACTTACACTGGACCCCCGGTATAAAGTAGGTTATATCTTGATAATTTCCGTAATACCTTTGGCGGTTTGTCCCCGAGGTTGCTGCCAATTACTTCTCCCAGGTAACATGGACATTTGAGAAGATGTACAGTGACTCTGTTGAAGATGGCCAAGACAATGCGATGACCATTGTCAACGCTGATCCATTGCAACAACCAGCATCAGATAAGTACTGCCTGGCAGAGGGTCGTTACCTGAACGATCCTCTTGCTGAAGCAACAAAAGGTTTTGACATCCTCAGCTGGTGGAACGATGGTAGCCAGAGTTACCCTACGGTGGCTAAGATGGCAAGGGACGCTCTAGCCATGCTCGCAAGCAGTAAGCTTTCTTCTGATCAAATTGCTCACGTCAGGAGCATGGTTCGTGGTTATTCCAATGCAGCATTCGGTGGTGTACCTTTCTAATAGGACAAGAAGGAAATGAATATGATTGAAGACATGATTCAGACATCCATTCTCTCCTATAGTTGTTGTACTAATGTCTGCTACTTTTGTATGCCGTCTCTGTTTGTTGCAACATATTTGGCTCCTGTTTTCCCCCTGTTTTCTTCCTGAGCAAAATTTATGAGTAGTCTTCAAACTTGGCACATGATATTATCCCCATTCTCCTACTCAGGACAGGTCATTTTCAAGCCCCTAAACTTGGCTCTTCAATGTCATCTATGTTCACCAATTCAATAAAATGCCAATTTTGATGCCCAAAGTCAGTTTCGAGTGTTATTTGAGTTCAAATAAGTCATGATCCGCTCTTTGCATTGACATGGCAATGCCATTTCTGGGCCATCGGACGTAGACTACACTTTTAGTTAATATATGAAAACATAACAAATGTTTACGCTTGCACCATGGCACTTATGATCGTCGCAGCTGTACTTGAAGTTACATCTAGGAGTGGCCAATGGTGAGGACATAAGTAAATAAGCCCAATAATCATTGTTTACTCTAAAGGAATCCCAAAGATCATCAAGGTCATAGCCACACTTGGTCTGCAAAAGCTCCTTAAAAACACTTAGTAAATCAATAATGATGATACCAAGTTAATAAAATCAATAGGGAGCTCTAATTTTGTCTTTCTCCAATAGATCCCCATAGTTAGCTTCCTAAATCCTAAATTCGATAACTAGGCAGGAGTGGTGCTCGGACAGATAGCAAGCACGTGCATAGAGGAGATTTACCAATTGCATGGGAGAGCTCCTAGCTATGCAGGAATTGCATCAGTATTGAACATTTGAATTCTACTTTGTCTGAATAGATGATGTCGTACACAAGACACACATCCCGTCCTGCATGTGAGCGCTCCTCCACGTTTGATTGCTTGTAAACCATTGTGTAGCTAAAAGCGATTCTATAGGATAAACCATTTATATGAAGTGATCGTATGCAAGAAGGGAATAAGGTGAAACTAGTTCTAGCTCCCAACATCATCTAAGAAAATTACTTCATAGAATTTACCGTCTGCCAGAGCTCTGCCAAATAGGTTGCCCAACTAACAGCTCCAACAGATTCCTCTTTGTCACACAAGCATCAACACTAGCTATGCAACTGATTGTTCCTGGTCTGATAATGCATTTGATTGTTCATTAAAATGGTGAGATTGAGCAGGATCATCTACCCCAATAGTTTGTGTGTTATACCAAAGATATCTAGAAGGCTTGTATCAGCACCAAGGTCAAAATATTTAAATCTACACAAGAACCATGCATAGAACCATCATAGCACCAAAAGCACTAACGTCATTTAAAACTGCTGGCAGCCAAGTACTTTGGAAACTCAGGAGCATCAAATGTTGATGAATGGGAACTTGGCAGTGCTGTTTGAACTGATCACCTTCTTCAGCCTTCATTACCGAGGTAGAGCAAAATCTATTATATTGTTTGAAAACAAAAGAAGAAAGTTAAATCAGAAAATGTGCAAGATGAGGGGCCTTGGTCATAATCAGAAACTGGCAAAGTATACTTAAGTTTCAATATCTGAAAATATAAGCACATTGATGTGGTGGGCAGAAATACAGGAATTTAGATTCTAGACGTCATAAAAAACTAAACAGCAATATCTGACATAAAATGTACCCCTCCTTTGGGAATTGTAAGGATCACACCAAATTCTCATGTGCATCAGTTCTTCAAAAATGCAGTTTGTCATTTATTTGACAAAAGATTTAGTAACATGGTGGTCAGATTGCAACAAAGATAACCAACACATAATCACCAAAAATTTTAAGGATCTGAAACACATCTCTGTTACTCCATCGAATGATGGAATCACATTTAAACGCTATCAGCTAATCCTTACAGAATAACTCAAAGATATTGAAACATTAAATCATGATGCAGAAGGCATGAGCCATTCTCTTTAGCATTTTGTCCCTAGCCATGGTCAGATGCGCTTGGTCAAACCTATCAGGGTGATAGCAAAACAGTAATTAGAATGATGTTGGTTTGTTGACAATACAAGATAACAACTACTCGGTACGTGATTAAAACAATATTGTTTTCTACAGCAGTCCTTCGATCAATTGTCCAACCTAAACAGTCCCTCGATCAATGCAGGAATGCACTACCTAAAGGACAATTGAAGCGGTTTAGTCTTAAGAATTTTAGAATATGTACAGAATTTTAGGCAAAAAAATGTCTTATAAAGAGAAACAATTAATACCATAAGATAATTGCTATAGGCATCACCATATATCTATCATTATTCAATTCCCTACTAGCAGGTAAACACAAGTTGCCATTGTTTCTTTGAGTAAACTAGGTGCACAATCACACATACACAAAGATGAGGACAGGTTCTTCTGAACTTTTAATTAATTACTAGCCAACAAGCAACATGATGCTCCCAAGGCTAACAAAGCAAATTAGACTGGATTTGATGCCCAGATTTTACATCCCTAGATACTACATGGAATAAATAAAATTTACAAAATCTGTTCTGAAATACAATACCCCATCTCATGAAACATGTCAGACAACAGATGCAACACATTTCAATTCTCACGCGAACAAAGTAGGACTACTTCAGCATCAGGAATCACAAAACCAGCAACAGGCATATCAGTAACCAATGATGGTTTGCCCATCCAATTGCAAAAATACAGAAAAGAAGGACATTAAAGGGTTCGGTGGGCTCTTCACCTTGGGAGAGGCAGCTCCAGCACGCGGAGTCCGCGGCGATGCAGCACCGCAGCCGCGCGGAGGCCACCGCGCTGTGCAGCGGCATGAGCGACTCCAGACTCGCCAGCGCCGCCGCTACGAGGGGCCTGAGACAGGAAGGAATGAACAAGAGCTCACATTTTCAGGTTTCCAGAGTCACTTGGAGCGAAGCCCTAGCTAAATGGCGAAACCAGACAGGGGAGCCAGAGAGAGGGGACGTTGTGCGCGACCTGCGGATGCGTGGCGGCGCGACAGGAGACATCGCCGCTAGGAACGGCCGCGCTATCGGGGATCTTGACCGGAGCGCCGCCGCTGACCTCGCGGCGGCGGCGGAGCGGCATAAGGACGCCATGGTTTCTTGCGTTGTCCTAGGATGGCCCGGGCTGACAACAGCAACTTTGGGTTGGGTCACAAAAGGCTTTGATTCTGCTACAAAGGTTTCACCATGCGCTCGATAGAGTTGGACCAATTGGGCTCAGTCGCCAAAAAGGCCCAAGGCCAGACCAGACAGAAATCCGTACAGAAAAGCGAAGCCCAACTACTCAAAGGTCCATGATACTTCAGCCCAACTCGACCAAGCCCACGGTCAATGGTGGCCTACTGGGCCTAACACGTCCGAAGAGCATTGATTTCGTTCTCAAAGATTGGTCTGTTCTGAACTTTGCATAGACAGAAACCCTTCGTGGAGAGCAGCAGCCATTTGACCTGTTTAAGAAGGTATCTTGCTCTCAACTTCTAATAATAAACTGTTAATGGCCTCAGGCTGTTCGCTTCGCTGCAAAAAAGCGTTGATTTTCGTTGATGCTGCTGTTCTATGGAGGAAAAGAACCCGATTTGCAGAGATGCGAATTTTTATTTTACATCAATCATTGGACCAAAACAAATAATACAGTTTCAGAACAAACGTCTACGCCAACAACGTTTTTATAAAAGAAGAAAGAAGAAAACAAACACGCTTTGCGCGGACTCCGATATGTGCTCGATCACTAACTTTCCCCGCCGTTTCATTTTCCACGACACCTTTGTTTCAGTTCGCAGCGGCCAAGTTCGAGTGAAATTTGCTAGTAGAGATACTGAGATAGAGTAAAGCGAGATGGATTAGGTAAGTGTTGCTTGCAGAAGCAGTTGGACGACGACGCTGGACACACAGCAGCAGGTGAGTAGCCTAGGCCTTTGCTTTATCCTTTTTATATCGCATTGCCATTTGCCATTGCCCTGGACCTGAAGCTGAACGCGACGTCTGTTCCTCTATCCCATTAGCTGCTGGATAGCTGGAAGGAGCACTCTCTTCATCGTTTCTGGGCTCTCAACAGTGACAGGCAGCAGCTCAGCTGGCTAATAACCCGCTTTCTGCCACTTTTTTTTTTCACAAATTTCCCCTACGATCGCTGTCTCGCGGTGCTAATCACTGAACCGTCCGTCCATTATCCAATACATTTTGTTTCGCCCTTTTTCTTTTTCTTTTTCTTTTGGCTCTGTTGTTGATGAATTGTTTATTTATGTCAAACAAAGCCTGCCTGCATGCTGACCAGTCTTTAAAATCTTCAGAAACAGAAGGTGCTCCTTGCTTTGACCGAGAGAGAATTCTCGTTGATGATTCTTTTTTTTTCCTGTATGAATTGTTGCTCATCATTTTGGTCCGTGCTCGTGCTTAACACGGGATTAGATTTGGGGATTTGACAAAATCCTGAGACGAGACCCAGTACGCGTGGGAGGTGAGACTGCTTCCTGCCGTCGGTCAATTCCATGCTGGTGCTGCTGCTAGTTGGACCTGCCACGAGTCTACCGGCCGAGTCAGTGGGGCACCATTGGTTTCTTTCTTTCGTCTGTTTTTTTAATCCAACTTTGATTCTCTACATGAGTTTCCATTATCGTTTGTTCGAGTGCCTCATGTTCCTTTTTCCTTTGAGTACCCACTGATGGTACCCCGATCAAACGGACATCACGTCATGGTATTTCTTTAGGCAACCCATTGTCATTTTTAAATCGTAGCTATGAATGAGTTGAATAATTGGTTTTTATAAGAGACTACTATGTACATGTATGAGGCCCGACTACTGGTTCAATATATTTTAAGAAGAGTATGTTGGTAAAATTAAATTTATTTTTTAAAATGTATGTAAGAGACTACTTATGTATGAACAAAGTCTGTTGCATATAAAGTCTGTTGTCACCTCATCTCGATACTTTGATTAACAAGATCGCAACAATAAAAACAAGAACAAAAGAAGAAGGTACGAACAACAATTATGCAGGAGAAATGGTGTGGTGGCAGGCACCAATGAACGTGGAGGTGGGATTCTTCAGCGCGGGGTGGTGCATCGCAAAACACGTAGTACGCCAAGAATATTTACGGCCGACAGTGGAGCCTATCCGCTCTCACACGACGAAATTTGGATTTGGTCCAAAAAGCACCTCGCCGTCGTCTTTAATTTCCTCGCCCGATTTGGCTCTCCTCTCGCCCACCACCACCTACTGTGCCCTGTCTCCCCATCTCCGTCCCCCCCTGCACACGGCTGCACCAGCTGACGGGAGGAGGCCGCCGCACCAGCGCCTCCGCGAGTTCCACCCCAATCCCCCCCACAGCTCGCTGCACCAACAAATCCGCTCGATTCGCGGGCTCTCTCGTCGCCTCCGGGCCACTCCCGGCGGAAATTCGTGACAAAGCCGCAATTTTTTGCTTTCGCTCCCTCGGCCCCCTTTTCCTTTTTGACTCCGCCGCGGTCTGCCCCTTTATTTCTGCGCCTGATCGTGTTTTCTCGTCGGAAGGCGCGGTTTTTTCGAGCGCGGCGATCGCGGATTCGCCTCCGGAGCCGTCGATTTGGGCCCCCCCACCCCCCCTCCCAGGTTCGGTTTTGCTTTTGCCCCCCAATTTTGCTTCAGGTGAAGGGATTATGGATTTTCGTTCCTGTTTCTGATGGTGTTCGATTTGTTCAGGTGAAGGGATTATGGATTTGGGGAGATTTTCTTAGCGCGGTTTTGATCGTGGGGGGACTTGTTGTGGGCTTCTCCTTACAATCCGTCCGTCATGATTAAGCAAATCCTCGGCCGGCTTCCCAAGAAGCCGGCCAAGTCCGGCGAGAAGGAGCTGGCCGGAGCGGGCTCGTCGCTGCCCAGCCCGACGTCCGACGCGAGAACCACCACCGATTTGACCATGTCTAGCAGGCTCGTCAATCCCAGCAGCAATCACGGCCCCACGGCCCCAAATCAAGGCCAGAGCTACGCGGCCTGGGCCGCCGGCGTCAGCAACGGGTCCGCGGCCTCTTCGGCAGGGTACGAGGCGCTGCCGAGCTTCAGGGACGTGGCGGCGTCCGAGAAGCCCGGGCTATTCCTCAGGAAGCTGGCCATGTGCTGCGTGGTGTTTGACTTCGCGGACCCCACCAAGGACGTCCGGGAGAAGGAGGTCAAGAGGCAGACGCTGCTTGAGCTGGTGGACTACATCACCTCCGCCACGGGCAAGTTCCCGGAGCCCGTCGTGCAGGAGGTCATCAGGATGGTGTCTGTGAATCTGTTCAGGGTGCCGGCCCCTGCCCCGAGAGAGAACAAGGCGCTCGAGTCGTTCGATATGGAGGAGGAAGAGCCCGTCATGGACCCGGCGTGGCCGCACTTGCAGATTGTGTATGAGCTGTTCTTGAGGTTTATTCAGTCTCCCGAGACGGATGCGAAGCTGGCCAAGAGATACATTGACCACGGCTTCATTATCAGGCTTCTTGATCTCTTTGACTCGGAGGATCCTAGGGAGAGGGAGTACTTGAAGACGATCCTTCACAGGATATATGGCAAGTTCATGGTGCACCGCCCGTTCATCAGGAAGGTGATTAATAATATCTTCTACAGGTTTGTATTCGAAACAGAGAAGCATAATGGTATCGCAGAGCTGCTAGAGATTTTGGGGAGTATAATTAATGGCTTTGCTTTGCCGCTCAAGGAAGAGCACAAATTGTTTTTGGTCCGGGCACTGATTCCGCTACACAAACCAAAATGTGTTGGCATGTACCATCAGCAACTGTCGTACTGTATCACTCAGTTTGTTGAGAAAGATTGCAAGCTTGCTGATACTGTCATAAGGGGCTTACTCAAGTATTGGCCCATCACAAATAGCTCAAAGGAGGTGATGTTTTTGGGTGAGTTAGAGGAAGTGCTGGAAGCTACACAACCAGCAGAGTTCCAGAGGTGTATGGTGCCACTTTTTCGTCAGATCGCCCGCTGTTTAAGCAGTTCTCACTTTCAGGTAAAAAGTAATATATAACAGACCGCCAATTATACAATATAAACATAGAATGTGCACTAGTTAATAGTTCATGGAAGTTCTCATCTTCAAATTATCATTGATTTCTGGCTTATTGCTTGGGGCATGACTTTATCACCTATTCATTTATAAGTGCAAGTCAACTAAGCTGTAGCAAGCGATACGTGTAAAGTGCATACTTTTCTGTTGATGTTGATACATAAACAGTCATATTGACATTGAGTCTCTTTGTAGCTGCCACTTCCACATGATGGAATATTAGTAGTGTGGGAACTTTGTCCAGTGCCCATTTCGTTTATTTTTTACTTTTACTCCAGAACCCAATAGTTATTTTTTTCTTCTAATCAAATCGCAAAGGCAGTTAATTCGAACTGATATTTCAACCTTCCTTTGTACTTGTTTGGATTCGATACAATAATCACAAGATTAGTCTTTCTGTGAAATGATTGTTGAGAAAATACTAAAAAATTTGTCCTGCTGAAACAAGTCCAGTTTGCTATATGATAATTAATCTTCTTGCCAAGTCATAATTTAATTGCATTCCATTATATAGCATCTCTTTTATACTCCATCAGTGTCAAACACTTCGCTCTGCATATTTCAAATGATACATGCTTCTTATTTTGACTGTTCAGTAGCATTGTATGGTTTCTAAGTAGGATACCAAAACACAGAACACAAACAAACTTGGTTTCATTCCATACCTTCTCAGTGGACCCAATTTGTTAGATCGATGAAACTGTATGGCTGTTATGGAGCATGCCAATACATGTCTTCCTAATAAATGACGTCTCTTGCCAGAGTGAGGCAGTTGAGAAATAAGTAGCCATGGCCTAGTTTCCTTGTTTCAAGAGTTTCCAGAAGTCATGAACAGTTGATTCCTTGAGCACAGAAAAATCATGTTCAACTCGTGGAATATTAATTTTCCACGGTCGAGAACAACCATCTGTTCCTGGTCTTTCCCAGAATCGGTTGTAAAACAAGATACGCCTTGTTGTGATTCCATCCGACTGTTTTCCACAGAAGCTAACATTTTATAATTTCTTCTTTTGTTCCACAGGTGGCAGAGAGAGCTCTCTTTCTATGGAATAACGATCATATTGAGAGTCTGATCAAACAGAACAGTAAGGTTATACTGCCCATAATCTTTCCAGCGTTAGAACAGAATACGAAAGGCCACTGGAATCAGGCAGTTCAAAGTTTGAGTCTAAATGTTCGGAAAATATTTATGGACCATGACCCCACACTGTTTGAGGAGTGTCGCAAGAAGTTTGAGGAAGAGGAAGCTCAAGAAGCTGGCGTGAGGTCAAAACGTGAGGCTAGATGGAAGCGCCTAGAAGAACTTGCCTCGTCAAAGTCTCCTCAGTGAAGTAGCACGTCTTCCTGAGGCTGTAGTTCATCAGCAGAGTTCCTCTAGCTATCTAGCCTTGCTGACTGCATATGAGCAGCTAGCTCTTTCTGGCAGGATCAAGTAACTGCTGATGTAAGTGCCATGGATGGCTGCTTGCCTCGTGTTACTTGTTACCGAACGTTTTACAGGCTGACATTTAAATACGAGGTACATGATGGGCTGTGACAGAACCTCAGGTTCTGTCTGTTGTGTGATCCACTGATGACAGTATCGGTTTCATCATCAGAGGACAAAGGAAAGGAGGTAAAATGGTCTTTTCTGGCTTTCCTGAGATGTTCATGCCACATCTTAATGTGTAAGTCTGCGGGGCAGTGTCCTGATCCTAAGACGGTTAGGAGCACTTGAAAGACAAGCAAGAAGTCGTGCTCTTGCTTGCTGATGGTGATTTTGCTGAAATGTAATATTCTTTATGTATTAATACCAGTGCTCTTGTGATAATATGTAATCTGGTTGTACATGTCTTTTGCTTCCTTCGATGTATACAGAAATTTGGAATTAAGCGCTCGTTGCTGGCTGTTTTTATCAAAACTTGTTGTCAAAAAGTGAATGTTGAGCTTACATCATGATAGGTTTTGTTTTGGTGAACTGTAATATTGCCTAAAAATACAAATACAAGAGATATATTTGCATTCCAATGATTCTACACGTTTTGTCACCATAACTTTTACCCATTAATATGCTCATGCCTAACTATTTCTAGATGTACATACATATGTCTGATATATGGCTAGATTGCACTCTTTGAAGTATGCCAGATGTCAGACGGTATCTAAATTATTTAGTTCCAGATTGATGCTAAGAATTCAACTCCTCGCTTTACTGAAAATTTGTGTGCGCAATCATGAAGCATAACTCTGAAACGCCTCCAAAGTAGCATGATCTGGACAGTTCAAAAATGAAATACTGGAGAAAACCAAATCGTCTGCAACTAGAGATTCGGTTCCCTCCAACACTCACCGACTCATCTTCAGCTTCCAAATTCTTGGAAGAAGTTCAGTCCAGGTGCACAACATACCTGATCCACGCATGCTATGATCAACTGAACATGAGACATTGGAAGAAACCAAATCTGGTCGATCCCTCAAGTTCAACTGCCAAGGTTTTGATCCTGAACCTCGATGCTATTTGTTTTGCAATTGCTACTATTAGAGTCGCTGAAGATGAAATGTCTCATCTGTTTGGTTTGCAATGCTTTCAAACTTATGGCGCTGCCCTTCTGTACACAAGTTCAGCCTGAAGATCCTGTGTTGGTCCTTTCAGAGAAAAACAAAACTCACAGAGGCAGCTATGCTTTCTAACAAACTCAGGAAATAACCTTTCCATGCTTTTGCATTTTTGGTACCTCTGTTTACTGTAAACTGGTCAACTTTAGATTTTTTTAATCAACCTGATATATGTCCCCAAACGGATTTAGTGCTGAATAGAAAGCATAATATAACCTCAAGTTATTTCACTGATCCCTATCACAAGTTTAAAACGAGAAATTAATATTTTTTCTTTCTTCATGAAATGTAAAGAGCATCTAAAAAAAACTTTCTAAAACCAACTCTCCTGTCTCTATATCACAACTCTTTTGGGTTTCGTGTTTCCTACGACCTTTCTAAATCTCACTCTCTTTATTCCAATCTCCAAAGGGCTCCTTCTATCTCACCGACAGGTGGGCCCTGGGTGCCATCTATTCTCTTCCCTCCCTCTCTCCCTTCGTTCAAAATTGAGAAAAAGAAACATGAACTCACACAGACAAATACAGAAACAAGTTGGATGGCCCGTGTCAGGTTGCCTCAGCAGTTGACGTTCCCTGTGCACCGGACGACGCGGGCACGGAGCGGCCGCCGCATCACGACGGACAGCTCCTGCTTCTCGGCAAACTCCACCGGCTCGCCGGCCACCTCGAGCCACTCGAACTCGGCGACAAGGCAGGCCACGAAGAACTACAGGTGCAGCAGCGCCGGCGCCATCCCCGGGCAGATCCGCCGCCCGGCGCCGAACGGCATCATCTTGATCTCCTTCGCCCCCGTGAGGTCGACGCCCGCGCCCTCGCCGCCGGGCAGGAACCGTTCCGGCCGGAACAGCCGCGCGTCCCGCCACACCCCCTCGTCCAGCCCCATCTCGGCCACCGTGAAGTTCACCGATGCATGCCTCGGCACGCGGAAGCCTTCGAGCTTCGCGTAGCCGCCGCCGCCGTCCTCGTCGTCGTCGACGACGTCCGTCGCGGCGACGGCGTGCGGCAGCACGAAGTGGCCCGGCGGGTGGCGCCGGAGCGCCTCCAGCACGACGGCGCCAAGGTACGGCATCCGTGGCAGGTCGTCGTCTTCGATGTGGACGACGCGTGCGCCGCGCCGCCGGCGACCTGATGGATCTCGGCCCGGAGCCTCGCTTGGATCTCCGGCTGCGCCACGAGGTTCGCCATGATCCACTGCACCACGGCGGCCGTGGAGTCGGTGCCGGCGACCAGAAACTCGGAGCACAGGCTCACCATCTCGCCCTCCGTGAGGTTCCTGCCGCCGCCGCCGCCGCCGCCGCCGTCTTCGGGGATGCGGAGGCCGAGGAGCGAGTCAACGTACGTGTCCACGGCAGCAGCATCAGCAGCGCTGCTGTCGCCGGTGGCGGCGTCCCGCCGCCGGCGCCGCTCCCATCGCGCGCGGTTCGCTCGTATCAGAGGGACGAACAGCTCCTCCTGCCGGCGCCAGAGGGACAGCATTCTCTTCCACCGGCGCCGAAACAGGACCTTGGTGACGGCGGGGCAGACACCGAACACCTGGAATCCGATCGCCGACGTCGCGAACTCCCGCTGCACCGCCTCGACGGACGCGACGACGGCGTCGTCGTCGGCGATCTCCTCGCCGAAGCACATGGCGACGAGCACGCGGAACATGGCGCGGTGCAGGAGGCCCTGGACAACGACAACCCCGTCGCGGTCCATCTGCGCGGCGATGGCGGCGACGAGCCCCGCCGCGGCGCGCCGGCATACCGGCGGAGGCGCGACGGGTGGAACGGTCCGCCGGTGAGGTTGCGCCGGAGCGCGCGCCAGAGCGGGCCGTACGCGCCGGAGGTGACGGTGACGCTGCGTTGGCCGCCGGAGAAGACGCGGGAGGCGGCGGTGGGCGGCGGCCTGTCCGCGAACACCGCGCCGCGCCGCACCAGCGCGCGGTGCGCCGCGGCGCGGTCGGCGACGAAGATGGCCGGGCGGGACGGGAGCAGGTGCAGCGTGAACACCGGGCCGTACCGGGACCGGGCGGCGCGGATGACTCGCTCGATGCCGAAGTTGCTCCGGCCGAGGAAGAGGAGCGGGGTGAGTAGCGACAGCAGCGGTGGTGGGCCGGGCGGGAGCGGCGGCGGCGGTTTTCCGGTGATCGTCGCCGGTGAACGGAGGGTGGAGAGAAGGTGATGGCAGCGAGGCAGACGGCTATGGTGAGGGAGTAGTAGAGCAAGTCTGCCATGGCTGCTCGATAGTTGGCGTAGCAGAAAGGAGAAGGTGAGCGATCATTTTATTATCTGCATGTTTATGTTTATATATTCTCTGCATGTTACATGCTGCAAGTCTTCAGGATTTTGTTTTACACATCTGCAGTTCTGCACATGACGCATGCACGGGATCTTCAGGATTCGAGAGCAGGGTTTGGTCTTGGTTGTCTGTTGTTTTTTTTGTCCAAAATCATTGCATTGCAGTGAATGCATCTTCAAGCCTAGGCTGTAATAAAAAAAAATTAAGCTAGATGATTGAATATTTCAAAATGAGCTATAACCTAGGCTGTTTAAATCCGCTAGAACATTTTTAGCAGATACCCATTTATTTTTTAGTCGATCCAAACAATTTTGGATTAAGCAATATACTAGTATGCTCATCGTGCAAATGTAGGGTTTGCTTTTAGTTTATTCATCGATGGAAATGGCTGAAGTTTGTAATGTATACTAGCCCGCGCGTTGTTGTGGCCTGTGGGGGTTCAAGAAAAAAAAATAACAGCCAAGACATACATAGATTAACAAAGGTGATTATTCATTTGAGAAGTCCTATATTTAGAAGTAGCATATGTACTTTTTGATAACTTCAACTAATTTTTTTAAAGGGTAACTTCAACTATCCAAGTACTCCCTCCGTACTCGTAAAGAAAATCGTTTAGGACAACGACACGGTCTCCAAAGCATGACGTCTCATATTTCTATAAAAATATTTATTGAAAAGTGATACATGTATATTTTTATGAAAATATATTTAAAGACAAATCTATTTATATAATTTTCATATTTCGAAACTAAACAATTTAAAGTTATTCATGATTTATACTCCCAATGTTTGACCAAAACCTTATCAAAATGACTTTCTTAACTAGTACGGAGGGAGTAAGTTATTAGCATCAATGCTTGGCAGTAGCCAGTGATTTCAATGTTGCATGCCATAATAATTTATTAGCAAACATACACAACTGAGTAATGATATAGCAGACCATATACAGACTGAGATGAAGTTTCCAAACCTTGAGCAAATCAAAACATCCAATTAAACACTACTAGAACAATGCAAAACATAACACACACAAAAAATCCACCACTAATTTTTTAAAATATAAAGTATGAAAAGTATATTTCCATAAATGGAGCAATCAAGTACATTTATAAATTATATTCCTTATTATGAGGAATAAATATGAATGATGCCAAATATTGCATACCTGAGAAAAAACTATAAACAAGACGCTTATGAAAGGAAAAGGATGAAATAAAAATAAATAACAGGCAATGGAACAGAAAAGAGACAAAAAAAAAAGAAAAACTATAAACAAAATCAGACGTCCCAAGTTGGTTCATGCATTATCCATGTTCGGTTGGGCTCAAATTGATTTCGCAATGTTGTTGGGCCTACATAGCCTGGTAGTCTTTCTCCGTGTACTTTAGTTGGGCCCTCGGCCTCTTGGTACCTGCCAGTCAGCCACCGACCCGTACGGTGAAGTTCATCAGGGAGAGAGCCACGACAATTCACAATCGGGAGGAGGAGAGACATGCTGATCATAGCTATGCTCTCTGCGAAATGCTGACCACACAACTATTTGAGATGCATGTGGACTCTTTCATTGATACCATATTCATGGCATGGATGTTCTTGAAATGATCCCACCAGCCATGTTCAGATGTTCGGTTCTACTGCTAGCACCCACGTAGATAGTTGCATTTGTATACGAAATTTATTGCACAGTTACTTCATTAGAAATAAATGATGGCCCCTTGACTGAACCTTCACTGAGAGAAGCTGGTTTTGGTAGAGCACACACTTTCTTTACAGTATTTTAGTAGGCTAGGGAAATAAGGGTGACACTGAATTGGTTTCAGTAGAGGAGGTTGAGTCCATTCTGAAACCACAGATTTGACATTGGGAAAAAAAACCCTTCGACCTGTGGGGGTTAAGACAGCCCGTGGGCATTGCATGACATTGTGAAACAATGAATTTGGAAATGTTCAGAGGTTCAATGGATGCAAAGAGCTCACTCTTTGGTTATCTGGAAATGCTGGTTACGGTCACTCATGAAGGACATGTAATAATCCTGAAAACGCCTTCAAAGTAGCATTTGGGACAGTTGAAGATGAGACATTGGAGGAAACCAAATCTTGTGCTGTGCATGCAGCTGGAGATTTGGTTCCCGCCAACACTCACCTTCAGCTTCCAAATTCTTCGGAGAAGTCTCTTCTAGCTGCACTACACAAAGTGCACCTACAAATCATCAGACCAACGGAACATGAGATATTAGAGGAAACCAAGTCTTGGCTTGCTTTTGCAATCAGATTTGGTTCCATCCAATTCTCAAATTCGGTGGACAAAGTTTCAGCTCTGAGTTGTCACCCTACCCAAGCTAACTCATCACATACATGTGTTTGATTCTGCAGTGGCTGCTGATAGAAGCGCTGAAGATAAGATGTTGGAGAAAACTGAACTCCTGAAACTGTCTGCCACGGAAATGAATACAACAAGGCAGAGTTCAGTTTCCTACAACACTTACCTTCAGAGCTAGCTAATGAAAAGTTTGGGCTGCGATGCTTCGAGCTTATGGTGCTGCTGCCCTTTTATACACACAGCTCAACAGAAACATCATGTGCTGCTCTGCTCTGATATTCTCTATCATGATTCATGAGCAGTGCATGTCCAGAAAAAAAAGACAGTTATGCTTTCTAACAAACTCTGACCAGAAATATCCTTGCCGTGCCTTTTGTATTTCATTTCAGACATTCTGCTTCCTGCAACTCGGGCCTTAGATAAAAAAAAGGTTTCCATCTACACGGCATGATCCATTTCAATGGTGTCAATGCTGAAGGTAAACATAACCAAATCCTAAACGGCTGCTATCGGACCTTTATCTTTCTTCGTGACAATAATACATACGGATAACCAATTTTACAGAACTGGTCCCTAGCATCAATAGCCAAGCAATGACCGGATTCTCTGAAACCTTTTTTAGTCATTATGTGCTGCTTCACAGTTGCTGAAGAGGAAAATTGTACAGAAAGGCAAAGGCAGGAACAGCAGGACAGTCAATAAAGTATTATCAGGACAAGTGTATTTCTTTATGATACCTTTTCTGTATGTCCTCCTCGCTACTCCTCTCCAGATTGGCTGGATGCAGGTTTTCAACTCTCTTTCATACAAGTTGTTAACAGGGATTAAGGCAGAGATCAATATCTCAGCATGTAACCTTTAGTGGACCACATTTGACGTCCCTGCCCTTTGAGGTAGGGTATACTTTAATACTTGGCTACAGGCTCAAGATTCCTAGATCAACGCAAAGGGAAAATTTATATATTTCTGTCTTTGATGTACGAGTAGGGGAATCTACTTATTATTCAACTCAACGCCTTAAAAACGGGTAGAAATATTTATATTTTTAAATTTGAAAATATGAAAGAGTGCAAAATTCTAGGGTGGATCTAGAATAAGAAGGCCAAGGTGTCATTAGTGTTGTAATAAGTCTGGTACTCTGGAGTTCATGGCATTCTCTTTCCATGCTCTGCCAAATCTTGCCTTTTTGAAATTCTTGCATTATTGTTTCTTGCCTCTACTCTCTGATTGCATTAAAGCAAAGCAACAAAGTGAATGGGAATGAAAAGAAAACATTGCTGTTATATACGATAAATACATTATTGTTATACAGGAATAGATAAAATTCCCCCTATGGACAGGCAGAATTACAGAATAACACCTTTCCCCCATGTGCGCACCAATTATTACTGTTCCATCCAATCACCAGACACCAACACCAACCCCACCTCAGCAACTGACATGGTGGACCCACGCAAGCTGTCCCCACTGTCATACAGCGCGTCCATACGAAACAAACCACCCAGCGAACGCGCCGCTCCATTGGCCCGACGTGCCCGTGCCGTTAGAACCGACCCCACCTGTCACTGGCGCACTGTCCCCACGGGCCCACACGTCATTCCCAGCCACGCGCCGCACGGCCGCGCTTCGCGGCCACCCCACCGACGACTGGGCCCAGGAGAGACGCGCTGGCCCACCCGTCAGAGACGTTGCCGCGGGTATAAACGCGCCGGTTGCCCAGCAGACACAGACACTGCAGCAGCAGGGAGGAAGGAGTCGGCAAAACAGCCTCCTTCTGCGAACGCAACCACCGCTTCGGATTCGCCGGCCGCCGCCTCTTCCTCGTCCACGGCAACTAATCGCGGAGATATTGGCGGAGGCGCCGATGCTCCACGACTCGGCGTAGCGCGTTGCGGATGGTGTGGCCTGTGAGGCTCGCTGCCACCTCTTCTTGGGGATCTGGGCTGCTGCTGCCGGACCGTTTCCGGCGGCTGTGACCGGCGCCGGCGATGGCGATGTCGGCGAAGGAGAGGAAGCTGAGCAGGCTCGGGAGCTGTAAGGGTACTGCGGCGGCAGGAAGTGGCAGCGGCGGCGGCGGTTCCGGTTCCGGTTCCCCTGCCGCCAGGGGCCACCGGTCGCCGTCGTCGTCGTCGGCGGCGGCGGCGCCGCAGCGGCGTGTGTTCGCGGCGCTGTTCGCCTTCCTGTGCGCCGGCGTAGTCGTCCTCGGCGGCGTGCACGTCATTGGAGGTGAGCCTTCGTTCCCATCTTCGCATCCATTTGCGTCCTCCTGGACTCTCTGCCTTCTCCTGGCTTGAATTATTGGATCTTGGTGGGGTTTAGGTGGGTCGCCGGAATTGTATTGTCACGAGAATATTGTGCTTGGAGCGTGGTGGGGATTAACAATGATTTGGGCGTGAAAGTTCTCATTTTTTAGATACAAATTTGGTATGTATTTGGTGTTCGTTGTTGGGAAGGTGAGGCAAAAGACGGTTCCTTTTTGTGGGGGCGTTGCGGTAGATCTGATGTGGTCTTACTATTCGCGGGAAAATGGCAATTTTCCTCCTTGGATTCTGTCCGTTTGTTAATGATTTCATTGGAAACGCACCAGTGGCACCTGGGTTGGAACGTTACCGAGTTCACACATTACTAGTGACGTTTGCTTTTGACCGAGTTTTACTAGAACATGAAAAACTCACGCCATCACATGAAGAATGTGTGTTGGTGTTTCTGAAATTCAAGCATGCTAAATCCGCTTGTTTTTTTTTTCCCTTCTCTACACGAGGTGCTGATGTTTCTGTCTCTGATGCAGCATCGTTCCGGCCGGTGCTCAGGACTGCGTGGCCGTCGGCGACCCTGAATGCCATTTCCTCTGACGCCAGAGCGCAGCAAGCTGGCAGCAGCGCCGACACCGTGTTGCCGTCAGTCCAAATCCAGCACGCGGTTGCCTTCCCGGACCGTGTTCTCCTGATCCTAAAGGACGGGTCGTCGCTGCCAGCTTCTCAGCGGTTTGAGTGCTTGTACTCCCCTGCCAATTCCTCAGAGCTGCGCCGACCGCCCCTCTGGGCCGCCTCCTTGCCTGATGGACCCAGCCTCGTCCATTGCCCTGCCGAGCCATCTGGTGTGGATGTCTCTCTGTCACTGTCCCTGTCACCTCCGGTGGCGCCGCTACAATGGGACAGGCTTGTGTACACTGCACTTGTTGACAGCAGGGACAACTCCACCATCGTGTTCGCCAAGGGGATGAACCTCCGGCCAGGTCGTTTGGGTGCGGCGTCGAGGTATCAGTGTGTCTTTGGCCGTGACCTGTCAAAGCCAAAGCATGTGCTGACATCCCCTGTGATTTCTGCTGCACAAGAGATTTTCCGGTGTGTGACGCCAGTTCGCATTCGACGGTATCTCAGGATGACAACTGATCCTAATGAAAATTGGAATGGAAATAGTGATGACAAGCCTATGTTGGTCTCCATCAGGACGAAAGGATTGAGGGACTCTACGCTGCCTGCGATCGCTGAACCTGAGCCACTTCCTCGGTATAACAGGCATCGGCGGCAAAAAGCACATTCAATGTGTGTATGCACCATGCTTCGCAACCAGGCAAGGTTCCTCCGAGAATGGATCATCTACCACTCGCATATCGGTGTGGAGCGGTGGTTCATCTACGACAACAACAGTGATGATGACACTGAGCAGGTCCTCGGTGCCATGGATCCATCAAGGTACAATGTGACACGTCATCTGTGGCCATGGATGAAGTCTCAGGAGGCTGGTTTCGCACATTGTGCTCTCAGGGCCCGAGAGAGCTGTGAGTGGGTGGGGTTCATCGACATCGACGAGTTCTTGCACTTCCCTGGCAACCAGACTCTACCAGATATTCTCCAGAACTACTCAAACAGGCCACGGATTGGAGAGCTCAGGACTGCATGCCACAGCTTTGGTCCCTCAGGTCGGACTAAAATTCCCAAGAAAGGTGTTACAACAGGATACACCTGCAGGCTGGCTGCACCGGAGCGCCACAAGTCAATTGTCAGGCCAGACGCACTAAACCCGTCACTCATCAATGTGGTGCACCACTTCCATCTGAAAGAAGGGATGAGGTATGTGAACATTGGTCAGGGTGTGATGATCATCAACCACTACAAGTATCAAGTTTGGGAGGTGTTCAAGGATAAGTTTTCTGGGCGTGTTGCGACCTATGTTGCCGATTGGCAGGACGAGGAGAATGTTGGATCCAGGGACAGGGCACCAGGATTGGGGACTAAGCCAGTGGAGCCAGAGGATTGGCCGCGTCGGTTCTGTGAAGTATATGATACCGGTCTTAAAGATTTTGTGCATAAAGCATTCACAGATCCAGCCACCGGAAGTCTTCCATGGTAGATGATGGGTAAACATTTTATTTGATGCATGGTAGATGATGGGTATACAGAGACAGGGAAAGAAACACAAAAAAGAGTTAGCTAGAAGAGTGATTTGCTCTTGGTTAAATTTAGTCTTAAGGTTTTCCTTTCCTGTTTTAATTTCTTTTAGAGCCATCCTTCTTTTTTACATATCTAAGGAAAGGATTCTTTTGTAGAATTGTAGATAAAGATAGGTAGCAGGTTCACTGTAAGTTTTCTTGACGAAAGAGGGAATGAATAGGATGACTGTTTGACTTCCTTTCTTCTCATATTTACATTGCCGTATGCTCTCATACCTAGATATTATCACCAATTCTGCGATTGTGAACATTTTTTTCCTCGAGAAAACCACACTCAATTCTGTAAGCACAAGCTGTAGTTTGTGATGAAGAGAAGGATGGTACACCTTCCCTGGCACGTCGGTGTACCGTGTAGTAGTGGTCCTGATCCTGAAAGAATATTTTTCTCTGTCCCCTCAGTGAAAAACCACACAGAACATTATGCTTTTGCTGTTTTTTCGCTTTACATTTACATAATGGCTACTTTATGTGTTGAGCATCTTTATCTGTAACTTATAACATTGGGAAAGCATCTTGCATCAAATCAGCATGTTTCCAAGGAAAAGGAAAGAACCAGACCAACCTCCAGATCACTCTCATAACCATTGTTTTCTTCTCTATCTTTGGTTATTGAGCTTTCAACAGTTAGCCCACAAAACCTGACACATAGATATTAGATAAGCACAGGCTAGATAAACCCTAGGTTTCTTTCCTCTTCTATTTAAACTCATCATTGATCTTTTACTTTATTTATCATCTAAAGTCCGATGTCAGGGTGGCACTGCCTGGATCAAGGTCCCATTTCCTTTTTTTGTACCACTATTCCTAGGTTTATCAGGACAGGCTTCTCGTAGTGAAGTCAAAAGCAAGGGGAAGCAAACAGGCACAGCCTTTGCAGTATCCTATTCTGAGACCCACCTTGCTCCTGATGTTAGTTTATCTGTAGTAATCAAGGAAGGCTATGGGCAAACAATACAATAGCTGGCACAAGTGCGTGGATGCACCCGTTTGGTGCCTTCTGGTGATGTTGCCATCTGAAGATGGGTCCAAAAGAGGTGAGCGTGGCTTGGAGTAAACTACAAATCTGAGCTCCAGTTTGGTACCACAGGGCTGAAAATAAAATAATGCCCACATGGATGGATGGAAGATTAATGGTGAATGATACAACAGAATGAAAATGCATGTATGTGGACGTATGAGCTGCCATGAACCCTGGGTACGTTTGCCTAGTTGGAAGCTTGGAAGGTTCTTGCGTTGGACAGGCGGCCTGAATTCCTGCTGGCACACCTTTCGTTGTCCCTCTCTGCCTCTGGCACATCGTGCCATAACATTTCTGAAAATGCTCCTCCACTATGCAAACCTTAATCTTTCAACTGTGCTTGATTAGCTCAGCTACTGTGAAGAAAATTCTGTTGCATTGCGCGGCCGTTGAATCTCTGAAAATGCTCCTCCACTATGCAGATCTTGCAACTGTGCGCTTTGCGCCGACAACTGTAAAATTGTTTCCTTCTTATTAATATACATGCCAACTTGTTCGGATCGTTCAAAAAACAAATGTCTGCATGCCGGAGAGGATCATCATGACTTCTTCGTGATACATTGTACAACTGGACAAGCCTGTGCTTATCGTACAGGGCAGGCAGAACTGCTGCACAACCGTGTGTCTGGCTGAATCGACTTCAGATCCTCTTGCATAGTACTCAGATCTGCGACGTGGATTCTTCTGTCCCTGTCTGACAAAACTAGTCGACCGACGACCAAATCCTTGTGCATTTGGTACTCATTTCAGTACCATCGATTGACGATTGCAGATGCACACCGAGTCACCGCCGATGGCACGCTAGTTGTGCCGAGGCCCCCGGGGCACCTTGGATCCAAGGAAGTAGTGACTTGCTGACCAGACGGCTGCAGTCATTGGATCCGAGAAGCCTGGGATGCCGGCGACTTGTTTGGTGCCTTGCCTGATGACTAGCGTGCGTCAGATAAAAATTTCTCCCTTTCAGTTCCCAAACTGAAGTGCATGTGCCAATAGTTCCCAAACTGATAATAATGTTTGACTTCTTATAAAATACGAGATAAGAGTTGGTAAAAATAGATTGCTAAACATATAATTTAGTCAACCTTTAAAATAAAAAAATCTTTAAAAAAATAGAAAAATTTAACAATCTTTCTACTATGGCAATGCTAGATAGCTAGCGACACATGCAACATATATTTACCATGCGCTCGATTGCTATTTTACAAAAACAAGATAGCATGGCTGTTGGAGTTCATTTTTTCTCTAAAAATATAAATATAATATACAAAATAAGGATAGCATGTCTCTTGGAGATGCTCTGAAGACTTATTTTAGAACACGATCAAACTTTGAGAGGTTCTATTGGTTTTTTCTTTAAAGCGTCAATTATACACACGAAGGTAAATAAAAGAGAAGACAACTTGGTGGGCCGTTGGGTCCAATCCAGTGATAGCCTTGCTGGGGGGCTCTCTGCCACCACAGTTTTCGTTCAAAAAAAATCCAGTGATAGCCGGATGCTGCGGTGCTTCCAGAGGGAACACCTTGCACTTTCCGTCGCTGTGCTGTGTACTCTGTACTCTCGTCTCTCTGAAAAAAAGAATAAAAAAGATGACGGGGAAAACAAGGCCCAATCATACATATGCCGAATAACGCAGGAACCCCGAGTATAACGTGGCAAAAAATGGGCATGCAGACAGGGAGGGTGACACGACACGAGCTTTCCTCCGCTCTTCTCCTTTCTTGATTCGTCTGAAATCTCCCCAATCGTTTTCTTCACGTCGTGTTTGGTCCCTTCTGGCACATGTTCAATCCTCATTGTAAAGTATGTATTCGAAACTGAATTTGCAACATGATTGGACCAGGACCAGCTTGTCAATTTTGCCGCTGCAAAAGAACAGTTTTTTCTGCAACTAGTAGACCACCAAATCAAGTGTCTGCTGCATCAGAACTCATCTTTTATCCGCCAGGAAAATTAGCATCAGAATTCTTGGGAGAACAGTACATTCATCCACGAGAACTCAATAGAGATCAAGTATTTGCAGTTGCAGCACAGTCAGGAGGGTCTGCTCTCGAGACATACTAACATTCAGAACAAAGCTTTACATCAGTTTACCATGCTTTGGTCGCCAATCGGCTACAAACGATTTGGCAACACCTACTCATTTCCCCCCAGCTGACAGGACGAACTGAAGATTCGGGAGTCGAAACTCTTCGTCAGACAAAACCATGCTTCAATTTCTCGACAATCTCTACCTGTAAGAAGGCAACTCTCCTGCAGGGAGCTCCCAGTTGTCGTTCTCCTCATCATCAGAGGCCTGCTCCTTCAGCTCCTGGTCATCGTTGAAAGGATATGGGCCCTTGAAGCGCCTGCAGTAGAACGATCGAGCTCAGGAGTCAGTCAGGAGTTTTCTATATTGCTGCTACAGCTGAATTGAACTCTCGAGGAACTTTGAAATTGCCAAAAACAATCATCTCTTCTCCCAGAAAGGCGAGATATCCTTGATGACAGATTTCTTCACATAATTCAGTATAAAGCTAGCTGAACATTCCTACACTGGGTATTTGATTAGGCATTTCCTTGCATCTGGACATGCCAGGGATACACACTCATGTTTTCATGATCAAGAATAACATACCGCTTTCAGAAAAGCGATCAGAGTATTATACAGATGGCCACAATTTTATGACGACGGTCTGTCAAACAGCCTAAATACCAAAGACAAAAATAGGACCATTTTCACATGTGCAGCTATTTCCATTCAGAAATGATCTTTAGTGACATAATCTAGCTGCCCACCTTCAGGATCATGACTATTAGTAGTAGACTGGTTGGCATCCTAATAATGCCTGATGAATTTGGCAATCAAACTACTATTTTTGTCAGATATATGATCACATAATAACATCTTAACGTACAACAACTTGCGCACACACACATGCAGGTCAAATCAGTCGCTAACACTTACAATTTGGCCTATACTTAAGCAAACACAGCCATAAATCAGCAATCATGTCATTTATAGCACCTCAAATTCGATTCAAAGACAAGGAACACAGAGCAACTATCCAAGTAACTATACGCACATACAGCAAAAATATGTTTTTTTTTTTAGGGAACAGAGCAAACACATGTCGATCAAGTTAACTAATAAGGAGAGTGATCGATAGAGGAGTGGGGGACGCACCTCCGGCGGTACCGCCGCGCCGCGGACCGCGCCTTGCGCTTGCGCTTGTCCCGGGCGTCTTCGTGCCGTCGCCGCCGCCTGATCTCCTCGACGACGCCCGCGCGGGACACCTGCCAATTGAACCGCCGCAGGAGCTCCTCACCGGCCACGTCCTCGTCTCCCGCGTCCACCTTCGCGTTGTGGTACTTCGGGTTGGCCCCCGGTGCCAGCGGCAAGCCCCGCAACGGCAGCTGGGAGGGCGCAGACAGGGCAAGGGAGGTAGCTGGAAGCGGTCGCCGCGGGAAGGAAACGAAGGTGGGGTTCGAGGTGGGTTGGAGGAGGGGAAACGGTCGCGACGAGGAGACGGCTGCTGCCGCGGCGGCGGCGGCGGCGGCCATGGTGGTGGCGATGGTGCCCGCCGGCGAAGAGGGATGGGATGTTTGTAGAACCCTGGTTGGTGGGCCGGATGGGCCTCAGGTTCCTCTACTCCCTTTGCTAGCCCTTTAGCAGCCCACATCTGCAGGACCGAGAGGGAGCTAGAATTTTAGGCCTGATATAGAACGCCAGAATTTTTCCTAAATCCTGCTGTTTTCATGTAAAATTTTAACTAATTTTTGTACCATTCCTGTATTCCAAACATGCAAGGATATTACTATGCGTATCAAAATGGGATATATAAATGGATGTCAACTGTATGTTATCGACTGTTTTTATGTGTGTGCCAGGACGACTTGTCAACTTTCTTAATTTTGATCAAGATTATAGTAAAAATAATACACAAACATCTCTAATATCAAATTACATTCATTTCCTACACATGAAATATATTTTGATAATTTATTTATTTGATAATTTAGATTTAATAAATTTTTCGATGAACTTAGTCAAGGTTAAACAAATTTGATTTAATTTAAGACTTATAATTAATTTGGAATGGAGGGAGTATCCTATTAATTGTGGCTAGAATTTTAAATTTTTTTGATTTTAAGTTTCCTTGGCGATTGATGACCAAGGAAATCACAATATTGTAGGTGGTTAAGGGAAGCTAATAAAACATATGTTACTTTGGTGGTTGAGGATCCATGAAAATGTATATGACAACCGCCAAGAAAGTTGTGATTCTCTTGGTGGCTATACGGGGTCTAAGGAAAGGTAATTTTTGTAAATTTTTCATTCCTAATTTAATAACCCTTCATGAATCATGGCTAGCCACCAATATAATTGAATTTCCCTTGCACTTATATATTCTTATTTATTGGATTATTCTCAATGGTGGCCCTCGAGGATCATATCCTTGGCAGTGCGCCATCAAAAAAATTCTAGACCCTAGCAGTGAGTGATATACCACTATGCTATATATAGGGAGGGGCTACTGTCATATGAACTCAATGATTGCGCATTCCTAAAGCCAGCCTTTCCGTAGAAAAGGTTGTGTTGGTGTTGATTATGGTTTCGGTCTCTATCTAAAAACATTGACGCTATAGAATAGCTTAGGGCTCGTTTGGAAGAGCCCCGGAGGTTTCTAGTTCTCTGCTACAGTAGCAGAAGGAGCCAAACCTGGTGAAGACAAAAGAACAGGCTTTCATCCGTCCTAGTTCATTTGAGAGAGACAGAGAAACAGAGCTTATGTATACAGTGCAAAAGCTGGAGGAGGCAAGACTGCTAGAAGCCACTCCCAAATGGACTATCACTCTGTTCGTTTGAGCTAGATTCAACTTATTTACAGCAACAAAACAGTATTTTCCTCTCAGAACAATTTAGCCTAGCCGAATTTCAGCTCAGCCGAACAAAATTCATCGGTAGCATTGCAGTGGATAACGCATATGGCCATCGAAAGTAAATATGTAAAGAACATGAAATTAACAATATAGAGACTTTTCGTTTAAAAACAATATGGAGACTTGATTCAATTGATACTACTCCATTAGGCTTAAAGTTTAACATGTACATGAACTTGTTTTGAGGGAAATGTACATTAACTTGTAGAAATTTGTGAAGCTTGTTTCAATTCTTAATAGTCCATTAAGCCTTATTAATTGATTATGTTAACATTCATTTACATAGTATATCTAGAGACATTGACATAGTACATATCTATGGTGGCCATGCAATATTAATTGGATGAGATGCCTAGGCAACCATCGTCGCTACGATCATAGGAATACGTCTAGCTACTGTGGGTTGCAGCAAGCTTGGCAATCATGTCCTTCAAAACAGACGGGCAGTTCCTGCTCAGATGCTCGAGGCCGTCGGTCTTGATGACCTCTCTGAGATTTGCTGGATCCTCGAGGAATTTGAGGCACACCTCCTTAAGCCCAAGGCAATTGTGCTCCACGGCGAACTCCAGGATGACCGCCACGGTTGTCACATCCACAAACTCGGACAGCTTGTCTTCACAAAGCAGACTCAGCCTCTCCATCTGATACCTATTCGCCGCCGCGACCAGGTCCGGGAGCATCGCCGCCGCTTCTGATCCCTTCTTCATCTCCGGCGGCAGTGAGTCGGTGTACACGTAGTGGAGAAACACCTCGAAGTCCTGCGCCTCCATGTCTTCGATCTGCACGGTGACTGCTGCGCCGCCGTCGTTGGTCGCCGTCGTCGTCGTCAGGCTGCTGGAGAGGGAGAGCTCGGCGTGGAACACCGGTGATCGGGCCATGAGCACACACCTGTGCGCGGCGAAAGTCCTGGTGTCCACCTCGAACGTCACGTCGGCGCCCTCCCCGGTCGCGAGGAGGCCGGCGAGGTGACTGTGCAGGTCCGACGGTGGCACCACCACTGAATCTACAGGTGGCTGTGGGATTGCGATGTCCATCGTCTGAATCTCCTTGCTGTTGACGACCGTGAAATCACACCTGATCGTGAAGCGGTCGTCCTTGAGATGCTCAGATTTCTCCAGTTCGTCCCTCTTGATGAAAGCCCCGGAGCCCCAGCCGCTGTCACGGAAGGTATTCTCGCCACTGAAGGTGTAGCGTGGCACTGGCTTCCCGCCATGGTCAAGCAAGCTGAACGTGTATTGTGCTCTCACGCCTTTGGAGACATTGTAGTCGAGCTGAAGGTAGACGGATATGTAGTCAGAGCAAGTCGAATTGAGGCCGTTGGGGAAGTAGCGGATGTGCCAGCTGTGGCCTCCGACGCGGAACGATCGGGACTTGATGTCGCTGCCGGTCGGGACATCCTTGGTGCCGGAGTAGCCGTCGATCCTCAGCAGGTGCTGCCCGCTCTCGGTGCTGGCGACAATGGCTGACGCGGACCGCAGCGGCTCGCCCCTGCCACCGATGCTGGATGCCGTGATCGGCATGGATCGCTGCATTATTTCGAGTGCAGAATTTTAGATCAGTACGACGAATCTCATCTTGTAACACCTTAGTCTCAATACTATTACTAATTAGAGGCCTCTACTATCAACACTTTACGGCTTTCGAAGGCATCTACTAGGGAGGGAGAGGTTCCGCCTTAACTTTTACGAGGCACGTTTTTCTATTTCTTTTCTAGAAAATCAACCCACTTCTTATTTTGTAATATACATAAAGATTGATCCGGGGGGAAAGGGAACCGTCTACCAGTTGGGAAGCTAGACATCTCATTAGATTTGTATCTATCTACTTTACACACCTCTACCATTATGAATGATAATTTAAAATAAACTCCTCAATTTGCATCTAAATACCCAATTATACCATTACAAAAGATAATTTAAAAATAACACCCTAAATTTACATGTAAATTACCCACCTCTACGGCCATTACTAGAGATAATGGAAGTTAATCTCTAAATTTTCTTTTTAATTATCTGTATCTACCGTTATGAAAGATATAAGATAAAGCAACCCCCTTTAATTTTATCTAAATTACCTAAATTTACCACCATTAAAAATAAAATAAAATTAAATATCCCTCCAATCTATGTTTAAAAACTAATATAAGATATTATGAAAAATATCTCATTAAGCATAGAGTGCACTATATATGTTTCTAAATTACACACTTCCATTCGTTCCAATTTGTAAGTCATTTTGGCTTTTCAAGGTACATTAGTTTTACTATGTATCCAAATGTACGGTATAACTAAGTACATAGCAAAATCTACGTACCTAGAAAAACCAAAATAAATGGCAATTTAGAACAGAGGGAATACTATATAGACCAACTAAACATTCATACATTATGATAAAAATATATCAATCTGAAAAAAAAATCCCATAACAAATCACGGACCAATGACATTGATAATTAACTTTAAATTATATTACTTCATGACAATAAATTTTATAAGTTGTTACTTTAGATAAGTTTATATATTTTGTCTGAAACACAAACACATGAAATGCCAATATTGGTAATAAAATCTAACCACTCTATGTTTTTATAAAACAATAATACTACACATATAATTATTTGATATAGTAAATTCAACATCTTAAGTGTCAATGTGTAGGCTAAAGTGACTGTTTTTGCTATTGTAGTAATTAAGATTGTACTTTAAGATCTAAAATATGTTTTTAATAAAATATAAAAGGAAGCCTTGAACAAAATATACAATAAACACTGAAATTTTAACTTAATACGTGGATAAGAAAGATGCAATAACTAATGAGATTAAAGTTGATAGCCAAATTATAGATTCATAATGTCACAGAAAGGAATACAACAAGAGATGATATAACTTAAGCTTTGGTTTTAACAAAATACATATTGAAGACCCACATGGGCGCAATACAAGTCATGACAACACACATCTTAATATGATTAATTGGAAGCCCTCAACGAAGACTCAGCATTAATCCTCATAAGATGTGTTCTATTTCGTTTTCTAAAAAGAATTACTCACTTCTTCCATTATGAAAAATTGTAAGTAACCCCCAACCTCGCCATTATGAAAGATAATACAAAGTAAAGCCATTGCTTTTAAATCATCCACCTCTGTCATTACAAAAGATAATATAATGTAACTCATTTAGTTTGCATCTAAAATATATAACAATAATATCCTTCAAATCTACGTCTCAATTACCAACATAAGCTATTATAGAAAAGAATTGAAAAATTATAAAATATACTATATATATGTTTCTAAATTACCTAATTCTACCTCTATTAAATAATTCAATGTAAACATAAATGTTATTGTCACTATGTATACCAAGTATACATGCATACATAAGCGATAAATATATAAACTATATATAATTTTTAATCGAGGAAATTCAAGCATATTGAGTGTTGTGGTACAAGCTGAAACAACTGTTTATGCCATTGTAGTAACTAGGAGTAGACTCGGGGACCTAGAATCTATTTTTTAATAAATATAATAAATGAAAATTTTTGAATAAATGGTACAATAAGTACTAGATTGTGAACTTAACATGTGGATGAAAAAATTACAAAAACTAATAAAATCAAAATTTGGAAGCCAAAATATCGATTCACAATGTTAGAAAAGTAATGCATCAAGAGCTGGTATAACTTAAGCTAAATTTTAACTAATACATATTAAAACACCAAAAAGGTGCGATGCAATGAAGAAACACATATATCGTAATTGATAAATTAAATTAATCACAATTGAATAAAGATTATGACATATCCACTAAACTTTCACTACTTATATAACAGAAGATTCTAGACCCTGTTGGATCATGGTTTTATGGGCTAGTTAGTAAAGCTATGTGTGGTGCATTCCATCTGTCACTTGCAAAAAAATTATTAATGATCATATTTGGTTTATGGCTGGCTTTATACTTTTCAGATATGCGAAATATAGTTTCTCACTGAACTTTCTATGTGTCAATTCACTGAATTAAATCCTACTTTTATTTAAAATATGAAACCAAGAGAAAATAGAGGGCAGAGTGACTTTGCTATCTCTACTTAACTACATGCATGGAAATATAAAAAATGAATTGGTAGTGAGAGCATTGATTTCTTATTTGCATATCCATTGACTACGTACTTGATCTATCCTTCAGAAGCCACTTTTATAGGATTTTTGGTTATGGTGGCTTGGGACAATTGGTGTAGGTGGTCAAAGAATTTTTTTTTTTTCCCTAGACACATGGGCGGTAGTTTAGTCTATAGATCGATGCTGGCTAGAGTACGTGATCTCTTTCATAATTCAGACTATGTGCTACTCAGGAAGAGGGAGCTTTTTCTAAGACTTGTATCATTCGATGTTTATTTTTGAAAAAATTTAATAAAGTCTTCCTTTATAAAAAAAGTGAATGCAATGTCTGCAAATATTATACACAAATACAGACAAATCAATAAGGTACAAATAAATAAATTCATATTCACGCCCTCCATATTTTTAAATCATTGAAGAAATGTATGTGCCTTAATTGTAAAATAATGAGTCAATATAGTCCTTGAAGTACCCAAATTTGGTACCTTCCACGTTATAAAATCAGCCGTACCTCTTGGCATCTTTCGAAGGTCCTTAAAAAGGCGCACAAAGAAATAGAAGAAGACAAAGGAGATCAGAAGAAAGTTTCACTCTTTGAGTAAAAATAATCATCTGATGACGGAAGAGGCAGGGCCTGGCATATGACATATGAGCGGTATGCGAACAAGCGTTGTGAAGATGATTGACCACACAGGACCCACAAGATTAAGGGCCCCCATGTATTATCTTATGTTGGCACTCAACGTAGTGCTAAGAAGTGCTAATTTATTACTATAAACTCCTCAGTATGATCTTCGGGATGCAATTTAGACCATAACTTTCTATTAACATGTAGTTGTAATGTCTAATAAATGTATGCGAAAATGTTGTCAAGACAAATCTATTCTATGATTTTTATGTCTCTAAACTAAATATTTTGAGAGCTATATGTGGTCGAATTTTTAAAAGTTTAACTGGATTTTAGTCAAAGTGTCATATATTTATGATCTGAAGGAGTACAACTTTTCTACTTGAATTAGATTAACATGCCAAGAATGAGTACTGAAGGAACTTGTGAAGCTTCCATAGTTCTATTTAGTTTGCTCTGTGTATCCTATTTTTATGGTATTTCATTGGCTTCATTTTGAGTACACCATTACGTGTTTAATAATAGCTGGGGTGTTGCTTAGTCATTCTATTTTTGTTGGCTTTTTCACAACATAAAGATCTTGTTTACTCATAGACTTGGCATTTAATGGCTATCTTTTGCTTTAGTTCTATGAAGCAGCTTCTATGTTTAGCACTTTTCCTCTATTTGTTAGCATTTCCAAACAGCCTATGGCTATTTTGTAATTTGTAACAATGTCTAGTTGAGTGCATGCCTATACAGAGAACATAATAAATAGTATTTTGTTTTCTAAAAATAAAGATCTTATTGGGAATACAAAGATTTCATAAATTAATTGAACTTTTTGTTCTCCAGATGGGAATGTTAGCTTAGCAATCCCGTTTCTCTAAAGTAGAACAAAGTTTGTGTACTCCTTCCAATTTAGTTGTTCCTTTCTTGATATCTGTTCGTCGTTTATCATTTTTACAGTGTAGTGGCGTGTTCACAGTGATCATACTGAAAGATCAATTGCAGAAAATGAAAGGACTCCAACCAATGGCTTTCTTAGAAGCTAAAAAAAGGGACTCCAGTCATAAAATTGAGTTTGCTCAAGGTCACTCAGTGCTATCAATAATACAACAGATAAGATTCAAGAAGATTTAGCATCAGTGGATCGAATTTCATCATGCACTTCTGACTGACTATATATGAGCAAGAGAGACTGAACACACCTGAGTCACCGAATCGAATTAGCTTAGAGAGGTGAGGCAGATCGATTTTATTGAATTTGGAGATGATTTGGGCATTTGGCGTGTGGTTTATCGTGGCATGGTTGTGAGAGGTAGCGACACATGCATATTTATAACCAAGCCAGGTAAAATAAACAAGACAGCTAACTTTTTGTTGCAGCATGCGTCGTGGTGCGATGCTTGTGGAGCGGCTTTGGTTGTACAGTGGTTTAGAGCTTAGTTTATAGTGGTGCAAGGGTTTAGAGTTCTGCAATCTGCTGTGTTTACTCCCTCCATATCCAAAAAAGTACGTTTTTGACTTTAAGAAATCGTGTTTGACCGTTCATTTTATTCAAAAATTTTATGTAAATCATAAAATAAATAAATTATTATTAAAGTATCTCTAATGATAAAAGTCATAACAAGATAAATAATATTTATTAAATTTTTTTTTGAATAAGGCAGATGCTCAACCAACATGTTCGGAAATCCTAAAACTAACACTTTTTTTTACGGAGGGAATATATAGTTGGTTGGTTGTTGCTTTTTTTTTTGCTAGGCCCTTTTGGGGTTTCTTGTTGCTTTATCCGGTTTGAATTTTTTTCTTTTTAATATAATCCGTAGCTCCTCTGATTTTTTTTTTTAAAAAAAAAGACAGCGGACTTCTCCAGATTTCTCGCAAGCAATCGGCAACGGGCAACGCATGTAAAAGAGCTATGTACGAAACATCACCTATGCAAGCTTCCTAAACCACAGAACCTCTGCAATCCTTTATTCCTGGCTTCGATAACCCTGGTTCTCGTTATGCCAACTTGGGAATTCAGCTAAGTCGGATGCCTTCTTATCAGTTGTTCAAGAAAGGCACAAGTTACCACAAAACTCTTTGGGAGGTATGTTATCCTTTTTTTTTTCCTGATGTACTTGTTTCCTCCCCCTCTTAAGAGCAAGGCTAATAATACAGTCGGCTTGCTGGCTGTAAAGCTTCCTTACAGCCTTTTTTTAGGCTACTCGTATAGTAGTCAGCCTTTCACAGCTACTGCATGGCCCACTTATCTCTCTCACAGAGTTTCTTGGTTCCTATATCCAAACCGGCTGTAAGGTTATAGCCCGCTTCATCTTTCTCTCCTTCCTTCTCTCCTTCACGTCAGCATTTAGCCGGCTTAGACCATCCGCACTCATCATCCTCTATTTTCATCCTCTATACATCTTGGTCATCAAGATTCTCTCCTCCATACTTATTTCTTCCGCACTCGTCATCCTCTATATCTCATAATCTATACCAACTACCATTAATGGGGTCCACTTGTAATTTTATCTAAATATATCCATGTGAGATTTTGTTTTGAAAGATTTATTGAAATAAATTTAATGGTGTAATCGGAATTTAATTTGGTTTTTTATTTTGTGAGTTATAACAATTTTTTTAGAGATTGTTGAAAAGTGGGGCCTGCCACTGCCCCATTCGCGTGTGCATGCTGCTCTCGCCTGCTGTTGTGTCAGGTTTACAGGGCGTCCGCTCTTCCTCAACGAATTTCGGATGGAGAGCACATAGCGAGCAGCGTTCCGGACCCGCTGCACATGTTTCATCCGGTAACGAGGTCCTGCCGGAGTGATTTACAGTTTCCGGTGCGGGTGACAACCTCATGGCCTGAATCATCTAAAAATGATTTCTTTTTGGGGTATGGGAAAGAGAAAAACTTTTATTAGTAGTTCTAATTGCTGGACGAATACTTTGACTAGAAGTGTGGCAATACTTGGGCACCGAAACGAAACCGCGAATTGCATTATATTTCCTCGCTCTTCTCCTTTCTTCTCCTGAAATCTCCTCTATCCTCATCGTTTTTGTTATTAAAAAAAATCCTCATCGTTTTCTCCACGTCGTTTTTGGTCACTTCTGGAACATGCTCAGTAGCGTATCCAAAACTGAATTCGCAACATGATTGGGCCAGGACCGGCATGATGGCTATTTTGCAGCTGCAAAAGAACAGAGTACTAGATCACCAAATCAAGTGTCCACTGCATCAGAATTCATCTTTTTTTCCCTCGACCAGAAAAATTAGCATCAGAATTCTTGTAACAACACACCAGCCGTTCTACATCCATCCACAAGAATTAAATACAGAGAGATTCAAGTATTTGCAGCACAGTCAGGAGGGTCCAGGAGAGTCTGCTGCTTTCTGAGACATAACACGCTCAGAACAAAGCTTTACATCAGTATACCCTGCTTTGGTCATCAATCGGCTACAAATGATTTGGCAACAACACCCACTCAATTTCAGAGGAAGGACTGAAGCTGGAGGTGTCGAAACTCTTCTAGCGCAGACGAAAACCACGCTTCAATTTCTCGACTATCTCTATATGTAAGAAGGCAACTCTCCTGCAGGGAGCTCCCAGTTGTCATTCTCCTCATCATCAGTGGCCTGCTCCGTCGTCCCCAGATCATCACTGAAACGGTATGGGCCCTTGAATCGCCTGCAGCAGAGTGATTGGGCTCAGTTAGGAGGAGTCAGGAGTTTCTTATATTGTTGCTACAACTCAAATGAACTGGATGAACTTTGAAAGGAACAAAAACAATATTCTCTTTCAGAAAGGGGAGATGTCCGTGAGGTCAGATTTTGCAAAATTCAGCACAAAGAGCTTGCTGAAACTTTGGAATGGCCAAAAACAAACAAGTCTTCAGAAAGGGGAGATGCCCTTGATGCTAGATTTTTGCAAAATTCAGGCTAAATGTTGGAAACAATGGGTTTTTTATTAGGCATTTCCTTGCACTTGAACATGCCAGGTATCCATGATGAAGAATAACACCCAACTTTTCAAAGGTGAACAACAATAAAATATGATGATGATGGTACGCAAAACAGCATTCACACCACAGACAAAAACTGGACCATGAATGGAACATTTCACATGCACCACTAGTTTCTATTCAGAAAGTGATCGGTGCTGCCATGCTAATGTCTATAAATCTAGCTGTCCTACCTTTAGGAATCAGGAACATGAATCTCAGCAGTTGAATGGTTGGCAACTTGGCATGCTAATGTCTATAATGAATTTGGCAAACCATACTATACAAACGAATTGACTCGGCCATACCATCATCCCAACTACCCAAGCAACATTTCCCTCAAAACTACTACTCAAGCTGATATATGGGCCTGTTTGGTTAACTACAAATTGTTGCCCAACCAAAACTATGGTATGCCAAAATTTATAGTTCTCAATTGGTCCATTGCCAAAGAATTGGCAAACCATTTCGTATGACCAAAGTTTTGGGAAGTCTCTACAAAGTTCTTAAACTTATATAAAAAAGAAAATTGACAAGCTTTGGTTTTGTTAGCCAACCAAATGCATGCTTAACTTTTTTACCCTAACTTTGGTAGCCTTAAATTGGGCAAGCCTTAATTTTGGGCAGCCATGATTTTGGTTAAGCGAAAATTGATAGCCAACCAAACAGGCCCTATATACGCACGAATTGACAAGGCATATCGATGAAGAACGCACCTCCGGCGGAGCCTCCGCGCCGCCGACCGCGCCTTGCGCTTGTGCTTGTCCCGCGGGTCCTCGCGCCGCCGCCGCCGCCTGACCTCCTCCGTGACGCCCGCGCGGGACACCTGCCAATTGAACCGCCGCAGGAGCTCCTCCCCGTCGACTTCATCGCCGCTCGCGTCTACCTTCGCGTTGTGGTACTTGGGGTTGGCCGCCGGCACTAGGGACGGCTGGGAGGGGGCGGAGAGTGTGAGGGTGGTGGCGGAGAGCGGCCGCCGCGGGAAGGAAACGAAGCTGGCGTTGGAGGTGGGGTGGAGGAGGGAGCACGGACGCGACAAGGTGACGGGCGCGGCCGCAGAGGTGGTGGTGGTGGCGGGCATGGTGGTGGACATGGTGGTGCCGGCCGGCGAAGGCTGGTCGGAAATCGGAATAGAGAGGCCTCTGCACGCCGTACGGAACGAACCCACCCACTATTTGTAGAAGGACCTGGTTGATGGGCCTGATGGGCTTTAGGTCCATTAGGCTATGTGGTTTTTAGCCCACGGATCAGCCCAGTGCGGCTGAAATCTGCAGGCCGGATAGTGCTCGACGGGCACTGCGATTCCCTCCTGAACACCTTTTTTATTATCTTTTGGTGATATACTATATGGAAAGGAAGAATGCCATTATTAGCCATGGAATTGGAAGTAAAATATGGTAGTCATCAATGCACGGCAGAGTAAAATTGATCAGAACTAAACTCATACTAGCATCTACTAGAATGTTTTCTAGAGATATCTGTGTCAAAATTAATGCGATATATTTTGAAAATTTGGAGGATTAGTCACAAGCCCAGGAGTCATTGACTCATTAATTATTGCTAAAAATATAGAATGTTTTCACCATATAGATATATATAGAACATTGTGCAGGATGTGTATGCTTGTAGGACATACATACCTCACACAGAAGCTCCACCATATATATACACCGTGATTGCTACGATGGAGGGAAGAATGGCTACTGTAGTTGCGATGCTTATGCTTATCCTTGGATGTTTCGTGGTTCTCTCACAATGTAAGTTGGGATCATAAAATCTGTTGAACCATAGTAATTTTTTGGACTTTCAAAACATAGCTTTCTACTACTATGTAAGTAATACTGTACAACATACAAGAGAGACCCTTGTATGAGCTCTTCTAAAACTTACACTTTTATGCGTTATTCTTTCATCTTATATGACAATTAATTTAACAATTGTGCAGCTCAACACACAAATCCAATTGGGAGCGATAGGGGATCTTGCGGTTGCATCAAGCTGCTACCCAATACGGCGTCGTGCGCGAGCAATACTTGCTTCTGTTGTTTGTTCCGTGCTGGCATCGTCCATAACACGCAATGCTTCGAGACAATGAATAAGTGCAAAAATTATTGCTGCAGAGCATGAGAAGGCACGCCTCTTGTTATGGCCAAGGACGACTAATAATATTAGGGATGGATATGAGTAGTAAATGTCCATTGCCTAGCAATAATAAAAAAATATAGGATCACCAACAGGCTTTTAGCTCAATGGAATAATTTATGCTTCTCTACTCTATGAGCCCTTTGGGACGTCTCAACTCCAAATTCAGCTTCAAAATTCATGTAGTTGAAGCTCCCTAAACCTGTGAAATCTGCAAATTCAGTGGCCAAATCCATAGGTTTGGTGGGGCTCTTGCTCTTCAAGCTGAGCAACTATACTATACTGACAAAACATATTGATCAAGAACCCACCTCCGGTGGAACCTCCTCGCTGCTGACCGCCGCGCCATAGGCTTGTCCTGCGTGTCCTCGTGCCTCCGCCACCACATAAATACCAAACACGAAAATTGGATCATGAATGGGCCATTTCACATGCAAAACTATTTCAATTAAGAAAATGATCGGGTCAGGGTCATGAATGTCAGCAGTAGACTGGTTGGTAACTTGGCATGTTAATGTCTAATGATTTTGGTAATCAAACTATTATTGCCAGATATACGATCACATAGCATCACAATACCTTGCACATAGAACATGTACATTAAATAATATCATTTACTATTAGCACCTAAAATTCTAAAATAAAGAACACAGAATGAGAGACCACATCATTCATCCCAAGTTTCCAACTAGCAACTATAGTATACACATGATTCCTCTCTCTAAAAAAGCTATATTATACACACAAATCGACAGAACATATCATCAAGATTCAAGAGTGCACCTACGGTGGAGACTCCTTGCCTCCAACCACGCCTTGCACATGTCCCACATGTCCTCGTGCCTCCGCTGCCCCCTCATCTCCACCATAAAACCTGTGCCGGACACCTACCAGTTGAACCGCCACAGAAGATCCTCCCTTTCCACGTCATCATTGCCCATGTTCACCTTCGCTTTGTGGGAATTGGGGTTGGCTACCGGCACCAGCGCGACAACTGGGAGGGGGTGGAGAGGACGAGGGTGGTGGCGGGAAGAGGCTGCCATAGAAAGGGAACAAAGGTGGATATGAAGGTGGGTTGGAGGAGGAGGGAAGAACATCACAGGTCAGGGTCGATAAAGGACCCATTGGGTTCCTCATCGGAATCCTTCTCGGGCTGCCACTACAGGATGTGGGTTCTTTGCCGAGTGTCTGGGGCACTCGGCAAAGGCCTTAATGCACTCGGCAAAGGCTTTGCCGAGTGCCGCACTCGGCAAAGAACTTGTCGGCAAAGGTTTCTTTGCCGAGTGCTAACTATCGGGCACTCGGCAAAAGCAGCCTTTGCCGAGTGCCAGGTCAGCACTCGGCAAAAAAAAGTCAACCGTCAACTTTGACGGCTTCTTTGCCGAGTGGCGACTGTGGTGACACTCGGCAAATATTTTTTTAAAAAAATTTATTTTGAAAAATCCTTCGCCCAGTGCCTAGCCGTGGCACACGGCAAAGAAACTGGTCCATCTATTTTAAAAAAAATTCTTTGCCGAGTGCCACTGCAGCACTACTCGACAAAGAAATTTTTTATTTTTTTAAAAAAATCTTTGCTGAGTGCCATGGCCCTGATACTCAGCAAATCTGAAAAACTAGGTTTCTAGTTTTCCAGATTTGCCGAGTGTCAGTGCAAATGCACTCGGCACAGGCCTCTTTGCCAAGTGCCACACTCGGCAAAGGGGTGAAAAATGCTTTTTTTTGTTTTTTTGCTTTCAATCAAAACAAACAAACATATCACATACATCATCACACACAGCGCATAATATATCACATTCATCATCCATAATCCACGAAATGCACATATATCGTCCATCCATCGTGCATCACATACACATATCGTCCTTAATCCATCATATAGAATCCATAATCCATCACATACATATAAATGTCTCTAGTGTCTCTAGTGCATCACGAACACAAAGAAGGGGTTCGAAGAACATGAAAAGAGGTACCTACTACCATTCTGGTCCTGGCCACTCGGGCTGCTGAGGAGAGTGCTTGGTCTGTGGAGGAGGGCCAGTTGGCCACATGGACGTTGGAGAAGGGCCACCATGTGGAGTCGGGGCCGAACCCGTTGACTATGGCTCCACAAAGGAGAAGCGAAATCATGAGTATATGCGGGAGTGGTGCAAAAGTTGAAAGAATCAACAGGTTCACATGCTAACCAGAGTCCCTAGAACAGCAGCAGGAGGCACAACTGGAGTGAGCAGCGACAGAGTGTGACAGAACCGCCTTAATCATAGGGCCCACGTGCCCCGTCATCGTCCCTAAGGACCTTTGACTAGTCTGCACGAGTTCTCTTTGACTTAGCTGTCTCGTCGGGTCTCATAGGAAATCCTACTTTCCTCGAGGATCTCATTGTAAAGACCTTACAAGTATTACAACAGTTTACACAAATGAGATAAATCAGAGTAAAGAGTGCGGAAAAGTTACATTAATATAGGTTTACAAATCTAGCTTACGTTATCCCAAACCAGAGTTTCGTAGTGGAGTAGCAGTATACAACTTTACACCCTACCCAAGGGATTAAATCATATACTTTTCATCCATGCATGATCCACTGACCGGCACGGTCCCATGCAGAACTGCACACTCAGTTTACCTGCAACAGGAGTTAACAAACCCTGAGTACATGGGGTACTCCGTAAGACTTACCCGACTAAGAAAAAGGAATGAGATTCAGGAATGCAGGCTGAGGGGAGTCAAGGTAAGTCTTTAGCAAGAGTCAAAGTATTTTACAAAAAAGCATTACTAGTCCTACTTCCAGTATTTTACTCAAGATTATTTTAATTGATATCCATAGTTCTCAATTCTTTCACAATGTATACTTCAAGATTCCAATTTCTTATTCATTCAGAAAACATCCTAGTTCCGAACCACTTTTCGGTGTAAGTCAGTGGATCAAGTCTCCATTAACCGAGGAGCAACGTCAATTCGAATCCAGAAAGTACCCAGCTGGGGATCCTTATCCACACTGCATATGTAGCACTTAAGCTTGCATATGCCAACCCTGCCTACCATGGCTTTTCATACCCCGGAACCGGTCCTGCGCCACCCGAGAGCACAGTACTCCTCTAGTCTCCAGGCACGCCGGCCACGAGGGTACACGCTACTCTCGCCATCTCTCCACTCCCAGTGCGTGGTTGTCGGTTCCAGTAGTAGAGCCACCGGAGTCAGAGGCTTCCCGTAGTATGTGGCTAGTTGCAAAGTCTCGATCCAGCAGGCCGACAACGAACGGTCCTAAAACATTTTTCCGTTGGTTACCATGCATTGGGACTCTAACCCAAGTACAAAGTAGCCGAACAGTTCCAAATTCGTGCCCGTCGGTGACAAGACATGGGAACGCCGCCACATGTGCACATCCATCCGAACGGACTTTCTTTTTCATTTTCATTTTTCCAACGGAGGCAATGCATCGGGACTCTAACCCAAAGTACAAAGCCAACCGAATGGTTTCTAACCCGTCGATGACAGTACATTGGGACTCTAACCCAAGTGCAAGTCACCCGCACGGTTGCAAATTCATATTCATCTTTAGTATATCATCATAGCTCAGAAAATAGCATTTTATGCAAAACTAACTTTAAAGAGTAGGGCTAAACATTTTCAAACATTTTCTTTTTAAAACAGGTTTCGGGGTTATATATCAAGGCAGGTCATGCAGCAAGTAGGTGACAATCAACTCCTATCAACCTAATGCAATTATTTTAACTCAAGATGATAAAATTTTTAAAACACAAGGAAGGGCTGAATGCACCGGAGCTTGCCTGTTACTTGAAGTAGATAGAACCCTGAAGTCAATCACTAAGACGGATCCACGTCCACCGAGTGAAGACCTTACTCGGGACACGCTTGAGATCATAATGGCCGCGCGTTCACTACACGAAATAATGATGCAACACTTAACATGATGATATGTATACCATGATGCAGGAGATGCACAAAATCATTGATCAATAGAAAATGGACTCAATTTGAAAGTTGAGTACAACTTTCCTTCACGACAAAGTTGTAAGTCAACAAAACTAATTACTATCGAGTATTAACTACTTTGGTTTATTGACCATTTTAACAGTCGTTGAAAGTCGGATTGGTTCTTCCCCTAGAACACTATCAACCCTTTGCCTAAGCAAATTATTAAACCCTATCATCATATGTGACTAACATAAATTATTAGTGTTTTAAATTAACAACTTAATTAAGAACCCAAACACTAATTAAGGTGCCAAGGATCATCTCAAGTTAATGACCCAGGGATATCACTCAATCCAAATGTCACACCACACAAAAGTGAATTAGGGTTTCTACTCATTTTTGTTAATCCCTTCATCAATTAGGATTTTTGTTTTGGCATTTAATTACTACATAGAGTAATTCATTTTATACTTACAAAGTAAATGATCATCAAAACTTGGAACAGCAGGGTTCAGGTGCTACAAGAGGTTTAACCAAACCCTAAAAGATTTAACAAATTATTAAAATTTTAATCCTAATAACCTTTTCTTAATTACTCAATTAAGCAAGTAATAAATAAGAAATAATTAAATTATTTTCATTTGAGCTCAAAATTTTACCATAGATAGTACTTATCCTAAAACAGTACCAAATTAAATTTCATGATTTTTGGAGTTATAGAGAACTAATTAAAATTACCCAAAGTTGCATTTATTAATTAATATGCTGATTTTTAATTCCTACAAAAAGTGCTCAAAACATGTATTTAATATTTTTGTTAAATACTACATCCCTCGAAGAGCACACATAATTATTTTCAAAATTTTTAAATTAGTAAATTAATTCCTATAAAAAGGACAAATTGGCTTAGTATTCTCTCTCTGAGGAAATTGGAAAACAATTTTTATTCGCGAGGGAAAATGGAAAATCAAACCAGCCCGGGACAGCCCAAAACGGCCAGGCCGGCCCAACGCGGCTCTCTCTTTCCCTGACCCGCTGACAGCCGGCCCCCACCCGTCAGCTCTCTCTCTCTCTCTCTCACTCCCTCTTCTACTCGCATTCCGGCGCGCGCGGCGGCGCTGACCGCACCGGCCCCTCGCCGGTGACCTCACCGACGATGGGAACACCCTCGGTGTACGGACTACGAGTAGATGAACTAACCTATGTGCTACAGTGGAGTTTTTCGACTCGGCGGCGAGCTCGTCGGCAACCATGGCGGTCGACCGCGGCGACGCGGCACGTCCCGGCCATAGCGAGTTGGTAGTGTTCAAATGGAGTTGACTAAGAGTACAAGAGGCTCACCACAGCGCTATTTCTCAAGTTTATTGGGTCGGTAGCGGCTCAGAGCTGCCTCGGCGATGTCCACCGCGGCCGCGGCGGCACGCTCCGGGCGGCGAGGAGGTGTTCTGGCGACCCTGCGACTCCAAACGAGAATCCGCCTAGCGCATGACCACCAAGACATCAAGACGAATTTGAAACACTAACTTATAAGTTGTTAAGCTCACCCGAACGACCTTGCTGCGGTGAGACGAGCATGGCGGCGCTCTGCCCGGGTCCGAGACGACGACAAACCACCCGGTCGATCTCGATAACCAATCAGTCTCACAGAGGAATCCAACCGAGCGCAATTAGCTGAAGAATTTCGGACCAAGAGGGATTGTAGGACTATGGACCGTGCACCACGAATTTGCCCGGCGACCGAGCTCGAGCTCGTGGCGGCAATGGTGGAGAGGAGGACGAAGGTGGCGGCTTCAGGGCTTTATATGAACAGCGGAGGGGAGTGCAGTGTGGAGGGGACCCCCATGGGCCCAGCGTCGACGGCGACACGTGGCCGGCTGGCCCCAGACGCCGCCGGCGCGCGGCGCGGCACGCGCGTGCCAGCGCGGGCAGAGCAAGTACCGGACCCCCTACTGAGTTACTGTAGCAGCCCAGTCCCAAGTTGACTTTTGTTAAATTACTCTTAAATTTGTGTAACAACTTGAAACATTGTATTAATAAGAGTTGTAGTAAATTTAATTCTGAACAACTTTTGTTTTTGAAGCAAATTCGAATTTTGAATGGATTTTGAATAAATCAAAAGGGGGTAAAGAGGAATTTTAAATTTGAAATCTAAACCAGTTAAATTCTCAAGATTTTTCTAAACAAGTTGAAAATATTTCAAAATAAAAGTTGTGCCAATTGATAATACCTACAACTTTTATATAATAAGTTTTGTCAGATTCTTGATAATATTTGAGATGGCATTTTAAATTCAAATCTTTAATCATTCATTTGAGTTTAATTTGAATTTTCACATCACAACTTCAAAATCACCCAAAATGAAAGTTGTTCCCTTTTGAAATATCTACAACTTTTATTAAGGGACCATCATTAGATTCCTTCTAATTTTTAAATTTGAATTTCAACTTTAGATCTTTAAACATAGGTTAAGGTTTTATTCAAAATTATATTTAATAACTTCAAAATTACCCAAAATAGAAGTTGCTCAACTTTCAAACATTTACAACTTTGGTTTAAGGCCTAACACCTAATTCCTTTTAGTTTTTAAATTAGGGTTTTAGGTCCGACGTAGGGTTTATAGATGATTCCTTTTAAATTTCTTAAATTTTATTTAGCTAATTACACACCCACACAAATGTTTACATAATAATTTTCTCTAAACTACCTATGCACAATCATATAAAGGAATAAAATTTATTTTAGTTGATGCACATTAACAGGGTTAAATGCAGAATGATTAAATGCAATCATGATGACATGACAGGTTTTAGTTAATGTAACAACAGGGGTGTTACACAGAGGCATGACTACACCTGGCAAGGCCTGTAGGCTCGCCATGAAGCTAAACATGTCCCGTATCTTCTGCTCCTCGACCGCCCTCTGTACTTGTACAGCCGCCATCTCCAGCAGATGGGCCTCCGCCTGGGCTTCCATCGTTTGCCGTTGGGCCTCCGCCTGTGGCGCCTGCTGGGCCTGCAACCTCCGAGTGCGGGTCTTTGCCGAGTGCGAGACACTCGGCAAAAATGATCTTTGCCGAGTACCTGACTTTGCCGAGTGCCAACCTTTGCCGAGTGCGTGATATTTGGCACTTGGCAAAGGTTCAGGCACTCGGCAAAGCGCCGGTTTCCTGTAGTGTGCGGGCCCAATCCTGGCCCACCACCAGGCAACATCATCGACTTCAAAGAGATTTGGGACAGCCCGGTCGAATTCTATAAGGAAAGTAAACTTTTAGGATTGACTTAGAACACTTTCTCTGTATCCAACTAGGATTAGAATAAATTTATTTACACAAAGGATAAACACAAAGGTAATCGCAGTATGCAGAGACATTATTTATGTATATAATAAATTTGTTACTTGGTAACGTGGCTGTCATTAACTCTTTATATAGAATGCCATTATTAGCCATGGAATTGGAAATAAAATATGGTAGTCATCAATGGGCGACACCGTCAAATTGATCATGAGGACTAAACTCATAGCATCTACTGGATTTCATTTATATTCCATTAAAGATATCTGCATCAAAATTAATGTGAACTATTTTTGCAATTTTGGAGGATTCCGCTACTATATAGAGTTGCTATTAATTATTGCTACTATATAGAGTATCTTCAACTATATATAGATTGCGATTGCTGCAGGACATGCATACCTACACGCTAAAACTCCACCGTATATACACAGTGATTGGTATGGTGGAGGGAAGAATGGCTACTGCAGTTGTGATGCTTATCCTAGGATGTTTCGTGGTTCTCTCACAATGTAAGTTGAGATCATAAAACCTGCTGAACCACAGTAATTTTCTGGATTTATGAATGATAATTTCTATTATACATACAAGGAGACCCTTGTGCTCTTATGCCCCTCTATGCTTAATGCGTTATTCATCTTATAACCTTTATTAACTATACTGTGCAGGCCAGGACATAAATCCAGTTGAGAGCGACACGATCATACCTTGCGATTGCTCGCACAACAAACCCCTGTGTAGAGACAATAAGTGCTTCTGCTGTAGAGAAGATCAGTGCTATGACACAGCAGCTGAGTGCCATCATAATTGCTGCAGAGCACCAGAAAAGCACACCAGCACACTGGCACCGGCACCGGCAATTAATAACTAATAAGTCATTTTAGATAATGGAAAGTATGATCGACTTCATCCTCCAAAAAAAAGGAGATAAAAAGTTGTAACATTTTAACATCAGAGAGAACAGTTAATAATTAGCATTATGGATGAATGTGATCAGTAAATGTCCATTTGCCTAGTGAAATAATAAATTTGAGATTCCGAACTTGTTCTTAGCTTAATGAGTCAATTTATCCTTTTTTCCCTTTAATTATATGTACTGGTTGTTACTTTGATACTACTAGGCTCCACCAAATTCAGCTCCATGGAGTAGGAGTCCTAAACATCCTAAAGCCATGTAGTAGAAACATATTTTCCGCAAATCCAGTGGCCAAATTAGTGTATATGGTAGTCCCATTGATTTTTCTTTTAAGAAGAAACCATACATGTCAAGGAGTTCTCTGTTCTCCGGCGATCAACGACTTCACCAATGTGACTTGTTACAACCCTTCCTTTCTTTTTTTCCCTGTTTCGGTTTGATGGCAATGCGAGGTATTTCTCCTCCCAGTTCAACTACTGCCCAAGCACCTGTAATCCTCTACGGGCATTAGAATACACTGTTGTAGTGCCGCTGACCTTGGATCTAGGGTAATGGATCCACTAGGCGCAGGGGCGAAGCCCAGTTATGAATGATGGGTGCAGAATGTACCCATATGTTTTACCTTTATCTGCACCCCCAAAGCCCAATAAGCTGCATCCCCCACAGCCCAGAAAAGCCTGAGAAAGGATGATTTTGTTATTATCTGTACCTACTAATAAATAGGGAAGATTTCTTCCCTCTTTTTTAGTCAACCTTTTTTGTTCTGGCGTGTCTCCCTTTCCCTCGGACACAGTCCCGGTCGCACGGGTCTCCTTTCTTCAGACCAACCGATCGGCTCAGCTCAGCATAGAGTTTGAGACCAACACGGGCTGAAGGAATATAAATCAAATTTAAGCAGCAGCCGCCCAAGGCCAAGCCACCACGGATGGAGGCAGAGGCGTCCGTCACCACCACGAACGACGTCTACAACGCAATCTCACGAACGACATCTACAACGCACTCTCACGAACGACGTCTACAACGCACTCTCACCGGAGGAGGAGGCCCTCGATGACGTCGCCGTGCCTTGCCCGGCCACCGCAGGGCAACCATCTCATCCGCCTCCGCTGCCCCTACCCAACCTTCTAGGAGGAACTTCTGGTGGCCTCTGCGGCTCCATGATGAGACCTTTGGGGCCATGGGGTTGGCCGGGGCGAGGAACCGGAGGCAGGCGTGGAGCCGCGAGGCTTCCGCCGCCGGCACCTGCGCCGCGGCACGCGGGCCAACGAGCACGGAGCGGAGGTCCGCGGCTATGGCCTGCGTACGAGTTGAACTACAAAGGAAAGAAACACGACAAGAGAACGGAAAGGGGCTCCAAATTATCAGTAGCCTGATCGAAGTTGAATCCAATAGATAGAAGTCGAGACCTACCACCACCATAAATTGTGTGATGCACCAACAAAAAAAATCAAACAAAAAGCACAGGGCGAGTAGATCGCTACTCTAGAGCAAGGGCAGTGTCGTCAAGTCAGGAGATCGCCGGCCGTCGTGGCGCAGAGCAACAAAACTGCCATCGAGACAGAGGCACGGAGCAATGCTATTCGTCGAGGCGCGGACCCAGGGCATCACGTGTTCCATCGATGCGTGGGGTTGCCGAGGGATCTGATGCGGTGCTTTCACCGCACGGCGGCGGAGGCGGAGATCTGGCTGCTGGACTAGAGTTTGGGCTTGGATGAATTGGAAGAAGATGGGGAGGAGGAAAAGAGAGGCTGGAGAAGATGGGCCACGCCCCTGGCGGCTGTTCGACAGCGCCCCTACCATGGTTGCGGCTCGCATCTGGCATGTGCTTGGCCGTTGCGGGCCGGCGGCGGGAGAATGGCAAGTGGGCGATTGCATCAACAGCGGGAAGGAGCAGGTGCGTTCACGGACGAACGTGGGGCGGTGTCTCTGCTCTTCCGCGGGGAACAAGAGCAGGGGCACCGACACGACGAATCTGACGGATGGTGGTGTCCGTGACGATTCTGCGCCTAGATAGATAAGTAGGGAGAGCACAGAGACGCAAACCAGTGCCATTGATGACAGGCGGAGGCAGTGGGATGGATGTGCAGCGTTAGAGATGGATATGCGACCAAGCTGCTCGCTGGTGGCCATGCTGCGCCACCAGCATCCGGCCGCAATGCGTCACCAGTCTTGCTCGTGGCTTCACGTAGACACGCCTCGCTGTGGCGTCCCCGTCGCGTGCTGCTGCCCCGGCTCCAGGCCTCACCGGTGCTCACTGCTGAGCAAAACTGCACGGCAAGGCCTTGCCAGATGCATCTTACTACCGCGTCAGCCCTCAACTCTGCCGCCCGACCCCAGCTGCTCTCGGCCGTGGTTCTGGATGATGATTAGACTAGGGAGAGAAGTACATGCGGGAGAATGAATGGATGAAGTGGTTGGCTGGGACTGTGGGAGCTCAGCCCGACGGGATGTTTCAAGAGAGATGGTTCTACTAGAGAGGGGATGAACTGAAGAGACGATGAAAATCGTTAATGGATGGATAAGAACCATGGTGTGCTGTGCATATTTAGGGAAGTTGAATAAGACTGGTTCATAGACCATTGGTCCACATGTAAGTGCTACTTGTTTTGAAATACCAAGTAAAATATTTACTTGAAAATATAACATCTTTCCAAACACCTCTTTACGTTTCTCTTCTATGTTTTCATATGTCCAAACACCTCTTTATGTTTCTCTCTTATACTTTCATATGTCCTATTGTGATAAATAACAGATAATAAATTTTATACCCGGTGCAATGCACGGGCATGTTTTGCTAGTAGATAAATAAAGGATCAAAAGTTTATGCTGTATGTGTCGTTTTGTGTTTCGCAATGCGCCGTTTCATGTTCCATTCCATCGTTTTGCATCCGCGACTCCTCGTCGTTCTGTCTTCTCCAGTTCTGCGGGCTGTGGCACTTGCCTTTCTCTCACTGGCATCCAATGTCCTACCTTCCGCGAAGCTACAACGCCACTGCTCACCGACGATGGTTGCATCAGCACTTGGCAGTTCTGCACCGCGGCAATGACACAACCTGCAACAACGTAGTGCGTTTATTCTATCACATATTGTCGCTTCATGAAAAAAAAAATGCCAGAACGTAGATTTAGGTAATGGGTTTTTCTTATTTACATGTAGTCGTTTTTTGTTGAAAACTGAAACTTGAATCGTAAAACAATCGTTTGATTTTCTTACAAGTCAAATGATATATTTTGCCTTTGTTAACCCTCTTTGCCATTGCTAATGGTATTTATATTACTAAATTCTTCCGTCACTTCTTTGTAGCCACACCGTACCCCCTCTATTTCGTTCTATCTTCGCCACTGATATTAATTATATAAAATATGTTACTTGGTAAATGCAGTTGTCATTATAAATAGAATAATGCCATTTTTATTATCTTTTGGTCATATATGCAAATTAGAATGCCTTTATAAGCCATGGAATTTGGAAGTAAAATATGGCAGTCATTCTCATTACACTAGAGATATCTGTGTCGAAATTAATGCTATATATTTTGAAAATTTGGAGGATCATTAGTCACAAGCATAGGAGTTATCAATTATTGCTAAAATATAGAATCTTTTTCACCATCTATATATAGAACATTGTGCAGGATGTGTCTGTTTGTGCGACATACATACCTCTCACACATAAGCCCCACCATACACCTTGATTGCTGTGATGGAGGGAAGAATGGCTACTGTAGTTGTGATGCTTATGCTTATCGGCTGTGTTCGGTGAAGCTGAAGTGCTGTAGATAAGCGCTGAAGTGCTGTAGAAGTGCTGAAATCTTGTGAGAGAAAAATACTGCTGAAGTGCTGAAAAATAAGCGCTTATACGTTTCACCGAACGCAGCCATCCTCGGATATTCCGTGGTTCTCTCACAATGTAAGTTGAGGACATAAAATCTGTTGTTGAACCATAGTAGTTTTCTGAACTTAAAACATAGTTTTCTACTAGTATACAGTATAAGTAATAGTGTACGACATAGAAGGGAGACCCTTGTATGTGCTCCTCTAGAACTTACACTACTTATGCGTTATTCAACAAGCATCTTAATATATAACAATTAATTTAACTATTGTGCAGCTCAACACACAAATCCAGTTGAGAGCAACAGGGGCAGGGGAAATTGCGGTTGCATCAAGCTGCTACCCAATACGGCATGGTGCATGCTCAATCCTTGCTTCTGCTGTTGGTTCCATGCTGGCATCCATAAGACGCTATGCTTCGACACAATGACCGAGTGCAAAAATTATTGCTGCAGAGCATGAGAAGGCACACGCTTCTTGTTATGGGCAAGGACGATTAATAATATTAGGGATGAATATGAGCAGCAAATGTCCATTGCCTAGTAATAATAAAGAATATAGAAGCACCAACAGGTTTTTAGCTTAATGGAATAATTTATGCTTCTCTGCTCTATGAGCCCTTTGGGACTCGTCTCGACTCCACCAAATTCAGCTTCAAAATCCATGTAGAAGAAACTCTCTAGACCTGTGAATTCTGCAAATTCAGTGGCCAAATCCATAAATTTGGTGGATCTCTTGTTCTTCTTGCTGAGCAACTATACTATTCGCACGAATCAAGAAAACATATCGATCAAGAACGCACCTCCGGCGGAACCTCCTCGCCGCCGACCGTGCCTTGCGCTTGTCCCGCGTGTCATGGTGGTGGACTGGTGGTGCCTGCAGGTGAAGACGGGTCGGACTCGGAATAGAGTATACTGAAATTTTCGCAGCATTGCCGCTTATGGCCATTGTATGTTAACCATAGATTTTCTATTTTGTTGTACATATATTTTGAGTCATGTAAAAATCATTCATGAGCTCTTTTTTTAATTAATTTATTAACCGAGTGTGGGATAATAATTTATTGGAACATTTTAAATTTGTCTCGAAATTTTTTGTAGTGATTGGAAACATATCATAACATCGCAAAGCAGCCACAAGACAAATTTTGTATTTTTTGGTTCAATATTTTATGTGTAGAAATCATCAAATGTGTATTTATTAATTAAAAGAGGTTATTTTAAATCATTTCAAAAGTCCTTATTTTGAAGTTTAATATTTTTTGTATATAGTGTGTATCATGGAGAGGCTACACAAAAAATTCATGATTTTAGGAGGTATAATTTTTTATATAAAATAAACAAAATCAGCATGTCATGGGATTTAATAAAAGACACTAAAAGGAGGTGGCCATTTGGGCCGAATCTGGCCCACCTCGGCCCAATAACAACGCGGGAAAAGTGACAGCCCGGCCCATCAAACGGCATGGACGGCGGGTTGATTTCTGAAAACGTGAAGGGCTTTCTTGGAAAACTTCTGAGAGAGGGACTAGATTGTGGGTTCTATTTCAATGAAGTTCGAGGGCTTCTTTGTAAAACGACCAGGAAACCGCCGGATCTAGGCCGTCCGACCGCCCGATCGGATGGCCGGGGAAGGCCCATGACGTGGCCACGCTCGCCAGTCAGATTTTGGTGAAAGATTCGTAGGGTAAGACTCTGCACTCTGCAGACAAGACAGAATGGACCCACCCCGAATTGTTTGTAGAGAAGGCCCCGGTTAGTGGGCCTTATGGGCTTGAGGTTTCTTCATTGGGCTATGAGGTTCCTCTTTGTTGCAGCAGAACATGTTACTACATGTAAAGTGGGCATGTGGCTGTCATTGGCTCATTATAAGAGAATGCTATTATTAGCCATGGAATTGGAAATAAAATATGGTAGTCATCAATGGACATCGACGCAAATTTGATCAGGACTAAACTCATAGCATCTACTTGATGTAGTCATTTATATTCCTCTAGAGATATATTTCTGGATAGAAATTAATGTGAATTTATTTTGTAGTAATTTTGGAGGATTATTAATCACATCCTAGGAGTAATTAATTATTTCTAATATATAGAATACCTTCACCATCTATATAAATAATAAAGAACATTGTGCAGGATGTGTATGTTTGTAGGACACTCATACGACCATACCTACACACAGAAGCTCCACCATATATACACACCGTGAATCTGTGATTGCTGTGATGGAGGGAAGAATGGCTACCGTAGTTGTGATGCTTATCCTGGGATGTTTCGTGGTTCTCTCACAATGTAAGTGCAGATCATAAAATATGTTGAACTATACCAATTTTCTGGAATTTTGAAAGGTATATTTTTCTAGTATATTTTTCTGGAATTTTTAAAGGTATATTTTTCTAAAAATTTATACCTTTCTCTATGCTTGGCGTGTTATATTCATCTTATAATAACAGTTAACTACTGTGCAGCTCAACACGCAAATCCAGTCGAACCTTCTTGCTATTGCCAACTATACAGACCACCGTGCGCAAACGATAAGTGCTTCTGCTGTCAAGGCCTTAACGCTCCGGCAAAGCTACTATGCTACAAGACAGAAGATGAATGTGATAGCAAATGCTCATGCATGCCGAGCACCAGAAAACGCGACAGCACCGGCAATAACTAATAAGTCCTTTTAGATAATGGAAACTATGATCAACTTCATCCTCCATAGAAAGAGGAGGAAGCAGACAAAAAGTTGTTGCATTTTAACATCAAAGAGAACAATTAATAATTAGCGTTATGGATGAATGTGATCAGTAAACGTCCATTTGTCTAGTGATAATAAATATGAGATTGTCAACATGTTCTTAGCTTAATGGGTCAATTTATACTTTTTTTCTATATATGTACTATCGGTTTCTTTGAAACTACTAGGCTCCACCAAATTCAGATCTACTCCCTCCGTTCCGATATATGTGTCGTTCTGGCACAGTATCTTGTTCCGAAATAATGGACGTCCCCTACCACTCGTAGATAATAGCTACCCCAGTACGCACCGACGAAGCCGGTCTTATCTCTTCCCTCCCCATCGCATTGCAGCCTCACACACCACGGGAAAAAAAAATCCCGGCCTCATCCCCAACCTCGACTGCCGTCCCTTCGGTGGATCTGCAAGCTTGCCGTCGCGGCCAACCTCCGGCGACTCCCCTCCACCAATATGGTGCAGCGCCGGGGCACGCGAGCAGGGAACGTGGGCTGCTACGCCGCACGACGCCGCCAAGGCTCTCCGGCGGCGCACGGCCTCCGCCTCCTCCGGCCGGACCTCTTCCTTCCATCCTGCGCCAGGCCACGGGATCCGGGAGTGTGGGCACCTCCTCCACGCGACACCGCCGCCGCCGACCATCTGGAAGGGCAGGCGCCAACCACAGCATTTGATTCGGCCCGCAGAAGCTAGTTGCCGGCGCTATCTGCAAACACTGGGTGCGTACTTTCTATTTGTATACCATGCACGCACGCATTGCTTAGTATTCAGATGAAATCCTCGAGCTTACTATACTGAGATCTAAAATCTAGTATTTACTGCTACTAGGCATGTCCGCCTTTTCCCAGATTTGCACTTTACATTGTGTATACTACTCGGATACTAGATGCCTTTTGGAATACTCTGCTTGCAACTATGCTAGTTGGATACTTAATGGTTCTTGTCAAAACGAGAAATCAAGTTTCTTTACTAGTAGTAGATGCTAGCTTAATATATTCATTTTTGTGTGGGTGAATTGTTTAATACACTATTACTGAACTGGTGCTGTTTTGATTAACAAGACTGCTTTCTTGTGCTGCAGGCAATCCTTTGATGGCAGACGGCAAGGGGGCACATGGGGGTAGCCAGTTCATCCGTCGTTTGCGGATGAAGAGTGCCTTGGGGATCACATCGAGCCATAGGATGTGGCCCACCAGGAAGATGCGTGGCCGGGATCGTCGTCCTGGAACATGGTTTGATCGGAAGCTGAACTGCATCGCCATCGAAGGAGTGGACTTTGCTCAAGATACACAGGAAGGGGGTGCGGACCGATTTCAGCTGCTACCTGATTCGGATGAAGAAGGAGGTGCTAAGGGTTCATCTTTGCTTCGTGATGATGATGAGTATGTGCCGAAGCCAAAGCCACAGTTTGACGTTGCGGAGAGTAGAATTACTGGGCTGTGCGACAAGCATGGTAGAATGCATTTGGGGTCAGCCATCTAAACATTGTCTTGCTATTTGGTTGTCATACTGGTGCCTTACTGATTTTGTGTACAAATTATGTGTGCAGTACTGTGCTTCGTGAGTGGCGACGACTTATTTCTGATGTGGAGAATGAGAGTGGCAAGGTGGACATGGAGAGCGCCAAGGTGCAGCTGGACACTGCCAAGTTGGAGAAGGAGAGTGCCAAGGTGGAGATGGAGAGCGACAACTTCGTCATGAGTGCCAAGATGGAAATGGACACTGTCCAAATGGAGAAGGAGACTGCCAAAGTGCAGATGGGCAGTGTCAAGTTGGAGAAGCAGAGTGCCAAGGTGGAGACGGACAGTGTGAAGTTGGAGAACGAGAGTGCCAAGGTGGAGATGGATAGTGTCAAGGTGGAGATGGATACTGCCAACAAGGACCTGGACCATAAGGCCAGCTTCTCTGATATTGAAACTGATGATGAGACATGTTGGTTCCAGGATGGTGTGGACTTGCGAGGCTATTCGCAGCTCGAAGATTCGCAGGTGGAAGATGACGACTTTAATGATCAGGTATTTTGGCTGTAACTCTACCCTACTGCTGCTTTTGTTATTTAGCCGTGAGGGAAGGAACTTCTAGAAGGAAATATGTAAATATGTACTGCTGGTACTGAAGGTTGCTGGTTGCTTGCACTGTTGGTAAAACGACCTCGATTTTCGCGAATCCACAGGCTCGAATTGTAATTCAACAGATTGCTTGGGACAATCCATGAAATTACCCATATCTCAGTTGATACCAGGATCCATACAACGATAATTAAGTCTTACATAAACATTTATTACATTGTCACATTGGCAGAATCAACATTCAAAGAAGCTTAGAAGATGCGGAAGCGATTCATCCTTCACGGCCAACTTGAGTGTAGCACGTGACCCTATTCCTCATCATCATCTCCCTCGAAGTCGTACTCATTCTCGTCACCTAACAGCAAATTTATCAGTACGATTTGTACTGGCCACGGAGCCCACCTATGCAGCATTTGCTTTGTGGAAAGTGGATGCAAGGCTATTCAAGCAGACCTATAGGCTGAGGTTTCCTATGCAGTTGTAATCAATGTTTAAGTAGTCAAGTTTTATCTCCAATTAACACCATCATCCCCTTCCCATCAGCACATCTCACATACCCACACCTCACGCTCATTCGACAGGCCCAACTCCCTCTCGGGCCTATCTCAGCGGCACACTACCACAGCGGGTACACTGCCGGAAGGCATTATCCAGGGGGAGAAAAGAATAATCACTCACTACACCAGTAGAAGACTACAGGAAAGGTCCATAGCCGACGAGTCGGCGTATGTATCGATCGATCAACCAAACACTCTGCAGAGGTTCTACCGCCCACTAGATTAGCCATCATAGGTGTCGCGCAAACACCTAAGCAGAATTCCGGGTGCTTGCTTGCCTAGGTCGATGCCACCCTACCACTCAGCCCTGGGATATTCCGGATCCAACACCTTCACGCTGAGACTGGGAGACGCAGCACCGGGCCCCATCAGTGGTACTGCGCATCTAGGATGGTACGGTAATTCCACCATCCGTCACCGTCCACCCTTATCACCTCACAACCTAGCAGTAGTGGCACCGCCCTACCAAGTAGTCCAGCCGTCTCCCGCCCAACAGAAGCGAGTGAGAAGTAGAGGATTCCTATAGTCTGAGTACCAGCAGATCCTAGGACCAAGCAGGCATCTTCACTTAGGGGATACTCTCCCCGTGCAATCACAGCACCTCCGCTCACGGGTTTCAAACCACAAAGGCTATCCAACCCGGAACCACCTCGTACACCATTTACCCACCACAGGTATCTCACGTGGGGATGCCCAGGTTGCACCCCCGGCACAACTTGCCCCTCGGGCTCATCTCATATCCCACTTGGTCGACTTGACTCCCTCACTACGCACCCAGGACACACGCAGCACGCTCTCCCTGTGGTTATAATCAAGTTCTCATATAAACCGTCCCAATTCCACCACTTAGCAAATAGTAAATAGCAGTAGTGGAAGAGTAACAGAATAAAGCAGCAGCTAACCTATCAGCGGGTAGCAGGATAAAATTTAATCAAGGTAGGGAAAAACAATAATTCTACCATGCAACCTATGCAGATATACATGTGATCATAACGCAATGGCATAAACAATCATTAGCAATGCGTAATAGGAGCTAAGGATTTGGTGTGATGTGGCACCTTCGTAGTCGTCTCCTAGCTCCTGAAGGTACTCGTGGTCGTCTTCCTCAGTTAGATTCTCCTCCGGCTCTGAAATCGAACACGAAATAGTCGCGTCAGCGACTCCTATAGAGTATTTCAGAAATATCCAATAAAATAAAGAACTAAATGCACACAAACATAGTCTTAGATTGTAGATCTCATTTTTCTGAGAATTTTGGTATATGGTGCGTAATTTTTGGACTTCATATGAATAAGTTATGAATTTCCGAAGATTATCCTATTTTCTGGAAATGGAAAAAGGCCAAATAAACTAGGGAGTGACACATGGCAGCTTCTGATTGGTCGGGCACTGTTCACGTTGACCAGGTCACTGGTCTGCTGATGTCAGCATGACGTCTTTGCTGACGTCAGCGTTGACCAAGTCATCGGCGTCTGGCCAGCGGGGTCGGGTGACGTCATCGTGACGTCATCATGACATCATCACCTGGACGCATGTCGGCTTGGTGACGCGCCACGTGGCGGCTTCCGGTGCTCCGTGGGGTGCTGGTGCATGGGCCCGGCTCACGGTGAACCGCACGAGCGCCGGTTCATGGGCCGACGACCCGGCTCATGGTGAAATGAGTTCTCCTACTCCTTTTCCCATACGGTCTACGGTGGACAGGGTCTACGGATGTGGCGCCTCAGCAGAACATATACCCGATGGTCGCCCACCAGGTGTTCGACGCTGGTTCCCAGAGACTCGTCGGCGGCGACGAAGCACGCCGGTGGTCGAGCGGCTCCTCGGCTCCTCCGGCGGGATCTTTCTCGTTCACCGATAGGCATGTAGGTCTGGCGGGGGGTCTCAAATAGGTGACTTGGGCTCCCAGCCGCCGGATTTCAGTGTCACGGCGGCCGGCGGCGAGGTTGCTGTGACGGTCGGGCTACTGCGGGGCTAGACAAGCCCTCCAGAAGATGGTTACACCCTCGATGGTCTCTGTATATGGTATCGCGGTCTCCAATTTGGCTAGCAGGGTCCCCTTTGGTGCTCGACCACGGCACAGGCGCTTCTCCGGCGAGGCGGGCGGCGGTGTGGTGGCCGGGGTTCGGTTTTGGCACGAACGGGTGTGGTTTCCTTCTATTGACATAGCCAGTAAGGCCCTCGGGTCGTTGGTGGCAACTTGTGGTCACAGCAGGGTCTCCTCACGGTTACGGTACACGGTGGCTCCCGGCGAGGTCGCGATGCATGCGGCCGAGGCGAACGGGCCCCCTCCTGTGTTTGCTACCGCGTAGATGGGATGAGGGGTCGCGGCGTTGCTCCACGACGACTAGCTTACACGGATAGTGGACGGTGTCGCTCGGAACGTCGGAGGTTTGTGGCGGAACGCGCCATGGTGAGCACGCTCTGCCGGGAACGCACCGCGTCGCGTTCCAGGTCACCCAGTGGCGCTCGGTCCGGTGGCTGGGGTCGGTCAAGTGCCCGTGTCGTGCAGGTGTTTCCCGGAGTCGGTAGTGACTCGTGCCTGTGCCTTCCAGAGGGGGAACGCCATGGCACAGTGAAGGGCGGGGTTGGACACGGCGTGCGGCAGCTCACCGAGGTGCCGGGGAAGAAAGAATGGCGATGCAGTGGAGAGTTGAAGCCGTGCAGCTGTTCACCGTGCCGTGCCGCTCCTCGTCCGCAGCTCGGGCTTCTCCTCCATGTCCGGCTCCGGCGTGCTCCGCGGCAGCGGCGCTCCGGCAGCTCCCCCTCCTCTACTCCGCTCTTCTTCCTTCTCCCTCTCTCACTCGGTGTGGTGTTGTTGCGTGGTTGGTGCCACCAGAGGCGGCGGCGAGTGGGATGGGGCTAGGGCTCCAAGAGAGAGGTCCTTACATACCACCGAGCTCGGTTCAATCCATGGCGAGTGGCGGAGATCCACCGGGCGGCATCCAAGGGTCGTGATGACGTGAGGCTAGGGTTGGCGTGCTTTCAATGCGGACTTGGTCGCCAAGGCGACGGGACAGGCAGGGGACAGGGTTGCCAGAGCGTGGCGCTGTCGGCTCCCGTACAGGCTCACGCTTTTCGCGTGAGCGTCGCGGCGGAGAAGAAGAACAGGGCGAGCGCGCTGACGGGTGGGGTCGGGCTGGCAGCGACTGCGCGCGCGTGCGGTCGGCATTGCGCGAGCGCGCGGGATTGGGCCGCGACTTGGGCTAGCTGGCTCGCGCGCGGGAGGAAAAGGGAGACGGGCCGGTTGGGCTGGGCTGGCACGGCGCGTGCATCCGCCCGGGTGAGGCCAAGCAGGCCGGCTGGGCTGAATGGCTGGCTAGCTCTCACTCTCTCTCTCTCCCTTTTTTCCCTTTTCCTTACTCTATTTTGTTTTTCAATTTCCTTAGTGTATAAATATACATAGGCATTGCTTTTATATATTTTAAATAAATGCTTAGGTCAAGCATAAAATGCAAATAAAAATCCCAATTATGATGCATGATCTATTACTTTATTTCAAAGGAATTAAAGTGCTAGCTATTTTTCCATATCTAATATTTGCATAATTAAATCTACATGCATGCATAAGGAATGTGTTTTTTCCAAAATAATTAAATGAAAATTTTAAATTGGTTGGGATTTTTGGTGTGGGATTTTTGGGGTTGTTACAATTGGTTTATGATCGACCAGTTCGGTTCATTTTGATTTGTGGTGCTTGCACGTATCTATATGGTACGCATGGTTTAATTTGGGCTGTTTGTTTTCTTCCTTCGATTAAGGCCTTAATGCATTGGAGTGTCGTCGTAGCAAGCCTTTTTTGAACGACCCATGCTAGTCAAAACCATTGCTGTCAAGCTGAAGTGAGTCAACTATGCAAATTGTTATTTTTGGATGTGCAACTTTGTCATAGCAGCCAAAACCTTTGCTGTGAAGCGGAAGACTTGTGAACATGTGTGCTCCCTTCTAAAATTAGTATTAAGGTCTTACGGTGCTGGACTTTCTTTACATTCGGTAACAAGTTGTAATTAAACACATAGGAGTACTATATATATACATGTTGGAGCATAAGTAGGTTAGGAGCATATATGTACAAGCTGCACCATGCAAAAGCATCATAAGCGATGTTTACATGAACTTAACCATTAATTGTTTAACAACTCAAAAGCCCTTTGAACTAGCTGGCTGTCACAACTTAGAGCTTCAGGGAGCATGCCTAGTGCCTCTAGCCTTTCTTTATTCATGTGAGGGATCTTGTACCTATTGTCTCCACCATCTTTCATAACTTCGATCATGCATCCCTGAAGTGTGAGGAATACCCTATTCAAAACGAAGGGGTTATAGTTTTCATATTCCGTGACCACATTCTGGATAAGTTCATCCATGTTTCTAGATGTCGTTCTATCCGTTAGCGACTGAAGAGAAGCAAAAAACCCGAGGTCAAGGCAATTCATATCAGGCGAATTAACAGGCTGGTTAGTTAGGCGTATATCTAGGCCTGTTCGGGCTACTGCTAGCTTGAAATCTGCATCATCTGCTCGTACATGAGAAGGAACATTGTCTTGTTGTATCCATATTGTCTCATGCCTTGATTCTGTAGGCCAACAAGCTTCTATAGCTGGTATTAGTTTTTAATCATGTAAGATCTGATAGTTTGTCTATCAACCTTCATGGTCTTTGTGATAGGCGTGCCCCTTGGTCTATTCCCACTTTTCTTTTGGCTGGTTCCTGTAATTAAAAAGATTGTTTAGCAAAATAGCTTAAAATTGAATGCAAGTACTATGTAGAGAATGACTAGTACCTCACGCACAAAAGGCCATATGCCTATAAGCCCATTAAAATAGCATCTCCCCTCATCATCAAACCTAGGCCTTCGAACAGCAGAATAAAACATGACTTTGTGAATGGCATTCTTGTTTTGCACTGTCCTATGTGGGTCATTTTCATCTGGATGCAAGTACATGGTCTTAATCTTCCGTGTACCATTGAACCACTTCTCATCTGAGTGAATAATATTTTTCATATGTTCGAACTTTGGATTGTTTGGCAGAGTACTTGCATCTAGCTTAGAGAGAACCCACTGCAACCTTGCATATTTGTTGTCTTCCCTCAAATAAGGCATCAATGCATTGGAGTGTCGTCGTAGCGAGCCTTCTTTGAACTGCCTATGTACAGTGGTTGTACTCATTTCAAGAGCATGTGCTAGTGACCTTATAGTTCCCCTTCTGTTTAAGGGAATATCAACAACCCTCGTGAGGTCTACTTATATTTTTTTACGACCACAATTCTTAGGTCTTAAAGATTTGACATCTACTGGTATGCCTTGTGCCAAGAAATTTTTTGCTCTCTGCCATATCCTTTGTACTGTACGCACATGAGCATTGTACTTTGCAACAATAAGTGTTGTGCTGTTTCTCTGTAATGCGCCATTATTGCTTAGCTTCAACAAATCTTCATATATGTCTTGCCTTTGTCTTTGTGTCAAAACCCTGACCACATTTGTTGCTTCTTCTTCTAGGGGTTGCTGGTAGTCTTCGTCATCCGAGTCAGACAACTCCTCTTCATCAAATATGATGTGAACAACATCTGTATACACGCCAACATCGTGTACGAGAGCATCCAAATTATCTTGTTGCAAGGCAATGTTGTCATCTGCTACAATAGTCAATAGATGGTGTGCTGTTTGTGAGTAAATTGATTATGAAACATTTTACATAGGCAATTATTGTTGCAAATGTTACTTGGAAATGACTGAAATAATCACCTGCATGCAGGTGTTCTTGGTCTTCCAGTGGATCATTTAAATCAAATGGATGGCCAGTGATGTCAACTGGTACAAAAGCAAGGTGATGATTATGAGAGTGCATTTGTATCCACACATGTGAGTTATTCTCCATTGAAAGTACATTGTAGTTTGGAACTGAAAACAAATATGAGTTGCAGGCTTTATACAAAAAAATCCAGTAATGTTGCTTGCAATTTGATGGACAAACTAAATCAGTTAAAATTTAGGACAACAATTGATACAATTTTAGGACAGAGGGTACAGAGGAGCCATGCTGCAAAATTTTTTTAGATAAGATAAACTCTACAATTTTGACTTCAACATGAGAGAAATAATCACCTCCATGCAGGTTTTCTTGTTCTTCCTGAGGATCATGTAAATGAAATGGGTGCCCAGCATGGTCACCTGGTACACAAGCAAGGTGAAGATTATGAGAATGCATTTTGACCCACACATATGAGTTATTCTCCACTGAAACAACAATTTAGTTTTGAACTTAAAACAAATATGAGTTACAGGATTTATACACAAAAAACCAGTAATGTGGCTTGCTATTTTATGAGGCAAACTAAGACAGTTGAAATTTAGGACAACAATTTATGCAAATTTAGGACAAAGGGTACATAGAAGCCATGCTGCAAAATCATTTCAGATGAGGTAAACACTAAAATTATGACTTGAACATGATAGAAATAATCACATGCAGGCAGGTTTTCTTGTTCTTCATGTGGATCATGTAAATGAAATGGATGCCTAGCATAGTCACCTGGTACAGAAGCAAGCTAATGATAATGAGTATGCATTGTCACCCCATATGTGAATTATTCTTCCCTCTCACTCCAATTTAATTTAGAAATTGAAGCAAAAATTTGAGCTACATGCCTTACGTACAAAAATTAACTAATGGTACTTGCAATTTTATGATAGAGTGACTAAACCAGTTCATACTAATACTAATTTTAGCACAGAGAGAAGATATAAAGGTGCAGGAGAGAGAGAAAGGGAGAGGGAGAGGGAGAGGAGAGAGGTAAAGAGAGAGAGAGGGAGACAACCAGAGAGAGGTAGAGAGAGAGACAACCAGAGAGAGGGAGAGGAGAGGAGAGAGAGAAAGAACGAGAGAGAGAGCAAAGTGTTTACCTTGATAAATTTGTTCATTCTGGACAGGATGGGGACCAAAGTGATGAGCTCCAGCAACTACACCTTCCAAGGAATCGTGATCCTCTTCATGTTCAGCAGGGCTCTTGTTGAGATCAGGCACCTTCTCTCCTTCCTCCTCTGCTGGTGTGTTTAAGTCAAATGCCATGGAAGATGGATGAGAGGTGAATGGTTCAAATGAAGGCAACGAGAGGGTTACTGGCCTTTCATTGCCATAGGTTTAGAGAAATGGTGCTGCGGCCACTAGTTTGAAATTTCAGTTTGGTTTTGCTGTGTAAAAGTGGAGCGCAGGATTTGTTTTGGCGCCATTATTTGCCAACCAGTGAAATGAAATCTGATTTGTTTAATGTAAAGAAAAGTTGGTGTGAGCGGCATTAATAACATGTCCAGCCCAATATGTACAGGGACTAATCATTTCAATATAGGGGTGTCAGTGCCTTTTGCCCCCTGCCTTGTTTATTGGACCGACGGCCGACGACAAATATATCGGAACGGAGGAAGCATGGAGTAAGGTACAGGTACCCAGATGCCCTAAATACATATATTGTCGGTTTTTCTATATATGCTGCTTTGATCGAAAGGCAGAATGCTTTACTTGAGCAAATCGGAGAAGAAAGATCCCAAGCGCCTATCAATTTGCTTAGTTATTTCAGCAGATGTGGGCATCTCCCCGGCCTGTCCTACCCCTGGCAGTCTCTAGTTTGAGTCAATTAAACAGATACTCAGAACACCAGCAAAATTGATAGCTCAGCCCATCATAGATAGCATACCTCCTTGCCATGCGCGCATGGCACCTACCTCTTCACCCACTTGGTGTTAAGCTCTTCTTTTAATTCAAGGTTACATAGCTTGGGCAATAGCTTAGGCAAAAACAAACATCAAAATTCTAACATAACACGGCCCTAGTTCCATTTGTACAGCAACTTTGCACGCGGACAGAACAATATTTTTCTCTCACAATAATTCTACCGTAGAATGCAGCCCAGCTGAATTTCAGCTCAACCGAACAGAGACAATACATGGAGAGAATAATATTTTTTATAGGTTTAATCAAAATTAAAAGCTTTTAACCTTCCAATGAAATTAAACAAGAATCACAATTTTTGGACCAAGGAGTACATGTCGTGACAAGAGTTCAGGACCGACAGCCTTCTTTTTTTTTCAAAAGGCGGCAAAAGCTTTGCCAAATTTTTATTAGACGGAAAAAAATAAAACAAGACAGGAACAAAAAGTTAAAACAAACAAAAAGGAAAGAAGAGAGATGTCGCTCAAAAAACTACTGAAAAATGGCGCACAGGCCAAAACACCTCACTCAGACCCAAAACCAAAACTGCTAGGGTCGCTAAGGAAGAAAAAACTATCCCATATGCACAGGAGCGTTTCTGCATCTAACAACGAGATCCACTTCCTAGAACGCCACCTGCATCGGTTGTAATGATGAGTCCTGAAAAAACCTTCTGTCATGGTGGCCACCCATTACATGGATGGATCTCGTGCACGCAAGCCTTGTTCATCAAATCGAGAGAGAGATCTTTCAAGATTACAACGTAGCTGAATGGTACATGTGGCTCTCAGCACAGCCACATGCCACATCTACCACCAAGGAATTGGAGTGGGTCACGCCTCGGCGGCGCTCACCGCATCCATGAACTCCTCGTCGGCGACGAGCCTAGCGAGCGCCTTGGGCGCCAGGCACACCTCCAGCGCCATGCTTCCCGCGCCGCCGCGGCCCTCGTACACGGTCACCTTCCCGTCCATCTTGTTCCCTGCGCCGCTGCGGACGGCCACCGGCCGGCCCCACCCAAAGTCGTTGCCGTAGACGTCGAACCGCGGCGAGCTTCCGGTGGCGATCGCCGCGGGGTCCTCCGTCGGCGGCTGCACGTAGAAGAACCTGGGGTCCCGCGCCCACGACGCGAGGCCGTCCCTCACGCTCTGCTCGTCGAACGACGCCACGGCGCGGTTCATGAGCCACGCCGCCCAGCCCAGCCCGTTGCGCAGCAGCTCGCCGGCGGTGGACCTGGCGACGCCGTGCGTCACGGTGTTGCCCATGTACGCCGGTGGAATGCCTCTCACCCTTCCCCGGCATCCGACGAGCACGGTGTACGTCGTCTCCCGGTCCGGCGCGAGCTCCCTGGCGCGACACGCCGCTCGCCACAGGTGCGCCAGCAGGGACTGCAGAGACGACACCGTCGCCGTCGCCGTGCCGGTCAGCTCGGAGTTCGCCTTCTCCTTTAGCTTCTTCACGCTCTCGGCTGAGAAGTGGAAGAAGCACTCCCGCACCGGCGGGTACTCCGGCCGCCGGACGATGTCCTCCAGCTTGCCAAAGGGTAGGACTATAGGAACCGCGCTGTTCTCAAGGAACCACCTGGCCAGCACCGGACGCGGCGTGGAAAGCGGCAGCTCGTGGTCGCCGTCGCCATCGTCGCACCTCATCCGCCGGCGGCTGATCTCCGACCAGGTGTTGAACAGGTGCCAGAACGTGGTCCCGTCGGCGACGGCGTGGTTGAGCGACATGGCGACGAAGACGCCGTCGGCGAGCTCGGTGACCTGCGCTGCTAGCACGGGGCGGCGGGAGCTGTCGTCGTCCGAAGAGCCCGCGGCCGGCTGTGGCCGGACAAGACGCCGACGCCGTTGCAGCGGAGCGAGACGACGACGCCCGGACCGCCGGTGGTGGTGGCCTCGTCGACGGCGAGGCGGCCGGCCAGCGAGTAGAAGCGGGCCAGGGCACACGCCAAGGACGAAGCGAGGCTGTCCACGAGTTGCGCCGCCGCTCCGGCTGTCGGCAGCGGCTTCGGCAGGAGCAGCCCCTTCTGGATGTACTCCACCGTGATCATGCTGAGATCCCACGGCGTCAAGTGCATCGTCTCCTGCTCCGACGGCGGCGCGCTGTCGTCGTCCGAAGAGCCCGCGGCCGGCTGTGGCCGGACAAGACGCCTGGACAGGATCCGAACGCCGCCGCCAGTGGAGCCTTCCATTTCCTATATCACCAAACCAAAAACGGTTGCTCTTGCTCTTGCTTCTTAGGTGGACCATGTTTTGTACTAGTACGACACTGGGACTGTATGATTACTACAGTGAAATGTCGCAACGATAGATCGGTCCTGTTCAGTTCGGCTTGTGGTCTTTCTCACACAGAATAATATTTTTCTCTCATAAATTAGTATGAGTAAAAATTAGTGTTTCTTTTCAGACAACCGAACAGAGTCGATAATGGCATCTTGCAGCGCAAAAAGGGTCCCTTAGGCAATCTTCAACAAGGGCATGCATATAGAGACCCAAATACAAAATGAGTCTTCAACTATACTATTTCAGCTTTCAACAGAATACCCATATCAAAGACCTATTTTAGGACCCATAAGACTATGTCCAATAGAGTTGACAAAATAATACCTATACCCAAAATAGGTGATACACAGTGTAAAAACAACATCCTACAGGCTAGGCAAACACGGTACCTATTTTGGGTCGGAGGCAACGCATGAGGCAAAACTGCGTCCTCCCTCGGTCTCTTTGCGTCGTCTGCAGCGCGGGACCCACCACCACGACGAAGGAGATGACCGGAGCCGGCAACGTCGCGGCCGCACGGCTGCTCCCGGCCAGCATCGAGGGAGGTTCCACCTCGCCGCCCAGATCTGCACTGCACCTCCGCCACCACGCTGGATCTCCGCCGCCGCGCCGGATCTCCGCCGTCGCCTCGCATCTTCACGCCGGGGATGAGAAGGAGCCGTCTTAGTGGACAACGTCGTCGGAGATGGGGTGGTGAGCTCGGTCGTCGCAGGTTGCCATCGCATCCTTCGCCGCCATCTCCGCCTCCAACGTCGACCTCGGCTTCTCCATCGTCGTCGCGGTGAGCTGGGTCCGCGGTAGGGCGAGCGCGAGGCGGCTCCATGCCGGCTTCCCTGCGGCGAGGAGCGTCCGGCGGGCGCTATCTGCGGGGAGCACGCACGGCAGCGAGGAGCGGGGGGTTGCGGCGGCGTACGGCCGAAGATTCGGCTAGGGGGAGCGGGATTCCCGGGAGGAGCATGGGAGGCCGCATGCTTCGATGGGTGGGGAGGGGATTTGGGTGTGTGTTTCGGTTTGCTGTTGTTGGAGACGAGTAAATTTTGGGTGGCCACGTTTTCACTGTGCAAGACCAAATACGTTGAATTTGCCTCCTCATTGTTGGAGACGGGCTAAGAGACACAACATAGATTTGAGTCTCCTGTCTCCTCGAAACCCATTTGTAGAAAGATTCTTATTTAGGTGTTATTGTTGGACAAGATTAAAAATGGGTATTAAATCTATTCACTGTAGACAACGTCGCAAACGTGAAATGGGTATCGTATTTTAGGTGTTGTTATTGGACATAGTCTTAGTCCCTTGATGCTCCCTCCGTCTCACGACGTAAGACATACTACTTTTGGTTGAAAGATGAAAAAATATATTTAATTTTCTCGCACACTAGTCACGATGTACGGGTGTTTCTAGTTTTATATCCTAAAACATGAATAAAAATGGTTACGCCTTATACCTTGGGACGAAGGGCTCCATAACATATTATTATTGGTGTACATGTCATAAATTTGACTTGATTTATAGATAAAAAAGTGCAACATTTAAATTTCCAAATAAATTTATTAAAAAAAACTAGATTCAAATATTAATCTAATGATATTAATTACATACTATAAATATAAATATCTTTTAATATATATACTCCTTCTGCACATGTAAAGTAAGTCAGTTAGGACAACAACACGATCTGTAAAATATGACTTTAACTTTATGTTTCTATATAAAAATATTTATTAAAAAAAATGATATATGCATATCTCTATTAAAGTCTATATTTACGTAGTTTTTATATTTTCAAACTTAACTTAAAAGTCATTCATGATTTATATTTTTAATATTTGACTAAAATCCTATAACGACTTAGATAAAAGTATTTGTTAAAATTGTTTCTCGGGAGACAAAAGCCACATATATTTAAAGACAGAGGAGTAATCCTAAATATCTCGCTGTCGCCGCACGCGACACGGCTGACTGTATTCAGTGGTCACTGGCCAGCTGCTGGCCCAGTTCCCCATCGACCGTCTTGTGTGCACATGTTTGTCCTCGTTCAAGCCATTTTTGGTGACATCCCTGCTCATGTTTCTCATCTAGTTTCGGGTATCGATCAACGCACTCATTTCGTGCCTAAATATCTAAATACCTGTTGTTTTCATTTTTAGAAAATAACTTTGACTAAATATATAATAAAATCACTCTGTTCCTAAATATCTGTCATTTTCGTTTCAAAATTAACTTTGACTAAATATATAATAAATTATATTAATATTTATGGTTCATATTTAGTGCCATTTAATAGAGCTTTTGAATCTAATTTTTTAATAAATTTATTTAGCGATATAAAATATTGCACATATTTTTTTTACAAATTGAGTTAAACTTGTAACATGCACATCAACGACGACAGTTATTTGGGGATAGAGAAAGTATGTCATCTAGCGCGTCAATTTTGCAAGAAAAAGATGTTAGAAATCGAGTTCACTAGATGCATACAAGCACAAGAGGAAATATTAAAACACAGATAGATGGGAGGAAGAGTTCATTCTTTGCTTTTCACTTTTCTGGTTGTATTTTTTTTTTGAGACCTTCTAGTTGTAGTTAATTACAAAGGGGGGAGTAGCTCCGTTTTCTAGATGGGTAGCACTGAATGGTTATACGTTTCTACAGTATTTGAATTCCTTGATATTTTTCCTCCTCTTTGTTAATTTGGTTACCATTCGAAGTCTTTATTCATACACTATGTTTGAACTTTGATTCACAACAAAAGAGAGGAAGATCTCAGTTTTCTTGTTTGCGAATTGAAAGATCTCAGTTTTCTACTAGTTGCACAGTACGTACATACAAGCAGGGGCATGCATGCGGTTTCTGTATGCCGCCAACTGCCAAAGCTACCAATCTACCATCACCATGCATTCAGTACCACCAGGCTAGTACGTTTCTTGTATGTTTGCTTCGAGATCTAGGCTGACTGTAGTCAGTGGTCACTGGCCAGCTGCTGGCCCAGTTCCCCTCGACCGTCTTGTGTACATCTTCGTCCTCGTTCAAGCCATTATTGGTGACATCCGTACTCATCTTTCTCATCGTCTAGTTTTAGGGTATCAGTCAACGTACTTACTCCGTATATAGGTATACGTCGTTTTCATTTTTAAAAATAATTTTGACATAATATATAATAAAAACACTTTGTTTCTAAATATCTATTATTTTCGCTTTCAAGAAATAACTGACTAAATATATAATAAATATATTAATATTTATGGTATATAATAGATCTTTAAGTTTAGTTTTTTAGGCTATCCGCACCGGCATCGTCTGGAAAGCAAGCGCTAAAGATGTGGGGCCCATGTGTCAAGTGAGATACAGATCAGAGGTGCTGCAGCCCATCGAACGCTATCCACTCCTCTTTCCCACCTCTCCTCTCGGTCTTATCGCAACAAAAAAAAAAAAAACAAACTCTCTTCGCCGTCCGCCGCCCACGCCGCCGCTACCGCGTCGCCCCCGTCGTCCCCGGCGAGCGCGGATCCGGCACGGCGGCGCGGCCTTCTCCTCCCCGGCGCGGGATCCGGCGAGCTCACCGCGGCCTTCCCCGACGGCGCGGCGGCGCTCCCCGGCGGCGTGGCGGCCCTCCCCGGGAACGCTGCGGCGGGCTTTGGCTCGACGGCGGCCCGAGCGCGGCGGATCCGGGAGCTCCGTGGCGTCCTCCGACTCAGCGGGGCGGGGACCGGCGATGTGGGCCCCGTAGGTACAGTGGAGGGAGGTCGGCGCCAGCACCTCCACATTTGGAGATCCCCTATAGCAACCTGTTGGATAGCGATCCATTTGGCGTAGCGCGGTGCAGCTCGTCGACCTCCATCGGTGGCGTTCAGGTGAGTATACAGATCCGCGGTGCGGATAGTCTTAATAAATATGTTTTGAGATACAAATGTTGCACGTTTTTTTATAAATCGAGTCAAACTTGTGGCACATATATCAACGATGATAGTTATCTGGAGAAAGAGGAAGTATGTCACCTAGCGCGTCAATCTTGCAAGAAAAAGATGTTAGAAATCGAGTTCTTTCGATGCACACAAGCACAGGAGGAAGTACTATAACGCAGAGAGATGAGAGGAAGAGTTCTATCTTTACTTTTTCACTTTTCTGGTTGTAGTTACAAAGGGTGAAAGTTTCACTTTTCTAGTTGTAGTTACAAAGGGTGAAAGTGACTTCCCCTTTATAGTCGGAGATACTGAATGGTTATAAATTTCTACTGTGTTTGTATTTGTTGACATTTTTCTGTATCTTCATTAATTTGGTTACCATTCATAAAGTCATTGTACATACAATGTTTTTAGACTTTCTCTGTTCGGCTGACTGAATTGTATGGCTAGCTGAATTTTACAGCTAAATTATTGTTAGAGAAAAGTATTGTTACGTGACCGAAAATAAGCTGAAACTACAGAGTAAAGCGAGGAAGATCTCAGTTTTCTTGTTTGCGAATTGAAATATCTCAGTTTTCTACTAGTTGCACAGCATGTACGCCGTACAGACAGGGCATGCATGCGGTTAATTTCTGTATGCCGCCAACTGCCAAGCTGCAAATCTGCCATCACCATGCATGCAGTACCACCAGGCCAGTACGTTTCTTGTATGTTTGCTTCGAGATCTAGGCTGGGCTGACCTGGCGCCTGGCTTTTGGCGCCGGCCGGGCTTTGTTTGAGTATGCAGGCAAAAGTGCGGCCTGCTGTTTTTTATTAGCACTTGGTTTGGACGAAACCATCGATGAATACCGTCACCATATATATATTTGATCAAACTTAACTATATTTATGTCTATTTATTATAAGGGCGCTCCCAATATATATAGTGTTGTCTTTGAGTAATTTCTTAAAGATGTTGATGTATATGTATATCCATGTCAATTCAAATGTGTTTGAAGTGGATTATTGGAGTGGAATTTAGGCTAATTTTTACCCCAATCACTTCAACACATGTAGATTGAGGTGAGGTGGACACATATAAATACAAACAAGCAGACCTAATAATAATTAAGGAGAGAGACAGTAGTAGTTTAGACCCATTCCCATTTTGCATATATGCATGAAACGTACATGCAGTATATATGATGATGAGTAGAAGAAAAAAAAAAAAGCAAAGGAGGGCAGGACCACCGCATCTAATTAAGGTTGCTTGAGTGAATAGATGGCCCTAAAGATGCCGACGAGCACACTGGCGATGGACAGGACGGCGACGATGAGCTTGTAGTTATTGTAGTTATTGTAGACGAACTTGTGGACAGCGATACTAAGGCTGTGTTTAGATCCCAGTTGTAGTTGTAATTCTGCACTGTACCACGTTCGTTTGTATTTGATAACTTTTGCCTAATCATGACCTAAGTAGGCTTAAAATATTCATCTCGTGATGTACATGCAAAAAGTACAAACATACAAACATTTCGTCTACATTTAATACTCCATACATGTGCCGCAACGTTAATATGACTAGTTACAATTACAATTTACAGTGGATCTAAACAGGGCCTAACGGGCCTATGGTGCATTTGCATGTACTCCTGGATATCTCGCACGATGCTGTAGTAGTTGTAGCCCAGGCGAAGGTCCAGGCCGAGAGCATTGAAGAAGGCCAGCGTCTGCAAGTTGCTGAAGTGGCTGCACAGCATGCCCCTCCGCCGGAGCTCCTGCACGTCCTCCTCGCCGTCCATCAGCATCGCCAGCACCGACAGGCACGAGCTCACGGTGTAGCCGCTGCAAGGTGCTCATATTGATATTGTTATGCTACGCCGCTGCAAGGTTCTAGTTTATAACCTAGAACCTATTATTAATAAAATGTAAAGGAAAATTTGATATTGTTAGCATATATTTTGTAACATAACAAGCTCTAAAATTAAACTACCATATTGATATGCTAACAATGTATAAAACTATTATCTAAAGTAACAACTTAGAACATTTGTCGCATATAAAGTTTTAATATAATTGAACATGAATCGAACTTCGATTACTACATACCAGCAACAAGGGCAGGAATGTGTACATGTTACAAAAAGACTAGCACAGCTTGTAGATGTGACGGGTTATTAACACACGAAGCTAGGAACCGGATTCTGGCAAGGATTTGAGCAAGGAATCAGGGTAAAAGATTGAACTTAATTTCCAGAGTATAACTGATCTACCCAAAAACCAAGCATACCCCAAGCATTATTCTCTCCGTCATTGTAATATAACACATAGCCTTTCTTAAAAAGTTGTAATATAGCGCATACAAGCATTAAAAAAAAAAACCTATACCTAGCGTGTATAGACATCTTGCCTGTTATCTATATATAAATGTACTAGATCATGGATAGATCCACAGTTTGGTCGATGCAATATTGCACTGCACCTGTGAGGTTTTCTCCCCCAGCGACCAGCTCCATGGACGCTGCTAGTAGTCCAGCTCCAGCAGACGCAAAAACTGTACCTATTCATCAGGCAGCAGCACAAGAAACATTAGAGGCTCTGAAAGAGAGGCTGCACAAAACAGCGGAGAAAGTGGAGACCCGCATCTCCATGAGCCCTACCATGATCCACAAGTTCCCTCGTAGACTGCGGGCGCTCGGCGGCGAGGACAATCGCTACATGATACCGGGCCTGGTGGCCATTGGCCCGTACCACCATGGCCTGCCGCACCTACAGGAGATGGAGGAGGTGAAGCACGCCGTGGCCTACAGGATGTGCAGGGACTCGGGCCGCTCCGTCGACGACGTCTACGGGAAGATCGTCTCCATCGCCGGCGACGCCCGCCGCTGCTACGCCGCCGACGACGCCAAAGGGAAAGCCCTGAGCGACGCCGAGTTCGCGACCATGATGTTCCTGGACGGCTGCTTTCTTGTGGGGGTCATGGCAACCGAGGAGGACGACCCGCTGTTAATCAGAGGGTTCGCCGTTTCGGCCGGCCACAACTTCTTCAAGGACATTTCAATGCTCGAGAACCAGATCCCTTGGCTGGTACTCGAGGCCCTAATGGAGTTCTGGCCCGTGGATGTGGATTACTTTGTTTATAGCGGCATGGAGATTGAATGGACTCTTTTGCCTCCTGTAAAGGAGAAGATGGTTGTTCCCTCATGGATCATGAGGTCCCAGAGATTCATTCGCACTTTCCTAGAGAAATGCAGGCAGCGGAAGACAAATACTACTGATGGTGATCAAACAAGAAGCATCACAAGCCATGGAACAAGAAACTTCAGGCCGCCGCATCATCTCCCAGGCCTTATGAGATTCATTCTCATACATGGCTATCCTCCTGACGATGAGAGAAGGAGCGAGGAGGATGGAGACGACGACAACTCAGACGACGACGACGACGAGGCATGGCCGTCTACTCTATCCAGCAGCGCCGTGGATCTGGCACAGATAGGTGTCAATGTAACGGTGAGCACGGCCGGACGGTTCGCGGACATGAGCGTTCGGAGCAAGTCCGTCTTCTTCGGCGGCGAGCTCTCTTTGTCTCCGGTGTTCATCAATGACTTCGTCGCCTGTTACCTCGTCAACCTGGCGGCGCTAGAGGCGGCCGGGGCGGCGAGCACGGCCACCAGCTTCGTGTCCGACGGCTACGTCGTGAACTCGTACCTGTCGGTGATGGCGATGCTCATGGACGGCGAGGAGGACGTGCAGGAGCTCCGGCGGAGGGGCGTGCTGTGCAGCCATTTCAGCAACGCGCAGACGCTGGCCTTCTTCAAGGCTCTCGGCCTGGACCTTCGCCTGGGCTACAACTACCTCAGCATCGTGCGAGATGTCCAGGAGTACATGCAGCGGAGGCCCGTCAGGATCGCTCTCCACAAGTTCGTCTACAATAACTACAAGATCATCGTCGCCGTCCTGTCCATCGCCAGTGTGCTCGTCGGTATCTTTAGGGCCATCTATTCACTCAAGCAACCTTAGATGCTACCTGCGATAGATGGTCCTGCTCTGTCCTCCTTTGCTATTTTTTTTTCTCATCATAAACTGTATGTACGTGTTTGCACCCGAAATTGGAAGAGTCGGCAAAACCGGCTTGGCCCCTGCGCCGACTTTTGGCAGGCTGCCACGTGGCGCCCCCCGAAGGCCCCGTGAAACCCGGCCGGGTTTGGACCTAGCTTGGCCGGATTTGGCAGAGTCCGAGCCGATTAATAGATCTAAATGGTTTTTAGTAGTTTTTGGACGTGGGAAACTTGGAGACTTGTCTAGATACGTGTTTTCTACTGGGATAAGACCACCCCCCTCTCTATATATGAGAGGATCATAGCCGATTGAGATCTTAACCATCCAATCGTTAAAACACCTCTACAAAGTAGATTTTCGCGGTGGTTCATCTCTATCCTGCTGTTCGGCTCGACTCTCCGCGAGTTTAGTCGGCGTTTTAGGTGATCTCCGCGATCCCTAGGGCAACCTCCACGTGCATCTCTCCGACAGATCTTTCCGAGGGGTGTTCGGGAGTTTCCGGCGAAGGACGAGCGCCACATCGACTACCAAACGTCCTTTGCTGTTGAAGACGGTCGTCCCGACGACCAGAAGACAGAAGCCCTAGCTTCCTCGGCGAACCCGAGGAAACCGGCTCAGCCGACTATCAAAGTCGGCCAGGCCGGGTAGGCGGCTCGGCTGGGTTCTGAAACCGGCCAGACCGGGTTTCGCGGGCGTGCTGTTTTGTGCTGTTTCGTTTCGTGCGCGACTATGCGATCTAGCACCTTGCTGTGTGTTGTCCCGTTTCGGCGTCAACACACTTTTTGGCGACTCCGCTGGGGAAGAAAGCTCAGTCCCAGATCCAATCTATCAGCGACATGGCAGGCGACGACGCTGGAAAAAAGGGCGAAAAGAACGTCAACGAAGACAACGTCATCCGCCCCAAGACTATCGACGAGCTTCCTGAGGAGCTCCGGAAGAAGCTGGAGGCCAAGCTTGCTGCCGATACCCAAGCCTTCCTGAAAAGCTGTACTAAGGACCGGCGCAACAAGGTCACCCAAGTCTCCGAGCCTAACTTCAGCGACTCATCTTCTTCATCCGGTGGAGGAGGCGGGAAGACCGAAGAGGAGAAGGCTACCAAGGAGGAGGAAAAGCTCAAGGCTAAGGTAAATAATGATGAGAACCCCCCACTACTACCCATGATGGTCTTGCATATTTAGTTGAAGATATGGATAAGCAAATTAAAATTTCTATTGATGCATCTCAAGCTAAAATTGGCAAGCGCATATCTATAATTGAGGAGAAATTAGTTGGTTTTTTACATCCTGATAATCAACCTGAATTCGGTATGCCTTTCGATTTTTATGAAAATCAACCTGATTTTGCTATGGCTAGTCAGCTTCAATCGGGTCCTTCGGCGCATGAAACCGATAAAACCGATCGTGGCATGGCTGGCTCTTCAGCTAGACAAGTAAATCCGACTAGGCCATCGGCGGGTCGTAACACTGTTTTACCTAATCCCCCGCCGTCACCTAGTCAGATTCCAGTGGCTAATAATGCGGTCACCGATTCCTCCAAAACCGATGTAGACGCTATCGTAAATCGGTTTAAAGCTGAGATGACTAAATCTATTGAGAGGAATCTAGGGATAACCATTAAGACTATTCAGAGTTCATACAAAAACCATATCCTTCCACCTATGATGTTTTGCGGGTACCGCTTGGGTGGAAGATGCCCGATTTCCAGAAATTTAATGGTGATGATAGTAAAACCACTATGGAGCATATTGGCATGTATCTGGCTCAGTTAGGAGAAGCTAGTGCTCATGATTACATGAAAATTAGATGTTTTCCTTTGTCTTTGTCTGGTACCGCATTTGCATGGTTTTCTTCATTGCCACCATATTCAATTAATACCTGAAATGATTTCGAGGAAAAATTTTATAACTATTTCTTTACTGGTGTGCAAGAAACTAAACTGTCACATCTCACATCGGTTCGTCAAGGACGTGATTTCGTACTTGATTATGCTAAACGTTTTAGGGACGTTAAGAACCGAGGCTTTAATTTGAATATTTCTGATAGAGATTTGGCAGATTTATTTCTTAACGGTATGAACTCTAATATTAGAGAGAAATTGGAGCACTATGAGTTCTATAGTATTAATCAATTATTGCAAAACGCTATTGCTGTAGAATCTCATTTAGCAAGTGAATCCAAAAAATCTTATCGGACCCATGTGCTGGAATGCTCTGACAACGAGGATGATGAGAATTTGGAGTGTAACTCTGCTGAATTTGTTTGGTCTCCAAATAAAAAAGGAATTTCTTGCCCGTCTCTGAAACCGATTTCTAAAAATCGGCAGGATGAAATTAAATTTACTTTTGATGTTTCTAAATGTGATCGGATCTTTGATGAATTGCTTAGAACCGGTAACATTAGAATTACTCATACCTTGCCGTCTAGTGAAGAATTAAAAAAGCGGGCGTATTGCAAATTTCATAATTCTTCTAGTCATGCTACTAATGATTGCAACTATTTTCGTCGGCAGATACAATCGGCCCTCAATGAAGGACAATTGAACTTGGCTGAGATGATGGTTGACAAGGTGCCGTTTCCGATGAATATCATCGAGAAAGGAGAGCCCGCTATTTTGATCCGTCCGGAGCAAGCCGACACCACACAAGACAAGAACGTGATCATCGGCGAGCCACGGGAGGTCCTGAAACCAGTTTCGGGGCGTCAAGTGGTGCTTGAAAAGGACGAAGACGGCAAGACGAAGTTGACAATCTCTGCAGGGTCGTCGCAGTACTTATCCCGGCAGCGGCGCTGGGAGGCCACGGCGGCACAGCAGAGGCCGGCCAGGCCGGTTCCATGAACCGGCCCAGCCGGCAACCCGGCCCAGCCAGTTACAAAAACCGGCCAGGCCGGTTCTGGCGTCAACCCGGCCAGGCCGGTTATAGGATCCGGCTCGGCCGGTTTTGTCGGGGGCGGCTCTTCTTCCTCCTCTGCTGCTCCCAGGGCCGCCGGCGCTGGTGGTGCTCAAGTGATCAGGACGTTCGTCCCGAAGCGGCCTGAGATTGGCACTTGGAAGACGAATGCAAATTCAAATAGGGGGAAGGTCGTTCCCAAGAAGCTTTGCACGTTTGACCGGCTCATGGAAAAGTACCGGCAAGAAAAGCCCGATTCCCAGAATTGGCCCATAAAAAAAAGAGAGGCTACACCGCCAAAGCGAGATGAGCAACCAAAGAAGATGACGGTGACTCCGGCAGCGTCTCCGGCGCAGGAAGTTGCTCGTCCTCGCATCTCTCGTTGGGGCCCTCCACCTCCACCTCAGCCGCATTGGGGCCCCAACGGGGTGTTCGTGCCATATCCCTTCCTCATGCAGCAGCAGCCGATGAACGGAGCGTCTTCATCATCGGTGTTCAGCCGATTAGGCTACGGCCAATTGGGCTACGGCGGCCAAGGGGCGTCGCTCCCGCTGCCGCCAGCGAGGTTGGTGATTGGTGATGGAAGAGAGAAGGCTCCACCGCGACAAGTCTATGTGCCTAAGAGGGTCGTGGAGTCTTCCATTGTTCCTATCGCTCCTACTGCACCGCCGCCGAAGGAAGCACCTTTGGCAACAATTCTTATCGGCTCACAAGAGGTGCCCATCGTCGATAACGACGAGCCGATGAGGATTGAGGAGCCATCGTCCTCCGCTCCGGGGGCCGCCGCCGAGGTTGTGGAGAAGAGGCCAAGGGATCCCAAATATTTGCAACCTAAGTGGTGCCCGCCGGGATTGACCAAGACACAGCGGTGGAAGTTGCAGCGAGCACGCCAAACTCAACAAAAGCGGAAAAAATTGGAGATGATGAGGGAAGGGATCTTCAATGCCGCACATCCAATTTTTCCGCAAACGCAGAAAGTAAGTGACCCAGCATGTTTTCCAAAAAATGCTGGACAGTTGGAGCAGCCGGAGATCAGCGCTACCCAGGTCGCAGAAACCGGCCAGGCCGAGTCAGAGCCAGCCCAGCCGGGTTTCCTAGGAACTGGCCAGGCCGGGTCTGCCTGAAGCCGGCCAGGCCGGGTCAAACCCGGCTAGGCCGGGTTTTGCGACTTTGTCTCCCGCCGCTGCCGCCGACGCCGGTTCACTGGAATCGGCTGACGCTGCTGTTTCTTCTGTTGTTGCAGGTTCTGGTGACGCAGAAGATGAGGATATGGTCGATTATGAGCCAATGCCGCCACGCGCCGAACTTAATGTCGTTTACTTGTCTTTCGATTACTATGTAATCGATGAAGATGAAGATTCGGCGACGGCTCAGTTTTGCTTTGCCGCCGAGGATGCCGTCTTCAAGAAGCCGGAGGATTCCGTCAACCACCTTCGGCCGCTCCATATCAAGAGGCATATCAACGGCACGCCAGTTCATCATATGTTGGTGGATAGCGGCGCGATTGTTAATCTAATGCCGCATTCGCTCTACAAGAAGCTCGGCGGCACGGAGGGGGAGCTAGTGAAGACCAACATGACGATCACCGGAGTTGGAGGCGGCGAGCCAATTCCAGCTTTGGGCGTAGCGGCGATGGAGTTGACCGTCGGCAGCAAAACGTTGGCAAACGTGTTCTTCGTCGGCGAGGTACAAGGTAGCTATAATCTCATCCTTGGTCGCGATTGGATTCATGCCAATCGTTGTGTTCCATCCAGTTTGCACCAGACTTTAATTCAATGGGTGGGGGATCAAGTTGAGGTTATTCATGCTGATTCATCGGCCTCCATTGCTACGGCCGATGCTCCTTCGCTTGGGGGGCACGATGGTATTGCTTGCTTATCTGGTCATGAGTTGTCTGGCGTTGAGTTTATTAGCGTCACTAAGGAAGGTTTTGTGCCTGTGTCATTGAAGCCGATTGATAATCGGCTCAATATCATCGTGTAATTAACTTTTTGCAATAGATGCTAATGTTGAATGGTTGAAACATCGTGTGGATCAATATCGGGCTTCTATGACTGATGACTATGAAACAATTGATGATTTCGATGAGCTCAATAAGTTGGGCCAAGGTTTCACGTCAGCCGACCCATTGGAAGAAGTTGACATTGGGGATGGTTTTACATCTAGGCCGACGTTCATTAATAAAAATTTGAAAGCCGATTATAAAGCTGAATTAATCGCGCTTTAAAAGAATATGCTGATTGCTTTGCATAGAGCTATAATGAGATGCTCGGATTGAGCCGAGAGCTTGTTGACCATCGGCTTCCCATTAAGCCTGGATTCCGGCCTCATAAGCAACGTCCTCGCTTCTTTCATGCTAAAATTTACAACCGCATTAAAGAAGAAATTAATCGGTTGTTGGAAGCGGGATTTATTCGCCCATGCAGATATGCAGAGTGGATCTCTAATATTGTGCCCATTGAGAAGAAAGGATCGGGTAAGATTAGAGTTTACATTGATTTTAGAGATTTGAATAGAGCCACTCCAAAAGATGAATATCCTATGCCTATTGCCGATATGCTTATTAATGATACTTCAGGACATAAAATTCTTAGCTTTCTTGATGGTAATGCTGGTTACAATCAAATATTTATGGCCGAAGAGGACACGTCCAAAACGGCCTTTGTTTGTCTTGGGTTTGTTGGATTATTTGAGTGGATTGTCATGACATTTGGATTGAAAAATGCCGGTGCTACCTATCAATGTGCTATGAATTTGATCTTTCACGATTTAATTGGCGTGATCATGGAAGTTGTAAGGTGGAGATGGCGGACTAGAGGGGGGAGGTGAATAGTCCTTTTTTAACAACTAATCGCAGCGGAATAAAACCTATTCGGTTCTAGCAAACATTCACCCCTCTAACTAAAGCTCTATGCACCTTGTAAAAGATCCTAGCAAAAACAAAAGTGCAAGCCTAGCTTGAGCTTCCCTAACCCGTTCTAGCGCAAGGTCACATAAACCTAAGCACTAGTACTTTGATCACTGGGGAGCTCCTACCAACTAGCAAGCAAAAGCGCACTAAGCACCTAAACTCACTACGTGCTCAATGACAAGGATACACAATCCTAATCAAGGAGCGCAACTTGATTAGTTACACAAACTAATCAAGACACTAGTTCTAAGCTACACAAGCTAAGAACGTGAGTGGCAAGCTACACAAGCTAACCGGTCTCACAAGAGCAACTACAACTACACAAGTAAAGTAATGCACAAAATAAATAACTTGTGTAGAAGGGAGCAAACCACCGCGAAGGATGGGAAGATGTTGACACGGTGATTTATTTCCCGGAGGTTCACTTGTCGCCACAAGCTACGTCCTCCGTTGAGACAAGCTCCAAGGTTGCCGCCGGTCCTCTTGCTAGTGGTGACCCGCAAGTCACACTCTCCCACGTGGAGTGCTTACCACAAGCTCTAGCACTTGACTCGGCCGGACCACTTGTCGCTCTTCACGTCTCGCTCTACTAGCGATGCTCTTTGCGATCTCCCGCGGGGTGAGCTCCAACCCCTCACAAAGCTTCTCCGGAGCTAAGCACAATCTTCTTGTTTGCTTCACGGAGCCTCGCGCCACCAAGCCGTCTAGGAGGTGGCAACCTCCAAGAGTAACAAGCCCACGGGCTTGCAACTCGACCACCTAGTGCCACTCAATGCAATCTCACAATGCAACGCACTAGAATCACTCACTATCAATCAATCGGATGTGCACTAAGCAAGTGAGTGAGTGGGAGGGCTTCCAAGCACACCTACACAAGCCACACAGGCCCAAAGGTGCTCAGCTGCTCGGCCAAGGCCGCCAAGTGCTTGGATTTATAGCCCTCAAGCGAATAGAGCCGTTGCCCTCTCAACCCGGCCGTCGGACTGAGCGTCGGACGCTCAGCCGCGCCACCGTCGGACCAATGTCCATGGTCCGACGCTCCCGATGGCCGCCACGTGTTACTAGCCGTTTGAAGTCGAACGTTGGATTACAACGGCTAACTTCCCGCGCTTCAGTTCACCGTCGGACGGAACACCGTCGGACCAACGAACTCCACGGCCCGACGCTTCCAGAGAGCTCCCCGAGCGCTGAAAACCGTCGGACGGTCGTCCGACGCTCGCCGTCGGACTAAACCCAAGACTCCGACGCTCTCAGAGCTCGCCACGTGTCAGCTCTCGCACGATCTGCACCGTCGGACGCTCGGACAAAAGTCCGACGCCCACAAACTTCAACGTCCGACGCTCACAGGCCAAACACCGTCGGACGCACGAGGATGGTCCGACGCTGTCACTGCAGACAGCGTCCGACGCTCGCACTCAATTGCACAGAGGCTAGGGTTTACCGTCGGACTGAACGCAATAGTCCGACGCTCACCCAAGCCAGCGTCCGACGCTCTTTTTGAGCTCCTCTCAACTCCAAACTTCACCACCTTTGCAAGTGTGCTAACACCACCAAGTGTACACCTCATGTGCATGTGTGTTAGCTTTTCACAAACATTTTTCAAAAGATTTTTCTCTCTTTTCACCGCGCCACTCGATCCTAACAACGTATGCAAGTTAGATCACTCAAGTGGTACTAGATGACCGATATGCAAACAAGTTTGCCCCTCTTGATAGTACGGCCATCTATCCTAAATCCGGTCAAGCACTTCTCTACTCAACCTTAGACCGATAAAATGGAAATGCCCTAGGTTATACCTTTGCCTTGCGCTTTCCATTTCGATCACCGTCTTCATCACCGTCTCCGACACCATCGATGCCGGTGCAACACATGCACCAACACCTCATAAATGATATGATCCACTTCATATCATCACGTGGCTTTTGGTTCATCGATCCTTGACTCGCTCGCTCTTCACCGTTGCGTTGGTCCATCGGCGCCAAGCCATCACCTGACTTGCCCTTCACACTTGCAACCGGTCCGTCGACGCGAAGCCTTGTCTTGATCTTCTCCACCTAGCCACATGACTCCATGTCATGTCTCATGCGTTTAGCTCCTTCATACCATATGTGTGAGCTAAGCATCATCTCCAAGCCATTTTCACCTCCATGGCATAGATGCTCACACACATGTACCTGTGGACTAATCACCTGTGTAATCAACACTTAAACATATATTAGTCCACTTAAGTTGTCACTCAATTACCAAAACCAAACAAGGACCTTTCAATCTCCCCCTTTTTGGTAATTGATGACAACTCTACAAAGATATGGAAATTAAGCGCATTAACCAAGTTAGCTCTTCACACAAGTGTAAATTACTAACTTAGGTTGGATTTTATGTTACTTATCCATCTTTAAGCTCAAAACTTTGGACTTGGATAAGCTCCATAAAACCCGACTTGGTAGTGTTAACTCCCCCTACATGTGTGCTCAAATGGTTTGGTTTCAAATTTTCACACCTGCATAAATATGGAATTTGTGGGAGTGCCAACACTACTAAGTGATGCTAAGGTGCATAAAATAAACCTTTGTAGCGTGATACCAATTGCTCAATACCAATTTCTTGAAGCCAATTGAAGTTGCACCATTAAGTCCACCCTTAACATCATGATTAGCTAGACAAACAAAAATACTAGATACCCTGTGAGATCAACATTAAGGGCAAGGTTCTAGTAAATACTTGAAAAACACAAGTCTAGCTAACAACCTATGCAAGCTAGTTATCAAATCATCAATCAAACCTATACTAGCATACACCACACAAGTAAGATACCACGTGTAGGAAACTAAATGCAAATGCAAGCAAGCATATGAATATGCTCATTTCAAATGCAATCAACCATGTCCATGAGCTTGCTCCCCCTACTTGTGTGCTTCTCTTGTCCAAGAATTTTGATCCTCTTATAATCGTCAATCTTGTGGATCATCCTTCTTGTTGGCCTATTGCTCTCCCATCATCGGCCTTCATGATGGTTTATTGCGTACTTCCATCCATCTTGATTTTCTCTCCCCCTTGATCATATAATCCAATATCTCTTCCTTGTCACACAATTTCATATCTTTGTCCAAATCTCTCCCCCTTTGTCATCAATTTCCATAAAAGTCAATGCTCTATTGTGACAAAGGTGTGTGGTAGGGATGTTGAGGGTAGATTCTTGCACATTTGATGGACACCACCATTTTGAGTTGGAATGACACCATTTGAAAACCATCCATAGAATGAGATACCACATGTAGGACCTTGCATCTCTTGATACCGAATGAATAAGTATCTCCCCTATGTCATATGATTGGTCATCCACTTGAACTTGAACTCTTTTGGTGTGGGAAGTCTTCATCTTGATAATCACTAAAAGTTGAGGATCACTTGCACTCTTGTTGGATACCACTTGAAAACTTGATCTAGACACCACTTGTGAGTACCAATTGGGGTTGGACTTATACCACTTACATGGATACCGTCATGAAGAACATGGTACTACTTGAACTTGAACCACTTGTAGACATACACCATGTGTAGTAATACCACATGAAGAATAGTGATACCACTTGTTGGATCATGTGCATGCTACTAGTGATGATGGAGTCTAGATACCACTTGAAAGATTAACTTGATATCCATTTTCATTGTTGTTTTGTGCTTCTTGAACTTTGATTGTTTCCATGAGCTTCTTTCTTGGTTAGTTCAAACTAGCAAACTTGCACAAGTAATCTAACTCGGTTTGAACCAAAGACAAGCTTCTTCACGCCACTAGGGGTTATCTTGCCTATGTTGAATTAGACTCTTTTCGCTCATTTAACTAGATCGAACACTAGGTTCACATGCTCATGAACAAGTCATATTTAGTCACTAGATCCAACAAAATATAGAATCAACTTGAATTCCTTCTTTAAGTCCTTTTCTTTCTACTTCTTTAAGTCCTTTTCTTTCTATCCAATTGTTCTCTAATCATCACTAGGACTTAAGTTTCATCTTCTCTTTGCTTGGTCTTGACCTTCACTTGAGTACCAATCTTCATGATCCAAAACCAAACAATTGAGACTCTTAACCACTTGTAATCATAATTCCAACTTGAGAGCCTTTCAATGCAAGAGATACCAAAGATTTGTAATAATTCTCTCTTATGGACAGATTCTATACCTTTTTAAAGAATATGCTATATTTCTCAATGTACATGTTCAATTGCCATGAAATTTTGTGGAGATGACCTTCTTTGAGTCTACTAGCAGCCATAAAAATTTGAGCTTTATTTGACCAAGTATGGACTGCCAACCTTTATTTTTCTCTACACTGCTACATGCTGAAAAACTGCTGCACTATAGTTGAAAAGAACTACTCCAAAACCAAAGTAATCCTTATCCAATTCTTATGAGATCTTCACAGCAACTTGTACCATAAGTCTAGAGCATGTATATCAATTTTCAAGCCAATCCAAATAGTTTTGATTACTCAAACATGGCTTTGTTCACAGTTAGCTCAGTTTTGCAATTTTGGACAGATTTTGATCAATTGAGCTAAACTTCTTCAAATTGAATCAAACTTGAACTAAACTTGCTTGAATACTTTCACAAGACATAAATCCATTCAATCCACTTACTAAAAGTCATCTTATGATCATATCCAACCCAAATCTACTCAGATTTGATCACTAAGCAATTATTCCATTCAAACTTCTCATTGCAATCAACATATGCATATTTATCCAATTCAATCAACTCATATGCATCCAAATGTAATTTCTCAACAAAAGATATACCTTGAAAATTCATGATCATCCATTTTCAAGCTTCAACTTGATTCTTTGCAAGTCATCAAATAATTAACCAAAAGATCACCTACAACTTGAACTTTTGCACTTGTATGTTATAGCACTTGGACTTCACTTTATTTGACTTGGCATTGGTTTGGATTTGCACTAGGTGTCATGACTTGACTCATTATATGATGATCAATACGAATGCCAATTAAATCAAGCCTCCAATGCCATGGTACCTACACACAATCATCCACTTTTTGATGGTACCCAAACTAGTTTGGGTCCTCTCAAGTTAGGAGCAACATACTTAGGCATTGCCTTAGTATGGATAGCGGGATGTTTTGCAATAGCAACCAATGAGGTACCATTGTCATCCTTCCTAAGCAAATTATTTGCATGAATTGAAATAGGCTTAGGAGTGTTACCTAGGGGACATGAATTAGCCATGTGTCCCCTTTCCTGGCATGAGTAGCACTTTTGCTTTGCTTGAGCCTTCTCTTTCTTGCTCATGTTGTGCTTCTCATTGCCTCGCCTCTCTTGGGTTGGTTGAGCCTTCTTCTCAAGCTTGTTGAGACACTTTGAGGCAAAGTGACCCATATCTTCACATTTGAAGCACTTGATGTGAGCCATCTTGTTCTTCTCTTGAATCTTGCTCATCATCAACTTGGCATTATAAATATGAGTTTGATGCCTTCCTCTTCCATTATCCCTTCTTGTCTTCTTCTTCTTCAAGTCACCATAGCATGCTTCATGGTTGGTCTTGACTTGATTTTGGGGTGTCTTGTCTTGTGGCTTTTGTTGAGGCCTCACAAATCTCTTGTATAGGCACGTAGAAGGGATATTACTTCTAGTGCTACACTTGGGACATTATGGATGTGTGAGTCTCTCCTCTTCTTTCTTCTTGGGCTTCTCTTTGGTAGGGCATGACAAAGTCAGATGACCCATTTCATGGCATATAAAGCACATGAAATGAGCAAGTTTTTCTCGCTCTTGCTTCTTCTCTTTTCTAGCTCTCTTTCTTTCACCTTTGGTAATGTCCCATTTCTTTTTGATGTACCCAAGGCCACTCTTGTCACCGACAATTTTTGTATTCTTCAACATGTTATTGAGGGTGACACTTGAGTTGTTCCACCTTTCTATTTTATCACTCATGTTCTTCACTTGACTTTTGAGCTCATTGTTCTCCTTCAAAAGGTTAGTCTCACAAGACATAGAAGTAGAACAAGTATGTAAAAGTGAAGAACAAGGCATATCATCACATGAGGCGGATATATTCTTCATGCCTACATCACAAGGGTTAGTTGCAATATGTGATTGATCATTTGACCCAAGTGATGAGCTCTCACTAGTTTTAGATTTTTCATTGGAAAGCTCCTTAGTGAGAAAAGCATGGTCTTTTACCAAATTCTCATGAGCAACACTAAGCTCCTCATGAGTCAATTTTAGCTCCTCATGTGAACAACTCATGACATAAAGTAGATGCTTTTGTTGTTCACATGTGTCCTTTAGAAAAGAGTTTTCATTAGTCACACTACTAATTTTTGACCCTATCGCATCGCTTCGGCTTGCATCAAATCCAAATTTGATGCAATAGGTGGTTGCTATTGCATCAATTTTCCAAGTCTGATGCAATAGGTGGTCGTTATTGCAGCGGGGATGAATTTGATGTGATAGTAATTGATGTCAATGCAATAGGTATGATTTATCGCACCGGTTTCAAACAAGAGATGCAATAGGTATAAATTATTGCATCGGACAAATTTGGTTGCATTAGTGTTAAATTTTGATGCAATAAGTAGGTGGTATTGCACCGGTCTAGAGTATGGGTGCAAGTAGAAACTACTATTGCAACGGATCAATAATGCCAAATTTTGATGCAATATGTGTTTGCTATTCCAACACTCTAGGACTCTTTCGATACAATACATTGGCACTATTGCATCGAAAGTTTTGAGTTGCAAGATGCGGTGGCATGTTAGCAAACATTGATCATAAGAGACATTAGCAAAGATTGATCATAGTATAAATAGTTATCTAATACATAGATAATACTAAGTTTGTGCCCATGCGTTGCTGTAAGTTTTAAAATCCACACAATCCTATGCATTTTCCAGCTAACACATGAAAGAAATGTATTTTCAAATCCTAACTGCTATGCATTTTCCAGCTAACATATGAAAGAAATTTATGTTGTGCACCATGGTTTCTATTTGAGTATAGCCACCTGAAGCACTTTGTATGGTTATAAACGTGCACAGCTTGTAGTTCACTTTACTTAACACCTCCTTAGAAGCCAATGATTAAAAGTCTATCATCAATGCATAAGCTGTTTATATTACAGTGGAGATATGACATTTGTGAACTAGAAAGCTTTCAGATCCACCTTCAAAATACCATAAACATACATCATCAAGTAAGTCCAGTATGTAATCTAGGATCTTTTACTTGGGCCATGATCAATCTACTAAAAGTAGTTGACTTATTCAAATTTCTTTTACTTGGATCTTTTACTTGGGTTGATTTATCTAAGATGTGATTAACATTTTTTGCATAGTCATTGTCAGATCTCTAATGATTAAAACCAGGATGCAAAATCTTAGGTCTCTACTAAATTAGCATGACATACCTAATTTCATAAGCTACATACATTGTGCACCAGTCAATGTAGGGGTGCACAGGCCTTGCCTTGCATCATTCAAAGTCCTAATGTCCTAGCAGCATACTCCGTCTGTATTCAAGAACCTCGTTACTCAAACAAAGAAAAAAATGGCTTAACAATCCATTTAGTGTACTTATATAGCAATGTTGTGCCTTTGAAATAATGTGCCCATTAAATCCCATTCGTGGCAAAAAAAAAGGCAACGCAAAACAAAGCACAAGCTCAACTGTAGATTTGTATCTCATCTCAAGTTTCATCATTCAAATTTGCCAATGTTTTGCCTATGATCGGCAACAAAATGCATATAACTGTATTACTGCTGCTATGAGATAGTAGCGAGTAATTAAATGAGTTAGGTCTTACTGTCACGAGTGCCGCTAGCTGGGTAAGGGGCCTGAGCACCACCGATAGAGTAGCCACGTGTGTCACACTGCAGGGAATGTTGACGGGGAAATGAATCAAAAGTGGTTTGTGTCAATATAAATTGGGCAAATATAACATCACAACTTGTCAAAAAGAAAGCAATAAACCACCAGCATTAACAGTGCACTGTTTATCTTGAGCTTTGATTTGTAATAGCGAGCCAGCTGTAAAAGGCACCATCTCATAATAATAATAATAATAATAATAATAATAATAATAATAATAATAATAATAATAATAATAATAATAATAATTATTATTATTATTATTATTATTATTATTATTATTATTATTATCAAACTACCTCTTGTAGTAACATGGCTAGAAGAAATTTCCTTTCCTGGCCGCTCATTAATTGTCTCAAAGAAACACATTATTTACCAAGAAAAAGACAGAAGTTAATCAACTTATAACATAGACTTGCTGAAAGTGTAAAATAAAAAGTTTATTAGGAAGTCACATAGGGCTAAAGATATTTAGGAAATGAGAGGAATGGACCAAGGAAAACTCAGTTAGATCACTCTTGCAGCAAAAATTCAACTTGTAAGATGCAATCATAAATCTATTATGTATATGCACAGAGCAAGATTAAAATTGTTTACAAGTCAGATAAACACTTAGCCCTTGTAGGTGCCAATCCCATTTCAAGCTTTATAGTTCAGAATTAACAGTACTAATTTTTAATATGAGCAGGACAGTCTATTCAGCTATCACTACCAGGATCGAGAGAAGCAATAAATTTATCAAAATTATGTCTTTAACCAGACTGGACAAGAACTTATAGTATCCTTGTTAGTACATTAGTTGAAAGCTACATAGGACAGCCCACATCTCTGAGCATATCATATGCTGACATGCCTATCATTTGTGTATCGAAGACAACAAAAAAAAATGATGATACTTGGAACTTCTCTTTCCATTGATGCAAGGGAACCATTGTTTCTCTCAATAGTTTTCAACTTAGTTCGGCTTCGGCAGACCTAAGAATGAGTACTTGACCTTTTGTAATGACCTTAAATAAGAATCAGTATCACAATACTGACTAAAATCAAATAATTCAGTATATTATTGGTTTGTGCTTTCATTTGCAGATGGTTTATAAATCTAGTCAAGCAATTGGGCTGACCAAAAGACCACACATAAATCATGATTGAGTCAGTTTCAGGGTCCACATTTATCAAGTATGCTGAAATTTCAGACCTGCAACTCATGGTCAAAACCACTACTGAACACAAAGCTGGCAGTAGAAGATGCAAGATTATGCAAAACCGACTGCCTGTGTTCACATAGGAGATAAGAGATCAGACTGAAAAAAATAAAGTCACTGCACAAGAATGATTCAAGATCAAACAAAAGACTGACAGAAGAATGGATGTCAGTTTCTTCTATGGGAGGCCTGACACAGAACATATAGTATCTGCAAGAAGTAATATACCCCATGACCATGAGGCTATCAGTGCAAATCTCACAGAATTAAACAATGCAGTACATTCAGGAGAGTATCTCTGATACTATAGACAAATTCTTAAAACGCTAGTTCATTATCAGTAACATGGAATTTGGCCAAGGCAATTTAGTTACGTATTTGGTCAAGCACCTTGGAGGCACAATGGACATGGAAGTCATCAGATTTAGGCATAAATGCCAACGCCATGCGAAGCGTGAGCTCCTACTCTGCATAACACAACAGACCAGTATATATTCACTAAGTAAATATGTCAGTTTCACCAGTCTGAATTTTGAGACTATATGATAGGAGTTGTGGGACCAATCGACGACGCACCATACGCCGTCTCGACGATGCACCCTCGCTGCCGCTTTCTGGGACCAACCATCTGCCGCCTAGTTCCATGCCTTGCTCACTGAATTTGGATGCCGTGATGCCTGATCGGCCGAGACCCACCGCGAGGATGCCTAGTGGCAGGAGCCGCGGCGCTGCGACGCGAAGCATGGCGGCGGCTGGATCTGGCGAGCAACGAGTTGGAGCGGTGCCTGGGAGCGTCGATGACAGAATATGCGCGGGCAGGAATTTGCGCGGGGAACTGCAGGATTTTGCACGCGCAGGGCGCCATGGCGCGAGGTGGGGGCGCGAGAGGGCACCGGGTGCGATTGAGAGCAGATTTTTTTTTTTTCTAATTTTCAAAAAAAAAAAAAACTAATTAAGCGCCTTTGTGAAGGAACCTAAAAAAAGATTTATCTTATATTTCTCCGCTCTTTTTTAACATATCGCATTAGTTTTGTTGTAATTCAAATATTACTACTCTCTCTGTTTTTTATTAGATGCCATATCAAGTCTTGTCTTTAAGTCAAACATTTGTACTTTTGACCATTCATTTCAAAAGTTATATAGATTCGTATAAGTTTTGTTGTAACTCAAACATTACTACTCCTTAGATTCATGTTAAAAAAGTATATTGTGAGTATGACACAAGCTTTTACCCAATTAAAGAAACTATCAAGCGGTTTGTTGTTCGGCCAAACGTCGATTAAATTATTGTACCAAAACAAAAAGCATACATCGTATAAGAACACTAACCAAGCTAATAAATAGCGGATAACGGGCTGGTAGCGAATTGGCGTTGAAATAACGGACTGTGGATAGCGGGCGATATTGCGGACAATTTAAGTACATATACCATAATAAGTGTAAATTGTACTCAATGAACTAATGTCTCACATACTTAAATTAAAAACAAACATGGCGTTCCACGCATTAAATAATCACATTAAGAGTTGTAAAGAAACATATTATGACTTAGGAGCTATAAAAAATAATTCACAAAACTAAACTCGTCATTGTCTGAAGCAACAATATTATCAGCGTCATGGTCACTTGAACTATCTCCATCTGCATAAGAGATGTTCTCTTTCTCTTCCTCTTCACTTGTAGAACAATTAAAGTCATCTGCTCATCTTCTACACTAAACACGTGCAAATTGCGGTCTGCTACGCGCAATTGCGGCTATATTATCGGTCCGCTATTTAGAATTGCGGCCGCAAAGTTTCAGATTGTAAAGTTTAGAGCGCTACCTCACAGCGGTAGCGGCAATGGACTGCTACCGCTATTGCGGCCGCAACCGCCGCTATTTATTAGATGGCACTAAACAAGTTTGGATACAAAATTAAATTGTGATACATAAGCACATGATTAGAGGAAATTATTTCCATGGCCTTGAAAACAAATCGACTTAGTTTCTTGGCCATGTTTTCATCGAACTTTGTTATTTGGCCCTAAAATAAAATCCGCTTTGTTTCTTCGCCCTTTGAGCCAGACCAAGAATACATCGAAAAATCATAACTCTTCAGTATGACTTCGGATGAAGATAATTTTAATATGAAAATTGTAGATCTAGACGAGATCTACAACTTTATAGTTTTAATTTTTTCATTTGAGCAAGTTCAGATGCTCAAAAAAATTAAATTAATATATTAATTTTTTTGAGCATCTGAACTTCCTTAAATAAAAAACTTAAAACTATAAAGTTGTAGATCTCGTCGAGATCTACAATTTTCATATAAAAATCATCTTCATACGATGTCGTATTGAAAAGTTATGATTTTTCGAAATATTTTTGTTTCGCTGGAAGAGCTAATAAACTAGACGAATTTCGTTTTAGTTCCAAATAACAAAGTTCAATGAAAACAGGAACAAGAAACTAAGTTAATCTTTTTTCAGGGCCAAGGAAATAATTTCCTCACATGATTATAGTCAACTCCCAATAGGTTTCCAAGATTGAAGATGATTAGTAATCAACTTTATGTTTTTCATATGAAAATTTAATAAAACCTTAATTTGGTATGATGGATTAAGAAAACAGTTTAAATATGAGTATTTGACACTATTTTTTTAAAAATGAAATATATCTCAACAAATTTATTTAAAGTACTTTGCATTCCAAAACAAAGACACCAAAACAAAGGCGAAAACCTAGCCGCCCGCGTATTTTAGCGAAAATCCCACCATTGATTTTCGAATCCAAAAGAAAAATCCACCGAAAACCCAAAACCGCCCAACCCCGTAGCGCGGCATGCCGCCAAAAGCCCCTCCCACACCGCCCGATGATTCAGTTTCCCCTCCCTATATCTCCTCCGTCCACCACCGCGCCCCCCCCTCCGTAGATCCCACATTCATCCCTAACCCTAGCGCCCACGATCTCCTCCGCCTTGCCCTCCTACTGCCCGTCCGGCATGCGGGACGCGGTGGAGGATGACTCCGACTCACCGGTGTCGCAGATGTCGGAGGATGACTCCAACCACGGTGCTGCTCGTTCCCACCGACGGACGAGGCTGTGAGACAACGAAGAGTGCTTGTGGTCCAAGGCGATGTCGCCGTGCTCGACGCGCGTCTTACTGGGCGGCTTCGCGTGTCAACTGCACCTCGGATCCATTTGCGCGCAAGGAAGTTGTGGACACGCGTCGACCACTTCGTCCTGTCCCCAGCGAGGAAGCGGGCACTCAAGCAGGTGGCAGCGCAAAAGCCGGCCAAGGCTGCAGGGGCGAGGTGCGTTGAGGTGAGCACCAGGTGCTCCGTTGCGGATCCGGCTCATCGGCGGCCCTCTTCTCTTTTTGGCGTTTAAACGGTGTGACAGCGGCGGCATTGACTTCGATGGTTGCACCTGGCTGGGGTGTGCGTTGGGATCCAGCTTCACCGGCTTCTTCGATGGCTCCATTCCCTTCATCGTCTCCTTCATCGGCAAGTCTTTGGTTAGTGATTTCTATCTATGAAGCTTGGGTGCTGCAATTTCATCGGAGGCTGCTGCAGTTGATGCTACTTCATCGGCAGTCTTTAGATTAATGATTTTTGTGCATGAAGCTCGCTTTGATTAGTCATTGTTGCGCATCCGCATGCAGCCTGCTGTGATTAGCAATTTCTGTTATCTGAACATACACTCTAAAATTGTTTTTTTTTTGTTGCTGATTTATGTGCCTGCACCTTCCTGTGATTAGCGAATTTGAGTCATGAACTATTTTAATGCGGCATCTAGGAAAATGATGCACCTATGTGAGTTTTTTTTCATGTCAGTTTGGCATGTTTGTGCAATTGATTTTGTGCAATTGATTTTGTCATGCTGTGTAGAATGAAGATTGGAGTTATGTGGAATGAGGATGTCTATCTACCTGTATGGGGTACTTTAAGTATGTTTTTGATTTACTTGTATAGACAGCTTATCTGTCATTAGGAATGAATGTGGCCATCTACTATATATCTGTTACAGTTCTGAACACTGAACAAATAATTGTTGCAGTCATGAAAACTGTTAAACTTGATGTGTGTTCACTCAAGTTGACCTCTCATATTCTCATATGCCCTGAAAGTATGGTTCTGTTTTTATAGCTGTTTTTTTTTTTTGGTTCTGAAAAGTATGGTGATTGCAGTTCGAAAAATTATGGGCTGAAAGTATGGTGATGCAATTCTATTTTAGTTCTAAAAATAGCTGTTATGGTTCTGAAAATACAACGAGTACAGTTTTAGAAAGTAAGGTCTGAAAGTATGGTAATTACAGCGTTGTAGTATAGTCAGAAAATTTGGATGCGTACCACTTTTATCTGCGTTCAGACTTGCAGATCAGTAAGCCTTGTCTCTGTGTTTTAGCATTGTCGAGTTATATCTGATCTTGCTTTATACTGTACGACTTAGATCTTGCTTACTGTATGACTTAAGGATGATGATCGTATTATTTGTAAGCTTGCTTTGTCCTGGCTGTTAAAAATGATGATTGCATTATTACTGTATGACTCAGATTCATACATGACTTAGATTCATACTGTACGACTTAGATTCATACTACATGACGCATTATTAGTAAGCTTGCTTTGTCCTGGCTATTAAGGATGATGACCACAACTTGATAGGTATTTATACATTTTTTTTCCATGGATAAAAATGAATCAATAATGCTGCATAAAAAAAGCGAGAAATTAGAAAGAAAGCCGGAAAGGTATAAGCTGGAAATATTTTGATGTTTACTAAGGATCACTTTCTATATTTGTTGAGTCATGAACTATTTTAATGCGGCATCTAGGAAAATGATGCACCTATGTGAGTTTTTTTTCATGTCAGTTTGGCATGTTTGTGCAATTGATTTTGTCATGCTGTTATCTAGTAGTAGACAGTAGCTAATGATCCAAAATAAGATTAGCAAAGTCCATATTTTCAAAGGCTCATGTACTAGCTAGACGCTGTTATTTCTCCCGGCAAACTTTATTGGACTATAGCTTGGACAATAAAAAGTGAAACTGGGCATATCTGTGCTACCTATAGGCTATAGCTACCAGTGTGTTAATGATAAGGTGAGTAGTTACAAATTGATCAAGAGGAAAAATTATTCTTCATTTTTCCATTTTAATTTTCAGTCCTTTAACGGTCACCTATGAAATATTGTATATATATTACTAATGCATATGTTATCTGGGCTTTTCCAGGGAGATGAACCTTGAGGGATTCTTGGCGAGATGAACTGAATCAAAACTTCAGCAGTGAGAAAGCTCCTCCTGATTTGTGCAGAGTCACGTAGTATATTTGTTTAATTCTAAATTTAGTGGTCTGCTATGTACTTCCAGTAATACAGTCCTTTGATATATTGTACAACTATTGGATGTGGATGATCAAAGTTATTAATATCATTACCCTTTTGTGCCATTAGATTTTGTAATTTTGTGAATTTCTGCGCCTCAAATAGATATTGTTGCAATAAAATTAAGCCGATGCAAATAGTTTGTATTGCTTCAAATATAATGCCGATACAATAATTTATGTTGCAACAAACCTAATGCTGATGCAATAACTCCTATTGCATCAAATCTTTTGTCGATGCAATAGGCTATGTTGCATGGAACCTGATTTTAATGCATTAGTATTTGTTGCATCAAACCTAATGTCGATGCAATAGTATGTGTTGCATCGAACCTAACGGTGATGCAATAGGTTGTATTGCACCGAATCTATTGGCGATGCGATATTCACTATTGCACCAAAATGTTATTGATGCAATAGGAATTCTTATTGCATCAATTTTTTGAGATTTATTACATCAACACGCATTGATGCAATAAACTCTTGCATCGATCCATGTTGATGCAACAGACATCCATTGCCTGATGCAATAACAATCTCGCATCAACACGATTCTGATGCAAGAACCATTTCGCATCAAACTATTCTGATGCAAGAAACAATGGATGGCCGATGCAATAGCAAGCCTTTTGCATCGGCCACAGAAAACCGATGCGATAGGCTATTGCATCAAGGTTTTTTGCATCGGCTCGCATCAACCGTGAAATTGATGTCATACCAAGCTATTGCATCAATTTTGGCCCTATTACAACAAAATTGAGCCGATGCGATAGGGTCAAAAATTAGTAGTGTTAAATTCTTCGTTTTGTTCCTCTCTTTTCTTAAGGCATTTACGAGTTTGCATACAAGCTCAAAATTTGGATCATCACAATCAACAATCACATTACCAAGTGATACCTTCCCGCCACCGAGTGACTTGTAGCTATGTGATGAGGATGAAGAGCTTGTTGATGCATCACTCTCGTAGCCATCATCAAGTGAGCTTGAGGTAGAATTATCATTGGCATCACTTGTGGCTTCATCAACTCCCTTATCAAGTGCTCTTGTGGTAGCATCATCATCATCATCATTTGACAAAGCGGAGGAGCAACTCTCCACAATCACGGAGTTGTGGATGTGCTCTTGATCACTAAGCTTCATGTCTTTGGCATCATCTTCATCTTCGGGGAGCTTGCCATAGTTTTCATTTAGATATACCCAAATTTCATGAGCAATCTCAAAATGCATGATCCTTCCGAAGATGCTATCATCCAAAGCTCTATAAAACATGTTAATAGCTTGGTAACCGAGTTGTAAGTATTTCCCTTGCGCTTCGGTAGGATTGTCCTCATCAATCGCATGGGAAAAGCCTACATCTACGATCCACCACATTTGAGGAGAAATAAATTTAATATTACATTCCATCCAATTTCTCCAACGTGCAAAGTGTGTGCCATCAGATGTGTGTGGACAATCAACATCTAGCCCATAAGTCGCCATCCTCTCGGGTCGGTTAAGACCACAAATGAGAGACCAAGCTCTGATACCACTTGTAAGGTCGAGATGGCGGACTAGAGAGGGGAGGTGAATAGTCCTTTTTTAACAACTAATCGCAGCGGAATAAAACCTATTCGGTTCTAGCAAACATTCACCCCTCTAACTAAAGCTCTATGCACCTTGTAAAAGATCCTAGCAAAAACAAAAGTGCAAGCCTAGCTTGAGCTTCCCTAACCCGTTCTAGCGCAAGGTCACATAAACCTAAGCACTAGTACTTTGATCACTGGGGAGCTCCTACCAACTAGCAAGCAAAAGCGCACTAAGCACCTAAACTCACTACGTGCTCAATGACAAGGATACACAATCCTAATCAAGGAGCGCAACTTGATTAGTTACACAAACTAATCAAGACACTAGTTCTAAGCTACACAAGCTAAGAACGTGAGTGGCAAGCTACACAAGCTAACCGGTCTCACAAGAGCAACTACAACTACACAAGTAAAGTAATGCACAAAATAAATAACTTGTGTAGAAGGGAGCAAACCACCGCGAAGGATGGGAAGATGTTGACACGGTGATTTATTTCCCGGAGGTTCACTTGTCGCCACAAGCTACGTCCTCCGTTGAGACAAGCTCCAAGGTTGCCGCCGGTCCTCTTGCTAGTGGTGACCCGCAAGTCACACTCTCCCACGTGGAGTGCTTACCACAAGCTCTAGCACTTGACTCGGCCGGACCACTTGTCGCTCTTCACGTCTCGCTCTACTAGCGATGCTCTTTGCGATCTCCCGCGGGGTGAGCTCCAACCCCTCACAAAGCTTCTCCGGAGCTAAGCACAATCTTCTTGCTTGCTTCACGGAGCCTCGCGCCACCAAGCCGTCTAGGAGGTGGCAACCTCCAAGAGTAACAAGCCCACGGGCTTGCAACTCGACCACCTAGTGCCACTCAATGCAATCTCACAATGCAACGCACTAGAATCACTCACTATCAATCAATCGGATGTGCACTAAGCAAGTGAGTGAGTGGGAGGGCTTCCAAGCACACCTACACAAGCCACACAGGCCCAAAGGTGCTCAGCTGCTCGGCCAAGGCCGCCAAGTGCTTGGATTTATAGCCCTCAAGCGAATAGAGCCGTTGCCCTCTCAACCCGGCCGTCGGACTGAGCGTCGGACGCTCAGCCGCGCCACCGTCGGACCAATGTCCATGGTCCGACGCTCCCGATGGCCGCCACGTGTTACTAGCCGTTTGAAGTCGAACGTTGGATTACAACGGCTAACTTCTCGCGCTTCAGTTCACCGTCGGACGGAACACCGTCGGACCAACGAACTCCACGGCCCGACGCTTCCAGAGAGCTCCCCGAGCGCTGAAAACCGTTGGACGGTCGTCCGACGCTCGCCGTCGGACTAAACCCAAGACTCCGACGCTCTCAGAGCTCGCCACATGTCAGCTCTCGCACGATCTGCACCGTCGGACGCTCGGACAAAAGTCCGACGCCCACAAACTTCAACGTCCGACGCTCACAGGCCAAACACCGTCGGACGCACGAGGATGGTCCGACGCTGTCACTGCAGACAGCGTCCGACGCTCGCACTCAATTGCACAGAGGCTAGGGTTTACCGTCGGACTGAACGCAATAGTCCGACGCTCACCCAAGCCAGCGTCCGACGCTCTTTTTGAGCTCCTCTCAACTCCAAACTTCACCACCTTTGCAAGTGTGCTAACACCACCAAGTGTACACCTCATGTGCATGTGTGTTAGCTTTTCACAAACATTTTTCAAAAGATTTTTCTCTCTTTTCACCGTGCCACTCGATCCTAACAACGTATGCAAGTTAGATCACTCAAGTGGTACTAGATGACCGATATGCAAACAAGTTTGCCCCTCTTGATAGTACGGCCATCTATCCTAAATCCGGTCAAGCACTTCTCTACTCAACCTTAGACCGATAAAATGGAAATGCCCTAGGTTATACCTTTGCCTTGCGCTTTCCATTTCGATCACCGTCTTCATCACCGTCTCCGACACCATCGATGCCGGTGCAACACATGCACCAACACCTCATAAATGATATGATCCACTTCATATCATCACGTGGCTTTTGGTTCATCGATCCTTGACTCGCTCGCTCTTCACCGTTGCGTTGGTCCATCGGCGCCAAGCCATCACCCGACTTGCCCTTCACACTTGCAACCGGTCCGTCGACGCGAAGCCTTGTCTTGATCTTCTCCACCTAGCCACATGACTCCATGTCATGTCTCATGCGTTTAGCTCCTTCATACCATATGTGTGAGCTAAGCATCATCTCCAAGCCATTTTCACCTCCATGGCATAGATGCTCACACACATGTACCTGTGGACTAATCACCTGTGTAATCAACACTTAAACACATATTAGTCCACTCAAGTTGTCACTCAATTACCAAAACCAAATAAGGACCTTTCAGAAGTATATATTGATGATATTGTGATCAAATCGGCTGCCAATAATTCTCACTTGGCCGATTTGCGTCTTGCTTTTGAGAGGATGTGCTAGTATGGTTTGAAGATGAATCCGATTAAATGTGCTTTTGGTGTATCGGCGGGCAAGTTCTTGGGATTTATTATTCATAAGAAGGGCATAGAAGTTGGTCCCAAGAGAATAGAGAGTATCAAGCAAGTTCAGGTGCCCGCATGTAAAAAAGACTTGCAAAAGTTTCTTAGAAAGGTGAACTACTTGAGAAGATTTATTGCTAACTTGTCCGGGAAAGTTATTCCTTTCACCCCCATATTGATATTGAAGATGAGAGTGAGTTTGCTTGGGGGGCAAGGCAACAAGAGGCATTTGAGAAGATCAAGAAATATTTGTCAAAGCCACCGGTTCTTCGTGCTCCAAGGAGAGGAGTTCCTTTTAAATTATATATTGCTGCCGAAGAAAAAAATAATTGTTGCGGTTTTGACTCAAGAGTATGATGGCAAGGAGTATATTATTGCTTATATTGGTCGTCGTCTTCTTGATACCGAGACAAGGTATGCCCATATTGAAAAATTATGCTTATCATTATACTTTGCTTGTACTAAGATGAGACATTATTTATTAGCTAGTACATGCATTGTTGCTTGCCAGGCCGATGTAATTAAACATATGTTATATTGGCCAATCCTTAGTGGAAGGATCGGTAAATGGGCATATGCATTGGTTGAATATGACTTGACTTTTGAGCCTTTGAGAGCCATGAAAGGTCAAGTTCTTGCTGATTTTATTGTTGAGCATGCAATTGATTTAGGAGATGAGATCAATTACATAACTTTTACTCCATGAAAACTTTATTTTGATGGATCGGTTTGCAAACAAGGCCAAGGTGTTGGTATTGTTATTATTTCACCACATGGTGCTGAGATGGATGTGTCAAACTGATTAGAAAATTATTGCACTAATAATCAAGCCGAATATTTAGCGCTTTATTGCGGATTGGAGATGTTGAATTCCATGGGAGTAAAATATATTGAGGCTTATGGTGATTCTTTATTAGTGGTGCAATAAGTTTCTGGTGAATGCCAATGTTTGGGAGAATCATTTAATGCTCATCTTGATACTTGTCTTGATTTAATTGCATCTTTCGCCGAATTTAAAATTCGGCACATACCGAGACATGAAAATTCAAGAGCCAACATGTTAGCTCAGCGAGCATCAGGCTTTGACGTCGGTAGGCGTAAAAATTTAAAGCCAGTGCAAAGCATCTTTTCTAGTTTCTGTGCAGGCATGTGAAAATCGGCCCAGCCGGGTCTGGAAGTCGGCCAGGCCGGCTCTGGACCAAACCCGGCCAGGCAGGGTGACGAAGCCGGCTCAGCCGGATGTTGCGGCTTTACTCTAAATCGGCCAGAATTGTGCTAAATTGATGGACAGGCCGATTTGGAGGATTGGAGAACTCCCTTGTTAAATTTTCTGCGAGATCCCAGCACTACAGCCGATAAAAATATTCGGCGGATTGCGTTTAACTTCACTTTAAATAATGATGAGCTTTATCGGAGAACTGCCGATGATTTGTTGCTCAAGTGCTTGGGACCTGATGAAGCTAAAGTGGCTATGGGAGAAGTCCATGAAGGTGTTTGTGGTACGCATCAATCGGCTCTTAAGATGAAATGGCTTTTGAGAAGGGCTGGTTTTTATTGGCCTACCATGATAGCCGATTGTTTTCGCTACTACAAAGGATGCGATGAGTGCCAATGGTTTGGTAATATTCAGTTAGTGCCTGCTGCATTGCTTCATCCTATAATCAAACCGTGGCCTTTTCGTGGTTGGGGACTAGACTTCATTGGCCAAATTCATCCCCCTTCTTCAAAGGGTCATTGCTTCGTGTTGGTGGCCACAGATTATTTTACTAAGTGGACCGAAGCGGTGCCTTTGAAGAATATGACACATAAGGAGGTGATTGAGTTTGTGACTGAGCATATTATTCATAGATTCGGCATTCCTCAGACTTTGTCTACAGACCAGGGGAAATCTTTCATATCAAAAGAGGTGCGAGAATTTGCCGAATCATATAAGATTAAGTTGCTCAATTCATCTCCATACTATGCTCAAGCCAATGGCCAGGATGAGTCTAGTAACAAGAGCTTGATCAAGCTTATCAAGAAGAAGATAGAGAATAATCCAAGAAGGTGGCACGAGGTATTATCAGAGGCTCTGTGGGCTCATCGTATATCTCATCATGGTGCTACAAAGGTTACTCCTTTTGAGCTGGTGTATGAACAAGAGGCTGTGTTACCCGTCGAGGTGAATTTAAATGCATATCGGCTCGTTAAGCAAAATGACTTGTCTGCCGTTATGTATCATGATTTGATGATGGATAATATTGACGAGGTGACTGATAAAAGATTAGCGGCTCTAAAGGAGATGGAAAAGGAAAAGGTCCGAGTTGCTAGAGCTTATAACAAGAAAGTGAAGATCAAGTCGTTCCAAGTTGGGAAATTGGTGTGGAAGACCATACTACCAATTGGAACAAAGAGCAATAAGTTCGGCAAGTGGTCGCCTAGTTGGGAAGGTCCTTACAAAGTGATCAAGGTGATATTCGGAAATTCATATATGCTAAAGATGTTGCAAGGTGATCGTCTCTCAAGAGCAATTAACGGGTGGTATTTGAAAAAAAATACTTTCCAAGTATTTGGCAAGAAGCCTGAGAGCTCTCCAAGCAATGGCCGATGTATACATCGCCCTTAGTCACTAAATGGCCGTTGGGTTAAGTATCGTTGCTGTTTAGTTTTTTTTCAGGATCATGTGCAGCAAATTCACCTGAAAACAGGGGGGCATGTGTTTGCACCCAAAATTGGACGAGTCGGCAAAACCGGCTTGGCCGGGTTTAGCCCCTGCGCCGACTTTTGGCAGGCTGCCACGTGGTGCCCCCGAAGGCCCCGTGAAACCCAGGCCGGGTTTCGCAGAGTCCGAGCCGATTAATAGATCTAATCGGTTTTTGATAGTTTTTGGATATGGGAAACTTGGAGACTTGCCTAGATACGTGTTTCCTACTGGGATAAGACCACCCCCCTCTATATATATATGAGAGGATCATGGCCGATTGAGATCTTAACCATCCAATCGTCAAAACACATCTACAAAGTAGATTCTCGCGGTGGTTCATCTCTATCCTGCTGTTCGGCTCGACTCTCCGCGAGTTTAGTCGGCGTTCTAGGTGATCTCCGCGATCCCTAGGGCAACCTCCACGTGCATCTCTCCGACGGATCTTTCCGAGGGGTGTTCGGGAGTTTCCGGCGAAGGACGGGCGCCACATCGACCCCCAAACGTCCTCTGCTGTTAAAGACTGTCGTCCCGATGACCAGAAGACCGAAGCCCTAGCTTCCTCGGCGAACCCGAGGAAAGCGGCTCAGCCGACTATCAAAGTCGGCCAGGGCGGGTAGGCGGCTCGGCCGGGTTCTGAAACCGGCCAGGCCGGGTTTCGCGGGCATGCTGCTTCGTGCTGTTTCGTTTCGTGCGCGACTGTGTGATCTAGCACCTTACTGTGTGTTGTCCCGTTTCGGCGTCAACAGTACGTTTCATGCATATGCATATATATTTGCATTGCACTGGTCGCGTTTCTTCTTTTCACAAAGTAAGTAACAAAACGATCAGCATGTTTATACATGTTCTTTTCATATCCTATGTGGTGTGTCTAGGTGACATTCAGGATTATGATATCCTTAGAGTTGCATATTGTGGATTGTTGAATACGGCTGTAAGGACGAAGGACCGAAGAGGCAACCAAGAGGGGGAGTGAATGGAAGCCTCAAAAATTTCTTCCAAAATTAATTGAGACCATTGTACCAAATCACGTCCCAAAAGCCGATTGAGAAACCCACAAGATATCCACGAATCTACGAGAGATTGGTGCTTAGGGAAGCGCAGCGGGATACTCGAACACACTGGAGAAGACGCGGAAGCAAGACTCGAACAAGTGCAAACTGCACAGTCCCGGATTGTCCGCAAGTCAGGTCACGGACTATCCGCGGTCAGAGTCCGGACTGTCCGGCCGCATGACCTGACGGGCTACAGTGCATTGTTCACTGTCGGGAAGTCAACGCCGGACTGTCCGCGAATTATAGGACTTTCAGCGGTCAATCCCTAGAAAAACCCGAGAAGAGGCCCGAACTGCTCACTGTCGAGAGACTAGTCCGGACTGTCCGCACATAAACTATATATATATATATATATATATATATATATATATATATATATATATATATATATATATATATATATATATATATATATATATATATATATATATATGGGAACGTATGCTAGGGAAACCAGCCTCCTGTGCAAACTATGAAAACTCTAATCAAGGTCATACAAATCTAATCCGATGACAACGACGAGTTCTTGCACTTCCCTGGCAACCAGACTCTACTAGATATTCTCCAGAACTACTCAAACAGGCCACAGATTGGGGAGCTCAGGACTGCATGCCACAGCTTTGGTCCCTCAGGTCGGACTAAAATTCCCAAGAAAGGTGTTACAACAGGATACACCTGCAGGCTGGCTGCACCGGAGCGCCACAAGTCAATTATCAGGCCGGACGCACTAAACCCATCACTCATCAATGTGGTGCACCACTTCCATCTGAAAGAAGGGATGAGGTATGTGAACATTGGTCAGGGTGTGATGATCATCAACCACTACAAGTATCAAGTTTGGGAGGTGTTCAAGGATAAGTTTTCTGGGCGTGTAGCGACCTATGTTGCCGATTGGCAGGATGAGGAGAATGTTGGATCCAGGGACAGGGCACCAGGATTGGGGACTAAGCCAGTGGAACCAGAGGATTGGCCGCATCGGTTCTGTGAAGTATATGATACCGGTCTTAAAGATTTTGTGCATAAAGCATTCACAGATCCAGCCACCGGAAGTCTTCCATGGTAGATGATGGGTAAACATTGTATTTGATGCATGGTATAGATGATGGGTATACAGAGACAGGGAAAGAAACACAAAAAAGAGTTAGCTAGAAGAGTGATTTGCTCTTGGTTAAATTTAGTCTTAAGGTTTTCCTTTCCTGTTTTTATTTCCTTTAGAGCCATCCTTTTTTTTACATATCTAAGGAAAGGATTCTTTTGTAGAATTGTAGATAAAGATAGGTAGCAGGTTCACTGTAAGTTTTCTTGACGAAAGAGGGAATGAATAGGATGACTGTTTGACTTTCTTTCTTCTCATATTTACATTGCCGTATGCTCTCATACCTAGATATTATCACCAATTCTACGATTGTGAACATTTTTTTTCCTGGAGAAAACTACACTCAATTCTGTAAGCACAAGCTGTAGTTTGTGATGAAGAAAAGGATGGTACCTCTTCCTTGGCACGTCGGTATACCGTGTAGTAGTGGTCCTGATCCTGAAAGAATATTTGTCTTTGTCCCCTCAGTGAAAAACCACACAGAACACATTATGCTTTTGCTGTTTTTTCGCTTTACATTTACATAATGGCAACTTTATGTGTTGAGCATCTTTATCTGTAACCTATAGCATTGGGAAAGCATCTTCTTGAATCAAATCAGCATGTTTTCCAAGGAAAAGGAAAGAACCAGACCAACCTCCAGATCACTCTCATAACCATTAAGCTTGTTCTTTTCATCAATCAGCGCTTATTTTCAGCCATGAAATAGTATTTTTCCTCTCACAACAAATCAGCACGAGCCGAAATCAGCGCTTATTTTCAGACAAAAGAACAGGCTGATTGTTTTCTTCCCTATCTTTGGTTACTGAGCTTTCAACAGGTAGCCCACAAAACCTGACACATAGATATTAGATAAGCACAGGCTAGATAAACCCTAGCTTTCTTTCCTCTTCTATTTAAATGCATCATTGATCTTTACTTTATTTATCATCTAAAGTCCGATGACAGGGTGGCGCTGCCTGGATCAAGGTCCCAGTTCCTTTTTTGTTCCACTATTCCTAGGTTTATCAGGACAGGCTTCTCATAGTGAAGTCAAAAGCAAGGGGAAGCAAACAGGCACAGCCTTTGCAGTATCCTATTCTGAGACCCAGTGACCCACCTTGCTCCTGATGTTAGTTTATCTGTAGTAATCAAGGAAGGCTATGGGCAAACAATACAATAGCTGGCACAAGTGCGTGGATGCACCCGTTTGGTGCCTTCTGGTGATGTTGCCATATGAAGATGGATCCAAAAGAGGTGAGCGTGGCTTGGAGTAAACTACAAATCTGAGCTCCAGTTTTGTACCACAGGGCTGAAAATAAAATAATGCCCACATGGATGGAAGGAAAATTAATGGTGAATGATACAACAAAATGAAAATGCATGTATGTGGACGTATGAGCTGCCATGAACCCTGGGTACGTTTGCCTAGTTGGAAGCTTGGAAGGTTCTTGTGTTGAACAGGAGGCCTGAATTCCTGGCAGGTAGGCTGGCACACATTTCGTTGTCCCTCTCTGCCTCTGGCACATCGTGCCATAACATTTCTGAAAATGGTCCTCCACTATGCAAACCTTAATCTTTCAACTGTGCTTTTTTTTTTTTGACGGACTTTCAACTGTGCTTGATTAGCGCAGCTACTGTGAAGACAATTCTGTTGCATTGCGCGACCGTTGAATCTCTGAAAATGCTCCTCCACTATGCACCCTTGATCTTGCAACTGTGCGCTTTGCGCCCACAACTGTAAAATTGTTTCCTTCTTATTAATACGTGCCGACTTGTTCGGATCGTTCCCCAAAAGAAAATGTCTGCATGCCGGAGAGGATCATCATGACTTCGTGATACATTGTACAACTGGACAAGCCTGTGTTTATGGTACAGGGCAGGCAGAACTACTGCACATCCGTGTGTCCTAGGCTTCCACTGGCTGAATCGATTTCAGATCCTCTTGCATAGTACTACTATACTTCAGATTCTTCTGTCCCTGTCTGACAAAACTAGTCGACCGACGACCAAATCCTTGTGCATTTGGTACTCATTTCAGTAGTACCATCGATTGACGATTGCGTAGTACCATCGATTGCGAGTCGCTGACAACCCCTTGGCCTGAATCATCTAAAAATGATTTTTTTTCGTACGGAAAAAAAGAAAAAGAAAAAGTTTAGGGAGTGTTTAGTTCACAAAATTTCCTTCTCTCTTTCCATCATATCAATTGTACTTTCCGTCTGCATGGAGCACTAAATGAAGTAGCACCTGTTGCATGTTTGTACTTTTTACCTGGCTAGATCGAGATGAATTTTTTGAATCTACTTAGACCATGATTGGACAAAAGTTGTCAAATACAAATGAAAGTGCTACAGTGCGGTTTTTTCTCACTTCTCCCAAACTAAACGGGGCCTAGTATAGTTAGCTGGACGAATACTTTGGCATCGAAACGAGACCGCCAATTGCATTCCGGTGTGGGTTAGTTGGATCACACCATGCGTAGCAGACCACCGAGGACCAGCTGATCGAGCAGACGCACACCGAGTCGCCGCCGATGGCATGCAAGTCGTGCCGAGGCCAGACGTCTGCCGTCATTCGGTCATTGGATCCGAGAAGCGTGGGATGCCGGCGGCTTGTTTGGTGCCTTGCCTGACTAGCGTGCGTCAGATAAAAACTACTCCCTTTCAGTTCCCAAACTGAAGTGCATGTGCCAATAGTTCCCAAACTGATAATAATGTTGTCACAAAAAAAACTGATAATAATGTTTGACTAATACGAGATAAAGACTTATTTTAGAAGTTAGAACACGATCAAAGTTTGAGATGTGTGCCAGCGCAACGCAGGTGGAAGCTCTGGCTTGCAGCGAAGGTCTCCGTTGGGCACATCATTGGGGGGGTTCACACAAATAACTCTTGAATCAGATTGTGCTAGAATTATGTCGTCTTTCAAGCAACGGTCCGGACAGATCAGAGGTAGGGCCTATTATTGAGGAGGCAAGGGGCTGATGCGCATGATGAGGGAATGTAGCATCTCACAAGTGAAGAGAGATGGGAATAGCGTGGCGAATGCTCTAACTTTATTTACTAAACGATGCAAACACTCTGCGGCTTGGTTGGGTCAAGCACCTGCGTGTGCTTTGAACCTTATTAAGGCCGATTGTAATCTTCCTTTTCTAGCTAATAAAGCTCTCTTCACTCACAAAAAAAAAGTTTCAGATGTTCTATTGGTTTTTTCTTTAAAGCGTCAATTATACACACACGAAGGTAAATAAAAGAGAAGACAACTTTGGTGGGCCGGTGGGTCCAGTCCAGAGATAGCCGGATGCTGCGTTGCTTCTAGAGGGAACACCCTGCACTTTCCGTCGCTGTGCTGTGTACTCTCATCTGTCTGAAAAAAAAATAATAAAAAAGGCGAGGAAAGCAAGCCCCAATCACACATACGCCGAATAATGCCGGAACCCCGAGTATAACGTGGCAAATAGGCATGCAGACAGGGAGGGTGACACGACACGAGCTTTCCTCCGCTTTTCTCCTTTCTTGGTTCGTCTGAAATCTCCCCATCGTTTTCTTCACGTCCTTCTTGGTCCCTTCTGGCACATGTTCAATCATTCCTCATTGTAAAGTACTCCCTCCGTATTTGTAAAACATGACGTTTTGAAAAAAAATTGTTATCAAACATTAGGAATATACATCATGGACAACTTTTAATTTCTTAAGTTTGAAAATATGAAAATTGTTTACTTTTAATTTCTTAAGTCTGAAAATATAAAAACTATATAAATAGTTTTCATAAAAGTATAAATATATCACTTTTTAATAAATATTTTTATAGAAATATGAAGTTAAAGTCATACGTTGAAGACCATGTCGTTGTTCTAAACGTCATCTTTTACCAATATGGAGTGAGTATGTATTCAAAACTGAATTTGCAACATGATTGGACCAGGACCAGCATGGCAATTTTGCAGCTGCAAAAGAACAGTTTTTTCTGGGTACTAGATCACCAAATCAAGTGTCTACTGCATCAGAACTCATCTTTTCCCACCAGGATAATTATCATCAGAATTCTTGGGACAACACACCAGTCATTTAGTCTCTCTTTCCCTAGGCAGTACATCCATCCATAAGAACTGAATACAGATCAAGTATTTGCAGTTGCAGCACAGTCAGGAAGGTCTGCTCTCGAGACATACTAACATTATCAGAACCAAGCTTTACATCAGTTTACCTTGCTTTGGTCGCCAATCAGCTACAAATGATTTGGCAAGACCTACTCAATTTCCTCCAACTGACAGAACTGAAGATTCAGGCGTCGAATCTCTTCGTCAGGTAAAACGATGCTTCAATTTCCCGACAATCTCTACCTGTAAGAAGGTAACTCTCCTGCAGGGAGCTCCCAGTTGTCATTCTCCTCATCATCAGAGGCCTGCTCCTTCAACCCCTGGTCATCGTTGAAAGGATATGGGCCCTTGAAGCGCCTGCAGTAGAACGATCGAGCTCAGGAGTCAGTCAGGAGTTTTATATATTGCTGCTACAGCTGAATTTAACTCTCAAGGAACTTTGAAATTGCCAAAAACAATCATCTCTTCTCCCAGAAAGGGGAGATATCCTTGATGACAGATTTCATATAATTCAGTATAAAGCTAGCTGAACATTCCTATAATGGGTATTCGATTAGGCATTTCCTTGCATCTGGACATGCCAGGAATACACACACACATGTTTTCATGATCAAGAATAACACCCTGCTTTCAGAAAAGCGATCAAAGAATTATACAGATGGCCACAATACTATGATGACGGTCTGTCAAACAGCCTAGATACCAAAGACAAAAATAGGACCATTTTCACATGCGCAGCTATTTCCATTCAGAAATGATCTTTAGTGACATAATCTAGCTGTCCCACCTTCAGGATCACGACTATTAGTAGTAGACTGGTTGGCATGTACTAATAATGCCAGATGAATTTGGCAATCAAACTACTATTTTTGTCAGATATATGATCACATAACATCTTAACGTACAACTTGCGCACACACATGTAGGTCAAATCAGTCGCTAACACTTACAATTTGGCCTATACTTAAGCAAACACAGCCATAAATCAGCAATCATGTCATTATAGCACCTCAAATTCGATTCAAAGACAAGGGACACAGAGCAACTATCCAAGTAACTATACGCACATAAAGCAAAAATATGTTTTTTTAGGGAACAGAGCAAAAACATGTCGATCAAGTTAACTAATAAGGAGAGTGATCGATAGAGGAGTGGGGACGCACCTCCGGCGGTACCGCCGCGCCGCGGACCGCGCCTTGCGCTTGCGCTTGTCCCGGGCGTCCTCGTGCCGGCGCCGCCGCCTGACCTCCTCGACGACGCCCGCGCGGGACACCTGCCAATTGAACCGCCGCAGGTGCTCCTCACCGGCCACGTCCTCGTCTCCCGCGTCCACCTTCGCGTTGTGGTACTTCGGGTTGGCCCCGCAATGGCAGCTGGGAGGGCGCGGACAGGGCAAGGGAGGTAGCTGGAAGCGGTCGCCGCGGGAAGGAAACGAAGGTGGGGTTCGAGGTTGGTTGGAGGAGGGGATACGGTCGCGATGAGGAGACGGCTGCTGGCTGCTGCCGCGGCTGTGGCGGCGGCGGCCATGGTGGTGTCGATGGTGCCCGCCGGCGAAGAAGTTTGTAGAACCCTGGTTGGTGGGCCGGATGGGCCTGAGGTTCCTCTACTCCCCTTGCTGGCCTTTTAGCAGCCCACATCAGCAGGACCGTAGGGAGTAGAATTTTAGGCCTGATTTTAGAACGCCAGAATTTTTCCTAAATCATGCGATTTTCATGTGAAATTGAAATTTTTGTTTGTACCATTCCTGTATTCCAAACATGTAAGGATATTACTACATGTATCAGAATGGGATATCTAAATGGATGTCAACGGCATGTTACCGATTGTTTTTTTATTTGTGTGCGATGATGCACTACAGGACGTGGGTTCTGGGGCACTCGGCAAAAATCTTATTGCACTCGGCAAAAACTTTGCTGAGTGCCGCACTCGGTAAAGGGCACTCGGCAAAGATCCTATCGGCAAAGGTTTCTTTGCCGAGTGCCAAATATCGGGCACTCGGCAAAGCCTTTGCCGACTGCCAAGTTAGCACTCTGCAAAAAAAGGTCTAACCGTCAACTTTGACGGCTTCTTTGCCGAGTGCCAAGTGACCTGGCACTCGGCAAAGATTTTTTTTTTTAAAAAAAAATTCTTTGCCGAGTGTCGAGCAGTCGCACTCGGCAAAGAAAATAGCTCGGCTGTTTTCTTTAAAAAACCTTTGCCGAGTGCCTTTGCCATGGCACTCGACAAAGAGTTTTTATTTTTTTTTAAAAAAATTCTTTGCCAAGGCACTCGGCAAATCTGGAAACCTACATCTCAGGTTTGCCAGATTTGCCGAGTGCCGGAGCCATGGCACTCAGCAAAGGCCTCTCCATGACGCTGGCGAGCCGTCGAGGTGTTCTCGCTAAGCTTGCTGTGGACGCTCGCGTTGGTGTACGCCTCGGGGCCGTCGACCGGGTTGTAGGTAACGTCCGGGGCCGTCGCCTTCCCCTTGTGTGCCAGGGCGTACGCCATGAACTCGTTGCATTCCTGGCCCTGGTACGCCTGGGACTGCGAGGAAAACACAAAGATGATTACAAGTCGTTAGAATTAAGTGTTAGAATATAAAAAAAAGATGTATGTACAAAGAAGTTTACCCATGTCTTGGCCTACGTGCTAAGGCTCTGATTGCCTTGGTGGTGTGCCGGCCCACCCATCTATAGGCGGCAGTCACGACGGATCTTGTGCTTCTCCGCCCACTCGACCGAGAGCCACCTGTCCACAATGGTCTCCTAGCAGAGGCGGTGCCTGGCGCACCAATCAGGACATTGCTGTATGCCATCAAGTTATTGAAATGTCAGAAGATGAAATGAAACCAACCTACTGTTCATGAAAGTATTTCTTACTAAGAGGTACTGCTCCCTCGTGAGCGTCATGCTCCTGGCCTCGCGCTTCCTCACCACCTGTCCAAGGACGTCGGCGTTGTAGTTGATGATGCACTAGAGCCGCGTCTCGTAGTACAGGTCCGAGAGTCGGGACCTGCAGACCTTGTCCTGCACGCGTGCTGCCTGGGCCTCAAACCCAACGTCACACTTGTAGAAGTCCTGCATATGCATACATTATGTATTGTCTAATTATTTTTAGAGCGACCAATGAATACATAGTATTGACCAATTTAGTGTGACGCAGACTCACCCAGAACTCGGCCTTGATCCGCGCCGCAACAGTGCCGTGCTCGCTGTCCTCAGCGGCGTGGAAGTGCTCCCATGTCCAGGGCGGCAAAGGAGCACCAGCGTAGGTGACTATCCCAGGGTAGTGCTGCCGAATCAGAAGGGCCAGCATGCCATTGATGTGCCGGCCCTTCCCGGACACAACTTCCCATTTGCTGCAAGAGTCATTAATAACAAATGTTAGCCATTAAGAATCTGTATGTCATATGAAACAGTAATGAAATGATACGTACTCGTCGCCCTAGCGTCGAATCACCGGGCGCTGGTGAAGTGGGATCGGCCGCGCCGGGAGCCTTGAGGGCCCGCGCAAGTAAACTCCCGACGAGGTAGAGCCCGAAGAAGTGGAAGTGGAACCCCCTGCTGTTGCGGTCGCCCCTTCCTCGTGGTCTGCCAAGTCAGAAGAGGTGTCACCCCTCCTGCCTGGACGTCCACCGCCTGGTCGTCCTCGTCTGCCGACGGGGTGGTAGTCCGCTCCACGCGCGTCCTCGGACGGCCGGGGCGGCGGCCGGTCCTCGGCCTCCTCGGTGCCGTCTCCGGCACAGGCTCCTTCTCAACCTGGGGTGGTGAGCGGTCCCTCATGTAGAGGGAGTTGACCAAACGACGGCCTTGCCTTTCGCCCGGCATTTTGTCGAGTGCTTGCAATTTCAAAGAGTAAACCAATTAGCAATGTTAAATTACAAAGTACTTATAAAGAGATGCAAAATGAATTGAACATAATAGTAATAATAATTATAATAATAATATAGTATTAGATGAATTAGAAATATTCTTCATGATTGGCAGCGGCTGGATCATAGGTGTCATCATCACTATCTATATTGTCAACTAGCACCTCTTCTCCCTCGTCCTCATCTCCATCGTTCTCATCATTGTCATCGGTAGCACCTCCCCGCTGTTCTCCCGATACACGTTCTGAAAGGGAGAGTGTGTATCTGGAGAACAACAGGGAGGTGATGCCGAGAGTCTGTCTCGGACCGGAACAAACCATGGAAACTAACCTCATCTATGCATCCGCGGGCCGTCTGTTGGTATTTTTAACATCAATTCACGTTAAGTTGTCATTCCCTAACATGATGCCAAAAACCATTGGTAAAATAATCTACACTTGCCATCTGAAAATATAACACTATAGAATATATCCGCAAGCGCACAGATAATTCTCCCATTGTAGCACTTCACCCGGTAAGTATTCCGAGTATCGTTGATTTATTTTATGCCAAAAGGATAAAGCGGCATTCTACTCACTAGGATATTTGAAAAGATATTAAATGTGCAGACCTATGATAGCCAGTAACTCTAATGCTTTAGCGATAATAAGTCAATAATAATATATGATAAATGATAACTGAGTAAATGAGGTAAACGGTATTTCAGAGATAGAATATAGAGACTCACTAATGCAGTAAAGACAATCTCGAGATTCGGCTAAAGTAAAGGAAACCTATGTAATTACCAAATATAAAGTCTACAGCCTATGCTACATTACACATCTTCATTTATAGGAGAACCGACTCAGAAAACATCATAAGGAGCATCATCTAATGAGGATATTAAGACACCAGGGTCACCTCCTTCGCGACCGCGCTCTGCTAGTCCTACGCACGGGGGGTGGACTACAAAGGAACCAACGCAGCTGTCACCTACGCAGACTACCACACGACCCGACACGTCAGGGTGCCTCCGTAGGTACGTAAAATATCTAGACACCACGTCTACATAATACGCACCACCTAACTCACTCGAGTACTGAATTAGACGCTTTACGATCCTATGACAATAATCATCACCAATCACAACTATATCAAATATGCAACAAGAATAAACTAAGATCCAAATAAGTAGGAATATATTAAAATGAAGCAAAGTCATAATGAGATATAAGATAATATTACCGATCTCCAGACGAACAGATCTGGAATCCCGAGCGTAGCGCCCAACTCTACTTGAACCTTGCTAGACGCCTAAACTATGAACTTGAAGAAGTAGAGCCCTATTTCTAATCTCTGGAAACCCTAACTTCTGTTTACTCTTGACAAATGAGCAGGAGGAATGAATTGGTGCTCTGTGAAGGGGGTCTGCCCCTCTATTTATAGCCCGGTGCAATGAACGTGCGCCATCGGATCAAACCGACTTAAACATAGGGCCAATATGCATCCTTGGAGGCAGTGGAGAAAGACTCCAGAAGCGCGGAGGCAAACCCTAGAGGGGGACGCCGGCCGGCCCCCTGTGGGGCCGGCCAGCCCCACCCTGGCGGGTGTCGCGCCCCGGTGCTTCGGGTGTGTTCTGGACTCTTCTAACTTGTCTATTAAGTTTGTTTCCGTCGCGATCAAGTTTCGTGGTAATTATGCTCTTTAATCCTTCTTTTAAGCCTTTCTGAAAAATACCCTGGAAAACAGACAATTCACCAAAACTCGTGGAATATGTCAGTAATAACCCCAATGTTGCTAGTATTGTCCTTTTCCAAGCATTAGTTGACGGTATAAAATTGGTACTTAACGACCGTCAACAATACCCCCAAGTTAAGTCTTTGCTAGTCCCTTAGCAAAGTTGACTTGAAATAATTTATTCAGGGTTTCATTAAAATGTATAACTTCCAACTAGTACTTAACTATATAAACAGAAATTCTTCTTAGATTGCAGTTCATCAATCTACCCTTTCAAACTTATTCCTACTCTTTTAAATCGTGGGGCTTTTAAACTAAATCTTGGGTAATTGAGAGATAGAATAATTAAGCAATCGCCATGTCTTTTATCCATTGTTTCAACCATTGCTCCAGAGTTTTATGGAATGTTGATTTAGAAAATAATGAGAGTCTACTAATAAAATTATAGAGGACTATCAAACTATACACCATGACTGAATGTGCGAGTGTGATAAAATTTTATTTTGGAGCTCATATGCATTATCCTCTCTTTTTTGTCTTCTTGAAGAGTGTGGGCTATCTCCCCAACGGATACGTTTTGTACCTATTTTTTTTCTCTCAGACGGGTGTCTTTGCACCCATTGTTTTACTCTCTCTTTTTTTGGCACATACTCTTTTGATATGGCATCTTTCAGGCTCATACTTTTTTGGTATGACATCTTTTAATTTTATAACCCCACACTTTTTTTTGGACTTTTAAGAGAGAGACTTGTGCATAGAGCAAAAACCTTTTGTGTATGTGAATTCAATCATGAATGCATAACAGAATAGTCTATTAAAATCATATTAGCAGAACACTTTTATTACATTCATTTTGATTTTGACTTCCGAAATATCTGAAGTTTAGGTATCACTTAGAATGTAATTGTCGGTTACCAAAGTTAGGGGTACCCAACTTCCATGCAAAAAAGCTCATTCCCAACTTGGCCTGGCCCAAGTAAGGCCAGTGGAAGCCCACGAAGGCCGCGTCTACAGAGCCCCACGACATCATTCCACTAATGACAGCCTCCTCGGGAGAGCGGCGTCGTCGGCGCCCAATTCTCCGATTCGCCCGAGCCTCCTCGGGAGAGCTCGGGAGAGCGGCGTCCTCGGCGCCCAAGTCTCCGATTCGCCCGAGCCTCCCCTGGAGAGCTCGGGAGGCGGCGTCCTCGGCGCCCAAGTCTCCGATTCGCCCGAGCCTCCCCGGGAGAGCTCGGGCCTGCGGCCTCCCCGGCGCCCAAGTCTCCGATTCGCCCGAGCCTCCTCGGGAGAGCTCGGGAAAGCAGCGTCCTCGGCGCCATACCTCCGATTCGCCCGAGCCTCCTCGGGAGGGCTCGGGAGGCGGCGTCCTCGGCGCCCAAATCTCCGATTCGCCCGAGCCTCCCCGGGAGAGCTCGGGCGAGCCTCACCCTCGGTGCCCCAAATCTCCGATTCGCCCGAGCCTCCCCAGGAGAGCTCGGGCGAGCGCTCGGGAAAGCAGCACTCCTGGGTGCCCAAGTCTCCGATTCGCCCGAGCCTCCTCGGGAGAGCTCGGGAGAGCGGCGTCCTCGGCGCCCAAACCTCCGATTCGCCCGAGCCTCCTCGAGAGAGCTCGGGAAAGCGGCCTCCTGGGCGCCCAAGGCTCCGATTCGCCCGAGCCTCCTCGGGAGAGCTCGGGAGAGCGGCGTCCTCGGCGCCCCAAACCTCCGATTCGCCCGAGCCTCCTCGGGAGAGCTCGGGAGAGCGGCGTCCTCGGCGCCCAATCCTCCGGTTCGCCCGAGCTTCCCTATCCCCCTCGAGCGCAATCTCGCGAAGACATCCAAGGCACAGGTAATGTCAGCGGAGCAATCTTGGACGACAAGAGATGTCTCTGACCACTTTACAAGCACTGTCCCGTCGGGCGAGACTCTCAACGCAACCGTGCTTCGCACGCCCCTGACAGCCATACCACCTGTCCTCCACGGTATGGTCCACGGTGCGCCGCCCCGTTTCGGGAAAGACGCCCACTGCGCCGTCCACACGAAAGGACGAGCACGCCTTCAGGATCCCGAGCCTCGGGAAACAACGCCCCAAGGTGACTCTCCCTCTTGTCACATCGTACGGAAGGATAGCCGGCAGGTGTGAACTCACCAAAGTCGTGCGGACCACGGCGGCCATATCCAGAAGACCCAAAGAGCTGACGATATAGTCAGACGACTGTTTCTACCTTGGAACTCGCAAACCAAGATAGCCATACCCATACCCCGGAGACACGGAGAAAAGGCAGAAGCTAGTCAAACGGGAACGGCAACTCCTCACTATTTTAATAGGTAGCATCGTAGCCGCCTTTGCCTCTCCCTTGCGGCTATAAAAGGGAGGGCAGAGACCAGCTTTAGAAAGAGGACGGGAGACGAACGAACGAACGGACGGAGAAGTTCCAAGTTCTCGCCCACAGCAAACGACTTGTAAACACTTAACACTCACAAGAGACCTGGGAGCTCTTCCCTCTCTCGCCTAGCTTGTAACCCCCTACTACAAGCACCCCGGTGCAAGGCAATACGACTCTCCTCTCCACTGGACGTAGGGCTTGCTCGGCCTGAACCAGTATAATCCCTGTGTTCCCCTTGCACACCATCCGTAGCCTCAACCGCAAATCACATATTTACTAGCCGGTGTTAGCCTCGCCAAAATTAGCACCGACAGTTGGCGCGCCAGGTAGGGGCCTTTTGCGTGTTGATCCCGGTTGCGGATGGCAGCCAGCGTCCCTGCGCTTCCTGCTGGCTCGGTGCTCCGGTTCGGGCCACTGTCCTCGGCCTCGAGATGAACCTCCGCCCAACCCGAGCCTCGGGCCATCATCACCCCGACCCCGGGTCCAGCAGGTGGCTGGGAAAGGGACCCCGGCGACACCTCCACCCGTTTCAGGGAAACAGAGGGAACGCCACGCGCCGCTCCCGCCGAACTAGGCGGGGGAAGCGCATCCGCGTCAACCCGACCAATCCGGTGCCCCCCGCGCGAGACACCGCCTCTACGATCATCACCAGCGCAACGCTGGTAGCTCGAGCAGCTAAGTCACAGTTACCCTTAAGCTTCCATGCTTTGTTCATATTTGTGGTCTCGGAATCGATAAATAAGCGTTCTTCAATTATCACGAATTTTGAGATTTAAACTGAAACCTCCCTCACGTCCGAACCTCTCCAGCACTCTTGAAAAAATCCGTGAAACCCGAACAGGCAAGAGAACACCCTTAGGGCATGGCTGGCCGAGCCGCGAGACCGCCTACGCCTCCGGGCTACGGCACCTTCACTCACCACCCATCGTCCGACGGGTGACTTACGCTTCGAGGCAATTTCATGGGGTTTTTCAAGTACGGGACGAGGGGTGGACGCTTGGGGACCGACGATCTAATTTTCTCTGCGCCTTTTCGATAGCTTTTTCGAAAATTCCGCGCCGAACTCCTTTCTGCACTCTAGCAAAACTTGCGAGATCCAAAGAAGTAAAAGGACACTCTTAGGGCAGGGCTGGCCGAGCCGTGAGATCGCCTACGCCTCCGGGCTACGGCACCTCCACTCACCCCCCTCCGCCCGAGGGTCAACTTGCGCTCCAGAAAGATTTCGCGAATTTTGCCTGAGTGCGAGAAGAGAGACGGGCGTTTGGGAAATTTAGTAAAAAAACGAACTCACTCGAGCCTTCTCTGAGATACCTAGCTGTGTGCGCGACAAAGTGGGAACCCCTCGGGTCGGACTGGCACAGCTCTGGCTCTGTCTACACCACCGAGGCTACGGCATCCCTAAAAATGCTAAGTCCTCAACTTTCATCACAAAGTCTGATATTTACATGGGCAATCGGCCAAGACTTATTGTTCACAGGACGACAGAGGACTTCGCGCCACAAGCTCACTCCACCGTGGGAAGGACCGTTCATCGTCGCCGAGGTGCAACGCCCCGGCAAAGCTCGCGAACGAGAACGGCGAGGTCTACAGCAACGCTTGGAACATCGAACAGCTACGTCGCTTCTATCCTTAAGATTCCAAGCATTATACTATTTTGAAAATCTTGAAATCGATGAAAAGACCCGACTTCTACTCTTTTTAACATGATTTTAGATTTTCAATCCGAGCCTACACTCGGAAGTGAAATGAACCTTTATTTCACCGCACAGTAAATGCGAGGCTCGGCCTAAACTACGGAAGGGCCGACCCTCCCTCGGGGGCTAGGACGGGGGAAACCCCCGAGCTATCCCGAGATTAAACAATTTTGGAAACGCAAAAATTTCAAAACTTGTCAAATTCGTTTCTCCCTAAAACACGCTTCCTTCCGGAAATCGAGCATGAACTTACAGAATTCGAAGAATGAGGGAAGCCCCAGAAGACAGAGCCGGTCGAGTCGGAGACCGCTTATGCCCCAGGGCCACAGCATCTTCCCTCGCCACTCCGTGTTCGAGAGCTAACCCACACTCGGAAGAAAACCTATAAGATCTACGCTCGGCCAAGGGAGGAAGCTCGGGAGGAAACACCTAAGCTTCTTTTCTAAAGGATTCTTTCTGCCAAAGCTCTTAGGACGTCGGCTGCGTCTATGCCACTAAAGCTACGACACCCGAAAAACGTCCCCCGAGGCTCGATGGCCCGGGAGCAGGATCGGCAAGAAAAAATGCCTAAGGAAAAAAGCACGAAACAAAGTGAAACAAACATTCAGCAAATATTTACATAAATGTTAAGGCCACGAAGGGCCATATTGTTTGTTTCCTTTCAAACCACTCCCGAAAGGTTACTTTTTACAAGGCACTATGGCCCGCTTCTTCTTCACGGCAGGTTCAGAGGAGGGAGCTCGACCTCGGCTTGGAAGAGACCCGCCATCACCGCGCACGAAAACCGCCTCGACTGAGCCGAACCGTCGCGTCCGTCAGGCTTCGCGCCTCAAAAGGTGAGCCGAGTCATTACAACCGCGCGCCCCGATTCCACCTACGTTTTTTCAACGAAGAAACCCCGGGCTCGGGCGCCCGTTACGTTCCCAGGGGATCGAAGACTGGCCCTCCGAGGCTCGAACAGTCGCCCCAGGGAAATCGAGTTAGGGACAGCTAGTGGATGGGTCACGAAAACGGCCAGTATCCCGACGCCCGGAACGTCACAAAGGACATCCCATGCTGTGTCCAAGTCCCAGTAGCGAGTCGGTTACGTGGAATCCCTCCGTGGGAGGCATCATGCCCTCGGGACCCATCGAAGGGACCCGACATCCACTAACTGACCCTCGGGAAATAATTGGAGTGTGCTCAGGCCACTAGCCGACCCTTAACGAATAGGGCACGGACCTCCACTTGGACCAACCCGTTTGTAGCTCACCGGAAATGCCGACTCGTGCCCCAGCGGGGAAGTCGAGCAGGACCAAACCTTCCTCTTCCCGAAAAAAGAGCGTGAAGGTCGAATTAAAAAAGACAGGGAGGAACCCGATCGATCTCCGATACGAAAACGGAGGCTCGGAAACTTGCCCTGCACCTTGGAAAGACCACCGAACGATCTCCCAACACGGTGGGAGGCTCGGGGGCTCCGCTTCCAAGGAAACAACGCACCTAAATAAATCGAAAAACACCCGAGGACTAACGAACACGATTCTAAGCCTTTGAAGGGATATATCATCCCTCCAAAGCCTCGGGGGCTACACCCGGCGGGTGCGCTCGCGCGCACCCCCCGGAAAAAACAACCCACACTTTATCTTTTTTGACAGGAAGAACCAGCGTGAACCTGTGGAGGAGTGCCTTCACTCCGCCACAGGCTCGGGGGCTACTGTCGGTTACCAAAGTTAGGGGTACCCAACTTCCATGCAAAAAAGCTCATTCCCAACTTGGCCTGGCCCAAGTAAGGCCAGTGGAAGCCCACGAAGGCCGCGTCTACAGAGCCCCACGACATCATTCCACTAATGACAGCCTCCTCGGGAGAGCGGCGTCGTCGGCGCCCAATTCTCCGATTCGCCCGAGCCTCCTCGGGAGAGCTCGGGAGAGCGGCGTCCTCGGCGCCCAAGTCTCCGATTCGCCCGAGCCTCCCCTGGAGAGCTCGGGAGGCGGCGTCCTCGGCGCCCAAGTCTCCGATTCGCCCGAGCCTCCCCGGGAGAGCTCGGGCCTGCGGCCTCCCCGGCGCCCAAGTCTCCGATTCGCCCGAGCCTCCTCGGGAGAGCTCGGGAAAGCAGCGTCCTCGGCGCCATACCTCCGATTCGCCCGAGCCTCCTCGGGAGGGCTCGGGAGGCGGCGTCCTCGGCGCCCAAATCTCCGATTCGCCCGAGCCTCCCCGGGAGAGCTCGGGCGAGCCTCACCCTCGGTGCCCCAAATCTCCGATTCGCCCGAGCCTCCCCAGGAGAGCTCGGGCGAGCGCTCGGGAAAGCAGCACTCCTGGGTGCCCAAGTCTCCGATTCGCCCGAGCCTCCTCGGGAGAGCTCGGGAGAGCGGCGTCCTCGGCGCCCAAACCTCCGATTCGCCCGAGCCTCCTCGAGAGAGCTCGGGAAAGCGGCCTCCTGGGCGCCCAAGGCTCCGATTCGCCCGAGCCTCCTCGGGAGAGCTCGGGAGAGCGGCGTCCTCGGCGCCCCAAACCTCCGATTCGCCCGAGCCTCCTCGGGAGAGCTCGGGAGAGCGGCGTCCTCGGCGCCCAATCCTCCGGTTCGCCCGAGCTTCCCTATCCCCCTCGAGCGCAATCTCGCGAAGACATCCAAGGCACAGGTAATGTCAGCGGAGCAATCTTGGACGACAAGAGATGTCTCTGACCACTTTACAAGCACTGTCCCGTCGGGCGAGACTCTCAACGCAACCGTGCTTCGCACGCCCCTGACAGCCATACCACCTGTCCTCCACGGTATGGTCCACGGTGCGCCGCCCCGTTTCGGGAAAGACGCCCACTGCGCCGTCCACACGAAAGGACGAGCACGCCTTCAGGATCCCGAGCCTCGGGAAACAACGCCCCAAGGTGACTCTCCCTCTTGTCACATCGTACGGAAGGATAGCCGGCAGGTGTGAACTCACCAAAGTCGTGCGGACCACGGCGGCCATATCCAGAAGACCCAAAGAGCTGACGATATAGTCAGACGACTGTTTCTACCTTGGAACTCGCAAACCAAGATAGCCATACCCATACCCCGGAGACACGGAGAAAAGGCAGAAGCTAGTCAAACGGGAACGGCAACTCCTCACTATTTTAATAGGTAGCATCGTAGCCGCCTTTGCCTCTCCCTTGCGGCTATAAAAGGGAGGGCAGAGACCAGCTTTAGAAAGAGGACGGGAGACGAACGAACGAACGGACGGAGAAGTTCCAAGTTCTCGCCCACAGCAAACGACTTGTAAACACTTAACACTCACAAGAGACCTGGGAGCTCTTCCCTCTCTCGCCTAGCTTGTAACCCCCTACTACAAGCACCCCGGTGCAAGGCAATACGACTCTCCTCTCCACTGGACGTAGGGCTTGCTCGGCCTGAACCAGTATAATCCCTGTGTTCCCCTTGCACACCATCCGTAGCCTCAACCGCAAATCACATATTTACTAGCCGGTGTTAGCCTCGCCAAAATTAGCACCGACAGTAATACATAGCAACTCAAGCCTTCTTATATCATATCCGTCAATTACTTAGATTTAAGTTTTATGCTTACCCACAGATGTCAAGTTTCAGATTAAATTATCATGGTAGATAAACTTCATACAATTCATAGGAAAATTTAAATTTAAATACTAAGCATTTGCAGGAAATTATTTTTAAGCAATTCAATTATCTTTTTTGATTCTTCTCTAGCTTCAAGTTCTACTTTATTCTAAAGACAAATTCAATGCGGAATTTAAAGCAAACTTATTTAGATACTCTATATTTTTGGGTTTTCAATTTTTTACCAAACAAGAATTAAATGCAGTAACTAAGAAAGCAGTAAATAAATTTTTATTTGGTTTTCAGTTTTTTTTGCAATATTTAAATTGACAGAATTAAAGACTGAAATAAATACTGAAATAACTGGTATAATACGTACAGATGAGTGGTGCTCACCTCGCGGGGGACTCCCCCCAAGCTGAATGTTGCCGTGCCTAGTACTGTGGTGGAGGCGGCGGCGGATATCCCATTTGCTTTATCAAGTGTTTCAATCCGCTCTGCATTTGCTGCTGTCCCTGGTATAACTAGTCAAGTTGTTAGTCCGTGTGCTGCTACCACTGTTTTTGCTGGTAGAACCTGTCGTCGACCTGTTACTGCCACTGCTCATGCTGGTGCAGCGTGTCGCTTATTGCGTTCTGTCCCTGCTCAATGTTAGTGAGGGCATAGACAAAGTTGAGAAATCATTAGCGGTGGCTGGAAAGTGCTGCTCAGGTGGACGGTAGTAGTCATCTGCCGGTGATGCGTGGAATGGATACGGTCCACCAGTGGTGAAATCCGTGTTCCCGCGTGTGGAAAAGACGCTCGTCCTCTCTGAAAATCATTGGCCGTGTTGCCTGCTCCCATCCTGCTGCTGCTGCGGACGAAGATTCTCCTTACTGAAATGTAGACTGCACCTCCCATCCTACATGAGCAGTCCACTGCTGACGTGGCTCGTGCGTCGATCCCTGCTCACCAAAATTAACATAGTGGAAATAAGCTGGTCCCGATGGTGCCGGGTCAGCTCCAGTGAAATCAGTTCTCGGCGCCCTACTGATGCGCGCGGACGGACACCTGCCAACATTAGCTCTACTAGCTAGAAAAATAAAGTTCTGCACAGAATAAACTCCCAACTCCCTGTCTGGCAATTCGTACTCATTGTCATAATTTTTATAAATCATAATTATTTTATTATTTCGGCGTTTAAGCATGTGAGCACGAAAGAAAAAATCATATCCAATAATTCTGCGGGCATCAGATATATAAACAAGTGTAGCATTTGATAACAAGCCTAGCCCAGCAGCCAAACGAGTAATTCAGGAAGTGAAAGAAACACTGCACTTTTTCATGGAAGGGACTGTTTTCCAATAATTCAACATTAATTTCGCAGGTGACGCCTTTCTTTTCTTTATCATGATATATAAAAAGTGCAGCTCATCTTGCTTAATGGAATTTAACTCCTCTCTAGGAAAGAATGTAAAAACTAGCCATTTAAGCATAAATCTCAGTGTGGGGTGATGCACTTCTTCAGTAGCATATTTTTATTTTCGCTCTGGTTTCTTTGCAGTGATACTCTCCTAAAAATCATCTTTATCAAAATCTTGGAGAGTTTCAGTTATATTAACCACACACTGATTATGAAATTCTAGTGCTAAACTAAGATTTTTCCATGAGAGGGTAAAAGGTTTATTGAATATTCTAAAATTAACTTCATCATCATCAAAGTCTAGGGTGCTAATGAATTCTATGGTGAGTAACTTGCTACCCTGCTCGTTAATTTGCGATGCATTTTCCCAACCAACATTTCTAAATATGAGCTCAAACTCGGAATCCATTCCGGTTTCATGGAGTAAGGTGTCATAAAAAATTGAAGTATGAGTAAATTCCTTGCTTTTAATCGCATTTAAAATTTCTCTCTGGGGTCTAGATGGTAATGAAATTTAAGAGATATTTGTGAGTTCATACCTCTCTTCCTGTTGGAAAGAGGATGACGGGGTACCATGCACAAAGGGTGAAGGAGGATCCATGCTCATGTCGGTGCCGACGAACGACGGTACTTGTGATGACGATTGGCTTCTTGTTATGCAGCGTGAGAATGCTCTTCCAAGTGATCGGATGGCGCCTTTCATCCTGTTGCTTATCCTGCCTGTGAAATGATGAACACGAAGAACACGGCAAGAACGAACAAGAACACAACAAGAACAAGCAAGAACAAGTAAAGAGAAGAGATTAAAGTGGTGATCTCTCTACTAGGTATTTTTGCTAATCTTCCTCTCTCTTCCTTTCCTTACTTAAACTTGAATCAAATGGAGTAGTTGTGAGAGTTTGAAGTCACGAGCTGCAAAGCAACGTAGCTATGTGCTCTCTGGAGTGTGAGTGAGTGAATGAGTGAGTGAGAGAAAGGAGAGACAAGGAAGAAGAGGAGGGGCGCCGGCCAGTGTGAGCATGGGACCGACCGGCCCCACCTTGTGTCACTTGGTTCTCAACTTTTGCAAATGTCGACTCTACCTTCTCATGCATGTGAATGAGTGATTTCCCTGGCAAAATGAATGAGTGGTGGGTGGTACATGGAGTTTGGTGGTAGTGAAAGGTGGTGGTTGATGATAATGCATGAGGTGACTTGATGTGATGGTGGTGGGTCCCATATGTCTTCCGTATTTATACCGTATAATGATACGAGAATAAAAAACTAAATTACTTTTCTGAATCTACACAAAACTAGAATTCTAATGATGGTCTTTTTATAATTTTTTGCCACCACTATAAATTCCGCTGACGGGGGTTTAACTCTCCGTTAGTAGTAATCACATGGGACTTAAACTTTAATCATGCCATGCTTATTTTTATTTCTTTTTAATGATGCAAACTTATAGAAAGTAAATATGCAAATTTTAATGCAAGAATTAAAGTACCGATAACTAACGAGTTACCTCCCGGTGATGGTTCGGGGTTTTAAAGTCCGTCGACTTGGACTTCTCCAATTGAATTATTCTTCATGTTTTATCTCTGGTGTTGGAGATATTTTTGCATCTTGTCCTTCATGACACTTCAATGTTTGGCATTGTTCCAGCCTCGGCTTGAATGCGAGCCGCTCTTCTTGTCCGTTTATGGTGAATGTGATTTCTCCATCTCCGACGTCGATGGTTGCATTTGCAGTGTTTAGGAATGGTCACCCGAGGATGAGGGGTATCTTCCTCTCTTCCTGCATGTCAAGTACTACAAAATCTACAGGAATGAAAAAGTTGCGGATTCTCACCGGAATATCTTCTGCAATTCCTGCGGGATAGCGGACCGATTGGTCAGCTAGTTGCAGATACATCGTGGTTGACGTGAGTGAAGGATAGTTGAGCTTATCGAAGACGGTCTTGGGCATGACGCTGACGCTTGCTCCAAGATCACATAAGGCGTTCTCGAACATCTGGTCTCCAATTGAGCAATTAATAGTGGGATACCCTGGATCCTTCTTCTTAGCAGGAGAAGAACTCAGAATTGCCTCACTACACTCCTCCGTTAGCTTGACAACTTCAGTAGAAGGTAGTGGTCCTTTGTTGTTGAGGATGGTTCGAAGATACTTCGCATATGTAGATACCTGCATGGCATCTAACAATGGAATATTGACATATAATTTCTGAATCACCTCTACAAACTTACCAAATTGATCATCTGTTTTTGCTCTTCTCCTTCTACGTGGAAATGGCAGGAGGGTTGTGTCATGAAAATCTTGAGTTAATTCTTGATCTTGAGGTTCAACTGATGGTATAACTTCTGCTTCTTTGTCGTCCTTTTCAATTTCTTCTTCTACCTGCAATAAATGTGGTGGTCTACGTGCCCCCTTTGGGTAAGGTGGATCACGCGTAGACTTACCTTCTCTAGTAGATATTCCTTTTACTAGTTCAGGATTAGTGGTAAACAAAGTAGAAGACAATTGTAAAATTTGTAACTCTATCTTTTTGTTGAATAATATTTGATCTTTAACAGCAGAAGAGAAATTATCTAACTTAGAATTAATTCCTTCTAAAATTTTATCATTAAAATCAAGCTTCTTATAAATACTTTCATTAATTCTAGCTTGTTCTAATATTAATTCTCTTAAGGGTGGTTGTCTATGACTTGAATAATTATTATTGCCTTGGTCCTTACCTTGACTGGTTGACCGAGGTTGACTCCATCCTTGCTTCTTGATGACTATACTAATATCTTCTGGGGATTTAGCAGATTCAATTCTTAAATAGTCTTCTTGATTCTGAGAATTGAATGCTTCTTGAATAGCTTGACGATCTCTCTTATAATTTGCCCTTTGCTCTAACCAGTTTAGCAGTACATCCATCTTGGTTGATAATTCACACACTCCTTCTGGAACTTCTTTACTTTTATGGCACGGCTGGGTGTTGTATGTCCAACTCTGATTTTGCTATCTTTGCCATAATATCTTCAGCTCTTACAGAGGTGAGTGACATAAATGATCCTTCAGCAGTGGCATCCAGTTGCTCATGTAACCTTTGAGTTAGTCCGTGATAAAATGTTTGCATGAGCAACCATTTCTCCTTTCCATGATGAGGACAATCTAATATGTAACCTTGAAAACGTTCCCAGGCTTCTGGAATAGATTCACCTTTCTGCTGACTAAATTCTGAAATCTTTCCTCGTAAGGCATTGGTTTTGCTTACTGGGAAAAACTTTTTTAGGAAAGCTTTTGAACATTCTCCCCATGTCTTGACTTGATCTTTATTCTGATAAAACCACTGCTTCGCTTTTCCCTCCAATGAGAACGGGAATAAACGAAGTAGCACGACGTTTTGAGGAATGCCCTTAATGTCGATGGTATTGCCAATCTCCAGAAAATTCTGCAGGTGGACACTTGCATCTTCATCTTTCTTTCCAATAAATGTAATAGCTTGCACCATTTTGATGAGGCTTGGCTTGATCTTAAAATCATGATCTTCAAGGTTAAAGGTTGGCCCAACGCGAATATTCTCAGTGCTTGGAGCAGAAAATTCACGCAGAGTTTTCTCAGCCATGGCTTCTCAAAATGATGTAAGACCCTTCTTCCTCTGGTTGTTCCTGATTGATAAGAATTAAAGTACTACAACCAATCCTGCACTTACCCTATATAAGATATTTAAACAAAAGACAAAATACGGGTAAGTCTGCTAAAGCAAAAGGTTACGGTCTATCTCTAAGTATTCATATCTATAGTTTTTTATTTTGTTTCTCTATTATTTATAAAAGACTCTCTAATGTGAAATTCTAGAATGAAAATATCCTGGCTAATCAACGAACCAATAATTTATCCTAGTGAATAAATTGCCTTCCCCGGCAACGGCATCAGAAATGCTTGTTGATATTTTTAACATCACTTCACGTTAAGTTGTCATCCCTAACATGATGCCAAAAACCATTGGTAAAATAATCTATACTTGCCATCTGAAAATATAACACTATAAAATATATCCGCAAGCGCACGGATAATTCTCCCATTGTAGCACTTCACCTGGTAAGTATTTCGAGTATCATTGATTTATTTTATGCCAAAAGGATAAAGCGGCATTCTACTCACTAGGATATTTGAAAAGATATTAAATGTGCAGACCTATGATAGCCAGTAACTCTAACACTTTAGCGATAATAAGTCAATAATAATATATGATAAATGATAACTGAGTAAATGAGGTAAACGGTATTCCAGAGATAGAATATAGAGACTCACTAATGCAGTAAAGACAATCTTGAGATTCGGCTAAAGTAAAGGAAACCTATGTAATTACCAAATATAAAGTCTACAGCCTACGCTACATTATACATCTTTATTTATAGGAGAACCGACTTAGAAAACATCATAAGGAGCATCATCTAATAAGGATACTTAGACACAAGGGTCACCTCCTTCGCGACCGCGCTCTGCTAGTCCTACGCACGGGGGGTGGACTATAAAGGAACCAACGCAGCTGTCACCTACGCGGACTACCACACGACCCGGCACGTCAGGGTGCCTCCGTAGGTACGTAAAATATCTAGACACTACATCTACATAATACGCACCACCTAACTCGTTCGAGTACTGAATTAGGCGCTTTACGATCCTATAACAATAATCATCACCATTCACAACTATATCGAAATTGCAACAAGAATAAACTAAGAACCAAATAAGTAGCAATATATTAAAATGAAGCAAAGTCATAATGAGATACAAGATAATATTACCGATCTCCAGACGAACAGATCTGGAATCCCGAGCGTAGCGCCCAACTCTACTTGAACCTTGCTAGACGCCTAAACTATAAACTTGAAGAACTAGAGCCCTATTTCTAATCTCTGGAAACCCTAACTTCTGTCTACTCTTGACAAATGAGCAGGAGGAATGAATTGGTGCTCTGGGTGGGGTCTGCCCCTCTAATTATAGCCCGGTAGGATGAACGTGTGCCATCGGATCAAACCGACTTAAACATAGGGCCAAGATGCATCCTTGGAGGCGATGGAGGAAGACTTCAGAAGCGCGGAGGCAAACCCTGGAGGGGGGCGCCGCCCGGCCCCCCTGTGGGACCGGCCGGCCCCACCCTGGCGGGTGTCGCGCCCCGGTGCTTCGTGTGTATTCTGGACTCTTCTAAACTGTCTATTAAGTTTGTTTCCGTCGCGATCAAGTTTCGTGGTAATTATGCTCTTCAATCCTTTTTTAAGCCTTTCTGGAAAATACCCTGGAAAATAGACAATTCACCAAAACTCGTTGAATCTGTTAGTAATAACCCCTATGTTCCTAGTATTATCCTTTTCCAAGCATTAGTTGACGGTATAAAATTGGTACTTAACGACCGTCAACACCGTCCAAAATACGTGGACAATCTGAAAGAGATACGGTCACAGATATGCAAAGATTTGCATACCTCCGTGTCACAGAACCTTCTAAATTATATGGCCCACAAGCACTAATCATTGTCCCAAAGACCTCTGATGATCATGCTTGTGCCCCAAATAACTTAAAAGGGTCTGCTGGGTTTTCACGGAAACCCGTATTCTCTGAAAAGGATCTCATTGCGAAGACATTGCATTATTACAACATTTCATACAAAATATATCAGAGTAGATGTGCGGAAGTCTTACATTAAATAATATTATAAACCAGTTGTTTCAAACTTAAAACATAGGTACGATTTATTACAACCATAATATCAGTATTAGCAGTGGAGTAGCTTTTATACATATCTTACAAAATTAACCCTGCCCAAGAGTTTTAAACTTTCACTCATCTTCATCATTGTTCACCAGAACGACCGTCATACAGCACAGCCTAAGACAGACTTGTTCAGGCTGCTCACCTGCAACATGGGGTTAACAAACCCTGAGTACATGGGGTACTCCGTAAGACTTACCCGACTAAAAAGTGGGGAGAAGACTCGGGAATGCAGGCTCAGGGGAATCAAGGAGAGGTTTTAGCAAGAATCAAAATGTTTTACAGAAAAGCTCTCTAAACTTGTTCTACTATCAATATTTTATTTCAACATTAATCATTAGCCCTAAATCTAGATTAATTCATAATTACCATCCAAATTCAAAACTTTACCAAATTCTCATCCTAGTTCTTAACCAGTTTTCGATGTATGGTCAGTGGATCAAGTCTCCATTATCCGAGGAGCAACGACGATTCGAATCGATTAAATATCCAGCTGAGGATCCGTATCCACACTGCATATGTAGCACTTAAGCTTGCTTATGCCAACCCCGTCTACAACGGCTCCTCTAAGTGAGAATGGCTCCATGCCACCCGAGAGCACAGTACTCCTCCAATCCAGCACACCGGCCACGAGGGTACACTCTACTCTCGCCATCTCTCCACTCCCAGTGCATGGGTAACCCTTCTCGCCTCAGAATTGCCGGAGCCAGGGCTTTCCGTAGTATGTGGCTAGTTGCAAAGTCATGATCACAGCAGGCCTACAACGAACGGTCCCTAACTCATTTTTCGTCGGTGACCATGCATTGGGACTCTAACCCAAATACAAAGTAACCGAACGGTTTCCAAATCTCTTTCCGTCGGCAATAATACATTGGGACTCTAACCCAAGTGCAAATCGACCGAACGGATTCATATTCATATTCATTTTCCATGATTCATCAATAGTATATCACCATAGCTCAGAAAATAGCATTTTATGTAAATAAAACTAAATTAATTAAGCAGTGCTAAGTATTTGCCAAACATTTTCATTTAAATCAGGTTTCCAGGATGATATTCAAGTGGTAAAGAGTGGTAATGCATTAACGGGATTATCACTCAACTCCTATCAACTTAATGCAATAGTTTAACTCAAAGTGATAAACATTTTATAAATCACAAGGAAAGGTTTAAATGCACCGGGACTTGCCTGTGTTGCAGGGAAGTTCAGTCATAGAAGAATCCAGAAGTTAGACTTGACACCAGTTTTCCGGGTGGATTCACCTTTTTCGGACTCGATCGACGGGAATCTTCTTCGAAGCTTGATTACCCCGAAACTTCCACTCTCGCATACTACACGTAATAATGGTGCATGTTTTAACATGATGAGATGCAATGATCATGATGCATGATGGAAAATATACAAGTGTATTATATTAACTAATTAATCGAAGAAAGTTGAGTACAACTTTCCTTCACGATAAAGTTGCAAGCCAACCAAACTATCCTGTTGTTTTTATTGACCATTTTAACAGTCGTTGAAAGCCGCATTAGTCGACTTATACTACCATTAAGCAAGTTATAAATAAGCTCAACAATTAATTAAGTGCCAAGGATCACTTTAAGTTAATGACCCAGGGACATCACTCAATCCAAAAGTCACACATAACGGAAGGGATTAGGGTTCCTTATCTATTTTATGAATCAATTAATGGAGCATAAAATAATAAATAAATAAACTATCTCCATTTGAGTCCAAACTTTTTCTACAGTTAAGTCTTGGCCTAAAATAGAACTAAAATGAATTTCATGATTTTTAGATTAATGTAGAATTTATTCTAATTCATCAAAGTTGCATTTATTAATTAATAGGCACAATTTTATTTACTGCAGAAAGTATTTAAAATTATTATTTCATATTTTTCTTGTATTTAGTACATCACATAGAGCCTACACAAAACTTTTCATAATTTTTAATGCTACAGATTTATTCATGCAAAAATTACAAGGTACATCACTATTCACTCTCCCAAGAAATGAAAAAACTATTTTTATTCGCGTGAAAATGGAAAAACTTATTTTGGCCCGAAGCGGCCCGTGACAGAGCAGGCCGGCCCATCCGGCCCACGCTTCCACTCCCTCTCACCGCTCAGACCTGCGCCTGACTGGGCCGGCCCATGCGGCCTTCGGCGCGGCCCAGCCGGCTCTCCTCTCTCTCTCACTCTTCTCCCCGCGCTACTGGGCCAGCCCAAACGGCCCAGCGCGCCTGTCTCCCTCCTCTGCTCGTCTTCCCGCGCGCGCGCGGTGCGAACAGCGGCGGCTCGCCGCCGGTGACCCTCCGGCGAGGCCAACGGCACAAGGGTGCACTCATACACCTCCTGCACGAACTAAGCCAGTCGGTTGGGCGATTTAGGACTCAGTTCATGAGCTGCGCCACCCATGGCGGCTCGGTGAAGGGTGCCATGGCGGCGGCGGCCGCGTTCCTGCCTCTACAGGCGACCCAAGACCTAACCATCTACTTCTACAGCACAAGGAGGCTCACCAAAGCTTGATGCATGTAATACCCCTGGTATTACTGTTAATTAAAATGCCATGTCATCATATCATCATATGCAGTTGCTTGTCATTAGGGATAATAGTGTGATTAGCTTGTTTAACTCTTGTATGTGCTTGAAGGAACCCTAATTGAGTTGTTATTGCATGTTGATTTTAATTTTCCCTAAAACCCTAATTAAAGGCTTCAAAGTGCACTTTCTAAATTTGATCAAATATGAGGTAGGCCCCTTAATAAAAGTTGTAGAGTTTTTAATGTAGAACAACTTCTATTTTGGGTGATTTTGAAGTTATGTTGAAAATTTTTGAATTAAGCTCAAAACAGTGTTTCAAAATTTGAATTTAAAACTGCTTTTCAAAAACTAATGAGAATTAGATAAAACTTCCTTAATAGAAGTTGTAGATCTCTCTGAGATGCACAACTTATATTTTGGCCAAATTTCAAGTTCTTTAGAAAAATAAAAAGTAATTTTAAACATTCAGTTTGAAATTCAAAACCCTAGTTTACCCCCTTTTGAATATTTTCAAATCTAGGCCGAATTTCAAATTTGTGCAAAAACAAAAGTTGTCCAGCACAAAAATATCTGCAACTTTGCTTTTGGGCGTGGCCTCGGATTCGGTCTTTTGGCCGGTCAATTTGGGCGATTTTCTCTGAGCCAAGTACTGTACCGGCGGCACTGTTCACCGCATCACGCGCGTTCGGCCGCGGCGCGCACGTCGCCGGCGTGCGCGACCGTGCAGCGCGTCCTCCGGCGCCGGGGTACTGTCCGTGGCACGCGCAGCATGGAGCCGACCCCCCCCCACGTTCTCCCCGACCGTCTCCTCGCTTATTTAAGCCCCCAGGTGCTCCCTCCCGACCGAAATCGTCACCGCCACCATTCTTGAGCTCCACTCGGTCGCCGGCGAAATTCGCCGTCCACCGGCTATCTCCATCCTCTCCATCCTCTCAGTAAGTGTGCAGCTCCAAGGCGCTCCGGTTGGTGCCTTTTGTGCCATCTCTAACGCCTTGGGTGCTCTGCTTCAGGTGTCATCGTCTTCGGGTCCGGCAGAGCGCCGCCGCGGGCTCGGTTTCTCGACCATAGCTCGTCGTGGTGAGGTACTCCCCTGCCTAAGCCTCGTTTCCTATTCTCTGACCTTCTCTTGAACTCATGCGCTCGGCGGTTGCGTGTTTCGTCCCCTAGGTTCAGCGGAACGGGTGCTCGCCGGAGTGTTCAAGCCGCCGCATCCGCCGCCGTCGCCAATCTCGTCTCACCGGTCCACTTCAGCCCCGTCCTTCTCCCTCACTAGACTCGCGGTGAGCTCTAGATCCTTCCCGACCCTTTTGTTTACCGCTTTTTGGTCTCGGGAGGCCGGCGCATGCTCGCCGAGCCGTGGCGTCCGCCATGGTCGCGGAGAGTCTCGTCGGAGGCGGCTAAGGTTGAAGCTAGGTGTTCTAGGTTGTCCGTTAGGGTGTGTAGTAGCCGCAGGTTGCATCCGGGTGGCCGTCGGTTCGCCGGCGGCGAGGGCCGCGCCGGTACGCGCGTGCTCGCTCGCGCCGCGCGTTCGGCCGAGGTAGAAGACGGAGCTGACAGGCCGGCCCCGCCTGTCAGCGTCCGGCGCAGTGTAGGAGAGGGGAGCAGGCCGTGTGGGCCGATTGCCCCGAGTTGGGCCAGCTTCGGGCCGTTTTTCAGTTTTTTCTTTTTCCAGGTTTTTGCAATGATTTTTCTATTTATTTTTAAAGGAATAGTGCTGCAGTTTCATAATATTGTTAGAATATTTTGGCTGATCCAAAATTTATGAGAATTTTTGTATGTTCTCTCTGAGTAGTGTAGAATTTTATAAAAATATTGTTTGTCATGTTTAAGTACTTTCTGCAGTAGGTAAAAATCCCTAAAATAAATGGAAAGTGGATTTTTGCACATTTTTAATTAATTCTAGGTAACTCCAAAAATCACCAAAATTTATTTGTCTCTGTTTGGCATGAAAGGCTATCTGTTGGTGAAGTTTGGTCTCAAATGGGATTAGTTTGCTCTTGTATTAAATAGATATGGGTTTATTAAATAGTAAAAAAAGGTGTAGAAAATGAATTTAGGGTTTGTGTGACATTGGAATTGATTGTGGTTCTAGGTCAAACCCATTTAAGACCTAGAACACCCTAGTGATGCCATTTCATGCTTGTCATATGTTTAGTTCTTTATTTCTGGCATATGCTCTTTTCCGCATCGCATTCATACATGCATTGTTGCACACGTGTAGTGCCGGTAAACGAGGAGGTCAAAGTCGAGGTGCCTGGAGGAGAAGGTTCAGAGGTGGTTCTTGAACCTGAAAGCTGTGGTGCTCCTGCCCCGACTGTTTTTGCGCTGCAAGGCAAGCCCCGGTGCATTTAACCCTCTATTTATAAATGCTTTTATCACTGGAGTTAATCAACTGCATTAAGTTGTTAGGAGTTGCGTGATGAAACAATTGATGCATTTACCATCCTTGACTACTTGTTATCCAAGAAACCTAATGATTTGAAATGAGTTGACAAATGCTTAGTCATGCTTAAATATTAGAATTGCAAAAATGCTATTTTAAACTTGTTATTTGGAATGAAGAATTATCAAGGGATGGGTATGAGTCCATGTATGATGGCAGGGTCCTTTGGCCGGGACACTGTTATTGTAATGGATGGGTTTTCCGAGTGGTCGGCCATCTGTTTGGGTTAGAGTCCCAACTGATCGTCATCATCGGGAAGGGATTTGAAAACCGGGCAGAATCCAGGGTATTTGGGTTAGAGTCCCAATGCATGGTTTCTGACGGAAAGCAGTAGGGACCGTTCGTTGTAAGGCCTGTTGTGATCATGATGAACAGCCTAGCCACATACCAATTCGGAAAGCCTAGAGTCAGGTCGCTCTATTGCTGGAACCGACAACCGCGCACTGGGAGTGGAGAGATGGCGAGAGTAGCGTGTACCCACGTGGCCGGCGTGCCTGGAGACTAGTGGAGTACTGTGCTCTCGGGTGGCGTAGGACCGGGTCCGGGGTAGAAAAGCCGTGACAATGGGTTGGCATATGCAAGCTTAAGTGCTACATATGCAGTGTGGGTAGAATCCCCAGCTGGGTATACTTACTTGATTCGAATCGACGTGCTCCTCGGTTATGGAGACTTGATCCTCACGTCTACCTCGAAAAGTGGTTCGAAGAATAGGATGTTTTGAGAATAATGAAATGAATAAAATAGATGGAAGTGATGAATGATGACTTATGATACTAATAAAATTATTCAATGAGCAAAAATACTGAGACAGGATAGTAATGCTTTTCCGCTAAACCCCTTATCTCCTGCTAAGCCTTACCCCTAACCTTGCATTCCAAGAGTCAAATATTTTTCTTAGTCGGGTAAGTCTTGCGGAGTACCCAGTACTCAGGGTTTGTTAACCCCGTTGCAGGAGGGCCACAGCCGGAGATTTGTCTCGACCCTTGCTGTGCTACAGTGATCGAAGAGGATAGTGGTGAGGAGTGAAGGACCCGTGGGCTGGGTTCGATTATCTACTATCTATTTATGTTGTATCGTTGTTCCAATGCCACTGCTACTGTTTTAAGTTGGTTTGTAATGACTACACTTATTTACTATTTGAACTCGGTTTGTAATTTAAGTACTAGTTAATCTTCCGCATTTACTCTAATGTATTTTGATTATGAAATATTGTAACTCTGTAATGGCTTCGCAATGAAGATCCTGTCGGCATACGGGCACTGATGTAGCCCGGCAGGGCTGCCTCGATCATTTGGGACACGGGTACGACTGTCAGAGGTCATTAGTGACGATGACAGGTGCCTGTGGGCCATGTGATTAAGGCGGTTCTGTTACAATGCACAAGTTGGTTAAGATGGAGATGGCACACAGCTTCCTGGCGGCGAGGATGGTGGACACCGTGATGTTCTCCGGTGACACAGAGGTCGTTCCGACGTGCACACTGCGATAGAGTTTAAACAAACCGATCGATCATAACCCTGACAACCCCAGGAAGCAAAAACACTAACTGAATCAAAGAAAACACCTCTCCAGAGACCTAGCCGCGGTGAGATGGCTCACGGCGGAGCTCCGACCGGAACCAAGGAAGAAGACGGCCACGCGATCGACTCCGGAAACTAAAGACTACAATGGTTGGCTCAAACGGTGCGCAGGAGGCAGGCGAAGCTGTCTACAAGATGGAGGTATTGGAGATTGTTTACAGGCGACGAATTTGGCCGACGATGAGGTGCTTGGTAATGGCGACCGGGCGGAGGAAAACGGGCAGAGCTCGTCGTCTACATGGTTTATACGGCCGAGGCGACTTCCAGGCGATGCCACGACGCGAGCGACTCGAACCAGCGCTGCCACGGCCCTGGCCGCGTGCCCAGGCGCGCGTAAACGCCGGCACAGCAACGGTGACCGGCGACCGACCATGCCCCGCTCCAATTGGCTAGCTACTGTAGCCATACATAAGTGTTCCTGATATTTGTTCCCAAATTACTTTCAAATTTGTATATAAACTCGAAAAATTCCCTTAATAAAAGTTGTTCAAAATTTTGAACAGAACAAGTTTTATTTTTGAATCATATTCAAATTTGGAGCATATCTTGAAATAATTAAAAGGGGGTAATTGGAGTGTTTCAAATTCAAATTCAAATTCAAAAATTTACTAAACAACTTCAAAATCTGTAAATACAAAAGTTGTTCTATTCAGTGAGCTTTACAACTTTTATTAAAGGTCCAACCTCAGATTCTCAATATTTTTTTGAATTGTGGTTTCAAATTCAAATATTTGAATAGAAATTAGTGTTTAATTTGAATTTCCAATTAGTAACTTGAAAAACTTTATATATTAAAGTTGCTCCAATAAATAAGAAATACAACTTTGTTTTTGGGACCAAGGCCCAATTCCACTTAGTTTTGAAATCAGGGTTTTGGTCTGATTTAGGGTTTTCTGATCAATTTATTATTAACTTTTCAAATATAACTTCCCCCACAACAATTCATATAATCAAATCACTCTACAACACCTATGCACAATTACATGATGAAATAAAATTTATTTTAGTTGATGCGTAACAAAGGTGATCTACACATAGATGATTTGCAGTAATTATGATGACATGGTCAGTTTTAATTAGTCGTAACACCAGGGGTGTTACACTCCGACCGTATCTCTTTCGAACGAGAGACGCCTAACTGGGCTAAGTGACCATATAAAACATGCATGCAAAGAAGGAGGGGGTTATACCTAGGGTGGCGGTGGAGTCAGGCTAGCGAGGCAGTGGTGTGTCGGTGCAGTGGCGTGTCGACGCGGTGCAGGAAGACCCGCAGCGCCGACGAAGACGATCGGGGTCGCCGAGTCCCTCCCACAGGTCCTCCTCCTGCAAAAAAGGGCAAAAATGGTTAGTGTCGACTCAAAATTTCGGCAGCACCTTCCCTGTACGGGGAGGTTCCCAAAACCTACAAAAACATGGCACAAAGGCCAACAACCACATATATACCAAACATGGGCACGAAGGCCAACAACCACCAATATATCAAGAGGAGCCATGTACTTTAGTTCCCTTTCCACGCAGATGAAAGCATTGAAGTAGCACAACAACAATTACTACTAACCCTAGAACTACTACTAACACTACTACTACTAACCACTACTACTTACTAACTACTAGTATTTACTAACTACTACTACTACTACTACTACTACTACTAACCCTACAACTGACACTACTAACTACTACAACTAACACTACAACTAACACTACTAACTGCTACTAGTAACACTACAACTAATAACTACTAACACTACTAACTACTATTACTACTACTAACACTACAAGGGTAGGGCTTACCTTGGCAGCAAGAACGGCAAGATCGAGGGCCGGCGACGACGGCGGTGATGACCACAACAGCACGAGGATCAACGGGCTCCCCCTTCTCTTTCTTCTTCTTCTTCTTCCTCCACTTTCTCTTTCTTCCTCTTCTTCCTCCTTCCCCTTCTCTTTCTTCCTCTTCTTCCTCCTCCCCCTTCCTTTTTCCCCTTGCTCCTCTCCTTCTCCCCCTGCTGGCCGGCCGCAGGGCACGGCGGCGCCGGTGGAGCGGGCGGGGCAGGGCGGGGCGGGGCCGGCGCGGGGCGGGGAGGGGAGGAGCGGGCTCGGGTAGAGGAGGGGCGGCGCGGGGCGCGGCGGCACGGGGTCAGCGCAGGGTGGGGAGGGGAGGGGCGGCGCGGGGCGCAGCGGTTGGCCGGGCTGGGGACGGGGCGGGCGTGTGTGTGAGTTAGGGTTAGGGGACGGGGCCGGCTGGGAGTTATGTATTCATTTTTTATTTTTTTTAAATACTATCTGCCAAGTGCCGGGGCTCGGCACTCGGCAAAGCAAGAGGATTTGCCGAGTGACTAGGGTTGGCACTCGGCAAACTTTTTTTTTAATTTTTGCACCCAAATTTTTTTGGAGGTTTTATATAGGAAACTGAACAACATGTTGAAGTTTGGGACTTTTTTATTGCCTTTTGATATATTTTTTTAGTTTATTTTGTTTTCTTGAATTTTTCTGGAAAATGTAAGTTTGAACTGTGGGTGCATAAAATAATGAAACTTAGCCGTTCAAAAAATGATATTCATGTTGTAGGGTGTCTTTTGAGGCCGTATCCAGGAACTCACCGAAAAATTTGAACGCTTTATTCGTGAAACATGGCCACCCGCTTGTTATCGGAGTGTATTTAAATTATATAAAATTGAAACGAAGTCCGAAAAAGTCTATGATAAAAAATTGGGAAGGTTTCGAGCTAGTTGCGACGTCGGATGCCTAAAATCCAGATATCTCCACATGTGACCACACGTGATTTTGGCATGTCATAGTTTTGTTTGGGCAAAAATTGGTAACCAACCAATCAGTCCTTAAAACAACTTATAATTTGACAATGAACTAACTGAAATGAACTAACTGATGACTTATAGTTTTGGTTTCGTCTCTATCTAAAAATGCTGACGCTACAGAATAGCTTTGGGCTCGTTTGGAAGAGCCGTGGAGGGTTCTGGTTCTCTGCTACAGTAGCAGAAGGAGCCAAACCCGATGACAAAAAGAACAGGCTTTTATCGGTCCTGGTTGATTTGAGAGAGAGAGAAACAGAACTTATGCATACAGTGCAGAAGCTGGCGTGGGTGGCACTCGACAAAGAGTTTGCAGAGTGTTTACTTGGCTTTGCCGAGTGCCGCCGGCACACGGTATATAACCGCCCTCCGGTAGTGTGGAGGCGGCAAGACTGCTGGAAGACCCTTCCAAATGGACCATTATTCATCGGTAGCATTGCAGTGGCTAAAGCTATCATATGGCCGTCGAAAATAAATATGTAAAGAACATGAAATAAACAATATAGAGACTTTTCGTTAAAAAAAAACATTATGGAGACTTGACTCAATTGGTAGCACTCCATGCGATAACACGACACCTCGACAAGTTTCATGATTTTCGGACTTGGTTTGAATTTTATATAATTTAAACACACTCCGAAAACAAGTGGGTGGCCATGTTCCGCGAATAAGGCGTTCAAATTTTTCGGTGAGTTCCTGGATATGGCCCCAGAAGACACCCTCCAACATGAATATCATTTTTTGAACGGCTAAGTTTCATTATTTCATGTACCCGCAGTTCAAACTTACATTTTCCGAAAAAATTCAAGAAAACAAAATAAACTAAAAAAATATATCAAAAAGCAATAAAAAAGTCCCAAACTTCAACATGTTGTTTGTGTTACTGTAACAAACTTCAAAAAAATTTGAGTGCAAATAAAAAAATAGTTTGCCGAGTGCCTAGGGTTGGCACTCGGCAAAGTGTCCAATTTGCCGAGTGCCAAACGCCTGGCACTCGGCAAAGGTAACGGCGCCCGGCGCCGTCGGTCCCTGGCTTTTTTTACCGAGTGGGGATCGTTGCCGAGTGCCTGGCGCTCGGCAAAGACATTCTTTTGCCGAGTGCCTGACTTTGCCGAGTGTCACCGTTTGCCGAGTGCGGCACTCGGCAAAGAAGGCCTTTGCCGAGTGCGCGATATTTGGCACTCGGCAAATATCTGGGCACTCGGCAAATCTTTAGTTTCCTGTAGTGATCATGTGTACATTAACTTGTAGAAACTTGTCAAGCTTGATTCAATTCTTAATACTCCATTAGGCTTTATTAATTGATTATATTAACATTCATTTACATAGTATATCTAGATACATGGACATACTATATAGTACATATATATAGCTATGGTGGCCAGCATGCAATATTAATTGGATGAGATGCCTAGGCAATCGTCGTCGCTACGATAGGAACACGTCTAGCTACTGTGGGCAGCAGCAAGCTTGGTAATCATGTCCTTTAAAACAGACGGGCAGCTCTTGCTCAGACGCTCGAGGCCGTCGGTCTTGACCACCTCTCTGAGGTTCGCTGGATCCTCGAGGAATTTGAGGCACACCTCCTTAAGCCCAAGGCAACGGTGCTCGACGGCGAACGCCAGGATGACCACCACGGTTGTCACGTCCACGAACTCGGACAGCTTGTCTTCGCAAACCAGCCTCAGCCTCTCCATCTGATACCTATTCGCCGCCGCGACCAGGTCCGGCAGCATCGCTGCCGCTTCTGATCCCTTGTTCATCTCCGGCGGCAGCGAGTCGGTGTACACGTAGTGGAGAAACGCCTCGAAGTCCTGCGCCTCCATATCTTCGATCTGCACAGTGACTGCTGCGCCGCCGTCGTTGGTCGCCGTCGTCGTCGTCAGGCTGCTGGAGAGGGAGAGCTCGGCGTGGAACACCGGTGATCGGGCCATGAGCACACACCTGTGCGCGGCGAAAGTCCTGGTGTCCACCTCGAACGTCACGTCGGCGCCCTCCCCGGTCGCGAGGAGGCCGGCGAGGTGACTGTGCAGGTCCGGCGGTGGCACCACCACTGAATCTACAGGTGGCTGTGGGATTGCGATGTCCATCGTCTGAATCTCCTTGCTGGTGACGACCGTGAAATCACACCTGATCGTGAAGCGGTCGTCCTTGAGATGCTCAGATTTCTCCAGTTCGTCCCTCTTGATGAAACTCCAGGAGCCCCAGCCGCTGTCACGGAAGATATTCTCGCCACTGAAGGTGTAGCGTGGCACTGGCTTCCCGCCATGGTCAAGCAAGCTGAACGTGTATTGTGCTCTCACGCCTTTGGAGACATTGTAGTCGAGCTGAAGGAAGACGGATATGTAGTCAGAGCAAGTCGAATTGAGGCCGTTGGGGAAGTAGCGGATGTGCCAGCTGTGGCCTCCGACGCGGAACGATCGGGACTTGATGTCGCTGCCGGTCGGGACATCCTTGGTGCCGGAGTAGCCGTCGATCCTCAGCAGGTGCTGCCCGCTCTCGGTGCTGGCGACAATGGCTGACGCGGACCGCAGCGGCTCGCCCCTGCCACCGATGCTGGATGCCGTGATCGGCATGGATCGCTGCATTATTTCGAGTGCAGAATTTTAGATACAGTACGACGAATCTCATCTTGTAACACCTTAGTCTCAATAATATTACTAATTAGAGGCCTCTACTATCAACACTTTACGGCTTTCGGAGGCATCTACTAGAGAGAGGTTCCACCTTAACTTTACGAGGCGCGTTTTTCTATTTCTTTTCTAGAGAACCAACCCACTTCTTATTTTGTAATATAAATAAAGATTGATCCCGGGGAAAGGGAACCATCTACCAGTTGGGAAGCTAGACATCTCATTAGATTTGTATCTATCTACTTTACACACCTCTACCATTATGAATGATAATTTAAAATAAACTCCTCAATTTGCATCTAAATACCCAATTATACCATTACAAAAGATAATTTAAAAATAACACCCTAAATTTACATGTAAATTACCCACCTCTACGGCCATTACTAGAGATAATGGAAGTTAATCTCTAAATTTTCTTTTTAATTATCTGTATCAACCGTGATGAAAGATATAAGATAAAGCAACCCCCTTTAATTTTATCTAAATTACCTAAATTTACCACCATTAAAAATAAAATTAAATTAAATATCCCTCCAATCTATGTTTAAAAACTAATATAAGATATTATGAAAAATATCTCATTAAGCATAGAGTACACTATATATGTTTCTAAATTACACACTTCCATTCGTTCCAATTTGTAAGTCATTTTGGCTTTTCAAGGTACATTAGTTTTACTATGTATCCAAATGTACGGTATAACTAAGTACATAGCAAAATCTACGTACCTAGAAAAACCAAAATAAATGGCAATTTAGAACAGAGGGAATACTATATAGACCAACTAAACATTCATACATTATGATAAAAATATATCAATCTGAAAAAAAAATCCCATAACAAATCACGGACCAATGACATTGATAATTAACTTTAAATTATATTACTTCATGACAATAAATTTTATAAGTTGTTACTTTAGATAAGTTTATATATTGTGTCTGAAACACAAACACATGAAATGCCAATATTGGTAATAAAATCTAACCACTCTATGTTTTTATAAAACAATAATACTACACATATAATTATTTGATATAGTAAATTCAACATCTTAAGTGTCAATGTGTAGGCTAAAGTGACTGTTTTTGCTATTGTAGTAATTAAGATTGTACTTTAAGATCTAAAATATGTTTTTAATAAAATATAAAAGGAAGCCTTGAACAAAATATACAATAAACACTGAAATTTTAACTTAATACGTGGATAAGAAAGATGCAATAACTAATGAGATTAAAGTTGATAGCCAAATTATAGATTCATAATGTCACAGAAAGGAATACAACAAGAGATGATATAACTTAAGCTTTGGTTTTAACAAAATACATATTGAAGACCCACATGGGCGCAATACAAGTCATGACAACACACATCTTAATATGATTAATTGGAAGCCCTCAACGAAGACTCAGCATTAATCCTCATAAGATGTGTTCTATTTCGTTTTCTAAAAAGAATTACTCACTTCTTCCATTATGAAAAATTGTAAGTAACCCCAACCTCACCATTATGAAAGATAATACAAAGTAAAGCCATTGCTTTTAAATCATCCACCTCTGTCATTACAAAAGATAATATAATGTAACTCATTTAGTTTGCATCTAAAATATATAACAATAATATCCTTCAAATCTACGTCTCAATTACCAACATAAGCTATTATAGAAAAGAATTGAAAAATTATAAAATATACTATATATATGTTTCTAAATTACCTAATTCTACCTCTATTAAATAATTCAATGTAAACATAAATGTTATTGTCACTATGTATACCAAGTATACATGCATACATAAGCGATAAATATATAACTATACTACTATATATAATTTTTTAATCGAGGAAATTCAAGCATATTGAGTGTTGTGGTACAAGCTGAAACAACTGTTTATGCCATTGTAGTAACTAAGAGTAGACTCGGGGACCTAGAATCTATTTTTTAATAAATATAATAAATGAAAATTTTTGAATAAATGGTACAATAAGTACTAGATTGTGAACTTAACATGTGGATGAAAAAATTACAAAAACTAATAAAATCAAAATTTGGAAGCCAAAATATCGATTCACAATGTTAGAAAAGTAATGCATCAAGAGCTGGTATAACTTAAGCTAAATTTTAACTAATACATATTAAAACACCAAAAAGGTGCGATGCAATGAAGAAACACATATATCGTAATTGATAAATTAAATTAATCACAATTGAATAAAGATTATGACATATCCACTAAACTTTCACTACTTATATAACAGAAGATTCTAGACCCTGTTGGATCATGGTTTTATGGGCTAGTTAGTAAAGCTATGTGCGGTGCATTCCATCTGTCACTTGCAAAAAATTATTAATGATCATATTTGGTTTATGGCTGGCTTTATACTTTTCAGATATGCGAAATATAGTTTCTCACTAAACTTTCTATGTGTCAATTCACTGAATTAAATCCTACTTTTATTTAAAATATGAAACCAAGAGAAAATAGAGGGCAGAGTGACTTTGCTATCTCTACTTAACTACATGCATGGAAATATAAAAAATGAATTGGTAGTGAGAGCATTGATTTCTTATTTGCATATCCATTGACTACGTACTTGATCTATCCTTCAGAAGCCACTTTTATAGGATTTTTGGTTATGGTGGCTTGGGACAATTGGTGTAGGTGGTCAAAGAAACTTTTTTTTTTTCCCTAGACACATGGGCGGTAGTTTAGTCTATAGATCGATGCTGGCTAGAGTAGGTGATCTCTTTCATAATTCAGACTATGTGCTACTCAGGAAGAGGGAGCTTTTTCTAAGACTTGTATCATTCGATGTTTATTTTTGAAAAAATTTAATAAAGTCTTCCTTTATAAAAAAAGTGAATGCAATGTCTGCAAATATTATACACAAATACAGACAAATCAATAAGGTACAAATAAATAAATTCATATTCACGCCCTCCATATTTTTAAATCATTGAAGAAATGTATGTGCCTTAATTGTAAAATAATGAGTCAATATAGTCCTTGAGGTACCCAAATTTGGTACCTTCCACGTTATAAAATCAGCCGTACCTCTTGGCTTCTTTCGAAGGTCCTTAAAAAGGCGCACAAAGAAATAGAAGAAGACAAAGGAGATCAGAAGAAAGTTTCACTCTTTGAGTAAAAATAATCATCTGATGACGGAAGAGGCAGGGCCTGGCATATGACATATGAGCGGTATGCGAACAAGCGTTGTGAAGATGATTGACCACACAGGACCCACAAGATTAAGGGCCCCCATGTATTATCTTATGTTGGCACTCAACGTAGTGCTAAGAAGTGCTAATTTATTACTATAAACTCCTCAGTATGATCTTCGGGATGCAATTTAGACCATAACTTTCTATTAACATGTAGTTGTAATGTCTAATAAATGTATGCGAAAATGTTGTCAAGACAAATCTATTCTATGATTTTTATGTCTCTAAACTAAATATTTTGAGAGCTATATGTGGTCGAATTTTTAAAAGTTTAACTGGATTTTAGTCAAAGTGTCATATATTTATGATCTGAAGGAGTACAACTTTTCTACTTGAATTAGATTAACATGCCAAGAATGAGTACTGAAGGAACTTGTGAAGCTTCCGTAGTTCTATTTAGTTTGCTCTGTGTATCCTATTTTTATGGTATTTCATTGGCTTCATTTTGAGTACACCATTACGTGTTTAATAATAGCTGGGGTGTTGCTTAGTCATTCTATTTTTGTTGGCTTTTTCACAACATAAAGATCTTGTTTACTCGTAGACTTGGCATTTAATGGCTATCTTTTGCTTTAGTTCTATGAAGCAGCTTCTATGTTTAGCACTTTTCCTCTATTTGTTAGCATTTCCAAACAGCCTATGGCTATTTTGTAATTTGTAACAATGTCTAGTTGAGTGCATGCCTATACAGAGAACATAATAAATAGTATTTTGTTTTCTAAAAATAAAGATCTTATTGGGAATACAAAGATTTCATAAATTAATTGAACTTTTTGTTCTCCAGATGGGAATGTTAGCTTACCAATCCCGTTTCTCTAAAGTAGAACAAAGTTTGTGTACTCCTTCCAATTTAGTTGTTCCTTTCTTGACATCTGTTCGTCGTTTATCATTTTTACAGTGTAGTGGCGTGTTCACAGTGATCATACTGAAAGATCAATTGCAGAAAATGAAAGGACTCCAACCGATGGCTTTCTTAGAAGCTAAAAAAAGGGACTCCAGCCATAAAATTGAGTTTGCTCAAGGTCACTCAGTGCTATCAATAATACAACAGATAAGATTCAAGAAGATTTAGCATCAGTGGATCGAATTTCATCATGCACTTCTGACTGACTATATATGAGCAAGAGAGACTGAACACACCTGAGTCACCGAATCGAATTAGCTTAGAGAGGTGAGGCAGATCGATTTTATTGAATTTGGAGATGATTTGGGCATTTGGCGTGTGGTTTATCGTGGCATGGTTGTGAGAGGTAGCGACACATGCATATTTATAACCGAGCCAGGTAAAATAAACAAGACAGCTAACTTTTTGTTGCAGCATGCGTCGTCGTGCGATGCTTGTGGAGCGGCTTTGGTTGTACAGTGGTTTAGAGCTTAGTTTATAGTGGTGCAAGGGTTGAGAGTTCTGCAATCTGCTGTGTTTACTCCCTCCGTATCCAAAAAAAGTGCGTTTTTGACTTTAAGAAATCGTGTTTACCCGTTCATTTTATTCAAAAATTTTGTGCAAATCATAAAATAAATAAATTATTATTAAAGTATCTGTAATGATAAAAGTCATAACAAGATAAATAATATTTATTAATTTTTTTTTGAATAAGGCAGATGCTCAACCAACATGTTCGGAAATCCTAAAACTAACATTTTTTTTACGGAGGGAATATATAGTTGGTTGGTTGTTGCTTTTTTTTTTTTTTTTGCTAGGCCCTTTTGGGGTTTCTTGTTGCTTTATCCGGTTTGAATTTTTTTTTTTAATATAATCCGCAGCTCCTCTGATTTTTTTTTTTTTTAAGACAGCGGACTTCTCCAGATTTCTCGCAAGCAATCGGCAACGGGCAACGCGTGTAAAAGAGCTATGTACGAAACATCACCTATGCAAGCTTCCTAAACCACAGAACCTCTGCAATCCTTTATTCCTGGCTTCGATAACCCTGGTTCTCGTTATGCCAACTTGGGAATTCAGCTAAGTCGGATGCCTTCTTATCAGTTGTTCAAGAAAGGCACAAGTTACCACAACACTCTTTGGGAGGTTTGTTATCTTTTTTTTTTTTTCTGATGTACTTGTTTCCTCCCCTCTTAAGAGCAAGGCTAATAATACAGTCAGCTTGCTGGCTGTAAGGTTCCTTACAGTCTTCTTTCAGGCCACTCGTATAGTAGTCAGCCTTTCACAGCTAATGTATGGCCCACTTATCTCTCTCACAGAGTTTCTTGGTTCCTATATCCAAACCGGCTGTAAGCTTATAGTCCGCTTCATCTCTCTCCTCCCTTCTCTCCTTCACGTCAGCATTTAGCCGGCTTAAACCATCCGCACTCATCATCCTCTATTTTCATCCTCTATACATCTTGGTTATCAAGATTCTCTCCTCCATACTTGTTTCTTACGCACTCATCATCCTCTATATTTTATACTCTATACCAACTACCATTATAGGGTCCACTTGTAATTTTATCTAAATATATCCATGTGAGATTTTGTTTTGAAGGATTTATTGAAATAAATTTAATGGTGTAATCGGAATTTAATTTGGTTTTTTATTTTGTGAGTTATAACAATTTTTTAGAGATCGTTGAAAAGTGGGGCCTGCCACTGCCCCATTCGCGTGTGCATGCTGCTCTCGCCTGCTGTTGTGTCAGGTTTACAGGGCGTCCGCTCTTCCTCAACGAATTTCGGATGGAGAGCACATAGCGAGCAGCGTTCCGGACCCGCTGCACATGTTTCATCCGGTAACGAGGTCCTGCCGGAGTGATTTACAGTTTCCGGTGCGGGTGATTTTAAAGCCCCTTATTATACTTGCTCTAAAATAACCTGGATTCCTGGACCACTGTCTGCTGCTCGCGACTTGCGAGTCGCTGACAACCTCATGGCCTGAATCATCTAAAAATGATTTCTTTTTGGGGTATGGGAAATAGAGAAAAACTTTTATTAGTAGTTCTAATTGCTGGACGAATACTTTGACTAGAAGTGTGGCAACACTTGGGCACCGAAACGAAACCGCGAATTGCATTATATGGTGCCGGTGTGGGCAGACGGTCGTTGGGCCAAGAAAGTAGACAGGGAGGGGTGACACGAGCTTTCCTCGCTCTTCTCCTTTCTTCGCCTGAAATCTCCTCTATCCTCATCGTTTTTGTTATTAAAAAAAATCCTCATCGTTTTCTTTTTGGTCACTTCTGGAACATGCTCAGTAGCGTATCCAAAACTGAATTCGCAACATGATTGGGCCAGGACCGGCATGATGGCTATTTTGCAGCTGCAAAAGAACAGAGTACTAGATCACCAAATCAAGTGTCCACTGCATCAGAATTCATCTTTTTTTCCCTCGACCAGAAAAATTAGCATCAGAATTCTTGTAACAACACACCAGCCGTTCTACATCCATCCACAAGAATTAAATACAGAAAGATTCAAGTATTTGCAGCACAGTCAGGAGGGTCCAGGAGGGTCTGCTGCTTCTGCTTTCTGAGACATAACACGCTCAGAACAAAGCTTTACATCAGTATACCCTGCTTTGGTCACCAATCGGCTACAAATGATTTGGCAACAACACCCACTCAATTTTAGAGGAAGGACTGAAGCTGGAGGTGTCGAAACTCTTCTAGCGCAGACGAAAACCACGCTTCAATTTCTCGACTATCTCTATATGTAAGAAGGCAACTCTCCTGCAGGGAGCTCCCAGTTGTCATTCTCCTCATCATCAGTGGCCTGCTCCGTCGTCCCCAGATCATCACTGAAACGGTATGGGCCCTTGAATCGCCTACAGCAGAGTGATTGGGCTCAGTTAGGAGGAGTCAGGAGTTTCTTATATTGTTGCTACAACTCAAATGAACTGGATGAACTTTGAAAGGAACAAAAACAATATTCTCTTTCAGAAAGGGGAGATGTCCGTGAGGTCAGATTTTGCAAAATTCAGCACAAAGAGCTTGCTGAAACTTTGGAATGGCCAAAAACAAACAAGTCTTCAGAAAGGGGAGATGCCCTTGATGCTAGATTTTTGCAAAATTCAGGCTAAATGTTGGAAACAATGGGTTTTTTATTAGGCATTTCCTTGCACTTGAACATGCCAGGTATCCATGATGAAGAATAACACCCCACTTTTCAAAGGTGAACAACAATAAAATATGATGATGATGGTACGCAAAACAGCATTCACACCACAGACAAAAACTGGACCATGAATGGAACATTTCACATGCACCACTAGTTTCTATTCAGAAAGTGATCGGTGCTGCCATGCTAATGTCTATAAATCTAGCTGTCCTACCTTCAGGAATCAGGAACATGAATCTCAGCAGTAGAATGGTTGGCAACTTGGCATGCTAATGTCTATAATGAATTTGGCAAACCATACTATACAAACGAATTGACTCGGCCATAACATCATCCCAACTACCCAAGCAACATTTCCCTCAAAACTACTACTCAAGCTGATATATGGGCCTGTTTGGTTAACTACCAATTGTTGCCTAACCAAAACTATGGTATGCCAAAATTTATAGTTCTCAATTGGTCCATTACCAAAGAATTGGCAAACCATTTCGTAAGACCAAAGTTTTGGCAAGTCTCTACAAAGTTCTTAAACTTATATAAAAAAGAAAATTGGCAAGCTTTGGTTTTGTTAGCCAACCAAATGCATGCTTAACTTTTTTACCCTAACTTTGGTAGCCTTAAATTGGGCAAGCCTTAATTTTGGCAAGCCATGATTTTGGTTAAGCGAAAATTGGTAGCCAACAAGCGGGCCCTATATACGCACGAATTGACAAGGCATATCGATGAAGAACGCACCTCCGGCGGAGCCTCCGCGCCGCCGACCGCGCCTTGCGCTTGTGCTTGTCCCGCGGGTCCTCGCGCCGCCGCCGCCGCCTGACCTCCTCCGTGACGCCCGCGCGGGACACCTGCCAATTGAACCGCCGCAGGAGCTCCTCCCCGTCGACTTCATCGCCGCTCGCGTCTACCTTCGCGTTGTGGTACTTGGGGTTGGCCGCCGGCACTAGGGACGGCTGGGAGGGGGCGGAGAGTGTGAGGGTGGTGGCGGAGAGCGGCCGCCGCGGGAAGGAAACGAAGCTGGCGTTGGAGGTGGGGTGGAGGAGGGAGCACGGACGCGACAAGGTGACGGGCGCGGCCGCAGAGGTGGTGGTGGTGGCGGGCATGGTGGTGGACATGGTGGTGCCGGCCGGCGAAGGCTGGTCGGAAATCGGAATAGAGAGGCCTCTGCACGCCGTACGGAACGAACCCACCCACTATTTGTAGAAGGACCTGGTTGATGGGCCTGATGGGCTTTAGGTCCATTAGGCTATGTGGTTTTTAGCCCACGGATCAGCCCAGTGCGGCTGAAATCTGCAGGCCGGATAGTGCTCGACGGGCACTGCGATTCCCTCCTGAACACCTTTTTTATTATCTTTTGGTGATATACTATATGCAAAGGAAGAATGCCATTATTAGCCATGGAATTGGAAGTAAAATATGGTAGTCATCAATGCACGGCAGAGTAAAATTGATCAGAACTAAACTCATACTAGCATCTACTAGAATGTTTTCTAGAGATATCTGTGTCAAAATTAATGCGATATATTTTGAAAATTTGGAGGATTAGTCACAAGCCTAGGAGTCATTGACTCATTAATTATTGCTAAAAATATAGAATGTTTTCACCATATAGATATATATAGAACATTGTGCAGGATGTGTATGCTTGTAGGACATACATACCTCACACAGAAGCTCCACCATATATACACCGTGATTGCTACGATGGAGGAAAGAATGGCTACTGTAGTTGTGATGCTTATGCTTATCCTTGGATGTTTCGTGGTTCTCTCACAATGTAAGTTGGGATCATAAAATCTGTTGAACCATAGTAATTTTTTGGACTTTCAAAACATAGTTTTCTACTACTATGCAAGTAATACTGTACAACATACAAGAGAGACCCTCGTATGTGCTCTTCTAGAACTTACACTTTTATGCGTTATTCTTTCATCTTATATGACAATTAATTTAACAATTGTGCAGCTCAACACACAAATCCAGGTGGGAGCGATAGGGGATCTTGCGGTTGCATCAAGCTGCTACCCAATACGGCGTCGTGCGCGAGCAATACTTGCTTCTGTTGTTTGTTCCGTGCTGGCATCGTCCATGACACGCAATGCTTCGAGACAATGAATAAGTGCAAAAATTATTGCTGCAGTGCATGAGAAGGCACGCCTCTTGTTATGGCCAAGGACGACTAATAATATTAGGGATGGATATGAGTAGTAAATGTCCATTGCCTAGCAATAATAAAAAATATAGGATCACCAACAGGCTTTTAGCTCAATGGAATAATTTATGCTTCTCTACTCTATGAGCCCTTTGGGACTCGTCTCAACTCCAAATTCAGCTTCAAAATTCATGTAGTTGAAGCTCCCTAAACCTGTGAAATCTGCAAATTCAGTGTCCAAATCCATAGGTTTGGTGGGGCTCTTGCTCTTCAAGCTGAGCAACTATACTATACTGACAAAACATATTGATCAAGAACCCACCTCCGGTGGAACCTCCTCGCTGCTGACCGCCGCGCCATAGGCTTGTCCTGCATGTCCTCGTGCCTCCGCCACCACATAAATACCAAACACGAAAATTGGATCATGAATGGGCCATTTCACATGCACAACTATTTCAATTAAGAAAATGATCGGGTCTGGGATGCTAATGTCAGTAAAGCTAGCTGTCCCACCTTCAGGGTCATGAATGTCAGCAGTAGACTGGTTGGTAACTTGGCATGTTAATGTCTAATGATTTTGGTAATCAAACTATTATTGCCAGATATACGATCACATAGCATCACAATACCTTGCACATAGAACATGTACATTAAATAATATCATTTACTATTAGCACCTAAAATTCTAAAATAAAGAACACAGAATGAGAGACCACATCATTCATCCCAAGTTTCCAACTAGCAACTATAGTATACACATGATTCCTCTCTCTAAAAAAGCTATATTATACACACAAATCGACAGAACATATCATCAAGATTCAAGAATGCACCTACGGTGGAGACTCCTTGCCTCCAACCACGCCTCGCACATGTCCCACATGTCCTCGTGCCTCCGCTGCCCCCTCATCTCCACCATAACACCTGTGCCGGACACCTACCAGTTGAACCGCCGCAGAAGATCCTCCCTTTCCACGTCATCGTTGCCCATGTCCACCTTCGCTTTGTGGGAATTGGGGTTGGCTACCGGCACCAGCGCGACAACTGGGAGGGGGTGGAGAGGACGAGGGTGGTGGCGGGAAGAGGCTGCTATAGAAAGGAAACAAAGGTGGATATGAAGGTGGGTTGGAGGAGGGGGGAAGAACATCACAGGTCGGGGTCGATAAAGGACCCATTGGGTTCCTCATCAGAATCCTTCTCGGGCTGCCACTACAGGATGCGGGTTCTTTGCCGTAATGCACTCGGCAAAGGGCACTCGGCAAAGAACCTGTCGGCAAAGGTTTCTTTGCCGAGTGCCAAATATTGGGCACTCGGCAAAGCTTTTGCCGAGTGCCAGCTCAACACTCGGCAAAAAAATGTCAACCGTCAACTTTGATGGCTTCTTTGCCGAGTGCCGACTGTGGTGGCACTAGACAAAGATTTTTTTAAAAAAAAATTTAAAAAAATTCTTCGCCGAGTGCCTAGCCGTGGCACTCGGCAAAAAAACTGGTCCACCTGTTTTTTAAAAAAATTCTTTGCTGAGTGCCACTGCAGCAGCACTCGGCAAAGAATTTTTTTTTTTGCCGAGTTCCATGGCCCTGGCACTCGGCAAATCTGGAAAACCAAGTTTCTAGTTCCAGATTTGACGAGTGCCAGCGCAAATGCACTCGGCACGGCAAAGGGGTGAAAAATGCTATTTTTTTGTTTTTTCTTTCCATCAAAACAAACAAATACATCACATATATATATCATATACATCATCACACACAGCACATAATATATCACATTCATCATCCATAATCCACGAAATGCACATACATCGTCCATCCATCGTGCATCACATACACATATCGTCCTTAATCCATCATATAGAATCCATAATCCATCACATACATATAAATGTCTCTAGTGTCTCTAGTGCATCACGAACACAAAGGAGGAGTCCGAAGAACATGAAAAGAGGTACCTACTACCATCCTGGTCCTGGCCACTCGGGCTGCTGAGGAGAGTGCTCGGTCTGTGAAGGAGGGCCAGTTGGCCATACGGACATTGGAGAAGGGCGCCACCGTGTGGAGTCGGGGCCGAACCCGCCTATTGTGGCTGCACAAAGAAGAAGCGAAATCATGAGTATGTGCAGGAGTGGCGCAAAAGTTAAAAGAATCAACATGTTCACTTACTAACCGGAGCTCCTAGAACAGGAGCAGGAGGCACAACTGGATCGAGCAGCGACGGAGGCACGATCACACCTGACAAGGCCTGCAGGCTCGCCATGAAGCTGAACATGCCCCGCATCCTCTGCCCCTCGGCCCCCTTTGTACTTGTACAGCCGCCATTTTCAGCCGATGGGCCTCCGCCTGGGCCTCCATCCCTTGCCGTTGGGCCTCCGCCTGTGCCGCCTGCTGGGCCGGCAACCTCCGAGTGCAGGTCTTTACCGAATGTGCCTGACTTTGCCGAGTGCCAACCTTTGCCGAGTGCGGCACTTGACAAAGAAGGCCTTTGCCGAGTGCGCGATATTTGGCACTCGGCAAAGGTCCAGGCACTCGGCAAAGTGCCGATTTCCTGTAGTGTGCGGGTCCAATCCTGGCCCACCACCAGGCAACATCATCAACTTCAAACAGATTTGGGACAACCCGGTCGAATTCCATAAGGAAAGTAAACTTTTACGATCGACTTAGAACACTTTCTCTATATCCAACTAGGATTAGAATAAATTTATTTACACAAAGGATAAACACAAAGGTAATTGCAGTATGCAGAGACATTATTTATGTATATAATAAATTTGTTACTTGGTAATGTGGCTGTCATTAACTCTTTATATAGAATGCCATTATTAGCCATGGAATTGGAAATAAAATATGGTAGTCATCAATGGGCGACACCGTCAAATTGATCATGAGGACTAAACTCATAGCATCTAATGGATTTCATTTATATTCCATTAAAGATATCTGCATCAAAATTAATGTGAACTATTTTTGCAATTTTGGAGGATTCCGCTACTATATAGAGTTGCTATTAATTATTGCTACTATATAGAGTATCTTCAACTATATATAGATTGCGATTGCTGCAGGACATGCATACCTACACGCTAAAACTCCACCATATATACACAGTGATTGGTATGGTGGAGGGAAGAATGGCTACTGCAGTTGTGATGCTTATCCTAGGATGTTTCGTGGTTCTCTCACAATGTAAGTTGAGATCATAAAACCTGCTGAACCACAGTAATTTTCTGGATTTCTGAATGATAATTTCTATTATACATACAAGGAGACCCTTGTGCTCTTATGCCCCTCTATGCTTAATGCGTTATTCATCTTATAACCTTTACTAACTGTTGACGCCGAAACGGGACAACACACAGCAAGATGCTAGATCGCACGGTCGCGCACGAAACGAAACAGCACGGAGCAGCACGCCCGCGAAACCCGGCCTGGCCGGTTTCAGAACCCGGCCGAGCCGCCTACCTGGCCTGGCCAACTTTTATAGTCGGCTGAGCCGGTTTCCTCGGGTTCGCCAAGGAAGCTAGGGTTCCGGTCTTCTGGTCGTTGGGACGACCGTCTTCAGCAGCAGAGGACGTTTGGTGGCCGATGCAGCGCCCGTCCTTCGCCGGAAACTCCCGAACACCCCTCGGAAAGATCCGTCGGAGAGATGCACGTGGAGGTTGCCCTAGGGATCGCGGAGATCACCTAGAACGCCGACTAAACTCGCGGAGAGTCAAGCCGAACAGCAGGATAGAGATGAACCACCGCGAGAATCTACTTTGTAGATGTGTTTTGACGATTGGATGGTTAAGATCTCAATCAGCTATGATCCTCTCATATATATAAACGGGGGTGGTCTTATCCCAGTAGGAAACACGTATCTGGGCAAGTCTCCAAGTTTCCCACGTCCAAAAACTACCAAAAACCGATTAGATCTCTTAATCGGCTCGGACTCTACCAAACCCGGCCAAGCCGGTTTTCACGGGGCCTCTCGGGGCGCCATGTGACAGCCTGCCAAAAGTCGGCGCAGGAGCCAAACCCGGCCAGGCCGGGTCACCAACCCGGCCAAGCCGGTTTTGCTGACTTGTCCAGACTCGGGTGCAAACATATGCCCCCCCTGTTTTCAGGCGAATTCTCTGCATATGAACCTGAAAACAAAAAACTAAGCAGCAACGATACTTAACCCAACGGCTGTTTAGTGACTAAGGGCGATGCATACATCGGCCATTTTATTCTAAGGGCGATACATGTATCGGCCATTGCTTGGAGAGCTCCTAGGCCTCTTGCCAAACACTTGGAAAGTATTTTTTCAAATACCTCCCGTTAATTGCTCTTGGGAGACGATCACCTTGCAACGTCTCTAGCATATATGAATTTCCGAATATCACCTTGATCACTCTGTAAGGACCTTCCCAACTAGGCGACCACTTGCCGAACTTATTACTCTTTGTTCCAATTGGTAGTATGGTCTTCCACACTAATTCCTCAACTTGGAACGACTTGATCTTCACTTTCTTGTTATAAGCTCTAGCAACTCGGACCTTTTCCTTTTCCATCTCCTTTAGAGCCGCTAATCTTTTGTCAGTCACCTCGTCAATATTATCCATCATCAAATCATGATACATAACGGCAGACAAGTCATTTTGCTTAGCGAGCCGATATGCATTTAAATTCACCTCGACGGGTAACACAGCCTCCTGTCCATATACTAGCTCAAAAGGAGTAACCTTTGTAGCACCATGACGAGATATACGATGAGCCCACAGAGCCTCTGATAATACCTCGTGCCACCTTCTTGGATTGTCCTCTATCTTCTTCTTGATAAGTTTGATCAAGGTCTTGTTACTAGACTCAGCCTGGCCATTAGCTTGAGCATAGTACGGAGATGAATTAAGCAACTTAATCTTATATGATTCGGCAAATTCTCGCACCTCTTTTGATATGAAAGATTTCCCCTGGTCTGTAGACAAAGTCTGAGGAATGCCGAATCTATGAATAATATGCTCAGTCACAAACTCAATCACCTCCTTATGTGTCATATTTTTCAAAGGCACCGCTTCGGTCCACTTAGTAAAATAATCTGTGGCCACTAACACGAAGCAATGACCCTTTGAAGAAGGGGGATGAATTTGGCCAATGAAGTCTAGTCCCCAACCACGAAAAGGCCACGGTTTGATTATAGGATGAAGCATTGCAGCAGGCACTAACTGAATATTACCAAACCGTTGGCACTCCTCGCATCCTTTGTAGTAGCGAAAACAATCGGCTATCATAGTAGGCCAATAAAAACCAGCCCTTCTCAAAAGCCATTTCATCTTAGGAGCCGATTGATGCGTACCACAGACACCTTCATGGACTTCCCCCATAGCCACTTTAGCTTCATCAGGTCCTAAGCACTTGAGCAACAAATCATCGGCGGTCCTCCGATAAAGCTCATCATTATGCAAAGTGAACGTAAACGCAATCCGCCGAATACTTTTATCGGCTTTAGTGCTGGGATCTCGCAGAAAATTTAACAAGGGAGTCCTCCAATCCTACAAATCGGCCTGCCCGTCAACTTGGCACAATTCTGGCCGATTTGGATCAAATCCGCAATATCCGGCCGAGCCGGCTTCAACACCCGGCCTGGACGGTTCCTGGCCAGACCCGGCCTGGCCGCCTTCTGCACCCGGCCTAGCCGGCTTTGGTCCAGAGCCGGCCTGGCCGACTCCCAGACCCGGCTGGGCCGGTTTCCACGTGCCTGCACAGAAATCAGAAAAGATACTTTGCACCGGCTTTAAATCTTTACGCCCACCGACGTCAAAGCCTGATGCTCGCTGAGCTAACATGTTGGCTCTTGAATTTTCATGTCTTGGTATGTGCCAAATTTTAAATTCGGCGAAAGATGCAATTAAATCAAGACAAGTATCAAGATGAGCATTAAGTGATTCCCCTAAACATTGGCATTCACCAGAAACTTGTTGCACCACTAATAAAGAATCACCATAAGCCTCAACATGTCTTACTCCCATGGAATTCAACATCTCCAAGCCGCAATAAAGAGCTAAATATTCGGCTTGATTATTAGTGCAATAATTTTCTAATCGGTTTGACACGTCCATCTCAGCACCATGTGGTGAAATAATAACAATACCAACACCTTGGCCTTGTTTGCAAACCGATCCATCAAAATAAAGTTTCCATGGAGTAAAAGTTATATAATTGATCTCATCTCCTAAATCAATTGCATGCTCAATAATAAAATCAGCAAGAACTTGACCTTTCATGGCTCTCAAAGGCTCAAAAGTCAAGTCATATTCAACCAATGCATATGCCCATTTACCGATCCTTCCACTAAGGATTGGCCGATATAACATATGTTTAATTACATCGGCGTAGCAAGCAACAATGCATGTAATAGCTAACAAGTAATGTCTCATCTTAGTACAAGCAAAGTATAATGATAAGCATAATTTTTCAATATGGGCATACCTTGTCTCGGGATCAAGAAGACGACGACCAATATAAGCAATAACATACTCCTTGCCATCATCCTCTTGAGTCAAAACCGCACCAATTATTTTTTCTTCGGCAGCAATATATAATTTAAAAGGAACTCCTCTTCTTGGAGCACGAAGAACCGGTGGCTTCGACAAGTATTCCTTGATCTTCTCAAATGCCTCTTGTTGCTTTGCCCCCCAAGCAAACTCACTCTCATCTTTCAATCTCAATATGGGGGTGAAAGGAATAACTTTCCCGGACAAGTTAGCAATAAATCTTCTCAAGTAGTTCACCTTTCCCAGAAACTTTTGCAAGTCTTTTTTACATGCAGGCGCCTGAACTTGCTTGATACTCTCTATTCTCCTGGGATCAACTTCTATGCCCTTCTCATGAATAATAAATCCCAAGAACTTGCCCGCCGATACACCAAAAGCACATTTAAGCGGATTCATCTTTAAACTATACCGGCGCATCCTTTCAAAAGCAAGACACAAATCGGCCAAGTGAGAATTATTGGCAGCCGATTTGATCACAATATCATCAATATATACTTCCATGATCATGCCAATTAAATCATGAAAGATTAAGTTCATAGCACGTTGATAGGTAGCACCGGCATTTTTCAATCCAAATGTCATGACAATCCACTCAAATAATCCAACAAACCCAGGACAAACAAAGGCCGTTTTAGACGTGTCCTCTTCGGCCATAAATATTTGATTGTAACCAGCGTTACCATCAAGAAAGCTAAGAATTTTATGTCCTGAAGCATCATTAATAAGCATATCGGCAATAGGCATAGGATATTCATCTTTTGGAGTGGCTCTATTCAAATCTCTAAAATCAATGCAAACTCTAATCTTGCCCGATCCCTTCTTTTCAACGGGCACAATATTAGAGATCCACTCCGCATACCTACATGGGCGAATAAATCCCGCTTCCAACAACCGATTAATTTCTTCTTTAATGCGGTCGTAAATTTTAGCATGAAAGAAGCGAGGACGTTGCTTATGAGGCCGGAATCCAGGTTTAATGGGAAGCCGATGCTCAACAAGCTCTCGGCTCAATCCGGGCATCTCATTATAACTCCATGCAAAGCAATCAGCATATTCTTTTAAAAGCGCGATTAATTTAGCTTTATAATCGGCTTTCAAATTTTTATTAATGAACGTCGGCCTTGGTGTAGAACCATCCCCAATGTCAACTTCTTCCAATGGGTCGGCTGACGTGAAACCTTGGCCCAACTTATTGAGCTCATCAAAGTCATCAATTGTTTCACAGACATTGGTCATAGAAGCCCGATATTGATCCACACGATGTTTCAACCATTCAACATTAGCATCCATTGCAAAAAATTAATTACACGATGATATTGAGCCAATTATCAATCGGCTTCAATGACACAGGTACAAATCCTTCCTTAGTGACGCTAATAAACTCAACGCCAGACAAGTCATGACCAGATAAGCAAGCAATACCATCGTGCCCCCCGAGCGAAGGAGCATCGGCCGTAGCAATGGAGGCCGATGAATCAGCATGAATAACCTCAACTTGATCCCCCACCCATTGAATTAAAGTCTGGTGCAAACTGGATGGAACGCAACGATTGGCATGAATCCAATCGCGACCAAGGATGAGATTATAGCTACCTTGTACCTCGGCGACGAAGAACGCAGTTGCCAACGTTTTGCTACCGACGGTCAACTCCATCGTCGCTACGCCCAAAGCTGGAATTGGCTCGTCGCCTCCAACTCCGGTGATCGTCATGTTGGTCTTCACTAGCTCCCCCTCCGTGCCGCCGAGCTTCTTGTAGAGCGAATGCAGCATTAGATTGACAATCGTGCCGTTATCCACCAACATATGATGAACCGGCGTGCCATTGATATGCCCCTTGATATGGAGCGGCCGAAGGTGGTTGACGGAATCCTCCGGCTTCTTGAAGACGGCATCCTCGGCGGCGAAGCAAAACTGAGCCGTTGCTGAACCTTCATCTTCATCGATTATATAGTAATCAGAAGACAGGTAAACGACATTAAGTTCGGCGCGTGGCGGCGTTGGCTCATAATCGACCATCTCCTCATCTTCTGCGTCACCAGAACCTGCAACAACAGAAGAAACAGCAGCAACAGCCGATTCCAATAAACCGGCGTCGGTGGCAGCGGCTGGAGACGAAGCCGCAAAACCCGGCCTAGCCGGGTCTGACCCGGCCTGGCCGGCTTCAGGCAGACCCGGCCTGGCCGGCTCTGACCCGGCCTGGCCGGTTCCTGAGAAACCCGGCTGGGCCGGCTCTGACTCGGCCTGGCCGGTTTCTGCGACCTGTGCCGGCTTCGCTTCTGGCAGATCTTTCTGCCCAGCAACCTTCTCTGCAGATTTTGGGAAGCACGCCGTATCACTTCCTTTCTGAGTTTGCGGAAAAATTAGGTGTGCAGCATTGAAGATCTCCTCTCTCATTTTTTCCAACTTCTCCCGCTTTTGCTGCGTTTGGCGCGCTCGCTGTAACTTCCGCCGCTGTGTCTTGGTCAATCCCGGTGGGCACCACTTCGGTTGCAAATATTTTGGATCAATCGGCTTCTTCTCCACAACCGTAGCGGCGACCTCCGGAGCGATGGATGATGGCTCCTCAATCCTCATCGGCTCATCGTTGTCAACGATAGGCACCTCTTGAGAGCCGATAAGAATTGTTGCCGAAGGTGCTTCCTTCGGCAGCGGTGCAGTAGGAACAATAGGAACAATGGGAGACTCCACGACCCTCTTAGGCACATAGACTTGTCGCGGTGGAGCCTTCTCTCTTCCATCACCAATCACCAACCTCGCTGGCGGCGGCGGGAGTGACGCCCCTTGGCCGCCGTAGCCTGATTGACCGTAGTCCAATCGGCTAAACACCGATGATGAAGACGCTCCGTTCATCGGCTGCTGCTACATGAGGAAGGGATATGGCACGAACACCCCGTTGGGGCCCCAATGCGGTTGAGGTGGAGGCGGGGGACCCCAACGAGAGACGCGAGGGCGAGCAACCTCCTGCGACGGCGACGCTGCCGGAACCACCGTCATCTTCTTTGGTTGCTCATCTCGCTTTGGCGGTGTAGCCTCTCTTTTTTTTATAGGCCGACTCTGGGAATCGACCTTTTCTTGCCGGTACTTTTCCATGAGCCGGTCAAACGTGCAAAGCTTCTTTGGAACGACCTTCCCCTTGTTTGAACTTGCGTTCGTCTTCCAAGTGCCAATTTCTGGACGCTTTGGGACGAACGTCCTGATCGCCTGGGCACTACCAGCGCCGGCGGCCCTGAGAGCAGCAAAGGAAGAAGGGCCGCCACCACCGGCAAAACCGGCCGAGCCGGCTACTGTACCCGGCCTGGCCGGGTTAGCGCCAGAACCGGCCTGGCCGGCTTCTGTAGCCGGCTGGGCCGGTTCCTGGAACCGGCCTGGCCGGCCTCTGCTGTGCCGCTGTGGCCTCCCAGCGCCGCTGCCGAGATAAGTACTGTGACGACCCTGCAGAGATTGTCAGCTTCGTCTTGCTGTCTTCATCCTTCTCAAGCACCACTTGACGTCCCGAAACTTGTTTCGGTGCCTCCCGTGGTTCACCGATAATCACGTTCTTGCCTTGTGTGGTGTCGGCTTGCTCTGGACGAATCAAAATAGCGGGCTCCCATTTCTCGATGACATTCATCGGAAAAGGCACTTTGTCAACCATCATCTCAGCTAAGTTCAATCGTCCTTCGTTGAGGGCCGATTGTATCTGTCGACGAAAATAGTTGCAATCATTAGTAGCATGACTAGAAGAATTATGAAATTTGCAATACGCCCGTTTTTTTAATTCTTCACTAGACGGCAAGGTATGAGTAATTCTAATGTTACTGGTTCTAAGCAATTCATCAAAGATCCGATCACATTTAGAAACATCAAAAGTAAATTTAATTTCATCCTGCCGATTTTTAGAAATCAGTTTCAGAGATGGGCAAGAAATTCCCTTTTTATTTGGAGACCAAACAAATTCAGCAGAATTACACTCCAAATTCTCATCGTCCTCGTTGTCAGAGCATTCGAACACATGGGTCCGATAAGATTTTTTGGAATCACTTGCTAAACGAGATTCTACAGCAATAGCCTTTTGCAATAATTGATTAATGCTATAGAATTCATAGTGCTCCAATTTCTCTCTAATATTAGAGTTCATACCGTTAAGAAATAAATCTGCCAAATCTCTATCAGAAATATTCAAATTAAAGCATCGGTTCTTAACGTCCCTAAAACGTTTAGCATAATCAAGTACGGAATCACGCCCTTGATGAACCGATGTGAGATGTGACAGTTTAGTTTCTTGAACACCAGTAAAGAAATAGTTATGAAATTTTTCCTCCAAATCATTCCAGGTACTAATTGAATATGGTGGCAATGAAGAAAACCATGCAAATGCTGTACCAGACAAAGATAAAGGAAAATATCTGATTTTCATGTAATCATGAGCACTAGCTTCTCCTAACTGAGCCAGATACATGCCAATATGCTCCATAGTGGTTTTACTATCATCACCATTAAATATCTGGAAATCAGGCATCTTTCACCCAAGCGGTGCCCGCAAAACATCATAGGTGGAAGGATATGGTTTTTGGTATGAGCTCTGAATAGGCTTAATGGTTATCCCCAGATTCCTCTCAATGGATTTAGTCACCTCAGCCTTAAACCGATTTACGATAGCGTCTATATCGGTTTTAGAGGAATCGGTGACCGCATTATTGGCCACTGGAATCTGACTAGGTGACGGCGGGGGATTAGGTAAAACAATGTTACGACCCGCCGATGGCCTAGCCGGATTCACCTGCCGAGCTGAAGAGTTAGCCATGCCGCGATCGGTTCTATCGGTTTCATGCGCCGAAGGACCCGATTGAAGTTGGCTAGCTAGAGCAAAATCAGGTTGATTTTCATAAAAATCGAAAGGCATACCAAATTCAGGTTGATTATCAGGATCTGAAAAACCAACTAACTTTTCCTCAATTTTAGATATGCGCTTGCCGATTTTAGCTTCGGATGCATCAATAGAAATTTTAATTTGCTTACCCATATCTTCAACTAAATATGCAAGACCATCATGGGTAGTAGTGGAGGGGTTCTCATCATTATTTACCTTAGCCTTGAGCTTTTCCTCCTCCTTAGTAGCCCTTTCCGCTTCGGTCTTCCCGCCTCCTCCGCTGGATGAAGAAGACGAGTCGCCGAAGTTAGGCTCGGAGACTTGGGTGACCTTGTTGCGCCGGTCCTTAGTACAGCTATCCAGGAAGGCTTGTGTATCGGCAGCAAGCTTGGCCTCTAGCTTTTTCCGGAGCTCCTCAGGAAGCTCGTCGATAGTCTTGGGGCGGACGACGTTGTCTTCATTGATGTTCTTGTCGGTCTTCTTCCCGTCGTCGGCCGCCATGCCGCTAGTAGATTGGATCTGGGATTGAGCTTTCTTCCCCAGCGGAGTCGCCAAAAAGTGTGTTGACGTCGAAACGGGACAATACACAGCAAGGTGCTAGATCGCACGGTCGCGCACGAAACGAAACAGCACGGAGCAGCACGCCCGCGAAACCCGGCCTGGCCGGTTTCAGAACCCGGCCGAGCCGCCTACCCGGCCTGGCCGACTTTGATAGTCGGCTGAGCCGGTTTCCTCGGGTTCGCCAAGGAAGCTAGGGTTCCGGTCTTCTGGTCGTCGAGACGACCGTCTTCAGCAGCAGAGGACGTTTGGTGGCCGATGCAGCGCCCGTCCTTCGCCGGAAACTCCCGAACACCCCTCGGAAAGATCCGTCGGAGAGATGCACGTGGAGGTTGCCCTAGGGATCGCGGAGATCACCTAGAACGCCGACTAAACTCGCGGAGAGTCAAGCCGAACAGCAGGATAGAGATGAACCACCGTGAGAATCTACTTTGTAGATGTGTTTTGACGATTAGATGGTTAAGATCTCAATCGGCCATGATCCTCTCATATATATAGAGGGGGGTGGTCTTATCCCAGTAGGAAACACGTATCTGGGCAAGTCTCCAAGTTTCCCATGTCCAAAAACTACCAAAAACCGATTAGATCTCTTAATCGGCTCGGACTCTACTAAACCCGGCCAAGCCGGTTTTCACGGGGCCTCTCGGGGCGCCACGTGACAGCCTGCCAAAAGTCGGCGCAGGAGCCAAACCCGGCCAGGCCGGGTCACCAACCCGGCCAAACCGGTTTTACCGACTTGTCCAGACTCGGGTGCAAACACTAACTATACTGTGCAGGCCAGGACACAAATCCAGTTGAGAGCGACACGATCATACCTTGCGATTGCTCGCACAACAAACCCCTGTGTAGAGACAATAAGTGCTTCTGCTGTAGAGAAGATCAGTGCTATGACACAGCAGCTGAGTGCCATCATAATTGCTGCAGAGCACCAGAAAAGCACACCAGCACACCGGCACCGGCACCGGCAATTAATGACTAATAAGTCATTTTAGATAATGGAAAGTATGATCGACTTCATCCTCCGAAAAAAGGAGACAAAAAGTTGTAACATTTTAACATCAGAGAGAACAGTTAATAATTAACATTATGGATGAATGTGATCAGTAAATGTCCATTTGCCTAGTGAAATAATAAATTTGCGATTCCGAACTTGTTCTTAGCTTAATGAGTCAACTTATCCTTTTTTTCCCTTTATATGTACTGGTTGTTACTTTGATACTACTAGGCTCCACCAAATTCAGCTCCATGGAGTAGGAGTCCTAAACATCCTAAAGCCATGTAGTAGAAACATATTTTCCGTGAATCTAGTGGCCAAATTAGTGTATATGGTAGTCCCATTTATTTTTCTTTTAAGAAGAAACCATACATGTCAAGGAGTTCTCTGTTCTCCAGCGATCAACGACTTCACCAATGTGACTTGTTACAACCCTTCCCTTCTTTTTTTTCCCTGTTTCGGTTTGATGGCAATGCGAGGTATTTCTCCTCCCAGTTCAACTACTGCCCAAGCACCCGTAATCCTCTACGGGCATTAGAATACACTGTTGTAGTGCCGCTGACCTTGGATCTAGGGTAATGGATCCACTAGGCGCAGGGGCGAAGCCCAGATATGAATGATGGGTGCAGAATGTACCCATATGTTTTAGCTTTATCTGCACCCCCAAAGCCCAATAAGCTGCATCCCCCACAGCCCAGAAAAGCCTGAGAAAGGATGATTTTGTTATTATAGATAAATAAAGGATCAAAAGTTTATGCTGTTTGTGTCGTTTCGTGTTTCGCAATGCGCCGTTTCATGTTCCATTCCATCGTTTTGCATCCGCCACTCCTCGTCGTTCTGTCTTCTGCAGTTCTGCGGGCTGTGGCACTTGCCTTTCTCTCACTGGCATCCAATGTCCTACCTTCCGCGAAGCTACAACGCCACTGCTCACCGACGATGGTTGCATCAGCACTTGGCAGTTCTGCACCGCGGCAATGACACAACCTGCAACAACGTAGTGCGTTTATTCTATCACATATTGTCGCTACATGAAAAAAAATGCAAGAACGTAGATTTAGGTAATGAGTTTTTCTTATTTACATGTAGTCGTTTTTTGTTGAAAACTGAAACTTGAATCGTAAAACAATCGTTTGATTTTCTTACAAGTCAAATGATATATTTTGCCTTTGTTAACCCTCTTTGCCATTGCTAATGGTATTTATATTGCTAAATTCTTCCGTCCCTTCTTTGTAGCCACACCGTACCCCCTCTATTTCGTTCTATCTTCGCCACTGATATTAATTATATAAAATATGTTACTTGGTAAATGCAGTTGTCATTATAAATAGAATAATGTCATTTTTATTATCTTTTGGTCATATATGCAAATTAGAATGCCTTTATAAGCCATGGAATTTGGAAGTAAAATATGGCAGTCATTCTCATTACACTAGAGATATCTGTGCCGAAATTAATGATATATATTTTGAAAATTTGGAGGATCATTAGTCACAAGCATAGGAGTTATCAATTATTGCTAAAATATAGAATCCTTTTCACCATCTATATATAGAACATTGTGCAGGATGTGTCTGTTTGTGCGACATACATACCTCTCACACATAAGCCCCACCATACACCTTGATTGCTGTGATGGAGAGAAGAATGGCTACTGTAGTTGTGATGCTTATGCTTATCCTCGGATATTCCGTGGTTCTCTCACAATGTAAGTTGAGGACATAAAATCTGTTGTTGAACCATAGTAGTTTTTTCTGAACTTAAAACATAGTTTTCTACTAGTATACAGTATAAGTAATAGTGTACGACATAGAAGGGAGACCCTTGTATGTGCTCCTCTAGAACTTACACTACTTATGCGTTATTCAACAAGCATCTTAATATATGACAATTAATTTAACTATTGTGCACCTCAACACACAAATCCAGTTGAGAACAACAGGGGCAGGGGAAATTGCGGTTGCATCAAGCTGCTACCCAATACGGCATGGTGCATGCTCAATCCTTGCTTCTGCTGTTGGTTCCATGCTGGCATCCATAAGACGCTATGCTTCGACACAATGACCGAGTGCAAAAATTATTGCTGCAGAGCATGAGAAGGCACACGCTTCTTGTTATGGGCAAGGACGATTAATAATATTAGGGATGAATATGAGCAGCAAATGTCCATTGCCTAGTAATAACAAAGAATATAGAAGCACCAACAGGTTTTTAGCTTAATGGAATAATTTATGCTTCTCTGCTCTATGAGCCCTTTGGGACTCGTCTCGACTCCACCAAATTCAGCTTCAAAATCCATGTAGAAGAAACTCTCTAGACCTGTGAATTCTGCAAATTCAGTGGCCAAATCCATAAATTTGGTGGACCTCTTGTTCTTCTTGCTGAGCAACTATACTATTCGCACGAATCAAGAAAACATATCCATCAAGAACGCACCTCTGGCGGAACCTCCTCGCCGCCGACCGTGGCTTGCGCTTGTCCCGCGTGTCATGGTGGTGGACTGGTGGTGCCTGCAGGTGAAGACGGGTCGGACTCGGAATAGAGTATACTAGAAACTTTTGCGGCGTTACCGCTTATGGCCACTGTATGTTAACCGTGAATTTTCTATTTTATTGTACATATATTTTGAGTCATGTAAAAATCATTCATGAGCTCTTTTTTTTAATTAATTTGTTAACTGAGCGCGGGATAATAATTTGTTGGAACATTTTAAATTTGTCTCAAAATTTTTTGTAGTGATTGGAAACATATCATAACATCGCAAAGCAGCCACAAGACAAATTTTGTATTTTTTGGTTCAATATTTGATGTGTAGAAATCATCGAATGTGTATTTATTAATTAAAAGAGGTTATTTTAAATCATTTCAAAAGTCTTTATTTGAAGTTTAATATTTTTTGTATATAGTGTGTATCATGGAGAGGCTACACAAAAAAATCATGATTTTAGGAGGTATAATTTTTTTATATAAAATAAACAAAATCAGCATGTCATGAGATTTAATAAAAAACACCAAAAGGAGGTGGCCATTTGGGCCAAATCTGGCCCACCTCGGCCCAATAACAGCGTGGGCAAAGTGACAGCCCGGCCCATCAAACGGCATGGACGGCGGGTTGATTTCTAAAAACGTGAAGGGCTTTCTTGCAAAAACTTCTGAGAGAGAGACTGGATTGTGGGTTCTATTTCAATAAAGTTCGAGGGCTTCTTTGTAAAACGACCGGGACATCGGCCGATCTGGAAAATCCGACCGCCCGATCAGATGGCCGGGGAAAGCCCATGACGTGGTCACGCTCGCCAGTCAGCTTTTGGTGCAAGATTCGTAGGGTAAAACTCTGCACTCTGCAGACAAGACAGAATGGACCTACCCCGAATTGTTTGTAGAGAAGGCCCCGGTTAGTGGGCCTTATGGGCTTGAGGTTTCTTCATTGGGCTATGAGTATCCTCTTTTTTGCAGCAGAATATGTTACTACTTGTAATGTGGGCATGTGGCTGTCATTGGCTCATTATAATAGAATGCTATTATTAGCCATGGAATTGGAAATAAAATATGGTAGTCATCAATGGACATCGGCGCAAATTTGATCGGGACTAAACTCATAGCATCTACTTGATGTAGTCATTTATATTCCCCTAGAGATATCTGGATAGAAATTAATGTGATTTTATTTTGTAGTAATTTTGGAGGATTATTAATCACATCCTAGGAGTAATTAATTATTTCTAATATATAGAATACCTTCACCATCTATATAAAGAACATTGTGCAGGATGTGTATGTTTGTAGGACACTCATACGACCATACCTACACACAGAAGCTCCACCATATACACACACCGTGAATCTGTGATTGCTGTGATGGAGGGAAGAATGTCTACCGTAGTTGTGGTGCTTATCCTGGGATGTTTCGTGGTTCTCTCACAATGTAAGTGCAGATCATGAAATATGTTGAACTATACCAATTTTCTGGAATTTTGAAAGGTATATTTTTCTAGTATATTTTTCTGGAATTTTTAAAGGTATATTTTTCTAAAAATTTATACCTTTCTCTATGGTTGACGTGTTATATTCATCTTATAATAACAGTTAACTACTGTGCAGCTCAACACGCAAATCCAGTCGAACCTTCTTGCTATTGCCAACTATACAGACCACCGTGCGCAAACGATAAGTGCTTCTGCTGTCAAGGCCTTAACGCTCCGGCAAAGCTACTATGCTACAAGACAGAAGATGAATGTGATAGCAAATGCTCATGCATGCAGAGCACCAGAAAACGCGACAGCACCGGCAATAACTAATAAGTCCTTTTAGATAATGGAAACTATGATCAACTTCATCCTCCATAGAAAGAGGAGGAAGCAGACAAAAAGTTGTTGCATTTTAACATCAAAGAGAACAATTAATAATTAGCGTTATGGATGAATGTGATCAGTAAACGTCCATTTGTCTAGTGATAATAAATATGAGATTTTCAACATGTTCTTAGCTTAATGGGTCAATTTATACTTTTTTCTATATATGTACTATCGGTTTCTTTGAAACTATTAGGCTCCACCAAATTCAGATCTATGGAGTAAGGTACAGGTACCCAGACGCCCTAAATACATATATTGTCGGTTTTTCTATATATGCTGCTTTGATCGAAAGGCAGAATGCTTTACTTGAGCAAATCGGAGAAGAAAGATCCCAGAGTGCCTATCAATTTGCTTAGTTATTTCAGCAGATGTGGCATCTCCCCGGCCTGGCCTACCTCTGGCAGTCTCTAGTTTGAGTCAATTAAACAGAAACTCAGAACACCAGCAAAATTGATAGCTCAGCCCATCATAGATAGCATACCTCCTTGCCATGCGCGCATGGCACCTACCTCTTCACCCACTTGGTGTTAAGCTCTTCTTTTAATTCAAGGTTACATAGCTTGGGCAATAGCTTAGGCAAAAACAAACATCAAAATTCTAACATAACACGGTCCTAGTTCATTTGTACAGTAACTTTGCACGCAGACAGAACAATATTTTTCTTTCACAACAATTCAACCGTAGAATGCAGCCCGGCTGAATTTCAGCTCAGCCGAACATAGACAATACATGGAGAGAGTAATATTTTTTATAGGTTTAATCAAAATTAAAAGCTTTTGACCTTCCAATGAAATTAAACAAGAATCACAATTTTTGGACCAAGGAGTACATGTCGTGACAAGAGTTCAGGACCGACAGCCTTTTTTTTCAAAAGGTGACAAAAGCTTTGCCGAATTTTTAATAGACGGGAAAAAAATAAAACAAGACAGGAACAAAAAGTTAAAACAAACAAAAAGGAAAGAAGAGAGATGTCGCTGAAAAAACTACTGAAAAATGATGCACAGGCCAAAACACCTCACTCAGACCCAAAACCAAAACCGCTAGGGTCACTAAGGAAAAAAAAACTATCCAATATGCATAGGAGCGTTCCTGCATCTACAAACGAGATCCACTTCCTCCTTACAGAGAAACGCCACCACCTGAATCAGTTGTAACGATGAGTCCTGAAAAATCCTTCTGCCGTGGTGGCCACCCATTACATGGATGGATCTCGTGCATGCAAGCCTTGTTCATCAAATCGAGAGAGAAATCTTTCAAGATTACAACGTAGCTGAATGGTACATGTGGCTCTCAGCACAGCCACATGCCACAGGACAGCTACCACCAAGGAATTGGATTGGATCACGCCTCGGCGGCCTCCATGAACTCCTCGTCGGCGACGAGCCTAGCGAGCGCCTTGGGCGCCAGGCACACCTCCAGCGCCATGCTTCCCGCGCCGCCGTGGCCCTCGTACACGGTCACCTTCCCGTCCATCTTGTTCCCGGCGCCGCTGCGGACGGCCACCGGCCGGCCCCACCCAAAGTCGTTGCCGTAGACGTCGAACCGCGGCGAGCTTCCGGTGGCGATCGCCGCGGGGTGCTCCGTCGTCGGCGGCTGCACGTACAAGAACCTGGGATCCCGCGGCCACGACGCGAGGCCGTCCCTCACGCTCTGCTCGTCGAACGACGCCACGGCGCGGTTCATGAGCCACGCCGCCCAGCCCAGCCCGTTGCGCAGCAGCTCGCCGGCGGTGGACCTGGCGACGCCGTGCGTCACGGCGTTGCCCATGTACGCCGGCGGAATACCTCGCACCCTTCCCCGGCATCCGACGAGGACGGTGTAGGTGGTCTCCCGGTCCGGCGCGAGCTCCCTGGCGCGACACGCCGCCCGCCACAGGTGCGCCAGCAGGGACTGCAGAGACGACACCGTCGCCGTCGCCGTGCCGGTCAGCTCGGAGTTCGCCTTCTCCTTTAGCTTCTTCACGCTCTCGGCTGAGAAGTGGAAGAAGCACTCCCGCACCGGCGGGTACTCCGGCCGCCGGACGATGTCCTCCAGCTTGCCAAAGGGTAGGACTATAGGAACCGCGCTGTTCTCAAGGAACCACCTGGCCAACACCGGACGCGGCGTGGAAAGCGGCAGCTCGTGGTCGCCGTCGCCATCGCCGCACCTCATCCGCCGGCGGCTGATCTCCGACCAGGTGTTGAACAGGTGCCAGAACGTGGTCCCGTCGGCGACGGCGTGGTTGAGCGACATGGCGACGAAGACGCCGTCGGCGAGCTCGGTGACCTGCGCTGCTAGCACGGGGCGGCGGGACCTGTCGTCGCCGGCGTCGTCGTCGTCGTCGTCCTCGAGGGCCGCGTCCGCGCCAATCAGCCCGTTGAGCGGGAAGAACGACCACACCACCGAGCTGGGGATGTAATAACTGCCGGGGCCAGCCGGCGCCGCGATGATGTCGCTGATGGTGACCGCCGGCGCCTCGGCGTGGACGAACTTGGCGCCGACGCCGTTGCAGCGGAGCGAGACGACGACGCCCGGACCGCCGGTGGTGGTGGCCTCGTCGACGGCGAGGCAGCCGGCCAGCGGGTAGAAGCGGGCCAGGGCACACGCCAAGGACGAAGCGAGGCTGTCCACGAGTTGCGCCGCCGCTCCGGCTGTCGGCAGCGGCTTCGGCAGGAGCAGCCCCTTCTGGATGTACTCCACCGTGATCATGCTGAGATCCCACGGCGTCAAGTGCATCGTCTCCTGCTCCGACGGCGGCGCGCTGTCGTCGTCCGGAGAGCCCGCGGCCGGCTGTGGCCGGACGAGACGCCTGGACAGGATCCGAACGCCGCCGCCGGTGGAGCCTTCCATTTCCTATATCACCAAACCAAAAACTGTTGCTCTTGCTCTTGCTTCTTTGGTGGACCATGTTTTGTACTAGTACGACACTGGGACTGTATGATTACTACAGTGAAATGTCGCATCGGTCCTGTTCAGTTCGGCTTCTGGTCTTTTCAGACAGAGAATAATATTTTTCTCTCACAAATCAGTATCATTAAAAATCAGCGTTTCTTTTCAAACAATCAAACAAAGCCGATAATGGCATCTCGCAGCAGCGCAAAAGGGGTTCCTTAGTCAATCTCCAATAAGAACATGCATATAGAGACCCAAATGTAAAATGGGTCTTCAACTATACTGTTTTAGCCTTCAACAGAATATCCATATCAGAGACCCATTTTGAATCTCATAAGACTATCTCCAATACCTATACCCAAAATAGAAGATACACAATATATAAACAGCCTCCAACAGGCTAGGCAAACATGGTACCTATTTTGGGTCGGAGGCGATGCACGCGGCAAAACTGCGTCCTCCCTCGGTCTCTTTGCGTCGTCTACAGCGCGGGACCCACCACCACGACGAAGGAGATGACCGGAGCCGGCAACGTCGCAGCCGCGCGGCTGCTCCCGGCCAGCATTGAGGGAGGCTCCACCTCGCCGCCCAGATCCACGCTGCACCTCCGCCGCCACGCTGGATCTCCGCCGCCGCGCCGGATCTCCGCCGTCGCCTCGCATCTTCACGCCGGGGATGAGAAGGAGCCGTCTTAGTGGACAACGTCGTCGGAGATGGGGTGGTGAGCTCGGTCATCACAGGTCGCCATCGCATCCTCCGCCGCCATCTCCGCCTCCGACGTTGACCTCGTCTTCTCCATCGTCGTCGCGGCGAGCCGGGTCCGCAGTGGGGCGAGCGCGAGGCGGCTCCGTGCCGGCTTCCCTACGGCGAGGAGCGTCCGGCGGGCGCTATCTGCGGGGAGCACGCACGGCAGCGAGGAGCGGGGGGTTGTGGCGCCATACGGCCGGAGATTCGGCTAGGCGGAGCGGGATTCCCGGGAGGAGCATGGGAGGCCGCATGCTTCGATGGGTAGGGAGGGGATTTGGGTGTCTGTTTCGGTTTGCTGTTGTTGGAGACGAGTAAAGTTTGGGTGGCCACGGTTTTACTGTGCAAGACCCAAATACGTTGAATTTTCCTCCTCATTGTTGGAGACAACCTAAGAGACACAACATAGATTTGAGTCTCCTCTCTCCTCGAAATTCATTTGTAGAAAGATTCTCATTTAGTTGTTGTTGTTAGAGAAGATTAAAAATAGGTATTAAATCTATTTACTGTAGCACAACGCCGCAACCATAAAATGGGTATCATATTTTAGGTGGTGTTGTTGGACATAGTCTTAGTCACTTGATGCTCCCTCCGTCTCACGACGTAAGAAGTACTACTTTTAGTTGAAAGATGAAAAAATATATTTAATTTTCTCGCAGCACTAGTCACTATGTATGTGTGTTTCTAAAGAGCATGTTTTATATCCTACAATATGAATAAAAATGGTTACGTCTTATATCCTAGGACGGAGGGCTCCATAACATATTATTATTGGTGTACATGTCATAAATTTGACTCGATTTATAGATAAAAAAGTGCAACATTTAAATTTCCAAATAAATTTATTAAAAAAACTAGATTCAAATATTAATCTAATGATATTAATTACATACTATAAATATAAATATCTTTTAATATATATACTCCTTCTGCACATGTAAAGTAAGTCAGTTAGGACAACGACACGATCTGTAAAATATGACTTTAACTTTATATTTCCATATAAAAATATTTATTGAAAAATGATATATGCATATCTCTATTAAAGTCTATATTTATATAGTTTTTATATTTTCAAACTTAACTTAAATGTCATTCATGATTTATATTTTTAATATTTGACTAAAATCCTATAACGACTTAGATAAAAATATTTGTTAAAATTGTTTCTCGGGAGACAAAAGCCACATATATTTAAAGACAGAGGAGTAATCCTAAATATCTCGCTGTCGCCGCACGCGACACGGCTGACTGTATTCAGTGGTCACTGGCCAGCTGCTGGCCCAGTTCCCCATCGACCGTCTTGTGTGCACATGTTTGTCCTCGTTCAAGCCATTTTTGGTGACATCCCTACTCATGTTTCTCATCTAGTTTCGGGTATCGATCAACGCACTCATTTCGTGCCTAAATATCTAAATACCTGTTGTTTTCATTTTTAGAAAATAACTTTGACTAAATATATAATAAAATCACTCCGTTCCTAAATATCTGTTATTTTCGTTTCAAAATTAACTTTGACTAAATATATAATAAATTATACTAATATTTATGGTTCATTTTTGGTGCCATTTAATAGAGCTTTTGAATCTAATTTTTTAATAAATTTATTTAGCGATATAAAATATTGCACATGATTTTTTTACAAATTGAGTTAAACTTGTAACATGCACATCAACGACGACAGTTATTTGGGGATAGAGAAAGTATGTCATCTAGCGCGTCAATTTTGCAAGAAAAAGATGTTAGAAATCGAGTTCACTAGATGCATACAAGCACAAGAAGAAATATTAAAACACAGATAGATGGGAGGAAGAGTTCATTCTTTGCTTTTCACTTTTCTGGTTGTATTTTTTTTTTTGAGACCTTCTAGTTGTAGTTAATTACAAAGGGGGGAGTAGCTCCCTTTTCTAGATGGGTAGCACTGAATGGTTATACGTTTCTACAGTATTTGAATTCCTTGATATTTTTCCTCCTCTTTGTTAATTTGGTTACCATTCGAAGTCTTTATTCATACACTATGTTTGAACTTTGATTCACAACAAAAGAGAGGAAGATCTCAGTTTTCTTGTTTGCGAATTGAAAGATCTCAGTTTTCTACTAGTTGCACAGTACGTACATACAAGCAGGGGCATGCATGCGGTTTCTGTATGCCGCCAACTGCCAAAGCTACCAATCTACCATCACCATGCATTCAGTACCACCAGGCTAGTACGTTTCTTGTATGTTTGCTTCGAGATCTAGGCTGACTGTAGTCAGTGGTCACTGGCCAGCTGCTGGCCCAGTTCCCCTCGACCGTCTTGTGTACATCTTCGTCCTCGTTCAAGCCATTATTGGTGACATCCGTACTCATCTTTCTCGTCGTCTAGTTTTGGGGTATCATTCAACGTACTTACTCCGTATATAGGTATACGTCGTTTTCATTTTTAAAAATAATTTTGACATAATATATAATAAAAACACTTTGCTTCTAAATATCTATTATTTTCGCTTTCAAGAAATAACTGACTAAATATATAATAAATATATTAATATTTATGGTATATAATAGATCTTAAAGTTTAGTTTTTTTAGGCTATCCGCACCGGCATCGTCTGTAAAGCAAGCGCTAAAGATGTGGGGCCCATGTGTCAGGTGGGATACAGATCAGAGGTGCTACAGCCCATCAACGCTATCCGCTCCTCCTTCCCACCTCTCCTCTCGATCTTATCGCAACAAAAAAAAAAAGGAAAACAAACTCTCCTTGCCGTCTGCCGCCCACGCCGCCGCTACCGCGTTGCTGTAACACCCCTGGTGTTACTGTAACTAAAACCTGTGATGTCATCATGATTGCCTGCAAATCATTCCACATTCAACCCTGTTAGTATGCATTAACTAAAATAAATTTTATTCTTGCTTATGATTGTACATAGGTGATTTAGAGTGACTTATCATGTAAATTGCTTGTTTGTGTGTATCTATCTGAATCCAATCAGAAATTAAAAAGAAATTCATTTATAAACCCTAAATCGGACCTAAAACCACAATTCAAAACTAAAAGAAATTAACTATTAGGCCTTAGATAAAAGTTGTACATATTTAAAATTTGAGAAACTTCTATTTTGGGAAATTTTTAAGTTATTAAATAAAATTTCAAATAAAACTCTACCCTATGTTTAAAAATGCAAATTTGAAATACAAATTCAAAAACTATCAAGAATTTGATCAAACACCTTTAATTAAAGTTGTAAATATTTTAAAATTGAACAACTTTTGTATTTAGGGATTTTCAAGTTATTGAGTTAAATTTTAAATAAAACTTAAATTGGTGTTTGAGGATTCAAATTTAAAATATCATTTCAAAAATTATCAAGAATCTGATAAAACTCCTTTAATAAAAGTTGTAGGGCTTATCAAGTAGAACAACTTTTATTTTTGGATATTTTCAACTTATTAAGAGAAATCTTGAGAATTTAACTGGATTAGAATTGAATTTCAAAATCCCTATTTACCCCTTTTGAATTATTCAAAATCCATTCAAAATTTGAATTTGGCTCCAAAACCAAAGTTGTTCAAAATTAAATTTACTACAACTCTTATTAAGGACATTTTTCAAGTTCTTACACAAAATAAAAAGTAATTGCATGAAATAGAAAAAGGGGCAAAAGATTCTCTACAGTACCGGCCCCTACCCTGCCTGCTCGTGTGTAGGGCCGCGCGTGCCGCGCTGCACGCCGGTGCCACCCGGGGCCGGCCAGGGGCCTGTCGACGGCGGGCGTTAGAGCCGTGGGGGTCCCGGCCATGTCCTGCGCCAGCTTTTCCCCTATATAAAGCGTCAGCCGTTCGCCTTCTGCTCATTTTCCTCCTTACCGCCATTGACGGCGAGCTGAAGCTCTGCCTTGTCGTCGTTCTCTATCCCTTACCGATCCTCTGGCCGAACCGCCACCACCATCACCTTCCTTGCGTCGTACCGTACCCATAGAACCTCCTTCCCTTAGTTTTTCATCACCACAGCGCCGTGCCGCCGGACCGCCGCTGTGCTGTCCGCCACCGTGCGCCACCAAACACCCTACGGGTCACCTCTAACCAAGCCGAGCCTCTCCACGGGTGCGCAGAGGGCCCAGCGCCGTTCTGCCGTCGCCGGTCAGTCGTTGGTCGGAGCTGAACGGCGAGCAGCCGGCGGAGCCAAGCCGCTGCTCGTGTTCTGCTTTGTTCCGGCGAGAGGTAGAAGATGAACGCTTGAGCCTATGGCGTGTGGGTCCCGCTCAATTCATTTGGGCATTAAATTTACAGAATTCATGTTGATTTTGAGTTTAGTAGCTTCTAAATTAGTGAAACTAGTTTTGTTAGTTTCTTTGTTAAGTGTTATGCATGTTAGACCCATAATATGTGCTTTGCTATGTATATTTTTATGCTGTAGAAATTAGTTTAGAAAAATGGTTTAAGAATTATATTAACTTACTTTTGGTCATGTTGTGAGAAATAATAGTCCAAAAATAGTGATTCTAATTTTGTTAGTCTTCTCATGACATGCACTAGCCAGTAAGAATATAAAATGTGCATGTTGTTTACGGTTTAAATGGTGTTTAACATTAATCTTGTTAAATGAGAAATAAATGCTTTGTTTGGCTTGTTATTTTTGTATCTGGATTTATAGAGCTTCAATTGACATGAAAATTTAGTGGTAGATGCTCTTAGTGCTGTGTGATGACTGGTTAAATTTTCATAATTTATGGTGTACGTTTCACTGAGTTATGAATTTAACATGTTTGATGCCTAATAAGTAGATTTAAATGTATTATAAATAATATATAAATGTAAAAATGGGAAATAGTGTTCCACTGCCTTTTCATGATGTTGTGGTAGACTGAGAATCAATAATATGGCCATGTTGTTTCAAAAAATATTGAGTTTCACATTTATCTTGCTTTCCAATATATTGTTGCATTATAAATTTGTTTATTTTGTAGTAATTAATTTATAAAATCTGAGCATATGAAATTTATACCTTGATCATGATTTGTAATCTCCTAACTCTCATTAAAATTTGGAATTTATTTGAGATGTTTACCATACAACTTAAATAATGAAATTATAAAACCCATATTAACCTTATAACTCAGGTTTTGTGTGATTTGTGGATTGAGTGATGTCTCTGGGTCATTAACTTGAGATGATCCTCGACACTTTAATTAGTGGTTGGGTTCTTAAGCAAATTATTAATTAGGAACAATAATAATGTATGTTATTCACATATGATATTAGGGTTGATGACTTGCTTAAGCAAAGGTGTGATAGTGTTATGGATGAACTAATTTGGTTTTCAATGACTATTAAAATGAAACCCTAGTAGATAATTAATCGGTCGGTTGTGTTGGCTTGCAACTTTATCGTGAAGGAAATGTTGTACTCAACTTTCTAAATTAAGTTTACCTTCTATTAGTTCACAATTTAGTGCATCTCATACATCATGGCATACATATCACCATGATAAGCATGCATTGTTATTTTGTGTAGTAAACGGGTTTCCGGAAGACTTGCTTGGTGTCCGACGGAGGATTATTCGCCATGAAAAGTAGTGGGTTTCTCTGGTATTTCGGGAGAAGTGATTCACCTGCTAAACAAAGGCAAGCCCCGGTGCATTCAGTCCCTTTCCTTGCGATTTGCAAAATGTTTATAACTTGAGTTAATCTATTGCATTAAGTTGATAGAAGTTGAGTGATAACCCAATTGATGCATTACCTTCCTTGACCACTTGAATATTACCCCCTGAAAAATGATTTAAAATGAAAATATTTGAAAAATGTTTAGCCCTGCTTAATTAATTAGAGTTTTGCATAAAATGCTATTTTTCGAGTTATGATGATATACTATTGATGAATAATAAAGAAATGAAAATGAATATTGATTTGCAACCGTTCGTATGACTTGCACTTGCGTTAGAGTCAATGTATTGTCGCCGACGGATTGGAAACCGTTCGGATGACTTTGCACTTTGGGTCAGAGTCCCAATGCATCGACGTCGACGGGAATGGAAATGAAAATGAGTCCATTTGGTTTATGTGCACTTGGGGCGGCGCCGCCATGTCTTATCGCCGACGGGCATGGATTTGAAAACCGTTGGGTAACTGTGTACTTGGGTTAGAGTCCCAATGCATGGACACCGACGGAAAAGAATTAGGGACTGTTCGTTATAGACTTGCTGGATCGAGACTTTGCAACTGCCACATACTACGGAAAGCCCTATCTCCGGTGGCTCCACTACTTGAACCGACGACCACACACTGGGAGTGGAGAGATGGCGAGAGTAGCGTGTACCCTCGTGTCCAGCGTGCCTGGAGACGATAGGAGTACTGTGCTCTCGAGTGGCGCAGGACGGTTCAAGTTTGGGAAAAGCCGTGGTAGACGGGGTTGGCATATGCAAGCTTAGGTGCTACACTTACAGTGTGGATAGGGATCCCCAGCTGGGTACTAATTGATTCGAATCGTCGTTGCTCCTCGGCTAATGGAGACTTGATCCACTGCCCTATCCCGAAAAGTGGTTCGGAACTAGGATGTTTCTGAGAAAGAATAAGTAATTGAAATTGAAGGATACATGTGAAAGAACGGAGATCTATGATTATTGATTAAAATAATATTGATTTAAAATATTGAAAGTGGGATTCAAAATTAGTGTTGCTTTTTCGCAAAATACTTTGACTCTTGCTAAAGACTTACCTTGACTCCCCTCAGCCTGCATTCGTGAGGCTCATCTTTTTCTTTAGTCGGGTAAGTCTTGCGGAGTACCCCAGTACTCATGGTTTGTTAACCCCTGTTGCTGGTGAGTCGAGTGAACAACTCTACATGGGACCGTGCCGGTTCATGGATCGTGCATGAATGAAGATGTGTATATGCTATAACCCTTGGGCAAGGTGTCTAGTTGTGTACTGCTACTCCACTACAAAACTCTGGTTTGGGATAATATAACTTATATTTGTAAACTTATGATTATGTAATACTTCCGCACTCTGTACTCTGATTCAAACTATTTGTGTTGACTGTTGTAATACTTGTAAGGTCTTTACAATGAGATCCTTGGAGAGATCAAGGTTTCCAAGGAAACTCGGCAGGCTTCCTAGATTACGGGGAACTCGTGCACAGTAACCGGAAGTCCTTAGGGACAATGATGGTGCTCGTGGGCCCGGTGATTGAGGCGGTTCTGTCACAGTCGCCCCCGTCGTCCCCGGCGAGCGCAGATCCGGCACGGCGGCGCGGCCTTCTCCTCCCCGGCGCGGGATCCGGCGAGCTCACCGCGGCCTTCCCTGACGGCGCGGCGGCCCTCCCCGGCGCTCCCCGGTGGCGCGGCGGCCCTCCCCGGGAACGCTGCGGCGGGCTTTGGCTCGACGGCGGCCCGAGTGCGGCGGATCCGGGAACGCTGCGGCGGGCTTTGACTCGGCGGGGCGGGGACCGGTGACGTGGGCCCCACAGGTACATTGGATGAAGGTCGGCGCCAGCACATCCACATTTGGAGATCGCCTATAGCAACCTGTTGGATAGCGATCCATTTGGCGTAGCGCGGTGCAGCTTGTCAACCTCCATCGGTGGCGTTCAAGTGAGTATACAGATCCGTGGTGCGGATAGCCTTAATAAATATGTTTTGAGATACAAATGTTACATTTTTTTTATAAATCGAGTCAAACTTATGGCACATGTACCAACGACGATAGTTATCTGGAGAAAGAGGAAGTATGTCACCTAGCGCGTCAATCTTGCAAGAAAAAGATGTTAGAAATCGAGTTCTTTGGATGCACACAAGCACAGGAGTAAGTACTATAACACAGAGAGATGAGAGGAAGAGTTCTATCTTCACTTTTCACTTTTCTGGTTGTAGTTACAAAGGGTGAGAGTGACTCGCCCTTTATAGTCGGAGATACTGAATGGTTATAAATTTCTACAGTGTTTGTATTTGTTGACATTTTTCCGTATCTTCATTAATTTGGTTACCATTCATAAAGTCTTTGTACATACAATGTTTTTAGACTTTCTCTGTTCGGCTGACTGAATTGTATGGCTAGCTGTATTTTATAGCTAAATTGAAACTACAGAGTAAAACGAGGAAGATCTCAGTTTTCTTGTTTGCGAATTGAAATATCTCAGTTTTCTACTGGTTGCACAGTATGTACGCCGTACAGACAGGGCATGCATGCGGTTAATTTCTGTATGCCCGCCAACTGCCAAGCTGCAAATCTACCATCACCATGCATGCAGTACCACCAGGCCAGTACGTTTCTTGTATGTTTGCTTCGAGAGCTAGGCTGGGCTGAGCTGGCGCCTGGCTTTTGGCGACGGCCGGGCTTTGTTTGAGTATGCAAGCAAAAGTGCGGCCTGCTGTTTTTTATTAGCACTTGGTTTGGACGAAACCATCTATGAATACCGTCACCATATATATATTTGATCAAACTTAACTATATTTATGTCTATTTATTATAAGGACGCTCCCAATATACATAGTGTTGTCTTTGAGTAATTTCTTAAAGATGTTGATGTATATGTATATCCATGTCAATTCAAATGTGTTTGAAGTGGATTATTGGAGTGGAATTTAGGCTAATTTTTACCCTAATCACTTCAACACATGTAGATTGAGGTGAGGTGGACACATATAAATACAAACATGCAAGCAGACCTAATAATAATTAAGGAGAGACAGTAGTTTAGACCCATTCCGATTTTGCATATATGCATGAAACGTACATGCAGTATATATGATGATGAGTAGAAGAAAAAAAAAAGCAAAGGAGGGCAGGACCACCGCATCTAATTAAGGTTGCTTGAGTGAATAGATGGCCCTAAAGATGCCGACGAGCACACTGGCGATGAACAGGACGGCGACGATGAGCTTGTAGTTATTGTAGACGAACTTGTGGACAGCGATACTAAGACTGTGTTTAGATCCCAGTTACAGTTGTAATTCTGCACTGAAGCACGTTTGTTTGTATTTAATAATTTTTACCCAATCATGATACAAGTAGGTTTAAAAGATTCGTCTCGTGATGTACATGTAAAAAATACAAACATGCAAACAATTCGTCTACATTTAATGCTCTATACATGTACCGTAACGTTGATGTGACTAGTTGCAATTGTAATTTACAGTGGATCTACACAGGGCCTCACGGGCCTATGGTGCATCTGCATGTACTCCTGGATATCTCGCACGATGCTGTAGTAGTTGTAGCCAGGCGAAGGTCCAGCCCGAAAGCCTTAAAGAAGGCCAGCATCTGCGCGTTGCTGAAGTGGCTGCACAGCACGCCCCTCCTCCGGAGCTCCTGCACGTCCTCCTCGCCGTCCATAAGCATCGCCAGCACCGACAGGTACGAGCTCACGACGTAGCCGTCGGACACGAAGCTGGTGGCCGTGCTCACCGCCCCGGCCGCCTCCAGCGCCGCCAGGTTGACGAGATAACAGGCGACGAAGTCATTGATGAACACCGGAGACAAAGACTCAAAGAGAGCTCGCCGCCGAAGCCGAAGAAGACGGACTTGCTCCGAACGCTCATGTCCGCGAACCGCCCGGCATGCCTTGTTGTTCATCAAATCAAAAGAAGAGAGAGAGAGAGAGAGAGAGAGAGAGAGAGAGGAACAAATCTTTCAAGATTACAACGTACTGAATGGTACATGTGGCTCTCAGCACAGCCACATGCCACACAGCTACCACCAAGGAATTGGATTGGATCACGCCTCGGCGGCGCTCACCGCCTCCATGAACTCCTCGTCGGCAACGAGCCTAGCGAGCGCCTTGGGCGCCAGGCACACCTCCAGCGCCATGCTTCCCCCGCCGCCGCGGCCCTCGTACACGGTCACCTTCCCGTCCATCTTGTTCCCGGCGCCGCTGCGGACGGCCACCGGCCGGCCCCACCCAAAGTCGTTGCCGTAGACGTCGAACCGCGGCGAGCTTCCGGTGGCGATCGCCGCGGGGTCCTCCGTCGTCGGCTGCTCGTACAAGAACCTGGGATCCCGCGCCCACGACGCGAGGTCGGCCCTCACGCTCTGCTCGTCGAAAGACGCCACGGCGCGGTTCATGAGCCACGCCGTCCACCCCAGCCCTTTACCCTGCAGCTCGCCGGCGGTGGACGTGGCGACGCCGTACGTCACGGTGTTACCCATGTACGCCTGTGGGATACCTCTCACCCTTCCACGGCATCCGACGTAGACGGTGTAGGTGGTCTCCCGGTCCGGCGCCAGCTCCCTTGCGCGACACGCCGCTCGCCACAGGTGCGCCAGCAGGGACTGCAGAGACGACACCGTCGCCGTCGCCGTGCCGATCAGCTCGGAGTTCGCCTTCTCCTTTAGCTTCTTCACGCTCTCGGCTGAGAAGTAGAAGAAGCACTCCCGCACCGGCGGGTACTCCGGCCGCCGGACGATGTCCTCCAGCTTGCCAAAGGGTAGGACTATAGGAACCGCGCTGTTCTCAAGGAACCACCTGGCCAGCACCGGACGCGGCGTGGAAAGCGGCAGCTCGTGATCGCCACACCTCCGCCGGCGGCTGATCTCCGACCAGGTGTTGAACAGGTGCCAGAACGTGGTCCCGTCGGCGACGGCGTGGTTGAGCGACATGGCGACAAAGACGCCGTCGGCAAGCTCGGTGACCTGCGCTGCTAGCACGGGGCGGTTGTCGCCGTCGTCGTCGTCTAGGGCCGCGTCCGCGCCAAGAAGCCCGTTGAGCGGGAAGAACGACCACACCACCGAGCTGGGGATGTAATAACCGCCGGGGCTGGCCGGCGCCGCGATGATGTCGCTGACGGTGACCTCCGGCGCCTCGGCGTGGACGAACTCGGCGCCTACGCCGTTGCAGCGGAGCGAGACGACGACGCCCGGACCGCCGCCGGTGGTGGTGGCCTCATCGACGATGAGGCGGCCGGCCAGCGGGTAGAAGCGGGCCAGGGCACACGCCAAGGACGAAGCGAGGCTGTCCACGAGTTGTGCCGCCGCTCCGGCTGTCGGCGGTGGCTTAGGCAGGAGCAGCCCCTTCTGGATGTACTCCACCGTGATCATGCTGAGATCCCATGGCGTCAAGTGCATCGTCTCCTGCTCCGACGGAGGCGCGGTGTCGTCGTCCGGCGAGCCCGCGGCCTGTTCTGGCCGGACGAGACGCCTGGACACGATCCGAACGCCGCCGGTAGAGCCTTCCATTTCCTATCACCAAACCAAAAACTGCTGCTCTTGCTCTTGCTTCCTAGGACCATGTTTTGTATCAGTAGGACACTGGGACTGTAGGAGTACTACAATGCAAATAATGCAATGTTGCTACCAGACAGTGGCATCTCGCATCGCATGGGGTCACCGGGGCAGCAACGCAGAAAGATACTCTCTCTTAATCGCTGAATAACTATCGTGATGGATGTACGTATCATAAGTCTGATTTAATTTATAAAAAATTACAGTATTTATATATTCAAATAAATTTATTAGAAAATTATTTAAAGATCAATTCGATGATCATGTATTATAAATATTAATAATTTTTAATATATATTTAATTATTTTTGGGAAGTGAAAGGGGCATATATTTTAAGACGAAGTGAGTAAACTTAAGGACGTCCCAACAAGTAGGTATTTCGCTAGCTATAGAAAAAAATAGAAGAGATAGTAATTACTAGAGATGAACAAATAACTGATCTATTTCACATAGTCTGAGAATATATAAGAGAAACATATGAATCAAATAATATAAGAATATATGAAATAATCTTTTACTTATGTCTTTTACCTCTGCGTCAGTTAGCTACGTAACATCACTATTTCTGACCCCTAAATATCTCGCTGTCGCCGCACGTGACACGGCTGACTGTAGTCAGTGGTCACCATCCAGCTGCTGGCCCAGTTCCCCTTCGACTGTCTTTGTGTACATCTTGGTAGCCATTATGGGTGACATTCCTACTCATCTAATTTCGGATATCAATCAATGATATACGTCATTTTCATTTTTAAAAATAATTTTAACTAAATATATAATAAAATCAGTCTGTTCCTAAATATCTATCGTTTTCGCTTCCAAGAAATAACCGACTAAATATATAATAAAATATATTAATATTTATGATACATAATTAGTATCATTGAATTGATATTTAAATCTAGTTTTTAATAAATTTGTTTTGATATATAAATGTTACATATATTTTTTTTTTACTAATCGAGTTAAACTTATGATCAGCATGCCAACGGCGACATTTATCCCAAGACAGAGGAAGTATATGTCATCTAGCACGCCAATCTTGCAAATCCATGTCAATTCAAATGTGTTGAATTGGATTATTGGAGTGGAATTTACACTAGTTTTTATCCTAGTTCACTTCAACACATGTAGATTGAGGTGAGGTGGACACATATACATCCAAACAAGACCTAAGGAAGTAAGGAGAGAGTAGTTTCGATCAGTGGCAGCGGCGGCGGGGGATGGTGTGGCAGGTGACGGGGCCTCCATTGTTCTGCGGTGGGGCCAAGTTCAGTTGCTGGAGCAGGCCGGGCACCTGCCATTTGAATGGGCGTGCATGGTCCTAGATGGGGTCGCTGAAATTTGGTAAGGTCGTGTCTCCTGTGTTTTCAGGTGATCTTGCCATGGCTGCACGTCTGCCTGGCATGGCTTTCGGTGGCGACAGCATCCACAAGGCTAGGGGTGCAGGTGGGACTGAGATGGACCTTGCGCCTATTCCCCCTGAATGCGCTCCCCCTGTAGTTGGGTCCGTGGATCCGATGTTGGAAGAAGCTGTAATCACTGCGCGATTACCACTACAGCACGAGGTCTTCTACACCGTGCCAAGAAGACATGCTGACAGTGTGGTTGAGGCGGCTATGCCGGACAACCCAGGATCAGTGGTCTCCACCCATCCACTGGGTGCATTAGCGGATGTCCCTGTTGCGGTCGCAGACATCCCTCACGATTGGGTGGGCCGCATCTGTTTGCCTCTGGAGACCCCGCTGATCCCGACAAGGCCAATGCTCAAGGTTGCTCGTGCCAAGCCGAGCGCCGGTCCTCCTAGGCGGAGTCGTCGCTTGGCAGCTAAGCCTAAGGATTCCAACCCAACCCAATAGACTTAAAAGGTGCTCATGGCAAAGCTGGGACTTGCAAACACAGCGCAAGAGGTTGACACCACGGCGTTCCAGAAGTATGAGTCCTTGTTCGTTGAGCCACTATCCGAATCGAAGCACGAGGCCTTCAAGGTTCTCTTCCAGGATGACGAGTTCCTTGATAACTTTGTTTCGAAGGTCGATGGGCTTCTGCCCGAAGCGTTCTAGATTGTTCCTGTCGCTAAAGTAGTCCTTTGGTTGTAAGCGTTATACAATGTAACTCGCAACTGTTTCTGGGTGCGAGGTGCAATCTCGGTAATTAGGCTATTACCATAATTGGACCTATGGCTGTATTGTTTTTCTACTTCTTCTTAATTAAATACGTGCCAAGCATGGTCGGAAAAAAGAGATAGAGAGAATAGTTTAGACTCATTCCCATACATGCACGAAACGTACATACGGTATATGATGATGAGGGGGAAAAAAGCAAAGAAGGACACAGGACCATCGCATCTAAGGTTGCTTGAGTGAATAGATGGCCCTAAAGATGCCGACGAGCTAAAGATGCCGACGAGCACACTGGCGATGGACAGGACGGCGACGATGAGCTTGTAGTTATTGTAGACGAACTTGTGGAGAGCGATCCTGACGGGCCTCCGCTGCATGTACTCCTGGACATCTCGCACGATGCTGAGGTAGTTGTAGCCCAGGCGAAGGTCCAGGCCGAGAGCCTTGAAGAAGGCCAGCGTCTGCGCGTTGCTGAAGTGGCTGCACAGCGCGCCCCTCTGCCCGAGCTCCTGCACGTCCTCCTCGCCGTCCATGAGCATCGCCAGCACCGACAGGTACGAGCTCACGACGTAGCCGTCGGACACGAAGCTGGTGGCGGTGCTCGCCGCCCCGGCCGCCTTTAGCGCCGCCAGGTTGACCAGGTAACAGGCGACGAAGTCATTGATGAACACCGGAGACAAAGAGAGCTCGCCGCCGAAGAAGACGGACTTGCTCTGAACGCTCATGTCCGCGAACCGTCCGGCCGTGCTCACCGTTACATTGACACCTATCTGTGCCAGATCCACGGCGCTGCCGGATAGAGTAGACGGCCATGCCTCGTCGTCGTCGTCGTCTGAGTTGTCGTCGTCTCCATCCTCCTCGCTCCTTCTCTCATCGTCAGGAGGATAGCCATGTATGAGAATGAATCTCATAAGGCCTAGGAGATGCGGCGGCCTGAAGTTTCTTGTTCCATGGCTTGTGATGCTTCTTGTTTGATCACCATCAGTAGTATTTGTCTTCCGCTGCCTGCATTTCTCTAGGAAAGTGCGAATGAATCTCTGGGACCTCATGATCCATGAGGGAACAACCATCTTCTCCTTTACAGGAGGCAAAAGAGTCCATTCAATCTCCATGCCGCTATAAACAAAGTAATCCACGTCCACGGGCCAGAACTCCATTAGGGCGTCGGGTACCAGCCAAGGGATCTGGTTCTCGAGCATTGAAATGTCCTTGAGGAAGTTGTGGCCGGCCGAAACGGCGAACCCTCTGATTAACAGCGGGTCGTCCTCCTCGGTTGCCATGACCCACACAAGAAAGCAGCCGTCCAGGAACATCATGGTCGCGAACTCGGCGTCGCTCAGGGCTTTCACCTTGGCATCGTCGGCGGCGTAGCAGCGGCGGGCGTCGCCGGAGATGGAGACGATCTTCCCGTAGACATCGTCGACGGAGCGGCCCGAGTCCCTGCACATCCTGTAGGCCACGGCGTGCTTCACCTCCTCCATCTCCTGTATGTGCGGCAGGCCATGGTGGTACGGGCCAATGGCCACCAGGCCCGGTATCATGTAGCGATTGTCCTCGCCGCCGAGCGCCCGCAGTCTACGGGGGAACTTGTGGATCATGGTAGGGCTCATGGAGATGCGGGTCTCCACTTTCTCCGCTGTTTTGTGCAGCCTCTCTTTGAGAGCCTCTAATGTTTCTTGTGCTGCTGCCTGATGAATAGGTACAGTTTTTGCGTCTGCTGGAGCTGGACTACTAGCAGCGTCCATGGAGCTGGTCGCTGGGGGAGAAAACCTCACAGGTGCAGTGCAATATTGCATCGACCAAACTGTGGATCTATCCATGATCTAGTACATTTATATATAGATAACAGGCAAGATGTCTATACACGCTAGGTATAGTTTTTTTTTTTAATGCTTGTATGCGCTATATTACAACTTTTTAAGAAAGGCTATGTGTTATATTACAATGACGGAGAGAATAATGCTTGCTTTTTGGGTAGATCAGTTATACTCTGGAAAGTTCAATCTTTTACCCTGATCCTTTGCTCAAATCCTTGACAGCATCCGGTTCCTAGCTTCGTGTGTTAATAACCCGTCGCATCTACAAGCTGCCCTAGTCTTTTTGTAACATATACACATCCCTGCCCTTGTTGCTGGTATATGTAGCAATCGAAGTTCAATTCATGCTCAATTATATTGAAACTCTATATGCAACAAATTTTCTAAGTTGTTACTTCAGATAAGTTTATACATTTTAGCATATCAGTAATGGTAGTTTAATTTTTAAACACTCTAACTTTTGTAAAACAATACTACATATATATAATTCTTTTGGCAGAGGAATTCAATATTTCTAGTGCTATGGTACAAGCTATAATGACTGGTTATACATAATTTTGAATAAAAGATACATAAGCACTAGTGTTTGAAGTGAATTGCAAATTATGCAAACATAGAGAGAGACAGAGAGAGAGTACTGGTACATTATTTGTCAGAAAATTATATGGGTATTATGTTAGGAAAAGAATAGCGAGAGATTAAAAATAATCAGTTTGAATAGTTGCACCTACGAAATTTATCCATAAAACTTTTAAAACCTATGCAACATAAGATTTTAGAATATGTTGGGGAGTACGAGTTGATGGGCTAGTATATATATACACATTAAACGTAGATAATACATAGCAATTATGTAATAGTTTGTCCAGCGTGGCAGTAGTAATATAATTTGATGTTGCATGTTATACATTAATTAACTTAAAATATACTCCCTCCAAACCATAAAACTTGACGTTTTGGACAATGACACGGTCTCCAAAGCTTAACTTTGACTTCATATTTCTATAAAAATATTTATTGAAAAGTGATATATGCATACTTTATAAAAGTATATTTCAAGACAAATCTATTTATATAGTTTTCATATTTTCAAACTCAAAAACTTAAAAGTTATTCATTATTTATATTCTCAATGTTTGACCAAAACCTTATCCTAAATGTCAAGTTTTATGGGTATGGAGGGAGTAGCTATCTCATATAGCCACATGTATTAATTAATAGACCAGTTTTCCTTTCAAATTGTAGAACCGAAGGCCGTAACGTAGTTTGAATGCTTGATTTTTCTTGATATTTTAGAGCTTGTTATACAAGCATGCATGACAAAATTGCAGTTCACTCCAAGGATAAAGTCAATTTGATTCCTCTGCAAAAGACCATCCGTTGGACCAAGCCTGTACTCTTTATAAATTAAACTTGATTGACAAAACTGATCTTTGTGACTTTACCTTATTCCTTGCCCAATCTTTGATAGCATTTGATTCCAAGCTTCACTCTAGCCCCTCACATATCACATCCATCACATCTAGATGCTCCCCAGGTCTTTTTGTATAGAGTATAGCTGAAGATGACAAAAAGCATGCAGTTTTACTTCTTGTCCAGGATTTTTTTCCCCGTAGAAGCATGGCGATTATTCATCTGACGCATCTGATTCACAAGTTCAATAAATTCATTTCTAAGTTTTGCCAATTATGAAAGTTGGAATATGAAGCTAAAAACAAAGACTACTGTGGCATGTAGATGCTGCGACGCGTTAAGATGAAGCTTGGAACTAGATGTTGGAAACGGTTTGAGCAAGGGATCAATCTTTTTCTGGATAAAGAATCGATCAGTTTTAGGAGTACTTGCCAATAATCATGATTCTGATGAGTGAAGAACCATATACTTATATATATAAGCTGAAGCTCTACGTGCATGACATGCGAAACTTTTAAAATGACCACTACCAGCAGAGCGGTCTTTGGCGCCATGGACGCCAGTAGTAGCAACCCAAGCACAAAAACAATCCTCGTCCATGATGGCCTAACGTATGAAATAGTACTGGCCATCGACGAGAGGACGGCGGCGGCGAACGAGAGGCTCAAGGCTCAGTTCTCCAAGGTGGACACCAAGATCCACCGGTTCCCCCGCGGCCTCCACGGGATCGGCGGCGGCGACAACCGCTACATTGCGCCGAGCGTGGTGGCCATCGGCCCGTACCACCATGGCTCGCCGCACCTGGAGAAGATGGAGGAGGTCAAGCTCGCCGCGGCCTACCACCTCTGCAGGCACTCGGGTCGCTCCACGTCGTCCATGGAGGTCTACGAGGAGATCCTGTCCATCGTCGGCGACGCCCGCGGCTGTTACGACGCCGATGACCCATCGGTTTCAGGCCTCAGCGACGCAGACTTCGCCACCATGATGCTCCTCGACGGCTGCTTCCTGCTGCAGTACATGGTCGGCGGCAGGGACGAGCCCGTGCTGCGCAACCGGATGACGCTGTCCACGGGGCACAGCATCCAGAGGGACATCTTCCTGCTCGAGAACCAGATCCCATGGGTTGTACTCCAGGTGCTCATGGAGTTCATGCCCGTCAATGTGCCAAGCTTTGTGGCCGGAATGCAGGAGAAGTTTCAGCCTGGAAAGGGGAAGGAGCAAGCCCCGTGGTGGATGCGTTGGAGATCATCCACCCTGATGCCCGCCGGCCGAAGAGGCCCTGGCCGCCGACGGGAAGACGGCGGCGGCGGCGGCGCCGACGACTACACGCCGCCGCATCTCCTTGGCCTGCTCTGGTATGCTCAGGTCGGCAGCATGCCCGATCACGTGAAGAACTGCATGGGCTTCGTGTCGTCGCTCAAGTCAAGCAGCGCGGCGGAGCTAGCGGAGATCGGCGTCAAGCTGACGCCGAGCACGGCGACGTGGTTCGGGGACATGAGCTTCCGGTACCGGCGGTGCTGCCTGCTCGGCGGCGAGCTGTCGCTGTCGCCGGTGTTCCTGAACGACGTCACCGCGTGCTGGCTGGTGAACATCGCCGCGCTGGAGGCGAGCACCTCGGGCGTGAGCGCGGAGTCCGACGGCTACACCGTGAGCTCGTACCTGTCGGTGCTGGCGATGCTCATGGACAGGGAAGAAGACGTGCAGAAGCTGCGAGGCAAGAAGCTGCTGTACAGCACGTTCAGCGACAAGCAGGCGCTGCACTTCTTCAAGGGGCTCGCTCAGCACCTCCGGTTCGGTGACCGCTACTTCTCCACCTTGGAAGCCATCTACTCGTACAAGCGCCGCTGCAGGGTGCTCATCTTCGTCCACCGCCTCCTCTACAACGGCTACAAGGCCATGACCATAGCTACCCTCTTCTCCATCGTCGGTGTGCTCGTTGGAATCTTCAAAACTATGCTATCCAACAAAAAACAGTAACTTAGTTGTACGAGGTGTGTGGTACTCATAGCTTTGGGATGTCATCAAGCAAGACTTTATGAGCATGTTTTGATTTTTAAAACACTCATGCCAGAAATTTACCACGCCTTTTGGCCTTAACTTTGAGGTGACAACGAACTCTCATTCCTAGGATCCAAGAAACAATCCGCATCCAACAATATAAATTAATATACTTAGGGAAATTTTGCTGGAGAACACTGTAAAAAAAAAGCGTAATTGGCCAACACACACTGTAACCGTGAATCTTTGCCCAGTATCATTACATGTTCGTGCTTATTTGCCAGTAGACACCACGTTAAATATATACTTTATTTGTGATTAATTATTATTATTATTATTCACTTTGGATCTAGGTTATTCATTAAATTAGTAAAGTAATCTATGAATGTTACGAATAAAACATGACCAACCAAAAACGAATTGTTATAAACCATGTCAAACCTTTGAGCCTTTCATCCCCATAATTATACTTACTGAGCATGACGAGCTGACGCTTGTGTTTGTCACCAATAAAAATCTTGATGGATGACAGATGGTGGTTCAAGTAAGATGTTTTGATGAGCTGTTCTAAACAATATTAGGCGAGTGCTTCTCTAATCAACCGTCCCTGTTTTACAAAGAGTTTCATACACATTGAATAAAGTGTCACATCATTAAAAATAGAATCTTTGTATGAAGCTTGGAGGAGGGAGAGAAGAAAGTTTCATGGGCATGAAACGTTTCGGCGTCGTTTCCAACGTCTGGGAAACGGCATGAAACCGCCACTGAGCCGCTTCGGATCGTTTCATCGTGAGTCCACCGGCCGCAGTAGCTCCGGCGAGCGCCGGCGAGGTGCCCCAGTCGCAAGCTTCCTCAGTCACGTCCATCGCGAATCCACTCGCCGCACCATCGCAAGCTGCCCCATCGCAGCCCGCTGCCCCGTCGCGAGTCCGCCGGCCGCGGTGAAGCTCCGCCGAGCACCGGCGAGGTGCCCCCGTCGCGAGCTTCCTCACTCGTGTCCATCACGCATCCACTCGCCGCGCCGCGAATCCACCTGCCCGTCGCGAGCTTCCTCAGTCGCGGCCTGCTACGCCGACGCGAGCCCGCCCGCCGCGCGACGCGAGCTACCCCGTCGCGGCCTCCAGCAGGTCAACCTCAGCGGCGTTTGCAGCTGGCCCCTCCGTCGGCGTGCCGGCACATCACTGCTTGGAATAATTGGACCCATGGTCGCTGCTTGTAGAAGAGGCCAAGGAGATGTGGTGGGCGCTGCTGTTGCTGGTGGATACGGGGAACAGGGGATGCAGGGAGGAGAGTGAAGATAGAGACAGCTGGGGCCAGGAATAGTAAAATAAGTATGAAATATGCTATGAAACTTGACACTATGAGAAGTTTTACGTGTTGGAAACTTTGAGATGAAACTTCTCATTGAGACTGGCCTTACATCAATGTTTGGACACATGCATGTAGCATTAAATGTTGATAAAAAATGAAACTAATTTGACAGCTTCGTAAAATATTATAAGATGAATCTTTTGAGCATACTTAGGTTATGATTGAATACTTATTACAAAAGTTTGTATGCTGCTATAGTTTTTTTTTTCCAAAATAGGCAATCTAAGGACTTCTTAGTTTTGGCGATGAGGTGGTACAAAAGTTGTGTATGTCCGTTGACCTTAACCACGGCCGTCACTTGCCCATGCTGAGGTGGTCGAGTATTGTTGCAACGTACGACTATGATTCTAGTGTAACAAAAAATAAATAAAAAAAAGGCTAGTGCGGCAAATGGATGCGATGGGTTAACCTGAAGCTTGGAACCAGATGTTGGCAACGAATTGAGCAAGGGATCTGGGTAAAAAGATGGTGCTTTCCAAAGTATAACAAATGTAGCCAAGAACTAACCATGTATACGCCAAGCATATAAGCTCTACACGCATGGCATATGTGATGACACAAGGAAATAGCCATTATCACACCCCTCAGCCTCTGAGTAGTGTTTGATTTGGCGCCATGGATGCCGGTAGTAACGCATACAGAGAACTGCTCGGCGTCCATGATGTCCCAGAACCAAGCATCGATGATAGGATGGCCATGACAGCCGAGAAGCTGCAGGCCGATTTCTCCAAGGTGGTGGCCAAGATCCACCGGTTCCCCACCGGCCTGCGGGGTATCGGCGGCGACAACGACCGCTACATCGTGCCAAGTGTGGTGGCCATTGGACCGTACCACCATGGCTTGCCGCATCTGCAGAAGATGGAGGAGGTCAAACTCGCGGCGGCCTACTACCTGTGCAGACACTCGGGCCGCAGCGGGGCTCAAGTCTACGAGAAGGTGCTCTCCATCATGGGAGAAGCCCGCGGCTGCTACGACACCGACAACCCCGCGGTCAGACGCCTCTGCGACGCCGAGTTCGCAGACATGATGTTCCTCGACGGCTGCTTCCTGCTGCAGTACATGGTCGGCGACGACGCCTCACCGGTGCTGCAGAACCGGATGACGCTGTCCACGGGGCCCAGCATCCAGAAGGACATCTTCCTGCTGGAGAACCAGATCCCGTGGATTGTGCTCGATGCGCTGGCGGAGTTCATGCCCGTCGACGTGGCGGAGTTTCTCGCCTGGATGGGCGACAAGTTCCACCCCCGAAGGCGGCGGCGGTGGATGCATTGTGGATGCATTCCGGCGCCATCGTCGTCCAAGACGATGCGTGAAGATGTAGAAAGCGGCAAAAATGTACTGTACTCCATGCCGCCGCCGCATCTCCTCGGCCTCCTGAGGTTGACGCAGCTGGGCAGCATGCCCGAACACGTGAAGAACTACTCTGGCGTCTCGTCGTCTCTGACCAGCAGCGCCGTGGAGCTCGCGCAGATGGGCATCCAGCTGACGGCGAGACCAGAGGAGGGGTTCGGGGCCATGAGGGTGCGCCGGGGCCTCCTGTTCGGCGAGCTGTCCCTGTCGCCGTTGTTCCTGAACGACGTCACCGCGTGCTGGTTCGTGAACATCGCGGCGGAGGAGGCGAGCATCTCCGGGACGACGGACGAATTCGTGGTCAGCTCCTACCTGTCGGTGCTGGCAATGCTCATGGACAGGGAGGAGGACGTGCAGCAGCTGCGTGAGAAGCACATTCTCTACAGCACCTTCACCAACTCGCAGACGCTGGGCTTCTTCAAGAGGCTCGTCCATTACCTACCCGTTGGCAGGTTCTACTTCGCCCTCTTGGAAGACATTGAGGCGTACAAGCGCAGTAGGGCGCCGCAGATCTTCGTTCATCGCCTCCTCTACAACAGCTTCAAGACCATGACCATCGCCACGCTCTTCTCCATAGTCGGTGTGCTTGTCGGAATCTTTAAGACGCTGCTGGACAACAAAAATAAAGGAGTTGCCCCATGATGACATTACAAATTAAAGGACGGTTCATTTGTTAAGATTGCGTGTTATGTTTTCTTGCGTGTGGAATGGAATATAATAAAACTGTAAATCCATCCGTCGCTCGGGTGTTTCTAACACTCAGCGCGCTCGATTTCGTGTCCGTTAGTATAGTACGTACACATCCGATTTAGTTGCAGATTACATCTCATCGTACCATAATTTACTATTTTTTGTTAAGGTGTAAATTTTACTGTCTCTATGTAAACTTTTTTTATGGTAATTTTGTTTTCCAATTTGCTAAATATGTTTGTCAATTATGTTTATTTGTATTTCTTCAAATTTACCTTTCACAGAAAACATCTGCTAAATATTTATTTATTATGTTTATTTGTATTTCTTCAAATTTGGTTTCCATAGAAAACATCTGCTAAATCTTTTTGTCTATTATATTTATTTGCATTTCTTCAGATTTGTTTGGATAACTTTCTTATTCATTTGATGTAAATCTAACGATTAGGGCAACCAAGTGTTAGATGGGTTCCAAATACACGATCTTTTGTTCCAGTTCATAATCAAGTGATGGGAGAGCCTTCCACACTCGGATGTCCACACCCCCTACTTGGGTAGGGACCATCCCTACCGTGTACGGTGAGGACTGTGCTGCTGACAGGTGGACAACAACACATCTAATTTACCATGCAGATAGTTAAAATAATGTTGTGGCCCACATATCAACAACACAGTCCTCACCGTGCACGATAGGGATGATCCCTACATATTTTTTTTCCACACTACAGCACCCGAGTGATAGGTAGATAGCCCCTAATCTAAATAGCACGCAGGGCGTAGCTAGGAGCGGCGTGTTTGAAAAAAGACTCAGCGAGTGCACATGCATGCAATGCAAGCGCTGCTGATGTGTACGAGAAAGGCTGAGAGTGAAGGCTGGAACCAAACGATGGACAACAATTTTGGCAAGGGATCGCTTCACTCGGCGACTGCTATCTAAAAGAGTTGTGCAGAAAGAACAATGCACATGCATGCATGCTCTGGGCATCATCACTACTCCAAGTTTCCGCCGGATGGAGTTTTGGATTGGGAATCAAACTAACTGCTGAAAGAACTGTATCCTATTCATATAACCTGTGCTGCATGCATGCTTCCATGACTTATCCAGCGTAGGAGTGAATGGATCAACACATGGATGCCTGTAGTGCAGACACAAGAACAAAATCCATCCACGACGTCGTCGTCCCAGCTGAAGAAGCAGCAGCATGCATTCACGGCGCCGTGCCGCCGCCGACTGAAGAAGAGATACTGGTCATGCATGAGAGGGTGGCGAAGACGGCCGCGGCGCTGGAGGGCCGATTTCTCCAAGGTGGAGACCAAGATCCACTGGTACGGTTCCTCCGCGGCCTGCAGGCGATCGGCGGCGACGACGTCGTCGACGGCCGCTACACACCTACGCAGGATGGAGGAGGTCAAGCTCGCGGCAGCCTATACTACCTCTGCAGCGACTCGGGCAGCTCCCCCGCGGAGGTGTTCGAGAAGGTGCGCTCCGTCACGGGCGCTGCTCGCGACTGTTACTGTCACAGAACCGACTAATTTATACGAGCACAAATACAACGATCGTCAATTTAGTAGCAATCAAGTCACACTTGAGCCAATATAAACCTAGTAGTCCAAAAATCTCGAAGAATTTCTAACATTTTAAACAGAACATACCCTAACGATCTTACAAATTCAGCAACAACCCATCAAATGATACATAAGTTTACAACCGAATTAAAACATCAGAGTACAACATAGTCTTTTACATAAATGTAACAGTAGCGGAAGTCAACATAGTTTTGAAATAACATAGTTCACATACGAGTACCACCAGCTGACCATGTCACAGCATCTTACAAAAGCTAAAGATGGATAACGACCTTGCCCCAGGTCTAATCTTCTTCGCCCGCAGGGGTGAAACAGTTCTTGCAATAAACATAGTAGACTACTCCTTCTGCAACAATGGGAATAGAACTCTGAGTACTCAATTGACTTAGCTAGACTTACCCGACAGGAATAAATAAAAAGACTCTCAAAGATATGCAGGCTTATTTGGTGGAGCTCAGAGGGTAGCAACATTTTGCATAAAAAGCATTACTACAGTAGTTCCTCAACTTATAAATTTCAGATATGGTTTAGCTTCAATTTCAGTTAAACTATTAAGTTAAGGTTTGCAGCTATACTAAACAATTACTTGATATTATAGCAAACAATACAACCATATGATTTCCGATATCCACAGATATCAACCTCATATCACCATAATCAATATGTTCAAATTGTTAACCTCTACCTCACCAAAGATCAGTTCAGTTTCTCACTAACCAGGAGAGATGGCGATTCGAATCGATTGTACCAGCTGGCAAACATGCCAATCACAAACCCTGTCAGCCTGATCAGTGGTTTATTGGGTCACCGTTAGATCTTTCTGAGTCATATTATATCGCGAGCTTGGCGGAGGCCATATTCTCGGAGACAAACCCACTCACAGGAAGTGCAGGTCCCTGACCTGACTATGGCAAAATGGTGTCTCCGCACATCCTTCCTACCTGCAGAATATGTCTATTCATGTCACACTAATTCTCGGCTCAAAAGGAACTACTCGGCTTCGCGGTCAGAACGACTTATCTGGCCAGCTATGTGACGACGTCATTCAATCTCAACTGATGTCTGGTGGCCTCAGTCCTAGTCGGCCGCAAGCAGCACCGAAGATAGCATGACCTCAACCATGTCATGCGGCTCCCCGCTACCTAGTCTTGATTCTCTCATTATCATTGTAGCATGGTGGCACATATAGTCAACCATGTGGAATCCATCCCCATCATCATTAGTCACCACCTATGCTCGCGAAGGACAGGAAATCTCTCGACTTCTACCGGTCTAAGCATGGCTAAGCATAAGATCAAACCCATCCCTTGTCTAGTAATAGTACCAGGATAGTAGACAAGTGGACAAGGTATAAATGTAGCAATGGTATCAATTCAACTCCTATACTTAAGTGCACAATCATACGATTTAAAAAAGACCGGTGCATTTATATAAAAAGAGATAGGTGGAGGCTTAGGGATGCTCCGGGGCTTGCCTTTCACAAAGTTAGATGGCTGATGGTCAGTGCACTCCGGCAGTTCAGTTTCCTCCTCGGCCTCGGGAGCTTCCGGCATGCACATGGAATGTAATATAGAGATGCACAACTTGAGCCATGAGATGCATTAGACAACATGTGAGCATCCAAATAAATTATCAAACATTTACTGAGTATGTGCATATTTCTTCTCTAAACAACAACACATACTCACCCTTCTTAAGCAAGCTATAGAACAATTTCTTATCTTGCGTAAGAGGTCTACAACCTGCACTAACAATCAATTTGAATCAAACTTCCCTACCACACCCACCTTTTAACTAATAACCACGAATTATGCATATAAGCAAAGACATTTGACCTAACTGACCTACACATGAACAAGATCAACCCCAAAGTGTCTAGCAAGGTTACCAAGCTGGAGCATCACAGAAATGCATGAAAATATCTCCTAACCAATTATTACTCAATTAAAAACAATTAAACAAGCACTAACTTATAACTGGACCTTACATCTGTTTACCCAGAAAATTCTATAAAAATTACAATAGATAACACACTCCCATATTAGACTACTGGCAAAATTTCAAGTCATTTGAACAGATATAACATGCTACACAAAAATGACAAGCAGACAGCCATTTAAGCAATAGAAAAATACTTACTACAGTGAAAAATATCAAACAACAGATTTCCTATTTTTTTTAGCTTCTTTATCACAAAACAAGGCTCAGAAAAAATATTCATAACCATAACTTATCTACACTAAGCATGGTGAATTTATCAAAAATATAGCATGAAAGGCATGTTACACATGACATCATATAAATAACAGTAACCAACCAGCAAACATATTTTTCTCAGATCCTACTACTCTAAATAAGATTAATGCAAGTGAAATCACATTTTTAGAATATTCCTATAATTAGTTATGCATTTATCAAGTTTACAAGCATATAACAAATTAATTATAACTGCACAGAAAAATTATCACAAAGTCATATTTTATATTTTTTCCGTATAGAGCTCAGAAATACAAACCCAACAAAATTTGGTTCATCTCATTTGGACACTTCTAGCTCCAGATATGATTTTTTGAAGATTTTACCAATTTTCTAAAAATTCATTTTCTTAATTCCTTTAAAACGAACTCGGTTCAAAACGCTACACACACCCGGCCCAGTGCACCAGAAGCGCACCAGAGTGACTGACCGGTGGGCTCCCCGGTCAAACGGGTCCCACGCGTGAGAGAGAGAGCAGAGCCGCTGGCGCTGACCGGCCTTATCTCGCCGGCGGCGAGGTCACCGGCGGCGCCGAGGGCACCTACGTGTTTCTGGGAACGAGACGAACTCGATGAGCTAACTTCCGAGACCTAATTATCACCGGAGCAAGCTCAACGGCGGCAATGGCGGACGGCGGAGCTCCGGCGAGCGTGTGCCGACCGCTACCGGCCTTCACCGGCGAAGCTAAGCCTCGTTCCGAGAACCTGAAACCCTAACGAAGCTATACGGCCCGCGAATCGACCTTTGGTCCACTACGACTCGACCTAACCGCGCGCAAGGCGGCACGGTGGCGGACGGGAACTCCGGCGAGCGGCGTCCCAGCCGAAACAGGACTCGAGCGGCCCGACCAACCCTCTAGGCTAGATCCACGACTGGCGGAGACACCTAGACGAGCAAGAGAGAGGGAAGCCGGCCATGGCATTGTGCTCGACGCGGCGAGCAGTGAGCTCGGCGGTGCTCCGGCAATGGCATGGCGGCGAAGGGCTCTAGGTGCTATACCTTGCCTCGGCTGGTTCCAGAAATAGGCGGGGAAGGTAGAGTAGAAGATGGCGAAACTCGGGTGGAGATGGAGCGGTCGGACACGGTGCGGTGGCGGCGGATTTCACCGCGGCATCGCCTCGGTGGCGATGGCGACGGCGGAGAGGAAAAAGGAGAGCAGAGAAGCGAGAGCGAGAGAGAGAGCGAGTGGAGTGGCCAGGAGACAGGGTAGAGTGTTGCCTTCGGTTTTTGCAGGCCGGCCGGGTGGGCAACGACGGCGTACGGCGCCACCTGGCAACGTTTTGCTGCGGCGGCCACGTCGGTGCTGACCGATGCCAGACCGAATCGATTTCGATTCAGTTCTGAAAACCGACTGAAACTCGATTTTGATCGAGCCACAACTCGCGATCTAGGGCGTTTCAGCGAAAACTTCACTAATATGGGTCAAAAAGCTACATGAGTAGGTCATTTGGTATTAGAACACTTTGAACTGATTCGGCTTGGTTTGAGAGATATGGATCGAAGAACACAGGTACAATGAAACTAAAAACAGTTTTAGACTTAGCAAATTTCAGCAACTCCAAAATAGCCCCAAATCTGCACAATTTCACAATTTTGACCACCTTACACCCATATCACCAACATGAACATTATTCCAAATATTAACCCAAACACGTTTAAGTCATCTAGAACAGTAAACAAGCATCACATTTGTATGCTAACACATCTATGACATTGTAAGCATATAAGCAAACATATAGCATATAAAGGAATGAAATTCAAATCAAATGGTGATGATGCATGAAATGACATGATCAATGCTTGATGGCATGCAAATACAAATGTGAAAATAGTAACTAACACTAGGGTGTTACAGTTACGACGCCGACGACCCCTCCGTCTGGAACCTCGGCGACGCCGAGCTCGCGGCCATGATGTTCCTGGACGACTGCTTTCTACTGCAGTACATGCTGGGCGACGGCGACACGGCGCCTGCTGTGCTGCGGAACCGGATGGTGCTGTCCAAGGGGACATGCATCTAGAAGGACATCTTCCTGCTCGAGAACCCGATCCCCTGGCTGGTGCTCCAGGTGCTCACGGAGTTCATGCCCGTCGACGTGCGCCGGTTTGTCTTCGGGATTGGGGAGAGGTTCCTCCCTGGACCTGGAGAGAGAAAGCCCAAGAAATTTTGGCGGCGGCGAATGAGGTGGACTGATGACAAAAGCCGTGCCGGCGGCATGAGCAAGACTAAGAGGCCGCCGCCTCTCCTCCGTCTGCTCTGGTGGACTGATGACAAAAGCCGTGCCGGCGGCATGAGCATGACTAAGCCGCCGCCGCATCTCCTCGGTCTGCTCTGGTTAACTCAGATGGGCTGCATACCTGAAGACGAGAGAATCTACGGGGGCATGTTGTCGCTGTCCAGCAGTGCCATGGAGCTCGCGGAGATCGGCGTCAAGCTGACACCGAGCACGGAGCCGTGGTTCGGGACATGCGCGTCCGCCAAAAACCCCTGACCGGCGAGCTGTCCCTGTCCCCGTTGTTCCTGAACACGACGTTGTTAGACTTAGTCATGATCTAGGTTCAAGGAACCTTTGTAAACCATGTACCTAGTCATAGATGGTAGTTAGAGATAATTAGGGAAAGATATTTGTAATCCCGTAATTAATGTACTTGCCATCACGGGGGCTGTTCTCGTGCCTATAACACGTAACCGAGAGAGACCCAAGGGGTTATCTCGTTCCCCCTAGTTTTACATGGTATCAGACGCCTCCAACCTCCTCGCGGAGTAGATGGATCCATGGCGACACCATCTGACGCCGCCGCTGCCTTTTCCTTTGGTTTTCTCCCTCCGGTGACGGAGAAGTTAACCCGGGGGAACTACACGATGTGGAAAGCCCAGGTCGTTGCCACTCTCCAGGGCGCCCAGCTTTGGTCCTTCACCAAGCCCACCTCCCAACCCCCACCGGAATTCGTGGCGGACGACGCTGCCGGCACCGTTGACGGCAAGAAGGTTGCACCGGTGCCAAATCCGGATCACGAGAAGTGGTTTGCTAAGGACAGCCCAGTCCGCAGCTACCTCTTCTCCTCCTTGTCCAAGGATGTTTTCTCCCAAGTGGCCGACAAGACCACTGCGGCGGAGCTCTGGGCCGCGATCCAGAATCTGCAGGCAAGCTGACCGGCGAGCTGTCCCTGTCCCCGTTGTTCCTGAACACGACGTCACCACGTGCTGGCTCGTGAACATTGCCGCGTTGGAGGCAAGCAATTCCGGTTCCGGCGAGGACAGGGATTCAGACGACGGCTACATCCTGAGCTCGTACCTGTCGGTGCTGGCGATGCTCATGGACGGCGAGGAGGCCGTGGAGCAGCTAAGGGCGAAGCATATGCTATACAGCACCTTCAGCAACAAACAGGCGCTACGCTTCTTCAAGCGGCTCGCCCAGCACCTTCGTTTCGGCAACCGCTACTTCCTCATCTTGGAAGACATCGAGGCGTACAAGCGCAAAAGGCTTGTAAGGATCACCAATAATCACCATTCATCGGCTCCTCTACAACAGTTTCAAGGCAACAAGCTGGTAAGATTCGTCTCGTGATGACCGGCAATCAGTCACCATCCAATACATCGAATGTTTTTGATCTGACAAAAAACAAAAAAAAAAGCTGGTCAGATTGGGTGCTATTCTTGTTTGAGATGGCGACTGATGAGTGTTTTCAGTGATCAGGACTCGGCACAGGATGGTGTTACTAGCTAGCTTTGCATACAGAGGCCCGGTTTAGACACGCAAAACTTTTAGAATTTGAAAAAGAAATATTTTCAAATAAGTGTCTAATCATGGTCCAAGTAGCCTTAAAAGATTCGTCTCGTGATTTACATCTAAACTGTATAAACATGTAAAAATTTCATCTACATTTAATGCTCCATGCATGTACCGCAACATTCGATGTGATGGAAATTTTGGAATTTTAAAGTGCATCTAAACATAGCCTTAGTAATGTCTTTCCTGCTTATATTTCTAACAGAGGAGCGGAGAAGATCATGGAAAAACTAGAAAAAAAAACTGGCTGTTTCTTTTTTTCTTCTTTCTTTTGACACATGACACACAAATACATGTTCTCAGAATTTTGTTTTGCCAGATTTATGGAGAAATACAGTCATTTGTTCCTGACATTGTGTTGAGTCTAGTTACTATCTATTTGGCTAACCATTTTGCCTAATCGAGCGTCTGTTCTCCGATCACATTGTGCAAGAAAGGCGTTAGTTTGCCTGGTTGTTGCTTTTATGTAGGTTCAAAGAAGAGCAGTCCCTGTCTTGGATTAGGCAAGGTTAACCAAAAAAAAAAAAACAAAACACCACAACCTTAGATCTCTTCGGGTGCCGGATCAGCTACTGTTAACACTATCCCCAGTCAAACAACGCTATCTTTTAATCGTTCTATATCGGAAAAGGAGGGAGGCCAAGAAATCCCTTGTCCATGAAACGCTGGCGTCATGGCAAGGCGACAAGCGACCCTTGGTTTTGGATAAAGTTCAAGGCAAGCGTAACGAACAAACCACCTTCATTTTATTTGTCTTGTCAAATGGGCCACCGTCAACACTCTCTAAGTCCAAATACGCTGCCTTTTATTTATTTCTTTATTCAGATAACACTAGCTACTCTCTCTCCCTCTCTCCATATTAAAAATTCACAATTTTTAAATTAAATTTTATTTCTAAGTTTCAGCTTCTGTTTATATCTTAAATAGTTTTTTTATAAAAATAATTTCACTGCTAACCTAATAATACCTAGTACTCGGTATCATAATTCTTCGTAGTTTATTTTCTTTTGATACTCAGTAGTTTATTTAAGCTATTCGAAAAAGGAGTACATATTGTATCGCCACCAGAATTGATGCTTTCTGTGTGCTGAAAGAACGAAACGGCTCTATGCAACAAACCGTGTGCCCAAATCCTCTCAGCCGAAGGAAAATCGTGAGTCTCTGTCTCTCTGACACGTGGGTTTGTCAGCTCCAGGTAATCAATCTGAACCAACCCGATGGTATTTATCCGTGAGAGATAGGCTGTGTTTAGATCTCGATTGCAGAAGCACTATAGCATGTTTGTTTGTATTTGATAACTTTTGTCTAATCATGGTCTAAGTAGGCTTAAAAGATTCGTCTCGTGATGTACATGCAAAAAGTACAAACATATAAACATTTTGTCTATATTTAGCCACAATATTGATACGATTAGTTGCAATTACAATTTTCAGTGAATCTAAACAGGGCGATGCACTGATGACTGAACCTTGACTTAAATCCTACGCGTCATTCTCATCCTTCTGCCTTATCCACAGCACCGCCACCAATCACAGCCTGCCAAGTATCCCCCTAGCCACCGCCTGTCCCCACCATACCACCCACCAGTCTCCGACCCCGTTCCGTTCCGTTCCGTTGGCCACAGACGATCCCGATCACTCCGCTCCAGTAGCCCAAGCGTTCCCTCCCGAGCGGCAAACACAAAACCCTAACTCCCACGCCGGCCCGGTCCAAACGCCGCAGCCGCGGCCCAACAAAACCCCAGCCTCCCTCACCGACTCGCGGGCCCGAAGCCAGCCGCTCCCACGTGTCAGTGAGGCGTTGGCGCGCCGTGCTCGAGCCGGCCGCTCGGACAGCGCCAGGTGTACACCAGGGATCCGCGATGGCTGGCCGGCCGGCCAGCTCGCGACGCTGTTGCGGGCCGCGTGGGCCCACATTCCTGGCTCGATGACGTGCGGGCCCGTGACGGGGCGACGTGTCCCGTGGGGCCCACACCCCACGCCCCACGCCGCCTCCCGTATAAAGCCTCGCCACGCCTATCCTTCCCGTCACACTCGCGTCGCCGTCCGCCCCCCGTTTCTTTCTCTCTCTACCCGGAGAACAAAACGAGACCAGCAGCAGGAGAGTGGGGAGAGAGAGGGAGGAAAAAAAAATTCGATATCCAAACGCCGCTCGCACACAAATCTCGCGCACGGGTTCGGGGGGCGCCGGCTCGATCCGCGGCGAAACCCTAGGTACGGGCGGGACAAACCCTTCTCCTCTTCCTCCTCATCCTCCTCCGCCTCGCTCGAGCCGCGCCTCCGCCCATTCCGGCTCGTCTGACGGGCGCGGTGCCGCTGCTTCGTTTTTGTTGTTGGTGTTGCTTCAGGTGCTGACGACGGTGGTGGTGCTGGGGAGGAGGAGGGTTGGAAGGGATGACGTCGCCGAGGAAGGACGGGGGGTTCCTGACCCAGGACCAGCGGGAGAAGCTGCGGGTCGCGGTGCAGAACGCGGAGACGCAGTCGCTCGCCTCCCCGCGCTCGCCCACGGGGGGCACCACCTCCGCGCTGCTGCAGCAGTACGAGCAGCAGATGCTGGAGCAGAAGCGCGCCGCCGCGGCTGCTGCCGGGAGGGGCGGAGGCGGAGGAGGTGGAGGTGGGCCCAGGCACGTGCGCCGGTCGCATTCCGGGAAGACCATCAAGGTGAAGAAAGGTGAGGTGGCGCTTCTCGATCTATCCACGCCTGCTATGTTTAGTACAGTACCTTGCTTGTTTGTTTGTTTAGGATAGGATAGGCTGGTTTGTCTGAATGGTGTGCTGCTATTATTAATTTGCTGCCTTGTTTGCGTTGATTAGGGTGTAATGCTAATTGTGGCGTCATGACGCTTTTGCTCTATGCTGCTACGAATGTAGGTTCAGCAGCTCTGCTTCATATAGCTCTTGTTTATTAGGGATATACGTTTTTGGGGGGTCTCCTTGTTGCCTATAGCTCTGGATTTCTAGTGTACTGCCAGTTTGTAGCTCATGAAATTGGGGCACCGTGGTGGGGCTCTTGTAGCGTTGAGACTGCATAGCTTGCGTTTGGAGATGATAATTAACGCGGAAATGTAGCATTGATGCAAGTTATTATTGTGTACAACATGTTGCTTTTCTAGCTGTCTTTCTATCTGCCCGACTGAAATTGTTATGGTAGGTTGGTTAAGTATAGAAGCCCTTTGTTTTAAATATTCTGTGCTATAGCTACATGCTTGTTATGTAGGCTGGCTTTGAATGCGTTGGTGCATAACGGTTGATTCATGTGCGGGTTAACTTCTAGTATGAGCTGCCAATAGGGAATTAGCTGGTGGTTGAGCCACCCATAAGGGAATGGTTTAGATGGACCATGACATTTGTATATTTGGCTGTGTAGTGATTTTAGGTATCTGTGTTCTGTCTTCATTCGCAAACCCTTTTAGCTATTTTTGTCGCCACCTTACTCTTCTGTTGTATATCTGTGTAACCATACAAACTGTTCTTGCATCAAAATATGGTAACTTAAAATTGACAGTGCACATTGTATCCTTGGTTCTAATAAGCAGCTTTCAGTTGATTGAACCACCGAATTGTCCTGTGGGCGGGTATGATGTGAACCATCTTCCACAAGCCAGCTGCTAATTCAAGGGAGAACTTCACGTAGCTCCTATGTGTACAATGTTGGGCGTGCTGTATGTGATTTGTTTTATGAAGTATGGCTACTTCATTTGTTTATTATTTATCAATCACCTGTCATCCTGTTTGGCAAATTGTCTCCTGAACTCCTAATTGGGGTTCAGTATAGCATCCTTTAGCTTGAACTTCAGAATTCTTCTGTTCCTTTCAGTTGGCAATTTTAGCTGATGATATTTGGACTTTGTCTATGCACGTGTGCGCAACCTGAATGTCAGAAAGTGCGAGCACGTGCTTTTATGGTCTTTATTTAATTGTCAATTCTTGTTTTCACCTGATCACAATATTGCTTTGCTTTGCAATAGCTGCATCCTTGATACTACTAACTATCTATGCACGTCAAAACATGGTCTGCAGTGCTGTTGCGGTCTTACTTTCAACTGTTTGCCTTTTACGTTTAGAAACTTTGGTTAGAATATGATCTTATCTTTTTGTCTTCCAGTCATGGTTTCCTTTTTTTTTTGTATTCTCATGGTGTATTATGTTGATCCTAGCTCCTAGGACACAGGTAAGCAGCCTGCTCACCTTGCTCTCCCTCTCCCCTGACCCAAGGTAGAAGAAGAGCTTGAGCTCTCTGTCACTCACACACACACACACTGCACTTGGCTCAGCGTTGGCTGAGGCCCTGTGAACACTGAAATTCTGAATGTGGTGGCAAGGAACTGATTTGTTTCATTCCATTCCATGGGTATATATACACCTCTACTTACCAACTACATGGTACACTAAGGTATGGCTGGGTACAGCCCAACTACTCCTAGTACAAGCCTTAGATCAGCCCACTACAGGTATGGCTGAGTATTTGTACCTAAACTACATGGCTGAGATCAGCCAACTACCTGCAAGTCATGGCCTATTGCCATACTTGCTGCAGTACTGGAATTGGATCAGCTGAGCTGACCTTCCTGCTGTCTAGCAAAAACAATTAGCAGCAGATTATGTCTAACATATTAGGGATATGTTTAGAAGCATGTTTGCTTGACTGCTTCCAGGTCTACCCTGAATGCATATGGCTGTATCTTGAAAGCAGGATATGTATTGACATAATTTTACTGTTATACCAGTTGTCAGGTGTACTTTGGAGGTTCATGTCCCTTGAGCTTTATTCTTCTTAGTATTGCAGCCCTTGCAACTAAAGAAACAAGAAAATGATCCATCTGCATGTTAGATCTAGTTTATCATATTAGGGATGGCCAAATGTTATGCAGCCTATGTGTAGTATTTATAGCACGTGGCCAAATGTTATGCAGCCTATGTGTAGCGTTTGTATCTTTCATAACATTTGTTTTCATGTGTGTTGCGCAAAAATATGAAATGCAAGTGTGCTCTGTTCTATTCTGACTTTACTATTGTGAAAACCTATGTGTCGTCTGATACTACATGCTATGGAGTGTCAGTTGTTTAGTTCTTTGGAGGTTTTTGCTGACAAACTAGCTGTGATCTAAGTGCAACACACAGTTGGGCTTAGGCCCTATGTGGTTACAATAGCTTAGTAAATACTACTGAGTTATACCTAAGATCAGTGCTACCTTGTTTCAAACTTTCCAAGATAGAGAAAAGTGAACTATATCTATGTTCTGTATCCTAACTGGCTTGCTGAGGTTTCTATTGCAGATGGAGCTGGTGGCAAAGGGACTTGGGGCAAACTAATTGATGCTGACGCAGAGGCATGCCTTGACCGAAATGATCCAAATTATGACAGCGGTGAGGTAATGACTATTGATGGTCTTGACCCATTTATTCTTTCACTCTGCTAACAATTGAGTGTCAAATATTCAATCCCAGAAACTATTGTACATCACCTTTTATTTAGCTCTAAGTGGTTACTATCCAACCATACATGTACATCAATGTTGATATCTTTTTGCTACTCAGGAGCCATATGAGTTAGTTGAAGCCCCTGTTTCAACTCCACTAGAAGACTACAAGAAATCTGTTACACCGTTAATTGAGGAGTATTTCAGCAATGGTGATGTGAAATTAGCTGCTTCTGATCTTAAAGAGTTGGGTTATGATGATTTCCACCGATACTTTGTCAAGAAGCTTGTTTCCACAGCAATGGATAGGCATGACAAGGAGAAAGAGATGGCGTCAGTGCTTCTATCATATCTTTATGGCAACGTGGTCAGTTCAACTCAAATCCGACTGGGCTTTGTGCTGCTGTTGGAGGCTGTTGATGACCTGGCTGTTGACATACCTGATGTGGTTGATGTGCTCGCGCTTTTCATTGCACGTGCAGTTGTTGATGACATTCTGCCACCTGCTTTTCTCAGCAAGGCAAAAGTGAGTCTCTCAGGATCTTCAAAGGGTATGCAGGTTGTACAGATTGCAGAGAAAAGCTATCTTTCAGCACCCCACCACGCAGAGTTAATTGAGCGACGATGGGGTGGTTCAACTCACATCACAGTAGAAGAGGTGAAGAAGAGGATTGCTGATCTTCTAAAGGAATACATCAAAAATGGTGATACAGCTGAGGCTTGTAGGTGCATTAGAGAGCTGGCAGTGCCCTTTTTTCATCATGAGGTGGTGAAGCGAGCTCTTACTCTTGGAATGGAGAGTCCAGCTGCTGAAGCTCTTATTGTCAAACTTCTGAAGGAAGCATCTGAAGAATGTTTAATAAGCTCTAGTCAGATGATGAAAGGATTCTATCGTGTAGCTGAGAGTCTTGATGATCTCATTCTTGATATACCATCTGCAAAGTCTGAATTTCAGCTGTTGGTATCAAAAGCAATTTCTGAGGGATGGCTAGATTCCTCTTATGTGAAGTCTGGTGTCAACGGAAGCGTTGAAGATGATGAACATGAGAAGCTGGCAAGATACAAGAGGGAGGCTGTATCTATAATACATGAATACTTTCTCTCTGATGATACAACAGAGGTTATCCGTAGTGTCAAAGAGCTTGGCTATCCAGAATATAATCCAATCTTCATCAAGAAACTCATAACAATTGCTATGGACCGCAAGAACAGGGAGAAAGAGATGGCATCAGTTCTTCTATCCTCATTAAACATGGAGCTGTTCTCGTCTGAAGACATCGCCAAGGGATTCATAATGCTCCTTGAATCTGCAGAAGACACGGCACTGGATATATTGGATGCCTCAGATGAGCTGGGACTGTTCTTAGCCAGGGCTGTGATTGATGATGTTCTTGCACCTCTAAACTTGGATGAGATTAGCAGCAAGCTTCCACCAAACTGCAGCGGGGCTGAAACATTGAACATGGCACGCTCCCTTGCATCTGCCCGTCATGCTGGTGAGAGGCTTCTGAGGTGCTGGGGTGGTGGAACCGGATGGGCTGTGGAGGATGCCAAGGACAAGATAACAAAACTCCTGGAGGAGTATGAGAGTGGAGGCGATGTAGGGGAAGCATGCAACTGCATCCGTGAGTTGGGTATGTCTTTCTTCAACCATGAAGTTGTCAAGAAGGCGCTTGTGATGGCAATGGATAAGAAGAACGGGAGGACCCTGGGCCTGCTGCAGGAGTGCTTTGGCGAAGGGATCATAACCATCAACCAGATGACCAAGGGGTTCTCAAGGGTCAGGGATGGGCTCGACGATCTGGCTCTTGACATTCCTGATGCCAGGGAGAAGTTCCTTTCCTATGTGGAGCACGCAAAGAAGAGTGGATGGCTCCTGCCAGGGTTCAGTGTTGCATCTTCCGCTTGAACAGCTGGGCAGAGAAGTACCGGTGTCGCATCTTTGGCTTGAACAGCTGGGCAGAGAAGTACGAAGCTGAAGCAGAAGGCAGGCGCAGGCCGTAATGTGGCTCAGCAAACCCAGTTTGGCTGTGTTTTTGTCGTTTGTCGTTGCCCTTGCACAGGTAGCGGAGCGAGCCCCTCCAGGTTGTCGTGGTGGTGGCTTGTGTGTCTAGATCTTGCATCTGACATGCTCATGCTGTTCTTGTTTCATTTCATTTTAACTCCCCATAGACCCTTTTTACATCAAGCGAAAACAGAGAAGAGAAAAAGGACCATTTGTAAAAGTTCTACCATGCTCCGCCTGCGTTATGGCTGGCTGTTTCTTTCTTCATTTAACTGCATCGTGCGTTGCTGCCATTCAACTCCAATAATCTGCAGGGGGGACAATGTCGCCAGTGGGATGAAGTGTCGCCTCCGAACCTGCTACGTTTTTTGTGCCATCTCGCAGGCCGTATCGGCTTCAATATCAATATGCCATTGGATGGTTTTGGACTCTGATTGCTACTCTTATTCTTGTGGAAATGATGTGGGCCTGCCTGGATTGCGAGTATGCGCCGCCCTCTCTCACAGTCTGGACTGGCACTGTGTCTTCAATGTTTTTCTGTTTTATGATGTGACGAATGCTCATGGACAAGGAATTCAGAGGCGATATCGTGAGCTTTTTAAACTCCGTTCTGGTGTGGTTTTAAAATTCATGCTCCAACTCAGAAATTTGAAGGATCTTACGAAAATTTTAAATTATGCTTGTGAAAAATGACTCTTCTAGAATCCCCGTACTCTAAACGGCACAACAAGCAGGGTTACTAGACCAAAAAATATATTCCAACCACTACTTATTCTAACTTCGAATCCATCGTGCACCTAATCCTTGAACTCCCAATCTACAATCTTTGAATTATTGGAGATTATTGCTGGCCAAGGCGGTAAGTTTGACATGTACCACAACGACAGCGTGTATGTTTTTTTTTTTGGAAAAAGGAAATTATTGGAGTGTTTTTTCATACCTAATAGTTTTTTTTTTTTGAAAGGTTTCGAAATCAGGACTCATTTTCTAAGATATTGTTGGAAATACTCTTTTTAGGCAATGAATGGTGAATTGTTCATTTTATCTAGATGGTGAATTAATCAAAGCATCTTGCTCCCTTGATGTGGATAATGATTTCCATTGTGTAGAGAGGCTGTGTCAAACCTAGGACCTTTGGATCAGTGGGAAACCTTCTGGCCACTACGCAGGCCTATCCTTCATAATGATTCCATAATGGCTGCAAAAAATATCATAAAACAAAGGGAGCAAACCACACCATCACCCGATTCGTCTCTCACCCACCCCACTCATCCCCTCTCCCTCCCCACCCTCGGCCTTGTCGTCCACTAGTGCTCCACCTTCGCCCTCCCATACTCGGAATCAAAGGAGAAATTTATATGCCACTCGGCCCTACTGCTGCCGTGTCGCCCACCCCGCCACTCCATCCCTACCTTCCCCTTTTGCCAATTGAAGGAGGAAAAGCTAGACCCCTCACCACCACCGCAAATCTGTCCAGATGTCACTTGTTGCCTCGCTCACCGCCACTTGACCCAACACCACTAATCTCACTACCTTCTTTCCAAATTCTCAGCCACAAGTATCCTTCTTTAACTTAAGAACCCTAGTCCCTAACCCTAACCCATGAAACCCTAATATGGACCAGAGCTCACCAAAGGTCGAGGAGGTCAACTAAGATGGGGATCGAGGAGGTCAATGGAGACAGAGATTGCCAAAGAAGAGGAGGTAACCACCAGATTTGGCTTACTTCCTCCTCAATCTCGTTTGTCCCAATTCTATGTTCGCCTTTTGTTTTAGTTGATTTAGACAATGAATTTACTTCTATTTCTTTGGGGTGGGGGTTAAAATAAAAGCGCACCATCTAATAACAAACTATAAATACGGTTACGCTATTAGGGAAGTTTAAACGTCGGACTATAAATATGGTTATACTACAAGGAAATTTTAAGTGGAATGAAGGATGTTTTATTTCTCTTGGCTCTCCTGATTCCTTCGGTTCCTCTATTTCTTTACCACTATTTTGATTTAGAAGTAGCTCCTTTTTCTTGATTTGCACTTTCTGGATAGGTCTTCATCCACTATTTTGATTTAGATGTAGCTCCTTTCTCTTGATTTGCACTTTCTGGATAGGTCTTCATCGTCATCAACCCTCAAGATCGAGTGCCGTCAGGTAATCTACCGCCTGCCTCAATTAGCATATGAATTGAAGAGCCATATAAGCGTCAGTGGAACCCTTGACTTCATTTTTGGCATCATTGGTAGTGGTGGTGCAAGGCATCTTCATTCGACATTTCGACAGCTTGCACCTTCTAAGATTGGGAGCCTCCCCTAGGTTTTCATTGGGCATGTACAACATCTAGACCTGGACATGCTTGTTCCTAGATGTTTTTACCTTGAACTGGAGGATATTCTTGGACACATCAAAAAAGGAATCGTATTATGATTTTCCTCCTCGAACTTTAAAACCAAACATTTTATCTTCTGAACTATCAAAACGTTCAAGCTAGTTCTGGATTGTAGTGGTTCTGAAAGTGATTTTCTCATTTTTCAGTTAAAAATTTAGGAAGTTTACAAGTTTTTTAAACCATAGAAAAATATCTTTATTTTTTTTAAAAAAAATCTAAAGATAGATTGGGATATGAAAATCCAAACAAAATATTTATAGTTCATGAAATCATCTTTAGAAACTTCAAAAAGGTAGTTAGGTCTAGGAAAATGAAAAAATATCCTACAAAATCTATAAAACCCTAAAACGTTATAATCGATGCATATAAACATGTTTTGAAAACACTTTCCATGGCAAAAACAATGATATGCAACTTGCATAAATGCAACATACATTGATGCTCAATACATTTATTATGCTATTCATTTGTGTGGGTTGTGTATTATGTTTTATTGTGATAAGTTTTCAAAACAGTTTACATACCAATTAGTTTTTTTTAGAAAATTCTAAACATTTCATGATATCTTCCCAATTTACTAGAGGTAAATCTATATTTTTGAAGTTTTTAAATATATTTTCACAAGCTCTAAATATTTTATTTGGGTTTATCATATCTCAATCTATCTCTAGATTTTTTTTCTATTTTTTTAAGAGGTCAGATATATTTTTGTGATTTAAAAACCTTATCAAGTACTACTAGATCGTTTTTACTAAAGAAAGAATAAAACCGTCTTCAAAACCACTCCAAAACCAGTCACTTACAGAAACCACTCCAAAATCAGGTCACTTAACGGTTTTGGGAGTTCATGGAGTAGATGTCTGGTTTTAAAGTTGACGGTAAAATAGACTTTTTCAAGAAATCTAGAAACTCCATGGCCCACTCATTTTGCGTGTGTGGCCTAGCCTTTTCAACGCCGGCAGTAGCCGCCGCCCTGAGCCCGGCGACGCACATCTTTTTTTGCTGATCCCTCAATTTGGATCATGATTTCACGAAAACAATGGAAACCGGCATAAAACAAAATCGAACGCACAACTACAAACACGGTTATGCTACCAGCAAAGTTTAAGCATCCGACTATAAAACATCTTTATGTTAGCGATGCACATCTGGTGTGTCTTTGACCAGTATCTACCCCCATCGGAGGCAAAGCTACAGTCTAGGAGATGGACACACTTTTGAGAGTCTGAAGTCTGAACTGATTCGACTACCAGAGCCGAACCAGAAAACATGATACAAGACTAGCAAGAATGGACAACCATAATGTCAGGTTCAGCCAAATGGCAATCAGCATGCATACCCCAGCCTTTTTTCTACTGGCAGTTCCCAGCTTGAACTGCAGAGAGCTGCTCTGCTCCTGGCCTGCTGCAAACTACCCTGCTTCCGCCTTCGTTTTGCAGTCTGGTCCGATCTTGCAGAAGCAGCAGCTGAACAGCTTGGCTCGGCGTTTCTCCCGCGTCTGGGACTTCTGGCAGGCAGCACAAGCACCGCATGGTAGAAGTTGCGAGCAGCAGCCAGAATGAGCTCTGCCTTCATCAGTCTTTGATGTGCCTCCAGCGGTGGCTTTCAGGGGAGCATTTCCTGGGGTGGACGCTGCAGGGACAACAGAGATCTTCTGGTAGCTCAAGATCCTCGGCTCCGTATCCACTGTGTCACCATCTCCACCGCCATGGAGGCACCCCAGGATGTGGGGCGGCTTCTCCTTGGCTTGCCCCACGAGTGGGGAAGGGCAGTCTCTTCTGGATGACACGACGGTTCTGCAGTTTGAGATGACTGGGTCCTGCACCTCGCGGTCTTCTCTCGATTCCATGACAAGGCTGACGGATGAGTCCTTGGATCCAGCCCTGTTGCCGGAGATAGGCGAAAGGTTGATTCGGATGTCGACGTTGCACCTCAGCAAATTCTGCAGAGATGCGCATAGTGGCTTCCAGAAGCTCTCTGATGTTGGGACAGCTTCAGGATGGCAGAACTGTAGCTCAGCGACTGCCACACCTACAATTCAGAGCCAAAAAGATTGAAATCAGACTTGTGTAGAACATGAATATCCATAGTCAGGAACACAGTGACGCCAACAGAATGTATGCAGTCCAAACTGGTAGGCAACATTTGGTGCTAGTAATGCAAGATGCCCCCCATTAGGAAGACAGCACTAGCTTATCAACAAGTATACCTATTGCTATATCGTGCATATGTCCAGACAAACATGTGCTTTCTGAAATGTAGCACTGACCAACTGTCTGGAAAGGTGTATTAAGGTGGACCACAGCAAACAACAACTACAGGAAGTAGGGACATTGACATGTTCAGTGAACAGATCCGTCTCCCCATAAAACAGAAGAAAGAGGACCCACACTGAGCAAATTACCTTGGGTTGTATACAGAGAGGACAACTTCCCATCCTTCCGTAGTAGATTTTGAAGTGGAGGCGATGAGCAGTTTTCAAGAGCTTTCATCCATATCGTCTCCAATACATCCGGATCTCCCAAATTCATGTCTAGAGAACTAACTTTGTTCTGGGAACAAAGATGGGAACTCGTATCTAAGCTTTCATCTTTCAGTACTGCAGTCCCATCATCTGCACAAAGTACAGCTCACTCATCAGTAAACAGAAATACTAAGTGACATTGACATAGTTCCACATAAAAGTGCTTCTTCCTCTCAATTATTTCAACATTCAGGAGAGATTAAATTAAGGGGGCGGAGAATATTAATTACCTGTCTGACTTTCAGTAAACATGCTTGAAACTGCAGTATCATCTAGACAGTAGGGTTCTCTCATATTAAACTGTAACAGTGCAGCAGTAAGCCATGTAGACTGGTTTTTTGTGGTCTTTAATTGCTTTTCAGTTTCAGAGAGTATTTCCAGTGCATTCCGAAGTTTGTGTACATCCACATCAGCAGCTGCGAAATTGATAGAAAGTTAAAGAGATGGAAACAGTTATCAGGTATACACTGTGAGTGTAAATACTACCTATGTCCTACAATACAATGCATTATGACTTAAAAGGAAACCATAATTTGAGGAGAAACTCCATAATTGGGTTGAATCCATGCATGAATCATATTTGAGTATTCCCTTAAGTTGTTTTAAAATTTTTGTAATGCATTGTATTAGGATGGAGGGAGTATTAAACAATTATGCCGCTAACTCATCAGTGAAAAAATGTAATCTTATCTTCAGCAACACTAAAAGAGTATTCACTATTCAGTAGAAATGATACAATAAGCAACAACAGCATACAAGATTTGAGGGCATTTAATATGTAGATACATGACTTTCAAGCTTAAGAAGAAAGAGAGCATACATGTATGTTTGCCAGTAACTCTTCTAACTTCTGGAGAATCTGAGGGGTGCTTCCTGGCTAAAACATCCATGATAAGATTTGCAAGCTGAGCTAATAACTGCAGAGGGTCGACTTTTGAGCTCAAAAGCTCCCTGGCCCTCCTCACAATTGTAGCAGCATCTGATGACATGGCCAGATTGAGAAGATCAAGCAATTCCTCGTCTGAGACATCACCTATCTGGAAAAGGGCAAGGAAAGATAAAGAAACTTTAGATGCCGACAAATTGACGGTTTCCAACAGAAAAGGGTTAAAACCGTAGATTGCTGTAACAAAAAGGGAAGGAAAAACAAAGAAATTTAGGTGGCGACACACTGACAGTTTCCAAAGGAAAACGGTTAAAACCGTAGATTGTGGTAACTCTTCTCAAAAAGGAAAACCAGAGCAAACAACCTACCAGCTCATGTGTCACAGATTTGCTGATTCTCTTTCCAAGTAGAGTTAGCTGGTCAAGCATTTGAATTGCATCTCGAATGGACCCGTTAGCCTTGCGAGCAAGAAGGTCCAGTGCCTCCGCTTCGAATTCCATGCCTTCCTTTGTACAAATCTTGATCAACCTGCGGGCAATCTCTGCATCATCTATCTTGCAAAACCTGTAGCTCTGGCACCACCCTATGGAATTGCTTGGTAGCTTGTCAACATCAGCCGTGATCATAACAAAGATCGTGCTCTCAGGAATCCCTTCAAGGCTATTGTAGATAGAGTACCATCCCTCCTTGTCCATGTGCTGGCAATCATCAACAATCAGAACCTTGAAGTCTGAAGAGGCAGGGACTTCACAGGCATTCCTGAGCAAGGCCGCGACTCTGGACTTGCAATCAAGTTTGGAAGCATCAATCTCTACCACACTGCTACTGCTTCCCGAGAATATAGCCACGCACTCGTCACAGCGCCCACATGGCTGGTTCCCACCTGGGGAACGGCAATTCAGCGCTGCTGCAAACGTTCTAGCCGTGGACGTCTTGCCTACGCCGTGCGGACCATGGAAGAGATAGATAGGAGCAAGCTTCCCTTTCAAAACAGCGCCCGAAAGAGACTGAGCAATAACACCGTGCCCAACAAGCTCGGAGAAAGATCTGGGCCGGTACTTCTGAAGCAAACTCCTGGAGCTCTCCTGGAACGTGCTCCGGCCAAGCTCCTCCCCATCAATCACCAAAGCGAAACCCCTGTCCTTCGAGTTCCTCGACATCCCGGAGATGGCCGAGCAACAGCTCTGGTTGTGGAGCGCCGCCTTGGCCATGGCATTGGCCTTGATGATGTTGATGGGCGAGTCGGCGGCGAGGCGGCCGGACCTGAGGCTGTCCCCGAACTCCTCCCTCCTCCGCTGGAGGTGATCGTACGCGTTGTAGCTGAAGCTGTGCCTGCCGTAGGTGGTCTTGTTGTTGTTGCCCCCCTGCGGCTCGTCCTCGTCGAGCGAGCAGCCTTCCCAGATGGTCTTCTTGGCGGAGAACTTGGCCAGCGAGTTGGTGTCCGGGTCCCTCAGGGATCTAGACCGCATGATGGCCACCAGGGCCCTCGAGACGGGGATGTCCACCGAGTGCCGCCGCCCATCAATCATCTTGCTGCCGACGCCTGCTGCTACCTCCACTGACGAATCCTGCGATGCAAACCAAACCAGCGTATCACGGAAAGGAATGGAAGAACAAAGCCACCACTGAACAAAAAAATCAGGCATTGCGCGGTGAACACACACGGACACGGTTGAAGCGACAGGCAATCCGTCCTCCCGGTGGCCGGCCGGTGGACGCAGCACCGGTCGGGGCACCGAAATGCAGACTGGGAAAGAAAATCTCAAGAAAAAAGAATCTCCTTTACGATCTTCCGTCGGCAAGCAGCATTGCCATGCGAACAGCCTCGCGAGGAAACCGAGCGGAAAACAGACGACAATCCCGCGCGCTGCTTGGTTCCGAACAATCCCGGGAGTTTTACTTTACTTTCACCCCAAAAAACAAAACACCGCCTGTGGCGGCCAGAGGAACAAAACGAAGGCGCAGCCGCGAAATGCATCTACCAGCGGTGGAAACCCAAAAAAACCCGGCAACCAAAATCAAGCGGGAGAAATTCGCTCCGCATTCCACAATCGACGCGCGCGCGAGAAGGTTCGGGGAGAAAAGAAAAAAAAAATCCGGCGACCGGGACGAAGCCAACCTGAGCACACGGAACCAACCACGAAGCGAGAAACCAGCGCCGAGAACGAGGAACAAGAACCCAAGCAGCACGTCGCAAGAGATGGAACGAGAGAGATGGGGAGGGATTAGAGCAGCTCTCTGCAGAATCGTACCACCGCCCGGCGCACGCACGCAGAGAGCCCGGAGCCGCGGAGCGCCTGGTCCTCCACTCGCTCCCCCCCTCACGCGCCGTCTCGTCGTCCCACCGCCGCGCCGCTCCCTGTCTGTCGCCGCCACTACATTAATAGCTAGCGCAAGACACGGTGGCGAGGAGGAAGAAGGAAGAGGGGGGGTGGGGCAGGCGCTCAGCCAGGCGAGTGAGCCGCGACAGGACTAGAGCGAGGAGGCTGGAGGAGATGGGGAGTGGCAGAGGGCCGTAAATATCGGGGCCGGCCGGGGGGTGGAAACGGAAGCGGTGGCGTGCGGTGCTCTCGGCCGCCTGGCGCTGGCGGGAGCGGGGGGAGAAACCTCGTGCGCCGTGCCCGCTGCGTGGCACGCCCGCGTTAATCCGGGCGGCTCGCGGGGGTAGTTTCGTCTTTTTCGGCTGGGGCTCTGTAGAATTCCGTTGCGGCGGGAGGAGATGGTTCTGCCGCGGGGGTAGTGCAGGGAGCTGGATGACAGGTGGGCCACGGGATGGGGCTCGGTTGTCAGTGAGAGGGGCGGGGGTGGGGCGGCGTGAGGGGTGGCCGGGTGGGTTACTGCTCTCCCGGGGCGGACGGGGTGGTGGGGCCCGCGGAGAGGGGAGGTAGACCTTGTGACCCCACCGCTGGCCGCTTGACCATGGTCTCGTCTCGTCTCTCGTCTAGCCGTCACCACACACCCCTGTTTTTGTGTGTGTGCGCGCGCGCGCTTAGACATTCTTCGATCTTCATCCTGGATGGTTGTTTGAATTTTGCCGAATTTTGGACGGGCTTTGCAGTAGCGTTTCGATTCAATGCAAATGAGACCATTAGGGGGGGGGGGGGGGGAGGTATTACGTGTTTAATGGTATGTCTATCGACAGTGTGTATTGTATGGGAGGTATTACATGTTTAAAGGTATGTTATTTTTCACATGGACATAAGAATTGTCTTCTGTTTCTAGAGCGAGTCTATTAGTTTAGACATTTTATAGCAAATCATGTCAAACCCTTTTTTAATATACGACAATAACGGTCTCTATTTCGGGAGAATTATCAATGATGGCATGATATTATGTTCCGTTTCTAGAACAAGTCAGTCGGTGCGAATCTTTCGTAACGATCCGTGTGGTTCTACTGAAAGAACGGTCATACCCTTCTCACACGTGCTCCCTGTGTAATCAGGGTGCCACATATGATGTCTTCCGTTTCTTGAGTGAGTTAATGAACCATAGATGCGCCGGTTGTCTTCCGTTTCTGGAGCGAGTCAATCGGCATCGACTTCTTTGGTCTAAAAAAAAATTGGCATCGACTTTTTGTAACGAACCACATAGACTTGTTGAAACGGCGATCCTACCATTTGCACGTGCCACCTGTTCAAACTTGATATGATGTATTTTTTGCACGGGCGGTGGGCGAAAAACCAAAAATCCCTATGAAAATTATCTAATTTCTCTCTAGAGAGTGAGGACAGAACATGTACAAGTAATTAGTTTTTTTTTCTAGAATACGACTTCACGTGTATTTCATTAAGGAGAACATATGTACAAGTAATTAGCAGTTGCTTATTTCATCCTGCCGTGTGGCCCTCATCAGAATTAATATATATATATATATATTTCTTCTTGACAGTCTCCTGATGATGATGAATGATTAAGAAATCAGTAGCAATGGTATCATATGCTCCCTTTTCTGTCTCAGCCTATCATCTCCTGCCTCTGTCACAAGAATCAAGGTGGTGGTTTAGGTTAATACTACTAATCCTAGCATTGCTTCAAGCAAGTGTGCTCTTTGCTTTTGTGCTGATTATGCTTTTCTCTCTTTTCCCCCTAAAAAAAATGTTTGTTATGTACAGATGGATATGGATGGATAGAAGTTTCATGTTTGGGACCTTCTCTTCTTCCCTGCCATTCTTTTTTTTTTATTTTTAGTAACTCCTCGCTTCTTTTAACGAGGATCCAGTGGAAACCGACAGCAGCCAGCGGGGACCAGGACCAACGCTAGTTGGCGTCCGGCGGCCTGTTTTTATTTTACTTCATTTTAAATTTCAGATTTTAAATATCCTACACTGCTTCCTAATCTTCTAGAGTTAGTATACTAATCACCGTTGGTTAGCACTGGTAGGGTGATTATGATTTCATCTTTTGCAGCCATCACCATCATATGTGGACGGTCTTTCTTTGGTCAACTCCACTGGCAGCACTGCTGAAACCGATGCAGTACTTTATTCGGCGGCCCATGCCGACCCAGCCCATGAGCAACGAAAAAAAAATAAACAGGGGAATGATCCATCATCATGCATGTTCGTTCGTTCCAATTCCAATCAATCAAATCACGGCCGTCCGTAATTGGCGCTGCTGCGCTCCTGTACATGTGATTTGCTCTAATCAGCATCATTGAGCCTGGATTTGCCCCCAGCTAATCATGATTGAACTCTAGGATTTTCTCATGGATTATTATATACTAAGCAAACGAAACTGAGGGTGTGAAGGAATTTGGTAGGAATTTTATATGAATACATTCCTTTGAAAAAATTTCTGTAAATGCCGTTTGGCACGGAGGAAACTTCAACAGTAAAACAAAAAAAAAAGGTAAGTTTCCTACATCCATTCATTTCACTGGAAGCAAAACATCTATTCGAACCAATGGATTCACGAAGACCGAGGCAGCAAAGGAAATGGTGCTTGCTTTACATAATTAAAAAAAACATATTAATGGGTCCACATGCTTGCATATACGTCTTTGTTTAATATAGATCTTTTTGAATTCCTATGTTTTAATTCCTGCATCCCAAACACATATTTTTAATTTTTTTATATTTATTCTTTATATATTTATTAGTTAACTTTGGATTGTTTGACTCCAAGATTTTCATTATTTGTTAGAGAGGGAATCATACTAGCCAAAGTTCTGCCTGCAATGTGCTGGCTACCGTATCAATCCCTGTAACCACTCTTTTGTGGCTCCATTTTACATGTATTTTTTTTATACTAATAAGCCATCAGTAGGCTGTTTCATGTGTCATTATCTTGTGACCGGGAGTCTGCCCTAGCCCTACACTGCTGGTATAGCTTGTAGTGATCATAGATCATTAGATCATATACTAGGGGTCTCCCTCTCCAAAAAGATCCGGCCTTGGGGCGTCCGATTGACCCTTCGTCGTTTAACTGGTGTTGGAGCTACAAAGATAGGGACAGGAAGACCCTAGCATATGGCATTCTAGTTAAACTAAATCACAAATCGCGTCCAATCCAGTCTGAGAAAGAAAGAAAATCCTAAGGTCCAGTCCAACTGTTACCATGGATAAGACATATATATGTGCTGGTCTACTTCACAGACATCTCTTCCAATAGTTTGTCACTTGTTATATGATTGTTACCACAGGGAGTTCCATTGCCCCTTCTGTAATTTGGAATGATTCATGTTTGCCTTGCCTTGCCTTGCCCCAGCCGTCCTTGTGTCACTTGCATGAGCAGGGAGTACAGCACTAGCGGTACTGAGAAATAATATTTAAGAGTACATGCTAATAATTTGAGCTCGTAAGCGCACGAGCAAAGTTACAAAAATTATAGGATCCAATGTTCTGGAATTTACATGAGAAACAAAACAAAAACAATAATTTGGGGGAATATCAGAATCCAAAGAAGAGCAATAGTTCTAGTGTCGCCCAGTCCTGTTCTCTTTCTGCTCTTTGGGTTTTCTTGCTGTGGAAAAAGAGCACTGGATTGGATTAGCTGTGCACAGGGGAAGGCTATGCTGTATGAGTCTGCATGCACTCTGGAAGGCAAGCAGACAAGAGCCACATGACAAGAGCTGCTGAGCCGTGCATTTGAGATTCTCCTCTATACACACTCCCATCCCACGCACATAGTACAACATACTCGTACTCTTTTTTTTCATCAAATGGAAAGCTAGAAAGGCAGGTAAAAAGCTTCATTGACATTAGACGCTCCAGTCAATACTGCATCCTGACGGCGTCTTGCCCCTGCTGCCGTTGTTACTGAACGCTGCTGCCGTGTATCTGAATGGTCCCATGTTCAGGATCTCACAGTCTTTGGTCCAGCTTGCTTTACCGTGCAATAACTGGAGTGAGGTAGGGCCAGCCAATGAACAGTAGCGGCGGCAGGCTGGCGGAAGGAGGGTACATGTACAGTGCCCTCATTACAGGGGCGGCTGGACAGGATCTCCATGGCAGCAGGACAAGCTGCAAGGACCAAGGTCCCTTCATGGCGGTAAGGCCCGTATGCAGGGCAAGCAGAGTTAAAAACGCCCCCACTTCAATGGATGCGCCGGGTGGTAGTGGTACTTGGCTGCATGCGTTGTGCTTGTGCAGATCGTCAATGATGTGATGATAATGGGTGGTATAACTGAAAACAGAACAGTCTGCGATTTAACAGTCAACTAGAAAGTCATGTTTGTTCTTTCCAGGAGCAGAAACATACCAGTACAGAACCCTATTTCCAGAAGCAGAAATAATAGTCTCTATCCTCAATTCTCTATGTGCATGAATGCAATACATACAAATGTACTTGCTGGGAGAAAAAAATGATACTATATTGATAGGCACTGCATCTAATCAAATGGGCTTAAAGTGTACTGTAACCACTATCTGCACTAAAAGAGAACACCAAACTAAAGAGAGATTGTAGAGCAGGGTACTACAGATTGACAGATGTAACTGATATTTACCTAAATAGAAGAATAAAGGGCATACCCGGCGCAGAGAGGTATGGCTCTGTGCGGGGTCTAGGGAAGGGTGTCAGTGGCAAACCTTACCCTCACCTGTGCAATGTGAGGAGACTGCGACTCGAACTTGGGACCTTCCGGTCACAGGCGGTAAGACTCAACCGCTTGCACCAGGCCCGCCCTTCACCTAAATAGAAGAATAGACATCGGCAAATTATCCTTGGGAAAATGGAACAATAACATGTGCAAAGGGTAAACCACAGCATGATATATGTGAACTATAAAGAAGCACCCAAAAAGAGCACCTAAATGTGTCCATTCCCAAGATTCAGTTTATCCTAGACGTTCAGGGTACAAATAGGTTAACAGTCAATAAGCAGAAGAAGCTAGATATAGAGCTGAAAGGGACACTTACAGACCTACCAGAATAATTTTTGGTAAGCTATTGAATATTGTCGACCAAAATCATAAAAAAAAATCTTCAGATAATATCAACATCTAGAACCTGCATCACCAAGTATATGGGTCGTGCAGAATGCAACTCAATTCATACACCTCTTTATGCATAACCAATAACCATACAAAACAAATGCACCATGGCAGAGAGTAGCAGAGACTCACAAGTTTGTCCTGGTGATCTGGAGAGCCAGAACAGAGTACAAGTAACAACATGGCAGTTACATATCAAGACACTTGCAGGGAAAATATGGGTATGATCGAACAGTGGGAAACATAGCTTAGAAAAACTTATTTCGTTAAAAAAAAATCTTCTAGGAAATTCTAAATTGCCATGGACCACATGAGACATGCCACCAATAAAAATTTGTCTTGATGGCTACGCTCCTATTGAAGCATTATAATATATCTGGACACCAAAAGGAAACATAAACTCATGTATCCCACAGCAAGGTACCAGAATTAACCCCATACCTAGGTAAAGTGAAACAATCTCCTTACACCAGTTGCTAGTCGAAGGTATAAATGCATGGAGGCCCACCATGATTCATTCACCCCTGCCCCAAAGATTCATAACGTAATTTCTTCAGCTGATTTCTAGCACTGTACAGATAACTGTAAACTGTATGGAGGTAAATTAATACAGAATGTAGTAAGTTAAAAATAAAATACAGAACGTAGTATAGCAAATTGGTAGAGTAGCACATCTAAGAGTGTCAGCACATAGGGATTAAAGAATCTGCTCACGCCATTTGCTAGTTCAAATGACATCATAAATGCAACCCAAAGACGCATAACAGAAATACTCTGGAGTCTGCACCGGTATAACCAGACCCCGACCCACCTCTACAATTAGGCGACTCTGTTAGGCCTAATCCCTGTCCTTATCATCTCTGCAAACAGCTCAAGTGCCTCAACTGACAGCCCGTGCATTGCAAAACCGGAAACTGTCGGTGTCCATGGCACTAGGTTTCTTCTATCCAGCATTTAATCAAACAACTTTAGACTTTAGTGAGTTCTGCACGGAGCCAATCTAAGCATACAAGCTTACGAGAGAATTCCAACCAATACATCTTACATGGTACCCTTCTTCACACTATAGCGATGCAGCATCTCACGCACCCATAATGATCCATCCAATCCAAGATTAGATATTGCAGGAATAACCACTAAAACAGTTACCTCACTCGGGCTAACGCCTCCTGCCATCAGCAACAACCTGACAACATTGCTGCAGGGCATCTGCTCAAACAGAAGCCTCGCATAGTCAACCTCACCCGCCAGGCGAACTGGCGAAGCCAGTGATTATTGTATTCCGCGAAACCACGTTATCAACCGGCATTTCATCGAACACCTTCGGTGCTTCCACCAAGCACCTAGAGACACTGATACTGATACACGCCGACAAGGGCGGTGTACACGTAGCCCTCGGACTCGAACCCCTTGTGGACCACGAGCCAAAGCCAATGGAGGTGCGCACCAGCTCGAGGCCACCAGACCGGCCAGACGTGCGCAAGCCTTGTGAGCACGAACGCCAAGGCAATGTGTCATCAGCCAGGTGGTGGCGCGGGTGCCTGTGAAGAAGCGCAGAGCTCCCTGCCTGCTTCTCGTCGACACGGGTCTTTTTTATTGGGCTGCAAGTGGGAGCCTGCGTACAAATTGTGGCCTTTGATCTTAGATGACCATGGGCCGGATTGGGCCGTCATGACGCTCGTAATCGCCGTCGACGAAACGAAACGGCTTCACCATTGTTTATTTTGATTTTTTCTTACTCCCTCCATTCCAAATTGTAAATCATTAACCATCTCAAGTTTGATCAAAATTATAAAAAAAAATATAAAATTTATGACATCAAATAAATGTACTATGAAAATATATTTGATGAAGAATCTAATGATATTTAGTTGATATTGTAAATATTATTATCTTATTATATAAACTTGATATGCTTTGACTCTCCAAGATTCTTAGAATGACTTCAATTTCGGATGGCAGAAGTATGTACTTGCTCCCTTGTTTTGAAATTTGAACGAAAACTGAAGACTTACTTGCGAATTTTTTCTTCTTTCTTCTCTTCTAAATGTTTAAGCGGTTATAAGTATTATGCATCACAGCCCTAACTAATCGGGTTCACTTTTTTCCCTTTCACCAGCAGTTAAATTCTAGATACCTCTTGATACCTCATTTGTTCATATGATATTTTAAATTATTTTTAATCCAAAACTCGTCGACCACAAGAAACCCTATTTAATTAACCTATTTTTTCCCCTTTCATCATAACTACATTTTGATGACTATTTTTCATGTAACTCAAAAGTATATTTTCTACCCTACACCAAAAAGTTATTTCTACCATGACATCAACGCAAACAAAAAAAAAAGGGAAACAGAATCAAGAACCATCCAAAGTGATCCAAAAACGTCGTAAAAAGTCAGCAACTTTGCTTTGTCATCTTGCGAGCGGCCCACGAGTCGTCCACATCTCCACGCTCCCACCCACAAAACCAGGCCCAAACCAGACCCCCCTGGCCCCACATGTCATCCTCCCGCCCCAACCCTAGCACCGGCATTCCGATCTCTCCCTTCCCGACCCCACATGTCATCCACGCACCAACGACCTCACATATAAATACCCTTCCGTTCACAAGGCCACCACGCGCCCCCCAACTTTCCTGAAGGAAAAAAAAAAAGAGAGAGGAGACCCCCCAAATCGGAATCCACACCCATCCATGGCCGCCGCCGCCCTGCTCCGCCGCTCGTCGGCGGCGCGCGCGCTCCTCTCGCCGGCGCTCTCGTCCCGCCTCGTCGCGTCCAAGCCCCACTCCTCTTCCCCCGCGCCGCCGCCGCCGGCGAAGGCCGCGTCCAACACCAAGACCTTCTCGATCTACCGGTGGGACCCGGACTCGCCGTCGACGAAGCCGCACCTCAAGGACTACCAGGTGGACCTGTCGGACTGCGGGCCGATGGTGCTGGACGCGCTGCTCAAGATCAAGAACGAGCAGGACCCGTCGCTCACCTTCCGCCGCAGCTGCCGCGAGGGCATCTGCGGGAGCTGCGCCATGAACATCGACGGCGACAACGGCCTCGCCTGCCTCACGAAGATCTCCTCCGCGTCGTCGGCGTCCACGGTCTCGCCGCTGCCCCACATGTTCGTCATCAAGGACTTGGTGGTGGACATGACCAACTTCTACAACCAGTACAAGAGCGTCGAGCCGTGGCTCAAGCGCAAGGACCCGCCACCGCAGCAGGGCAAGGAGATCCCGCAGACCAAGGCCGACCGCGCCAAGCTCGACGGCATGTACGAGTGCATCCTCTGCGCCTGCTGCTCCACATCCTGCCCATCCTACTGGTGGAACCCCGAGGAGTACCTCGGCCCAGCCGCGCTGCTCCATGCCAACAGGTATACCACAACCGCCGCTACCCCGTTTTTATACTGTGATGGATGGTTGCTGAGTGATCTATGCTGGATCTGTTTGATGATTGATGTGTGATAGATCGGTTGCAAGTCATAGCACTTCTGATAAATGAAGTAATCGGTTGCAAGTCATAGCACTTCTGATAAATGAAGTAATTCCATTTGAACTGTTTGATGGTTGCTGAGTGATGTGTGATTGATCGGTTGCAAGTTATGCTGTTCTGATCATGAGGTAATTCACTTGAAGTGACGTTTGTTTGATGTAGTTGGGAGCTTAGCTGAGCGAGCCTGGAAATCATTGTGGTCCAGGTAGATTGCTTGGTATGATGTGTTGATGAATTGTTTGATCCTTAGATGTGATGAGCAGTGACAGTCATGAGAAGTGGTTAATTGATTATGACTCAGTTGATGCTGCTACTCTGATCTGATGATAGTAGCATCACAAGTGAAGGAATTGTGTTGAATGCATTTCTTTAGAAGATTGCTTAGACATAGTTAAAGGCGTCATGGTTCTGGGTACTCTTCTGGTATTTAGCTTATGACTTGCAAACACATCACACCGTAGAAATTATGGAGGGTGTTTTGGTGAATCTATTCCTCTGATAAATTTTTGTGGCAGTGGGGTGTTGAACTACTAACCTGTCTTCCAGTATAGAGTGCTGGTTTCTCGCTTTATCACCGTTAAATTACAAATGATCATCAATTGAATTTAAGATGCTAAAGCCAGTTCTTGGGGATTTGTATGTCACATGTTTCCCTTGAATGATATAGTTGTCTAATATGATAATTTTCTTTGATCCAAGTTTTAGGATGTTGCTAAGTCCATGACACGTTCACCCTTTTTAGGCTTCCGCTGTGGGGGACGCTTATCAAACCAAAACCCAACATGTTCATGCACCTTCAAGCTCGAGGATATCATGGGGTGTCAGAGAAGAGAAACCTGCGGGACCACAAACGTAGATTGCTTGCAGAAAAATACGAGCTGAGGGGAAAGCTGTATAAGGCTGTCTGTAGGGACCCTGATCTTCCATTGGATATGCGGGAGAAGTTCCGCTATAAATTGTCCAAGTTGCCAAGAAATAGCTCCATGACACGCCTTAGAAACCGCTGCATTTTCACAGGACGGTCTCGTGCTGTCTACAAGAAATTCCGCATGTCCCGTATTATGTTCCGCACATTGGCAAACAAGGGTGAACTGACGGGCGTAAAGAAAGCATCGTGGTAGATGCTAACGAGCCAGTAGAAAAAAGCGCTAGCTCTGCAGTAGTCCAGGAAAATAAGGTTGTTTACATGCAGCCTTTCAGTGTGTGATCTCTGAAACAATCTTTAATGTTTCTGACCAGCCGCCAATTTTATTTAAAATATTTGAGCTGAATGTACTGTTTTTTGGGACATTATGCGCTTATGAAGTTAAAAGGATCAAAGCATGTTTCTGAATGCAGAAATGTTTTTTCTGTTGTCTTCACACTGGGTTATGAAAATGTTGTGCTTGTTTCTGTTATCAGTTATTCTGTACTTTATGTTTCTCAGTAGTTATCACCTCACTCCAAAGTTCACATCATATGCTCAGAATGAGTGTGAATATTGTATGTTTAGAGTAATCCTGACTTCATAAGTTGTTTGTTTGGCTTCTTTTGTTCTACCTTCTGGACTTTACTTCTCAGAAATCTGTTCAGCATTGCGTATTTGCGATCCTTGCCGATATGTTGAGTCATTTGCTATTCAAGTGTTTATTTGATTGTATGATTCATAGATCAGCTGTTCGATTCATATTACCTCTGTTTAATTTATTTGATGTGCAAATGGAGGATTTGTGTTAGATGATAGGAACTAAGATATGGCAGTTAACTTTCATCAAATAATATGATAACTAACTTTGTTTGCATTTAGTGTAATTAATGAACATTGATGTCTTCTTGGTATGTAATATTTTATATTCCTAGATTTGAGCTGAGACTAATCAAACTTAGTTAATAGAGGTAGTTTTGTTTGCCTTAACTTTCTGCTCCAAAAAGTTCTGTTTGAATATCACCTTTTAGGTAATAAATAATGTTGAGTGCTTTTACTGCCTAATTGTTATACGAAACTGTTTCTCCTGGAAAGACAACATATCTGTAAATACTAACATGCTATACATGCTGCAGATCTGTGTGTAGATTCCAAATACTGGTATTTAAATTTCAGAGCCTAGTTTACTTTTTTTTATTTTTGAGGAAAACTGTGGAGCAAAGCTCCCCAGGCTTAAAAACTTTAAAAGAACAAAAGGTACAAAAGTTATTACAAAAGTTTACTTACTTTTGTGACTATGTTTTCAAATTTATCTCCAATGGAGTGATTCGTTTGGTTCAGTTTTCGAACTTTGAACCTGTGATGCCCAAGTAGGACATGCTTAGCTTACCACGATGGCTCTTGCTGTAAAATATCCATTCGTTGTTCCAGGTGGATACAGGACAGCCGTGACCAGTACACCAAGGAGCGCCTGGACTCCATCAACGACGAGTTCAAGCTCTACCGCTGCCACACCATCAAGAACTGCGTGCATGCCTGCCCCAAGGGCCTGAACCCAGCGAAGCAGATCGACACGATCAAGAAGCTCCAATTGGAGGCCTGAAAAGCGACCATGTGTTACCTTCAAAACGATCATGGAACGAACCTGTGAAAATTGCCTTTGTTTTTTCGACTTCTGCACCGTGGTTTCTACCTGACGAATAATTCCCGATCGGGCCCTCCGCTCTTATTCTCCCATTTGTGTCAGTTGGAGGTAGTATAGGGAGTGAATAACTGCTACCGTATGTCATTTTTACGCTGTATCTAATTTGCCCCTCTGCAATGCATTGTATGAATTATTACTGTCATTTGTGGATGATTTTTCATTGCATTTAACATTTGCTCCTCATGCTTGTATACCGTGCAAAGTCATTTCTTGTTTCCTCCCAACCGGCCCAGCCCTTTTTCTGTTTCGCCATCGGCCTTGAAGAAGAACTTGAGTCTGCTGGGCCTTCCAAATGTGAAGTATCATAAGCCAATATCTGAATATAAGTTGCAACGTATCGTATGCATGTTAAATGTTTGAACTAAGTTGCAACGTATCGTTTGCATGTTGGAAACCTTTTTAACGTGTGGGATTTCCAACTTGCGTCAAGAAAAAGATGTTGCCAAGAAGTTTTAAACACTTAGATTATGTATCCCACGGATGATGTGATGAAAAGTTCGTGAACTCGCGAATAGATCATTTCTAAGCTGTTATTTGCACGCTGGGGGGACAAATACGCATAGACTGATACTCATAAATATTTCAAGTACATTACCCCAGACAAGGATGGCCTGCTCCTCCGGAGGAGAGGCCGTCCACGTCACCCGAATTGTTTCTGGCCCTCGGATCTTCGAATGAATGGCTGAGATCGTTAGAATCGGATTTTTACTGAAGCAGATTCTACTGTTTTTTTCCTTACTTTCACCGTCGTCGACCCTGCTTACAGGGCTTCTCGTCTGAATCCTGCTAATCAAATATATAAAGAGCTTCTGATTCTCCAGAGACCTGCTTCTCCTTTCCTCCCGACGCTTCCTCTCCTCCTCTCTCTCTCACGCTCTCTCCCGATGAGAGCGAAACAATAGGGTTTCGCCTCTCCATCGCTGGCCGCTCCCACGGGCGTGCCCCCACGTGGCGGCGTCGGCGGCGGCGGCAGCACGGCGCCAGCGACGCGCTGCCGCGGGCGGCCTCCGAGCTCTTCAACGGCGCCGCCCCCCCCCCCCCCCCGGCGTGGCCGCCCCCTCATGTCCTGCCCGGCGTCGCAGGTGGCCCTCGGCGACGTGGCCGACCCGACCTCGCCTGGTTCCTCCTCAGGTAGACCCTCCTCTGTCTCAGCTCTCCCCTTCCTCTCTCTCCCTCCCTCCCTACCCACCACTAGGTAGGCCAGGGCACGGCCGGAGCCATGGCACGAGCGGAGGCCCGATGCGGGCGGCGCTCCGGCACGGCCGGTGCACTGGGCCACCTCTCTCTTCCTCTCTCTCGATGTGGTGCGGCACTGGCTAGGCAACGCAGCGGCGAGCCGCCACCGCTCTCTTCCTCTCTCCCGGTGTGGCGCTGGTGTGGGTGCCCCCGACGTGGGTGGTCCTCGGCGGCGGCACAACCCGCGCGGAGCACAGGCACTACTCGGTGGTCATCCTCATCTCCTCCATCAACCGTAAGGTTCGTCGCCGTCCTGACACTGGGTTGGGCCCTCCTCCATCTCCACCTCTGTCTACTGTTTGACCTTCATCTTTTTCTTCTCACAAATTCCAGTGATGGACGACACCTAGCGCCACAATATGACATCAGGCGTCAGATAGGTACTCCCGATTCCTCCTGTCTCTCTGATTGCTCCTCACTTCCTGTTCTAGGGTTTGGGCTCCAATGCTAATGCGCCACTGTTTGTCTTATCTGTATTGATCACCAGAAAGAATGCTTCAAGCAAGCTGCGGCGGCACAGCTGCTGGTCAGGCCGAGGGCTAATACCCTGCTATGTCCTCTTCTGTTACGACTTCAGACAACTGCTTCCTATCCAGCCACTTGGAGTCTGATTGTGATAAATCTCCTCATCCCCATTATCCATTGTGGTTAGCATCCTCTATTTTTTGCTTATTTATTTATGATTTTCTGTGTACATTTCTTTGTGTCAACAAACTCAAGTGTTTAATTGCAGGTGCCTCTTGCAGAGATATATATGGGTGAACAGAGTGTCCGTTTTTATCTCTGTTCTTTCTGAACTAGGACCTCACCTGCATATACATGTTTTTTGGTTGCTTTCTGAATTTGGACATGACATGCATATACATTTTTTTTGTTGTTGTAATCCACCAACAAAATAATACTTACATCATCTTTGATAGATTACCACTTATAGCATTACCATGAAAATCATGGGGGCCTTTCCAGCAATTATGTAGCAATCCATGTACCTCCAGCAAAGTCAGCTAACCTGACAACCCTTGATTTGTTTTTCTGTAAGCATGTACGGCATGACAGCTCCTGTGTAGGCTAATACAATCACTGAAACCCACTCTACTTTCAGACATTTCAGTTCCTTTGAATATAACTTATGTACTCATACCACAACAAAAACAGTTATTTTGTGTCACCGAATACATTTATATATGTGTTCTTATCACTGCATATCTCTTCTAATATGCTTGTTGCTCACAAGTAATTTTGAGTACTTAATCTTTCCATTCTTGCTTTATGCCATCATGTGTCATGGCTCTGTACAATCCATAGCCTTGTTATTTGTTTGTTAGCAGTAAGAATGTATGACCGTAGATTTATTTTATCAGCTCACTTTATGATTACCAGTGATCTGATGGTGTATGAGATATTTTATTGCTTTTCCACAACAAATGAGATGGATCCTTTATTAGGATATAATATGAATGAATAAATATATTGCATATACATTTTTAGTGCCATATTACCGTACATCAATGAACTTTTTAAATTGAATAATGTATCGATCAAGATAAAGATTTAGTGCATGCTACATTGTTGAGGCACTACGTTATTTTTCTCAAATGATTTGATCTTTCACAGCCCAGTCTGAGACAGAACTAACAATGCAGGTCTATTACTATAGAGAAAAAGGAGGATGCCAACTAGGGCACAATTCATGGACAGATGTGGTGCTGATACTTTTTTTGTTTTCTCCTCAACTCATCGTTTACCTACATGTCGTTTTTAAATCTTGATATTTGGTTATTAAGATTGTGTCCATAAAATATGCTTCTCTAAAAAAAACTTGGTCCAAAATATAAGTTGCCAGTGATAAAAAAAAATCACCTGCACTGTTTGATTTGTACTATCCTTTTTCTTAATAGTTGTTCTGATGTGATGCTGCCTTTTTTCAGGTTTAAGAAGACCATAAATGACCGGGAGCTGTTGTCCTTTTTCTTCCTTCATGTCTTGCATATGTTGGAATTTAAGAGACCTACCAAAAACAAGTATACAGTTGCCAAAATTAATTTTGTTTCAGTCTTCTGGCAATCAACATGCATTTGAAAGTGAAGATTGAATTTTACCTGCCATGATTGCAGGCAAGAGAAGGAAAACCTCGTTGAACCGTCTGCCTAGAGCAAACCATAGTCATCTTCATGGCGAGGCAAGTTAACAATACCTTCGGTGGTTCTTGCAGTGTCAAAAATAATTTGACCAAATTTAATACCACCTAATACAGTGCACCATATGTCCATAAAGCATAATTACTGAACTACAAAGTTGGAACTATGTGGAGCAGCAGTTCGACAAAAGGATATGCTTCAACAGGTGGAATTCCCAAATCCTTTATACTTTACTGTAATTACCATCTTTCTGTACCACAAAGCGGTGATCATTTTGAAAGTTTGGGACCTAAATGACATATTTTGCCAACTTTAGGGACCCATAAATTTCACTTTGAAAGTTCAGGGATCCAGATGACACCTTGAGCCAAGTTGAGGGAACGGGGGTGAATTTTTCTCAATTTGAAACACGCGCAAAGTTTGTGACTTGGTGCTATTTTTCAGCACCCACCGAAATGGTGATGGTGTTGGCTGATTGTAATGGTGTTGCATGATAATTCACGGTGTATTTATACTATTTGTCTACTGATTGTAATTGTATTGCATGATAATTCATAGTGCCTAGTGAAATAGATTATTACAAAATAGAAGTAAACAAAATTAGTGAAACAACCTTAGTTATTGTTGCCGGTCAATTTGTCCTTTAGAATCTTCAAGCCAATCACTGCTTAGCTCTAATCTCTTCTTTCATCTCCCTAGTGTCCATATATTTGAGTTTTTTACATGATTTCAGTAAAGCTACCTCCCTTAAGGCTTCGTTCGGTTACTGTAGGAAAAATTCTTACAGGCACTATTTCTTCATTAATTTAGCTAGCACGGGAACGGGCTAACCGAACGGCCCTAAGGCTTGTTCTTTCAACCTTCCCATTAGAAATGTGTTGTTGGGTCTCTAAGAATTTGTCATTAGTTTTTTTTTTCTTTTTTTTTTGCCACAGCTTGAATGTCAATGTATTTCTTCAAGTCTTCATCTAAACTGGCATCATCATCATCCATGACTCTCCTTTACTGTATTGATACTAGAAAGTTGCGCGGGCCCAAAAACACTTTCGGCAAAATTAGACATTTGGCCCTACAATTTTGTGTACGTTGTTGTCGACCAAATGCAAGCGGGCCCAAAAAACACTAACGGAAGCATATTCTGGCACGCATTCTATAAATTCTAATTTCTAGATCACACTAGAGGTTCACTTCGATTGTCTTCATGCACCTGCGATCTCAAGGTCTTGCTTAGTGTCGATGCGGGACCCACCCCGACCAATGGCCATGCAGAGCCAAGGATAAGGTGTGAATTCTGGAGCACACACTGGCGCCCTCCGACCTTGCAGAGATAAGCCACGGCGACGGAAAAGCTACCTCGCCATTGCACACCGCGCACCCACACCTCACATCCGCCCGCCGCCACCACCACCAGCAGCCAGCAGGTGCCACCGCCATCTCCCTCCGCTCTCGCAATCGCAAGCACGCCCGCGCCCGCCAAGATCGTGCCATGGCGACCATAGCCACGATGGCCCTGCTGACGAAGCCCGCCAAGATCGTGGCACGGTCAGCGCCGCCGTCCACCAGCGGCAGCAGCGTCGTCTCGCTGCGCGTTCCGGCGCAGCAGGCAAAGAAGACGACCGCGGTGGCCGCCTCGTCGTCGTCGTCGTCGGCCACGCCGGCGGCGGCCGCGGCGCTGGCGGGCGCCTTCTTCTCGGCGCTGGCGTCGTCGGACGCGGCGCTGGCGGCGCAGCGCGTGGCGGACGTGGCGGCGGCGGCGGAGGCCGGGAGCGACAACCGCGGGCAGCTGCTGCTCTTCGTGGTGGCGCCCGCCATCGGCTGGGTGCTCTACAACATCCTGCAGCCGGCGCTGAACCAGCTGAACCGCATGCGCAGCCAGGCCGTGGTCGCCGGCCTCGGCCTCGGCGCCGCCGCCACCGCCGCCGGGATGGCCGCCGCGCCCGAGGCCTCTGCCGCCGCCGCCGCCGCGGCGCAGGACCTCGCCGCGCTCGCCGCCGCCGCGCCCGCCGACGACAACCGGGGCCTCCTGCTGCTCATCGTCGTCGCGCCCGCCATCGGCTGGGTGCTCTTCAACATCCTCCAGCCGGCGCTCAACCAGCTCAACCGCATGCGGTCCGACTGATGAGCTACCTGGAAACAAGCTCGTGCACCCCGCTCCGGCGACGGCGACGGCGGAGTGAGCGTATCTGCGGCGTGCGTGCGTGCGTGTGTTGGTGTGTTAAGGATTTGTAGTATAACGTGAAGCGTGGTTCATCTACGTGCCTGCTTGTCTTTCCATCTTCATTCTTGAACAAATGCAGTACAGCTCTATCTCAATCTGTTAATTACTTTTTTTTACAATAAATCTGTTAATTACTTAATTACAGACATAACAGTATCCTCTACCGCCGTATCCACCATCCGTAGGTTCTGAAGCTGAGTTTCTGTTGAAATGGAACAAGAGATTGCGGCTAAATAGCAACAGGTGGTGATGGTGAATTATGCTTTTGTCATTGCTCGCCATCGCCAAATGCCATCCTGAAGCATGCATGCGCAATGTTCAGGGTTTTCGATTTTGTTTCCGGTTTTGACTTTGTTGGAGCTGTTTGTTCTGTGCGTGTCTGCCAGTGTTGCTCTCCTCTTCTTGAAGTTGGTTGTGCTGAAAAAAGAATCTGAAGTTCAGTTCCAGTGAGCTAGCATTGGGGAGTGTCCTTCAGTTCAGATTCAGTTTACAAGTAGAGCATGGAGTATAGGTATCTCATATATGCATGGCGGATGAGTTGGGAAAAAAAAAGTTGCACCCGTGTAAACCAAACTCTGCACGAGAAATTCGTTGGCTAGTGATTTTTTTTATTTTTGAAACGAACAGTAGGTGGTGGTATTTGAAAATCACTGTATCACTCACTGGGAAGATGAAGAAATGAAACGATGAATTCTTTGGCATGTACAAAGAGTTGCAAGATGGAAACATGGACAATGAACTTACTGCATTTACTACTTGTTCGCACTCAAATTTAACATAGTCTGCAAAATAGGCTGGGCCGGGTATTGAACCCGGTTAGGCCGGGTTTTGGCTCCTGTGGCAGGCCCCGTCAGCAGGACACGTGTCGCCTCGGGAGACCCCGTGAAACCCGGCTTGGCCGAGTTTGGACCCGGATTGGCCAGGTTTGGTTGAGTCCGAGCCGATTAATAAATCTAATCAGTTTTTGGCAACATTTTGACGTGGGAAACTTGGAGACCTACCCTAGTACGTGTTTCCTACTGGGATAAGACCCCCCTCTATATATATGGAGGATCATGGCCGATTGAGATCTTAACCATCCAATCGTCAAAATATATCTACCAAGTAGACTTTTCGGTGGTTCACCCCCTTTATCTTGCTGTTCGGCTCGACTCTCCGCGAGTTTAGTCGGCGCTCTAGGCAGCCTCCGCGGTTCCTAGGGCAACCTCTTTGTGCATCACTCCGACGGATCTTTCCGAAAGGTGTTCGGGAGTATTCCCGCGAAGGACGGGCGCTACACCGACCATCAACGTCCTCTGCTTAGTTACCGGTCGTCCCGACGACCAAATACCTCAAACCCTAGCTTCCCCGGCATCACCCGAGGAAGTCGGCCCAGCCGGTTCTCAGAACCGGCCAAGCCGAAAAAATCGGCTCAGCCGGTTTACAAATCAGGCCAGGCCGGAAAAGTCGGCCCAGCCTGGTTTGAAACCCGGCCCAGCCTGTTTTCGCAGGTGTGCAGTTTTGCTCTGTTTCACTTCATGTGCGACGTGTGCGATCTAGCACCTGCTGGTGTATTGTCCAGAAAAGGCGTCAACACACTTTTTGGTGACTCCGCTGGGGACGAAGGCGTAAATTTGGATCCCATCTACGAGCAACATGGCGTGTATCGTCGATTCTACCATCGTATCTAAGGTAAAATCATATGGAATACATGAAGATTCTCCTGATTTTCATACCTGGATTAAGTTCATGACTAGACTCGATGCATTTAACCGATCTGAATCGGTCTCTTCGGCGCCCGAAACTGATGAGACCGGTTATGAAAGAGTTATTGCTATACCTCCTAGTTTGGGTGTGTCTGATGCTTATTATGATCAATACGGCAAGATTATTGATAGAGAGCAAGCTGTATTGGTCCCTTGGCCGCCTGAAACCGGCGGGACCAATTCAGGAGAAGTTATCACTATACCTCCTAGTTTGCAATTGTCTTATCATTATTTTGATGAACATCGCAAGCTTATTTTTAGAAAGCGAGCCGTATTAATCCCTTCAGTGCCTAAAACTAATGTGGTTGACAAGGTTCCTTTTCCGGTGAATGTCATCGAGAAGAGAGAGCTCGCTATCTTGATTCATCCAGCGCAAGCCGATTCCACGATAGGCAAGAACGTGATCATCGGCGAACCACGCGAGGAACCGAAACAAGTTTCGGGGCGTCGAGTGGTGCTTGAAAAGGATGAAGATGGCAAGACCAAATTGAAGATCTCTACAGGTTCGGCGCCATACTTGTCCAGGCAACGGCGCTGGGAGAACATGGCCGCGAAGCAGAGGCCGGCCAGGCCGGGTCCAGAAGCCGGCCCAGCCGGTAACCTGGCCAAGCTGGCCAAAGGAGGCGGCCAGGCCGGCTCTGGCAAAGACCCAACCAGGCCGGGTGCTGTAGTCGGCCCAGCCGGGTTTGACGAAAGCGGCGCCTCGTCCTCCTCTGGTTCCTCCAAGGGCGCTGGTGTTGGTGGTACCCAGGCGATCAAGACGTTCGTTCCAAAGCGACCAGAAATTGGTACTTGGAAGAAGAATGCGAATTCAAACAAGGGAAAGGTCGTTCCCAAAAAGCTGTGCACGTTTGACCGGCTCATGGAAAAATACCGGCGACAAAAGGCCGATTTTCAAAATCGGCCGTTAAAAAAAGAGAGTCTACACCACCGAAGAGGGGCTACCAAAGAAGATGGCGGTGGCTTCGGCGATGACTCCGGCAAGAGAGGTTGTTTGTCCTCGCATCTCTCGTTGGGGTCCTCATCCTCCACTTCAGGGACCCAACGGGGTCTTTGTGCCATACTCCTTGCTCATGCAACATCAACCGGCGAATGGAGCACTTATGTCATCAGTGTTCAGCCGATTGAGCTATGGCCAATCGAGCTCTAGCAACGGCGGTCAAGGTTCCTCGCTCTCGCCGACGCCGACGAAGCTCTCAACTGGTGATGGGAAAAGGAAGGCTCCAACGCGACAAGTGTATATGCCTAAAATGGCTGTGGAGTCTGTCATCAGCACCACTGCTCCTAATGTGGCGCTGCCGAAGGAAGCACCTTCGGCGACAATTCTTATCGGCTCACATGAAGTGCCCATTGTCGACAATGATGAGCCAATGCGGATTGAGGATCCATCTCTCACCGCGCCGAAGGTTGTTGACGGTATTTATACCCTGTTTTCTACCATTATAACCGTCAACAAAACACTCTTCTTGGGAAGAAACAAGCAAATACGTAGTGACTTAGGTACAAATAACTTGGTTCCACATGTACATGTCAGTATTTGCTTGCAGGAACTCAAACCAGGAGCTTTCAGAGTATAGAAGCCCAAGATAAAGGCAATCTGCAAATTAAAATATGATAAGGTGGCAAAGTGATGTCACAATCAGCAATGACTTCACTTCAGGATCAAGTGGACACTTGGTGGACACTATTCATGGGTTGGCCGACCCATGAATAGTGGCACCAGCACTCCACCTTCAAGGATCAAGTAATGGAGTGATCCAGAAGAGAGCTGAGGCCATGTGGAGCGTTGTCATGGGTCGGCCCACCCAGACATGGAGCCCAGCTGGCTCTGCTGACGTGGCACAATCCGTGGCACACCTCCTGGAGTCTATTTCCACCCTTGGATCAGAAGTGTGCTTTCAATCAATGGTTAAGGAGCAAAGCACACGGATTCATGGGCCCACAACAGAGGAATCGACGTAAGAATAGAACAACCAAGATGGGCAAGACTCTATGACCTGTGGGGCACAAGATGGTGGGACCCACCTGTCATAGGGGGGTCGGCCGACCCCCCTAGGTGCCCAACTTTCGGCCACCGACTCTTGGCATGAAGATAGGCAACGTGGTGAATTCAGGGCGTCCAATTCATGGCGGTTCAAGGTCGGTGGATCCAAGGGCCATGGTGGAAAGGCACATGGATTGATGACATGGCACTCCCCTTTCATCCCCCTATAAATACCCCCCAAGTCTTTCACTCTAGACATCAAGGAATAAAGTATCAAGTGTATCGTAGAGAGAAAGACTACTTTAGTAGTTTTAGTGTTAGAATAAGAGGGAAGAGACTGAGGGAAGTCTTCAAGAGAAAGCCCCGGGCCTGTCGGGGGTCTTCTCCAAGGTGTACCTCAGTGGATGTAAGCTTCTATTAAGTTTTCCATCTGAGTTCTTCTAGTATTTGATATTCTGGTTCTGATACTTTAAGTATATACTTGCTTTACTTGCACATTACTTTACTTAGTGAAGTACTCTAGTCTCTAGGTAAGATTAGAGTAGTAAGTATAGTGTAGACGTGGTGTCTAGGCTATATCTTATCAGTGTGGGCCGCTTGTCGCACGGAATGTTTGTGGGTGCCAGCAAGTGGTTACAGCCTTGTCTGGTCTTAGTATCCCTCCACGTGTGTAAGACAAGTTGTTAAAACGGCAGGGCATCAATACAATAGCATAGCTGCCTCGGGAGGAGTTATATCTCCTCCTATTTCGCCTATGGCCCCTTGTAAAGGGAGAAGGTGGTAAACCTCTTTATGCTTAGGAAGCCAAGACCAGATATCGTTTGCTACATAGAACCTCTCTGTACCTATATCCTAACCTTATTTGATCATCAACCCCTTTGATCACTATCTGACGGTCTTGAACCTAGTTAGTTCACTTCACGTTCCCTGTGGAAAATACGATACCTGGAATACTCCCGGTGAAGGCTACATTGACTACCGTACCACCTTTAGTGTCAACAAAGGTCGCCGCTAAGGTTGTGGACAAGAAGCCGGTAGATCCCAAATACTTACAACCAAAGTGGTGCCCGTCGGGATTGACCAAGACGTAGCGGCGAAAGCTACATCGAGCACGCCAAAGTCAATAGAAGCGAGAAAGATTGGAGAAGATGAGGGAGGAGATCTTCAATGCTTCGTATCCAATTTTTCCGCAAACACAGAGAGGAGGTGATCCGGCGTGCTTCGCGAGATCCATAGAAGAGGGTGCTGTACAGGAGGGGCAACCAGCAGCCAGCCCCGCACAGGGGGCAGAAGCCGGCCACGCCGGGTCAGAGCCAGCCCAACCGGGTCACCCAGAAGCCGGCCAGGCCGGGTGCGCCCAAACCCGGCCAGGCCGGGTCCAACCCGGCTAGGCCGGGTTTCGCAGTTTCGTCCTTCGCCGCCGCCGGTTCGTTGGAATCGGCTCCTGCGCCTGTTTCCTCTACGGTTTTGAGTTCCAGAGATGCAGAGGAAGAAGAGGAGATGGTTGACTACGAGCCAACGCCGCCGCGTGCCGAATTCAATGTCATTTATTTGTCTTCCGATTATTATGTAATCGATGAAGACGAGGGTTCGGCGACAGCTCAGTTTTGTTTCGCTGAAGATGCCATATTCAAGAAGCCCGAAGATTCTGTTAATCATCTTCGGCCATTGTATATCGCAGGGCTCATCAACGGCATGCCGGTTCATGACATGTTGGTAGATAGCGGAGCAATTGTCAACTTGATGCCGTATTCTCTTTACAAGAAGCTCGGTGGCGTAGATGAAGAATTGATAAAAACCAGCATGATGATCAGCGGAGTTGGAGCCGTCAAGCCAATTCCAGTTTTGGGAGTTGCAACGATGGAATTGACCATCGGCAGCAAGACGTTGGCTACTGCGTTCTTCATCGCCGAGGTACAAGGTAGTCATAGTCTCATTCTTGGTCGCGATTGGATTCCTTGCAATCACTGTGTTCCATCCATTTTACACCAGATTTTAATTCAGTGGGTGGGAGATCAAGTCAAAGTTATCCATGCTGGTTCATTGGCCTCCGTTGCTGCGCCCGATGCTCCTTCGCTCGGGGGGCATTATGGTATTGCTTATTTATCCGGTCGTGACTTAACTGGCGTTGACTTTGTTAGCGTCACTAAGGAGGGTTTTGTGTCCATATCATTGAGACCGATAGACAGCGGTTCAATAGTTTCATGTAAGTGCTCCTCGAACGATGGCCGGTACATGTATCGCCCTTAGAAAAAATGGCCGATGTATACATCGTCCTTAGTCGCTAAACAGCCGTTGGGTTAAGTATCGTCGCTGTTTGGTTTTGCTTGTGTTTTCAGGTTCATATGCAGCAATTCACCTGAAAATAGGGGGGCATATGTTCGCACTCAAATTTGGCATAGTCTGCAAAATAGGCTGGGCCGGGTATTGAACCCGGCTAGGCCGGGTTTTGGCCCCTGTGCCAGGCCCCGTCAGCAGGACACGTGTCGCCCCGGGAGACCCCGTAAAACCCGGCTTGGCCGGGTTTGGTCGAGTCCGAGCCGATTAATAGATCTAATCCGTTTTTGGCAATATTTTGACGTGGGAAACTTGGAGACCTACCCTAGTACGTGTTTCCTACTGGGATAAGACCACCCCCCTCTATATATATGGAGGATCATGGCCGATTGAGATCTTAACCATCTAATCGTCAAAATACATCTACTAAGTAGACTTTTCGGTGGTTCACCCCCTTTATCTTGTTCGGCTCGACTCTCCGCAAGTTTAGTCGGTGCTCTAGGCAGCCTCCGCGGTTCCTAGGGCAACCTCTTCGTGCATCTCTCCGACGGATCTTTCCGAGAAGTGTTTGGGAGTATTCCGGCGAAGGACGGGCACTACATCGACCATCAACGTCCTCTGCTTAGTTACCGGTCATCCCGACGACCAAATACCTCGAACCCTAGCTTCCCCGGCATCACCCGAGGAAGTCGGCCCAGCCGGTTCTCGGAACCGGCCAAGCTGGAAAAATCGGCTCAACCGGTTTCCAAACCCGGCCAGGCTGGAAAAGTCGGCCCAGGCTGGTTTGAGACCCGGCCCAGCCTGTTTTCGCAGGTGTGCAGTTTTGCTCTGTTTCGCTTCCTGTGCGACGTGTGTGATCTAGCACCTGATGGTGTGTTGTCCGGAAAAGGCGTCAGCACTACTGTTTCAAGACGGAAACATGAACATGAAGAAGGAAGAAATTCTTTGACATGGACGCCAAATTATTGGCATGAATCCTGAAGTCCTCGTCAGAACTAGTGGGCACGAGAACCTCCGTGCCCGTCACCTTCAGTCACAGAGTTCCAACGGCTTCGGGCCTGGTTGGCAACATGGTTCTGGCCGGCCAGGCAGAGCCCGGTCCAAATGATTGTTCGTGTTTGGTTGCACGGTCCTGCATGCAGAGTTGAGCTCAGTTTAGATTGTGTTTGGTTTGCCTGTACAGAAAAATATGGTGGCCGTTGGCTAAGAACCGGTAACATTACCTCCAAAGCGCCATTTCATCGAACATGTGCAGCCATCGTCAGCGCATCGGTGGAGCTCATGCTCTGCACTTCCATCACCTTTGGCCTCAGCCTCCTCACGCCCTGGGCTACGGCATGGATGGGGCCATGAAGTTCAAGATGGAGAGATGAGTACAGGCCGAGGAAGAAGACCGCCATGGAGCCTCGAGATGCAGACGACATGGATCCGGCGAGTCCTAGCGCCCGCGGCGGCCACCCTCTTCTCCCTCCCCTTACTGTCATCATCTTCTCTGACTCTGGTGAGCACCACCGACGACATCTTCTCTAACTCTGGCGAGCCTTCCCCGCCCTAGAGCTGGCTCAAGCGCCTCCCTCGCCGTTAGGACCCTAAACTGCCCGCTTCCATCCCCGCCGCCGGTCTTCCCTGTCTTCCCCGGCCGGCCCCTTCTACACCCGCCGGAGTTGGAGAGGAAAGAGTGGGGAAGGCTCGCCAGAACCCTAGCCGCCGCCGCCGCCACCACCACCGGAGGGGAGGGAGGAAAGAGCCACGAGCTCATCCATGCGCGACCACCACTGCTTTCGAGCACGGATCGGAGAGCCCAGAAATCACGTGTTAGCGGGTGGAGAAACGCTAGTGTTGTAGAGCTTTAACCTAAAAAAAAAGTTGCAACCATGTAAACCAAATTTTGCACAAGAAATTCGCTAGATCTTATTTTTATTTTGAAAAGAATAGTAGTTGGTGATGTTTGACATGAGATTTGTGGTACCTTTAAATGATTGTGGGCCATTTATTTCTTATGATCAGATGGTCATAATCACATATTACCTCTTATATATTTATTTAAATGACTGTGAACTGTGACGATTGGAATCCTAAATATGCAATACTCGCGGTTTTATATGACTTGCACGGAGAGAAAATAATCGCTTCCTGCATCTCACGTGATTAGGGGAATCCGCGTGCATGTGGGAAATCAGCATGCAAGTCTTTAAAGGAATTTCTCTCCGATGCTGTTTTATTTTTGTTTTTCTATTTTTTATTTATTAAGTAATTCATAAAATGTGAAAAATCAATGATTAAGATTAATTTGAGATATTATCCTCTAAGAGGTAAAGGTTGTACCTTAGCTTTGTCCATTTGAAATCACTGTATCACTCATTTGAAACACTATATCACTCAGTGGAAAGACGAATGAATCGATGAATTGTAGGGGCAGGCACAAAGAGAGTTACAAGATGGAAACATGAACAATGAACGCAATGCCTTTACTGTTTTAAGATGGAAACATGAACATTGAGCAATGAATTCTTTGGCACGGACGCAGTAGCCACGAAATATTATTTTCCTTTTTTATAACTAGGAAAATTGCCCGTGCGTTGCAACGGGAGAGATACTGTAACATACATTTATAAAATACAAGAATTAATATTGGATGCTAATGTTATGTCTATTTATGTTTTACGTTTTTATGGAAATTAAGATCTCTATAAGACCTCTTTTGGGAACTTAAATTTTATTAAAATCCATGACTTTTTTTCAGGGTCAGAAATCCATGAGGATGTTATGAACAAAGTAACAAGTATGTCTTGAATAGCTTACGTCTAACCATGATCTTAACATGCAACTGTATATTTTCTAACATATGGATATATTTGCTAGTAAAAATTAAAAAGACAGATAACCATGCTATATGTGGAGCGAGGAGGCAGCCGTGATGACGCCGCCTCGGTGAGGTGGACGCCATCCCAGTTGACGTACCTGGTGGGTTGGCTCAGGCGGGCACGCCGGGCATCCCGCACGCGGCGCTCAGTTGAAGCTGTACTTGCCGCCGCCACCACCGCAGTCCCTCAGCGCGCCATCCACGGCGTCGAACCCGAACCACGCCGGCGCCGCGGCGAAGGCGACGACGGGCGCATACAGGTCGGCATAGGTGATCCGCGTGCCCGGGTATACTTGCTGCCCCGTGCTGTCAGCGCCTGGCTCAGATGCGTGTTGTGGGCCTTGGATAGCTCGTTCAGGAACCCCGTGTCCGGCACTCCGGCTCGTAGTCACCCGCGTTGTTCTGGTTCCCCAGGAGTACCAGGTTCCCCGGCGCCCAGCCCATCGGCGAGATCCCTGACACCACCACCATCGTATGTGGTGTCGTCGTTGATCAGCTTCTGCATGCATGCACATGACCAGCTACAGTTGAACATGCCCGGCTTTGCGGAGACGTAGCCAGTCAACCGGGACACCGCCTGCGGAAGATCGGGTGTACAAGTCGGGTAGAGGACGCTGCGACCGTGGGTAGGAGCGGGCGATTCAGCCGGATCTGAATGCGTCGTCAGGGCCAGGGCTCAAAGGTACTGTACTTGCGGAGGTGGCAGGTTAGCGGCGCCCCTGCGCTCCGCCCGAGGGTCTCGGTCACGTTCGCCGCCGTGCCCTGCTGCTCCGAGAGCCGCTCCAGGGACTTGCTGGCGTCGCCGTCCTGCGACGCGGCCTCGCGCCAGTGCAGCGTCTTGCTGTACTACACGGATGAGTCCACCTCCGACGGCGCGCTCGCCACCGATGTTTTCGCCGTCGACGACGCGCCACCGCTGCGGTCCGCGTTCGGCTACATGTCCACCGCGTATGAATCCTCCCCCGACGGCGTTGCGACGGTCGGACCGATGCAACGGCTGGATCCGCCCACGGTCACAATGGGGAAGCGCTGATCGGTCCCGATCTGCTTCGGGTGAGGAGAGTCTCGGGCGGGGCTTGTGCGATTGAGGCGGGGCTTTCCGTATGACGACCTTACGCTATGGGTAGTTTATATAGAAGAATCAGGAGAAAGAAAAGACCCAGCGCGCCATGCCAAGTAAACCACGGTTACGAGGACTCGCTGAGTCCAAGTGGCCTATGATAAAGTTCGACGAAAATTTTAGGGAAGAAATTTTGCCTCTTTAGTATTAGAGAATTAGATTAGATTAGATTAGAAGAAGACTAGCAAAACATGCCCGTGTGTTACATAGGGGCGTACAATTTATTGCATGAGAGTTTTGGGATTGCATCGTCATATCAGTCTCGTTTTTTATCGTGCACAGCAGAATCGTAATCATGCAAGACTATAATTTGTAGTCTCGTTGTATTTCGTCTCGTTTTTTATCGTGCACAGCAGAATCGTAATCATGCGAGACTGTAATTTGTAGTCTCGTTGTTCTGGAGTCCGCACAAAGGATTGGCGAGAGCACCGCACGGGCGGCAGTGGGGATGGCAACGTGTCAGATTCAGATTAGGTGGACTCTCTGAGCACCTAAAATCGAAACCCAAACCTAAAATCTAAACCCAAAACTGAAACCAATTCGAATGAAAATCTATCCCCGAAACCAAAATCTGTGGATACCCGAAACCCGAGGATTAACTGAAACCCGAAACCCGTCACAATATAGCGATAAGAAAAATAATAAAGAATTTTTAGCAACATACATATATATATATATATATATATATATATATATATATATATATATATATATATATATGGTACATTTTCTATACTCCCATCTTTAAAAAATCACCTTGCGTATGTGTTCATACTTGTTTATCACTTTGAGTATGTTTACATATTCATATTATGGTGCTTCAAATCTTCCTATACGAAAAAATTTTAAGGGAACTCATGCTTTTTAATATATTACAAAAATGCCACTTACTCTAGTATATAAAATAAGTATGACTATATACTCGATGTATGCATGCATATTTGACAAATATACTACTATAAATGGTGTAGTATGATCATATACTTCATGTACATACACTTCATTTGACCATAGATGGTCTAAATCGAGTAATTACTCCCTGAGAGTAGAAAATAATTTATATACGTCTTTAGATGTATAAATAATAGACAATAAACAACACATAATTTCATGACTCAATTTAGAACAAATTTAATAGCTTATATAAATAATTTACTAATAAAAATACATGATTTTTTATTCAAAATGTTATATTTTGGATATCCACTTGATATCCGTGGATGAAAATCGAAACCTGAGAACGAACCAGATATGTTTCGAGTACCCAAACCCGAAAATCATGAGCGAAAAATATATTAGATGTCTATGCGTTGCAACGGAAATGAACATGTAAAAGAATCGAACTCTATGTACCATGTTATTGCTAGATGCAAGGCTATTTTAATTCATATCATCACGAGCTATAAGTTTGATTCACATATTGGATATGTAATACGTATTAGGATTGTCTTAGTATTCATTATCACTATAGTTAGATGAAGACAAAAAAATATAAGAGATAAATTTTGGCTTTTTAACTAGGTCTATCTAGAAGAATAATTTTTTGCAATCAAACTTTCGGTACGTAGCAAAATACTTTAATTATTGACCATGCTTAATTGTCTCTAATAACCGGACACGTGGACCTGGTCATCATCACGCTGTGCATGTCTCTTCTTTACTTAATCTTATAGCTTCTCTTTACTTAATCCGTAGAGGGCTTGGTTTGGCCTTCTTTCTCTTAGATCTGTTTTGATTTGGTTTGGTGACATGATCTCGATTTAGTTTGTATAAGTTCTTTATTATATGGATTTCTTCTTCCTCATTGCGATTTGGACCTGGACTTTGTCTCTTCCAAACGGTCCGGGCGGAAGGGGACTTCATACGGCGGAAGGAGTCCCGGTAGCGGACGAAACAGCGCATGCGCATGAGACTCGCCAGCGAGTGGGCCGGTAGTTGGATTAGGCCAGACGAAAATCAGGGCAGAGAAACCTTTGCCTCTTTAGACAACAAAATCGTGAGGAGGCCAAGGCCGAGGCCGGACAGGACTGTTAGACCGGCAGAAAAAAGAAGCATTGAGAAAAAAAAAAGAAATTTTTCCTCTCTTTATTAGTAGGTTATTGACCCTGCTTAATTGTCAATGCAGTGCCTTGCCCCGGAGGCCGGATCAAATCCTCACGGCCGCCACAACCATGGCGCCGCCGCCGCAGCCGCAGCCGCCGCCTTCTCTGATGGAGGAGCTTGTCGAAGAGATCCTCCTCCGTCTCCCGCCGCAGGAGCCCGCGAGCCTCGTCCGCGCCGCCCTCGTCTGCAAGCCTTGGCGCCGCCTCGTGTCCAGCCCCCGCTTCCGGCGCAGATTCCTCGAGTTCCACCGCACACCCCCGATGCTGGGATTCATCTGCGATCAATTGTTCAGTCGATGCAGCTTGGTGCGCACAACCGCCTTCTCCCCGCTCCGGCATGGCAGCACCTCCCGCTGGTGGAGGTGCACGCTGGACGCCCGCCACGGCCGTGTCCTCCTACAGGAACTCGCGGCCGCCGTCCCCGCGCTCATGGTCTGGGACCCCATCACCGACGAGCAGTGGGTGCTTCCCCATCTGCCGCGACCGAAATTGTGCTGCGCCGCGGCGGTTCTCTGCGCCGCATCCACCGGCGGCGGCTGCTGCGACCACCGTGGTTGCCACCGTGGACCTTTCCTCGTGGTTTTCGTGGGCACTGAACTGGGGAACATGTTCGTCTGCACCTACTCATCCGATGCTGCCGCGTGGAGCGAGCCAATCTATTTTCCGCGCATCGAGGGCCGCTACAAGATCCATCATTATTCTTATTCGCCGAGTGTGCTACTGGGGAACGAGCTCTATTTTGGGATTCCAATGACGAACAAAGTTTTGAAGTATGATTTGGAACTGCATGAGACGTCGTGGATTCAGCTTCCAACCCTACAATCCTCTTTGCAGAGTTCCATGCTCGTAACAACAGAAGACGGTGGGCTGAGACTTGTCACTCTATTAAACGGCATACTCTGCGTCTGGTTGAGGATGGACACAGCTGAAGCCAATGCTGGATGGACACAGTTCGAAGTCATTAATCTTAGGACGCTGCTCGATGTTCGTAACGGCTATATTTCATTTGATTCTTGTGTGGTCGGTTCCGCATATGGTCTCGGTATTGTTTTCGTGACAGTGAACGGTGCACTCTACACAGTTGATCTGGAGACCTATATGGTGAAGAAGATATACCGTGGCAGAGGAATCAAAGCCGTCTTTCCATACATGCGCTTCTACACTCCAGGTATTATGAGTTTAGTTGGTTCTTGGTATTGCAGTATTATAAACAAGTACTAATTCAGTTACTACCATGGCACTTGGCACAGTAGGCTCAACAGTATTGAATTTATGAAATTGCAATACCACAATCTTATATTACCTTGGTCGATCCTATCTAAATCTTTTATCGACAATCTTTGAAACTGATTAGGCATGCCTCTAGCAATTTATCGTTCTACTTATCTTAAGTAATGCTCTCATGGTAATTCGGGGGGACTTTTGCCCCACGGTCTTTGTTCAAAAATGCTCTCATGGTAATTAAGCCGGACAACTTAGCCTTAGTCAAAAGGTATGCAGCAGCCAGCAGGAGAGGCAATAAAAATGTATCTACTTTGATAAGCTTCTACACTTCAGACGCTTCTTTTTTTTGGTTGAAGACTTAGCAGCAGCTCTGCTATGTCATAAAATAAGGAGAAGAGCATGCAAACGTTTTACAGAGAGTTGTCACAATGAAAAACCAGCGAACACAAACACTACAAACACTGAAAGGGAAGAAGGAAAACCCATTATGGAACTACTGGATGTCCGCAAGCTTGCGTTATTAGACCAGCTCTTCTTTGATTAATCCTTCAGATGCTTCCTCCCTATCTTTAGTCCTGTTCATCTATAGCCCTCATCTATCAATGGATAGTCATATCGGTGCTAAAATTTAGGACATATTTATCTTAATCAGTTTGTGCAAGTGTGGCTGTTGAATAATAAATAATAAATTACTGTTGTTTGATTGGTGAAGAATAATTGTTCATCGAGGGAAAATTTGACTACTTAATCAGCTGATGATATCTTCATTTGTAAATTGTTGCAGCATTGGAGGCAGCCTCTATAGGTGAGGAACCAAGTGCAGCTGGATCTAGTGCATCACAACCTAAGGTGCTCATGTGAGAGGTTCTCGGCCAAGGGTAAACTGGGTAGTAATAATGGTATAAATAGCAAGCATGAGATCTATAATCTCTTGTAGGATGGCTCCTTTTGCATCAGTGAGACCTTAATTTGTTGGCCTTCAGGTTTTGTGTTTTTAAAGCAGGACTTTTTCTTATAGTGTTTTAGCTTCCAGGTTATATTGAGCTTGTTTGTAAGCTGTTTAAGTGCCGTTCCTTGTGTTATCCTGCCTGATGTGCTCTACTATTCCTGTTTGTTTGGCTGTTTCTGATGAAATCCGGAAAATGTGCATTCTATTCCTTCTACCATTCTCCTTCTGGGAATGAAGTTGGTCATTCTGACAAACGAATCTGTGGTTCAGTTCCAGTGTATGGAACAAGTGCCCCAAGCAGCAGCAGTTGTTGAAGGCGAATCTTATTATTTTGTCATTGTTAGCCGAATGTTGTCTTGAAGTGGGTTTTCAGTTAAATCAGTTTTGGCTTGCTGGAGCTGTAAGTTGTGAGCGTGTGCCTAGCGGGGCTGGTCGCTCTCCTCTCCTCTTGGTATTAGGAATTAATGAATATAGTTATGCTGAAAATGAGTCTGCCTCCTGTGATTTATTCACGAGTGTACAAAGCGGCCGCCCAGATGCAAAATCATCTGCCCTTGTCTATGTTCATTCACTTTCCTGAACAATCGATTCATCAACCATGCCCATCAGCATGGCTCCGGGATTTTGAATGGAAAGGCTGCATCAGGAGCTGATGCCTGGCGCTGACAACGAATCATGGTTCCTCATCAGAACATAGTATGCAGGAACAATGTCTGTGCTTTCTGCCTCCCAGTCCCATCCCCTTGAAAATGAAGCCTCCACGGTTCGGTTTCAGTAAACTAGCATCACGGGCTATGCATGGTTCAGTTCAGTTTCAGAAAAGCTGTGCCTGTGAACGTGTATGGTGAACAAATTGAAGAGCAAGGGCCTCCTTTTTTTATAAAAAAAAAATGGCTCTTTGGGTCAGTTTCTGTTTGTCTGTCCTGAAGAAGATGAGGCTACCACTGGTTCACTGCCTCAAGTCTAGTCTACTATCTTGGAGAGAGCAGCATTAAGAAGGTACTTACCACACACACGGGGACGACTGAACGCTCTGAGATGCTGAAGCACTGTTCAGTAAAGTGGCCGAGCGAGTTGGGTTGAATCTCAGTTTGGAGATGGGCCCTACTACTGCACCTTCAGAGCCCAAAGCCCATCCAGGTTCGGAGTGGGGCCCACCTAACAAGAGACCAACGCAACGCTGAACCAAACACCATGACAGGTGGTCGCCTCGCTTGCTCGGAACAAGAACATTTGCAATCTCTTACAAGACGAAATTTGCCCCACTGACTCAAGCTTCTTATCGTGCCACGTGTTCAGTTGTTCGGGCCACGTTCACAAGGCCACAAAACATGCACCTAATATATCTACTCCCTCCGTCTCAAAATAACTTACTTTTATTGACTTTTAAACTTCATATTTGACCGTTTGTCTTATTCAAGAAATTTAAGCAAATAATAAAATGAATAAATCATTAATAAAGTATCTCTAATGACAAACTAAGTTATAATAAAATAAATAATATTTATACAAAATTTTTAAATAAGACAAATGTATGAAATTTGCCCCACTGACTCAAGCTTCTTATCGTGCCACGTGTTCAGTTGTTCGGACCACGTTCATAAGGCCACAAAACATGCACCTAATATATCTACTCCCTCCATCTCAAAATAACTTACTTTTGTTGACTTTTAAACTTCATATTTGACCGTTTGTCTTGTTCAAGAAATTTAAGCAAATAATAAAATGAATAAATCATCAATAAAGTATCTCTAATGACAAACTAAATTATAATAAAATAAATAATATTATAAGATGAATGGTCAAAAATAAAATCTAAAAGTCAAAAAAAAGTAAGTTATTTTGATACGGAGAGAGTACCTTCTTTTATCTTGCCACGTGTTCAGCTATCCACAAGGCCGTGTTCAACAGGCCACAAAATTTTTGCACGGATTAACCCATGTTTCTAGAAAGTACATGAGTTTTACATTTTCCTCTGAGCATGTGCTACTCAAATTCTAGAGAACTCTTCATTCTCGGCCTAAACACGTTGCTGCAAAGGTCCAAGGATATAGCCACAGTATCTATACATGACAACGGGAAATAAAAAAATTTAAACTGAACCTGCTACTCTTCTTGATTGTTAGCAACTTGAGCCATTTCTCCCCCCAAATTATGTCATCCCTCCGCTTCACGCCTTATTTTCACCAGCAAAAACAACACCCACACACCCTATATCATTGCTGGTGAACACCAACTACAACGATGCAATGGTCATCGGTGGTAGAGGTTCTTCGTCATAGGCCGAAACGTAATACTCCTAACTTTTTTTTTTTTCATTACCTTCAGTAAAGATCGACCAATGAGCTAGCAATAGATACAGCACGCAGCTGCCCTTCCTCATCTTTAGCTTCCCCTGACTTGATAAGAAAACAAAATACAACGCAACCAGCTAATCCTCAACCAAAATCATACAAGCTAAGAAAACCAATAAAAATAGAAAATAATTGGATAATGATACAGAGGTTGTATCATTGTTGATTGGAATAATGAAATAATGATACAGAGGCTGTACCAATAGAAGTAATTAGAAAGATCGATAGGAACTTGGCCGGATGCTGATGACACAGAGGCAATTGAAAATTAACAAAATGTCGTTAACGTGATGAAGAACAAATGCATAATATGTTGGTTGGGACAGGATCGTAAACATTATCAATTAACAAATGCTATACATTATAGGAAATCTTATGTATAGCATTTGTTCTCATCACGTTAACAGCCGCATCGGCATGGATCTTTCGATCGGGAACTAGAAAGACATATGAATTAACAAATGAATGGCGCAGCAAGGCTGCGCCTGTCTTTCTAGTTTTGTCTGAAAAATGCTTGCTGAAAGCGTAAATGTACTAGTTAAGTTACCTGCATGTTTTTCGTTTTCCAATTTTAGCAACTCATATAATATGGTGATGCCCCAATGTCGTGCACAGTTTTCTTTAGCAGATCAAATCAAATATGCAACACCGTAAACTTTATGGGTTAATTACCCAGCGGCAGCGGGTACGTGTTCCCGGTTCGCCGCCGCCGATGTGAACCGTGACAAAACCAGACATATGCGCACCGTCACCAGCGTTCCTCGTAGCAGATGCGATCACCGCCTCTAACCGTCACCGGATCCTCCCCTCTCCGGCGTTGCGCGCGCACAGCTCGTGGCCGGTGGCCGGTGACTGGCGCCGGTTTACCGGCAGCGGATGCACAGTTTGTGTCGAAGCCGCGGCCTCTCCTCCCCGTCGCGTCGCCGCGCGCTTGCGGGACCTGCTGTGGCGCCGCCGCCGCCGTCGACGGCCTTGGCCATGCACGGTGACGGTGACCGTGGCCGACGCCACCTCGCTGCCCAACAGGCTCTCCGTCCGGTGCCGGTGACGACTGACGACCACGTCCATGGACACATCCGTCCGTAGGGAAGGTGGCGAGGGGTGACCGAGCACGACATCAATGGCCAGGGTGGCGATCGAGGTGTTGAGGGCGATGCAACACGGTGAGAAGGTTGAAGGGGTTGAACGTTAAGGAAGGACGGAGGGTGGGTGCATGGTGTGGACGATGCACCTAAGTAAACTTAAAATATTCGTACAAGCTGTGTACTTAGTTTTTTTATCAATATTTAATATTTTATTTATGTGTTTTTTTAATGAATATTTAATACTTTATGCATACGTTTGATATGATACGATGCGATGAGAAAGTTTGAATTTCAAAGGAAACTAAATATTCACGCAATCGTTTACATGACCGGCTTTGTCTCGCTATCTACTTTGCAACGTGATAAACCTTGTGCGCAGCTGCTACCGTGCACTTACCGTGTAGTCCCTTTCCCTGCCTCCTTTGCCATTCTGCTTCTCCAAGACGCCACTGGAGGTGCGTGGGCTGCTGTTGGTGCCGGTGTTCGGGGTCGGGGGCTAAGGCGGCGCGACAGTCGACACAGAGAGCGGCGCCGAGCGTGGGATCCCTTCCCTATGGAGGAGACATGGAGATAGGAGTACTACATACACAGTGAGGGGTGGATAGAGCCGCCGTCGCGCAACGGGGATGCTGAATCTGACTCCGCCCATGTTCAAGCCGCGGCGGTGGCAGCGTCGCCAAATCCAACCCCGCAGTAAGCCGCCTCTCCTTCAGCGTCTCATTCTCCCTGTAATTTTCTGTGAATTTGTTTATAGATGTGTAATGTATAAAGATCATCTAGTTAGTTACTGTACGCAGCGAGGCTTCGTTGCCGCCGGTTGCTCTATGATTTTTTTTTTCATATATATGAAAAACATTGCGCTGCTGTTTCTCGTTCGTTTATTCTACATATATATGAAAAACATTGCCCATTGGATTTGTATGCCGTCGTCAGATTCTGCTGTGACCATTGGAGTATAGCTGCTATTCTGAGGCCAGTTGCGAGGAGACAAGACCATTCTGTTTCAATCGGTGTTAAAATTGGAGAGATTTAGTTTAGCTGTTTAGTAGATGGGGAGAACATTAAATGAGAAACCTGAATGATCAAGAAGCCTCAGATGAATATTAATTTCGAATTTGTTCTCCAAATGGATTTGTGTTTCTGTCAGTTTGTGCAGGCCTGAATTAGTTAAGTCATATATTTTCTTCTTATGTAGCATAATCCATAATTGGCTCACACAGATCTGGTGGGGCCGCAAGGAGAGATTCCCCAGACCCCAGACATATATAAATAGACAGACTAAACATCAATATATATTAGGTGCCTCTTCCTATATATAGGAAACCGATTACTCCCTCCGTCTCAGGATATAAGGCATGCACGTTTTTCCAAGTTCAAACTTGGTTATTTTTCAATCATTAGCCTAATAAATTTATATTACAATAGTGGTAACATTAGATTTGTGTTTATAAATACTTTCTAATGATACTTAGAGGTTAAAGTATGCTTTTGAAGACCGCACTAAGTCAAATCGCGCCTTATATCTTGAGACGGAGGGAGTACACAGTAAAATTTACGTTGCCTGGTGTATGTCATACTAGCTAAATTACAGTGTTATAGTGTAGACAAATGATTTAATAATCCAAGTTTTACGGCCTACCTAAATTTACATTACTAATATTTTACAGAAAAAAGAAAAAAAATACAGAGTGGTACCCTAGTCTCAGTACTTACACCAAAGGTCGAGCAATAGACCATCCATTACTGATATGCTAGGGTGTTGAGAGTTGCTCTAAGTAGCTAATATTTACAGCAAAAACATAGTCCGAAGTTCAAATATTTCCTTAAAATGTTCTGGAGTTCGTTGTTTTTCTCTTTTTATGCTTTTATGGTCATTATCCATGACCTCGCATGATTTGATGCAGACGGAAGGACTGGTTCACATACTAAAAGAAAGGGCTCAACCTCTCAGCAAGATGAGCATCCACTCGATAGTCAAATAAATGGATATTCAGGACCAAACCTTCCAGAGGTACGGTCTAGAATTTTGTTGATATTCACTGTTGCAGGCAGAATAGCACTATGGCTACTTGAACAGCAAAAATTGGTGCCTGTATACCTATGCTAGCTGAACAAAAGTTTATGAACAACCAATCTTTTTGTGTGAAAGTCTTCTGTAGCACTACTGGTTTAGTAGCTCTGTTTATGCATTATATCAACTGTTTTATCAGATTTTAACCCACCTTCAGAAGTTCAGAGAGCTCTGTCATGAATCTTAGACCCCCTGATCTTGTTTCAGGCTTGGAGTTGACTTACTAGGGGTCATCCCTGCTTGTGTTTCTTTTATTGGGATTGTTGTACACTCCCTGATCTTGTTTCAGTCTCAGAGTTGACTTACTAGGAGTCATTCTCCGCATGTGCTGCTTTTATTGTCTCTACTCTCTAGTCTTCTTCACAGCACATTTTAGCTTGTGTCTCAAAATCAATTTTTTTACTAGGATACTCCCATTTCATACATAATTGCCAAAGAAGGTTACATTTCCAATGCCATATAGATGGATAAATATTCTTTTCAGCTCTTGCTACTGTCCTGGGTCTGACTGTTTAATTCTACTTATAATGACTATTGATGTTGTTTCATACAACTACTAATTTGTGAAGATTACTAAGCAATTTTCAAGGGTTTGACTTTACTTATTGCCACATAAGCAGCAGTTAGGCTGCATAAGCATAATGGCCTTGTTATATTGAATAACGACTACTAGGTGCAGATGGAGTGAATGGTTGGGTACCATCGAGTGACTTTTAGAACCTTGTCCAGATTATAAGCAACCATAAAAAATAAGGTCAGGTTTACTATAAAAATGTATAGCATGATTAATCTAATAATATTTTATTTGATATCATAAATATTAGAGAGTATGTATGTTTCTTTACTGCATTAACTCGGTTCTAGGATATTGTTGTTCAATAAATGTTATTCCGTGCATGTGGGTTGGCAAAAATGTTGAAATTTCTCCCATGCATGCTCATGTAGGACATCTGGTGTTACATACATTCCCTAATGCCAATGCGAGATGCTGCCAAATTTGCCTGTGTGTCTCAGGCCTTTGTTCGTTCATGGAGATGCCATCCTGACCTCCATTTCAGCAAAGAAACATTGGGCTTAGATGAAAATGCTTACCCAAAGGATGGAATAGCAGATTTCAACACCAGAGTTGACAGCATTCTGAAAAAACACTCAGGCATTGCCTTGAAGGCGTTCAGATTGGATGTTCATTCAGTTTACGATAAGGATCGCTGTCATCTTGATCACCTGGACAGTTTGCTTCAGGTTGTTGTTAAACCAGGAATTGAAGAGCTGGATCTTATTCTCACAGTGTATGGAAACTACAACTTCCCGTGCTCGCTTTTATCTGGTGGAACTAGAGGCACACTTCGGCATCTCTCTCTTGCAAGCTGTCAGTTTCATCCCACAGTCACACTTGGCTGCTGGACAAGTTTGACAACATTAAATCTAAGTTTTGTTTATATTAAGGACGATGAGATATGGTGCCTTCTTTCCAGCTCTCCTTCTTTGGAGCGGTTCGAACTCAGGCATTGCGACAACATAGTTTGTCTGAAGATACCGTGCCTGGAGCAGCTCAATTACCTGGAGGTGGTATGTTCCTCCAATCAACTTCGAGCAATAGAGAGCAAAGCTCCAAATGTCTCCAGTGTTAAGTTTGTAGGTGACCTCCGACTTCCACTCTCACTTGAAAACACAAGCTGTATTACGATATTAGACACGCACTACTTTTGCAGTCTTGCCTTTTATGCCCGTGCTAATCTTCCGTCCATCATGCCCAATCTTGAAGCTCTTACCATACTTTCTGATGGTGAGGTAAGTCTTGACATTAGATTACCATTACACACATGATGGTACATATACAGCGGCCATATATTACACAGGATGCAATACAATTTTTACATGTTTTTCTGAAGGTGGATACAGTACCAATGGTGCCTAGCAAGTTCCTCCACCTCAAGTACTTGAGCATTGCCGTTGGTGGACTAACCTTTGATTATCTGTCTCTAGTTTATTTTCTTGATGCCGCTCCTTCACTGGAGACTTTCATCTTGGAGGCAAGTCACCGTTCTTCCTATCCTGCAAAAAACATTTCATACTTGTCAGTTGTCACAAAGGTATAATTGTTAACAATTTAAGTTTGGAATCTGATTCAATAAAGTCTGTTTTTTTTCAATGTTTATTAGGTAATCCGGGAAATCGCCAAGAAGCGCGTCACAATTTTTGGCGATCCCTCATATATGCGGCTGATTCCAGGGCGCCATCATTCCAGACTCAAGCATGTGAAGATCATCAAATTCGTTGCTGCCAAGACTGTAGTCGAGCTAACATGTCAAATCCTCAATGCTGCAACTTCACTTGAGCGCCTGACGCTGGACACCACCAATGGCCGCCCTGGATGCTCTGTAAGCAAAACTGGCAAATGCACCATGATGTACAAAGATGCACTCGTTAAAGCCCATGAAGGAGTCCTGGCTGCCCAAACTTGCATCAGGCCCAAGGTTCCCTCAACAGTTGAGTTCAGTCTTTTGGAACCTTGCAGCCGGTGCCATGCTGTTGGGCTTTAGACAATCATGTCATATAATTATGAGTTCAATGCTGGGGTTTTTCTTTAATCTCACTGAAGAATGTGGCGCCCTGCACCTTTTTTTAATCCCTTGTTTCGGTATGGTCTATTTCTCTCACTCTGTACTGTATTTGAGACCAGCTGTTCCAAATGCTGTTCATTCCTGCTACATCGTGTAAAGTTGAAAATTGCAGCTCCCAGTTTGCGTGATCGGTACTCTGGACGGTGGTGTGCTTCCTGAGGTTTATGACCCTTTGAAACGTGAGATTTTTTTCCTGTTTCTTTGCATTTTTCTATAAAATTGAATTGATTTCTGTAAAATTCTTACATTACAAGGGGGCTTTATAAACTTTATTTATTTTTTAATTCACATCCACATATCGGGATTTTATTTTTCAAGCACTGTGATTAATACTTTATAAAAATAATTGGTGCGCAACCACAATCAGCCTTTGACAACTATCTTTTATTTTAAGAGAAATTTTACTTACGCTTAGAAATAATAAGAGCCCTCTGTTTTCATTAGATCCAATAGTTTAAAAAAATTGGAGGAACTAGATGGAAAAAATTTAAGTTGTATGCCGGAACCGGAACCCAAAAATATGTGAACCTGAAACTGATTTCTAATTAAATTTAGAGGGTACAATTGTATTTTGAAGCCTCATAAGCTGCTTCTCTGAATAAAAAAAAGAGCTGCTTCTCTAAATAAAAAAAGGTTGCTTCTCATCTCATTCTCCTATCTGAATCTTCTCCCCCAGCTCCCTTCCTCTCGACGTGCTGGCGGCGGAAGAACCTTGTCCGCCATCCTTTCCGATTCCAAATTTACAACTTTGTCCAGTACCTGTCTTTCTCAGCAAATCATCTGAGATACAAGCTGAACCACCCTCATTGGCATATTCTGGTCTATTGAAAATGGGCCTTAGTCCAATGGTAAGACTATCCACTGAAAACACTACCAACCAGTGTTTAGATTTTGGTTGTCGCATTTTTTCTGAATTTATTCCAGGATTTAATGACGTTGTGGTTTCAGTGGTAGGCGACGTTCCCATCGACAGCAAGACGCCTGTGGTGATTTCGTCAATCTCGAGATTTACCGGTGCAGTCTTTCGGAGGTACTCATAAGGGTAGGGTTTGCGTGCATATGTTCATAGAAGTGAGTGTGCGTGTGTTAATTAACGTTTGTGTCTGTACTGTGTAATTCAAAAAAAAAACTTCAATCTTCAAAATTGCAGCTTTAGGACATGGACATGGGCTATACGTGTTTAGGCATTCGGAGCTACATTGCTTAACTATTAGGGTCTTTCAACTTAGTTTTGGGTGTCATCTAGGCTGACGTATGCTTTCAGTGGTAGACGATATTTACATCGACAACGAGGTGTTTGTGGTGACTTCGTCAATCTCGAGATTTGCCGACGCGGTCTTTCGAAGGTGTTCATATGTGTAGAATTTACGTGCATATATTCATAGGAGTAAGTGTACGTGCATTGTGAGCGTTTATGTCTGTACTGTGTAATTAAAAAAGATACTTCAATCTCCAAAGTTGCAGCTTTAGCACACGGACATGGACTATACGTGTTCAGGCATTCTGAACTACATTGCTTAACTATTAAAATGATGTTATATTTGGATCTTTAAACTTGGTTTTGGATGTCATCTAGACCTTTGAACTTATAAAATGACCATCATTGGTCCCTAGACTTGATTGGTGATAGTGGTGGACCCAAAAATTTTATAGAGCCTGGTCGAAAATGAAGGTGAAATCCACATAAATATATTGACCACTCATAAATGTTTGAACACTAACCTTGTACAAGTGAGAGGCAATTTTTTTGGCAAATATCGGCAATTTGTAGCAACAAAACAAACGGACCCGTGACACTAACTTTAAGACGTTGTCTGGTATAGCTTACAACAGCTACATGAGATGATGTGAGCTATTTCTTTTTTGGCAAATACCTTTTCCAAAAGAGCTTAATCGATAAAACTATTTTTTCTCTCCTCTCACAAAGAGGAGAGTTGGTATGAAGCTGGAAAATAGCTTCTTCCAACTCTCTCTCTTATTTCTCTCTCAATCATACATGAAGTTGTTGGTGAAACTATTTTGCCAAAAGATATTTCTAAAACAGTTCAGTTTCACCAAAAGAATTGTTCATAAAAATATTTTCTATAAAAATATTTTTACTTGTAAAGCTAAGATGTGCCAAACGAGACGTACCTAGTAGGTTAGAGTGCCAAGAGAAGTCCAGCTTAAATTATGGAAGCTAAAAGGTACGCATTCACTGTATTTTTTAAGTCTTCGATGACTTTTGACTTTTCACCATTGAAGAATGATAGTTTAACCAACTAATACTCCCTTCCTCAAAAAAATATACAATTTTCTCGTATCGACCAGCCAAACCGTTTAAACTTTAACTAGTGTTACATAAAAAATAGTAACGTACACAAAATAGGTATCACTAAATTGGTAATATAAACTATATTTTCATAATAAATTTACTTCAAAACATAGATGTTAATACTATTTATTATAAATGGTTAAAATTAAGTTAGCTTGACTGGTATGTTTTTTATAATTGTATTTTTTTAGATGGAGGGAGTAGAAGTTAAAAGCCAATTATTAACGAGTACTACATGAATGAGTAGCTAAAATCCAGGTGATTGATTTAGTAGAGTCAGTAGGACCGGCGCTGGGTCATGCACGCCGCTGAGGGCGTCCGCAGCGGTTGTTGCAAATCGCGGCTTACCTGGATGTAAAATAAAATAAACAAAGAAAGGGAAGACAGGTCTGTTGCAGAAAAAACGGAAAGAGCAGAGACATAGTTTTTATCGGGAGTTGAGCGAGACTAGCGACGAGAGAGTGGCTGCGTTCGGTTGAGGGTATAAGCGCTTATAAGCGCTTATTTTTCAGCACTTCAGCAGTATTTTTCTCTTATAAGATTTCAGCACTTCTATAGCACTTCAGCGCTTATCTACAGCACTTCAGCTTCACCGAACACAGCCAGTCTCTGGGTAAGTTCTTTTTTTTTTCCGCATTCTCTTTCCCCCACTTAGGATAAATACTGATCTGTAATCAAGTTTTTTTTTACATTCTCTTTCCTCCACGTAGGATAAATGCTGATGTGTACACTCAAATAACTACCTAATTTGTCCTTGTTGCGGAAGTTACGCGGTGTTTGTGCAACCGGATTTTAGATTGTTGGATGGGGGCACGCGGCACGGTTTGGGCCGTCTGACATCGATGTGTTTGTCCGCCTCCATCTCGGTGCGTGGAGCGCGTGGTCCCGCCAGCGTCCCACCACCTGGCGGTAGGTAAGTTTTCTTTCTTTTTTTTACTCTTTTGCTTTTTCTATTTCTTTTTTTATTTTTTCTTTGTGGTGTTTTATTATTTCTTGTTAAAATTATTTTCATTTGTATTATATGTTTTTATTTTTATTTTATATTTTATTTTATTTATTGTTTATCTTGTGATGTTATATGCTATAACTTGTGATGTTTTTTATGTGTAATGTTCCTTTTTTTATCTTTTTTGGTATTTTTATTTATTATTTGTTTTCTTTTTTATTGTATGTTTTTATTTTTATCTTATTTAATTTCATTCATTTATTTATCTTCTTTTTTTCTTTTTATCTTATGATGTTCTATGTTATACCTTGTGATGCTTTATATCGGTAATGTTTCTCTTTATTTTTTTCCTATTGTTTTGGTTAACTTTTTTATTTTTCTTTTTCATTTTACCTTTTCGTGGTCTTTTTTCTTCTTTATTGAGTTTTTTCGCATAATATGTATAGATGTTCTGTCTTTTTTTGTTGGTATAATATACATATGGTGTTCTATGTTTTTGTCGATGTTCATGTAGCGTTAATGTAATATTCGTGTAGTGTACATAGGATGTTCTAAAATTCTTTTTCGATGTTCATGTAGTATTAATGTGATGTTCTACTTTAGTGATACTTATATGTTGTTCGTGTAGTATAGATAGAATGTTCTAGGCTCTTTTTTGCTGATGTTCATGTAGTTTTAATACGACGTTAGGTGATTATCTTTAAATAATACAAACTTATTATGATCTAAATTTTTGTTGAAATATATTAATGTGAGATCTTGTTTTGAAGATTTTATTGTAAATAACATAATTATGCAATTATATTTTAATTTTGATGTTTTGTTTAGGAGATATAACTTTCGAAGAAAAGGGAAGGAAGAGAGGGTGCTCAAAGTGTGCTGCCGTCAGACCAGGGCGGCAGTTGTTTTAATGACAAAAAAATCCGGTTGCTTTTGTCGACTCTAAATCTCCAATAACTGGTTGTTTGTGAGGGCCAAAACCCGAAAGCTGAGTAGACAGACTCCGGGCGCTACCTGTAACGTGACCCTGCGACTGCGATGCCAGGGCCGGGTTAGCGCCACCCGGCGGCGGTCACGCGAGCTTCGCCAGGTTTGGTTTCTACGGTTCTACCTGGTGGCATAGTTTTTTTTTTCTTTTTAAATTTCTATTTGTTTCCTCGGAATTGAATTTATTTTAAGAAATATATGAAATAGCTGCATATGAAATATATTTGTATATTTATGATTAGGTATACAAGGAACATATTTATATATTGCACTTTTTATTGTGTTGAAGTGAGTTAAAAAAATGTGTTTTAAATTGGAGAATAGAATTGTAACATAATGATCTATAGAATTCAATTTCATCTCCTACCTTATAAATTGAAGATAGCCTTATTTGTGAGCTTGAAAAATGTATGAAATCTCAAATTCTAAGTTAAATGGTTTTAATTATACGTATATTTTAATTTCTCAAATTCTAAGGAAACAAACGGGTCAATATATAGAAAAGAATACTGGTCCTGGTGTGGGCCCACGTCTGACCCCTCCCCCACAACGTTGGGTACCCGGCCTGGAGTACTCCTGTAGTCTGCTTAAAAGGCCCGCAATCTCTCCCCACAAATCAGTTCCTCTTCCACCAACCCACCCAGATGCCAAGCTAGCTGCCTGCCTCGTGTGCCCGAGTCAGTCAAGATGCCCCCCAACAATTTTTTTAAAAAAAGAGAATATATTAAAAATATTCTAGCCTCTGCATCGATCGATGCATATAGCCTTTGATTCTTACAAGAGTTCTCGACAGTCCAACACTAAGGAGATGAACTTACATCCTTTTTCCCATCGATGATTCCCCACTACTCCACCCAATATTTATCGTACTACTCTAACAGATCCAGCAGACCAGATACCACCACCAAATTCTATATACATGGAATATGGAATCGTCGACCACGATTCCATGTTTGATGATAGCTGCTTCCCGGTGCATGTGGGAGCGGGAAGCAGCAGTACGACGGAGACCCAGCACCTGGATGAGGAGGATGCATGCTCAGCGGTGGTTCCTTCCGTGGAAGAGCAACGTCGAGCAGCGCCTCCTCTGGGATGTGAGCCCTTTCACGGTGTCCGATGAGATGTTGGTGGCCGACGGCAACGCCGCCTCCATCGAGCACGTGGAGGAGGACGATTCGCTGAGCGACGTCGAGCTGCAGCGCCTCCTCTCCAAGAGACTGCGCTTCGAGCTGGCGCGGCCTCCGGCTCCCAAAGACGATGCTCAGCAGTACGATTCGCTGAGCAACGTCGAGCTGCAGCACCTCCTCTCCAAGAAACCCGCGGTAATAAAGCATCAATCAACTACTATTATAGTACATGTTTACAAATATGGAGCAAACATACTTTGTCATCTTCATATCTAATACTCTCTCCATTCTAAATTACAAGACATTTGACTTTTTTTACTCTAATTTTAACCACTCGTCTTATGTAAACACAGTTAAACTTAAGTCATTCTTCAAAAACATTTATTAACAAAGTAAAGAATAATTGATACTTTGTTCAATTTTTTGTCAAACTTGTGGTCAAAAAAGTCAAATTAATGTCTTCTAATTTGGAACAAAAGGAGTAATAATCTCATTTTTCATATCTAATTTGCTCGATCCCTCTCTTGCAGGTTATCTCACTGCGCGTTGAATTCAAAGATGGTGAACCATCACCACCGTCGTCGTCGAAGCGCTCCAGAAGTGGCGCTCCCAAGGATGGCCCCAGGATTGCACCCAAGAGATCACCATCACCTGTATGGGAACACATGGCCAAAGTAGTAGTGCATGACGAAATCGCTGCTGCTAATAACGCGGACGGGTCCCAAAGGAAGAAACCTTGCGACAAAGTCATGTATGCCATCTGTCACCACTGTGAAAAAGTGTTCAGCGCTGATTCCGATAAGGGACACGTAGAAACGGTGATTTTCTCTCTCTGCTTTTTTTTAGAGCCACACCTTTTTCTACCAAGCTAAGAGCAAGGCTAATAATACAGGCCGCTTACTGGCCGTAAGGTTCTTACAGTCTTCTCTCAGCCCACTTGTATAGTAGTCAGCCTTTTATGTCTACTGCATGGCCCACCTGTTCTTCTCACAGATTTCTTGGTTCCTGTGTCCAACCTGACTGTAAACTTATAGCTCACTTCTCTTCTCTTTCCTCCCTTCTCTCCTCCACGTCAGCATTTAGCCGACTTACAGTCCATTACTATACTTGCTCTAACGCTACCTCTGCAAGCAGCACTGACCCTCTGCAAGGCCACCATGATGTCTCCTCTCTCTCCTCTGAGCGTGCATCCGAGCCTACATGGCACAATGAGGCTGCATGCCACGCTGGTGCGTTGGGCGTGCTCTAATGGCACAAACAACCTGACAAATCACTTGAAAATCTGCCCCTGCAACTGCGTGCACTCGCACTAGCTGCTGACCTTTGCTAGTGATAGTGAGTGACCGTGCGTTGTAATAGAAACATATAATATAATGATAATTTATGTATAGACGTGTGTCATATTGTTATTGTATCATGGGAACATATATTAATGGTGCCACTTTTGCCTCTTGTCCTTATCTATTTATTCATTGTGCCCTCTATCACGGATGATTGGTAGCGCGGCACGACGTTGATCGTGTGCAAACTGGTATCACTGGAAGACTGTAGAACCTATTTGAAGCACATAGCTCATTTGTAACCTTGGTGGCTCAGGTTTGACCTGTGATTAGCAGAGAAGACAATTAACACATAACAATAGCCTAATATATAGTTGATTGATCTACAAAATACATACATCATAAAGGTCCCGTGACTATAGGAAAGTACCTCTAGTCGTTTCTCATGGTATATAATAAATTGATTTCACATCAAATAGCCTGGATGTCACTTTGATCAAGCAACCTGCGCTTTGGGCCAATTTTAGTGGAGAGTTTCATGGTGTTGTTTTCAAGACTGCCATGTCATACAAAATGATATGAAATGTGGAAGAAACACCCACTCTCAATGGAGAGTTTCATTCTACAGTTTCATTTTCATTTAATTCCATGATTCAAAAAGAGATGGTTACTGTGCCAAGAGAGTTCATCCCCATGACACTCACTTCTCTCTCTTCTTAAAAATCTTATCACATCATTAAAAGTGCTTATATAGTAGCTCATTTAATGCGAATGAAACTGTGATGAAACTGCCATTAAGACTGGTCTTATTGTTTCAAGCTCTGACTTCATGCTAGTATTTATGATATGCAACATCAACATGAAGGTGCTAATGTGCCACGCAACATTAGGGTTGCCATTAATATAGAAACCACGGGTTAGGAGGATGGTTTGTATTGGCATTAATTACAAGGAAGAAACCTTACTACAAAGGGATGTATGCCATTTGTCACCACTGCCACCAAGTCTTCAAGACTTCAACGCTGATTCCAAGCAAGGCACAAACAACCATTCAGAACACTTGAAGAGCTGCAAGTGCAATTGCACAAGCTCGCACTCGCACTAGCTACAGGTCCTCTTTCACATTCCGTAGATACTTTTCCTTTAGACTACTGATTGACTATAGAGCTTTTTTGCCCCGGCCCGCTTCTGTTGTTATAGGTTCCAAATATATTTGTGTATGTAAATAAACACTTGGATTTCATCATGAATTCAAGATGATCGATCTCCCTCCCGTCTCGTCTCTCTCTCTCTCTCTCTCAAGCTACTGGACTTCGCTGGTTGGGCTTGGCCCACTCTGGTCCCGCTTCGCTTGTTGGGCTTGGCCCACTCTGGTCCCGCGTAGCGACTACTAGGCCAAGCTGCGTGGCGATTCGTGAGAGGCCCACCATCTTTCGCAGCAATGGCAACTTCAGGGGGTGGGCTAGCGTCCTGCAAACGGCACTACATGGCACTGCATGGAATGCAGAGTCGTCGCCGACGCCGATACTGTGCAGCCCCGGAACAAGACAAGCCCTCTCAAGACCTGCCTGACTGTACCTGACTCCAGCGGGCAGCAGCAGAACAGCACGACGGAGGTACTTCCCAAATTTTTTTTTTAAAATTCTTCGTCACATTAATTTTACGGCACATATATAGAATATTAAATATAGATAAAAAAATAACTAATTATATAATTTATCTATATATCCAGATAAATCTTTTAAATATACTTAAACTATAATTAAATAAAAGTTGTTAAATACAAACGAAAATAGTACAGTACCAAAATTTAAAAAAAATTTCAACTAAACAGCCCCGAATGGACCGATCCTCCGTGTCCACATGTCCACCATGAATTCACATGCACTTGCCTGCACGCCGTCGTTCAGCCTTTCAGCAGCACTCCCGGTTCTTTTTTTTATTTTATTACTCGTACTGGTTTACAAGATGAACATTTTTCTGAAAATTTGACTAGCGGCAGCATTTATATCTTTAAGTAAATTCATTATGCAAATAGATTCAACAATCTATCTTATAATATTAATTATCTACCATAAATATCAATACTTTTATATAAATTAATCACAGTTATCTTTTGAAAAGCGATAACAACAATTGTTTAAGGACGAAGAGAGTACACATATAGCAAGTATTCATTTCTTTTGCCATGCATGCTAAAAAAGAGCCCGCATAAGGAACATCTGCTGTGAATTGTGATATGTAGTAGTCGATTTGAGAAACATAAATCAGTTTTTACCAATCAGACAGCCCTAAACTCCAATAGATGCTTCAGTCCTTCCTTAATAAGGGGTGAACTGATGGTCGCAAAATACACTGCATACCCATGAACAGACTCTACAAAATAGCACTAGCAGGCAGTGCCAGCTACCGAGTCTACAAGATCCCGACGCCATGATTCACTGTTACAAAGAGGCGTTCTCCGCGCTTAGAATATCAGCTGTTGGTAAGGAATGTCTCTAAGCATATTGACATGGGAAACACGTTTTTTTTGTGCTAATCAGATGGCTCAGGTATCAAATTGACGGATTCTCAAGGCCCGTCTGAGTCAGAATTGTTGGTAACTGAGCATTGCATGCCCTTGTGCACAGTCTGCTAACAAAACTGATGCTCTGTTTAGGAAATCTTTACCCTACGAATCTTGCACCAAAAGGATGCCAACCAGCGTGGCCACGTCACGGGCTATTCCCGGCCATCCCATCGGGCGGTCAGACGGCCCAGATCGAGCCAGTGCCCAGTCACTTTGCAAAAAAAACTCGAAACTTATTGGAATATAACCCGTCATCCAGTTTCTCTCAGAAATTCATGCAAAAAAGCCCTTTACATTTTCGGAAATCAACCCGCCATCCTTGCCTTTCGATGGGCCAGCCTGCCACCGCTTCCTCGCTGCTATTGGGCCGAGGTGGGCCAGATTCGGCCTAAATGGCCATCTCCTTTTAGTGTCTTTTATTAAATCCCATAACATACTGATTTTGTTTATTTTATATAAAAATAATTATAGCTTCTACAATCATGAAATTTTTTCTGTATCCTCTCCATGATGCACACTATGCATAAAAAATATTAAACTTAGAAAATAAGAAAAAAAATTAAATGATTTAAAATAACCTCTTTTAATTAATAAATAGACATTCCATGATTTCTACAAATTAAATTATTGAACCAAAAAATATAAAATTTGTCCTGTGGCTGCTTTGCGATGTTATGATATGTTTTCAACAACTAAAAATTTTTTTGAGACAAATTTAAAATGTTTCAACAAATTATTATCCCATCCTCAGTTAATAAATTAATTAAAAAAGAGCTCATAAATGATCTTTACGTGACTCAAAATATATGTACAACAAAATAAAAAATCCACGATCAACATACAATGGCCATAAGCGGCAACGCCGCGAAAATTTCTAGTTTGGAAAAACTATTAAAGGTACCATAGCAACTCAAATGCTCTGGGAACAGTGAATTTACGTGGGTAAACTGGTAATGTGTAAAACCTATACCTACTTAAGGGCTCGTTTAGTTGCTGAAAAGTGGATGAAAAATACACTGTAGCACGCAGGAAATCTTTTCCAATAAGTGTCCAATCATGGCCCAAGTAGGCTCAAAAGACTCGTCTCGAGAAAACCAGGTAAACTGTGTAAACATGCAAGAGCTGCTATTTCATTTAATGCTCCATGCAGACGTAAATGACAATCGATGTGATGGGGAATCTGTAAACTTTTTACGAACTAAACGTGGCCTTAATACTTCGGGAACGTATGTTATGGAAACCAGCCTCCTGTGTAAATTATGGAAACTCTAATTAAGGCCACACAAATATAATCCGATGGCTACAGGTGGGGAGGTTTAAGTGTTAAAATAACCCACCTTTAGGATGTTATGAGTAAGGAGGGGGGTTTAAGTGCTAAAATAACCACCCCACCTATAGCCATCGGATTAGATTTATGTGCCCTTTATTAGAGTTTCAATAGTTTGCACAGGAGGCTGATTTCCATAACACACGTTCCCACTTTGGCCATAACACTTGCCATTATTGCAAAACGAAATTAGCAAAATTTCAAGCACCAGGTTAGAGTGAAGATATATGCATGTGTTTGTGTATTTCAATTTGTAGTTCAGAGTATGGATTCAGAGATGTGTTTGTGTATTTTAGTAGTAGTCCATGCCTGGGCCCATTGTAGTAGTGGACACAGGCTGTGTTCGGTGAAGCTGAAGTGCTGTAGATAAGCGCTGAAGTGCTATAGAAGTGCTGAAATCTTGTGAGAGAAAAATACTACTGAAGTGCTGAAAAATAAGCGCTTATAATCGCTTATACCCTCAACCGAACGCAGCCACACTCCACTCTAAAGAAGGCGGTCAAGCCGTCAACGTCAAGGACTCAAGGTCAGAGAGGCTCAGAGCACACTTGGCGTGCGTGCGTGCCCCTTGACTCGCGCACCGCACTGCCGCTGCCTTCTTGCACAGTTGCAGCCCGCAGCCCGCAGCGGCTGCTGAATAAAAAGAGGCGCCAACGCCAAGCCCAACGCCGAGTGGTCATGCAGGCATGGTGGTGCCCTGCTGCGCGAGTCAGGTTCAGGTCTGCGGCGGAGCTCCACCTTCACCAGCCGCCGGAGAAACTAGCCACGCCACGCCTCCAGTCCAGTCCTCCACCGTCCTCGTCAGTCGTCAGTCGTCAGTCCTCGGCTTGGCTGCAACTGCAACACCCGGGGCGCGGGGCGGGGGCCAGCAGGTGGACACATCGCCGCGCCGAGCCTGGGCCCGGTGCCATGCTGCCAAGTGGACGTAGTGTACTAGTGATGCACGCGGCTACCACTACCATGTGCGATGCTGTAAACCTAGTACTGTACTACTAGGAGTACGCCGAGTACGCGTGTGCACTGGACACCTCATCTAGTACTACTTGCTTGCATCGCCGCGGGGGGGGGGGTGATTACATACAGTAATCTAACCTTGACTAGGTTTATAAAACATAACACTAATATCTTTATATTTTTAAACAGATTTACCCCAAAATACTCCCTCGATCCTAATAGATACATCTCTAGGATTGTTAGAGAAGATCAATGCAACTAAAAGTTCAAATGGACCTGTGATTTAATGATAGGATTGTCTAATTGAACGCTACTAACCAAAGTTCAGATTCAAATCTTGATGCTTGACCAGCATACATGTACTCATAAGCGTGAGTGTACATACGTGTTATGGACGTCTGTTGTACTTTATAATTAAAAAAAGTTACACATTTGGTCCTACCAAAACCTATTTCAATATGCAATGATTGCATTTGGAAGTAAAAAAATATTTTTTTATAAAAAAACTTCTAGGAATGGCCTTATCTTTGGAAAAAATTTAAAAGATGGAATTGTACTTACTTACTTTGGGACAGGAGAGAAAGAGAGAGAGTATTACATGAGCAATTGTATGGTCGAGATGACAGACTAGAGGAGGGTGAATAGTCCTTTTTAACAACTAATCGTAACGGAATAAAACCTATTAGGTTCTAGCAACGATTCACCCCTCTAACTATAACTCTAAGCATATTGTCAAAAATCCTAGCAAGAAACAAAGGTGCAAGCCTAGCTTAAGTTTTCCTAAACCGTTTTAGCGCAAGGTCACACAAACCTAAACACTAGTACTTTAAGGACCGAGGAGCTCCTACCAAGTAGCAAGCAAAAGCACACAAAGCACCTAATCTCACTACGTGCTAAATGACAAGGATAGACAATCCTAATTAAGGAGCGCAACTCACTTAGTTACACAAACTAAGTGAGACACTACTTCTAAGCTACACAAGTTAAGAAGGTGAGTGACAAGCTACACAAGCTAACCGGTCTCACAAGAGCAACTATGACTACACAAGTAAAGTAATGCACAAAATAAATAACTTGTGTAGAAGGGATCAAACCACCGCGAAAAATGGGAAGATATTGACACGGTGATTTATTTCCCGGAGGTTCACTTGTCACAACAAGTTACGTCCTCCGTTGAGACAAGCTCTAAGGTTGCCACTGATCCTCTAGCAAGAGGTGACCCTCCACAAGTCACCACCCCCATGTGGGGTGCCCGCAAGCACTTGCTCTTTGATCCGGCCGGACCACTTATCGCTCTTCACGTCTCACTCTACTAGCGATGCTCTTTGCGACTCCCGTGGGGTGAGCTCCAACCCCTCATAAGCTTACTCCGAAACCAAGCATAAACTCCTTGCTTGCTTTTACGGAGCCTCTCTGTGACAGAACCGCCTTAATCATAGGGTCCACGTGCACCGTCATCGTCCCCAAGAACCCACGATCAGCCCGCACGAGTTCACCTTGACATAGGTGGCCTACTGGGTTTCCTTGGAAACCCTAACTCCCCCGAGGATCTCATTGTAAAGACTTTGCAAGTATTACAATAGTTTACACAAATAATTTGAATCAGAGTATAAGGTGCGGAAGTATTACATGCATAAACATAGGTGACAAATATAAATTACATTATCCCAAACTAGTGTTTCGTAGTGGAATAGCAACATACAACTAGACACCCTGCCCAAGGGTTATACACATCTTCATCCATGCACGATCCGTCAATCGGCATGGTCCCACGTAGAACTGTACACTCAACTCACCTGCAACAGGGGTTAACAAACCCTGAGTACCGGGGTACTCCGCAAGACTTACCCGACTAAAGAAAAAAGAATGAGATTCAAGAATGCAGGCTGAGGAGAGTCAAGGTAATGCTTTAGCACGAGTCAAAGTATTTTACGAAAAAGCAATACTAATTCTATTTTCAATATTTTAGTCAACATTATTATAATCAATATCAATAGTTCTCAATTCTTTCACATATATCCACCAATTCCAATTACTTATTTATTCTCAAAAACATCCTAGTTCCAAACCACTTTTCGATGTAGGTATGAGGATCAAGTCTCCATAACTGAGGAGCACGACAATTCGAATCGATTAGTACCTAGCTACGGATCCCTATCCACACTGCATATGTAGCACTTAAGCTTGCATATGCCAACCCCGTCTACCACAGCTTTTCTATCCCTGAACCAGTCCTGTGCCACCCGAGAGCACAGTACTCCTCGTCTCCAGGCACGACGGCCACAAGGGTACACGCTACTCTCCCCATCTCTCCACTTCCAGTGCGTGGTTGTCAGTTCAAGCAATAGAGCCACCGGAGATAGGGCTTTCCGGAGTATGTGGCTAGTTGCAAAAAGCCTCGATCACAGCAGGTCGACAACTAACGGTCCCTAATACTTTTCCGTTGGAAACCATGCATTGGGACTCTAACCCAAGTACACTGGTGACCACCAGGTTTTCACATCCCTTTCCGTCGGCGACGATAAGTTGGGACTCTAACCCAATCCTATGACCCACCGAACAGAAAATCCCTTCCCGTCGGTGACAATGTACTGATCAGGTGCACAGCCACCGAACGAGAACATAACCATATCCCTTTTTCATGAATTAATCATTAATATAACACCATCGCTCAAAAATAACATTTTGTGCATAATTTAGCAGGGCTAAGCATTTTGGATTTTTTTAATTTTAACCCCATTTTTAATCAAAATTGCAAAAAAACCGTCCTGAAAAACATAATGCACCCCATAGCCCCTTTCCGTCACGCCAAAACTGGTGGCGGGATAAAAGCACTGCATCACGCCGCCAGGTTTGGCGCGACGGGCTTTCCACCGTGGCTGGGAGGGTTGACCAGCGCTTGCGTGGTGGCTGCGGGGCCCACCTCGTCGTGCCACATGCATCGGCGCGACGGGAGGACGCAGATTTAGGAATGGGCCGGTCCACCTTTGTTGTCTCGTCGCGCCATAAGCTTTGGCGTGACGTATCGATATAAATGTTGCCACCAGCCCCACTCTCCCGGGTTGGTTAAGTTTGCCACCAGCCCCACCAGTAGGTCTTAGAGTAGACTACTGTAGCAATGATAGATCGTTGGAATGGATTCCATGCATGCACCTTCAGTTTCACTACTTTGTTTGATGGATATTATTAGGGCTATGACAATCAAACTCTATATCGTGTCAGAGCGCTGAAAGCTCCCCGTGTGGACATTGGCTCGTGGTACCAACACATTCACTCTATAACCCAAGTAAAAAATACTTCCATCGTACTGTTAATATAGAAATTACGAGTTTATTAGAAACTAAACTATTCTAAATTTGGGAATGGCAGCATTTATATCGACACGTCGCGCCAAAGCTGACGGCGTGACGAGACAACAGACATGGGCCGGCCCATTCCCAAATCTGCGTCCTCCCGTCACGCCGATGTATGTGGCACGACGCGTGGCTGGTCAACCCTCCCAGCCCCGGTGGAAATCCTGTCGCGCCAAACCTGGCGGCGTGACGGAAAGGGGCTATGTGGTGCAATATATTTTTCAGGGCGTTTTTTTTGCAATTTTGATTAAAAAAGGGTTAAAATTAAAAAAATCCCAGCATTTTTAATCATTTTACTTTAAAATGGTTTCAAGGTATTTCAGTGGTCAAGGATGGTAATGCATCAGTTGGGTTATCAATCAACTCTTATAAACCAAATGCAGTAGATTAACTCAAGTTATAAACATTTTGTAAATCACAAGAAAGGGGCTGAATGCACCGGGGCTTGCCTTGAATCGTAAAAAGAGTCGAGTCAGGATCGGTGCCGCAGATGTCAAATCCCTGCACCACCTCGGGAATCACCTCCTCAGCAGTAGCCTCAACTTTTACTTCTTCGTTCACGGGCACTACACGTATGAAATGATGCATGCTTAATGTGATGCAATTATGAGACGACATGCAAGATTCAATAAATAAAACATAGCTTGAGCACAACTCTTCTTTATAACTAACCATAGCAATTTGATCGAGGGTGCCCTAGGTCATAAAGGGAGTTGACCTAGGATCAACAATAAATTTCAAATTCACACATTACCCTAGCCATTCTTGTTTTCTATTTTCTTTATTAATCAATTTAATCAAGCGTTTGATTAATAAATAAACATACTATTTTTATTTGAGCCCAAACTTTACTAACAGGTAGATTTTGATCTAAAACAGTGCCAAATAAATTTACATGATTTTTGGATTAACAGGGAAATTATAAAAATTCTTTCAAGTTTCAATTTCCAATTAAAAGGCACATTTTAATCTCCACAAAAACTGTCCAAATACCACACTTACTATTTTTATAAAATACTAAATACCAAAAAGAGTGCACACAATTAATTTCATAATTTTTCCTGCAGTCGTATAATCTCTACGAAAATGACAAAGTGTAGCACTATTCCCAAAAATATAAATAGAAAAATGCTATTGGAAATACACTAAAACGAAAATCTTCATTTCAGCCCGGACCGGCCCAATACGGCCAGGCCGGCCCAGTGCTCTCGCTCTTAACCTAGGGACGCTGACGGGTGGGTCCTCCCCGTCAGCTCCCCCTTCTACCTTCCTCACGCCAACACCCGACGCGGCGGCGACGCGCCACCGGCGTGGCCGTGCCGGCGGGACCGACACCGGTGAGGGAAACACTCCGACGAGCTTCCCACTAGCACCCGCACCCCAACTACGGACTCTGCATCGCTCCCCGGCCTCCCGAGCTTGACCGAGAGCGGTCATGGCGGCTCACCGCGGCAGTGACACAAGTTCCGAGGCCTACGGATCATCACAAGCCAAACCGGCGACATCAAGGGCACCACAGAGCTCACCGAAGGCTTAAACGCAAGCGAGTCAAGGCGACGGACGACCAGAGTAGGCGTAGCGGCGACGACCGCAACACCGGCGATGAGCTCCGGTGACGGAACCTTCGTTCCAATGAACCTAGAGCGGTAGGGGTTAGGCCACCAAGACTAGGGGTAAGAGTGGAGCAAAAAGAGTATACAACGCCATCAAGAGGAAGAAAGGACCCACCGCAGCACCCAGCAACGCTCCGGAGGAGCACGGCGGTGTTCACGCCGGAGCCGAGGAAGAAGACCGGTGCGTATTTCTCCACTGAAACGCCACCGAAAAGCTCTCAACCTTCAACTCCTTTGGCAAAAGTGCTAACACCACTAAGTGTACAACTCATGTGCATGTGTGTTAGCCTTTCACAAATATTTTCACAAAGGATTTTTACTCACTTCACCACGCTACTCGATCCTAATAGCATATGCAAAGTTAGATCACTCAAGTGGCACTAGATGACCGATATGCAAACAAGTTTGCCCCTCTTGATAGTATAACCATCTATCCTAAAACCGGTCAAGAACTTCTCTACTCAACCTTAGACCGATGAAATAAAAATGCCGTACGTTATACCTTTGCCTTACGCTTTCCATTCCGATCACCGTCTTCATCTCCATCACCGACACCATCGATGCCAGTGCAACACATGCACCAACACCTCAACAATGATATGATCCACTTCATATCATCATGTGGCCTTTGGTCTATCGATTCTCGACTTGCTTGCTCTTCACCGTTGCGTTGGTCCATCGGCACCAAGCCATCACCCGACTTGCCCTTCACAGTTGCAACCGGTCCGTCGACGCGAAACCTTGTCTTGATCTTCTCCACCTAGCCACATGATTCCATGTCATGTCTCATGCGTTTAACTCCTTCACCATCACATGTGTGAGCTAAGCAATCATCCCTTGCCATTTCCACCTACATGGCATAGTTGCTCACAAACATGTACCTATAGATAAATCACCTGTGTAATTATCACTTAAACATATATTAATCCACCTAAATTGTCACTCAATTACCAAAACCAAATAAGGACCTTTCAGCAATGCACTAATATGCTCGTAAATTTAATACATTTCAAAAAAGATTTTATCCAATTTAAAATTAATTGACTCATTGGAAATGAGAGCTGCAATCTTTTTAGATAAAGGAAGTACTATATTGTTTTAGTTTTTCTTGTTTAGAGTTAAATTTCTCTAATTTTTATATGCATCAACTTTACAAAGTATTAACGCACAAGCATCTCAAACATCAAAATAGTTTATACAAATCAGATACACCTTGAAAATACATTTAATAGCGCATTTATTTGTTATTATTGTTGATGCTACTGGTTTTACAAACTTGGCAAAAAAAGATAGAGAAACTTTGACTTAGAATAAAAATCATTTCTACCACACTTTTAGTGCATGCAATCAAAATGTCCAAACCTTGATTGTAATGATGTATATAGCAATGTACATCGGAGTATTTGTGCATGCAAAGATTAGACATCTACAAAAGGAATGTCACTAGTAGATTTGTGTATATGATTTATATCGATAATTTTCTTTAATTAACACGTGTCTTATACTCTGTCTGGCGTCCAATACTCTATCCTGCTGGTGGCAGGTTGGGTGGAGTAACAATTAAGCTGAGTTGTTGAGACGGCCATTTTCAATCATGTGACAGGTTATTACATTCTTCATCCGAAATGATGAAGTCGCTTTGTTTTATTAGAGGAAGTAGAGTTAAGTATAAACCGTCCAAGAGAAATACCATTATTATCATAGTAATAACCTGATTTTTTGTAACGAGAACAACCATTATTGCCACCGAAACTAAGTTTTTGGTAAATCTGGTAACTCAAAAACTAACATGATCGGTGCTCTGGCAGTACACCTGATTGTTACAATAACTTACATCCATATATTTTTATTTTGCACGTGTGTTATTTGGTTTCCACAAGTCAACACCTATAACAAATGCCTTCGTCACAGCAATTAAATTTTTCTGCAATAACCACCGTCTCAAAAAAAAAAAATCAAAATTCAAGCACCTAAATTCTACTAACTCTCTTTGTTTGATATCCATCGGTTTCGCTTCCGCACTTATCAAAACCACTGTATGTACACAATATGTAGTAGTCTTGTCCCAATGAAATTGAATTGAATTTGATGTGTGAGCCCCGTCCCAACTCCTAATGAAACTTACGTGACCTCCTCTCTAATCAAGTCCGTCACAACTCGCGTCAAATGATGTCGGCGGTGATGATGTGAACGTGCACGGTGCACCACCTCCGTGCGTCACAAAAACCCCGTGATGCCCTTCAAAGCCTTTCCCTTTCTACCCCCCTAGAACCCTCCCGGCCCTACCCTCCTCCCCGTCTTGTTCCTGTACGACGGAAAGGGAGCACCGCGATCCGGCCCACCAATGGCGTCTCTCCACTTCAGCCAGCGGCCGCCACGTCAGCGCGTGATCGGCGAAAAGCGCCCCGCCACCCGCTTCTCGCCGCGCGGTCGCGGGAGATCTCTCGCTTTCCTTCCCTCCAAACAGTCGCTGGCAAGACCCCGCATTTCGCGACAAAGAACCGTCCTTGGGCCGCGTGCGTGCGTGCGTGGAGGCGCCATGGCCAGCGGCGGTGGCGGGCGGCGGCGGGGGCGGGAGCCGAAGCCGCGGGCGAGGGCCAGGGGCAAGGCGAAGAGGACCAAGTACCTCAGCCTCAGTGACCTGATGGTTAAGGCGGAGATCGCCTCGACGCCGACGCCGACGCCGACGCCGACGCCGCCGGACGAGCCAGTGTCGCCGCGGTCCTACTCCGAGGAGGAGGAGGCGGAAGTGAAGCCGGAGGAGCACGGCGGCGACGGAGGCGCCGAGCGGCAGCAGCAGCAGGTGGAGCCGCCGTTCGCGCTGCACCACCACCACCACCACGAGGCGTCCACCCTGTTCGAGGCCATGCCGGCGCCGTCGCTCTCCGACATCCTCGGCCCGTCGCCGTCCGCGTCGCCCGACGGGGCCGGCTCGGGGGCCTCGGCGCCCGCGGGCGCCGAGGAGGAGGACCTCCCGCGCCGCGCGCTGCGGGGCAGGGAGCGCTGGGTGTACTGCTCCTCGCCGGCGGCCACCGCCACCGCCACCACGTCGTCGTCGTCGCCGTGCTCGTCCGCCGCCAGCACGGGTGCGTCCGCGCGCTCGCTGCTGCTCAAGCTCGACTACGAGGAGATCCTCGCGGCCTGGGCCGACCGGGGGTCGCTCTACATCGGCGCCGCCGCCGGCGGGGGCGGCGGCGACGGCAGCGGCTCGCCGGAGTTGCAGCTCGACGCCGTAAGCCCACATCCGCTCCTCGCAGAGATTCTCGGCCCGTGCGGGTCTAGGTGACACGGCTGTGAGTGTGAGTGTGACCACGGTGCCGCCGCCGCCGCCGTCTGCCCGTGCAGGTGCAGGTGTTGGTGGAGGTGGAGCCGTCCGAGCACGCCGTGGCGGCGCTTTCAGGGAGGGCGGAGAGGGTGAGGCGGTACAAGGAGAAGCGCCGGAGGCGGCTCTTCGCCAAGCGGATCCGCTACGAGGTTCGCCGGGTCAATGCCGTCAAGCGGCCGCGGTTCAAGGTGACAAATTGTTGCGGACATCACTTCTTCTGTTGATTTGGGGATCCCGTTGATATGATGCTATTACTGATGTCTCAAGTTGGCACGACAATATGACATGAGCTGCTCTGATTTCATTCCCACATCTCCATAATTAATTACTGATGGACCAAAACATGAATTTGTTTCTACTCCTACTACAATAATAACATGTCACACAAACACTGCTCTGAATCCATACTCTGAACAACTACAAATTGATTGGTTTTAGAGTTGGGGATTTTGGACGCATTATGTCTTCAAATTATGGTTTATGCATGCATATATCTGCTGCTCTAACCTGATGCTTGGAATTTTGCTAATTTCGTTATGCAATGGCAGCACTGTGGGTTTTGCACATTACCAGTTTTTCATATAAATTCACTGTGCCCAAAGCATTTGAGTTCCTAAACAGAGCATCTGTTTATTTGCATATGAATGAGTACTCCAATCGTGTTCCACTTTGTCTGTCAGGAGCAAAACGAATAGATTGTCCATCATTGACATTTCATATCTGTGATGACTGAACCCACAAACATAATAAGCCTGCCTAGTTCTAATGCTGAATATGTTGAAACATCAGAGCCCTTCCCTGAGTCTACCTAGTTCATTCGCCTTCCGCTAAGAAGAACCTCAGCATGACCTTTTATGCTTAGAAAATCAAATGTGGTCTTTAAGGAGAATGCATGAACTAGTGTAAATACTCTTGATTCGAGAAATAAAAATTCCACAGAAATACTTCTCTACTGCCTTCCACATAAACCAGTAATGTTCTGTTTTGGCACATGCTATTTGGACCACATGCTTCACCTTTTTGTTGCTAAATTCTATTTGTGATCAAACCATGCATCACTTTACCACAAATGCAGCGGTGTTTTAGGGTCCACCCAGGGGGGGGGGGGGGGGGGGGGGGGGGTGGGGTGTGGGGAGGGAGGGGGGGGGGGGGGGAGGGGGGTGGATATCCCCCACACAGGCCTTGTTTGGTTACTCTCTAATAAGTGTTGAGGTGGAAATATAGTTAATTTTCCACCTCAACACATGTGGATTTAATTGTAGACAAACCAACCCTGAGTTAATTACATTAGGCTTTTTGGCAAGCTGGAAAATCGTAGCAGTTACACGTGGGTTCAGCAACTTTGAAAAGCAAATCACAAATTTTTTTGACCGTGGTTTACATGAATGCAGGGCCGTTTCGTAAAGGAATACGAGGAAAGCGAGCTCCGGCCTACATAACTTCCTTTGATACTTCCATCGCCACAAGGATAGCCCGTGTACATATACGGTTAGTCGCCTTGTTGTCTCATCCCAGTTCAGTCGCTGTACCATCTACCCAGGGCAAGTGCCATGTTTCCGGTGTAGAATCAGTAGCTGCAAAGTTATGTTTCGTAGTATGAAAATAACAGAGCTTAGAGTGAAAAAAAAAAAGCAAGCGAGGAATTGTTCTCGTTTCAAGATCCATTGGTTCGGACTTACTAGTTTGCAAACCGTCAACCGTGCACAAGGGCAATGTTCAGTTAGCAGCAATTTGACTCAGGCAGGCCTTCACAATTTGTCAATTTGATACCTGAGCCATCTGATTAGCACAAAGATGTTCTGTGTTTCTCGTATCAATAAGTTTAGAGACATTCCTTTACCAGCTGCTGCAATCTAAGCGCAGAGAAGACAGGTTTGTAACACTGAATCACGGCATGGGGATCTTGTAAACTCGGTAGTTGGCACTCCTTGCTGTTTTCTAGATTTTACTTCTAGTGATGCACGCATGGTGAGTCTGTTCATTGGTGCGCAGTGTATTTTTTACGATCAGTTCTGGTTTATCGAAAATGACAGTGTTCTGTTGGTAATAACAAGTCAACTTACCTCTTGAGCGAGGACTGACTGTTGGTAATAACAAGTCAACTTACCTCTTGAGCGAGGACTGAAGCATCTGGATTTTGAGCTTTCTGATTGGTTAAAAACTGATACATGTTTTCCAAAGAGTCAAATCTACTAGTACTAGTATGCCACGACAGCTGTCTGATTGAGTTTTGAGGCCTTTTTGTAGCATGCATGGCAAAATAACTGAATAACTGTTATACATGGACAGTATCACAAAGAAAAAACAACAACCGGGGAACGCTGCCGCCTGCAGCTGTTAAAGGCTGAACTCGGGCGTGCAAAGCAAGTGCATGTGAATTCGTGGTGGACCTGACGGAGATGGGAGGATCGGTCCATTACGTAGTGCCGTTCTGCTGCTGGAGTCAGGTACTATCAGCCATGCATGTGAATTGTTCTAGGGCAGAGAGGCCCACATGTCAGCCAGCGTTGTCTTGGACTCGGGTCTTACTTTTGGGGCCTGCTTGGTTACCGTCCAAAACTTGCTAATGCCATAGATTTGGTAAGCTAAAATTTGGCCAAAAATCTTGCCATGGATTTGGCAAGAAAAATATGAGACTTTGACAAGTTTTGGTAGCCAACTAAATACTAACCAAAATTAAGACTTGTTAAATCTTTGACATGATAAATTTTAGGAGTGAACCAAGCAGACCCTTCCTCCTTAAGGTTGTGCCTGCCACCTGGGCGCTCGGAGAACGCCGTCGAGAGAGCCTTTGGACCACCGGCGGCGGATGGTCAACGGATATGCATGTGAGATGTGCCAGCCGGGCCAAGATTTTACCACCATTACTTATCTTTCTTTCGCTGTGAATTTGTAGCTGCTTCGTCTTGCTCAAATGAAATGTTTACATTCAGAAATACAGGAGGAGAGCCAAGCATGCCGGCCAGCTCCATGAGAACATGCATATTTAGCTACTAGACGATCTGCCTCCCCATTGCATTCCCTACTTTCGTGTGCGAAACGCACAGAATCAAAGGATTTTGCCCTTTCCTGAATAAATATCCTTGAGGATCATCACATAAGCGCAAAGAGGCATTTCATTAATGTTTCTCACAATGTTTAGGCATTCTGTTTCCTCAAAAAGGTTTAGGCAATCTGATGCCACTAAAATCCTTCGAATAACGCAATCTTCAGCAAGAGCTAGTGCCTTCAAGCAAGCCATTCCTTCCAGAGTCTCAGGTTCAGAGTTGCAGGACTCTGCTGGCACTGAAGGAAGGAAAGGACCTGGAGTTGCTAGTGCTACACAGTATCAATTGGGTTATAATTGGAAATATACCGCTGAATGGCCATCGCTCACTACGGAAGGATCTCAGTAAAAGTTGATTGTGACTAAGAGGAGACTTGACCCACCGAATTCTCAACCACCACTAATCGTCGTTAGTAGACCCTGTACTCGTACTTTTAAAGCAAGAAAAAGTGCACCACTAATCGTCTTTAGTAGACCCTGTACTCGTACTTTTAAAGCAAGAAAGAGTGCATTACTTAATATGTGTGACAGAACCGCCTAAATCACATGGCCCACAGACACCTGTCATTGCCACTCATGACCTCTGATAGCGGGTCCGCGTCCCAAATGATCTAGAAGGTTCTGCCGGGCTACATTAGCGCCCGATTTTCTCCAACAGGATCCCATTGCGAAGTCATCACAGAATTACAACATTTCATAATAAATTACATCAGAGTGAAAATGCGGAAAGATTATAAGGTACTTAGATTACAAACCGTTTGTCCAAATACGATTGAAGTGCGAATATTACAGACCATAAATAAAATAAGTAGCAGTAGAAGGACGATACAACATTATTAAGTATTTAACGATAAGAACCCTGTCCACGGGTTCGACATTACCCCTCCTCACATCCCTCCTGTACCACTGTTACACAGCAAGGGGCGAAACAAACCTCCGGCTGCTGCGTCCCTGCAACATGGGGTTAACAAACCCTGAGTACTGGGGTACTCCGCAAGACTTACCTGACTAAGAAAAAGGAATGAGACTCAGGAATGCAGGCTGAGGGGAGTCAAGGTAACGCTGGAGCAAGAGTCAAGAGTTTTGCAGAAAAGCCTTGCTATTCTATTTCAATATTTTAACTCAGTCTTATTTTAAGCATAACCATAATTCCAAATTCATTCTCATGTATCATCATATCTTCAAATTCTTAATCATTCTCAAAAACACCTAGTTCCGAACCACTTTTCAGTTGTAGGTCAAAGGATCAAGTCTCCATATCCGAGGAGCAACGACGATTCGAATCGATTAGTACCCAGCTGGGGATCCCTATCCACACTGCATATGTAGCACTTAAGCTTGCATATACCAACTCCGGCTACCACGATTTTTCTGCCCCTGAACCGGTCCTGCGCCACCCGAGAACACAGTACTCCTCTCCTCTCCAGGCACGCCGGCCACGAGGGTACACGCTGCTCTCGCCATCTCTCCACTCCCAGTGCGTGGTTGTCGGTTCAAGTAGTAGAGCCACCGGAGTCAGAGCTTTCCGTAGTATGTGGCTAGTTGCAAAGTCTCGATCACAGCAGGCCTACAACGAACGGTCCCTAATTCTTTTTCCGCCGGCGACATTGCATTGGGACTCTAACCCAAATACAAGTGTCCCAACGGTTTTCAAATCCCTCTTTCCGCCAATGGTCAAGCATTGGGACTCTAACCCAAATTCACAACCAACGAACGGAAAACCCCTTTCCGACGGATACGGTGCATCGGGGCTGCTACCCAAGTACACAATTTTCGAACGGACTCATACCCCTTTTTCCTTTTCTCATGATTCATAATTGTCACATTTCCATGGGTCAAAATAGCCTTTTTACGCAAATCTAAATTGATTAAGCAGAACTAAGCATTTTTGAACATTTTTATTTTTAAACAGGTTTCCGGGATATTATGTATCAAGGCAGGTAATGCATCAATATAGGAGACAAACAACTCCTAACAATCTAATGCAATAATAGACTCAAGTGATAAATAATTTTATAAAACACAAGGCGGGGCTGAATGCACCGGGGCTTGCCTTGAATCGTGTACAGCGTCGGGTCAGGATCAGTCCCGCAGATGTTAAATCCTTGGATGGCTTCTGAAGTGACCTCCTCGGCGGTAGTCTCGACCTGGACCTCCTCGGGAACGGGCACTACACGTATGCAATGATGTATGCTTAGCATGGCATGAGGACAACAAATGAAATGCTTGAAAGTAAACCTTTAAGATCTTGAGTACAACTTTCCTTCACGGTAAAGTAGTAAACAATTTACGGAAGGTAAAAACAATGTTTCCTACTTTTGTTTTATTGACCATTTTAACGGTCACAGAAAGCCGCTACACAGCTTTACTACAACCAACATGTGACCCTAATACTTCTGTCAAGGATCACTACGGTGAAAGACCCTTGAAGCCAATCAATCCAAAATCACACCAAACAACAGGGATTATTTGCTTAGATTAATTATACTAATCAAATACCCCACAACTAATAAACAAGTGTCCTAACAGTTTCCAAATGAGCTCAAACTTACCCAACAGATAGATCTTACTCTAAAATAGTACCACATAAATTTTCATGATTTTTGGATAATTCTGGAATTTATTAAAATTGCTCAAAGTTACATTTACTAATTAATATGCTGATTTTTAGTTCCCACAGAACACATCCAAACACTATATCTAGTATTTTTATAAAATACTACATGCTCCAGAGAGTACTCACAATTATTTTCATAATTTTTAGATTAACAGGAATATCCCTATGAAAATGACAAATGTAAGTACTATTCATTCAAAATTAAAATGGAAAATCCACTGGAAATCCCTCCAAAATAAAGAAAACGCTTCGGCCCGAGGCGGCCCAACATCAGCGGGCCGGCCCAACTCCACCCGCGTGTTCGCCCGCGCGCGTGCACGTACGCCCAGAGACGCTGACAGGCCGGGCCCGCCTGTCAGCTCCTTCTTCCACCTCGCGCTGCCGTGCGCACGCACACCCACGGCGGCACGGCGACCATGTTCCGGCCGCGGGGACGCCGGGGAACTAAGGGAAAAGGGCCAGGAAGGATCAGGAGCTCACCATGATCCTAGCTTGACGGTTGACCGAGGCAGGGACGGAGTAGAACGACGAAGTTGGCTACGGCGGCAGACACAGCGACTCGGCCCCGACGGTGAAGTCTCGTTCCGGCGATCCTAGGGAACGAAATGAAAAACCGTCGCGAGCATGAGCTAGGGCATGAGATAGAGAGTCACAAACGAAATACCTAAGGAGGAGAGGCTCACCACAGCGAGCTCGTCGCGTGAGCGACGGCTGCGGCGGCGCTCCGGTCTTCCGCAGAGACGGCGACGGGCGTTCTCGGATCACAGGGCACGAACCTAAGCCCAAATGGATGCACTAGGTGCGCAAGAAGGCAGGGAAGTTGGATGCTCAAGTAATTGGAGAATGGTGCATGGGTTGAGGCCGATTTGGTCGGGGCAGTGGATGCGGTCACCGGTGCCGAGCGGGAAGGAGAAGGGAACGGGAGGGGGGTGGCCGTCGTCTTTAAGCCGATTCTAGGGGGAGACAGAAGCGGCAGAGGACGGCGCGGGGTCCCCTACACGTGCTGCCGCGACCGGGGGCAGGATCCCGGCCGGCACGGGTGGCGCCGCGCGCGCGTGTGCCGCGGCGGCCAGCTCCTGTGCGCGAATAGAATGGGGGTAAAAGAGGGTTTTGAATTCCAAACTGAATTTTTAAAATTACTTTTAAATTTATTTAACAACTTGAAAAATTGTCAAAATAGAAGTTGTCCTACTCAGTTATCTATACAACTCTTATTAAGGAGGTTTTGTCCAATTCCTAATATTTTTGAATTTGAAGTTTCAAACTTGAATTTTAGCATAGTAATTTGAGTTTAATTTAAATTTTTATATTATAACTTCAAAATCTCCCAAAATAAAAGTTGTTTCATTTCAATAGATCTATAACTTTTATTAAGGCACCATCACCAAATTCCAAGTGGATTTTTGGTTTAGGGTTTTAGGGTCCGATTAGGGCTTAGTTTGAATTTTTCCTTTTTGATTTATTTTTAATTCTCAAATGATAATTCAATCACAACACCCAAGGCATTTATCAATGAACCACTCTAAGGACCCTAAGCACAATCAAATGCAAATGCTTAATAATAAACATGATGACATGTCATAGTTAATTAGCCGTAATACCCGGGGTATTACAATATGTTGCTCTTCATCTGTGTTAGTATGCAATACCATCGTTGATGTACACTTTGCCGATTATGTAATACGACTCAATCAAACTTGGTGGTGATCTACTTATGTTTGTATCATGAACTTTGGTGTGTACTTGGATATCTAATTTGTATTGATGACAAAATTTAAATTATATTATGATTTGTATGAACTTGATGAATGTGAAATGATTTCATTGTAATATACAAGTTCTTGCTTAATTTGTTTCATTCTTAGTTATGGTCGTACAATAATAGCATATAATATGTCTACGGAAAACTATTTGAAATGAAAACAAATACAATGGATAAGAAACCATAAAATAAAAGAAAAAGAGATATTTAGTCTCGGTTGGTTAACCAACTACAGGTGCAGTGCACGATCACGTGGCAGGGTTGGAGATTCTTTTAATTCCGATTGGTATATCCAACCGGAATTAAAAGTTCTCTTCCTGTCTCGGTTGACAGGCCTGAGACTAAAGGATGTGCAGTCCCGGCTAGGAAACCGAAACTAGAGGGGGTTTCTCAACTGGAACTGCAACCCAGTTCTGCACTAGTGTTGTCTTGTTCCTTGTGGCTGCCATCACCTTGTGCAATCGTGGCTAGTGGGCAATCGCACTTGCAATTAGCCAAGTGCTTTGACTGGTTATTTGTGCCATTTTTTGATCACCGTTGAACACTTTGTCGCAGTGATGACAGATAGCGTATATCAGTTTGTAAGGGTTCTTCTTCCTCTTGGACGACCCGGCCGCATTATCGTCAGCAGCGACTTTGACATGTACCCTGGTCATGTGTTCCCATACATCTGATACCCTGTGGCCATTGCTGGGACCATCTTCATCAGGTCTGTGGCGTTTCGAAGAACTAGAAGACGGTGGTTCATCAACTTTATATACAATGCGAAGTGAGTTCACCTGCGAGGATGTGAGCAAATGTGATGACGCAGATTTTAGTAGGTGTGCAGTGGTTCGAGCAAATTTATAGAGAAAAATATGACACGTCTAAAGATAAATCTAGAGATATTCATTTCAAACTATAATAATAGGTGTTTTTTATACAAATTTGACAAATTTAAAACTTTTTTTGTCATAGAAGAAAACTAAATATTGTAAGCTTTTAGTTCGCTTAATAAAACTAAGGTCCTGTTTGGCACGGCTCAGCTTTACAAGTAAAGCTGTTTTTATGAAAAATGGCCTCAAAAGTAACTTTTTTTTGTGAAGTTGAGCTATTTTGAGAATATTATTTGGTAAAATAGCTTCACCAATAACTTCATGCATTGTTGAGAGAGAAAATGAGGGAGACCTGTGAGAAGCCACTTTTTCAGTTTCATACCAACTCATCCTTTTATGGAGAGTAGGAAAAATAGGTTCACCCATGAAACTGTTTTAAAAAAAATGTTTGAAAAAAAGTTTACAACACAGCTTAATGAGCTGTTGTGAACTACGTCAAATGCCTAACTACTTACTCCCTCTGTCCTTTATATTTGTTTTTTCGGTTTTCGTGTCATAAATTTGACTAGATTTATATAAAATATGGACAACATTTGTATCTCCAAATAAATTTGTTAAAAAACTAGATTAAAAGATCTATCTATTGGTGTTAATTATGTACCATAAATGTTAATATTTTTAATATAAAATTAATCAAAATCATTTATCAGGAAGCGAGAACGATAAATATTTAAGGACGAAGGGAGTATTCTTTTTGATTGATGAGGACACAAAAGCAGAAGACAGAAGCAGAAGTAGGCGAGTTGAGTGATCCTTACCGCAGGTACGAGCTTACTAGGATTGTCGTAAGGTCGTAAGAGAGTGTGTACTTGTGGGCGCGCCACTTGTTGCCACTGCCGTCGTCTTCGAGCTCCAGCGTCTTCTTAAGACCGATGTAGTAGGGTGATCCCGGCTGGAGCGACGGCGTGCCTGGCAGCGTGCCTGGCGGGATTTCTTGCCTTTCGAGTCGGGTCCCGTGAATCTGACGATGGAAAACGGTTTGCCCGTCGAGATGTCGCTGCGTTCCGCTTCCAATGTCCAGCAGCTGTTAAGATAGTGTCTTATCAAGCTGTTCGACTGAAAAAAAAAAACTGCTGATTTTGGTTGTTGGTAATTTAATGTGAGAGAAAAATACCGTCTCGTGGCCAATAAGCTTTTGCCAACACCACCGTAACCGAAGTTCACGTAGGGTAACTCCTGCACCTACCGCTGGACAGCGCTCTCGAACGCATCGAACAGCACAGGCAGAAGGGTAGGGCTGGCGGCTTGGCTCTGTGGCGGCGGCATTGACCTCGGCCATAGCCTCCACCAGCTTCCCATCGGTCGCTGTCATAGGGCCCACTTCCTCGAGGAGGCGTTGCAGCTCGACGTCGTGGCTGCACCAATTCAACGGCTGAGCATCCTCCTCCACGTCCAGGTGCTGGATCTCCGTCGTACCAGTACCACAGCAAGGGGAAGCGTGTCGGTGTCCGCCTCCCCCCCCCCCCCCCCAGGGACCGGGGAGCCTGGCTCTGGCTGCAGGGTGGCAACGGCGTTGACCCGGAGCATCCGCAAGGGCGCAGATCTCCGGGGGCATCCGCCGGCGTGGGAAAGTTGTCGATCTCAGAGAAATGAATCTGAGGTGATCCTGTAGGGGCCAGCGAAAAAGATCCAAAAGCATCAAAGGGGCTAACGTTGCCGGTGGTTTCCATGGCTGTATTTGGTGGCAAATGGGCTGCTGGATCTGCTGGAGTCTTGGGCAAATCTTGGGTGGTGGAGTTGGGAATGATCGATGGGGAAAAGGGTGTAAGTTCATCTCTTGGGGAGGCATCTTGAGTCAGATCGACGAGGCAGCAGCTAGCTTATGAGGATCAGCTAGCTTCTGGGTGGGTACAAGAGGAACTGATGAACTGCGGCCACGAATTGAGGACTCAAATCAAAGGGAAGATTTGCTTTGGAGTTTGGATTGTGCTGGACTGGTGGTGCCGCGGTGGATGTTTTATAGTTTTAAACTAGCAAACATGCCCGTGCGTACCCTTTGTTACGGATGACCCGAAGACTTGTGATTCAGATATTTATTGCCTATGACGTGTTATATTTGAAGTCTTATTAGGATAGGATATGATTTTTCCTTATAAGAGCAACATATAAGTGCTTTTTCCTATATGTTTAGATTATCGTAAACTTGCTCTTTTTCTTTGGTGTATCTAATTGTCCACACCGAGCCCCTAACATACTTCGTAATTTTCCAGATTCTACACATCTGTTCTCTTTTCATGGTTCTTTGCTTCGTGTGCTATTCAACATGCTTGCCTCGGTACCCTTGGGCACTGAGTTGGAGATGGGACCAGTCCGTTTCTCATTTTTTAACAACAAATGCAGTGAAATGCAGTTCACCGTCTCACGGTTGCTTTCTTGGTGGCTTACAATCCTTTTGTATCCTGTTTCAAATCTTTTGATTGAATGCTTCATTGGCTTTTCTGCAGTTATAATCTCAATGATTGTCATTGAAACAAGTCTGAGTGGTGTGCAATCACATATTCCCTCCGTCCCAAAATGTCTGTCTTTCTCGCTTCCCAAGAAACAATTTTGATTAAATATATATAAAAATATATTAATATTTATGGTACATAATTAATATCATTAGAAAGATATTTGAATCTAGTTTATTTAATAAATTTATTTGAAGATACAAATGTTGCACGTATTTTCTATAAATCGAGTTAAATTTGTGGTACGCACACCAACGAAGACAAACATTTTGAGACGGAGGGAGTAGATCTTTTACTGCCTCTGGCTGCTTTTTGACATACTCCCTCCGTTAACTTTGGCTGGCTTGGTTAGGTTACGAATGAAGCTGTTTTTGCATAATTTTCAGCCTGTTCTTTTGGCTGAAAATAAGCACTGATTTTAGCTCGTGCTGATTTGTTGTGAGAGAAAAATACTGTTTCGTGACTGAAAATAAGCGCTGATTGGTCAAAGAACAAGCTGTTTGCTAAGATACATATGAAAGTATTAAAATTGCTTTTCACGATTCTCCATGTGCAGATGCTGTTAAGAGCCTGGAAAATGGCATTGTGCTCAATATTCTTCGGATGGGCACTACTGTTTTTGGAATGCAAGCTACTGTTGGTGCTTGGGTAGCAAAGCCTCCCTCATGTAATATTTATGGTGTATGAACATCTCACGGATGATTTAAAAATTGAGCTTGAGATTTGGCGCGCATGTTGTCGTATTGTTGGTCTAACTGTGATATAAGTGGTGGACACAAATACTTCTTGTGAATTGTGATATGTTAACATTTAGTTCGTATCAACGTTGTTCTATTTCCCAAGTAGAACCTGTTGTCTTCATTCTTTGTCAACATTATTCTATTTCTCAGATATAGCTTAGGCCATGACTATGTTGTCTTCAAGACCGTGCCTCTTTAGTCTGTATATCACACAATTGTTTATGTATGGCCCACCTGCCGTCCTTGCTTAAAACTGTCTCGTGGAAGATGTAGGCACCATATGAACACCTTCTATGCCTGATGTAATATGTACTTAATCTGTTCTAAATTATAAGTCGTTTGACTTTTTCAACCCTAAATTTGATCACTCGTCTTATTCAAAAAATTTACATAAAAAAAGTTAAATTTAATATATTCTTGAAGAACTTTTGTTAATAAAGTAGATTATAACAAAAAATATCATGTTTTGCACACATTTTTGAATAAGACGAGTGGTCAAACTTAACGTCAAAAAAAGTCAAACGATTTATAAATTGAAACAAGGAAATATGTGATATTTGAACATCCTGCATCTGTTCAGTTTTTTTTTTTTTACTTTCTCTCAATCATTACGTTTGTTGTTTACAGTCAGGGTCCTAGCTCGCGCACAGGGGTGCGCGCGGAATTCACTAGTATGTATATATTGATCAAAGTTTTGACGGTAATGGTTGGTTTAGCACGTCCGTCCGTACGGACGAACCGATCCGTCCACCCGCGCGCGGTACACCCACCCGGCGCGCGTAACGACCAAGAAAATAAACAGACCAACTCGTGCGCGTGATCACCAATAATAAAAAAGAGGAGCGAGCGGTTGCATGCCCTGCGCCCGTCCTTTCCGCCAGTCAGCGCGTGTTGGGGTGCATGTGCTGCGCGGGGTTCGCATCTGCATGCGTTGCTCCGTGACGTGACAAGAGCTCCGTGCTGGCTTACGTTCATATTTTTCATGCGTCTCAATGTGCTTGTCTTATACTCCCTCATGTAAATCTCATTTCCCGAAAAATCAATGATTCTTAATTTTAATCAAATATATCCAACAAAGTATTAATGTTAATGATTTGCAATAAGTATTATTAGATTAATCATAAAATATATTTTCGTAATAAACCTAATTAGAGATCGAAATTTAAATAGAATCTTCTAAACATTTAGTCAAATTTAAAATTCTTTGACTCCTCATAAAACGAGATTTACATGATTTTTGGGACGGAGATAGTATGTTTTATTTTGGATGGTACACATATTGCAAATACACGTATATTACAAGTGTATGTTTCAAATGTTTCAGCGGTTTCATCTAGATATTGCATAAGTTGCAATGGCTATACATATATATTACAAATATATGTTCTAAATGTTTCATCTGACATATGTTACAAAGTATTTTATCAAGATGTTTCATATATTGCAGTGACCATATACATATGTTGCACGTATATATTTCAAATGTTTCATCTTGCTTCAGACTTATATGTTTCAGCGAGTGTTGCACCCAACCATGCACGCAATTAGCAGTAAGGCTATGTTTACTTCTCAAAAATTTTTCTTTTTACTCATCATATTAATTATTCTTTACGTCTGCATAGAGCATTAAATAAAGTAGCAGCGGTTGCATGTTTATACTTTTTGTCTGACTAGTTTAAAATAAATCTTTTGAATTTAATTAGACCATGATTAGATAAAAGTTATCAAATATAAACAAAAGTGGTTACACTTTTCACCCCTTTCAGTCATCTAAACAGCCCCTGTACTCAAAGTACTGGCCATCACTCCCGGTTCAAAGTGTATCCACGCATGCATGCAGAGCGCTACCCGTACACCACCAGGCACGTCCTCCCACGATGCAGCATGCAGCTGGGTCAACACAAGGCACGTGCGCTGTGCTCCCCTTCTCTCACACACATGCAGTTGGGGGCCCACACACATGCCCGTGTAGGCGCATCAGTGCAGCAGCAGCATGCACAAGGCGCAGCAGGGCTCAGCAGGCACAGGTGCAGGCGTGCAGCAACATGCGCGGGTCCACGTCGTCCGGACGCGCACGTCCATCCGGACATCCGGCGGTAGCAGTACCGAAGCTTTGATTGAGCTCATGCGCGCGCGCGCGCGCGCACATATATATATATATATAGCTGCCTGTGCCGCTACTACATGCTCCCTCTGTGCCATTTTACCTGTCGTTCTGGTAATGCATCTCATCTACATATAGTACACAGCATCGTTCATGTATGTGGACACACGCACTATCCGAGAAACAAGAATCTTGGCTGCACCTCGTAATCTAAAGCGATAATTCTAGTAGGACAGAGAGAGTATATCAAAAGGTCGTTTTAGCCTTTATCTACACCAAGTGATACATTCTGTTTCTAAAAGATGGCTGAAATTTATATCATGCCTAGTTAACTTTAGCTGTTATGTACACCAAAAGGCTTGTTCATCTTCAAGCTTTATTCAGTACCTTTGAACATCAGCGTACTTGTGGGAAAAAAATTAAAATGATGGGAGAATCTAGACAAAATGGTAGACATAGAGTCATATTGCTTGGATCTTATCGTGACAAGTTATATTTAGTTAGCACAATTATAAGGACACCTAAAGTATAGTATTCCAAAAATTTTCTTAGAAGCTATCCAGTTTCTGTGCAAGTCCATAGATTTTTAGAGATCTCTAGTGAATCTTGCTTGGTTCATGTAGTGGAGAAAAAATCATAGTGAATAAGTCAAAGCTAGTTTGGAATGTACTGGAGGCCTACAGTTTGTAAAATATATTAAGCAAGTGAGGATAATTAAGGTACTGTAAAACCAAACTAATGAGATCAAGGATAATAGTAGAGTACATATTGGAAGAAATGTTTTGCATGTTTCAAACAGATAAATAATGAGAAAATGTATTTTGAGCTAGAGGTTAGTAATGTGTGTAACATTCTGTACTCACCTCAATGTTTAGTTTTTTCTTGAAGACACGGCTTTTTGGTTTTTCTCTGTTCCTTGTCCTCGTGTTCCTCATTTATCTCCTTAATAAAACAACAAACACAGTTTGCAACCAGTATATAATGAATACTAAATCTCGATATCGAAATATATCAGTAGGAAACATACAAGTCATCAGCTTGTATGTCCTGAGTATCTAGCTTGTTGAACAGTCATCACCTGTTTGTTCAATCTCCATATCTTGAATGTCCCCAAAGGTTTGTGCTTGTGACGATGAAGCCTGCAGAAACTGAAAGGTTGAAATGAACTAACTAAAATATACGTTATCTAATTAGCTATTTATTTTTATGTAGCTATTATATTACTCAAGAATCCATAATCTTCTGCTATGGACAGAAAAGTGGCATGTTGCTAGCTTCTATTGCAAGCCACATGCCCTCCTAACTACTGCAGCAGGCATAGTAGTCTAGTATGTTTTACCTTCTACGACTCCACAAACATATCCCGAGTCAATAGGAGAAAATTACTTCTATCTATTGAATTTGACAAAAGGAGAAGTCACATGTATCTTCTGGAATCTGGAGCATATATGGACTATGTTCACATAGTGACAGATTAATGTATGTACCACAATTTGACAAGACATAATTGCAGCAATGTACAGGCCACGAAGAGTACATCGCACCCTCACGTGTATTTTCCCATGCAGATGTGTAAGATATCTAAAACTGCTGTTTAAAAGTTATAAAATAAGGAACCACGATCATCAAACACATCAACATTAGTTTATCTATGCAATATAACACTGAGGAATAAGAGGACATAAAGTGAACAGTAATATACCTGACCATCTGTTTTTTTAGAAGTTATTGGTATCAACAGTGGTAAGTTTTCTTCCTTTTCTTCATATGCTGAGGTTGAGATAGCTGATTTCTTTTTGCCTGCCTTTGATACTGACATAATTGGTTGTTTTCCCAGTTTTTCTTTTATCCTTATAACTTTAAATGAAGGATCATCAGCACCAATGATTTTGTTAGGTAAAATCTTTACCAGAAAGGTAAACTTGTGGCCAATCCATGAGGAAATTTCAGGTGGAATATCTTTCACTTTATACTTCTTCCTGAGAGTTTTAGCACTTTTCCCAATCAGTTCTGTTCCTTGCTTTTCAAACAACATAAACTCAAGACTACATGTTTCATCACTCGCAATGTACGGTATTTTATATCTGCAAAATTTATATGTAGATATTAGTACCTGTTTATAATTATATATTATTCTACATACTAATAATACAAAATTTATTAGAGATGCAATAGACTTACTTCCACTCAAACTGTATGGATGGACAATCCTTTTTTGTGCATCGATAAGTTTGACCAAATGGTTTCATCCTAGAGTTGCAAACTTTGCAAGCTTGGTAACACCATGTTTGTTGCTCTGTAATTCTGATAATAGTCGCTGTGCATTCATAATTTATGGTCTGCACATCAATGTATAGTTGAAATGTACATGGTAAATTCAATTTAATGAAAGTCTACTAAATAGACATGAGATTAGATTAGTATAAGTTAAAAAATAACAGATCAACCATTTGTAAGTTATGTTCATAATTTTTGGGCATAGAAATTCAGTTGGATGGTCATTTGTAAGTTTTGATGACGAGCTAGAGGGGTGCTGCACTAAACTTGACTGCCTAAGAACGGGGGCTGCCAAAGGAGGTAATGACTGCATGCATGATTTTGCCAAATCAATTGGAGAACCTATGTCCGAGTCGATGCACGCATAACATGGCAATCCATAAAGGTAAGCAACAATTTATCCATACATAACCAGTGGTCGGTTAGCCAATTTAGCACCAAACTGGTTAGCCAATTTAGCACCAAAGAATAGGCACAAAATCTATGCATTGATTCACCTCCATGCTAAGATTTGCACTAAATAGAGGATGTAAAAACAATAAAATAAGAATAATATAATTACCCTTTCAGTAAAAGGATCAACATCTTTGAGCTGGAGCATAGTTCTTTTCTCAAAATTTTGTTGTGTATCATCTGCACCTCGTAGATAAAACTTTTGAATAGTAATTGCTTCTGCCGGTAAACTGTTTATAATGTCATATATCAAAATTTTAGAGAAAACCACATATATTTTTTTTAAAAAGAATGATTGCTGGAACCAGTGTGGGTATTATACCATTTCTGAAAAGCTTTGATCTCGGGAATATCATTTTGATTAATGTACCATCGACAAGCAGATAAGCCACTAAGGAACTTGTCATTTTTGTAGGTCTTCATCAAAGTACCAACAAATATAGCAATGACATGGTGTTTTTGCCCATTTTGTAGAACAGTTTCTCCATCAAATTCAGTAGCTCTTTTCCCTAATAATGATAGCTTAACTTTGGTTCCCCTAGCAATGAGGTAAGAAGTTAGTGTGATATTAGACACCAAAATCTGCTTACATAATGTAAGAAAAAAAAGTACAAATAAACATACTTTTGATCTTGTAAGTGCACTACTCTTCGCATCACTGACTCCCCTGAATTTGTGCAAACCATCAATGCATTTGAAACTCTAGTGATTTTACCAATAACATCTGAACATGTACCAACAAGTATATGGTTACTTTTGAAACAAAATTAAAATTAATGGTACTAAATAAGTTTCTGTGAGAATAGAATATTACATTACCTAAAAAACATTCTTTACTTTTGGCATAATCTGGGAGCTTCTCAATGGGTATTAGTGAAAAGGTGTATTTTGGAAAATCTGGTGGTTGGTTATGAGCATCACGAATCCGTGTTCTCTTATTGAGCTTGATCATGCAAGGGTTTTCAACAGGTCTGTACTCTGGTTTAGCTGTTTGCACAGTTATCTTGCTCATGTAGACGATTTTTCCTTCTTCCAAGTATGGTTTGAGGCAGGGTACAGCATCTTGAGGGACCTCAGCATAGATTGAAACACCCTAAGAGTGGAAAAAAAAATGAGGATGACATTGAATAATATATTCAACTTTTTGCTAAAACAATCAGTTATAGCATAGGAGAATACCATGCTATCAATCAAAACAAGATCGAGATGTATGATTTCATTTTCCTCATTGCGACCTCTGTATTCCCACATTCTTGAAATCCTTACGCATATGGTGTAATCCAATTTTCGTGGTTGTACAATTGATAATGGTGTAATGTTCATCTGCAATTATTTTAAGAAAAAATGTTAGAGTTTCTGCGCAGACCAGAAAATATGAAAGAACAGAAATAATAATAAATCTTATCATATTTAATTATTTTTTTCATTCGAGTCTTGAGCATCCTAAATATAGTAAAAAAATTAATTTTGCTGGTATTCAGTATATAAAAGGCGCATATGTATGTGTTTGTACCATGTTTAATACTTCTTTGTATATATATTTTTAGTTTTTGATCAACAAGTTTCATCTTGGTTTTCTATCAATATTTGCAAACCATTTCTATTTCCTACATGAGATATCGCAACATGTAATTGGCATGTGTAAACACAGGTTTCTTTTTCCTATACTACCACAGTTCTTTCAACAAGTGTGGTCAGTCCATGGCCTCAAATAAATGGGTTTGTGATAGAGTTGTGGACTTACTGCGAGATGACCCTGAAATGGGTCCTACGAAATTGCAAGATGAGTTAAAAATGTACTCAGTGGATGTTCCATATGATAGAGTCTATAGAGGAAAGATGAGAGCACTTGATTCCTACTTATCAAGCTGAGCTTCTGAGGTCAGTGTCTGGTAGTGTGGTTGAACTAGAGCCTGAGGAGCACAATGGCCATGTATGTTTCATGAGATTCATTGTTGCTCAAAAGCCATGCATGGGTTTTTACAAGGATGCAGACCATATATTGCCATGGATGCTGTTCATCTTCTTCCTTCATCAGTTCATCTTCTTTTTGTGTGTGTGTGTGTTTCATCGAGTGAGCAAGAGAGAGCTGTGTGCGTAAGAGAGTGGCTGGGCCAACAATCTTCAGGGGCATTCGCCGGCGCGGCAAAGTTAAATTTGATGATCTCAGACCAGTCGATTCGAGGTGATTGTGGAAGGAGCCACGGAAAATATTCTATGATGATCTCAGACCAGCTGAGGGTTTCGTGGTCCATGAACATGGCTGTATTTGGTGGTATTTGGGCTGTATCTGCTGTAATCTTGGGTGGACTGGGGAATCCATGGGGGAAAGGAAGCAAGTTCATCTCCATCTCCATCTCCATGGGGAGGCATCTTGACTGACTCAGGTTGATGAGGCACCTAGCTTATATTATATATGAGATGAAAGTGTGATAAGCCCAAAAGGAATTAACATATTCCATCACGTAGCAACATGACATTGATGTTTCAAATATTTCTCTTGTCATTAATCTGAATGCAAAGGAAGTAATATATGGAAATGGCAACTTGATAACAAGCAAAACAGAGCATGCATACTACTGTTTCAGGTTGAAACAAATTTGTCAATTTGTTTGTTACCTTGTCTATTGATCAGCGTGGCGATTGGAACACATACATGACAATTGTGTATGCCATAATTTTTATATAAGGAGCTTTATCATGAGTTTATATGAACACAAAACTGGATTCCATAGACAGGGATTAGCAGATATCATGCATGGAAGGTATTAAGATACTCGAACCACTTCATGGCGGAGACCCTGAATCCGCTTCTAAAAACTCTTAAGTTTGCTATGAGTCTAAGCCTTATAATTCTATTTTTTTAATCAAACAAAATATTAAAAATTTGAATAAATATAAAATAAGCACCAAAATTTCAATTTTATATGTGGATAAGACAATTGAAATAACTAACCATATTAAAAGTTAAAGTCCAAAGTATATATTCATGATGTCACAATAAAGGATGCAACTCGATATAACTTAAGCAGTTTCCATAAAATTCATATTGAAAACCTAAAGACATGCAATGCAAAGATGATAGTACATGTTGATATTACTAAAAGAAAGACCCTCACTGGAGGCCTCCGTGTTAATCCTTAGAAGCCGAGTTTTTTCTTTAAAAAAGAAAGATAAATAACTACTAGAAATTATTATAATAATCATAAACTTATGGTCATTAAATAGGTCAATTGTATTCATCATAGAGAATAATAGCTACGAATCTATATCTATTTCTAAAAAAATACTCACTTTTGCTATTATGAATAACCCTCTAAATTTATATCTAAACTACCAACCTTTGCCTTTATGATCAGACTATTTTTTTTTAATAGTGTACTTGTTTTTTGGTTTCACAGACTTTGGAACTCTTTGTATAATAAGGTTGGTCAAGCTTACGAAAGTTTGACTTAATACGTCTCTTTTCTTTTGCGAATAGCTCTAGATGTTGATTTGTTTTTGGGACTAATAAAGGAGTAATTTGGTGGTGACATTACCTCTCTTTCGTTTTGGTATGCTTCATCTGATCTTTCTAGCATATTGATAATTTGGTTTATTGTTGGCCTTTTCACCTGATCAAATTTCACACAGAGGAGACCAATCTGAATGCATTTTTGTATTTGTTGGTAATCAATGTCTTGGGATGTATACCCTTGTGCTTTTGTGAGCCTATGTTTCCAATTGTTAAGCACCTGCAACATCAGATCAGACATGACACATCTAGAAAGTTTAGTGTTACTCCCATGCAATAGATTATGAAAAAAAGGGGGCCTCTGCCTTCAAAGTAGAAACATAAGTATCTTATAAGGTCAATATATTGCTGGGATGTTGTTTCGGTCTCATCTGTTGGGTAATCCTTGTGGCCCGTAATTATCTCTATGATTATTACCCCCAAGCTGAATATGTCAAACATTTTTGTGATCTCACCTTTTTCTATGTATTCCGGTGCCATGTAACCTCTGCACCGAATTAGCAGTGTATCAATTTGAAGCACACGAGAGAACTGTAAAGGAAAAAAAGGCATTCTGGTTCTAGCGATGAAAAAAAACCAGGTAGCATTTTACATACGGTGTTCCCTTACAACTTCTAGTGCATGTTCGAGTTTGGTCTTCACCAAAGAGCCTCGATAAACCGAAATCTGCAATTTTTGGCACCATATTGTCATCCAGCAATATGTTTGCAGGTTTAAGATCCATGTGAATAATAGGGGTAGCTTGCCACTCATGAAGATAATGTAGACCATTGCAAATGCCCTCAATAATTTTGTACCGTGTGTTCCATTCAAGTCCCGAAGTTTCTTCTGTATTTGTAAAAGAGCATCAGAGAAATGATGACTAAATAAAGTACATGTTTCCTGGACGATAACATTTGAGTAGGACCTATGCTCTAATATAACTGCGCAATTCGAAGTTCAGGCATGAAGGAAAGAAATAGAACAATGGATTGTGGTACCCGAAAGATGATCACGAAGACTTCCTTTTGGCATGTACTCCAAGCACAACAACCTCTCTAACTTCTCAGCAAGAACAAAATTTCCATTGTGCGGTACAGGTACTCTCTCTGTTTCAGAACAGTAGCCTATAAACTGCACTATATTTGGGTGTTTAAGCCTCATGAGATGCTGGGCTTCGTTCTCGTATTGAACATCCTGAATCCCTGTGATTGTCGATGCAAACCTCTTGACAGCAATCATATCTCCATTTGTTAGGACTCCCTGTTCAAATTTTACGTATAGCTTAGCAGGGTTGTGTGTGTGTGCGCGCGCGCGCGCATGCGCGTGTGTGTGTTATTAATTAAAAGATGGCAAAGACATGATTTTTTAAGTAATAATTACCTTATACACCTTACCGAAAGCACCTTCGCCGAGTAGTTGCTCATCAGAAAAATCTTTTGTGATCTGCCTTAACTCATCTAGTGTTAAGTCTGCGCTCCCCAGCATATTACATCTTGCGTTGGAAACTCTCCGAGCGCGCGGTAGGCCTGTTGTGTCTCCTCGGATATGTTTCCCCATCTTCGCTAGAAACAGGGCGATAGCCAAAGGAGACTGACGACGACCTCGAGGCGTCAACGAAGGAGACAGACGCCCCACGCCGTGCGGAGGTTGTCTTCGCGGTGTCATGGCTGCTCTCCTTGAGGTTTCAGCCCCACCCAACAGCCGAACAGCGCCGGTATCCTTAACACTGCCGTGGTGGGTGCCCTTCACCATGGAAGTTGAAGGTATCCTTGTGGCGTTCTGAAAGGAAAAAAAGATATATCCTTGTGGCATAAGATTCAAGGGAAGATGGGCTGCTATAGAAGTAGAACACGAGGACGCGACTGTCCTAATAGGGCCTTCTATAGTGTGTTCCCTGAGTGAGGCTGAAAAAAGAGAAGGTTTGGAAACCGCTCCACCCCACTGCAACCGGTGGTGCCGACTTCTAGCGAAACCAAGAAAATAAGAAGCGATGGAAGTAGTTGCGCTGGTGCCTGCAATAATAGAAAACTGCTCTGTTGGTACGACTGTCAGCAACCATGATCGCTGCATGGATCTTATCTCTGCAAGTTTGGGAGAGAGGAGGATGTAGTCATTATTTTATTTGGAGGTCAGAGTTGGCTTCGGTGCTTCTTTTCATCTCACGCTGCAGCTGTGCTAGGGTGATGCCCCGTTTCTAATGTGGCCACCGCTTTTTTTCTAGCACCGCTTGTACACTGTGGCCGGCCTAAGATGACAACTTTAGATCTTGCCTTGTTTTCGTTCCACTGAGATCGATGCTGCTCCTGGAGATGGCTGCTTTTCTCCATCTCGCCTTGCCTTGCTGGACAGACTAGCTGTGCCTAGTAAAGTTATGTTCAGCGAGTGGTTGTTTGGTTCTTTTGCCTGGCTGGGCAAGATTACAGAGCTATCTGTTTGGTTCTGAAAACTTGCTTGTGCTAGCTGCTAAGGATTTTGTTGGTTTTGTTGTTTGATACTCTTCCTCATATGCAACACCTTGGTACGATTAGTTACATCCATCTAAATGGACACACAAGCTTGTACATGCATGCACCGTATCAAAACATAAAAATATATATGTATTATAATATGCCACGTATAGCTTCATGGAGCCAAAATACATAGTATGCTGGTATAGCTTTGTGCGGCCAAATTACACAGCGAACCGCATGTAGCTTCATATGGCCAAAATATACACCGCCATAATTAACTTCAGAGCACCAAAATATACTGTATGCCATAGTCCCATACCACCAAAAGCTACAGAAGTCCCTACTGTGAACACTAACTGAAGTCATACGAAGAGCTTTACTCCAAAGGATAGCGTTCCATAAATTGGTTGCACGGAAAAACAAATCTTTGCATCAAATCTACATAATATTGCCAAAGTAAAATAGGAGTTGAAATTACCTCGAACAGGACTGCTAGAGCACAGATCAAGACCAAGGATTGGGTGATTGGATGGGGAATATAGGGGAGACACCAGATGTGCACCAGGAGAGACGGAATCAGAGAGGGGAGAATGGGAGAGATTGCGGAGTTGGAGAGGATAGGAAAGGGGAACCTGCTTATAGATGGGAATATGAATGGACCTGCAAATGGAGGGGAAGATGAGAGAGTGCCTGCGAGGGGTAAGGTTATTAACTAAGGGTGACCCTGAGCATCCGAGCACGTTTTGCCTGCTCCGCGCCAATTTTTCGCGCCCCCGCACTTTTTCCCGCGCTCGCGTGCTCGCTTTTGCCAGTGCCGGTGAGCCGAATTGGCTCGCCCATGCCCAGTAAAGTTAGGTGGGCACTAGCCGTTGGCAAAGGATCAGTCTTTCATGCTTTGTGCGCCAGGCGAGGAGAGAGATGGAATGGACGACAATGAGAGCAGAGGTGGTTTCTTCTTTTTGAGAGGTGGTTTCTTCTTTCTGATAAAGGCTGCGTTCGGTTGAGGGTATAAGCGCTTATAAGCGCTTATTTTTCAGCACTTCAGCAGTATTTTTCTCTCACAAGATTTCAGCACTTCTACAGCACTTTAGCGCTTATCTACAGCACTTTAGCTTCACCGAACACAGCCAAAGACGAGCAGAGCTGATTATTGAGCAAGGGGTTGGCAACACGAAGTAAGGATGGCAACGGGTTGGGTTCGGATCGGATGGAGTCTATGGGCACCCAAAACCAAAACCCGAACTTAAAACCCGAAACCGATTCGGGTAAAAATCTATACCCAAAACCAAAACCCGCGGATACCCGAAACCCGACGGATTAACCGAAACCCGAAACCCACCACTATATAGCAATAAGAAAAATAAAAAAAAATTTAGCAACATATATATTACGTATTCAAATATCTAAACAAGAGACAATAAACAACATATAATTTCATGACTCAATTTAAAACAAATTTAATAGCTTACCTAAATAATTTACTAATAAAAATACTTGAGTTTTTTTATTCAAAATGTTATATTTCGGATATCCATTGGATATCCGCGGGTGAAAATCGAAACCCGAAACTAAACCCGAAATGATTTGGATATCCGAACCCGAAAATCATACGCGAAAAATTAGACCCAAATTCAAATCTGCTGGAATCAAAACTCGCGGATATCCGTCGCGATCCCGAACCGCTGCCATCCCTGGCACTAAGGATAAAGACGCGTCTTAGCCTAGGGTCGTGATTCTGCGAGCCACGAGCGGACGCACCATAACAGTTCTGGCCTGGGCATGTCTCCTGGGCCTATTTGGAGTAGATGCACGACACAGCTTTCCCAGCCGACACATGCTAATGGCAGAAAAGTGCTTCCGACCTCCCTCAATTATTGGCATAGTTCCATTTACTTCTTTCAACTAGAAAATTGAATGTTTGTATTCCTCGAACTATTGAAACAGGTCGATTTGCCTCTCTGCACGGTTTTCAAAGCAGTTTGGCTAGAGTCTGTCTTCCTAACATTCAAGTGTTGGAGGGCCTCTCCACACTCGATTTTTTGTTATCCCTGGATCAGACTCGAATGGCTCCGATGAATCCACATGCGGTTACTGTTCATCTTCCTCCTCTTCTTTGGTTACTGTTCATATGCCTCCTTAGCACAAATCACAAATCGTACTCCCTCCGTTCCACAAATAAACGCAATTTTTTTTGACTTCTACTGTTCCTCTTTGACCATTTGTCTTATTTAAAATTTTTATGCAAATAATAAATTAAATAAATCATTATTAAAATACCTCAAACAATAAAATAAATTATAACAAAACAAATAATATTTATTAAATTTTTTTGAGCAAGACGAACGGTCAAATAGGAATCGTAGAAGTCAAAGGATTACGTTTATTTGTGGGACGGAGAAAGTAACTACAAGGCATAAATCACAAGTAGGTGTGTACCGGCACAAATCATAATAAATAATTTTTTTTATGAAAGGATAAGGACAAAATTTGGTAGGCGGCGTCAGAGTTGGGGAAGAAGAAGCTCGCGTACGGGCGCGGCCGTGGGCGGGTGCGGGCACAGCAGCAGCACGGGCACAGGCGGGCGCAGCATCCAGCGGTGACGCAGGCACAGCGGCGGCGCAGCCACGAGCAGGTGCGGCATCCAGGGAAAAAAAAATCTAAGGGTTGACAGGCCCTAAAACACTATTCCTTCTGTTTCAAAATATCTATCGTTTGTACTTTCAAAAAACGATTATCGACAATTATATATTTAAAAATATTAACATTTATAATACGTAATTAGTATCATTAGAAAGATCGTTGAATCTAGTTTTTTAATAAATTTATTTGAAGATATAAATGTTGCACGTATTTTGTACAAATCGAGTCAAACTTGTGACAAAAAACTGAAAACGAGATACATTTCGGAACGGAGGGAGCAGCACGTATTATGATTTGCCTTGCCGCGTGGCTAACGTGGCCCCGCGTCAGCTATCCTACGTGGTGCCAGAGGTAAATTGTAACTTTCACAATAGTTCAGGGAGATCCGTTAGACTTTATAAAAAGTTGTAGAAATATTTTTGTTAAAAAAATCCAAATATTTTTCAGGAATAAATGTATATTTAAAGTTACTAAAATGTTATTTAATATTATATAAAAATCATACAGAGTTTGTTTTAAGTCAAAAAATCATAGATATTCCTTTCTTCATTTCCTGTACATCAGTACCTGCACTACTGTTAACATGAGTCACAGATTTGCATTCGGAACCCTAGAAAAGCTTCTATTTCTTTTCTTCCTTCCCTATACGTAGAGCAGAGCAGAGCACACGCCGGGATACGTGACTCCGGTGCTGGGGCTCTCGCCGTCGCCGGCGGCTGCGTGGCGGCGCCCGGGCATGCCTTGGCCGGTGTGCATCCGTACAGGGGCGTGGCGTGGCCAGTGGCGGCCTGGTCTGCTAGCCGCGGGAGCAGGCGGCAGGGGCGACCGGGACTCGACGGCCATGGCGCGGAAACGACAGGGACGGCCGATGGCGGTTAGGGGAGGGGCGCTGGAGCTCGTCCGTTTCCGGGCGCACCCGATGGTGCTCGCGCCGCGGCCCGAGGCGGCCGGTGGCCCTCTGGCCATGGGCGGCGGCGGACAAGAAGCAAGGGGCGGCGGCTGGGCGTTTCCGGCCTGGTTGGACCCGGCCGAGCAGTGCGCGAGGCCGAGGTGAGGGTGGCGGTGGCCGGAGGTCACGTGGATGGCTAGGCGGTGGAGGAACTAGCGGCACAGCAGGGAGCTCGCCGCGGCTGTCCATGGCGGACGCGAGATCGAGAGAGAGAACGAGAGATAGAGAGAGAGAGAGAATGGCGAGCATGCAACGAGCAAGGCCAGCCACGCGACGTTGCCATTCTGCACGCGGTCGGCGACGCGCGGGGGCTCGCGGTGTGACCGCTGATGGTCACGGACTCACGGTTAGACCGCCGGCGACGTGTAAGCATGCATCGTGCTACTCGAACATGGATACTGCTAGAACACCCTAAAATAAGAATAGAATACAGGGGCTGATTGGTTGCCCTACCAGTTCGGTCATACGGGCCATCCTGCCTCATTTCGTGCAGTTGGCCCGTGTTTGGTAGCCCTATCATTCATTCATTCCGCGCGGCGAGAATGTCCATCTCGATGTGGCTCGCGATCCCGGCTCCCGCCGCCGCCGCGGCTGAGGGTGGGAGCGGCAGCGACAGGGGACAGGGGCTCACTCCTCCCAGTCGCGTGCGCTGCCGTGCAGGCGGAGACAGCCGTGCTCAGGTGAGGCCGAGGCCGTGGGGATGCGCTTCCTTGCCACTGAAGCCGCTAGGCGCCGGCTTGCCATGCCGCCGCAGGGGGCCACTGCCGCGGTGTGTCACTCGTCCGTACCTCAGTGCCACCACCCTGCAGTGGATCTCCCTCGGAGCCAGCGCGTGAGTGGCCTCTGATCCTGACACCCAAAGCCAAAAGTCCCTTTAGAGCAAGGGCAATGATACCGCCCGTTAGCCGGCTAAATATAGTCCAGCGTGGATTTCAATTAATAAGGCATAGCAATGTCTGAGCACATGCAACCAATGCGGACCCATTCAAGGCGGCAGAACAGCGAATGAAGGCGAGGGCATGCCTATACCGCCCTCTTGAAGCCGGCGTTTTGCGAGACGCCCGCTGTGCACTCTCTCTCCTTTTCTCTCTTCGCCAACAGGGATTCAGCCCGCTTGCAGCCAGCCATAATACTTGCTCTTAGTTTCTTTCCACTTTGCCTTTTTTTTTGTCCGCATTTTTCTTTGAGAGCCAAAGCACCGGTTCAATTTGCGGCATTATTATCCCACTTTCTCTCGTGATGGGGGCGAACGATCCACACGTTCAGAAACATGGGCTTTGTTAATTTTTCTCATGCAATCATGCTGCTAGGTTGTGCGCGCTACCAAACACGAGAAAGAGGATCAATTCGCTCAACTAAACCGTCCAAATGGGTAACCAAACAGAATCCTTGTCATCCAGTATCAATCAAGAAGTTATAACCAAAACACAGGTTGCTGAATGGGTTCGTCCGGGCCAAAATGAGCCTGGACAGGCAATACGTCCTGGCTCGTAGCCACTGGAGCAACCAATCACACCCATAGTGATACTCGAGCATGGGAACAGATGAAAGTAAATAAGAATATAACGTGGGTACTACTCGAACACCCTAAAATATAGCACAGAAAATCTCACTGATACTATGTGCAAAATTAAAGATATATTGCGGAACATCCTATTTATATCATATGAACATCCCATAATAAATAGTGTGAATAAATGAAATTACATCATAAAACACTAAAATGGTAAAAAAGGAGAAAAAATAATTGATTAGAGTGAAATTAAATAGGATACAAGATAGAATGAAATGAAAACAAAAGAAATTATAGAAAACAGAAAATAAAAGAAAAATGAAAAAAGAAATCGAAGAAAAACAAAAAAATGAAAAACTTGAAAATAACAAATGAAATAAAGAAAATTAAAATAAGAATAAAATACCCAAAAACAAGTATAGGAAAAAGAAATACAAGCAACGAAAGAAAGAAAAAAGAAAGTGGCGTACAAAAAAGAGCGTGGCCAGGAAAGGATGCGCGGGAAGGAAAGGCTACAACCGCACGTGGACCAGCGAACGGACGTGGGGCGCGCTCGTTCTGCAGGCTGGCTAGCTGCCTGGTCAGTGGACGGCTGGGCGCCGACCGGTCTGCTAGATGATTTGTGAGAGTAGAGAGGTTTGCTCGTCATCTATCTTTACAGTGCCTCACTAGAAACTTCTGCGCGCTCTACCGACGAAACTCTATACAATGTTGGGCCTAATCGGCTGCCTTTTTTTTTTCTGAGGGACTAATCGGCTGCCTTTGCTGCACAGCGGCATGCCGCTCTCTGTTTTATGCACCAAAGTACCAAACACTGTGGCTGTTCTGAGGGGAGGCTGCAGCAGTAGCGCTGCCGCCGCTGCAAGTATCACGGCCGATCGGAGCCATTTATGCCATCACTATCAGGGGTTGTTCATAAATTAAATTGACCAATGATAAGAGTTCTAATTAGAGAACATAAGATATGATATCAAAGATAAGCAATATCAGGTTATATTTTGTTTGAAAGGAGATTTACTCTGCTTTTAAGAAAGCAAATAAGGGCTCCCGGGTGCGGCGCGGGAAAAATGCAGAAACCGAAACCCATGGATTTGATGACTTCATGGCTCCTTTGGAGCGGCGTAGGAGAAACGCAGGATCACATTCCAGAGGAATTCTTCACTCACAGTCACACGGGAACGAAAACATCCGCCTCCAGCTCTTGTTTTCACGAAGTCCAAGACAGCAGTGGCTTCGGCGGCCGTCTGCGCCAACGCTCGCGCCGCCTGGATGGACGCGCGCCTCGCCGATGCCGCGGTCGCCGTCGCCACCTCGTGCCCAGGGGACTGAAGCGGCGGCGGCGGGCCCCTGCTCCGCGCCCGCAACGAAGGGAGGAGTAGGAGCTCGCGCAGGCCCTCCTTGGCCTGGTCGGAGACGGAGGGGGCGGGGGGCGGCGGGGGCCTTGGAGGAAGCAGCGTCTGCGGAGGCGAAGGCGGAGGCGGAGATGGAGTCGAGGCGGTCGAGCGCACGCGAGACGGAGGCGTCGCTGGAGGCGTTCGTCGTCGCGGCCTGGCTCTCCCTAGCTCTGCTTCGCGGCGGCGCCATCGCTGGCTGCGCTGGGGCTGAGCCCCGCCATCCGCGCCGGGACCGCGACGGGGCCGCGCGCCGCCAGCCGCGCCGGGGCCACGACGGCGTCGTCCGCTCCGGGGCCGTCCGCGCCGCCATCCGCGCTCGCCGAGGCCGCCGCCGGAGCCGTGCTCGCCGAGCGCCGACGTCCGCTGCTCTGCTTGTCCCTTCTTTCTCTCTCTCCCGTGTCTGTTCGCAGCCAAGGGGGAAGAAGGGGTGCGTGTGGAGATGGCGCTCGAGGACGATGCGGGCGCAGGCAGACGGCGTGCGAGAGCGGCAGAGGCGTTGGCAGAGGGCGGGCGGCGGAGGAGATGGCCCAGAGGCCAGAGCGGCGTGAACGAGAAGCGGATGTGTTGGGGACGATTCCAGAGGAATGAGACTGAGGAACGTTTCCTTTCCTACGCCAATGCAAATCCTACAATTTCCCAGGAAAAACAACGCAAAACAAAAGAAACGCTCCATACTCTACTAAAACACAGAAACGGACATCAAATGAACACTACATTAGAGCTGATGTCTGGGTGCTTCTTCTTCTTGATCCAATCCTCTAGACAACGTACTGCCTTCAGAAGTTTGCTCTTCTCAACCTCTTTAAGAAGACCCCCCCACATCTGCAGAAAATTGACAGTTGCATAAATCACCACATCTGGGTTAGATGGGAAAGATTTTTCAATGGTCATCTTTTTCCTATTCTTCCAGATTGCCCATGCCAAACCTGCAAAGAAGAAGAAAATTATCCTTTGAGGGATTCCTAGCCTTCTTGGCAACCATTTAGACAGAACTTCCTGTAGAGAAGTCAGGAAATGATTCCAACCAAAAGCCTCCCTAATACAGCACTAAATGTTTTGGGCTAACACACATTCAAATAAAGATATGATTAACCGTCTCAGGTTTATTACATACAGAGCAAAGATGACTCCCATGCCATCCTTTTTCGTTTCAAGGTAGTTGCAGTTTGTAATTTGTCATGAAACATCTGCCATAGAAAAATTCTAACTTTTAGAGGAACTTTGCTTTTCCAGATAAGATTGGTAAGCTGGTCTCTAACTCCCCCATGAGTCAAAACATAATACAATGACTTAGTTGTAAAGACATTAGATTTATCTATGGTCCATTTGACTTCATCCTCTCTAGTCCCGTCAATATTTTTGAATATCCCCCAGCAGCCTATTCAAGGACTCCCACTCTTCAGCTAGCTCCGCATGAAGCTGAAGGAGACATTCCAGTCCTCCCCATTCCAAACTTCCTGAACAGTTACATTTGGTTCTTCATAGATATCATAGAGATTATCATAGAGATTATTAAATTGGATCCTCAGTGGCATACCTCTAATCCAAGAGTCATGCCAGAATCTCATCTTATATATTTGCCTTTGAAAACTCTGTATTCTGCTCCCCACTGAAACAAATGTTTGATCTTATGAAGCCCTTTCCAAAACTGGGAAGGCCCTCTATATTTAGACCCAAAAAAATGTGGTATTCTGCATGTATTTTGCCTTCAATAGTTTATACCACAACTCCTCTGGCCCTTTCTCAATCTTCCAAATCCATTTAGTGAGAAGGCACTGGTTCATGATCTCAGTGTTAGATTTTTGGTTTGCACATGGAAACCCACTTTGCCATGTGACATTTGAAAACATCATCTGCCCCCCTCCAAACGAATGTAGATCTTATTGTATCCATCTTGTTATGAACCCCTTTCGGAAGAAGATAATATCCCATCACATACATAGGTAAATTGCTCAAACAGGAATTTGTAAGTATAAGATGTCATAAATTTCCCTTTCCAGGGATCTAATCTCTTGACAGTTTTATATAAATCCCTTGAAAAACACTAATCCCTAACACCTTGTCAGAGATGGGGATTCCTAAGTTCTTCATAGGCAGATCTCCTAATCTGCAATTCAGCATATTTGCTTTCCTTTTCTTATCCTCCTGACTATATCCAAACATTACCACTTCACTTTTGTGATAGTTTATTTTAAGCCCTGGCAGCCATTCAAAGCAATGTAGAAAGGATCTTGAGATTTGTAATGGAGTGATCAGAGCCATCAGCCATAATGGCTATGTCATCTGCATACTGTATATGAGAAATCCAATGTGGTATAAGTGAAGTGAGAACTTCTTGGATCAAATGTCTGTGTACAACTTTATCTAATAGAGCACTCATGGAATCAGCAACCAAATTGAACAAAAGTGGGGATAAAGGGCCCCCCTACCTCAAACGCCTCAAAGTTCTAAAATAAGGTCCCCTTGTACCTTCCACTTTTGGGGAAAGCCCTTGCTTTGGAGCACCTCTTCTAAAAAATCCCATATGACTCTATCGTATGCTTTTTCAAAGACAATCTTCATAATCATACCTTTCTCATTACTTCTGCTCAGTTCATGTATCACTTCATGTAAGATCAATGCCCCTTCTAAAATATTCCTCCCTTGAATAAATCCTGTCTGGTTAGAGCCTATGACCTCCTTGGCCACATGTGCCAACATCTTTGTCAACACTTTAGTAAAACCCTTGTAATCCACATTCAGCAAGCTGTATTGCTTAATAGTGGTAGCCTCTTTAGCTTTGGGCACTAAAGTTATGACTCCATAGTTTAGCCTTCTAATTTCTAGAACCTCATTGTAAAAGTCCACAAACATACTATAGTAATTATCCTTGATCCTGTCCTAGAACTTTTGGAAGAAAACAAATCCATATCCATTGGGACCTAGTGCTGCATCTTTTCTCATCTCAAAAATAGCTTGCTTAATCTCCTCCTTGAGAAAGGTTTGATCAGGTTGATACTGCTATCTTCTGTAACTATTCTTCCTTCCTCCCAAAAGGATGGAGCCAGCCTCACACTCCTTTAGCCCAGAATCCCCAAGGGGCTGCTTATAGAACTGGACCACATGGTCCATAATGTCTTTCTATTCAGTAACCAACCCCTGATCAGTTTACAAAGAAATTGAAATTATCAAGATGCCCAAGAGGGGGACGTATGGAGGGGGGATTGGAATAATTCTAATTTTTCACAATAAAATTAAATCCTAGCGCTTAGCCCATTTCATCCCTTGTGCCTAAAGTGATTTCTATGCTACGCACAAAGTTTTGCACCCTAAGTCCCAATCCTGCTCTAGCATGGCAATTCTAAAAATGTAAAGACATGAATTGACTTGCTCAAAAGTAAATGCTCAAAGTAAAAAAAGGGAAAGAAACACATATGTTTTCCCGAGGCATCCGAGTCGGCACTCTTTGCTAGTCCTAGTTGGAGCACTCGCGCAAGGGTTTCGCTCCCTCTTGATCCGCGCAAGGACCAAGTGCTCTCTACGGGTTGATTCTTTGTCACTCCAACGCGGTAAATCGCCCACAACCGCTCATGACATGAGTTCAGTCATCCACAAGCTCCACCAGATGATCACCAAACTCATAATCGCCACCAAGCCAAGGTGATGCAGATCACCAAGAGTAATATGCACAAACTCTCACTTGACCCAAACAAGGCTAATAATAAAGGTGGATGCACCCTTGCTACTCCAAATGCACTAACAAAGTCCTTAATTTTGGATTATCAAATCTTAAACACCTCACTAAGCTCTTGCTCTCCCTTGCACTCCAAAGTATTTTCTCAGCTGAACAAATGGTTAAAAGAGCATCTTTGGACGAGTAGAGTGGGTATAAATACCCCCCTCCAAAGAAAGTAGCTGTTGGAACTCAACTGCACTGAAAACGCCTGTCCAATGCCACTCCAATAGCACAGTGACGTCAACTAGCTGTTACTGCGTTGCAGTTCAACGCTGTGTCCGATGCCTACCCATCAGACATGTCCGATGCGTCATTCCCCTCTCTGGACCCTATCTCATCGGACACCAAAGCCTATTTGTCCGATGTGAACACTGTTCCTTGTCCGAAGCACCTTCAGAACAATCCCTCACTGCTACAGTGCGAGTTGCATGTTCGGTGACCCTACGCGCAGTTGTGAAAGGTCCCAAAGTAGGCTAGAGGGGGTGAATAGCCTAATTAAAATTTTCTTGCAAAACACAATCTAGTGCACGGAGTTAGTAAAACAAAAGGCGAAAGCAAAGAACTAGGTCTAGACTATTTTACGCAAGCCACCTAACAATAATTCTACAAAAGTTATGCACACAACCGAAACAATCAAGCACTCCGATCCTAAGTGCTCAACACTACACCAAAGAGCTAACTCCTCGAACCTAAGGAGTAGCTAGCTATGCAAAGAGTAAATCGAGAGAGGAAAGGTCCGAGAAGGTTATACCGGTGGTGTTGATGAAGTGAAGTCCGCTTGCCGTGAAGAACCAATCACCGTGAGAGAATAACCAATCAGCTCAAAGAAGACTAATTACCAAGAAAGAACACCGAAAGACCAGATCATCCATTCGATGATGGAGAAGAGAATAGACATTCAATTTTTACCGAGGTTCACTTGATCGCCGTCAAGCAACTCCTCGTTGTGGCACCGGTCTTTCTTGGTGGATCACGAGCTAGGCTTCATACGCCAATCCCTCACCAGGAGCCGTTCACCAACACAAGAGAAGTTTCTCACCACGTGATCTTCACTAGAGTCGGTTTTGGCACTCCACCGGGGAATAATCACAAGAACCCCTCACAAGAACTCCTCGATGTGGACTTGGACAATCTCCACCCAATCTCATACCAAAACCTCCTCTAAGCCATCTAGGGATTCGGCAAAATGCCAAGAGAATAAGAACTAAGCAGTGGCTAGCTCTCAAGTGCTCTAGAATGCACCTCACTAAGCAATGAATCACTTGAGAATCACTCAACTCAATGGATGATCAAAACTATGTCAAAGAGTGAGTGGAAGACTTAGGGAATGCTCACAAAGTGTATAGCAATGATGCAAATGTGCAAGAGAGGCAACAAGTGCCTGGTGATCGACTATAAATAGCCCCAAGTCATCCCCTAGCTGTTACACCCACTGAAGCAGCCGCTAGCACCTTTTTCGGGCCATCGGACGCACCGTCGGACTGAGTCCATCGGACTAATCGTCCACGTCCAACGCTCACGATTTTGTCACGTGTCAGAGCCGTTTGAAGATAGCCGTTGGACGGCAACGGCTACTCTCTCGCGCCACTTTTCAAACCATCGGACTCAGCCGTCGGGCAGGCCGTCGGACCAAACTCGCTGAGAGTCCGACACTTCCAGAGAGCTCCCAGAACGCTAAAATGCATCGGACTCGTCTGACGTGTTCAAACAGAGTTTCTCACGAACTGGTACTACACGTCGTACTGAGAAGAAATAGTCCGGTGATCAACACTTCACAGCCGTCGGACCAATAACCAGAGTCTGACTCTCTGAGACTCACAGGCATCGGACTGACCCAAGTCAGTGCATCGGACCAAAGGACAGAGGGCGTCCGACGCTTTCAGAACGTTCAGCACAGAAGGGTTAGCCGTCGGACCCAAAGCAATGGTCCGACACTACGTGATCATCAGAGTCCGACGCTCTGTTTTCACAGATTCTAGGTCTATTTCTTCAACCCTTGTCTCTATGTGCTAACACCAATGATATTCAACACTTGTGCATAGTGTGTTAGATTTTGACAACAGTTTGCAAGGGTTAGTCACTTGTGATCTAGGTTCAAGGTGTATGCCATGCATGAGATGCAACTTAGAGCACTTGAAAGTAAGTCAACTACTTACTTCTCCTCTTGATAGTCAGTTATGTATCCTAAATGCGATCTCTTCCATTAGAAGTCTTGATCACCAAAAAAAAAATCCTATTTAGGTATACCTTTGCCTCTAGCTTTTCTTTCTTTAAGTCCTTTTCTTTCTATCTCCATCTCTTGATCACTTTCATCTCCATGGTTGGACTTCATGATCATTACCTTCTTCTCAACTAGCTCCACACCATGGTTTGGACATTCTATTCTTAGTCATACACTTGGACAAATGGATTAGGCCATAGGTGTCATCAATTATCAAAACCAAACTTGGGCTTTCAAGATGTCCAATGGGTTTTCAAACCCCAGCTGTGTGTGCCAGCTTGTCGATCAATCCTTTATAGCTCCTCCTTGAGCTCAAATTTTTCCTTTTTCTGTTCTCCCAGCATTCTTACATTCCAACCTTTAATAAAAGATATCAAAAGCGCTAAGCATCCATGACAGCGGTCAAGAGAATAACACTGCTCCAGACATCTTGATTCAACCTCATTCCATTTATCTGTAACAATTTGTGAGAAATTGGGTACAATTATCCACTGTTGTTCAAAAAAGAAACATCTTGGTCTCATAGGCAAACTTTCCCCATTATCAACCACAATTGGTAAATGATCTTAACCCACTCTAGTAAAAGAAATGGATTGACGTCATCACTGTTCAATGACTTCCAAGACAGTCACCGCGTCGGTAAACCTTCAACAGTAGAGATGGCAATAGGGAATTTCCCGTCGGGGAATGGCTCCCCATCCCTGTCTCCATGGGAAAAAATTTTCCCGTCCCCATCAACACTCACAGGGGCTTTTTTATTCCCATCCCCATCCCCGCACGGGGATTTTATCCCCATGGGGATTTTGTCCCCCGTAACAAAGCTGTTCTTGGTTAGAGCAGAAAGGGCAAAAGTGAATCCAAATCGAATCTCACAAAATCCAAAGAAAAAATAAGACACCGCTCGTTCTGATCTGTGAAAATACAAAGAACAAGAACCATTGCCAGTTCTCCTCTCTCAAATCCAAAGGAAATACAGTAGAAAGAAAAAAACAACTACAAGGAACGGAATCGATCTAGCACTTGGCACCTTGACCCAAAAACTCCTAGTCACTTTTGGTTCTAGCAACTTAATGTGCCAATAACCAATCGATGGCAACGAGATTGCACTTGCTTGAGCCTTGAGGGGTACCACAACCTCTAGCTTGTGAGTCGCCGGATGTGGGAACAGTGGCCGGCGGGCATCACTTGACCAATGCGGCAATGCGGCAATTATAGGATGGCATAGCAGAACTGCAGGAGTGGACTCGTTGGTCTCTACTCACACACAGCCATGGTGGTGGCGTGCTGGACTGTTTGTGGAGTATAGTTGTGGAGACACAGAGCGGCGGCTGCTGGGAGGAGGAGTGTGAAAGTAATGAGTTTAGAGTTTCTTCATCATATATATACTTAGCTGCCTATAGATGGGCCTTTAATAGGCCTTCGCGTTGCTCGCTAGCTAGATCGCCCTGGTAGCCATCGGAAGCAGGGCGGGGAATAGGGAACAGGGACGGGGGCGGGGACTGCACAACCATCCCCGTCCCCGTCATCCCCGACGTGGACATGATTTGTACCACGAGAAACCCTGTGGGGAGCAATCTGATCCCATCCCCGTCCCTTAAGGCCTTGTTCGTTTGCATAGAATTGGAGAGGATTGAAAGGGATTGAGGAGGATTTTGACTTTTTGGGATTTAATCCCCCTCAATCCCTCTCAATCCCCATGGTTTGGTGGGCAAACGAACATGCCCTAATAGGGAAATTCCCTGCGGGGAATCGGGGATCGGACCCATTACCTTCTTCATTCAACAGGCATGAAGCAGACTCTGCGTGCCGATATACAAGGGCTGGACATGGTCGATGCGATCTCCCGGGCACTGCGCCACTCGCCAAGTCTTCGGACGCCGTGCCACGCCGCAACGCTCGCCACGCCCAGCACGTCCTCACGCTGCGCAGGCTACACCGATTCCGTAGGATAGTTAGTTGAGCCAACGTCGTTCTCTTGTACATGTATAAATTGTATACCTGAGATCAATGAGAAGATACGGTTGATCATTCTCCCTGTTTCAAGTTAGCAACAATTCTGACTCAGGTAGGACTTGCGAATTTGATATCCGAGCCATCTGATTAGCACAAAAATGACCGTGCATTCTAATATCAATATGCTTAGAGACATTCCTTTACCACCAGCAGCTGTAATTCTAAGCGCAGAGACCTCTTTGTAACGATGAGTCATGGCATGGGGATCTTGTAAACTCGGTAGCTGGCACTGCTTGCTATACTTACTCCTTCCCAAAAAAGGTAACGTTTTTTACTTTTAGACTTTTTGTTTGACCATTTGTCTTATTCATTTTTTTTGCAAATAATAAAATAAATAAGTCATTACTAAAGTGTCTCTAATGATTTCCAGCAACTCTCATGTGTTTGGCTAACCTCTGATGCACGGTTGATATAACATAAATGCATATTGAACCATCAAGATTTGGTTCAGTGAGAATTTCACAAAAGCTTTTACGTCTGTCACTACTGATTCCGCCGATTTGCCGAGTGCCGGTGGCACCCTACAAAGCGAGAAAAACACTCGGTAAAGCCTTTGCCGAGTACCGACCACGGCATACCTCACTCGCCAAAGTTTGTGACGGCAAAGATCTCTTTGCCGAGTGCCTCAGAGAAGGCCGTTGGCAAAAAAAAGCTAGCGGACGGGTGGGATGACGGTGACGGTGCTCTTTGCTGTGTGCCAGGACGGAAGGGCACTCGGCAAAGCTTTCCTGTTTGCCGAGTGTCTTAGTGTGGGGGTATAAACCCCCGGTACCATAAGACAAGACATGGGCCGCGCCATCAAAACTGGCAAAGCCCAAAAGACAAAGGCGTGCGATGCAAGGCATTGCACTGGACGGTTATTGTACCAACTTGGCTAGTTTACTTATAACCTTGTCCCTTCAGACTATATAAGGAGGGGCGAGGATAGATCCCACAACTCAACCCACATCTCATCTACTAGCAATACAATACAGCAACAGACAGGACGTAGGGTATTACGCCTCGCGGCGGCCTGAACCTGTATAAATCTTGTGTCTCGCGCTCTCTGCGCAACGTTTGTTCGTCTCAGGCGCACCTTCACCGATCATCTACCACCTTGGGCATACCTCTCCGTAAACTATCGCCGATATCCCGTCGATAATTGGTGCACTAGGTAGAGGGTGTGCTTCCTGAATCCATGGCGAGCAAGATAGAAATCTTTTTTCGTCGTCATCGACAACGGCAACAGCGGCGAACTCTTTTTTCGTCGTCGTCGACAACGGCACCATGCGAGATCATAGATCGTATCCGAAGACCGATCGCGAGGCTCAGTCTGTCCAAGCCACCGACCAAACTGCTCAGCGAGCCTCCGAGCTGTCAAAAGCTAAGTAAATTTTATTTATCTTATTAAGATATTTTTATTTGTCTTCGGATTTCTCCATAAATCTACACCATATTTGTTAGCAGAGAATTAATCGCGCCCATCCTCTACGGCGACCTCGACAGCAGCAAGCACGCGAGCCACATCAAGCAACTTCTCGACACGCCGACCACTCCCCTCGACATCAATCAAGTTAAGTCATATTTTTAATATCTTTCTACACGTTCTTCGACCTCCATATATCTCCGGAAATTATCTCCATAGTTCTTCGCCGCCGACCTCTCCATAAGCCCCGACAAAGCTCGGGCAACTCGCCGACGATTTCTCCATAAGCCCCGACCACGTTCGGGCACTCAGAAGACTTTCTCCACCGACGAGATACTAAGTATCTCTCCATTTTCTTCTCTTAAGTGTTGCTTAACGTACCTTGGTAGCACACGCCTTAATCCGTGAAACTTGTCTACGCCTCGTAAGCCGTCACACTCACATGGTCATGTTAAGAAACCTCTAAACCAGACGCCGGGTCAAATGCTTAAACGTAACAGGCCAACTATCAGGGGAAATTACGTGACCTGACAAGAGTAAGAAACGGACAATCTTATCATGCATTCTACAACATTGGGATCCGCTCCAAAACCTACATCATGTACTACTCATTGTACATATTTATTTTACAGGAACTCGCCACCGAGCTCTCATCGCTTCTCGTCGTCCTCGCGCTGCTCGGACACCGTTTCTGACCACGCTGGGGACTCGTCGCCAGACTCGTCGTCGCTTCTCGCCGTCCTCACGCTGTTCGGACATCATCTTCGACCACGCTGGGGACTCGTCGTCGCTCCTCGCCGTCCTCGCGCTACTCGGACACCGTTTTCAACCACGCTAGGGACTCGCCCCCTGACTCGTCGCCGCTTCTCGCCGTCCTCGCGCTGCTTGGATACCGCCTCCGACCACGCTGGGGACTCGTCGTCGCTCCTCGTCATCCTCGCGCTGTTCGGATTTCGTCTCCGACCACGCTGGGGATTCGTCGCCGAGCTACCAAGTCACTCCATGCTGTTCGGATCAGGGTGCTGATCTTGGATAGCACATCGGGGGTCTTGATATGCGCTTCGCCTGCTTAGAAGACTTTTCCGATCACTTGCTGTGCTCGGAGACTTTGTCATCGCCTGCTCAGAAGATTTTTCCGATCACTTGCTATGATCGGGGACTTCGTCATCGCCTGCTCGGAAAAGTTTTCTCATCACTTGCAGTGCTCGGAGACTGCGCCATCGCCTCGCCTGCTCGAAAGAATTTCCCGATTACTTGCTGTGCTCGGGGACTGCGTCAACACTTCACATATAAAGGCTTTGACCTGACACCACGTGCCTGCGTCACCTACTATCAGGCTCGGGGACTAAGTGGATACACTTCACCTGACGGTGAAAGTATTTGTTCTAGAGAACCAAAAGTGGATACACTTCACCAAAGAGAAACTCTTTTTTAAATTTTTTTTGAGCTCTTTACATCCGTCTGGTCAAGCAACTCCGAAGATCTGCACCTCCCGACGAATGTAAGGCGCTTGGGGACTAGCTGTGGTGGTATAAACCCACGGTACCACAAGACAAGACATGGGCCGCACCATCAAAGTTGGCCCAGTCCAAAAGACAAAGGCGTGCGGCGCAAGGCATTGCACTGCACGGTTATTTTACCAACTTGGAGAGTTTACTTGTAATCTTATCCCTTCAGACTATATAAGGAGGGGCGGGGATAGATCCCACAACTCAACCCACATCTCATCTACTAGCAATACAATACAGCAACACACAGGACGTAGGGTATTACGCCTCGTGGCGGCCTGAACCTGTATAAATCTCGTGCCTCACGCTTCCAGCGTAACTCTTGCTCGTTTCAGGCACACCTTCACCGATCAATCTACTACCTTGGGCATACCCCTCGGTAGACTATCGCCGGTATTCCGTCGACACTTAGGGATAGCACTCAGCATACTTTTAATCTTTGCCGAGTGTCATTGTAAAGACACTCGGCAAACTCTTAGGCTTTGCATTTCATCGTAAAGACATGAAATTAGGCATTCCATTTCCCGCACCCTGTCTAAGAAGTGTCTCAGCTTCATGCGGGGTAGGTTCCCTTGATTCACGCCAGAATTGATGGTGAAATTCCCGCATGTACGGCTCTACTTCAGAAAGGTTGGTCAACACATATAGCATGATAGTGCTCCACTCTTCATCTTTCAAGGTCTTGTGGGTCGCTTCGCTTGCACTTCCGAGTTGCCCTTGGAAAAGGCTGAGGTTCGATCCATCTTCGCCAGCATTGTAACGAGAGGGTGGATTATGCACGCTAGGAAGGTCGTCACCATAGTATTTTATTGCAAAGTTTGACACCTCCTCCAGAATGTATGCCTCTGCAATGGAAGCTTCGATTTTAGATTTATTTTTACATTTACTTTGAAGAACCTTGTGACACCTCTCAATTGAGTAGCACCAACGGCCTTGCACAGGCCCCCCATTCGTGCCTTACACGGGAGGTGCAAAATCAAATGCTGTATCGGATTGAAGAAGCCGAGTGGAAAGATCTTCTCCAACTTACAGAGCAACACATATGCCATTCTTTCCATGTTTGCAATCACGGCCTAAGATAACTGCTTAGCATAAAGCTGGCCGAAGAAATTTCTCAACTCTGCAAGCACTAGCCAGACATGCTCAGGGACATAGCCTCGAACCATCACCGGAAGAAGCCGCTCAAGCCATATGTGGTGGTCATGACTCTTGCGCCCATTGATTCACATAGTAGATAAGTTCACTCCCCTCCTCAAATTCGCTGTATACCCATCAGGGAACATTAACGTTTGGAACCATTCTAATACTTCCCTCCTTTGGGGCTGAAAGGATCGAGGCTGCCCAAGAGGGGGGTGAATTGGACAACTAGTAAATTTTTAAAATATAATTCAACCTATCGCCATTTTCCCAACTTCACCCCACAAGTGCACAAGTGTATATCTAGCCTAAAATAAGTTGTGCAACCTAGAGCCAAGTCCTAACACATGAAATGCTACTCTAGGAAAGTAAAGAGCACAAGGTAATTGCGGAATGTAAATGAGATAGAAAGTGCAACCCGAGTTTTTCCCCGAGGTATCGGAGAGTCGGCACTCCCCACTAGTCCTCGTTGGAGCACCCACGCAAGGGTGTAGCTCCCCCTTGATCCTCGCAAGGATCAAGTGCACTCTACGGGCTGATTCTTTGCCTCTCCGACGCGGTGAATCGCCCACAACCGCTCACAAGCTTGACTTGGGCCACCCACAAGCTCTCCGGGTGATCCCCAAGCCTCCAATCGCCATCGAACCGTCTAGGTGATGCCGATCACCAAGAGTAACAAGCCTAGACTCTCACTTGACCAAGAACAAGGCCAAAGAGATGGATGGATGCACACTTATCACTCTTGATCTTGATCTAGTGTAGCAAGCTCTCAATTGGATGCTTAAATCACTCACTACACTAGGCTTTTGCTTCTCACAAAGTCACAAGGGTTGCTTCAGCTGAACAAATGGGCAAGAGAGCTAGAATGAAGGCGATGGTGAAGTATAAATACCCCCCAATCTCCACACTAGCTGTTTGTACTGTTTTCAGCTTTCTGCAGACCGTCGGACCCTGCAGAGGCGCAACCGTCGGACCATTCAGCACAGTCCGACTCTCGCACACGGCATGTGGCCGTTACTGTGTCAGAGAGGCGTCGGACGCTGGACAATGGTCCGACGCCCACCGTCGGACTCAGTCTGACGCTCTCTGAGCCAGTTCAAACCTCTCTGGAGGCGTCGGACAGAAGTGACCAATAGTCCGACGCCCCCCTACACACTCAGTCTGACGCTCTCTCTCACTCTGGCACCGTCGGACGGTTTCCATTAGTTCGATGACCAACTGAACAGAGCGTCCGACGCTCCTTGGAGCCTGAGAAGCGACCAGGGGCTGCCACGTGGCCATTGGACTCTGAGCAATGGTCCGACGACCAGTCTACTCAGGGTCCGACGCCCTGAACTTGATCAAATCTTCGCCGAATCGAAAACTTTCCAAAACGAAATTTGATCCTCTCTCTCAAGGGTCTCTCTGAGCCATCTAGAGCTAAGTTGGACAAGTGTGCATCACATCTACACTCTTTAACCTTACTCTAGGTCAAGCTACCCATCCATGCCCCTCTTTATAGTACGGTCAAAGGAAAAACAAAGTCCTAAACTACTCTAAGTGCTCCTCAACACCAAATGGCACCTAGACCTAGTCTATCTTGACCTTGTCGTCCATCCTTTGAAAACCGAAATGAATTCCACCATCCTAGGGCATGAACCTGCATATTATTATGACCTAACCTCTATGTTATCCTGCAAAACACACGTTAGTCATAATAATCGTCCGTTGTCATTAATCACCGAAACCATTAGGGTCTAGATGCTTTAAGGGCCACATCAGGATGAATTCAGCCTTAGGCTTTCTTCATGACTTGCCGCCTCTAGGAGGCACCATTTTTTTGCTTTGATCGCATAACTTTGCCAAATCCACTCTAGTCTTAACGTTGTCCTTTGTCTTATTAGGAATGTCCACGATTGTTGCCCAAAGTACCATGGCGATATTCTTTTCAGTGTGCATTACATCAATGTTATGTGGAAGAAGAAGGTCATCAAAATAGGAGAGCCTCCACAAGCCCGACTTCTGAGTCCAAGCATGTTGCTCACCATATCCCACATAACCACCTTCTTGCGGATTGACCTCGAAAGCATGTATCTAAGCACGAACCGCGGCAACTGTCATTATCTGCGGTGCACGAACCGCGGCAACCGTGCTCTTTTAACCTTGGCAAATGCTAGTTCCAAGAAACCATCGGCCTTCTCAATCCATTCATTAGTCAACGAACCCTCATCTGAGCGGCCCGTGTACATCCACTCATGGTCATCCATCCTCTAACATATCAGCGTGTAATATAAAAATCCATTGTATCTGCACGATGTTTGTACTATCTAATAGGTAAAAATAGGTCCTAATCCCACTTGAGGATGCGTAGATGGGGTTAGTTTCCATTCTCTACTCCTATCCGAGACAGAATTTCGGCAGCACCTCCCCGCTGTTCTCCAAATAAATGAAACTCTGTCATGGAGATTCTTTATCTGGAGAACAACAGGGAGATGATGCCGAAACTCTATCTCGGATCGGAATAGACAATAGAAATTAACCCCATCTACGCATCCTCAGGCTATCAAAAACGTGGATAATTCAAACAGATACAGTTGCAAAGATCTGCATATTTCCAACCGTATCTCTTTCGAACGGAAGACAGCTTACCGGGTTACGTGATCTACGAACATGCATAAATAGCTCAACTGTAAATCGAGTAAGGAAAATGGTAACTCACAGCACGTAGATTGCGGATAGTGCAATAGCCTCTCCTGCAAAAAAGAACATAGTAGTGTCAAATTGAAAATTTCGGTAGCACCTCCCCTGCACGGTGAGGCTTCCAAAACCTGTAAGAAAACAACAGCACGATGGCCGACAACCAATATGTTAAAAACAACGGCACGATGGCCAACAACCTTATTCATTTTATGCATGTACCCAATGCGAGTCATCATGATTCACACAACGCCAATACCGTAAATGGTAAATCTAAATCCCATACAGTAATTGATTTAACAAACTTCTAAAGCTACCAAATTCCCAATCTAACATCAACAATCAGTGTCAATCAAACAACCTAACTACCAAGCAAATCGCTGTGGAAGAAAGGGGAGAGAAGGAGCGGGGCATACCTGACGGGGCGCCGGGGGTCGGGGCGGGCGGCGTTGGTGCCGGGGTCGCCGGCGTCGTGGCCGGGCGGGTTGGTGTCGAACAGCGCTGGGTGGGGGTGAGGCTGGCGTGGGGCTGTGTCCGAGTCCGGCGTGGGGCGGGGACAGCGTCGGCCGCGGCGGTGTGGCGCGGCGCCGAGCGGGGGCGCGGTGCGGGCGGCGCCGGTCGGGGCGGCGGCGCGGCGTGTGTGAGTGTGTGCATGTGTGTTGGGCAGGGAAAGGGGGATAAATGTGTAGTCTTTGCCAAGTGCCCACAGCACTTGGCAAAGCGGGCTATTTGCCGAGTGCCCCAGATCAGGCACTCGGCAAACGTTTTTTTTGAAAATTCGGATTGTTTGCCGAGTGCCCCAGTTCAGCCACTCGGCAAACATTTTAATTTGTTTAAAATTTGTTTTGCTTTCTTTCATGAATATTCGATGCTTTATTTGCTTTTTCAATTTACTTTGCTTTGCTTTCTTTCAAAATCACTCAACAATATATATTTGATGCTTCTATGAATATTAGACCATTATTTCATGCGGTTATAACTCAAATTCAATTTATATCAATTAAAATTCTGTAATTGTAGTTAACAAATTAAAATTATCAAATGGATCCAAAAAAATTACCAAGATTTCAAATGAAACAGTCTATATTGTCTATTGCCTAGACAAAAAGTTTTGAAGTCAAACCCCAACTAGACCATCACTTTGACTCGAAATCTCATCGAATCCTTCTCAACGGTACGATTCTTCTCCGGAGATGCTTCGATTTGTAAGCATCGTACGTGTCAAATTACGCGAATCTTTCTCAAATTTTTACCACAGTCTTCACATATGATATCATGAGATCTTGATAAATCTCATGATTTTCAAACTTTGTTTGTTTTTTATAGAATTTTAAAATAATTCGGACACATGTTTGTGGTCATCTTTCGTGAACAAGATGTTCAAAATTTCCTTTTATTTCCCGGATAAGGCCTCACATTAGACTAAAAAACATGTATGTCATTTTTTCATTCATTTTATTGCATTGTTCAAATCACTTCCAATTCAAATTTGACTTATCCCCAAAAATTACACTAAATGAAATAAATTGACTAAATATAGCAAAAATACCGAGAAATATGCCAAATTTTAACATGGAGTACCCCGTACAGTATTTGGTGAGCGGAGAAAGTTTGGAGGGAAGAAGATGAAAAAAACATGTTTGCCGAGTGCCGGTACAAAACACTCGACAAACCCATTTATTTGCCGAGTGTCACCACAAAACACTCGGCAAACCCATTGCTTTGCCGAGTGTCGCAACAAAACAGTCGGAGTGTCAACGTTGGACACTCGGCAAAGTCTCAACGGCAGGCGGCATTTGCTAACGCCCGTCGCACACGCCTGTCAAGTGGTGATGTTTCCCGAGCGTTCTTTCTTTGCCGAGTGCCATGGTGACGTTTGCCGAGTGTATTATTTTTAGCACTCGGTAAAGGACCGATTTACCGAGTGTTTTTATTTCGCTGTGTGTTTTGCTTGTGACACTCGGCAAATATGCTGTTTGCCGAGTGCCCGACAGAATGCTCTCGGCAAATATTTTGGCACTCGGCAAACAACAGGATTCTAGGCATGTAGACCATACCAGTCAACTGAAGTGGAAGACGCCGTGCTGGCCGTACTGGCCGCTGAACTTGATGTCCTTGGGGTGGCAACCTCAGTGCCGCTGAAGGTGGCTATGAGGGACAGCGCCGAGGGAAGGGGATGTGAGGTTCAGGGGGCCAAGGAAGCAACGCCAAGGAAGCAACGCCGTGCTTGGCCATGGCATCGGGCCTGTGCCACTATAAGCTAGCGCTGGTGACCCATCCCGTCCCGCACCCCACTCGGTTCGCCCGCGCCAAGTGCTCCTAGCGCAAGCAACTCTTTGCTGCCGACTGTTGTCGCTTGGCCACCATCTTCCTCTGGCCTTTGCCACCCCCCGCGGCCTCTGCGAGTAGTCGACTCCTCACTGCTATCATCGAGGGCCGAGCACTCCACCACCGGGGACGTCGCGCCGGGGTCACCATGGGAGGGGGGCCGCCGAACTTGCAGCGATAGAGCCCCACGCCCGCGCCAGGGTGGCAGCAGCCACTTTGTCTATGCCCGCACCGCTGGCGGCGCCGGGATTGCCCGGACCGGAGCAACCGGGGCCGCCGCGCCCACACCAGCCTGCGCCGGGAACGCCGCGGCCCTCCCTACCCGTGCCGGGAGGAGGGGGGAGGTGCGGGGGCGGCGGACGGCAGCGGGAGGACTGGAAGAGAGAAACGCGCCGCAAAGAGGCCGAGTCGCCCGTAAGCAGGTTCGCAAGGATTCACGACCGTCCGGGTCGATGGTTCAATGGGTGAGAGACCCTCTACGACCCCAATTGGATGGTCCATATCACGTCTTGGCCGGATCCGACGGTTAACGAGTTAGCGGGCGACGTGGCCATATCCACCGCCCAAACCTTGGCTTTGATTTAGTATGTAGAGATATGCATGGCAAAAGAACTGAATAATACGGTAGTTGCTATTCATGTATTCCCTCCGTCCCAAGACAGATGTCATTCTCACTTTCCGAGAAGTTAAAGCCTTTTAGCTTTTAACCAAATATGTATACGAAAATATTAATGTTTATAATATATAATTAGTATCATTAGATAGATCGTTCAATATACTTTCATAATAAATTTATTAGGAGGTATAAATGTTGCACGTATCTTCTACAAACTTAGTCACGTATCTCGTAGCGACCTCTATCTTGGGACGGAGGTTGTACACATCTGGTAAGTAAAACAGTAATAAAAAGAGGAACCGGGAATGCTGCTACCTGCTGCTGGTAAAGGCTGAACGCCGGCGTGCAAGCAAGTCTGCAAGTGCATGTGAATTCAGGGTGGACCTGGTGGAGATGGAGGATCGGTCCATACTCCCCGCGGGGCAGGGAGCGCTGGGTGTACTGCTCCTCGCCGGCGGCAACGGTCACTGCCACCACGTCGTCGTCGTCGCCGTGCTCGTCCGCCGCCAGCACGGGCGCGTCGGCGCGCTCGCTGCTCCTCAAGCTCGACTACGAGGAGATCCTCGCGGCGTGGGCGGACCGGGGGTCGCTCTACATCGGCGCCGCGACTCGCCGGAGCTGCAGCTCGACGCCGTAAGCCCACACCCGCTTCTCGGTCCTCACAGATGTTGTCTGTCCGTCGTGCGGATCTTGGAGACACGGCCATGAGTGTGACCGACCACGGTGCCGCGCGCCGCCGCCTGTGCAGGTGCAGGTGTTGGTGGAGATGGAGCCGTCCGAGCACGCCGTGGCGGCGCTTTCAGGGAGGGCGGAGAGGGTGAGGCCGTACATGGAGAAGCGGCGGAGGCGGCTCTTCGCCAAGCGGATCCGCTACGAGGTTCGCCGGGTCAATGCCGTCAAACGGCCGCGGTTCAAGGTGACGAATTGCGGACATCACTTCTTCTGTTGATATGATGTTATTATTGCTGATGTCTCAAGGTGGCACGACAATATGACATGAGCTGCTCTGATCTCATTCCTACATCTCCATATTAGATTACTGATGGGCCAAAACATGAATTTGTTTCTACTCCTACTACAATAACATGTCACACAAACACTGCTCTGAATCCATACTCTGAACTACTACAAATTGATTTGTTTTGGAGTTGGGGATTTTGGATGCATTATGTCTTTAACTTATGGTTTATGCATGCATATATCTGCAGCTCTAACCTGATGCTTGGAATTTTGCTAATTTGGTTATGCAATGGAGATCTGTGGGTTTTGCACTTTACCAGTATATCACATAAATTCACTGTGGCCAAAGCATTTGAGTTCCTAAACAGAGCATCTGTTTGTTTGCGAATGAGTACTCAAATCGTGTTCCACTTTGTCTGTCAGGAGCAAAACGAATAGATTGTCCATCATTGACATTTCATATGTGTGATGACTGAACCCACAAATATAATAATCCTGCCTAGTTCTAATGCTGAATATGTTGGCTCATACGGCATATGTGAAACATATGAGAGCCCTCCCCTGAGTCTACCTAGTTCATTCGCCTTCCGCTAAGAAGAACCTCAGCATGACCTTTTATGCTTAGAGAATCAAATGTGGTCTTTAAGGAGAATGCGTGAACTAGTGTAATATAAATACTCCTTGATTTGAGAAATGAAAATTGCACAGGAATACTTCTCTACTGCCTTGCAAATAAACCAGTAATGTTCTGTTTTGGCACATGCTATTTTGGACCACATGCTTCACCTTTTGTTGCTAAATTATGTTTGTGATCAAACCATGCATTACTTTACCACAAATGCAGCGGTGTTTTAGGGTCCACCCAGGGGTGGGAAAAAAGGGGGGGGGGGGGGGGGGGGGGGGGGGGGGGATATCCCCCACAGAGGCCTTGCTTGGTTACTCTCTAATCCACACGTGTTGAGGTGGAAATATAGTTAATTTTCCACATCAACACATGTGGATTGAATTGTAGACAAACCTACCCTGAGTTAATTACATTAGGCTTTTTGGCAAGCTGGAAAATAGTAGCAGTTACACATGTGGGTTCAGCAAAATTTTTTGACCGTGGTTTACATGAATGCAGGGCCGTTTCATAAAGGAACATGAGGAGAGCGAGCTCCGGCCTACATAACCTCCTTTCATACTTCCATCGCCACAAGGATAGCCCGTGTACATATATGGTTAGTCGCCTTGTTGTCTCATCCCAGTTCAGTCGCTGAACCATCTACCCAGGGCAAGTGCCAAGTTTCAGGTGTAGAATCAGTAGTTGCAAAGTTATGTTTCGTAGGTTGAAAATAACAGAGCTTAGAGTGGAAAAAAAACAGCAGGCGAGGAATTGTTCTCGTGATCCATTGGTTCAGACTTACTAGTTTGCGAACCGTCAACCGTGCACAAGGGCAATGTTCAGTTAGCAGCAATTTGACTCAGGCAGGCCTTCACAATTTGTCAATTTCATACCTGAGGCATCTGATTAGCACAAAGATGTTCTATGTAGCATGAAATTGACAAAGATACCTGAGCCATCTGATTAGCAATCTAAGCGCAGAGAACACTGAATCACGGTATGGGGATCTTGTAATTTGTAAACTCGGTAGCTGGCACTGCTTGCTGTTTTCTAGAGTTTACTTCTAGTGATGCACGCATGGTGAGTCTGTTCATTGGTGCGCAGTGTATTTTTTGACGATCAGTTCTGGACTTCTGGTGTATCCAAAATGACAGTGCTCAACTTACCTGTTGAGCGAGGACTGAAGCATCTGCATTTTGAGCTGTCTGATTGGTTAAAAACTGATACTCCCTCTGTCCTCAAAAGGATGCAATTCTTTGACTTTTATGATCTCTGTTTGACCGTTCGTCTTATTCAAAAATTTATAATAAATATTATTTATTTTGTTATGACTTATTTTATTGTTAGATATATTTTCATAATAATTTATTTAATTTATTATTTGTATAAAAAAATTAAATAAGACGAATGGTCAAAGAGGAATCGTAGAAGTCAAAGAATTGCGTTCTTTTACGGACGGAGGTAGTACATGTTTCCCAAATAGTCAAATCTACTAGTACTAGTATGTCTCGACAGCTGTCTGATTGAGTTTTGAGGCTTTTTTGTAGCATGCATGGCAAAAGAACTGAATTAACTGTTATAAATGGACAGTATCTTGTAAAACAGTAAAAAAAAGAAACAACAACTGGGAAATGCTGCCGCCTGCTGATAAAGGCTGAACTCCGGCGTGCAAAGCAAGTGCATGTGAATTCATGGTGGACCTGACGGTGATGGGAGGATCGGTCCATTGCGCCGTGCCGTTCTGCTGCTGGAGTCAGGTACTACTATCAGCCAAGCATGTGAGCCGTTCTAGGGCAGAGAGGCCCACATGTCAGCCAGCGTTGTCTTGGACTCTGGGATCTTGTCTTGTTCCTTGAGGTTGTGGCTGCCACCTGGGCGCGGCGCTCGGAGAACGCTATCGGCGTCGGCGTCGGCGACGGCTCGAGAGAGGCTTTGGCTGCGTATTGGACCACCGGCGGCGGATGCTCAACGGATATGCATGTGCAGATGTGCCAGCCGGTCCAAGATTTTACCGCCATTAATTATCTTTTTTTCACTATGAAATGTACCCCTCCGTCTCAAAATAAGTGTCGTTTTTTATTTTCTAAAATCAATGTTTGACTATTCGTCTTATTCAAAAAATTTATAAAAATATAAAAATAAACAAATCAAGATTAAAGTACTTCTAATAATAAATCATTTCATAATAAAACAATTAATTTTTTTACAAAATTTTTAAATAAGACAAATAATCAAAATTCTAAAACGACATTTATTTTGGGATGGGGGGAGTACTCAAATTCATAACTGAGCTGCTTCGTCTAAAACCACGACAAGATTCTGGCGGCAATCATAGGGTCTACGTAGACCTGTGTTAGGTCGTCTTCAATGGTTAGCTCTTGTTAGCTCATAGAATTTTTTTTTATATTATAATAGGAGAGATAAGAAAGCTATCTCTTATTCAAAAGATAGTCCTATACACATATTTCGAAGTTATGTGAAAATGACCTGTAGGACCATTTATATTATGAGCTATATGCTAAAAGATAGATCATTGGAAGGGTTGTCTTTTAGAGTGCTTAGAGCATCTCCAGTGTGCAGAGAAATCGAACCGTAGGCAAGAAAAATCGAACTTTGCACATTGTAGAAACCGAACCATGTGTGTCAGAACTCAAATCGCATTCTGGGCAAGAGTCGAACCGAGACGACTAAACAACTATAGAACCGTCCGACCAGCTAAAGCTCCGTTGATATAGGAAATGAAAGGTAGAGATAGAGTAGATTTTTTTATTGTTTTCTCGTGCACTAATCGAACCAACCACTGGAGCATTCGAACCAAACTTTTTCACATCGAACTTTCGTCAGTTCGGTTCGAACGCAGGACTGGAACATACTTTTTTTTAGTTGAAGATAGGGATTTTATTGCTCAAATGAAATGTTTACATCATGCCGTGATGCCGGCCAGCGTCAAGAGAACATGCATATTTAGCTAGACGATCAGCCTCCCCATTGCATTCCCTACCTTCATGTGCAAAATACACAGAATCTAGGGATTTTGCCCTTTCCTGAATAAATATCCTTGAGGATCATCACATAAGCAGTGGTGAATCTAGGATTTTGTCACAGAGTATGCCGTCCAAAAATTTTCATATGCAATTCGGTAAATCCATTTCAGCAATTCGGTAATCATTACAAAATTGACAACATAATTCGGTTTATATGCACTAAATTAAAAAAAATTAAAATCAAGAAATAAATTCAAACCATCCATTAAATTCAATTTAGATCGACTCTACCGATACGAAAAAAAATCTCGTGCCTTGCCGCCTGATAGAGGATTATATAATTTTAGCATGAAGCAATTAGCAATTAAAATACATATAATTTTTAAAGCGGAAGAATAAAGAATCTGATGTAAAAAAATCACCTAGGTCACGAGGACGAGGAGGGCCGCCGGTATAAATAAAAGATCCCTAATTCCCTATTGGCGTCGGGCCGCCGGCGTAGGGCAGGCAGGCGAAGACGCGATGTCCAAGTGTAAAACGATGCGCTTCCAGGATTCTTGAACTCCATGGCTCGATGCATATCATATTGACTACGGGCGGTGGGAATAGGGAGGGATACGGCATGAACCAATAGTCTTCTAATACGGAAGTATCTCACTACTACGCGTGCTAAGCCTAATGCTCGCTGGGCTGCTGGGAGTATGGGCCGTGTGCCTGCCCGCACCACTGCATGGGCCATGGGCCTGACCTGACGTTCGTGAGTCGTGTTGCCTCTCACTCGCTCGCACGGCCACAGCAATACTGCCTCCTCGTGCCAGATGAGCGTATTTTTCATTTTTTATAATATAAAATACGTATATATACTCTATCTGTACATGGAACTGCAGAGTATGCCGGTGCATACCCGGCATACCCTGTAGCTCCGCCACTGCACATAAGCGCAAAGAGGCATTTCATTAATGTTTCTCACAATGTTTAGACAATCTGATGCCACTATAATCCTTCGAATACCGCAGTCTTCAACAAGACCTAGTTCCTTCAAGCCATTCCTTCCAGAGTTGCATGACTCTGCTTCATTCTTATTAACTGTGAGTGTACAATAATAGCATATAATACATATAAGAAAAACTATTTAAAATAAAAACGAAAGCAATAGATGAGAAACCATAAAAGAAAAGTAACAAAAAAGGGACTTTTAGTTCCGGTTGGTTAACCAAACCAAGACTAGAAGTGCATGGCCATGTGGTAGAGTTGGAGATTCTTTTAATCCCAGTTGGTATATCCAACTGAGACTAAAAGTCCTCTTTCTGTCCCGGTTGGTAGGCCCAGGACTAAAGGATACGCAACCCCGGTTGAAAAATCAGGACTAGAGGTGGTTTGCCAACTAGGACTGTAACCCAGTCTTGCAATAGTGTTGTCTTGTTCCCTGTGGCTACCTTCACCTTGTGCAATCGTGGCCAGTGGGCAATCGCACTTGCAATTATCCAAGTGCCTCGATTGGTTTTTTGTGCCATTTTGGGGATCAGCGTTGAACACTTTGTCGCAGTGATTGCAGATGGCATACATCCGTTTGTAAGGGCCCTTGTTCCTCTTGGACGAGCCATCCGCATGATCATCAGTAGCCGCGTTATCATCATTAGCGACTTTGACATGTACCTTGGTCATGTGTTCCCATACATTTGATACCCTATGACCATTGCTGGGACTATCGTCATCAGGTCTGTGGCGTTTTGAAGAATTAGAGGATGGTGGTTCAACAACTTGGTATACAACGCGAACTGAGTTCACCTGCGAGGATGTAAGCAAACGTGATGATGCAGATTTTAGTAGGTGTGCATGCAGTAATTGTGGCAAAGGAGAACTATGACACGTTTAAGGATAAATCTAGAGATATTCATTTGAAACTATAAGAATAGGGGTTTTTTATACAAATTTGACAAATTTAAAACTTGTTTGGTATAGAAGAAAACTAAATACTGTCCCTTTAGTTCGCTTAATAAAACTAAGTACTTATTTCTCTTTGATTGATGAGGACATAGAAGCAGAAGCATGACTGATCCTTACCGCGGCTACGAGCTTAGTAGGATCGTCGTGAGCTGGTAAGAGAGGTGTGTACTCGTGGGTGCGCCACTTTTTGCCGTTGCCGTCGTCTTCGAGCTCCAGCGTCTTCTTAAGACCGACGTAGTTGGGTGATCCCGGCTGGAGCGACGGGTCTGCGACTGCACGCATCCCCTGCATGCTTTGCTCCTTCCAGCAAAAGCGTGCCTGGTGGGGTTTCTTGCCTTTGGAGTCGGGTCCCGTGAATCCGACGATGGACACCGGTTTGTCCGTCGAGATGTCACTGCGTTCCGCTTCCACCGTCCAGCTTATTTCCTTGATACTATAATAGGCCTGAATCTGGTGATGCAAGCTTGCTTCCCGCTGGAGGGCGCTCCCGAACGCACCCAACCTCCGCAGGGTTTCCACCTTCACGTGCTGACTGGTAAGAGGGCAGGGCCGGCGCCCTGGCTCTGTGGCGGCGGCGTTGGCCTCGGCCATATCGGCATCTGCCCTGTAAGGGCTGCCGACTTGGGGAGCCGCAGCCGGAGCCTCCACCAGCTTCTCATCGGTCGCCGTCACAGGGCCCACTTCCTCGAGGAGGCGCTGCAGCTCGACGTCGTCCACCTCCAGGTGCTGGAAGTCCCCCACAGGGACCGGGGAGGCTGCAGGCAGGGTGGCGGCGGTGTTCACCCCGTGCATGCCGACATCTGTACCGCAAGGGAGCAGATCTCCGGGGGCCCTTGCGGGTGATCCTGGAGTGGGCGGCCAAATTGATTCAAAATCATCAAAGGGGCTCATCACGTAGCCGCGGGTTTCGAAGGGGAAGGCTGTGTTTGATGGTATTTCGGCTCCTAGATCTGCTGGAGCCCTGGGCAAATCTTGGGTGGTGGAGTTGGGAATGATCGGTGGGGAAAAAAAGGATTCAAGTTCATCTCCATGGGCAGACATCTTCGACGAGGCAGCAGCTAGCTTCTGGGTTGGGTGAAAGAGGAACTGATGAACTAGGACCACGAATTGAGGACTCAAATCAAGGGAAAGGTTTGCTTTGGATTGTGCTGGACCGGTGGTGCCGTGCCGTGGTGGTGGTCTGATGGAGACTCCGGGGGACGTTTTAGTTTTAAAAATAGAGCTGGGACGCAGACACACCGGGTGGAGCCAGACCCGGGGAAGCAAGCTTGCATCACCGCCGGGTGGCGCTAACCCGGTTAAGGGCAAATGCATCGTCATCGCACATTACGGCGATATACTTGTGGTTAGTGGATCCAACGGTTCAGCTTTATATTACCTAACACACAAGAATCCAAGTTTTTGTTCTACCCGTGTACGTCTCCATGTTACATTTGTGATGTTGACTACCAGACCTCATACTAAGTTGCGTACAACAAGCGCTAGTACCAATGTGCACAGCACGGTAATAGTCAAATTCATCACAAAATTACCTTTTGTGACGAATTAGAATTGGTGAACGATCTCATGTAGATGTGCACTTATTTTGACTAATTGAACCAGTACGAGATGTGCAGACGAAGAGATAAGAGAGTAGACTACGAGGCAGGCCGGGTGGCCCCTTACCCGGCTTATGGTGGGGCCGCCTCCATTGGTCGCTAGAAGAACGGAGTAACCGCGTGGCGCTGGCGACGTGAAATCTTACGCTAGCATTTGCTGCCGGGTTAGAGCAAACCCGCGAAGGTATCGCTGTCAGACTGTCACGCTAATTCAACGGGTGAGGGGAGACCCGGTGGAGACGATCGACGGATAGTTGGCTTTTCGATAAATCAGATAATTTTTTTCTCGGTGAATATTTTAAATCCATAAAACCACTTCTCTTATCGATAATCAAGTTGTACAAGTGTACAAAAGAAAAAAAAAGTTCACCTCCAACAAACTAGTAGTAGGAAATAATAACTCTATTAAAAAACATGAAGCAAATCATACTGAGATGACCAAGGTTTCTACACGCCGATATAAATTTTAAACCATAATCATGCTCAACCTCACACTACATCTTGAATTCTTCGACTGATACTCTTAAAAACTTGTACCTGTACCAGTAAAAGCACCTAGACCCGTAATTTAATTTTGGTGATTAATAGCACCACATTTGTTGTGACTATAATTTGTGCTAAGAATCGTTTGGAATTGGAGGACACCTAGAGTAGTTTAGGTTTTTAAATTGAATTACATTATTTTGATTGGTGCTAAAGTTCTCTAGTGTGGGCACCGGAGAACAATACGTGTCAAAGACTATGCAAAGTAAAACTTTTAATTTGGTGCACATTGGAGCAAAGTAAGGTTAGATAACGAGCAGGCTCTAGATTATATGAACTCTAGGTGGCTCATTAATTACATGAACTCGGAGCTGGATCGTTAATTACATGAACTCGTGAGCTGGCTCGTTAATTACATTAAACTAAAATGTTGGCTTAGCTCATTAAAAAACTAAATGAGCCAAGTTGTCTCGAGCCACTAACAAGCCGAGTCGAGCGAGCTGCCGAGTTACAAACTTTACATCCAACCCTAAAGTAGAGGCACCCCATTGATGGAATAGAGTGCAAATCCATGATACTCTTTATATCTTTTTAATTATAAGAATAAAAGTTATGGTAAAAAATCCACCAAAAATGTCTTTGAATGGATCTCTAAATATAGACATCCTTTATTCCGGATTTCTCGCTAGAATGAAAAACGTGTATGACTCTCTAGAGTGCGTACACCATATATAACACTTGTGGAAGGGTATAAAGATATAGAAAATTATCTTTACTCAATTGACTCTCCAAATGATAACTCAAAAAATAAATTTTAGAAAGACTTATACTGGTTGGATCCTTGAAATTGAATTCATATAATAATAATGAATTAGATACATATTCATTAAGTTAATATGGTTTTATATAGAATATATTTGTATATTTACATAAGGAAGAGATATTTATGTGTTATATTTCTATCATAGGGGAGCAAGTTGAAGAACGTGTTATAAGTTGTAAAGTAGGAACATAACATGGTTATCTATAAATTCAATTTTAATCTCATATCTTATGAATTTGAGATAGAATTATATGTGAGCTTCGAAAAATTATGGAATGTCAATAACAAGCCAAATAGCATTGTCTATTAAGGGCCTGTTTGGATGAGCTAGAGGCTAAAAATTAGATCAAATTAGTCAAGGTTAGTTAACAAGTTTGCAAACAACTAGTTTAAGGCCTGTCTAAAACAGTTGTATACTATCCCTTAATAGTAGAGGCTGGAACTTTGTTCCATTATCTAAAAAATGGCTTGTCTAAAAAAATGAGTACTCCAAATGGCTATTTTTTTCAGATGAGATAGAGCTAATATAGGCTAATTTTAGCTGGCTAGTGATTAGAGCTATAGGATCCAAATAGAGCCTAATTAGATTCTAGTTCCTCGTAAACGAAGGGATCGAAACGGCCGATGCTGCTACTATTAGCCATCAGATTAATTACTACTCCCTACATTCTACAGTAAATTATAACAACTCTAAGTTTGACCATTTGTCTTATTTTAAAAAAATTATATAAAATATTATTTCTTTGTTGCGGCTTGTTTTATTAATGAATGTTTTTCAAATATGATTTAAATTTGATTGTATTTGTATATTTTTTAAATAAGACAAGTAGTTAAAGTTGAGATATGATTTGGAATAGAGAGAGTAGAATTCACTCGACACCAAACCTTTTGCCCAGGCATCTTCACGTCGGGTTTAGCTGCACCTGCCCTGTCCCTTATTTCCACGCTGGGTTGAGCTGCACCCGCCCCGTACGATCCGGAGCGGTATTTATACATGTTTCGGCACCATGTATTAATCAAATCATTTAACCTTCTGCTACTCGCGATTAGATGACTAGAATTTACACCCGTCTCCTTTTCGCTCGTCTTCACGGGTTCAGCTGAACCCGCCGTTTAGCTCCACACTAATATCTTCACGTCGGGTTAAGCTCATGATGAGCATGTCCAGAGTACGTACAACATGTATAAGAAGGGTATAAGGATATAGAATTTAAATGACTTTCCAAATAATAATTTAAAAAGTACGCGGCGAGCACCAGGCCGTTGAGCGAGCTCTCGGCCGTGCCTATTTCGTTCCCGTCGATCCTGTGGAATTCGTGGAAGCCCGTGAACCCGGCGATGTACGCGGCGACCGGAGCCAGGGTTTTTTATACCGGCCGGAACCGGACCGGTCCGGTTACCGCGGTAACCGGTAATACCGGTCCGGACCGGTACCGGTTCCGGCCGGTATAAAAAACCAAAAATTTAAATTTAAAATTCAAGAAAAAAATTGTAAAAAAATTCCTAAAAATACTTCATGATTTATAGATTCCAATGGTGTCAAAATTTTTCAAATTTGACTACGTTTAGGATTTTATTTGAAGTGCTGAAGTTTTCTAAAAAAGAAAAAGAAAAAAAAAGAGCCAGCCCGTTAAGGCCCATTAAATCATGAAGGTCGAAAAATATACTAAACGCACTCAAATTTGAAAAACTTTGACATCATTGGATTCTATAAATCATGAACTATTTTTAGAAATTTTTTCAGCATTTTTTTTAAAAAAAATAAATTTGAAATTTGAAAATGCGACCGGTTACCACCAAACCGGTCGGTAAACCGCTCAAACCGGCCGGTAACCGGTCAAACCGGCCGGTATACCGGTCCGGAACCGATTGAACTAGGGTTCAAACTCAAAATTTGAATTCGACCGGTTTCTACCGGTAACCGGTCAAACCGGACCGGTATACCGGTACCGCCGGCCGGCGGTTACCGGCTACCGGTCGGTAAAAATAACCCTGACCGGAGCCAGGTCCGGCACGCCGCCGCTGCCGATGTGGTCGAACCGGTTGAGCCCGTAGTAATATTTTTGAATAAGATAAGCCTATGCATGTAATTTTTTTGAATGAATAAGATAAGTAGTTAAAAAAAATCGAACGTCTTATAATTTCTTCAGGCATCTTCACGTCGGGTTGAGCTACACCTGCCCCGTCCCGGAGCGGCATATACATGTTTCGGCACCATTTATTAATCAAATCAATTAACCTCTGCTACTTGCGATTAGATTAGTAGAATTTACACCCGGCGCCTTTTAGCTCGTCTTCACGTCGATCGGGTTCAGCCGAACCCGCCGTTTAGCTCCACACACTACTATCTTCACGTCGGGTTTAGCTGAACCCGCCATTCCGCTGGCCATCCACGTCGGGTTAAGCTCCACCCGTCCTGTGACACACATGCATGCATATATAGCTCACCTCTCACAGCTTCGATCTTTACCACCGAAGCTCGTACCCCCATCGCCTCCATCTTTCAGCAGTGTTCAACTGTTCATTTTCACACTCTCACACCCACAAACAATGTCGTGGTTCCCAGTTAATCTGATCCGCCTGATCACCGCCGCCATGCGCGAGGGGTCCAAGCTGCCGGCCGCGCTGGTGTGCTGCGGCGTCTTCCTGATCGCGTCAGCGCTCGCGCTCATCATCTCCAAGAGCCCTGGCGCTGTAATCGTCACCTGGCACGGCACTGCCGCCGCGTGCACCTACTACGCCGTCCTTGTCAGCACGGCGGCGCTCGGCGTCGCTGAGGCCTTGTTCGGGCTGTGGGTGGACCTGGAACGCTGGAGGCTGCGTTCGGTTGAGGGTATAAGCGCTTATAAGCGCTTATTTTTCAGCACTTCAGCAGTATTTTTCTCTCACAAGATTTCAGCACTTCTACAGCACTTCAGCGCTTATCTACAGCACTTCAGCTTCACCGAACACAGCCGGAAGCTCACTGCCGCCAAGGTGCTGCTTTCCGTTTCGCTGGTGGCTCTCGCCGCTGTGCTCGCTCCTTGGGCGGGACTGAGGCTTTAATTGAGGTCGCTGTGTTCCGTCGTGCTGTAGCGATTCTGGCCTGCAGACCCGATGGGCCGGCCATAATTCGACCGTGGTTGGTTTGTTTTAAGTTGTTCTGTTATTATTGTTATTTCATGAAAAGCTGTAGTATAGTATGTACTCGAGTAGAGGGTATGGTATGTATGATGTTTTCTTTTTAATGAAAGAAGAGGTATTGTCTGTACGTGAAGATGGCCTGCTGCTGCCGTGGTGTATGGTGGTCTGTATGCACTTTTAGTCGTAAAACGACGCGTGTGTATGTGTGCCTGTGCGTGGTGGTCATGTACTCATGTGAGCGTAAGAGCGTCGTCTGTATCGATTTTACTCATCTTCAGTGTACTCTCTCTCTTGTTCACAAAAAAAAAAGTGTACTCTCTCTCTCTCTTGAATTTTTTTAAATGTATCGTTGGTATTTGAACAGGCACCGCCTGAATTTGGCTGAATTTGCTACTGCTGTTCAAAATGGGCCGCGTACGAATCGCCACCCAGTTTGGCCCAGTAGTCGCTGTGCGGGACCAGAGTGGGCTAAGCCCAGCAGCTCACTCTGCTGGGAGACGAGCGAGAGAGAGAGAGAGAGAGAGAGATCATCGTGAGTTCGTGACGCCCGTAATTGACCTCCCAGGCCATGTTGGTACAAAACAAGATTGTATATGGGCCCACATTCATATACATGTACACTTTATTTTGATTAATTGACTCTATATGAGATGTGCAGACCAAGAAAATAGTAGCTACGAGGCCGGGTCTCCCCTCACCCGGCTTAATTATGTGGGGCCGCCACCAACCATATTACTACGCTGGAAGAAAAGGCAACCAACCGCTTGGCGATGTGATCTGCCTATAGAAAAATCATTACGACCCCGCCGGGTGAGGAGTGAACCCGGAGAAGCCTAGCGTTTGCCGCCGGGTTGGAAGCAAACCCGGGGATGGTATCGCTGTCACGCTAGCTAACTCATCCGGATGAGGCGAGGCCCGGTGACGGATCTCTCTCTTTCCGATAAGTCATCTAATATATTTTCTGGTGAATATTTTAAACCTATAAAATCACTTATCTTATCGATCGCATAGTTGTACAAGTTTACCCAGAAAAGAAAGTTAATTTTGGCAGTCTTCCCGAAGTTTGGATGGAGCTTTATGAATCGTATCACGGGCTAGATTTTCCCTTCTGTTGCATTGACTAGCTAGGCCAAACTCTGGTTTTTTTTTTTTCTCAGGTGTGCAAGCCTTATGGCTTTTATTTCTATTCCCATTGGCTGTGTACTATCCACGGAAGAATCGAGATTTGTTCTCCCTATTATCCTAGTTTGGAATGTGGGAATTGTTTCAGTTTTCGGTGTTTTTTTTTAAAAAATTCCTGCATTCCAAATGGAGGAAAAAACAAATTAGTAGTAGAAAATCATAACTTTATTAGGAAAAATGAAGCAAATCATGTAGAGAAATGGCCAAGGTTTCTACGCCGATATAAATTTTCAAGCATAATCAAGCTCAACTATAAATTTTAAACCAAACATGCCCCAAGTGTTTAGACATATTTATTTGGTACATATATTACAAAGAAGCGGGGCCGGGGCCAAAAAAAATCTCGATAGTCTAGTGGAAAGAGGGACTATCCAATCTAGTACCTTGAATTCATTACTACACAAAGTGAAAAGACCTCTCTCTAGCTTAGCGCGAGTGCTTGCAGCTGCAGCTAGTACTCAAATGGTTTGACAGGTTGTGTGTGCCATGATGTTCTGAATCAGCGTTGAACACTTGGTCGCAGCGGTGACAAATGGCATACATCACTTTGTAGTCAGGTTTCTTCCTTTGGGACCCGTCCTTATTAGTAGTGACTTTGACATGTACTTTGCTCATCTGGTTCCATACATGCGATTTCTTGGGTGCAGCCTTCTTGGGGCCATCCTTGGGAGTACCCTTTCTGGAGCGCTTCGAAGACGAAGACGAAGATGGCGACGGGGACGGGGATAAAGATGGCGACAGCGACGAAGACGAAGACGGCGGCGGCGACTCATCTTTGAATACAACGCGCAGTGAGATGTCCTGCCAGGGAGGGACAGAGGAAATACAAGATAAGATCGATTATCACGACAAGTAATATGTTTTACTTATTACTTTACTAGTACTAAGCTAGTTGAGTGATCCTTTATTACCGCGGGTACGAGCTTATCGGTACCATCGTCTGAGGGTAGGAGCGGGGTGTACTCGTGGGCGCGCCACCTGTTGCCCTCGCCGTCGTCGTCCAGCTCCAGCGTCTTCTTCAGACCGACGTAGCGTGGTCGTTGCTGTTGTTCTCCGGGCACCGGCTGCTGCTGGGGCGACGGATCTGCCACAGCACGCATCCCCTTCATGCTTCTCTCCTTCCAGCCTGCCTGGTGGGGCTTTCTTCCTTTCGGGTTGGGTCCCGCGAATGGCACGATGCCACATCCTTCGCCATTCCCCAACAACGTCACTAATTTTGGCCCGCGGATATGCATCTTGGCTTCGCAAAACAGTAGTGAGAGCAACTTGGAGTGACAGCAACTTGCTTCTCTGTGGAGGTCCTGCAAGGTGGCGCTCTTGAACAAATCGAACATCGACTCATCTTCCTTGGCGCGTTCCCCCCATATCATCGGATCCAGAAGGAGCATGCCTGAGCCTTCTTTCTGTGTGGCTTTGGCGGCGTTGAACGAACCGAACTACCCAGGAGGCGGAAGCAGCCCCTCACCGGGCACCGTCAAACTCGACACCGCGTCCCCGAAGAGGCGCTGCAGCTCGGCGTCGCTCATCTCCTTCCCCGAATCGAACTGCCGCTGAGCATCCCTCTCCAGGTGAAGGATCTCCGTCGTGCCAGTAGCAGCACAGAAAGGGGCAGCGTGTCCGCCTCGCCCTACAGGGACCGGGACCGGGGGCGCTGCCTGTTGGGCAGCGGCGTCGTCGTTGACAACGCCGAGCTTATCGTCACACGGGTGCATGTGCCAATATCCAGGAAAATCCGAGTCGATGAGCTCAGATCTAAAATCCTCAAGGGGGCTAACATAGCCCAGGCTTTCGAGGTACATATCCATGTCTGTATTTGGTGTTACTGGGGCTGCTGGATCTGCTGGAGTCTTGGGTAAATCCTGGGTGGTGGAGTGGGGAATGGATGGGGCAAAGGGCGGAAGTCCATCTCCATCTTGATGAAATTGCTCTCCATGGAATTGGGGAGCCATCTTCTTGAGGTGACGTCGGCCTAGCTGTGTCTGGACGTTTAAGTAGACCACGACGGCCTACTTCCTCGGTCACAAAATAGATGTCATTCTCACTTCTCGAGAAATCAAAGACTTATTACTTTTGACCAAAGATATATACTAAAATATTAATATTTATAATATATAATTAGTATCATTAGATAGATTTTTTAATATATTTTTATAATATATTTATTTGGAGATGTAAATGTTACATATATTTTCTATAAACTCAGTCAAAGTTGAGAAAGTTTGACCAGCACGTATCCTATAACGACATCTATTTTGGGACGGAGGGAGAGAAGATAATTCCTTAAGCTGAAGGTGTTTTGCATGACCATGCTATCTCTCATTTATACTATTGTTGGGATAGTTTAGTTATTTAGATCTTTTAGCTAATTTTAGTTGGGTTAAAATAACTAATTAGATTGTGTACATTTAACATCAAACTAAAATTTAGCTATAGATTTTTTAGATGCATCACTGCTGAAATTAACTAACTAAAATTTAGTTGGTGCATCCAATGAAAATGCGGAGACACAGTAGAAAACAATTTGCGGTAACATGGCGCCAGGTGGAGCGCCAACCCGACGGCGGGAAGCCGCCAAGTACCCGGAGAGCAGCTTCTCGGATGTTATATCCTCTGTCTTACCCGTTACGCCAGCCCGGAGAGCGACCCTGCCTCCCCAATCGTAAGTTTATATACGTATCCTGTACGAATTAGAGATAGTCAATGGTCGTTGCACAGCAGCACAGGCACAGGTACGGTAGCTAGCATCCGATCGATTCAACGCTAGCACGCCAATGAACGCAATGCCCGAGCAAATGGCAATCGTTTTTTTTTCCCCAAATGACGCAGTACTGTACCGGCGACATTTTGGCCTTCCCGGCTTATGGTGGGGCCGCCTCCATAGGTCGCTAGAAGAACGGAGTAACCGCGTGGCGCATGCGACGTGATATCTTACGCTAGCGTTTGCTGCCGGGTTGGAGCAAACCCGCGAAGGTATCGCTGTTAGAATGTCACGCTAATTCGGGTGAGGGAAGACCCGGTGGAGACGATCGACGGATCGTTGGCTTTTCGATAAGTCAGCTATAATTTTTTTTCTCGATCGGTGAATATTTTAAATCCATAAAACCACTTCTCTTATCGATAGTCAAGTTGTACAAGTGTACAAAAGAAAAAAAAAAAGATCACCTCCAACAAACTAGTACTAGGAAGTAATAACTCTCTTAAAAAACATGAAGCAAATCATACTGAGATGACCAAGGTTTCTACACGCGTGTGTGACGAGGTTTTTTTTACATGGTGACGCCGATATAAATTTTAAACCATGTACATCTTGAATTCTTCGACTGATACTCTTAAAACTTTACATGTACCAGTAAAGGCACCTAGACCCGTAATTTAATTTTGGTGATTAATAGCACCACAATTGTTGTGACTATAATTTGTGCTAAGAATCGTTTAGAATTGGAGGACACCTAGAGTAGTTTAGGTTTTTAATTTGAATTACATTATTTTGATTGGTGCTAAAGCTCTCTAGTGTGGGCACCGGAGAACAATACATGTCAAATTAAGACTATGCAAAGTAAAACTTTTGGTGCGCATTGGAGCAAAGTAAGGTTAGATAACTAGAGCAAGCTCTAGATTACATGAACTCTAGGTGGCTCGTTAATTACATGAACTAAAATGTTTGCTTACCTCATTAAAAAACTAAACGAGCCAAGTTGTCCCGAGCTACTAACAAGCCGAGTCTAGCGAGCCGCCGAGTACAAACTTTAAATCCAACCCTAAAGTAGAGGCAGCCCATGGCTGGAATTGAGTGCAAATCCATGAGACTCTTTATATCTTTTTAATTATAAGAATAAAAGTTATGGTCAAAAATATCCACCAAAAGTGTCTTTGAATGGATCTCTAAATATAGACATCATTTATTCTGGATTTCTCGCTAGAAAATGAAAAACGTGTATGACTCTCTACAGTGCGTACACCATATATAAAACTTGTGGAAGGGTATAAAGATATAGAAAATTATATTTACTCAAATGACTCTCGAAATGATAACTCAAAAAATAAATTTTAGAAAGACTTATACTGGTTTGGATCCTTGAAATTGAATTCATATAATAATAATGAATTAGATACATATTCATTAAGTTAATATGGTTTTATATAGAATATATTTGTATATTTACATAAGGAAGAGATATTTATGTGTCATATTTCTATCGTAGGGGAGCGAGTTGAAGAACGTGTCGGTGCTAGTTTTGGCGGGACTAACACCGGCTAGTAAATATGTGTTTTGCGGTTGGGGCTACGGATGGTGTGCAAGGGGAACACAGGGATTATACTGGTTCAGGCCGAGCAAGCCCTACGTCCAGTGGAGAGGAGGGTCGTGTTGCCTTGCACCGGGGTGCTTGTAGTAGGGGGTTACAAGCCAGGCGAGAGAGGGAAGAGCTCACAGGTCTCTTGTGTGTGTCTAAGTGTTTACAAGTCGTTTGCTATGGGTACGTTTATGTGGGTGAGAACTTAGAACTTCTCTGTTGTCTTTTTAAAGCTGGCCTCTGCTCTCCCTTTTATAGTCACAAGGGAGAGGCAGGGGTAGCTACGTATTTTACAGTGAGGAGTTGCTGTTCCCCGTTTGACTATGCAGCTACTGCCTTTTCTCCGCGTCTCCGGGGCATGGCTGTCGTGGTTCGCACGTCCTTGGTGAGTTCCAAGCCGGCAGCAGTCGTCGGATTACGACGTGCCGTAGGGTCACACCTATCGGCTATCTTTCCGTACGATATGACAAGAGGGTGAGTCACCTTAGGTCTCCCGAGGCTCGGGACTAGGAAGGCGTGATGGGATTGAGCGGGGGATATCTCCCCTGGTTGTATTTCCGGTCTTTGAACAGCTCTTCCCGAGGGTCAGGCGAGCCCGGATGGAAGGCGTGCTCGTCCTTTCGAGTGGACAGCGCAGTAGGCGCCTTTCCCGTTCTTGCGTAGCCCGTCGTCAGGCGCTTGGACTGTCACAGTCGGAGTTGATAGGTCCCGGCGAAAAACGGGGCGGCCCACCGTAGACCATACCGTGGAGGACAGGTGGTATGGGCGTCAGGGGCGTGCGAAGCACAGTCGCATCGAGAGTCTGTCCTGTCGGGACAGTGCTTGTAAAGTGGTCAGAGAGAGTATGGCCGTCAGGAGCGTGCGAAGCACAGTCGCGTCGAGAATCTGTCCTGATGGGAGAGTGCTTGTAAAGTGGTCAGAGAGAGTATGGCCGTCAGGAGCGTGCGAAGCACAGTCGCGTCGAGAGTCTGTCCTGATGGGAGAGTGCTTGTAAAGTGGTCAGAGAGATCTCTTGTGGTCCAAGATTGCTCCGCTGACATCACCTGCGCCTTGGATGCCTTTGCGAGATTGCGCTCGAGGGGGATAGGGAAGCTCGGGCGAATCGGAGACTTGGGGCGCCGAGAATGCCGCTCTCCCGTGCTCTCCCGAGCTCTCCCGAGGAGGCTCGGGCGAATCGGAGGTTTGGGCGCCGAGGACGCCGCTCTCCCGAGCTCTCCCGAGGAGGCTTGGGCGAATCGGAGACTTGGGCGCCGAGGACGCCACTCTCCCGAGCACTCCCGAGGAGGCTCGGGCGAATCGGAGCCTTGGGCGCCGAGGAGGCCGCTCTCCCGAGCTCTCCCGAGGAGGATCGGGCGAATCGGAGGTTTGGGGCGCCGAGGACGCCGGTCTCCCGGAGACTTGGGCGCCGAGGAGGCCGCTCTCCCGAGCTCTCCCGAGGAGGCTCGGGCGAATCGGAGCCTTGGGCGCCGAGGAGGCCGCTCTCCCGAGCTCTCCCGAGGAGGCTCGGGCGAATCGGAGCCTTGGGCGCCGAGGACGCCGCTCTCCCGAGCTCTCCCGAGGAGGCTCGGGTGAATCGGAGGTTTGGGCGCCGAGGATGCCGCTCTCCAATCGGAGGTTTGGGCGCCGAGGACGCCGCTCTCCCGAGCTTTCCCGAGGAGGCTCGGGCGAATCGGAGACTTGGGCGCCGAGGACGCCGCTCTCCCGAGCTCTCCCGAGGAGGCTCGGGCGAATCGGAGTTTTGGGCGCCGAGGAGGCCGCTCTCCCGAGCTCTCCCGAGGAGGCTCCGGCGAATCGGAGACTTGGGCACCGAGGAGGCCGCTCTCCCGAGCTCTCCCGAGGAGGCTCGGGCGAATCGGAGTTTTGGGCGCCGAGGACGCCGCTCTCCCGAGCTCTCCCGAGCTCTCCTGGGCTCTCCCGAGGAGGTTTGTCGTTAGTGGAATGATGTCGTGGGCCTCTGTAGACGCGGCCTTCGTGGGCTTCCACTGGCCTTACTTGGGCCAGGCCATGTTGGGAATGAGCGTTTTTGCATCGAAGTTGGGTACCCCTAACTTTGGTACCCGACAGTAGCCCCCGAGCCTGTGGCGGAGTGAAGGCACTCCTCCACAGGTTCATGCTGGTTCTTCCTGTCAAAAAGGATAAAGTGTGGGTTGTTTTTTCCGGGCGGTGCGCGCGAGCGCACCCGCCGGGTGTAGCCCCCGAGGCTTTGGAGGGATGATATATCCCTTCAAAGGCTTAGAATCGTGTTCGTTAGTCCTCGGGTGTTTTCGATTTATTTAGGTGGGTTGTTTCCTTGGAAGCGGAGCCCCTGAGCCTCCCACCGTGTGGGAGATCGTTCGGTGGTCTTTCCAAGGTGCAGGGCAAGTTTCCGAGCCTCCGTTTTCGTATCGAAGATCGATCGGGTTCTTCACTGTCTTTTTTAATTCGACCTTCGCGCTCTTTTTTCGGGAAGAGGAAGGTTTGGTCCTGCTCGACTTCCCCGCTGGGGCACGAGTCGGCATTTCCGGTGAGCTACAAACGGGTTGGTCCAAGTGGAGGTCCGTGCCCTATTCGTTAAGGGTCGGCTAGTGGCCTGAGCACACTCTAATTATTTCCCGAGGGTCAGTTAGTGGATGTCGGGTCCCTTCGATGGGTCCCGAGGGCATGATGCCTCCCACGGAGGGATTCCACGTAACCGACTCGCTACTGGGACTTGGACACAGCATGGGATGTCCCTTGTGACGTTCCGGGCGTTGGGATACTGGCCGTTTTCGTGACCCATCCACTAGCTGTCCCTAACTCGATTTCCCTGGGGCGACTGTTCGAGCCTCGGAGGGCCAGTCTTCGATCCCCTGGGAACGTAACGGGCGCCCGAGCCCGGGGTTTCTTCGTTGAGAAAATGAAGGGGGAATAGAGGTGCGCGGTTGTAATGATTCGGCTCACCTTTTGAGGCGCGAAGCCTGACGGATGCGACGGTTCGGCTCAGTCGAGGCGGTTTGCTTGCGCGGTGATGGCGGGTCTCTTCCAAGCCGAGGTCGAGCTCCCTCCTCTGAACCTGCCGTGAAGAAGAAGCGGGCCATAGTGCCCTTGTAAAAAGTAACCTTTCGGGAGTGGTTTGAAAGGAAACAAACAATATGGCCCTTCGTTTAACATTTATGTAAATTTTTGCTGGATGTTTGTTTCGCTTTGTTTCGTGCTTTTTCCTTAGGCGTTTTTTCTTGCCGATCCTTTGCCCGGGCCATCGAGCCTCGGGGGACGCTTTTTGGGTGTCGTAGCTTTAGTAGCATAGACGCAGCCGACGTCCTAGGAGCTTTGGCAGAAAGAATCCTTAGAAAAAAAAGCTTACATGTGTCCTCCCGAGCTTCTTCCCTTGGCCGAGCGTAGATCTTGTAGGTTTTCTTCCGAGTGCGGGTTAGCCTTCGAACACGGAGTGGCGAGGGAAGATGCTGTGGCCCTGAGGCATAAGCGGTCTCCGACTCGACCGGCTCTGTCTTCTGGGGCTTCCCTCATTCTTCGAATTCTATAATTCATGCTTGATTTCCGGAAGGAAGCGTGTTTTAGGGACGAACGAATTCGATGAGTTTTGAAATTTTTGCGTTTCCAAAATTGTTGGATCTCGGAAAAGTCCGGGGGTTCCCCCCGTCC